>OZ035883.1:104609714-105953592 GCA_964034835.1 Muscina levida | reverse complement strand
CCGCAAAATATATGGAACCATTTGCGTAAACGGCGAGTTCAGGATTCGGATGAACCATGAGCTGCGGATGAGGATGGATGAATCAAGACTTCGAAGGACGGCGCAAAAGAGGGAGACGGCGACTACGTTGGAAGGACGAGGAGAAGGAATCACTTGACGCTGCTTGGTAGGACTGACTGTAGACGGTGCGCACAAGATCGAATCAAATGGAAATCTCTAATAATTTCGGCCTCTGACTAAGACACTAAGATATAATTGATATGTTTGTCAAGTTGTAAAAAAATTTCGTACTGAATTTCGTATAAAATATTTAATTTAATTAGAAATATTAGATTTTTTTTGCTAAAATCTATTTACCTTCATAATGAACCAAAAAAAATATTCTAGAAATTGTCAGCTACTTCTAAAACATTTTTTTTTTCAATTACGAATAATTTGAATTTTGCTGTTGAAAACGTAATTCGCGGTTATGCTTCAATTGACTGTTTTAGATTTACTCTGCTTATTTGAATTCCCTTTTTATTTGATTTTTAATTTCGAAACAACAAAATACAAATTTTAGTATTTCGCAAATAATTTGTTTTTAATGGTGCTGCAAAACCCGTTACCTTTTCCTTACACCAACCATATATTCGATAATTGTTTCTGCCATACATAGTTGCTAATTAGTCTCAAATGTATTGCACAGCTTAAATATGTTGTAGTATATGTCATGTCGAAAATATCTGCAAAATGTCACATCTCACTCCACTGAACCCAGCTTTAGCATGAGAACGTAGTTATGCCAAAACGTGTATTGAAGCGATATCAACCCAAAATTATGTCAATGATGACTTTTGTGCTAACAAAAAAAATTAAGTATCCAGAGAATACAATTATTTCCCAGATTACTTTTATTTGGCATCGTAAAAAGTATCCAATACAGGCGACCTGTGCAAATGATGGCCATAAAGCAGGAATACGAAGTTTAGCAAATTTAATTTCGAGTATCATAAAAGGTAAATGAAAACATGTACTTGAATCACTAAGAGAAGTGCTGTAAAGGCTATCCTAACCACAGCTACAACAAACTCCCGGTGTTGGGAGGCGGGCATAGCTTGGAGGGTAATAAAACTCATTAACTAAACAATTTATCGAGGCACAAGCACATGTATGTATGTTTACATGTGAAAATGTACAATGTGCCTAAGCACTTTGAGATATGCTCGTGTTTCCTTCACGCTTCTCTGCGTTTCTTTGGCAAATGATTGGCAAAAACATCATTTAAGTTTAATTGAAGTTCCAGTAACAAAAGTAAAGAGAAAATTAAATGTACGTTTACATATGATTAGGACATCCTGCTGTGTCCTTTTACCCTAGACTCCAACGATGTTCTGAGTTATACACTCACACATATGTACACATGTCGTGGCCCTCAAAGGATGGGGGATGTTTATATCACATTATGTAGTTTGTACCTTTATGGTAGCAACTATCACGAATTACGCTTAACTAGAAATGCGAGAGAAAATAAAAGAAGTCCTTATTGTCATACTTAATGATTTTCATTAGGACAAGCATTCATACACGATTAGATTGAATGGCCACAGCAAACCGAGTTAGAGAATATAATCTCCGTTAAATATTGAAGCGTTACGAATGAATAAATTCATTATGCCCTTTGCCTTCTGAATTTGGTGGATAGTAACTGATGGCGTTTGCTGATAGGACAGACAATTTCTGCCAGAAATGATAATAACACGAAAATCATCTACAAGATACAACAAACAAGGGGAGACTTTATAAAACCTTGTATATATGTAATACAAAACTACAATTGCTTTATATGTATGTGTAGATGTCAGTAAATCTAATCATTATAATGTTGGGCTGCAGGATATTCTGCAAGTTAACGCACTGTGGTTTAATTGGATTATACCTTCATATGTGGCGATATATTGATAAAGATAAAATTTGGTTGTGTGAAATATTGGAATATGCACAATGTCGCCATGATTATTTTACCTGCAGCAAAAATTACTAGGACGAGCTGAATAGTAATCAGTGAAACGTAATGAAATGAAAATAACCAAGCGACGAACGTTCATTCATTTTCATTATATTGGGTATGAACAGTCCATATTTTGTCAATTCATACAGATTTTATCCATTAGTCCAAATTACAGCAATTTGCAGTACTTTTTGATTCTTATTTATTGACAATGGCAAAAAAAAGTTAGATTAAATGGCAACATATGAACTGAAATATTCAACACACCAAGAGCATTTAAGATGAATACAGTATTAAATACAGTGCCAGCTCGCTAAGGCGTTTTTAACCAAACAATTAATATAGGTTTGCACTGCATTTTGGGGCGGGTCAATTTTTTTTCGCAAAAGTTATACACCAGAATCGGATAAACCGAGCCCCCCAGAGCCCCATTTTGACCGAACATTCCAATGTTTGGCGACCAAGACCATATTTCTGTATATATCTGTTGTTGTTTGGGCTCCCGGTCCATATTCTGCAGTTGCGCCAAAAGCAAAAATTCAAGGATTTATAAAAACTTAATTTCTGTATGTCAATTTTCAGAAGCCATAACTTTTTAACCAATCCATAATTTTTCTTCTACAATACCGCATTTTGTTTGTTATACCCTCACCCTACGGGTAGGAGGGTATATATCATTTGGTACGACCCAAAAGTGTAACACATAGAAGGAATCACTTTAGACCCTAAGTTTCTTAGAAAAAATTCGATTAATGAATTTTTAAGTCGTTTGAGACCAGAGAATGACAAAATGTATAATAAGAGTACTGTTGAAGTATTAATGTCCAAACATGCCCAGCAGCGGAAAAGACGAGGCATTGTAAAAATATGCCTGCAAACATGCCTTCAAAGGCATTTTGTTGACTTTCAAATACGCCTTCCTTTTCCAGGCATGTATACAGGCTATAATAAGTCCTTTACTAAGCCTTATAAAAAATTCCATACCCATGCACATTTCGCTTCTCAAATGAGACCTGCAATGAGGCCTCTTACTAGGATGAGAATAGATCCCGCAGACATGTCTCTTTCCCTTCTTAAAACTGGCCTGTGAGCAGCCCTACTGTGTACCCCACAAAAATACCATAGATGTTCTCAAAGGGCATGCAAACTTTTTTGCCTTAAACAGGCCTGTTGACAGTCCTATTAGTAGAAGGCAGAATTGACGTTCATAGCCATGCACTTGTCACTTCTCCGATTGGGCCTGTTGGCAGGCCTCTTAAGGGAAGGTAAGACAGATGCTGTTGTTTATGAAAACCACATGTATGTTATTTATCGTACAACAACTATATCACGTGATAGCCGAGTAGGTAGCATGCCCAACTATGAGAACTGAGGTCGCGAGTTCGATTCCCGCTGCTGGAGTTTAAAAAAACTAGTTATTACAAATTGTAATAAATATTGTATTAAAAATTTATAAAAAGTAGGAAATCATTTAATATGGAAATAATTCGCATATGTTTTTTTTTATTTAAGTCCTTCTATAAATGCTCTTTTGCAGGCCTGCAAGCTGGTCTGCAGTAGCAATGCCTCATAGAAGGCCCTTGTTATTAGGACTCCAAGCAGGACATACTAGGCATGCCTACTGAAACGCCTCCAATCAGATAGGGAATGTGCAGGCCTTGCCTGCCTATGACACCCTATGTTAATTTGAAATGAAGACTGCATTTGAAGGGTAGGCCTTCTGACTGCCTTTGCAGGCCTGTAAGAAGGCCCCATAAATTTATAAATTTTTCTTCTTAGAGCAACTACCCCAAAATTGCACCTAAAGGTGGCAAATGTATGACCGACTACCAAAACTTATGCAAACCCAATAGTTTCTCAAACAAACATATGGGCATTTCCACAGAAAGGTCCACCGTGATCGAACAATTAAAAGTTGACAGATCTTTGTTTCTGACTTGTATAAGTAAAGGCAAACACTTAATATTTTTTATTTTTAATAATATTTTTTTTACGAATGACATCGGACATGGCCGCAGTTTGTATATTGATTGCTTTGAAACAAGCTTTTCAATTTGACCCAAGAAAATATAACATCTCTTCGAAAAGCCAATTCACCAAATTGAGACCAGGTTTCTGCATTTTTTTAGGAAATATCAAAATTTGCGGTAATTTGTATTAATTCAGACCACAAATGTTTTTGTGGAAGTGGAAAAGAAAAGTTGAAAAAATAACCTTTGAAATTGTAATACTTCCTTTAAGACAAACAGTAGAAAATTTTGGTATATATATTTTGCAAATATTACTGTTTTGCTGTTCATATCCAAATTGTAGTATTCTACGTTTGTTAGATGATAGTTATTTTGCAGATACAAATAACACTATGTCACAAAATTTCAAAAGTTTCTGTATCCGGAACATTTAATAATACATTTTAATTTAAAATTTCACGCTGAATTCAAATCTGCTCTCAGATATGTGGAAAGTAGAACAGATTTTGAGATATGGTCAAATTTCCATTTTTAGTGTTTTGAAAAAAGGTAGGTCTACTAATTCACCGATTTTACTGAACTGTGACAAAAATAAAAGATAATAAAATTATTTCTTAAAAAAACGATAGTTGATTGAAATCCAATCATTAATGACGAAGTTATGGCACTTCAAAGTTGGAATTTTGTAAAAATTTTAATGATTTTTCAAGTTTTCGCTGCTTTTAATTAAGTTTTTTCCGTGTTTCTGTAAAAATCGCTCCGGTTTCAGATTATTGCATGATAGAATAATATGTTACAAAAATGTTTTGCCCTTGGTCATCAGTTCAGTAAAATCGGTGAATAAAAGCCAGAGAAAATAGCATTTTAGTAGACCTACCTTTTTCCAAAACACAAAAAATGGAAATTTGACTCTGTCTCAAAATCTGTTCTACTTTCCACATATCTGAGAGCAGATTTGAATTCAGCGTGAAATTTTACATAAGGATCAACTATTTGGAAGCCGGGATCAAAAATTTGTTGCATTGTGTAATTAATCTTTATAACACTAGTAGTAGATCAAAAACTTGTTCTTGCAACTAAAGAAACGCACATAACTTAATTATATAATTATTTCAAGATTTACTGTAATTAGAATACGAAATGAAAGAAAACACTTTAGGCTATCTAAGACATTTTTTATGATTTTAGGAAAAGAGGCAGACAAGTTGTATAGGAATTGAAGGCCTTTAAGACAATACTAACAATACTTCACATTCTTCTTCTCCTTCTTCTACTTTAATGGCAGCAACAACAGAAATTTATCCATCAGTAGCCGCACGTAGAAGAGCATTCCAAGAGCTTCGGTCTTTTGCGCTCCGTAGATAGTTCGTCAAACCAAGCTAAGTTAACAGCTCTTTCACCTGGTCCATCCATCGGAGTTCTAGTCGCTCCCTCCGGCGCCGCCCACCGAGTTTTGTTTTTGAATAAAACTGTATACTTCCAAAGCAAAATGTTCTTGATTTTTAAAGGACTTTAATTCTGAGAAAAAATATTTTTAAATTTTAGGGGTAGAAATTGCTCTGAATGAGGGCATCATTACAAGATGATGTCGTATGTCTGCGACATCTATAGGACAAATGTAGTACTCGTCGAGACCTATACACCGATGTCTTTGATTTGACGATTGAGCCACAAACAAAAAAAAAGTGATAAAAAACGATTTTTGCTGTTTTTCCGGGGGGTGGGGGAGGAAAAAACATTTTTTTTTAAGTTGTCTCGAGGTGATCTTTGATATTTGCCCTCGACTTTGGAAATTTTTTTTCGCGACCCGGTCTAATACATATTATAGGATATTAATAATAATATATATTGATAACACCCTATACTTTAGGGATGATGAAATATATCTTTTGATACGAGAAAAAGGGCAACACCATAACGGAGACGTGTTACACCCTAAGTATCTTAAGACCAAATCTGTTTCATGTCCGCCATCTAGGTGGCTGGCTGGTGGGCGGGATAACTCGAGTAAACCTTAATTGATCTTTATGAAATATTACCAGTATTGTTATTTCCCAAAATTAAGTAATGTGATTGTAAATGGGCAGAATAGCCCTACCCCGTCTGATACCTCCCACACAGAATGACCTATTTTGTGTAAAACTTATATTCTCCATAAACTACCAAACGGACAACTAGAGGACATTTAAATTTGGTCATATCAATAACCTTAAAATAACACAATGCAACACATTTTTGATCCCGGCTTCTAAATAGTTGTTTCTTATGTAAAATGTTACGCTGAATTCAAATCTGCTCAGGAATATGTGGGAAGTGGAAGAGTTTTTAAGATGTCGCCAAATTTTAATTTTACATGTTTTGAAAAAGGTAGGTCTACTAAAATGGCATTTTCTCCGGTTTTAGTTTACGGATTTTTGCAAACTGGGACGATAATACAAGATAACAAAATTATTTCTTAAAACCAGTAAGAAAGTTTCAGTCAGACAACCTGACTTGCTAATACCCTCACCCTCAGTTAAACATATTTTTTTTATTTTATTGATATTATTACGCGATTTCTAAAGTGGGCGGAGTGGTACATTTGTATGGGAGGTACCAGAAGGGGCGCGGCTAGTTTTCCAATTTTTTTCCAAAACTTTATCCTATTATAGCTTTACTTAATACAGAATATGGGTACGATGGATTCACTGATATTATTACTCGATTTTTAAAGTGGGCGAAATGATGTGTTTGTATGGGAGGTACCAGAAGGGGCGGGGCAATGTTGCCCATTTTCAATACCGTAAGTAGTTTTGGAACCCGTGCAAAATTGCAAAACATTTGGTTTCGTCTTCCGAAAGTTAACGTACGCACCAGCCGGACAGCCAGAAAAACGTACGGACAGACGGACATGGCTCAAACGACTTAAAAAGTCATGAATCGAATTTGGGTCGAAGAAACCTAGGATCTAAAGTGACTCCTTCTATGTGTTACACTTTTGGGTCGTATCAAATTATATATGCCCTCCTACCCGTAGGGCGAGGGTATAAAACTAACGTCAACCTTACTGGATATTATATTAACAGTATATGTTATTAAAGTATATAACACGAATACATATGTAACAGGGTGATCAGTTCGGTTTTCCGAAACCGGATACTCGGTTTTTTTCACTCATAAAAACCGTCGGTTTTTTTTAAATCCCTGTTTTTCGAATATCGAATAATCCGGTTATTTTTTTGTCGAATCTCGGTTTTTTGGCCTTCGATCCTTTTTATTTAAATTCATTCATAATTGTGTTAAATGTTGTCTCGTACATGTTTTTTTTTCAGATTCTGTCGGCTTCTGAAAATACAATATGGGAGAAAATATATGATTTCTATCTATCCAAAAAAGATAAGTTAAAGAAAAAATTGATTTACTTAAAGCAGAAAAACCAGCGCTTTTCTATTGTGGTCGATGAATGGTCGGATATATCTTACATAAAATACATAAATGTTACTGTGCGAACACTTGATCTCGAAAGCAAAACGTTCAACACCAATTATCAGAAAAGTTATATGACAGTTATACACCCAAGCACTTAAATTGTATCTTATTTCTTAAATGTTACTAAAACTAAAGATTAAATTAAATACATTTTTATATAATCAAGTACATACAAATGAATTGTTATGTTTTGTTTGTCTCTGATCTCAGTAATGTTTTGCATTGTAAAAAAACATAAGTATATTTGAATTATTTTCTGTTATTTTTCAATGAAATTTTTTTGTCAAAAATTGTGTTTTAATTTGTTGTTTGGCATACATTTAAAAACCGGATTATCCGGTTTTTTGTGAATTTCAAAAAAGCAACCGGTTTTTTTTCAAATGCCATTTTTCGAATAATTCGAAAACCGGTTTTCGCAAAAACCCGAATAATTGATCACCCTAATATGTAAGTATTTTAAACAAAGTTCTGTATGTATTCAAAGTTTCTTAGAAAATAACCATGACATCGTTATGTAAAAAAAATTAATTGAACCTCTGATGTACTATAGTTGGATCTTTGCCTCGCTGTTATGAGTTATATTATTTTCTTTTTAATTTAAAAATATTTCTTATCCAATGAGAAAAACCACAAAAATTTTCTTTAATACAGAAATAAAAACAAACTTCATCTGCTGCAACATATGATTAATTTAGGTCAGCTTTAGTAATTGGCTTCCAATAACAAGACAATATCCCAAACATCATTGTGTGTTTTGTACGACTTCCGTAAAGTGCAGACAAAATTAAACATGTAATATTTTAATCTTCTTACATTTCTTTTTTTTTTGACAATTAAAAGCAAGTAAATGATTCTTAAGACTCTAAATAAGCTCAAGACAGACACAAATGTAAGAAGATTGAGATCCAAAGCAAACTAATTAAGAAATCGAGTAAATGAGCGTCTTCCAATTAAAGCCTCTTTCAAGTGAATGCAAAACTTTTACTAATGAGACATGATAGCACCCTGTGCAACTTGCGTCTAGCAGAATGAAACACTGAGTGTACAACACGTCCCATTGCCCTTTCAATGGAGTGAAGTGGAAAGTATCACTCGTTCGGTTCGTTGATGTGTGTTCACAAGGCCCAAAAGAGGAAGTCTCAAGATTATTGTTAAGACAGCTAAATTGTGACCAAACTTAAGCATACAAACAAAAACTGAAGCGAGAAATGAGAGAAAACAGAAATTGGAACCAAACTCACATTTATATGCAAATCGAGTAAGTTCTGCATAAGACTAAAATAAGTACGTTTATGTTATTCGGCGATAAGACAAACGGACAGATATAGCTTAAAAATTGCACACGACTCTTGTATATTTCCCTTAAGTGTTAAACTGGTAAGCTTGACTAAAGGCCAATAACATCAAAAACTGGTATATAACACAAATCCAGATTGGTGGTAAATGTTTGCCCACCGCTTGGTAGCATATGATGTGCCCCGGAAGATGAATTGTTGCCCGGTTTTGTTTCAGTTGCAACTAATCATTCATTATACCATCACCCGTAGGGATGAAGGTATATATCATTTGATACGACCCAAAAGTGTAACACATAGAAGGTGTCACTTTAGACCCTAGGTTTCTTTGAACCAAATTCGATTCATGACTTTTTAAGTCGTTTGAGCCATGTCCGTCTGTCTGTCTGTCTGTCCGGTGGCTGTCCGGCTGGTTCGCACGATAACTTTCGAAAGACGCAACCAAATGTTTTGAAATTTTGCACGAGTTATTATTTTCTCAAAACTACTTACGGTATTGCAAATGGGCTACATGGCCCGCCCCTTCTGGTACCTCCCATACAAATACATCATTCCGCCCACTTTAAAAATCGAGTAATAATATCAATACACCCTACGGGATCGTCCCCAAATTCTGTATTTAGTAAAGCTATAACAGGATAAAGTTTTGGAAAAAATTTTGAAAGCCTAGCCACGCCCCTTCTGGTACCTCCCATACAAATCTACCTTTCCGCCCACTATAGAGATGGAGAAATAATATCAATAAATTAAACGTGATCGTACCCAAATTCTATTTTGAGTAAAGCTATAACAAGATAAAGTTTTAGAGAAAAAAATTGGAAGTCTATTCACGCCCCATCTGGTACCTCCCATACACATCTGGTACCGCCCACTTTAGAAATCGATTAATATTATTAAAAGACCTAACGCGATCGTGCCCAAATTCTGTATTTGGTAAAGTTTAAGCAGGATAAAGTTTTGGAGAAAAAATCTGGAAGTCTAGACACGCCCCTTCTGGTACCTCCCATACAAATGTACCACTCCGCCCACTTTAGAAATAGGGTAATAATATCAATACACTCGACACGATCGTGCCCAAATTCTGTATTTTGTTATATTATAACAGGACAAAGTTTTGGAGAAAAAATTGGAAGTCTAGACACGCCCCTTATGGTACCTCCCATACAAATGTACCTTTCCGCCCACTTTTGGGATGTAGTAATAATATCAGTACACCCAACGCAATCGTGCGCAAATTCTGTATTTAGTAAAGCTATAACAGGATAAAGTTATGGAGAATAAATCTGGAGCCTAAACACACCCCTTCACGTACCTCCCATATAAATGTACCACTCCACCCAATTTCGAAATCGAGTAATAATATCAATAAAATAGAAAATTATTTGTTTTACTGAGGGTAAGGGTAAATGTAAGTCGGGTTGCCCGACTGAAACTTTCTAAGTGGTTTTAATTACAAATCGATTATTTTCAATAACTCAAGACTTAAACAATATATTATATTGGGTGATGGTATTTATCAGTCAGTTTAACTGACTGAAATTTTTTTTATGTCTCTTTAGGTTAAAGCAGAACCATCACTGTTTTTCTGAATCCATCTAATTATAATGCCCATGATTCACATAGTGCCTTGAAAAGATACAATATGATATGTAAATGTAAGAGATATCGATGCTGGATGTGTGCAAAAACATATCTGAAAAAAGGAGACTGCGAAAGTTATAATATCGATCATCAGTAAATTGTAATAGTGTAAAACATTTTTATCAATAATTTTTAATGCAGGACTAAGTCTACCAGGTAAGCTAGTTGATTATAAAATATACAACATACAAAAATTTATTGTTTACTAGTGGGCCCGGAAATGCTTCGCAATTGCATATTAACTTGTAATATATTTCACATTTCTTACTATCCTAATAATTTATATATTTGTAGGTCAACAAAGTACTTTTAAAACGGTACTTAATATGTTGAGTTTCTTAACTTATGTAGCAAAAGTTCATAATGCCGTCATGTAGATTAAGCTTTGTCTGTATTTAGGTCTGTATTTAGCCACTTGTTTCACAAATCGGAAACAGACATTCCGCTAAAGATCAAAATTCAATTTTTATTATATTCTGCAGTAGCGAGAACCGTCTGTATACTTACTATCAATTTGGGCGTAAAAAACACTTTTATCATGCCTTAATCAAGTATAAAACGGGATATGTTCAAAAATGTAAGCGTAAAAAATCTTAAAATAAGAATAAAATTCTCCAATTAAGTTTGTACGAAATTAATTACAGAATTTTAAGTACGAATTTCTTAACTTTTAAGTATAAAATTCTTATAATTAATAAAAAAAAATTTTCTGACTTAAAGAAAGAATAAAAAATCTTACATAAATCTCTGAGAAAAAAATGTTTGGGAGACAAATAACATTTACTCTTTTAGCTTAATGTTTTCTCCCCACAATTAATTCGCATTCTAAATTTAAGTTTAAAATTCTTATTTTATGCTAAAAATCATACTTGAATTTAAGCGTGTAAATTATCCAATTGAGTATGAAAATCTTAAGAGCTTGTGCGAGTCAAGTAACGTGTGATCTTCGTTGATGCTATTTTCGCACCAGTGTGTTTTGACTTCCCATTAATTTTGTGGAGATTATAACACTTAAGGTTTGTAATGATAGTAAAAAAGCAAAGCAAAATGGTACTGATTAGATAGTCTGGCAACTATCTAATTAGCTATCCGCATAATAAAAATCAAGCCCCATCTTGCTTAATGACAATTACAATTAAGAATTCTACACTTAAAAATCATGCCCCATTAGGCTCAATGTCATCTATAATTAAGAAGTCTATACTTAAAAATCAATCCCCAGCAGGCTTAATGTCACCTATATTCAAGAATTCTATACTTAAAATTCAAGCCCAAGCAGGCTTAATGTCATCTATATTCAAGAATTCTATACCTAAAACTCAAGCTCCTTCAGGCTTAATGTCATCTATTATTAAGAATTTTGTAAGCGCCACAAGGCTTAATAACATCTACAAATAAGAATTCCAGGCTAGGTTTTTTCGTTCTTCGGTCAAGAATTTTGTACTGGATTTAAGAAAATCCGTACTTACCGTACTTTTGACACCGCTTGGGAACGATTTAAGTACGGAATACTTGATTTTTTTTAGTGTATTACCATTTTTTGAGATAATTCGGTCGGCATGTTACGCTGCCTTTTTGGAACCATATCTCCTCCCACTGATTTGCAATGACAAGAAATAACAAAATCAATTGATCGTCCACTGACTCTGATTCATCCACCATTTGGATATTATATAGATGTATGCCAAGATCTTTCCTCAGCATTTGCAAAGACCGAGTTGCTGAGAACGGCGTCTCAGCATTTGCAGAGATCGAGTTGCTAAGAACGGCGTCTTTACATGGCGATTTTCTAAAGTATAATGAAAGAAAGTCTATTACACTTCATTAGTATGACAGTTAGATTTGCACTTATAACTATCAGAAGTTTTATACATCAAAAAATACCCCATACATAGGTTATTTACAAATGTTTGCTAATGTTAGCTCTGACATACTATAAAAATTTAAATTGTGCCCCAATCAAACAATATAACTACAATGAATATTGCTTAGTTTTTCTATCTATATGATTTATTACTGATTCGCTATCCTGAAAAGTAATTGAAAAATACATACCTGTAAAGTAAATTAAAAACAAATCACTGTTTTAGTCTGCGCAGCTACTATGTGTCCTCAACTGCCCTTTACTTATTTAGTTCCAAATAGCCTGTTCATTACGGCGGATCAATTTTTTGTTGGTGTTTAATAATGGTTTTTCTATTGTGTAAATACTTTTGAATGTAAATAAATTTGTGTAAATAATTTTAAAAGATGAGGTGCAGACTTGTTTTTTGTTTTTAATCAACAACTATCAAGTTTATTGCTTAAAATTTTAAACTAGCATAATCTATAGATTTTGAGGATTACAATAGGGAACTTTTCTTGTTGACAATTTATTCATAATGCAGCAAAATATTGGTTTATTTCTAAGCATACTAAAATTTTAAATGTGTGTAAATATATATAACTATGACTGTATATAGATAATTCAAAAGAAAAAAATCAACCACTTCCCATTTTTTCTTATTTACTTTTAGTATCCTATCGGAAAATCGGTCAGGCAACATAGATTTTTGGACCACCATATAAATAGACCAGACCTATTGTATGCAAATGCCTGCAGAATTGCATGTTTTTGAATTATAGGATAAAAATCACAGTGATATAATTACCAACTTGAAAACGAGTGACAATTCATTCCGGCGTAATTATAAGAGCTTTGTGCACACCCACATTTAAATAGAATTGAGCTGGTCTATAGATGATGCCTTGTTTGCATTTGTGTTTGACAATATTGTAGTGATACCAAAGCGAAAGCTTTACCGACTTCCTAGACTGCGATTAATAATACAAACCTTGTCAGTCCGCGGTAAGACTGCAGCATCTAACCTAGGCTAGCTATTGTTTATGCAATGTGCGTATAAATAAACGCATATTTAATAATAATACATATACAATAGCATATACATTAGGGTGAGTCTTAAAAAATGTTTTTGGAATTTTTCATGGGCCAAGTTAAAATTTTATTAAGACGTACAAAAAAACTCTATGTGAATTTTTTTAATTTTTTTCTTAAAGGTTTAGGGGTCGCTACCGGGGTTTGAAATTCAAAATTTTACCGTCAACCTGGGGGATAAGCCGAATAACTCGAGTAAACCTTAACTGATTCTTATGAAAATTTTTCAGTATTAATATTTTTCATAACGAAGTAATGGAATTGTAAATGGGCAGAATTGCCCCACCCCTTCTGGTACCTCCCATACAAAATTACCTATTTTTTGATAATTAATATTTCTCCCATAACTTTTAAACGGACAGCTGGATGGCATTTAAACTTGGTCAGTTTAATGACCTTGTAATGACAGTTAAACCCCCAGAAAATCAAAAGCTTTGTCACACCCCTTCTGGTACCTCCCATACAAATGACCGAATTAACCCTCATATTTTTACCTACATATCTTTTTAGTAAAAATACTGAATTCAATAAAATTTTGTGTGAGATAAACACATGCAAAAAGTTGACTCGTGAGTGAATGTGGACTATACCGGCCAACCCCTTCTGGTACCTCCCATACAAAATTACCTATTTTTAGACAAATTATTATTTACCAATAATTTCCAAACGGACAGCTGGATGGCATTTAAAATTGGTCAGTTTAATAACCTTGTAATAACAGATAAACCCCCAGAAAATCAAAAGCTTTGTGACACCCCTTCTGGTACCTCCCATACAAATGACCGAATTAACCCCCATATTTTGACATACATTTTTTTGTAAGTATGCTGAATTCATTTATATTTTGGTAAAGATATACCCTTATTGTAATTTTACTAATGCTTATCTTAAATATAAATCTAGTTTAATGAATGTTATATGATATTCAACGTAGATAATGGAACGCTATTGTCTTGCCCCATTCCACTAATTTGCAGTCCAACTTAGGAATTTTTACAGTACAGTTAATAAGAAATGATTTATTTCAAATTTGTTCATCAGTTTTTGTTGCGTTATTATTTAAAAAGATACATTTCAAAAATAAAAATTAAATTAAACAGTTAAAAAAAAAATATTAAAATAAAAATTTAATATATTAATATTAAACATCAATTCTTTGCATGAAAAACTTAACATTAAAAAATATAATTATAAACAACTGCATTTACTGCTTACAATTTTCTTTAAATTTTAAAATATTGTTAAATATGTTATTATTTACACATGGTAGATTTTTTTGGATCTGAATATTTTTTTCTAAATTCTTTCACCAATAATAATAGTAACTGCTTCTGTTATTCATTATGTGTATGCAATTTATTGTATTCCTGCATCAAGGCCACTTCGCGTTCAGCAATATCGTTAAAAACCCTCATAGACCGAACTAATTCTTTACTTAATTTACAGTCTGCAACAATCTTCAACATTTTTTTAGGAAACCCGATATAATACCCGTTCTGCTGAAAAATTTAAGAGTATTGTTGGATACAAAATGCTCAAGACTTTTAGAATGTAGTAGGTTTTCATCTACTGTAACTCGTTTTTCTAGATTATCTACTCCTCCTATGTTTAAAGCATTTACCATCTTCTTCTTAATTTCATGAGAAACTTTGTCATCAAAAAAAGCAAATCCATCTAGCTCTTCCGACAAATACCAGAGATGACCTAGAATTTTTTTTAAGGCTATTGCCGCTATCTCTTTATTAATTGTTGCATAAGACTTCAAGTCTTTTAATAACTGGAGGTCATTTCTTGAAGCAGGAGGTCCAGAAGTGGATTCAAACCAATATTTAAGCTAAATATTAATTATAAAAATGCAAACATCCTGTATTTCACATAAATCGCTATCCTTTAGCTTGAACTGCTCTCGGAATAAATATATTTTTATGGAATATATTGCCTTAGCCTTCCATCTAGCACGGTGAAGACCTGCTGGTGCTCTGAAGAATATTTGTGTTTTTGGAACATCCCGCAGAATATTATTGTCAGCTTAAGTTGCTCTTTGTAGTCCTCTCGTGGCTGAAACTCTTTAAGCGGATTTTCAGCAAAACAAATAGCATTCGCAGAATTCTTTACTTGTCTTAATATGAGATCATCCGATATGCCAGGTTTAAATTGGAATGATCAATTTTTGTCCAGGCATTTTTAAACCTCTTAAAAAGTAATATTTCAGGACCGGTTGATATTCCCGAAATACAATGCATGTCATATTTTATGACTTCTACGTTTTAAACTGCGCATTCTTTTGTAATTGTAATTGTAAATTTTAAGTTAACCTATGAAAAAAATCAAAATTATCTGTCAAATAAGTAGCATAAATATATAAAACTATGAGGGTGAATTCGGTCATTTGTATTGGAGGTACCAGAAGGGGTGTGACAAAGGTTTCGATTTTCTGGGGGTTTATCTGTTATTACAAGATAATTAAACTGACCAAGTTTAAATGCCATCCAGCTGTCCGTTTGGAAATTATTGGTAAAAAATAATTTGTCTAAAAATAGGTAATTTTGTATGGGAGGTACCAGAAGGGGTTGCCCAATATAGTCCATATTCACTCACGAGTCAAATTTTTGCACGTGTTCATCTCACACAAAATTTTATTTAATTCAGTATTTTTGCTAAAAAGATATGTAGGTAAAAATGTGGGGGTGAATTCGGTCATTTGTATGGGAGGTACCAGAAGGGGTGTGACAAAGGTTTTGATTTTCTGGGGGTTTATCTGTTATTACAAGGTTATTAAACTGACCAATTTTAAATGTCATCAAGCTGTCCGTTTGGAAATTATTGGTAAAAAATTATTTGTCTAAAAATAGGTAATTTTGTATGGGAGGTACCGGAAGGGATTGGCCGGTATAGTCCATATTCACTCACGAGTCACTTTTGTGCATGTGTTCATCTCACACAAAATTTTATTGAATTCAGTATTTTTACTAAAAAGATATGTAGGTAAAAATATGGGGGTTAATTCGGTCATTTGTATGGGAGGTACCAGAAGGGGTGTGACAAAGGTTTTGATTTTCTGGGGGTTTATCTGCTACTACAAGGTCATTAAACTGACCAAGTTTAAATGCCATCCAGCTGTCCGTTTGAAAGTTATGGGAGAAATATTAATTATCAAAAAATAGGTAATTTTGTATGGGAGGTACCATTTATGTTATGGAAAATATTAATACTGAAAAATTTTCATAAGGATCAGTTAAGGTTTACTCGAGTTATTCGGCTTATCCCTCAGGATGACGGTAAAATTTTGAATTTCGAACCCCGGTAGCGACCCCTAAACCTTTAAGAAAAAAATTGAAAAAATTCACATAGAGTTTTTTTGTACGTCTTAATAAAATTTTAACTTGGCCCATGAAAAATTCCAAAAACATTTTTTTTTTGCCAAATAAGAATCAACCTAATATACATGTATACGAACGTCATTTGTCCATTTCTATGAATGCATGTATATACGTCAAGTTCAATCAAGTCTAAAACGCTTCATGCTAAAACTTGTCACATGGTCAATGTTGTTTCCACTCTCAGACCGGCCCAGTATGTCCGTTCGCATTACAAATGCAATACTCATTTAGCTGTAGCTCATGTTTGCTGTTGTTGCTATGCGTCTTCCAAAGTTTTCCGTATGCTGAAATACAAATTCTACTCGACGCACCTCAAGTTGAGACATTGGCGCGATAAGAGACCCAACCACTAACAGCGGCAGCAGCAAAAGCGTCAATATTCGTTTATTTCGATACGCAATCGAACGCCAAACGCTATCATTTTGTGATGAAAATCAAGTTAAAGTAGCCCGATACACAAGTGTCGCGCTACGAGAGAGTAGTACTACTCGTACACGTAACCGCATCATAAAACTCTTCCGCATGAACACCGGTCTGCTGGGTACTAACTACACTCAACTTGTTTATGGAAAGGGGATAGGAGGTGGTCCGGCATGATAGATTAGAGTTTGTGGACTTGTGGTAACTCAAGTGTAAACGCTAATTAGGAAAAGGTAACAAAGACAAGCGACAGTGTTAGCATTCACAAAAATCTCCAAGTGGCAATAGATGTAAAAAATTTAAAATTGCACATAAGATAATATCTATAACATAAGCGTCATCTGTGGTGTAAATGGGGTTACCTTTGACCGAAGACATAAGCAACATATGAAGTACAAAAATTCAGTTTCAGCCAAATTTTCCAAATTTCTTACATTGTCACTCTTTTCAGATTACGCAATATGTATAACGACCCCACTGACTTCGTCAGACCCCACTCCTGGCCATTTGAAAAACATTAAACAAAATTTATCAAATTCTATTAACAACTCGCAGAGTTCTGCGAACAGGAATAACCCACTTTCGAGTCGCTGTAAGGGAGCTCGGCTGCAAAAATTGAATTGCTCGTAAAAAAACTTAAATGAGCTAGAAAATCAGGAAGATACGTGTATGTTTTTCTGAGCTATATTTTCAGAATCTGGTCAGTTTGAACATGGGTGAAAAATCGTGTCGTACAGTGTTGTACTTTAATTGCGTATTGTTCAATATAAAGTTTTTTGGTTTTCTTTCAACAAAATAGGGGGTTTTGTAGAAACTCAAAAATTCACATAAATTTTTTATGTTTCTTGTACTTAAACTTATGTTAAATCACCTAACATCAACAAATTTGTTTGCCTTATTTTCCTTTTTTCGACCTTTGAATTTACCCTTCCTACAATGGTTTTTTTTAAAAAATTCAATCCAAAAATTCCGGAAGCTTCTGATATCCGTGAAACATAGCACTAAGGGGTTTTTTGGAACGCTGATTTCACAACTGATATTGTGCCTAAGGGGTTTTTTGGGGTCTCTGATTTTGAATCCGGAGTAAAATGTTGAGAATACAAAATTGTGGACAAACGTCAATTATTTGAAAACGTTGAAATATCAACAGTTTTGGGAAAGTTAATTTAGATCTAATTAATAACAAGCACACAATATTAGTTGTTCGATGCAAAATTCAGGGAAATTCCTTCTAAGTAGATCAAGATTCTTTTACAAAATGTGATTAATTTTGAGGTTTGTTTTTGATTTAGTTTTATTTACAGAATACATGTGACTTATTGCGACTGTTCCTCCATTGGTATTCATTATTGTTTGACATTTTATCATAAAGAGACTTACATCACAACATCCTATAGAGAGGATAATGTTGCGGAGATCTTTACTACAGATCGCTACCAATCGATTAGACACCGTGCGCAGCATCTTGGCATTTGGTATGCAATAACATGGAATGACGTCATAGCGCTTAATTTTTTTAATGTTTTTTCCTCTTCTAACGCCTCCGCCCACTTCGCCGAGGTTGCTCGATGCAGCTACTGATTCAAATGTATGTAGACTTTCGGTCCACCCTGTATATAAATACATGTTTGTTTACAGATAAACATAAGCTTATACAATTACATAAATTCATAAGTCCATTTCAAATTTCAAAGAGATCGCATACAAACCGTAGCTTCTATAAAGGTATGATACTACTACCGTATGTATTTGTATTCATGTACTAGCTAGCCCGGCATATACTAGCTGACCCGGCGCACAGTGGGGTATTGAACACCCAAAACGGAGATTAATTCAAGGAAGCGTCCGATCTTAGCCAAAATTGGCACAGATGAGCCTTTTGCTATAAGATCGATTGGATGGAAGTTTTTAAGAAATCGGTCCATATATACACATAGTCAACATACATATATATACTTATATGTATACTAGCTGACCCGGCAAACGTTGTTCTGCCATACAACTTTGGACCCGGCAAACGTCGTTTCGCTCCTAAGGTAACGCCTTTATATAATAGTAAAACACAGATAGTTCAAGTTTTAATCTGATTTACTTGAATTTAATCGAAATCTGTGAAGAGCGATCTGAAAAACAATGTTTTCCGATTTGTTTCCGGCGTAAAAACAAACAATGAAGACTGTTTGCCAACACGCAAACAAACAACGCACAGCTGACCCTGTGAAAAGCAGGGAAATTCGAGGTTGATTCCACAAATTTCCAATGATTGGCCTTACGATTTATTGATTGTTATCGCAAAAGCCAATCGAATGGGGAGTTGAATTGGAAGGGAAGATCGGTTGGAATAATACATTCGGGGATAAGGACTTCCTCTCCTTTGCATATGCCCTTGATGATCGTCGCTTTAATTACAATTTCGGATGATTCAGTTTCCGTAAAATGATCATGATCGATCCCACCTTCAGCTGCAAATTATGCACAACTGGCACATCTAGAGAGTTCAAAAATTCTGTCGAATAGTTGGTTGCCTCATTCTCGTTAAATGACCTCGAAAATTGTTCATCGTTAGGTCATCTGCCTCCAATGCTCGTTTATGCGCCATCGTGCATTAATTCCAAATAATGATTAAGCATTCTCGCAACAATTTCGCTACACGTTGTGTTGTCAACCGTGAGAAGAAAGCGGAATGTGCAGTTCGATTGTGGAAGCAATACCAAAGTATGCAACAGCTCACTTAATTGCGATCTTGACGGAATTGTTGCTAGAATCAAAGAAATTACGAATCTCTTGCCTGTCCAACCGGCATCATCGAGAAAGTAAATGCTTCCGTTCCAATGTCAACAACTTCCATCATTGAATCGTACACATTCGTTTGCTCGGCAGTCAAGAGCGCCACATTTGTTCGGACTCTTTCAGTCAGCTCAACTCGATCAAAGTCTTGTTCTTGTTGGAATTCGCGATTGAATGCATCATACATTGAACGATTTTGCGCTAGTATTTCCAATTTCGACAGTAGACTGCCTCACATTAGCACGCACATGTCTTTGACCAGAAGATAATTTCAAGATCGAAATTGGATGTTGGCGTGCGAACTCTGTGCAAATGTCGTCAGCCATTTCGTCCAACTTGTCCACCATCCCGAAACTTGAGAACAATTCCGTCTTCATTTATAGTGGGAACATTGAATTGTCTTACATGGCATCCAAAGGGTCTCTTGTCTTCTGTGATAATGATTTTGTGGACGTCATAATGCATTGCATTCAATATGTTTTTGAACAATCGGACCAATGCATTATGCTTATGCAGAAGATTTAAAAATGTTTCTACCATTTTGCATTTAATATTTTAACATAATAAATTTCACAATATTCCGAAATTTTTCAAGCATCATAACGAATTTTTCATCTTTACGTCGTCTAAAATCATCAAATCAAGCGATACAATGAAAAATTTCGTCGAAAAAATCAAAAAATTTAGGTTTTTTCCGGAATTTTCAGAGGTTTCCACCAAGAATTTTCTAGTTTTCCATTCGAAAAGTTATTTCGGAATAATTATCCGAATTTTTCACAATTATATCATTCAAAATTATCAAAACTTACAATAAAATGTAAAATTTCGTCGAACAAAAATTTACATTTTTGGAATTTTTCCATAATTTTTCAACCAAAATTTTCTATTTTTCCAACCGAAAACGAAACAATTACACACAAAATGTAATACAAAAAATCAATTTGCTGTGCAAAATGTTTGCGAAAAAATCCAAATATTTCGAGTTTTTCCTGAATTTTCCGAGTTTTCCACCGAGAATTTTTCTATTTTCCCATTCGGAAAGTCATTTCGGAATAATTATCCGAAATTTTTCACTGTTACATCGTCCAAAACTATAATTTCACACGATAATATGCAAAATTTCGTAAAAAAAACTTTTAAATTTTTCGAATTTTTCCGCATTTTTCAACAAAAATTTTCCATTTTTCTATTCGAAAAGCCATTCTGTAACAATTGCACACAAAATTCCATACAAAAAGGCAATTTTCGATTTTTCCAATTTTCCGATTTTCCGACTTTTCCGGAAGATTTTCCCAAAATTTTCTTTCACATAAACCTTCTCCTGGCAATAACGAACAACTGAAAAAAAGTTTGAGCAAAATCGGCCCAGCCGTTCTCAATTGATGAATTACTATACATTTTTGCCACCATCTATATATATAAAAATGAAATGGTCCACGTATGTCATACCATCACTTGAGAACGGCTGTAGCGATTAGGCTGATTTTTTTTTATTCGATTCCAAATTTTTCGTAGATTGTTTGTGTTGAAAAAAATTAAATCCAGGTGGCGCTAGGGTGGATTTATATCGAAAATTTGAATGCATGTACCAAATCAACTGAAATTTAGAATGGATATTCGTTTGATCATAAGAAAACATTTTATGTACAAATGGACCCGGTAGGTGGCGCTGGGGTCGGTTAACAATTAAAATTTTAACGAATGGACCAATTTTACTGATATTCAGAATCTATATTTGTTTGATCATCAGAAAAAATTGTATGTACAAATGGACCCGGTAGATGGCGCTAGGGTGAATTTATATCGAAAATTTAAATGCATGTACCAATTTAACTGAAATTTGGTATTTATGTTTGTGGAACCTTGAGAAAAAATTGTTTGTATTAATTGACCCGGTAGGTGTCGCTAGGGTGGAACTATAATGAAAATTTTTACGAATTAAACAATTTGACTGAAATTTTGAATGTATATTTGTTTTATTATGAGAATATTTTTTGGATATATGGACCTACAGTTGATTTGGCTGGGGTTGAATTATTTCGAAAATTTATATCGATTGTCCGATTTTAGTTATACTTAAAATATATGATTTTTTTGCCATGAGAAAATTTTGAATATCGATCGTCCGATTTTACTTAAACTTAAAATATGTGATTTTTTTGGCATGAGAAAATTTTGAGTGTATGTTTGGAACCATCTGCCGGTGTTTAGCTTATGATACGCTTAATTTTTGGAATGTCATTTAGTCACTTTTTTTAACATCATAGTTATTCAGAAGTCTATATATATAAAAAAAAAGTGTAAATTTTGATGTCACCACTAATTGTGAAAACGGTTGACCCCATTTGTCCCAAAATTTCTGTAAAAGTTGTGGATTGGCTGTAGATGGTCACTCAGACCGAAAAAAGGCTTAAAGAAGAATGACTAACCTTTATAAAGGCGCACTTCCTACTGAATTAGAGAGCTTCACAAAGTGGTTTTTCCCATTTCCAAATTTTAGGGGACAATAACAAAAATAGGAATAACTGTTGATATCACCCAGACCATACGGTCAATGGGGTTGCTGAGCCTAATGAAGGCATTTTTGGAAATTTGTACTCCTTAGGATAAAAAGGTACAATTACCCAGTACACCAACACAGAAAGTTATATGTCAGTCAATCGGCTTAAAAATGTGGTTTTAGAATATATGCCTATCAATAAGTAAATTTTCGTCAAATCTTGGACGACACTGCTGATCCGTTTTAGCAATTCTAATAATAATATTTAATAATCTTTAAGATATATGAAGAACAGAATTTGTCCGGGAAAATCTCGCCCTTTAAATTGAAATATTTTAGAGGTCAAAGAAATAAACCAATCGTTATTAGATTTCAACTACACTCAACATATTTTACAAAAATTTAGAGGCAGGGCGAAGTCTGCCGGGCCAGCTAGTTTTTATATATATAGATATACTGTAGTAGAATCAAACATTTATAAAAGCTACGTTTTGTATCCGATCTCTTTGAAATTTAATATTGACTTATGTTTTAAATAGTTTAAATATATATAAGTCCTTATGTACACATGTATACACACTTATGTATTTATATACAGGTGAACCAGGGTGAACCATTTGAATAAGTGGCTGCATCGAGCAATACCGCCGGGGTGGGGCGGAGGCGTTGGGAAAGGAAAGGACTGCCAATGGGAATTCATCATAACAACGTCATTCCAAGTTGTTGCATATCTAATGCAAAACATGCACAGAATGCACACAGTGTCTAATCGACTGGTCGGTATTTTTGGTAACGGTCTCCGCTACAGGCGCAACATTTTCCTCTCTGTAGGATGGAAGTGATATTTTTGGTTGCGTATTATCCAATAACGTACACTGAAGCTAAAATTTGAGATGTATATTGACAATAGTGCTCTCAGATAGTCGATTATGTACACTACTTGTTGAGCGAAGGTCTCGAAAAACATATTTTAAAAAAATTAATTTTTGGAGGCGCTGTTTTCACTTTAGTTACCCCGTGACAAAATGTCAAACAATATTAAATACCAGTCAAATAACAATTCACAATCAGGCGCTCGTGTTGTGTAACTAAAACCATTTGAAAAACAAACCCCGAAATGAATCACATTTTACTAAAGAAACTTGTACTAGTTAGAAGGTATTTCTCTGAATTTAGCATGAGCAACTAGTTTTAGTGCTTGTTAGTAATCAGTTCTGAATTAATTTTCTCAAATATGTTGATATTTTAAAGTTTGGCTGTGACGACTATAAAATCTAGAGTTGTTGTGAAATATTGTAATTTAACCATATTTTCAATTTGAATATTATCAAGGTAAATCAGCATATATTGCCTAATGTAGGGTATAAATAAAAATTAATGCTCAGCAACAAATTTCAATACAGCTAAAACAAAGAAAATGAGACCAAATCAAACCAAAAGAATTTTCAACCGTTTTCGCAGGAGTGTCTAACATCACAATTTATTTAATAAAACAAATTGGCGCAAAAACGCGCTAAATGTTTTTCTTGATTTTGTAAGTACAGATTTTATATTTTATAATTATGTTAATTTTTCAACACGGTTTTGCCCGGAACCATTTTAAAAATCTACATACATTTCAAAAATACCTTAAATTTAGACCATTTTTTTCAAAAATAATTAAAAATAATTATACATATTTATTATATACAACTAATTGTTATTCCTGGCCTTCAAGAGCTGACGTTGAATGATCCATAACAATAACTAAGTTTTAAAATAACTAAAAGGCAAAAACTTTCATTCCAAAATATCGATATTTCACTTTTCGCTAACACGTAGAAAAGACGAAAAAATTTCCGAAGTTTGAGAGAGCATAGAACTTTAAATAAACAACATATGTCATTGATTCTAGTATCTATTGATTCAGTATCCTGTGTACAATTAATGAGTACAAAATTTTATTGGAAATCGCAATTTTAATTTTATAATTAACCTCCGTTTTGCGGGTCCCATACCCCACTGTGCCGCGTCCAAAATTATTGATAAAGATGTTGAGTACTTGTTGGAATCATATAACAATTGGCTAAATTCTTTTGGCCTCTAAAATTTTTAAATTTAAAGGGCGATACCCCTTTATTATTATGCATCAACAATTATTTTTTATTAACAGTTGTTGTTGTGGTACAAAAAAGCACGAATTACAATGGATTTTTCGAACTTTCTTAATTTTTTTTTTTGCAAATTTTCAGTCTGAGCAAATGCGCTGACTTCGAATACTTGGAATTTGTTATAACTTTCCCCGAATGTTAAAAAAGGTTTTTATTCTTAGGAAAAAGTAATTCCCTTGGAACTCATTTTCATGTATGTAAAATATTCATTCTAAACTTTGAGTTACGATTTATTCTGGTGCAGCTTAAACCTTTTGCTTTTAGAGATTGGTACAATGTTTACTCCTTTTTCTCCAGTTATCCTATAAAAGTGTCAATTTCATATCTCCCGTCTAATACCGCGGTTATGTCGTAAAATCAAAATACATGCATCTTACGACGCATCTACGTCACAGAAGGAACCTACATGTCAAATTAGCCGTTAGTTAGATTCTGTGAAAGTTTGAGGACGTTCGGCTGATAACGCACAAACAAACAGCAGCGACAGACGATTGCAGCGACACCTATCGGGTCCAATTGTGATATATACCGTCGACGGACATGCTCAAATTATTAAATATTACAATAACTAACTTTGTGTAATATATTTCCCTATTTACATCATATACGCACAAATAGTGGTATGTTCACTATATATAACTCATGAACCACTATCCAAACAAAGGCCAAGTTTAAAACAAACCATGCCATTGACCTCAACATTCATTAGAAATTTACAGAAGTAAAATCGGTTCACGCATTGCAGAGAATTTCACTCACTGACTTATTTTTATACTATATATAGATTGAGTTCGACGAATTGTAAAGTTTTTATTTTGAATAATTTCTTTGACACCCCTAAAAAAACATGTTGAACTTGTCCCTACAATATCAGACATGTCTGCCCAGAATTAGGAAATTCAAAAATCACAATATTTTATTACATTTACCATTTCCATAGAGTAAAATACCTGCTTTAAATTACATTCTATCACAGAATTAAAATAGAAAATGACTTTTTCCCAAAATCAGCTAAAAATCCTTCGCATCATATGAGGTATAGCTTCTCACATGTCAGATATTAAGAAGCTTTTATTAAGCAAATGCCGTGTTACTCTACTTATCGATGTTAATAGCAGGTGCACCAATCAAAAGAATGTACTTGCATCAAGCAACGTTCGTTGGGGAATGGGACTTTGCTCAGAGGTGGAAAGTTATTGATTGTTACTCACTTGGGAGTGACCAGAAGCGATTCTTTTTGACACTGTCCAAGCAGCTAACTACTTCCGGTCTTAGACCAAGTATTCCCCGGGCAATAACTTTAAAGCTACCGCTTAGAAGTTAGCTAGAGTTAGAAGGCATAACAACCATGTATCCTGAAAGGTCAAAGAGACGTTTCAGGAAAGTAGGCTTAAACCGCTGAAGTATGGTTGCATCGTGGGATTGGACGCGGAGATAGCTGCCCTTTTACCAATCTAGGAGACGAGGGTAAGCAACCTATATCTTCCGAAATCTAAATTGCTAACGAATCGTTTCACGCCCTATGCTCCAATGGGAGTTAGAGGAACACATATATATAACGTTTGGTCATAAGACTATCTGCGTACATACTTAGTTTTTTTTTTTTTTGGTTATTGGCCAATCGCACTACCTGGGTCTTTATTACTTATGTACATTGTATATCAAAATCATGATCAAATACTAAGAAAAGTCATTGTAACCGAATAAAATATTATAATTTTTTCCAATATGGCATGCCTAGTACTGACCTTTCCATTAGTTATTTTACCTTGTACGCTTTTCTTGGATAGAATGTTGTAGTTAGTATTTTAATATTAGAATATTTTGCAACAAAGTATTACAGATTCATTGCCCAGAAGAATATGAGGGAGAGAGAGCTCATGTTTCACAGCAACGCAAAGCAAATGATAAAAAAGCTGTCATGAAAGGAAACAACGAATGTCACTCACGTCGAAGTTAACGTCAACAAATGCATAGGCACTTTAAAATGTGGTTATTTACCCCATTTTGTCAGGGAGTAGGAAGTCCTAATCCTAGAAAACTCAATGTACAGTGGATAGTAGATAATGGTAACGCGTTTAAATAATAAACTAAAACACTCAAGAAAATATAGAAATAATAATAGTCGGATGAACAATTTTTTTCGCAAGGATCAACTATTTAGAAGTCGGGGTCAAAAATGTGTTGCATTGTGTAAACTATTAAGAGATAATAGTGGTTATTGGCTATGCGATTCCAGACTGCTTTGGGGTCTCAAACCACTAGTATGGGAGGTTCGAATTTTGCCAAGTTGATTAGGACTGTGGCATACGAGACACGAGGATGGGACAATTTAAAAGCTCTAACGCGGGTCAATTTACAAAGAATTTTATAAGTTGGATATTTTAGAAATAGTAAGAAATTGTTTAGAGTCAACATTGCGGGAACTATGTATATTGTCTGTTCATTTAAGAGGGCCTCGTTATAATACATTTTGAAGAATATATGTTTAGAGGTATGAACATTAGGGATATAACTTTATGAAAATATACAAAATCCCATGCCAAAAGCTTGTAGTATATAAAAACGTATAAAAATATGATGTCACGTTTTCTCTTCCATGAAAAAAGTTTCCGCGCCGATTGCATTGCAGTTTTGATGTTGTTTTTTTCATTTCTGCAGTTACTCTTGTCTCAAATAAGTTCTATTATGTTTTAACTTTTATATAATCATTGATTTGGAATTTATTTCAATTATATAATCTTTAATGCCAAACCACTTTTCATATGTCTAATTGCAAAAGTTTGATCAAATCGTAACATTTTTAGCAGAAAAAATACTTTTCTCAAACTTGTTTCTAAGAAAAAGCACTTTAGAAATAGCTTTTGGCGGGGCAACTTTTTTAACCGAATCGTCTTAACCGGTTTTTTATTATCACAACAATATTCCGTACAAGGTACTGGAGTGGGATTATACACTCAAAAAAAGTTATATCGCAGTCCTTTGCAAGAAAGATAAATTAAAGATGTTATTGTAAGTTTTGTCAAATACGTAAATTTGCATTAAAGGCAGCGAAAGAGATCCGTTTACTCAAACCGACTCTCTCAACTACCACACCACAATGCCTCTACTGTTGACGTTCCCGATAGCGCATTCATTTTCAATCATCGCAACAACCGTGCTTGGATACGGATAGCGGATCTCAGACCAATCGTGGTACGATAAAGAATATTTCGGGGTTTGACATTTACTCATCGCAAAAAAGGTCATGTCGAGTGTGCTATGCCAAACTGTTCGAGTTTCATCAGTGTGGTTTAAAACCTGGTAAATCAATAACCTACCAGATATTCACACCGAGACAAATCTTTCCGACATCAAAATTACTCGAAGTCATGGCTGAATTTGGCATTCCTGCGAGGCTGATACACATTTCCGGAATGACGCTGATTCAAATGAAGTCTTCAGTGAAGATTGGCAAGCAGCCCTTTTATACCAGAAGATGTTAAGGCAAGGAGGCAGTATATCGTGTCCCCCTTTCAACATAGTGATGAAAATGATAATGAGGAAAGTTGCAGCAAACACAAGTGGCACGATATTCAGCAAAAGCCACATGCTACTTGGGTACGCTGATGACATAGACATCTCCGGCCAAAAACTGCAGATGTGACTAAGCAACCCGACTTACATATACCCTCACCCTCAGTAAAACTTAAAATTTTCTATTATATTGATATTATTACTCGATTTCTAAAGTGGGCGGAGTTGTACATTTGTATGGAAGGTACCAGAAGGGGCGTGTATAGACTTCTAAATTTTTTCTCCAAACCTTTATCCTGTTATAGCTTTACTAAATACAGAATTTAGTCACGATCGCGTTGGCTGAATTGATATTATTACTCCATCTCTAAAGTGGGCGGAAAGGTACATTTGTATGTGAGGTACTAGAAGGGGCGGGGCCATGTAGTCCATTTGCAATATCGTAAGTAGTTTTGGGGAATTATTAACTCGTGCAAAATTTCAAAACATTTGGTTGCGTCTTTCGAAAGTTATCGTGCGCACCAGCCGGACAACCAGACAGACGGACATGGTTCAAACGTCTTAAAAAGTCTTGAATCATAGGTATTTGGTTCAAAGAAACCTTCGATCTAAAGTGACTCCTTCTATGTGTTACACTTTTGGGTCGTATCAAATGATATCTACCCTCCTACCCGTAGGGTAAGGGTATAATAATAAATTATAAATATAGCAGTCATTGTCCGCTTTTGGTCCTGTGTGGATGCCACAGGCAACTTCAAAAGATATTCGAAGACAAAAGATTTCTATTGTTGATTGGGTCTTTCGGTCAAAATATTATGTAAGTCACTGGACTCCAGATATAATAATGTAACCCGGTAAAATATTTAACTTGTAATCTACTATCATTCCACAGTTCTTCCATTGCCTTGAAATTATAGAGAATTGTGTACATATGTATGGATGTATCTGATACGTTGTGTCATCAATACTACCATTCAAAAATCAGTGATCGTCGTTATACGGGCATTTCACTGTTTTGCTGTTGAGTGCATTTCATTTTCGCTGTGTAACCATTTTAGCACTCGGCTGTTGCTGTTGTCATACTTTGTTGCTCGTAAGTTTCCAAAGCTACCACGGACTGAGCGTGCGAGCGCACACCGCCAAGCGAACATGTGTGTAAACGTCGCCGAAGGTGGGAGACGCAACGGAGAAATGTGAAAACATACCACATAGAAAAAAGTACGGCCGATGAAAGAAAACAACAAAGACGGAGAAAACAAAATAAGAGCATGACAATTGCTAAAGGTTTTGCGGTTTATTTGACAAGACGACAACAACGATCAGTAACGACAAATGGCTAGATGATGACGATGCGACACGACACCAACTCAACTCGGGTTGATTGCTGCCGCTGCGGTTGCTACAACACGTTGCTCGTGTGGTAGTAAAATTGTTGTTGCCCAGTCTGTGACTCTTGTTGTTGCCGCTGTGAACGGGAACATTCAAAAGCTACGGTACGGTACGAAAAGTACCAAATGCTAAAAGCATACAAACAGACGGACAACAACGGCGCGGAACCACAATACCAGCAGCAACAACAGTGGCAACAATAGTCCGCCTGTCGATGCGGTCGTACGTCTGTTGAACAGGCGACTTGACGTAATCGTCGCGACGGTCCCACTGTTGGGCAATCAGAAGTAACAAAACAAAAAGCTAAAACTTAAACACAAACACTATAGGTGAATGCAGAAAACAAGCTACGGGCCAGGCATGAAACTTTGACTTGACACAGTTGTACTTACAGATTGATAAAATAGTTTAAAGAAATTTCGTGTTTGTGCACAAAGATGCGTTTTTGTCGTTCCGTTTATACAGGATGACGCACGAATAGTGCTATTGTCAATGGGGACTGTTTAAAGATGCGCCGAAGACGAATCCGTTTCAACAGCATTTGGTTGAAGCAAGATGGAGCAACTCTACACGGAGCCGGACCATTTATGACGGAGCTCCAAGTCTGTCTGGCTGTCCGGCTTTTGAAAGACGCAACCAAATGTTTTGAAATTTTGCACGAGTTAATATTTCCCCAAAACTACTTACGGTATTGCAAATGGGCTACATGGCCCCGCCCCTTCTGGTATCTCCCATAAAAATACATAATTCCGCCCTCTTTAGAAATCAAGTAATAATATCAATACATCCAAAGGGAGCGTACCCAAATTCTGTATTTAGTGAAGCTATATTAGGATAAAGTTTTAGAAAAAAAATTGGAAGTCTAGCCACTCCCCTTCTGGTACCACCCATACAAATGTACCTTTCCGCCCACTTTAGAGATGGATTAATAATATCAATAAAACCAACGCGATCGTACCCAAATTCTTTATTTAGAAAAGCTATAGCTGGATAGAGTGTTGGAGAAAAAAACTTGAAGTCTAGCCACGCCCCATCTGGTACCTCCCATAAGCATCTAGTACCGCACGTTTTAGAAATCGATTAATATTATTAATAGACCCAACGCGATCGTGCCCAAATTCGGTATTTAGTAAATATAAAGCAGGAAAGAGTTTTAGAAAAAAAACTGGAAGTCTATACATACCCCTTCTAGTACCTCCCATACAAATGTAGAGCACGACGGGCCGCAAAGCTGAAATAATGCTAATGGCAATTCTGTTGGTTGCGAAATCAACAACAAAAACATGTTGTTTGAAAGCCAACGGCTTTTTCAACATAAACAAACAAACAAGAAAAAAGTTTAGCAAATGGTTTCTCATAGTGAATGGTTGCGAAGTTTTTCGAGTCTATGCACTCAAGAAAGGATTCACATTTTGTTGTGAACTCTGGTGCATAAGGCTTGAGAAACATTTTGCAATCATTATACCAAAGTCTGGTGATGAGGATTCGTGGCTGAATCCGAAACAGCTGTACAGACTGCCTGGCATTATGAGAATATCATTCCGCTATTTACTTCTTTCAAAAATACCCCGCGTAAGCGACTATACCATATTCCACAAAGATGTTTAAAACTTGTTCACCACCACGATCCGGAGCAGCGGAAACCGGTTCTGTGGAGAGCTTCTTGTACTTAACATTCTGACAGCGCCGTACTTCGCTTCTGTATGCGGCTTAAGATGTCCCGTTTTGCTGATCAGTTGAAAAAACACTTCCCAAATACGTGAACCTCTGCTATGTTATGTCAATTTAAAATAAAACTAGTAAGGTAATTATCTTCGGCTATGCCAAATCTTTTATACCCTTCACCATATTAAAGCTCGCTAGATTTTAAACTATGGTACTCGGGGAGAGAGATAGACAAACAGCCCCAAAAAGGGGGAGTTTGTATGAAAGGTGTTTGTAGTTTTTGACCCATTATGCTCATCTTAGAACTTAACCACCGCTTAGAGGATAGATTGATTGTGCACCAAATTTTTGCTCAATAGCTCTTAAATAAAGGCTATAATCGCTGGGAGAGACAGACGCACACCCTAAAAAGTTGGAGTGTGTATGGGAGATGGAAGTAGTATTTTTCGATATTGTTCATCTCAGAAATTAATCTCTGCTTAGAGGATGGAAGCATACATACCAAACTCCAGCTCAATATTTCCTAACCTACGGCTGTAATCGCACGAGCAGTAAGGCGGACATGCCAAAAAAGGGGGAGCTAGTATGGGAGGTGGGAGTAGTTTTTGACCGACCTTGCTCATCTTAGAAAGTAGCCACCGCTAAGAGGATAGAATCTTGCGTACAAAATGTCAGCTTTATACCTCTTAAAATACAGCTGCAATCGCAGGGACAGGCCCCAAAAGGGAGAGTTTGTATCGGAGGTGAGTGTAGTTTTTGACCGATCGGTCTCATCTTAATACTCAACATCCGCTTAGAGTAGGAAAAATTGCATACAATATTTCAGCTAGATTGCTCTTAAATTATATCTGTAATCGTAGGGAGAGACCCCAAAAAAGGGGTGTTTTTAGGGAGGTGGAAGTAGTTTTTGACCGATTGAGCTTATTTTAGAAAGCAACCTCGTACATACAAAATTTCAGCTTGATTGCTCTTAAATTACTGCTGTAATCTCAAGGACTGACATATGGACACCCTAAAAAGAGGGATTTTGTATGGGAGATGGGAGTAGTTTTTGACCGATCGGTCTCATCTTACTATTCAACCTTCGTTTAGTGTAGGGAAGGTTGCATACAAAATGTCTGCTTGATTGCCCTTAAATAAAGGCTGTAATCGAAGGAAAAGATTCTAAAAAGGGGGAGTTTGTATAAGGGTGGGAGTTGTTTTTGACCGATCGAGCTCATCTTAGAACTTATCCTCTGCTTTGAGGATAGAAGCTTGCATTCCACATTTTAGCTTCATATCTCCTAAACTGCGTCTGTAATCGCGGGGACAGACGGGCAGTGAAACGATCACCTTTAAATCGACTTAAATTTCGATGCTGATCATTTATATATCTTATGGGTGTTACAAATGGAAGAACAAAATTAATATACCCTTCACTCTGTTCGTGAGCGTGGTGAAGGGTATAAAAACCAGTAAGACAGTTTCAGTCGGGCCCCGCCTTACATATACCTTCACCTTTAGTAAAACAAAAATTTGTCGATTATATTGATATTATTACTCGATTTCTAAAGTGAGCGGAGTGGTACATTTGTATGGGAGGTAACAGAAGGGGCGTGTTTAGACTTCCAGATTTTTTCTCAAAAACTTTGCCCTGATATATATAGCTTTACTAAATAAAGAATTTGGGTGCGATCATGTGGTTTTATTGATATTATTACCCCATCTCTATAGTGGGCGGAAAGGTACATTTGTATGTGAGGTACCAGAAGGGGCTGGCTAGACTTCCAATTTTTTATCCAAAACTTTAAAGCTTTACTAAATACAGAATTTGGGTACAATCCCATTGGGTGTATTGATATTATTACTCGATTTCTTAAGTGGGCGAAATGATGTATTTGTATGGGAGGTACCAGAAGGGGCGGGGCCATGTAGCCCATTTGCAATACCGTAAGTAGTTTTGGGAAAATATTAACTCGTGCAAAATTTAAAAACATTAGGATGCGTCTGTCGAAAGTAAAAATAAAGTAACCGTGAAATCATAAAAGAAGATATACCCAAATCTGTAATCCGCTAAAAATTACCTTGTTTTTGATTTTCAATGGAAGCAATATAATCCAAGTCGTTCTTTTAATAAAAATGAATGGTGGATCGAAAATAATTCTCCGATAATTCCGATTTTGGTGAAACTTGGCATACATCTGTTGTTTATTCCAAAAGGTGTACATAATAAAGAAAAAACTGATGCATAAAACCGTATTGGGTTGTATGGAATTGGCTTATAGCTTTGACAGCACTACCCTGAAATTGTATGTACCAAATTTAAAGACTTTTGCGAAAAAATCGGTTTGGATTGTATGAGAGGTGGGCGTGGCCAATTTAAATGAAATTCCCGTTTTTTCTTAATTTAAGGCTGAAACGTTTAAAAAGTCTTTACATCAGTTTTGACTAAAGATACGATCGGTCTGCAGCCCCCTTATTTTCGAAAAATTAATATTTTTTCCATAGCTTCCAAACGGAAGGTTGCAATCATCCAACCGATTAGCACCAAACCGGCTTCAATAGAAAGACTATATATATATATATGTTATAAGCTATTTAAACATTATATTAGACACATTTGGTCCATTTAATGAGTCGATTTTTCCCACACAAAAATTATCAAAATTTTTAAATTGTGAAGATTTAAAAATTGAAATATTCAATAGGCTCTGACAAATACTTAATTTATGTATGTATATAAATTTTGAAACTTTTAGGATGGAACAGCATTCAACCGATGTTCTTCAGGCGTGGTCCACCCATTCCACACCATTACCAGAAATGGTAATACAATAAGTGACTTTAAATTAGGAGTGGATGCAATATGATTAGGTTAAAAACAGTCGTGCTTTGATTATTAGGAGGTACTTTGGGAGGTACTTTGTTAAAGTGCGGTATCTGAAGTACTAGATCGTTACGGGCAGGGCCACCGTAATTTGTTATAATGGGATGTCTAAAGAACTATTTTGCGAATGACCCTGAAATTTGGTGTGAATTCAATTAAGATAAGTATACGTATTTTAAAGGAAAAGGGAGGCATTTAAAATAGGTTGTGCAATAAACACGAATATGCGTGAACATGCCTAAAATAGGTGGCCCTGTCCGATTTTGTCATACAAACGCAAAGATGGAGGACCAGAGCACCATTCGACTTGATATTTGATATGGCTTTATTTGAGACCTGTATTGTATGTGACCGACATCAACGACGGTAAAAAATTTCGAATATTCACGAATTGAAACATTACTCAAATATGCATCAATTTTGTCAAATGTTATTGCGTTGAATACTGCATCCTCCTGTAGTGCGCAATTTTTTTGGACGTTGCAGAATAGCGCAATAAATTGAAATTTTCTGAAAACCATTACAGGATTTAGAAAGAAATACATGATTGAGATATCCTTCTTAAATTAAATTTAACAAGAAAATATAAGGAAACCGATGTATTGCTACTATGTGTGCTAATAATACCGGCACAGTTTGCCGTTTGATTTCAAAAGATTACAGTTTCCATTTCAGTTAGAATTTGCGATGAAAATCAATAAAGCTGAAGGGCAGTATATTAAAGTTTTCGGCTTGAATTAAGAAAGTCCGTGTTTTTCGCATAAACAGCTGTATGTTGCATGTTTACGTGTAGAAAGACCCACTGATTAACATATGTACACTCCTTTGGTTCTCCTACACACGTATTATTGAAAGCTTTGCAATAAATTTCTGTCATTACAAAAATATTATCCATTAACATACCTCAAAAGTTGTTGTTTAACTTCGATGAGAATATCATTCCACCGAAAAAAATGACATTTAAGTCATTACTTCTTTAGACAGGACGAAGTCTGCCCGGTCAGCTAGTATATTATAATTTTGCTGTTTTAAAACCTTAAAAAAAGGCTAACCGTTAAAAACCCGAAACATTTGACACAACTTTTCTTGTTCCTTTTTTACAAATATTTAGTCCCATTACAGCGAAGAAACGTATTCCTCATCAATAACTCTAAGCAACAATTTGAGGATTATTTTCTCAGGGGTGAACGGAACCAATATCAAACGGTTCAATTTGACCTCAGTTACAAAACCTTAAACTCCATTTTGCTCCACTACGTCACAATTTTTTTCTACAGTAATTTGAATTTGATATTTATGGTAAAAAGTGGAATTAAAGAATATGAAAAATCATGTGAAAAATGTCTTCGGAGACCAAAATTTCCTCGAAACTTTTTTACCCTCTAGCTCCCACCCGTATGGCACATTTTATGCCCAATTTTGAAAAACAGCTTAAATGTCAACTTTTGAGGGAGGTCAAAAGGTAAAATCTTCGATAGAAATATTCTCCGGAGTCGAAGACAAATAATCTCTACGAGTCAAAGTTTACAAAATAAAATCGAAATGAAATGTTAAGAATTTTATTTTGGAGCATCTATGTAATTCTATTATATTATTAAATCGTTAGAATATTGTAAGTTTAGCAAAAACTGTTGACACCTTATAACTAATATTATTGAAGTTTATAATTGCTTTTTATAATTTTCTCCCCTTTTTTTTTGTCTCATTTAATTGTCAAGACTCCTATACATGTATATTGATTTCTACGGCTTCAAGTTGGAGCAAAGAGCCGTAACAAAATTCTTTCATCGGGATCTATCAGTCTTAATTCGGACCTAGTCATTTTAATTTCTATGATTTCGGATTCGATTCATCTGTTGGCCTTGAGGGTTCCAATCAATTGTCATCTTACGAGAGTTGCTATTCATATTTCGAGTTCAGCAATAGAAAAAAATCATTTAGGATTGGAAATAGGTTTTTTGATTATCAAAAGCATCAATAGTTTCCGACAAAACAACCGTAATTGGAAGATCTTCACGGAATTCATCCTTAAGAAAACTCATTTGTCAAGAACGGCCGGATATTACTGTGGCCTTTTAAAACATTAGGAAGTGGCGAGTTTTAAATGATTACAAAACCAAGTTAGTTGTTTCAACAAACAACTCGTCGACTAAATCTTTGTTGGACGGGTCAGGTAAAAAAGCTTTTATCTAAAATTGGTGTAACAAATAGTCTACGGAGCGCAAGAGACCGAAAAGCTTGAAATTCTTTTCTGCATGAGGCAACAGATGGATGAATTTCTGTTGTTTCTGACAAATAATAAGAAGAATATGCTCCGGTTTAGCAGTCGAAAAAAATTAGTCTACACAGCAACACCTCTCATAACGGATTTAGATTGGTTAGTTTCGTGCTGGAAAGAAACATTATATCAATATATATCACCATTAGTTGTGGCAAATAACCAAATGCAAAGAAAGCTATACAAGGCTACATGCCACCGAGATAGCTAATGCCAACCAACTATCGCAATTACTGCTAACAAACGTCCATTATTCCGAAGTTCCTGACATAAAGTAACAGCATATTACGAAATTTATGACCATAGCCGCAAAGAATTGGGTATGAAAAACACGATGAAGAATATAGTCGTCACAGAATTCTGTACGTGTTTGACTTCTAGAATCACCTTGAAGGTCTGACCAGATGGTAGGCTCCATCACACAACAAACATACCTGCATTTTTGTCCTCGCTTTGTATCCCATCTACAACAATACAATCAACTTCAGCAACGCCATTGGACACAGCTCCTCCGAACAAAACTTTCATCAATATCATCTGCAGTAAATAGCTCCTCTGAACATTTAACCATCTCATTACCGTATCTGGTCCTTTTAAGTCGTTCTTAAACCGTCGCTAAGTTGCATCGACAACAAAACTCTATCGAACTTTCCGGTTTACTAACATCATCTCGTATTGGCTAACTCATTTCAATTACCAACATCGGCCAGGAACCGAAGTTCCCCGTCATGCTGGGAGTAGTCATCTTACGACCTTAGTGTATTAGCTCTGCCGTTATCTTTCAATTTTGCCGTTTCTCGTACTACTTGAATTAGCACTCTCTGTCTAGTTCAGTTCATAGGTTGCCAGCAAAAAGTTTCAGCGACCATAATTTGTATCATATTTAATTGAGTCTTCTCCCATTAAACAGACACCAAATGTACCTACTTTGTTGTGGTATTAGGTACACCCTTGCTTAAGGTTCGAAGCTATCTAATCTCCTGATGCACACGAGAAATGCGTAATTTTTGGTTTTAACCACAGCCACTACTTGACACAACCGAGGTGGTTCTTTACACAAACAAACATTCAAGTAAGCTGTCTTGTCAAACTTGGCCTTCAGTTTTACTCCCCAAAATTCTCCTTTTTATTCGGGCCGAATCGTGTTCTTTTGATTTCGTACTTTCTATTTATTTGTTATTGGATTAAGATATGTTTTTCTTTTCTCCCGTTAATTGTGACAACCGAAACAAACAAAAAACAGTAAGACAGTTTAGTCGGCACCCCGACTTTAATATACCCTCTTACTTACTTACTTAAGTGGCCCATTACAACTTACAAACGTGGTTCATAAGTTTGAGGCCTGAAGTACTAAAGAATTCCACACGCTTTGGTCTTGTGCGTGTGTTCTCCAGTTAGTTCTACCAGATGGTGGCACGTCGCCTACCACTTGGTCCTTCGCCTTCAAACACCTTTCTCGCTGGAGCATTTACATCCATCTTGGCAGCATGACCCAGCCATCGTAGTCGTTGCATTCTGACTCATTTAGCTACGTCGATGTCGTGGTAAAGCTCATACAGCTCATGGTTCATATGATGGCGAAACTTGCCGTCGACACAGATAGGTCCATATATTTTTCGGAGTACTTTTCTCTCGAATACTATAGGTTTTATATGTCCGTTGTCGTAAGCACCCAAGATTCGGCAGAATACAACAGAACGGGTACAATTAACACCTGATTCAGCTATTTCTTCGTATCTCAAGATAAGGTGGCGTTAGCAAAGTGCTGCCGAAGTCCGTAAAAACATCTATTGGCTAGCACTATTCTTCGCTTGATTTCTTGGCTGACATTATTTTTCTTATTGACGAAAGATCAGAGGTAGGTAAATTCATCTACTACCCCAAAACAATAATTTTCAACGTTGACGGTGCGTCCCCATCGAGAGGGCTCTTTGTTCGTCGAAATCATTATTTTTGTTTTGTCCTCGTTGACCGCTATACAATGATATCTATATCATCGGCATAGGCTAGAGGCATGTGGCCCTTGTGAAATGTGGTGTCAGACATATTGACTCCAGCCTTTCTCATTACTCATCTCATCACAAGCTATCGCCCTGCCTGAGACCTCTTTCTGTATTGATGGTTCAGGTTTAGGTAAAATTCGTTGTTTAGGCACAGTGGGCATAATTGTTAAATTTTTTCTTTGTATGGAATTGAAAAAATTCAAGTTCTGAAATCGTTCTGATATATAAGGACAACATTTTTGGAATGTTCTTAGTGGAGGGATGTCCTAGTATAAATTTGGTTTAGGTAAAATTCGTTGTTTAGGCACAGTGGGCATAACTGTTAAATTTTTTCTTTGTATAGAATTGAAAAAATTCAAGTTCTGAAACCGTTCTGAAATATAAGGACTACATTTTTGGAATGTATTTAGTGGTAGGATGTCCTGGTATAAATTTGGTTTAGGTAAAATTCTTCGTTTGGGCACAGTGGGCATAAGTGTTAATTTTTTTATTGCATAGATTTGAATAAATTCAAGTTCTGAAATATAAGGTCCTGATATAAATTTAGTTTAGTTAAAATGCTTTGTTTAGGAATAGTGGCAAGTGAAAAAATTCATGTTCTGAAATTGTTCTGAAATATAGGGACCATATTTTTTGAATGTCCTTTATCGGAGCTTGTGCTGCTAAAAATTTGGTGTAGGTAAAATTCTTTGTTTGGGAACTGTGACCAAAACTGCATAAACCGGACACTTTGGGTATAAGTGAAAAAGTTCAAGTTCTGGAAAACTACTGATTAAGACTATATTTTTAAGAACCGCTCTATAAGGGGATGTTCTGGAGTATTTGTTTATTGCTCATTTCCAAAAACATTTAGATTTTTCTTGAGTTTTCCACTTTTTTTGTATTAACATGGTTATGTTAACTCCTTAACAGACCTCTGTTAAAATTTCATGGTTCTTGTCTTTGCTAGTTAAATTCGAATTTATCTTCACGCACATTATTCTCCGCTAAATTTCTTGGCTGACATTATTTTTCTTATTGACGGAAGATCCGAGGTAGGTAAACTACTACCTCAAAACAATAATTTTCAACGTTGACACTGCGTCCCCATCGAGAGGACTCTTTGTTCGTCGAAATCATTATTTTTGTTTTGTCCTCGTTGACCGCTAAACCCATTTTTGTCGACTCCTTTTCAAGTGATGAGAAAACTGCAGTAACGTCCCGCAGATTTCGGCCAATGATATCTATATCATCGGCGTAGGCTAGTTACCAATATTAATCGAGGATTTGGTGTTTTCCAAGGTACATCTGCAAAGTCGAATTAGCTTTGCAGGAATACCAAACTCAGATATGGCCTCATAAAGCCTATTCCTTATCGGAGAGTCGAAGGCAGCTTTGTAGTCGACAAAGAGGTGGTAGGTGCCGATCTGCTTTTCATGAGTTTTTCCAGGACTTGTCGTAGAGTGAATATTTGATCCGTCGTAGATTTACCAGGTGTAAAGCCGCACTGATATGGTCCAATTAGTTTTTCTACAATTGGCTTTAGACGTTCACACAATATGCTTAAAAGGACCTTGTACGCATTTGGTATTAGGCTTATTCCACGGTAGTTCTTACATTCACTACGATCTCCTTTCTTGTATATGGGACATAACAGACTGAGATTCCAATCCCCGGGCATGCTCTCCTCTTGCCAGATGTTCTCCATGAGCTGATGCATGCTCCTAATCAGCTCCTCCCCGCCAGCCTTAAACAATTCAGCAGGGAGACCATCGGCTCCAGCAGCTTTGTTGTTTTTAAGGCGGGAGATGGCCATACGTATCTCGTACCAGGCATCTTCTTGGGACGGCTTTGAGTACCCAAGTACGCTTCTCGCAATCCGTTCTATGGAGTCGGTTATATATTGCCACCTAACAGTTGAGTTAGGTGGTTGGAGTAGGCGTCCGCTACCTCTGTGGTCCGCAGTTTACCGATGTCCAGCTTTCGTTGTGCCTGGTTACGTACGTTTTTCACCATGCCATACTTAACTGCGGTAAGGGAGTGATCGGAGTCAATGTTCGCACCCCTGACCACTCGTACGTCCAGAACACTCGATGCGTTCAATTGATCTAGAGATAACCATGTTGGCTTATGAATATTTTTATGGTCAAATCTAGTGCTGCTAACTATCATATTTCTTGCCGCAGAGAAATCAATCTGTCTGATGTAATTGTTCGACGTTTCGGTGTGCAGATTGAATTTTCCGATTGTAGCTCAAATACGGTCTCCCTGCCTATTTTAGCATTAAAATCGCCTAGTACAATTTTAATATCATGGCTCGGGCTACGGTCATATACATCGTCTTTGTCCTCATCGCTTTTCTCTTCCCCCCTCACAGTTAGCCGAGCTCTGACGAGTGTTAAAGCCACGTTTTCAGGCATCACCACGTGGAGGTACTCCGTCCGCAGTAGAACCACGAATACGGAGCTCTGTGAGTAGACTTGAAGTGCAATTGCCAAGGATCACTCTGGGTTTGCCAAGTTAAGCCGATCAGAAGCTTTCCCTTGCATCACACTCCCGAACATACCCTCACCTTCAGTAAAACATAAAATTTTCTATTATATAGATACTATTACTCGATTTCTAAAGTGGGCGCAGTGGTACATTTGTAGGGGAGGTACCAGATGCGGTGTGGCTAGACTTCCAATTTATTTTCAAAACTTTATCCTGTTATAACTTGACTAAAGAATTCGGGTACGGGTGTATTGATATTTCTCAATTTCTAAAATGGGCGGAATGATGTATTTGTATGGAAGGTACCAGAAGGGGCGGGGCCGTGTAGCCCATTTGCAATACCGTAAGTAGTTTTGGGGAAATATTAACTCGTGAAAAACATTTGGTTGCGTCTTTCGAAAGTTATCGTGCGCACCAGCCGGACAGACGGACATGGCTCAAACGACTTAAAAAGTCATGAATCGAATTTGGTTCAAAGAAAACTAGTGTCTAAAGTGACTCCTTCTATAGGTTACATTTTTGAGTCGTATCAAATGATATACATATATGTACCCTCATCCCTAAAGGTGATGGTATACAAAATTAACATATCATTATTAACACAACATTTTGATGATTTTTTTATAAAATCTACTGTAACTTTTAAATTTTGTATCCAATTTGTGATTTTTAGGCCTCATGGAACGGCGCCGACCGCTAACTGTATTTACTGAAACATGTTAACCCATCAAAATCCGCGATTTTCATATAAATTAATTAGTTAATTAGATGAATTCATAAAATGGGAATACTCATAAAATTTCATTTGTCGGGAAAATCGATGCTCATTTTCGCTTCTATACAATTGGGGCTAGGCTTTTATATCTGTGATGAAACGGAATAAGTGCTTAAGTCGACTTTTTTAGCATTTTTTGTTTTTGTCTACAGATCCTTAAATTAAAAAAAATCTGAATTGGAATGTACAACAATGTGTTCCTTATTTAGAAATGATTTGATGGATGACTTTCACTTATACAAGAATCGCCAAAAATAAGGTTTAAACTTGGAAAGTTCTCTCCTGCAAAATCTGGGTAAAAAAAATCAATCAAAAAATGCTATGTACCCCAACAACATTAGGGAGAAAGCTTAATACGAAAACATATAAGAGTAAGCAGAGACAAACACTTTTAAGTTGTAGCAAAGAAGATATTGAATTATACGAAGTTGAAAAGGAAATTAAAAAGTTCCGACTTCTCAGTAAATTGGGGATAAACGTGTTGTATTACGTAAAATTAGTCTGGGTCTATCTGACCCAAAATATGTTGTTAGGGGTACATTTCGAAAGAATGCACAAGGGTTAAACAAATTAGATTTTTTAAACTGTTTGATTGTTAATTTTAGTCGATCGTGTTTTTTTATATATTAACGGCCTTATTCATAAAAACTTATAAGAGGTTTATAAACCATTTTTAAGCAATTTTCGAGAAAACAATATTCATAAACGATTCACATCTTCAATAAGTTAAAGTAGGGTTGTCTCTACTTTAAGCATGCTATAACTTGACGTTTGTACAATTTATTGCATATTTATGAATTTGAGATCTTTATTTTGAGTTTTTCGTCATTTTTCCTATTGAAAAGAGTTGTTGCATAAATTCATTGTGTAGGAAATTTTCTTCTTAATCATTGCGCACATAGAAATGTATCTAAATAGACACTTTTCATTCATGAAAACCATTTTGAAAAATATTTCTCCAAAATTCTTCAAAAATAATTTGTAAATAATGAAATAATATTCGTGATGTAAAAACAATCAAAACAAGGAAACAATGTAATCGGTATCCGATTATAATTTAACATGAGGAAAAGAAAATCACATTTTTAATATAATTTTTACTTTAACGTCTTTCTTGTCATCATGAGAATCGTAGTCAATGAAAAATTGAGCTATAATAATGTTCATAGTTATTATAAGTGCAAATACATATTTGGTATCCGATTATAAAGCTTTTGTATCCGATTATAAAGCTGTTTTTTTACATCAGTAACGACCAATAACAGTCGGCGTTGCCACCGGAACACATAAAGCTAAAGAGCTGATAAAAAACGTTTATGAATACAATTTCTTATTAAAGGTTTTTTAGAGCTAAAGAATACTTTAGCTAGAGAACGCTTCATACCTACTTTATAAATTTTTTATGAATATGATGTATCAAATGATACATCAAATTCGGCTTACGATCAGAAAAGTGTTTTTATTTTATTGTTTAAATATTTTGGTCAAATTCAGTGTGTCACGCACTAGGATGACGCGTTTCGAACTCCATGACGAGTTCATCTTCAGACCCCTTTGTGACCAACTGATGCACAATGGTACATCATTAGCTGTATATATATCTACAATTATGTCAAACATGTACATGCGATGTAGATACCAGCCGAAAATGTCCAGCACCAGTGTTGTATTTTTTGAATTTGACCGTTAATATTCAAACATGAGAAATGGAGGAAATTCTCTCCCCACGATTCCCCTTTTTACCTTAAAGCTTAAGCTTCTTTACAAGGTTTTGTTGGTAAACTAAGATTACTTTAAATTTTTCTATGTCAAAGTAAGGCATTTAGTTTTAGGCCGTGCCGTTAGATGTGAAATATAAACATAAAAATAAGTTTTGAAATAGTTTTTTGGAAGTTTTTGTTGTAGACAGGAACTACGTCTCTAAGTTTCTTTAAATTCCATGTTGCCATAGTTGCTAAGATGTTTCAAATAAAAAACACATATTCAGTGAAATGTAGCAGGTGCAGTAATAGGTAGTGAGAAATATAGTAATCGTTTATAAAACAGTTCATTAGGCTCTACATTAGCGGTATAACCAATTTTTTGGCATAGTACCATGAGGTCAACCATGTCCTAGTAACCACCAAAATCATAATCTTTTGTAATTTTTCTGAAAAAAATTCACGCACCAATTGATTTTTCTGAACAGGTGTATAAAAAATTATTTAAAAATTAAACTTAATTTAAAATTTCGAATTAATAACGAAACTTCGTTAAGTGGGGATTTAGATCTCCTAGGCTCATTGGTCAATTATCAACAGGCTGCCACCTGCGATAAATGTTGCAAGTGTTAGTAAACAAATTAACTATTAGCATTAGGAGAGATTATTTGTAACACATTTTTATTTTTTTTCGTTAAAAAAGGTTAATGAAACTTTTTGGTTTGCGGAAAAATCTCTTACCATCTCTAAATATTAATGAAATTTCATACTTGAGCCATTTTTTGTTTTAAATAAATATATTATTAATTTTTCTTAATCAAAAAGAAATTTAAAAATTTTCAAATCTTCATCGCTGTTGGTGCGTGAACTTTTTTGACCTTAGCGAAAAAATAAATATACATTCCCTTATAGTTTTTTATGCTCTATTGGACAGTGCTATGCCAATTTTGATATCTTAAAAAAATGTTAAAAAGTTATATCCCTACTCTACATATTGTAAAAAGATCAAAATGTATGTATAGCCAAAACATTTTATTATTTATTCTTGAAAGTTACATTCACATTTTAAGTACAATAAATATATAAATTTCGTACTTTTGATGTGGTACTAACGCAAAAAAATATTAAATAATATTTTAATAAAGCCTTTGGCAGGAGTATAAAGATATAAAGTTAAATTTTCAAATATTTTTTCTCAAAGACTTTTAGGACTGATTCATCCGCTTTACCCAAAATTCTGTGCTATAGAGAAAGAAATTTAGGATAAGTGTCTGGTACAGCTTAATTTTGTTCGTAGAGAGGACTGTCTGTAGAATGCATGCATAACGCATAGCAACAACAGTTTGCTTTCAATACTCGTCTATTAATTTCCAAGATGGCATTGTTATTTTTACATTTCTAACATCAATGAATATTTATACCATTACCCTTAGGGATGAGGGTATATCATTTGATACGAAAAAAAGTGTAACGCATTAAAGGAGACGAGTTAGACCTCAAGTATCTTAAGACCAAATTCGTTTCAGAACTTTTTAAGACGATTGAGCTGTGTCCGTCTGTCTGGCTGGATGGCTGGTCAGCAGGATAACTCGAGTAAACCTTAACGAATCGTTATGAAAATTTACCAGTATTAATATTTTTCAAAACGAACTAATGGAATTGTAAAACGGCAGAATTGTCCCACCCCTTTTGGTACCTCCCATACAAAATTACCTATTTTTGGATAATTAATATTTCATTCATAACTGCCAAGCAGACGACCGAAGGATATTTTTGGTCAGTTTATTTGTCTTGCAAAACTAAACAAACAATAAGAAACCCGAAACCTTTGACACGCCCCTTCTGTTACCTCCCATACAAATGACCGATTTGACCCTCATAGTTTACATACATATGTATCTTTTTTGTAAGTACCCCGAATTCAGTAAAATTTGGCGCAAATTGGACTATGGAATGTATATGGACTATATCGTTTCGCGCCTTCTGGTACCTCCCATACAAAATTACCTATTTTTGGAAAATTACCATTTTTTCCTTAACTTTCAAACGGACACTTGGAGGGTAATGAAAACTGGTCGGTTAATTTGTCTTCTAATAGGCGGCAAAACCTCAAAATACCTAACCATTTGAAAATCATCTTCTGGTACCTCCCATACAAATGACGGAATTCACCCTTATATTCTTAAATACATATCTTTAAACGGTTTTAAACGTCAGATTTCTAGGGATCGGATAGAGATATTGAAAATATGCTCATATACTTTTTTGTAGACATTGACCTGATCTATGATAAATTTTGAAATATGTGGTGGTCTGCAATAATATAGATCGCAATACATACTTAATAATACTCTTACTTTTGCATCAAACATCTCGATATCTATAAGAGATATGATAAGTCCGAACATATACTTTTATATGTCGTTACTTCACATATTCAATGGTAAATTACTAGTTCGTCTTTCTACAACAACAACAAAAATTCAGTGACGATAAACTGAATTGAACACAAAATCGAACTTTGACCCGTCGATTCCAAATTTCGCACAATATATTCATAATTTTGTAAAAAAAATAAACGAGCGGAGGAGCTCGATGTCTAACTTCGCTACTAATTCCTTTTTTTCAACGAAATTCCCAAAAATACCACTCTTAACGCTTAGTGGTAATTCTTATGGCCTGTTACCGACTTAGCCCGGTCGTGGCATAATGGTTAGAACACGCGACTACCATGCGGGAGATACCAGGTTCAACAACTGGCTCCAGTCATCTACACAAGAAAAAAAATTCTTTCATTACCGGCCCCCCTTCGATGTCGTCGACAGCAACAATCGGCATGTCTAGTAAAAGCTTCTCAAACAGTGACGTTCGCATTCGTCGATAAACAAGAAGGTGCCGTTTGTTGTGAATCTTAAATAAGAATCGTGTTAATTCACAACAACGCGAGAAGCATCCCATACCTCATTCATGGGGTGTAAAGGGAAATTTAGTTTTTTCTTAAGTTACCGACTTGGCACCTTTTCTAATCATATATACTTTTTAGTTTAAGAGATCACATCACAGAATTTAGCCTTGTCTCAAGCCTTACTTGGTTGAAAATGGCTCTGTCAGATTTTTGCCTATTTCTACCTTGGTCTTCGTTTCAGTCAGTGTCATCCTACAAAGTCCCAAGATGCTAGGTGTCGATCAACTATTCTTGGGTCTTCTCCAGAATAGTGTGAATATCTGGTCGGTCGTTGGTTTACCAGGTCTACAGCCACACTGATCAGGTCTATAAGGTTTGCTAGGGTGGGCTTTAGTCTTTCACATAAACACTAGACAGGATAAATGTGTGATCTCGCGATAGTTGTTGCGCAAACTTGGATCACCTTTCTAATGCACAAGACATAGAACATTTAAATTCCTATAAACGGACACTTCTTTATTAAATGTTGGCACTTGCACCTCGAGAACGAGCAAAGTACAAAAGTGTTCAATGTCAGTGACCTGATTTCCATCTCCGTCATTGCAGGTGGAGATCCTTGTTCCATAACTTTCCGGGCTTCACTTCTATTCCTAAATTTATCGATAATCCCGCTCTATCTTCTACTGTATAGACACTTTTTCTACTTTAAGAAGCGTTTTGACTTCCTCCTTATATCGTTCCCTCACAGGTTGCCTTACCATTACCTGCAGTGTTATCAGGACTTGTGTGAGGGTGGTTTTTTATACCTACGCACAGACGTTTCTGCGGTGATTACAAAATGCGGAAATTGCTGCAAATGTATGTCAAGAACATTAGAATAAGGCCCGTTCATTTGCATTAATGGAGAGAGTTGTCTAACTTGTTAACAGCGTGACAAGATCGAGTGCACCACCCACACGCTAATAGTCGTGCAATTTTTTATTGATTTAAACATACATACCCAGCGGTAAAAATACCCATTTCATAATCGCTGATGTCAGCTTTATTTAGTAGCAATAAGTGAAGATGTCAGTAAGTGTCATTTCGGATGCAGTTACATTATACGCGGTGTTTTATGCGAACTTGATAACACGCTTGATTATAACGTAAGTGACGATGTCAGTAGATGTCATTTCAATAGCATTGTAATCGGAGTTACAATGAGTGGACGATGTTTTTTACATTACACACTCATTACATTCTAAGTACTTAGATCCTCGCTTACAATGTCATACTGATGTCATGGATTACTAAATAGGGTACTTCGTTGCATTTACCGCTGGGTATTAACTAATGGTAATATTTTGCCAATATTTTGTCTTTAAGGCAATTAAAATATGAAGGCTAAGAAATCAATTAAATTTAAAAAATCAGTCTATCACAAAATTGTTACTATCGTATTAAAGTACATCGAATCATTTGCAATGTAATGGAAAATCTCCAAAAACTATCTCCATATTAACCAACAATTTCGTAGGGCTATGATCTGTAGTCCGAATAAAATCTAGGTGTAATGAAATTGGGAAAAAAATATCAGTGGCAAAGAAATTGCGATGACTTGATTGTTTTTTCGGAAATTATTATTATTAGCCTTTAAAACAACTTGATACATATATATAATTATATCTTAGTGCCTAAGTCAGAGGCCGAAATGATCAAAGATTTCCATTCGCTTCGATCTTGTGCGCACCGTCTCTAGTCAGTCCTACCAAGCAGCGTCAGTGATTCCTCCACCTGGTCCTTCCAACGTAGTCGCGGTTTCCCTCTTTTGATTTTGATAGGTCTTGATAGAATACCTTTCGCGCTGGAGTTTCCTCATCCATTCTCACGACATGGCCAAAAAAGCATGAGAATACAATATGTAGCACTAATAATATACTGCAGCCATCTCAGTCATTATTTCTTTGGTTCCATGAATTATTATATTTCGTGATGTAGAAAAATTGCTATTTTCTGGCTCAGTTTTCAGATGGAAGTGTCCAATGGTGTATCATTTCGAAATATACCATTTTAAACCACTCTATATTGACAACTGTAGTCACCACTATGCATTATCTGCACTTACAGTACGAATTTCAACGTTTAAGTGTTATTCGCATAGTATCAAACCCTAAACTTGTTGTCTTACAACAAGCTGCAAATTAATAGCTGACATAATTCCACTTGCTAAGTTTATCTATCAACATTTGCATTTTTGCTAAGCCGACGAAACGAATTGAAATTGTACCAAAAGTGTACACAAAGTACTAAATTCATCATCACCGCCATGGGCTACCACAACGACAACCGAACGACAACAAATAAGTTAGTATGATTGCCTGCCTGAGTGCTGTGGCGTTGTTGTTGCTTGTGATTTTGGAGACGACTACACAGTAACAGCAACAACAACAGCAACGACAGAGACGACAATGGCAATGACGTTGGAGCATGCCACACATACTAAGGCCAGCCAGCCAGCAAGCGAGCCAAACAACCAGCCAGCAAGCCACAACAACAACAACCGCACTCGCACCAGTAACAGCAGCAGCCCCAGCCGCAGAGGCAACCGTGGCCGGAGCAGCAGCAGCAACGTTGGCGGTGGGTTAAATAAAAAAACATATGAAATTAGTACAATTCGTGATTTCAACGGTGAACGACGAAACGGTACGTATGTGCGCGCTCGAATGTGTTAAACAATCAAGTTGCGGCTGCTGCAAAACCAATAACAACACTCTAACAACAGACCCCACGAAACCCGTAAGACAGCATCATCATCACCAGCACCACCACCAAGAGGCGACGACGGTCCACAGCAGAAACCAGTTAAGATCGAGGTAATATTTTGGCCAGCCAAACAAGCAACGACAGCCGAAAACAACTGAACTCGACATTACACACGATACCGATACCACCACCACACGGCAGGGAAGCAGGAACACATCAAAAACACTTGTTGGGACCCCACAGCCAACCTGTTGCTCATATGAACAGGCCAGCCCCAAACTGTTCGCCACCACGCTCCTGCTTATCTAAACCCTTTCCCTCCCACTTCCACCACAACCACCGACTTCCCCCCAAACCATCGAGGAGGCACCATCGCCATCATGTATAACAAAGGCAGCGTCAACTCCTTAAACTCCAATGCGTCTTCTTCCCCTACCGCTGCTACCTCCACTACATCTGCCGCCAGCACCACCACCGCCATCAACAACACCAGCAACGGCGCAGGCTCCACAGATCGCATCGAATGGTCACGTGCCACCATACTCGGCTTCATCGAAGACTACAGGCGTCAGCGCGTTCTGTGGGACCCCAATACCAAAGGCTACCACATCAAGCAGACCAAGTACGAGGCCCTCAAGTCGCTGGGTCAGAAGTATGGGGCCGAAATACGCTCGATTCGGTCAAAAATCAAAAGTCTTCGTTCCTCGTTTCACCGCGAGCACGGCAAGGTGATCAATGGGCGACGCAAGGGGCTCAACTATCAGCCCATGTGGTTTGCCTACGATGCCATACGCTTTATACTGGACGGTGAAACTGGAGACTCCGATGAGGCGGACGGTCATAAGAACGAGCCAATCGACGGTATCGGGGAGAGTAGCAACAATAATAACAACAACACTATTAGCCTAATGGGCTGGAGTGGTCACCCAACGGAGGAGGAACTGATGGAGGAACGTAAAATTTCTAGTCGTGACATTGAACACTTCAACAATCATTTCTTGGCATTGGGGCTGCAAGCTCGTCATCCCATGGCTATGTTGGCAGCCGTTGAGGCTGCTGCCGCTGCCTCTGCCCTGTCGGTTGCTCAAGAGAAACGTCAAGAGCAAGATTATGCTCTCAAGCAACAACAACAACAGCAGCACCTAGATAAAGATGATAAACATGATGTCGCCTCTGCCCCTCTACTGAAAGTAATCGAATTAACATCTACCAGCGGCAGTAGCAGCAGCAGCAACAACAACGACCACAGTAGTATCAACAATGCCAACCTCACCTCAACGACGTCTTCTTCGTCCACCGCTGCAACGCTCAACCCAATTTCGAAACCCTTTGCAAGTCCAAAACCTTCATCGCCATTAACTGTTGCTCCAACAACAACGACGGCGACCACACCACCACCACCGCCCCTACCAGCATTGGCACCACCACCGCCACAATCGCAACCTCAGCCATCCTCAACAACTACGTGCTCCCCAGAAAATTTCAATGTTTTACACGGATCACGTAGTTTAGATGAAAATTCTGCCGCTATTGGCAACGCCACTGCCGCGACTGCAATTCCAAGTCTTCCGATAACGGCTGTGGTAAGTAATAGTAAATAGTATTTTTTGTTTTCGATTCCGTCCATTTCATATCTTTTTTTAGTTTCTATTATTGTGACTGACTACATATGATCGTAGCAGCTACGTACACTCGAGAAAATGTCTGAGTGTGCAAAAATAAAATGAATAAAATTATGGCACATTGGTGCTTATGCACCTGTATCATCTTTAATAAGATATTTTTAACCAAAACGAATATAGAAATTTCAGTCAATCAAATTGAACCTTACCCCATATTATTGCTTAGCTCGTTCGTTTAAAGTGAATGGACTTAATACAATATTAATAACCCTTCTTAGAGTTTTCACAAATCTGTACATATAGTAAAAATCCTTCACAACAAATGCGCTTAAGGTCATTTGATAGTGGATACCAGAAGATGTTTGCATTCTCAAAAGATTTCGGCTTTGTATGTTTTATAATAAAAGTTTTATCAGTAAATTGTAAATAGCAATGTACGAATTTTGTGTCACACACGTCCCCGTAAATATGACAAAAGTTTAAAAAAATTGGTACTTTACATGATAAAACATTAATACTTTCCAACAATAACAATGTAAATGCAATTAATAATTTAGTAAAACTTATTAAAATATTTGGGTATTTAGTTACAGAAAACATTTGGTCACACCCGTCCTTGGATAAAAATTAAAAACTGCCATAAGCCATAACAAACATAATGTTTGTGTTTACTTAAATATGATTGACATGAATTTTTGTTTGCTACTGGCCATGGTAAAGGATAGTATATACATTTGTATGAGAGCCTCCTTAGGGCATTAAGATAGGGGATAAGTATCGTCGCGAAAAATGTTAGGAGGGAAAAACTATTGGGGGTCGGTCGTACATTTTACCCCTCTAGGTGGGGTAGTACAAATAACGAATAAATATGTCTTATTATTTTCTTATATGTTTACCATTATGATTGTTATATAATTGAACTCTATAAAAACTTTAATTCTTCATAGTTTTGTAGTATATTTTACGAAGTCACACCCGTCGTAATATGGTGTCACACCGTCTTTTTTCTAAAAAGTTTGTAAGTAATAAGAAGTATTTTTTGCGAACAGTAAGAACTTAACACAATCAAAAACAATATATAAAATGCTTACATCACAACAATTGTGGACTTTCAAATTTCTAAAGTCACACCCTTCGTTGTATTCTAATGGACATTCTGAGCAAAAATCAAGTTCTTTCAGTGTGGACCTGTTATAAAACGTAACATTCTTTATAATCAAGTCCACTGTTTTGTATGGCTGGTACTAAAGAGGGCGGTGATAGCTCCCGTTAAGGACTTAGTGTAGAGATTTGTAGGTTCAAACATTTTAGCCAAAAACAGTACATATTATGAGATTTGGGATTGTTCCTGCAATATAAGCTGTCACTTATACCACAAGTTTAGGGTCATTTAATGGAGAATAATAATAAATTAATAAAACAATTAACCCATTTTGAGCTCCATATCATGATTTGAGGAAATACTAGTAGCAAAAGATCTATTGAAGATATGGCCTTGACCAGCCAGACGAATATGACACAGTCTCATTTATAATAACTGGATACGTAGAGATGTAAATTTAATACGTTTTTTTTTAATATTTAAGTTTTGCTCTTGTTTGTTTTTGTTGATCTGTACAAAATTATGAATCTGTTTTTATGGTTCGGTTAAGGGTCATTTCTAAGTTTTGGTTACAAATTCTAATAACATATGGTTAAAACTTGCGATTTCCATACTGGCACGATTTCTGTCAGTCAATCTGCATTTGTCTGGTATAAGCTGGCGTTAAAATTATGAATCTGTTTTTATGGTTCGGTTAAGGGTCATTTCTAAGTTTTGGTTACAAATTCTAATAACATATGGTTAAAACTTGCGATTTCCATACTGGCACGATTTCTGTCAGTCAATCTGCATTTGTCTGGTATAAGCTGGCGTTCTGAATCGTTGCTGTTTGTCTTAAAATAACGTTTTACCTCACTCAAAAACTAGAAACTCTTTCGTATCTTATTCATGGCAACATGGATGGCAACATAACATTATTTTGGTTTGTAATCCGAACTTTTTTTGGTGTTGCCGAGCTCCTCTGTTTTTGTCTCAAACACCTCCAAAATCTTGTGTTACGTGTAAAAAACGTATTAGCCAGTAACTTGGTTGAATATCAACCGATTTTAAGTTTCTCCGTTCATTCCAACCATATATAGATAACTTGACATTTGACTCGATATCGCAAATATTTGGTGTTTTTTTATGTTTGTATAAGTTTTTAGCCACTATTTTATTAGGGTGCCTTTTTTTTACTCTATTCAACGCATATTTGCTTGCAAATACCGGTTAACAAACTTTACGTTATTCATGTTTTTCGAGAAACACAAAATCACACAGTGGAAGAAAATGTTTTGTTATGCTGTTGTTGTGAATTTCGTTCAATTGTTTGATCTCTCTATAAACTATAAATCAGCATATTGAGTCTTGGATAGAGCTTCTGGTTTAAGATGTGATCTGATATATACATTAATTATTCTTTCCAAAGTTTAAAGTAGGGTGTAATATAGGCTAATCGGTCTGAAATGATTGGTCTTAGTGTGGGATTCTACGATAAAATGTTACTTAGCCAACTAGAGTCCGAAGAGCTTTCTAGCAGCTCATTATCCCGATTACTTTTGTTCTCATTTGCATGGCTGCATGTGACCTTATCGCTAAAATTATTTAGAATACAAGCATAAAAGGTTGTTTTTGACCATTATACATGCTTTGGTATTACCTGATCCAGCTACGTACAGAGTACAGTAAGTAACAGTAAGTTTTTTTTATTTAGTCCGCAAAACTTACTCGACCCTTCCACCGCTTCAGTAATCTTAACTCCTTTTCAGTCCTGTGCGTGTATTTGAGGATTACTGAATTGTTTCAAGGATTTCCTAACAGTCAGAAGTTCCGACAGGAATCTTTGCCTCCGAGGAAGATCAACAAAATGTAGAGCTTCGAGTCTCGCACCAGGCCAAACTTTCTCGATGCCATGTGTTATTGGACTGAACGCTTGTCTGTACAGGCAACGAGTTTGATGTGTCCTAGCCCAAATCATGACATTGAGGCGGTGGTCCGGATCGCTCCCGAACGAATTTTAGGGACGCCACAACAAGGGAAGCGGTAACTAATTTCCAGTCGCATTATGAAATAGTGCCATCGCTGTTATTACAGTCTATGATCGCCCAATTAAGGATGGTATATAGCGACATCCTTATACATACGATATAAGTAAAGTGCATGATTATATTTGGATCTTTTGGATACCGGAAGGTTAGTGTTAGACACTACTTCGAATGACTTCCGTTTATGTTTGTCATTCTCCACAGGAAATACGCCTGAAAGCGGTGTAGGGGCATGTAGATTTGCCTAATATACCGTTCAATCAAAAACGAATTTGTATTCCTTGATTTCAGGTAAATGAAATGGAAAAATATAGCGGTTTATTTATTTTTAATAAAATCTAGGAATTATGCTTTAGAGTTGATTCTTCAAGACGTGGTACGGATTCATTGTACTCGGCAAGACTGTAATGTAATAGCTGTAAAAGGACCAAATTTTAAATGTGTATAAAGTGCTGGTGATATTGTTGTGTGGCTAGTGATGGCAAATAAAAAAGAATAATCGATTAATTAATCATATGATTAATCTATACGACAAATACTTAATTGGAAACAATTAATCGATTAATCGATATTTTCACCTAAAATTTAAAATTATCACAAATAAAAAAATATATTATTTAATTAATTACAAATATGTCTGTTTATTCAATTTATTAAAATTGAACTTATTTGTTTCGTACAGATTTTAAAATTAGGAGCTTTGATAGCCATTTCATGGTTAATCTTTCCGTTACTATTGCACCCGCTTTGGAATAAGCCGCTCTGATGGTACAGATGTACCAATCAAAAAGCAATATTTTTGTGCAAGAGAGTACAGCTTAAGATAGACCGATTTCATTTCTTCCCATGCGTCTATTACATTGCGGTTTAATTCTAGTACTGGAGCATTGACAAAGAAGCTTAGTTCTTCTTGAGGAAGTGTTGAGTTATTGTCCTTCCTTCTTCGTGTGTGGGATTTATGGTGCCCCCAAAAATCAAATTCAGCAGAAGACGTTTCACTGCCGCCCCGCCCCCAATGCTGTTAATAACTAGGGTTGCAGTTCTAGGTCTTGGCGACGAATCTTTTTTGTTCCTGGATGTCTATCGATTATTATTTGGAATAATCGATTAATTCAATTAATCGAAGGAGAATTCACGATATATATCAAAATTATCGCGGGTTTGTGAGCATTTTTAAACCTTCAGTTCTCAAATAATATAGGTACGATTAATACATTTATTAATAATATATTTCGTCATTCTATGTTGGGAAATAGATGTTTGCTAAAATGCCCTTCCTTAGCTATTGTTATTACAATTGTAACAAATATACATAGATACCATTGCACTTCCCGAGAACAGATAAGAAACGGATGTGTTGATTAGACATCAGGTGTTAATCAGTTTGATGTCGAAACATAATTGAAGACACAATTACTTCAACTAAATAGCCACAAGTGAACAAAGATCAATACGACGACCTACCTACAAAGGATTGGTTGTTAGACCTACATTGAACAGTTAACATTTCTTCGGGTGTAAACATTTGTATTATATTGTATGTTAGTATATACCCACATCTACATATAGTATATTGTTTTTGTTGCAATGTATTTACTCATTTGCAACTCAAAACCGTTGAACACACAGTGAAAAAAGTTGTTTGTCTAGTTTCTCTCTGTTTGTTTTGCGTTTTCATTTCTGGTTCGTCGCTGTGTTAATTCGGCCTCTGAATATTATTTTGAAGACACTTTGACAGTTGCACACACTAAGATCATTTGTTGCTGTCGCACCGTGGGGCAAACGGACACAAAACGTTTGCACTTGTGTGGAAATCATTTCAAATATAAATTCGCATTTATGTGTACAGCTCGAAGCACTCTGAATCATTGTGTGTTTTTTTTTTTGAGGAATTCCTACACAAAGGCCGTATGGACTTGTTTTTATTTTCAATATTTTTCCACACATCTGTGTAAATATTTTTGCATATTTCGACTTCGATTAAAAGTAATTATTAATTTTTGTCATAACTTCAATATATAAGTGAATTATTGACTGAATAACGTGCTGAATGGATAAATTCATATTACAAACCGCAAACTCATTACAGAATTTAAAATAGGGAAGTTAACTGTCTAAATCTTAATTACCAAGTTTTTATTTTTTCATGTGCTTTTCGTTTTTTTTTGTAATTAAAACGTATATACAATGTTCATTGTACATGAAGAAGAAAAGAAACGGAACTCTTTATTTTTCATTAGGGATTATATAATATCATATATGGACATTTTAACATGGAACATGCCGCGATGATTATAAAATACGGCATGCAAAGAAGCTCCATCGATACACTTGATTAGAAATTGGTTGCAGAAGTTTGAGGAGACAAGTTCAGCAATGAATCAACCACGATCTGGCCGTCCTAGAACGTCACGTGATCTCTTAAAAGTTGTGCATATAAGAACAAGGACATGCTGTTACAGTGAAAACAATGCAATATATTTTCATGCTATAGAACTTTTTGCTCTAGCGCCATAGAACGATCGTGGTTAAAGCATAATGTCAATGTGGAGCTTTTTTACATTTTTATTCTAATCGCACATAATTTTAACATTAGAGTGGTTAATGTTATTGTCAATATTTGTACGCATTCTTATATCAAGTGATACTGAGAAGAATTGTACTAAATTGTTAATAATAGGTGGCCAAAAAGTGAATTGGACAACATATTCACCTCTATTCTACACTCGACTACGTTTCCGCGTTCAGCTACTCAAAAATAAAAATTGATATTCCATAAATAAAACTGTTTTGTCTTCTTCAAAGAAAGCCGGTACTTCATCATTAGATCCTAAGGTTAATCACGGCATTCGTGATCGAATAATTTCGATCGAAATGTTTCGGAAATCGTATTGCAAAAAGTCAACATTTCGATTTGTTTCTTGCATTGGCAGTTCTGTAGTACGAACAAAAAAATTCTTGCTATTCGATAATACGAATTACAGAATTTTTTGTGAAAATATGCTTGTTTTAAGTTGGTCTTCAAAGCAATGAAAGAATAATGTAGATGAATGGAGATAGGAATCGAACCCGGAATCTCCCGATACAGACAGACTGTTTAAGAAAATATCCCTTAAACGGAAATTTAAGTCGAAATAAGCTTATAAGGAGCTCAACCACTGAAATGTTTATACAGATTTTATTTAAAGCACGAATTCTTTTTAACGTTACTTTATACATCAATCGAAGCAGCATCGCCTTATCAGGATCATCGCGTACACTCTTATGCTACTTTCTCACTATATCCTGGAAGTGGTCTTTTTGGTTACATGTTATTTTATACCATCGCTCGTAGGGATAGGGGATATATCATTTGATACGACCCAAAAGTGTAACACATAGAGGGTGTCACTTTAGACCATAGGTTTCTTTGACCCAATTTCGATTCATGACATTTTAAGTCGTTTGAGCCATTTCCGTCCGTCTGGCTGTCCGGCTGGCGCGCACGATAACTTTCGAAAGACGCAACCAAATGTTTTGAAATTATGCACGAGTTAATATTTCCTCAAAACTACTTATGGTTTTGCAAATGGGCTACATGGCCCACCCCTTCTGGTACTTCCCATACAAATACATCATTCCGCCTACTTTAGAAATCGAGTAATAATAGCAATACACCTAATAGGATCGTACCCAAATTCCGTACTTAGTAAAGCTATAACAGGATAAAGGTTTGGAAAAAAAATTGAAAGTCTAGCCACGCCCCTTCTGGTGCCTCCAATACAAATGTACCTTTCCACCCACATTTGAGATGGAGTAATAATATCAATAAATCCAACTCGATCGTACCTAAGGATAAAGTTTTGGAGAACAAATCAGGAAGTCTAGTTACGCCCCTTCCCGTACCTCCCATACCAATGTACCAATATAGTGGGCGGAGTGCCCACTTAAGAAATCGATTAATATTACACAGTGCAACATTTCTAAGGTCATCGCCACCTTCATACCCAGCTATTTTTGAAGTGTATCCCGAAACTAAAAAAATCCCCAAAGCATTTGGCCCCATTACATCGAAACATTTTTTCATGGATACTGCAATATTTTCACCCCAACACGATTTTTTTTACCATTTTTACAGAGTCCATATTTCAATAACCGTTCAAAAATTTTTCTTTTTGTCTTCGGCAAAGTTGTAGATCTAAACCAGAGCAAAAAAAGTGTCAAATAGACCGACCCAAAAAAATAGCATCCAGTGCATGAAAATGGCAAAATTATGGGAAAAGAGGATATTTTTTCATGATGTTTTCACAGGTGGCACCAATTTATGTGTTGCACTGTGTTATTAATAGAACTAACGCGATCGTGCCCAAATTCTGTGTTTAGTAAAGTTCAAGCAGGATAAAGTTTTGGAGAAAAAATCAGGAAGTTGTATGTCTTCACCCCAAATTTTACAGAAAAAAGTTAAGTTTTTCAAGTCATTAATCTAGTATCGTAACGACATGACTTATTAAAAAACTTTCAAGGAAGAACTTGTGGAGAATTTTGTTTTGTTTAACTTATGAAGATCGGGTAAGAGATACACAAAATATTACCAAAATGTTAAGTGCACATCAAAAATTTAAAAAAGAATTTTATAAAAAAGGCACCTAAGAAAATTTTTTAAAAATCATTTTTGTGTTTAGTAGGTCAAAATCTATGGAAAAAGTGTTTTGAAATCTTGTTTGCAAAAAATTGTTGCTCTGTGTTATCAGTTGGTCAAGTTAAACATTTTTGAGTTTATTCCTACTGAAATTGACTGAATTAGTTTTAAATGTTGAAATATGCTATGATAATTCTCTCTGCACGTAATATGTTCTTATGAATGTTACTAAATCCTCCAACGTTACTTGTGTTTACTGCAAACAAAACTAAATGCACAACTCTCATTTGATTCGCGTTGTCGCCGGCCCCACTGTGCAACCTCTGTCAAGCAACTTTGCTGCCTTCGTTGTCGTTAGCTTTTAAGCTAATACGTCGTAATTTTTTCCTCACACACTTTTTGTTGCTGTTTGTATTGTTGGTGCTGCCGCCGCTGACGTTGTCTCCGGCGGTATTATTGTTGCTGATATTTTGTTGTGTGTTAATTTTATATCAACACACGTGAAACAGTCCAGTCCGCGTACGAGCGAGCGAGTACATTCGGCCCCTGCGTCCGTCTGTCCTTCACTCAGTAAATGAGGCACTCACTTCGTGGCGTTGCCGTATATCTGCATACACAACATGAGACAAACACATGCATGCACGTTCATATACAGACGCACGTACGAGTGCGGTATGAAACTGGAGAGTGCATGCGTGTGTGTATATGTTTGCCGTTGTGGTGCTTATTTGTTGGCTGGCTGGCTGGTGTTGTTGCCTTTTTGTGGTTTTCACCATAACATGCTGCTTCACCACTGATAAGCTTTACAAAATCGTAAATGTGTCGCATTACTTTAGCGCGTCAAACATGAACGATCAGATCCCCTGCTGACTGCTTGCAATCGGGCTTACGTTGCATCAGCTCGATTTCTACGTACCTAAAGCTTTGTATCGCGTATGTTACTGTTGTTGTTGTTGTTGCTGCTGCTATTGTCGTCGTCGTTGGGGTACGAACGTGTCCAATAATTTCTTAGCTATGCTTAACTTTTGCTTTACTCTGAATGCAACACTGCACTGATTTCGATTTCATAGCGGCAACATAGGCAGCAGTGGCAGCAACAACGACCCATAACATTAACTTTGCTTTTGTGTCAGAAATGGCACGTGGCCTTTGCCAAATAGTACTTAGAGCCGAAATTGTACTATTTCTAATGCGAAATTTATGCCGATTTTAAGCAAACCACGGGTTTCCAATCATTCCATTCGTCCAGTTTTGATATTCGCTGGCCTGACATAGAATTCATTAGGAGTGATGGTAATTTCGTATGGATCTCGGTTAACCTTTTCCAGATTTCAAATACATACATATTTACTTTCCCACCAAGGTATAGTTAAACAGTGCAGGCAAATTGCTTTGCTCAGTGCCTTTTTAATGCATTACCTAAAATTTAATGCTTAACCACCAACCATAGATAAAGTTATTTTTTTCTTTCTGAAAAATCTTAATACAGAATTAATACCACTTTGGATCGAAATAGAATTATGTGAAAGGTTTGATAACACTGTGTAACAGTGTCTCTCTGTAGTTTGTGTTGAATGTGAAACAAACGTGTTTGGTGTTGCATTCATAACACTAAAGCAGAGATTGGCTGTTTTGAATCGACGAAAACTTTCGGATACATGTGAATCGCTGATCGTGTCCGTGTAATCGAGAATTGATGGCCTCGCGAGGCTGTTGGACTCTTATCACTGTGAATTTTGCTTTTGAATAAGAAGCTCGAAGTTGTGCTAGAGTTGCCCTAGGTTTTTGCGAACAATTCTTCGAGTCTTCCGGATTTTCTTCCAAAACTTTATCCTGTTATGGCTTTCCTAAATACAAAACTTGGGCACGATCGCGTTGGGTGTATTGATATTATTACTCCATTACTAAAGTGGGCGGAGTGGTACATTTGTATGGGAGGTGCCATAAGGGGCGTGGCTGGACTTGGTGGACGATGGTGTCGAGTGTATTGACATTATTACTCCATCTCTAAAGTGAGTGGTGTGGTACATTTGTGTGGGTGGTACCAGAGGGGGTGTGTCTAGTATTTCAAAATTTTTCGCCAAAACTTGTTCCTGCTTTATCTTTACTAAATACAGAATAGGGGCATGTTGGTTCTATTAATAATATTAATCGATTTCTTAAGTGAGCGGTACCAAATGTGGCGTGGATAGACTTCTAGTTGTTTTCTCCAAAAATCTATGATACTGCTATAGCTTTACTAAATTACAGAATTTGGGTACGATCCCGTTGGTTGTATTGTTATTATTACTCGATTTCTAAAAGGGTGCGGAATGATGTATTTGTATGGGAAGTACCAGAAGGAGCCGGGCCATGTAGCCAATTTGTAATACCGTAAGTAGTTTTGGGGAAATATTAACTTGTGCAAAATTTCAAAACATTTGGTTGCGTCTTTCGAAGGTTATTGTGCGCACCAGCCGAACAGACAGTCGAACATGGCTCAAACGATTCAAAAAGTCATTAGGGTTTAAAGTGACTCCTTCTATGTGTAACACTTTTGGATCGTAAGAAATGATATATACCCTCCTTCCCGTTGGGTGAGGGTATAAATATTCGCATTAGATAATCACGAACAACATAAAAAAATGCCTTTAAAACTGGAAAAAATTTATAATAAATTTTGATTCGTAATTAATTTTATGAACTGAATTCATTAAATTTTTAATAAAAATTCATCACAAATAGTTGAACATTAATTGAAGTTATTATTTACATTACATGTATAAGATATAGACTATTGATTAATAATTTTACTGTAAAAAAACACATCAGATTTTTTGACTTACAGTTCTGTATACATATTTCAGTCGTGTTGAATTCAGTGGCGTACTTAATTTCTTAATTATAATAAATATTATGTATACACCTTTTTGTTACATTTTCATGATTTCCGCGATGAAAATCTTGATCATTATTCCGTTTAGGAATACAGTAGACTATACAACACTCGGATAAGTGCACAACTATTGCATATATACAAACATTGCATAAGTGCACGATTATTGCATTTATACAAACATTAGATTATTTTTATTAATCTGTAACACCAGTTCAGTATGGACGGAACTTTAAGAAAATAATTAAAATATAAAGCAGTTTAATGTTTTGATTTATATTTGGTTTACATTACATAACAGGTTTTAATAAAAACTTATTAAATCAGTTCAGTGTTTTTCATATTTCATACAAAAAAATTTAAAATATTCAGTTCTGTGTCAAAATAAGAGCTGTTAATGAATCATTGCAATCATATTTTGCAACATTGTTTTTTGTAAAATACATATTAAATTGCACTCAATTCGATTCACCTAAACAACATGTGCTGAAAAAGTCTGAAATGGTTTTTTGAACCGTGTTTTTTTTTTCCAACCTTATATATTTTTTTTCTCCAGTTTCTCTAAATCATAATCTACATTTATGTAGTATGAGAGACTTGCATTTATGCATGCAAAGTTGTACTAAAAAAGCACTTTCAGGTTAGCAAAAGTTGTGCATTTATCCGGTTTTTGCATTTATACGTGTTGCACTTATCTGTGTATTTTTGTATGAAAACGTATAAAAAAGGCTAATGGCTTCAAGTGCCAGTGCACTTATGCGGTTTTTGCATTTATGCGATGTGCACTTATCCGTAGTTTACTGTATATGTGATTTTAAGAAGCTGTTTTGTGAATGAACGGTATAAAGCTTGCTTAGTATTTTATATGTGAAGAACTGGAATTTATTTTTGAAATTTATATGGGAGCTTAGGTTTCTGAGTGAGTTAGAAAGTCCCACTTTTAGTATAATGTCCCACCGCTTATTGAAAAGTTAAACGCGAATTCACTATTTCTTTTTGAAAGTACGCATTGCTTCAGCCTCATCACTGTTACACTATTCCACAACTTTCCTAAAGTCCTTCAAATAGTACTGTGTTGGTTTCTGCGAACTATACGAACAAGTAATGGATGGAACTAGTGGCAACGCAATGCTCATTGAAATTCGTGACGACAGAATGGATCGTTAGTATAAGTACCGGAAAATCATACCTAAAAATGTACAGGCTTCGTAGAAGATATTAATTTATTAATATAAATTCCTTAACAAAAGAAAGGCATCACCATTTGCGAAAAATTATAGAGATTATTTTCCCATCTTAATGAAATAAACAGGTGTTGTCTATACTGCGAAAATTATGTATGATAAGTAAAAATAAAAAACCCTAATAACCCTAATTTATGCTTTTATGTGTATAAACAACCAAAACGTGCCGATTTGGCTGTAATATGCATTTGCATATGCAAGTATGCAATGCATACTTTTGTTGGCCCTGGTCATAACATATACATACTTCTGTTCAAGTTTTACGTATAGCTTAGCAAACTTTCTGAAACTGGCAAATACAATTTTATAGCCTTTGGTAACGTAAATATGCAATCCGAAGGTTCAATATTAAATTTTACTTTAAAACAAAAACGGTATCTCGAAAAAAAGATATTACTAATTTAACGCCATTTCATACAATTTCGAAATTATTTGTAAATTTTCTTAGATAAAAAAATTTACAACAAAATTTGTAATATATTTTGAACATTCATGGATGGCATCGCCGGTACACAAAATTGTACCACCACAGCGACACTACCATCTTTGTTGCATTGCATACAACATTCAGTTGAGCATTTTCATTTGGTTTCATTTCATTTTTTTTTATTGTTTATTGCCACTGATATCGAATACGAACGAACGAACGACTAATTCTACGTACCTCTGCCACAAGCCATAACATTAATGCATTTCACTTTTTTTTTGTTTTTGTTTTACAGACACGTACCTCCGATTTCGACGGCAGCGAATACTGTAACATTAGTGCTGATGATGTTAAAACCGAAATTGTAAGTTAACGTTTTATACGTCTCTTTAAGCCTGAAACATTTAAATGATCACAGCGCACAGAAATTTTCTAGTTCCCAAACAAAAGCAACAAATTTCATTTCGGTATCGTAGATTAGTAGGCCCACATTTGTTGTTGATTGCAACACCACCGCCAACCAGTCAGCAGCCACCAATTTACGGCAAAGAATAACTTTCTAATTCAATTTAGTACTCTATGCCGGTCGGTCAACCAATTTTCGAAAATTAGATGCAGGTAGCAAGTATAAATTAATTTATTGGAGAAGTTGCCACAAATAGAGCTAGGTTTGCTAAAGAGTTACCTTCGTTTTCCGTAATTTTAATCAGCGTATTGGAGATACATATTATGAGGTGCGTTCTTTTCTGCCACTAGCAACAAATGGTCTGATAAATGAAAGTACATAACCTGTTACATCGATTATTATACACCCTTCCCATAAGGACAGCATAGTTTGCAGACTTTGTAAAGCACTCTTACCCCTTGTTCTGTTGGCGTTGCCAATCAATTTATTGAAAAGGTGTCTTCTACGTTGTTCATCAATTCGATGATTTCGGTATAACTCTATGCCTATCAAGTTTTGGCAAAATGATAGTAATTAAAAAGTTTTGACAAATAAAAGGAACATAAATTATACCAACGAATGCTTTACTAACATGTAAGTTTAGAGCGATAAAATCGGATATGTATTTATTTTGGCAATTTTCTCTCTGTGATAAATTTAGATAAAACGTTAGCGACATGGCATATCTTCTGCAGATTAAACTTTTTGGGCTGAATATAATTTAATTCTTAACTTACAAATCTAACGAGTATATTTCACAGTGCAACAGCCAATCTGGGGGTGAGAAATTTCAAGTCAAAGTAAAGGTAATAGGTCAGTATAATAATACCCCCAAAGAGTTTGGCTTTCTCAGGCCAAAGTTATTCCAACTTGATTTTTATAACATCACACTTAGGGATGAGGGTATATATTATTTGATACGAAAAAACTGTAACGCATTAAAGGAGACGAGTTAGACCCCAAGCATCTTAAGACCTAATTCGTTTCAGGACTTTCTAAGACGATTGAGCTATGTCCGTCTGGCTGGCTAGCTGGATGGCTGGTGGGCACGATAACTCGAGTAAACGTTAATCGTATGAAACTTAAAATGAAGTAATGGGATTGAAAATGTGCAGAATAGCCCCACCCCTTGTGGTACCTCTCATACAAAATTACATATTTTTTGGTTATTAATACATATTTCTTCCATAACTTCCAAACGGAGGATATTTGACACGCCCATTTTGGAACCTCCCATACAAATAACCGAATTGACCCTCAAAGTTTTACACACACATATATTTTTTGTAAGTACCCTGAATTTAATTAAAAAAATTTGACTCAGGAATGAATATGGTCTATAACGACTGACCCGTTCTGGTACCTCCCATACAAAATGACCGAATTTTTGGAAAACTAATATTTCCTCCATAACTTACAAACGAACAATTGGGGGACATTTCAATTTTGTAAGTTTAATTTTTTTCGAAAAGTAGATAAATACTTAGGAAACCCAAACATTTGCCCCACCACTGCTGCTACTTCGCATACAAATGACTGAATTTACCCTAATAGTTTTACACGCATTTTTTGTCAATAATAATAATAAATAAGTCATATTTTGATCAAGATGTAAGCATAATGAAACTTGACTTAGGAATAAATATGTACTACATTGACCAAACTCTTCTCGTACCTCACATATAAAATAACCTATTTTTGAAAAAGTAATTAATTCTGCTCCCATAACTTTCGAACTACATGATATTTAAATTTTGTCAGTTAAATTATCTTGTAACATAGGTAAAACTGCAGAGAACCGAAACGTTTGACATACCTATTCTGGAACCTCTCATACAAATTACCGAAATCAAACCAATAGTTTCGCATGCATATCTTTTTTTGTAAGTACATTGAACACGCTATCCACCCATATTCCCTATCTACTGTCAAATCAGTATATTTTGATTTCCAATCCATCTTCCTATAATTCAATATTACTTTGCTATAATTTTGTAGCGTTTGTCTTTGCTTACTACTACATGTTTTCTAATTAGGCTATCTCGCTCATGTTATTGAGGGGATATGAGTAGATATGGGTAGATAGCGTGTAAATTATACTTTAAGTTAACGATTGTTGGAGGTTGATTTTTAAATTAAAATCAAATACGTTGTACTTTGAATTTAACATTTTACATTTCTGGGCTGTAATCTTTTCTACAGTTTTACTCGTCTGGCCATACGGCCAAAAGTCGAATGGGTTATGGTATTTATCAGTCAGTTCACCTGATTGAAATTTCTGTACTGGTTTACATGGATATATAAGTATTAATTATTAATTTAAGCCTGCTGAAGAGCTGAATCTTTTGTGGATATTAGTATGCTGACCTAACTTGGAATTTGTCAACCCCCAGACAATGACACCGAGTCGTCAAATGCCAATTATGACGACTCTATTAAAGTTAATCGATGTGAATAACATCGTACGGATTCTATAAAACTGTCACCATGACCTCATTTGTCCATCTATGGTTCACGTTCACCCGAAGAAGTTAAATGCTTGGACCATTGCTTGGTCTATGATATTAAGCGATTAGCACTCACTAGAAATAGTCACAAGGTTGCGCTGGGTCTCGAGTGTAAGCAATCGCGGCACCCACCCCGTGGAAACCTTCATGTAATAGTTAGTTCAGAAGCCCACAGCCTTAGCCACCTTGCATTCTATTATCGACCAATATCCAATATATAAATATATGGAAATTAGTAATCCTCTTTAAAATGAATGAATTTGATGCTGCAAGCCTTAACTTGGTTTCTGTGATGTTGTCATTTACACACCACATCTCGGTTGGTACTCCGAGCTAGAACGAAGAATCGTAGGTACCGTATGGTAGCAGTAGACCCCTCTCCTTGAACTGATTTGAAATTAAACTCGCAGTGGTGGCAAATATCTGGACGTTATTATGGGTAGCAAGCTTAGTTTCAGAACGAAATTAGTGAAAAGAGCTGTAAAAGCGGTTAGGGACATTCGAATTCGGCTACAAAATGTAGGGCCCGTTGTATGAGTTTAAAAATAGAAACGTGTTCATTCACAACAACGAGAGAAGCTATCCCATACCTTCATGAGGTGTAAAGGGAAATTGAAGTTTTTTTTTAACGAGGTCAATAAAGTTATATGTGGTCATCGCGTGGAGGCATGTCATTGGTATAGCCGGTAACTGCGCATTAAGGCAACTGTCCCAATTGAACTAGGGAATGTTAGTCATGGAACAGTGATCGAGGGTAACTATTCAATAGGAAATACCATACTGCCATAGAGGTTGGAGGCGAAGCACCTTATGCAGGGGGATATATGATTTTCTCCATGGATAGTAGAAAATTAATAATCAATTCTGGGTATGGGGTTTTTTCTATGGACTATCGCGAACTATCAAATCACTGTTGTATACATACATATATCATGTGGGATAATTGAAGTTTTAGATTGACTAAAGGATAATTCAGCAGCTGATTGTAATATATATTTTGAAAATCTGGCTGATATTAAATTCCTTTATGGTCTTGTTTTGTTTGTGTGTTTTGCATTGTTAGGTTCAAACTCTATTCTATTATTGCTAATAGAATTTGTTTTATAAGAGTTGTGTGAAATGGATTTTGTTGACAGCTGGCAAGGCAGATGGTTCGATGGTTGCCAAACCATCATCATCAGTACCCGTTTGCTGTGACTTCTCCACTCATTATCACAACCTTAAGTGTTAGAAGCTTCAAGAAATCAATGTGAAGCTTACACACACCGGTGCGAATCCAACATAATCCACACAAGCTCTTGTCTATGCTTTGTCCATCGGACAAAATTGCATAGAATTGTTTTCGGCAACAAATGCCAACCCAGTGTACCTCCCGTGTATGTATGCTTTTGTTTTGTTGATTCCTTTATGTATTCCTGAATTCAACATCTACTCAAGACCAGCAGTACGGTAATCACCTTATGTTGGTACCACGGACGCTCTAAGTAACTGCAGAGCGTACTAGCTAGCAATACTAGCGACAATTACATTACTTACTCAATTTCCCTTTATACCCCATGAATGAAGCCAGGGATAGCTTCTCGAGTTGTTGTGAATTAACACGCTTTCTATTTTAAATTCACAACAAACGGCACCTACTTGGTTATCGACGAATGCGAACGTCGCTGTTTGAGAAGCTTTTAACTAGACAAGTCGAATGACTCGAAACTATACTGCGATGTTGCTATCGACAACATCAAGGTAGCCGGCAATGATGTTGGCAGTGAAAAATTTAGATGACTGGAGGCGGGAATAGAACCTGGGATCTGCCGCATCGTACTCGCGAGTTCGAACCATCATGCTACGGCCAGGACATTTATACAAGTTGTTATATTAATTGCAACGAGGTATCGTGCCTCTAGCACCTTGTGAGAACATTCAACAAGAACGCTTTACCAATTGTGAAATTCGCGCCGGAGCTAGGCAATGTTGAACAAGGGGAGATCTATGAACTATTTGTAACTGATCAAGCCTAAGTTGTCAATACTTGTTTCGGTCTTGCCAGGACATTGCTTGATAGGCAAGATAGGCTGCAGGTCACAGTAAACAATTTATTTAGAAGCTGTGCTGGTAAGCAAGCATCCACCGTTCAACTCCGCTATAAATTTCCTGTACTATCTAACTAAAGAAAGCCAACAATGGGATCTTATTTTTTAATGGAATTAGCAGAACTAAAATAAACTTATAGCTTGCGAACATTTTCGTGTAGCCAGATGTGTGATTGCTACTCATGCGATCAAGTTTTTATTTGTGTTTGTTTTTCTCTTTTCGCACGGGAGTAAAAACTCATTACACGCACTGTCCTTCTTTCAAAGTTCAAAGTTATTGAAGTAATTTGTTATTTAACCAGTACAGAAATTTCAGTCAGTTAAACTGACTGATAAATACCATCACCCAATATAAGATATTGTTTAAGTCTTGAGTTATTGTAATTAACCGATTTGTAATTAAAACCAGTTAGAAAGTTTCAGTCGGGCAACCCAACTCACATTTACCCTTACCCTCAGTAAAACAAATAATTTTCTATTATATTGATATTATTTCTCGATTTCTAAAGTGGGCAGAGTGGTACATTTGTATGGGAGGTACGAGAAGGGGTGTGGTTAGGCTTCCAGATTTATTCTCCATTACTTTATCCTGTTATAGCTTTACTAATTACAGAATTTGGGCACGATTGCCTTGGGTGTACTGATATTATTAGTACATCCCTAAAGTGGACGGAAAGGTACATTTGTATGGGAGGTACCATAAGGGGCGTCGCTAGACTTCCAATTTTTTCTCCAAAACTTTGTCCTGTTATAACATAACAAAATACAGAATTTGGGCACGATCGTGCCGAGTGTATTGATATTATTACCCTATTTCTAAAGTGGGCGGAGTGGTACATTTGTATGGGAGGTACCAGAAGGGGCGTATCTAGACGTCCAGATTTTTTCTCCAAAACTTTATCCTGTTATAGCTTTACTAAAAATAGAATTTGGGTACGATCACGTTTAATTTATTGATATTATTTCTCCATCTCTATAGTGGGCGGAAAGGTAGAATTGTATGGGAGGTACCAGAAGGGGCGTGGCTAGGCTTTCAAAATTTTTTCCAAAACTTTATCCTGTTATAGCTTTACTAATTACAGAATTTGGGGACGATCCCGTAGGGTGTATTGATATTATTACTCGATTTCTAAAGTGGGCGGAATGATGTATTTGTATGGGAGGTACCAGAAGAGGCGGGGCCATGTAGCCCATTTGCAATACCGTAAGTAGTTTTAAGAAAATAATAACTCGTGCAAAATTTCAAAACATTTGGTTGCGTCTTTCGAAAGTTATCGTGCGAACCAGCCGGACAGCCACCAGACAGACAGACAGACGAACATAGCTCAAACGACTTAAAAAGTCATGAATCGAATTTGGTTCAAAGAAACCTAGGGTCTAAAGTCACTCCTTCTATGTGTTACACTTTTGGGTCGTATCAAATGATATATACCCTCATCCCTAAGGGTGATGGTATAAAAATACCAAGTTTTCTAAAATGGGGGCAACCCTGTCTTAGTGAATATAGTCAGCTGTCACTGTAGCTGTAAAAAATTAACAAACAAAGATTCAAAGTAGTAAAGTTGCATTAAATAATAATAGTATTAAGGTAAATCTAAAATGGTTGCGTCCGACAAGATCGAGGTCGCCGCCGTTGTGGCATACTAAGCATACACAAAATGCTGATAACTTTGGAGCGATCCAAAAGGTTCTTCGATGAGGTTAGCGCCTAATATCTTTAGGTCGTGGTATTATAATGAACTAAATATGTATCTAGTCCAAATGAGTTGATCATCAGCTGCTACCAATGCCTAACCTAACGTTTGAACTGCATGCGTTTTGCGGGCACTTTCAAAACACTTTTGTTTTTTGTGTATATATAGAAAGTTGTAGTTTAATTCAGTTCAAACTTTTTACTAACTTTTATATTTAAGAAGATTAAATTAATTGTATTCCATGGATTTTAAACGTAATCTCTTGATTTTTGAAAATATCTACAAGCTTATTTATTTAAGTGTTTATACATTTTGCCGAATCTTCGCTGTCAATCCTCAATTTCCCTAATGAAATTTTCACATCCGCTTCAAGTTAAAAACTATTACATAATCATAATTTACTAAAGTGCTTTGCTTTTTTGCTGACACAAAACTAAATCATTTCCATTTTCGTTTTATTCTTCTACTCAACAGTTTGAAAGTGATTCCACCGAGTTGGCCATGCTTGAGAATTCACGCACTTCCACTCCAGTGCCACTGAATTATCATAAAAATGCCACCGACTTGACAATGCAAAGAAGCGCCCTCAATGCCAGCGGTGGCGGCAGTGGCCGTAAACGTAAAGCACAAAACCATTCAAATGCGAATCACTCGGATGGCGATGCGCCGTCACCCTCCAAACTATTGCACCAACATTCCAATGCTCTACACTCCAGACAATGTGATTATCTCAGCAACACCACCAATGGCGGAGCTGGATACTCTGCCAGCAGCACCTTCAACAATGGCCACCACCAACCCGCCTCCAGCAGCACGGGCAACACCGCGGCCGGCCCCAAGCCCAATACTGCGACTGCCGTTGACGAATACGGCGTATTCGGCGAATACGTAGCCATAACAATACGCAAACTGAAAACGTCCAAAGCCAAAATTGTTGTCAAGCACTTGATTAACAATCTGCTGTATGAGGCCGAAATGGGCAAATATGATCAGGGTATACCCTCATGCAAAGAACCACCAGAACTCTACAAAATGTGATATCAACAAAAATAGATGAAAACAAATAAAAAATATTTATAAAAATAAGCTGACATCTTGTAACTCAATCCACGGATGGACGCGAGAATGACGAGAATACCTTGCTTAAACAAATGTTACCTTGAACACTAGTCAATTTGTGTTTCAAAAAGAAAATTTACAATCAGGGATAAATAAATGAACATAAATATACAAAATAATGTAAAAAGCAAAAACAAAATACAGCAACAAATGCAAAATGTTAAGAATTATTTTATTTAAAATAATTAAATCAATATTAATGAATTAGATTTTTTGTTTGTTATAAAATATATACTTATGTATAATCAATCAATTAATAAATAGAAAATAGACATACTACTTATGCGCATATGTACAGACAGCTATGGATGTATGTATGTATTTGTAATAACACAAACCTCTTATATCTAATTAATAAATGAGTAGTGCTCGATGCGAAGAGTACTCGGCGATCGGGTACCCGCCTGCACTACTCTCACAACTCAGGTGCCTTTAGTAGTCATTTAAGATTTTTGTTTATTTTTTTTTTTTTAATTAATTAATTGTTAACCGTCTCTGCAAAATGCAATTTACAGAGATTTATTGGAATTATAAGTACCTTATGTTACATATGAGTACTCGTATGTTTTCTCATATCTTCCTTTTCAATTCTGTTTCCTTCTCCATTATTATATTATTTTTATTATATATTATTACCATTACTTCATAGAGGTAGTATCTTCTCAAGATTTCAATATAAATACTTATCTATTTAACTATGCCTACTTAATTGTAAGTAATTGTTACTTAATCTTTAATAAATGCAATAAACACTACTTTGATTTACAAAACAAATTGTTTTTGTCTATCTCAATAATACAGCGTCTGAGTCAATAAAAGTGTCAAGCAGAGGTAAGATAATAAATGCTGCGATAAAATTTCATTACAACGTTAAGCAATTTGCTTTTTTGTGCAACTGTCGTTTTATTTTTGTTTTATGTTGTTTTCGTTTGATGTGTATAAGAGCTTGAAACTTGATCATAGAATTGCTAGATTTCTATTAAGTTAAGCACAGACTATGGTACATCAAAAGCTGTATATTAGGCATATAACTTTTTAAAATTTTTGCAAATAGGAAAAATGGCAAAGCATAGTCGATTTTATCTTTTATTTATTTATTGATTTTTTTCGAAATTGCAAAAAAGTTTCCGCTCCAAACTCAATTACGTTTTTTTCAGATCAAATAGCCATTCAAGGTTTTCCTACAAAGGTTATGTCATCCCATCAGCTGATTTGAAGTTTTGCTTGGTTATTTTATTTCTTCACAAGTTTGTCAAAGTATATTCAATTACAGGGTTGCCAACTCGCAGCAATAAATAAATTTTTTCACTTGAAATATTAACAATATCAACTTTTAGTAGGCAGATATAAAGGTGGCAGGCCAGTCAAGGGCGTAGCCAGGTAGGGACAGGGGGGGCAGCTGCCCCCCCCTACAGCTTGAACAATCTGTCAAAATCCCGGAAGATATAAAAATCAAAATTAAACAGTGCAGAAATTTCACTAAGGTGAACTGACTGATAAAAAGTTTGACCCTATGTTCATTCTCCAAAATTCTAGTGGATATTTTTTAACTCTGAGTCAATGAACTTACTGATTTTTAAGTAAAAGTACTTATGTATTGTATTATGTATTATAGGGCAGTCCTAAGAAAAAAAGTCATAAGCGCCAAAATTCCAAAATTGAGATAATGACAAATTCAAAAGCGTGAATTAGTTTCTGATTTTTGCATTAAACATAAATGACTTATTTTCAACTGTAATTGGCCGAAAAACGTTAAGCAAATTGGACACATCTGCCACTTCTAGCGTGTTTCCTAGTCAAAAAAGTCGTATCTGCCACTTACTATGATAAAAAGTCGGCTTTTAAAACTTTTTTCCTTAGTATTTATGATATTTTTGGATACTATGACTTTTTTTCAAGTTCTTGCAAACATGACAAAACCTTATTTATTATATTTATTCAAAAAATAGCAAATAATATAGGTAAAGACACCATTATTTTTGCGAAAAAATGCAAAAACAAATTTTGAACTTATTTGTAGAATTTGGTTTTTCTTGGTTTTTTGGGTGCCAAAAAAGTCATAAGTCCATTTTCTCTATTTTATCATCAAAATTATACCTGTTTGTTTCGACAATAAAATTAAAAAAAATAATATATATTTTTTTTTTTAAATTTTCAAAAACAGTTAATTTTAAGACGCGAGAGATAAAAAACATAAAAGCTTAATATCTCAAAACTACTAAAATGGAGATGTGGCTTTCTTTCTTAGGAGGGCAGTATAGTCCTGCTTGTGCAGTGGTAACTGTTGGCCAGACGTTTACAGGAATATATCAAAGCTGTGAAATGGTTACAGTTTAGAAAGTGTTAATGAATTCACAAAACATTAGGAGTTCCTCCTTAAAATTATTGGGAGAATTTAGACTACCTTGTATTGGAAGTACTAGTACGCAGAACGATGCCCCTTTTTTATTCCTAAGTTAACGTTCAATAAGCGATAAGATTGTGGAAAATTTTCACTTTATTTGCTGAAATTCCAACACTGATGTAAGTAAATGATAATTTTGTAAGACTAAATCCAAATATCATCCAGTTTTTCATTAGAAAGTTATGTTTTTCATTAGGAAAATAATTTTTTGGAAAATAACACTACTTTACAAATAATTATTTTTTCTCTGGTCTTTGAACACCACTATTTTTCTATGATAGAGGATGGGTTTCTGATTAAGAAAAAAAATTTTAAAAATTTTTTTATGGAGCGGATTTTTTTTAAAAATTTTTTTTGTAAAATTTTTTTCTTTGCCGAATGTACCTTTGGATTTTGACCTATATATCAAGTTCTAGACGGGCAATCAGGACAAAAGAGGTATCAAATTAATTAGAATCAAATGGCCAACAAGAATTAAGCCACTTAAACTCAACAAATTGCAAAACTTTGCCGTACCGACTGAATACATTTGAAAAATTGTGTTTTTTTTCATGAAAAATAGCGTCTCTTTTTTTAGTCTTTAAATCGGGAAAAATCGAAAACTCGAGACAAAATTTTGTTGAAACCTTCTGCGTAGGGCGAACACCTCAGTAAACAAATGTAGAATTGCTGAAGAGAATCTATGAACTGGTTACAAAGTAATAGCCTCTGAAAGTTGGCATACAGAAAATATCTTTCATTAGAGTACCCGCATAAGGCGGTCATCATAGAATCCAAGGAGCCCCTTTCTTGACCCCTCCAAGGGCGTGATGGGCATCGGCTCCTATTTTGACCTACCATTTCGATGTTATGGGACCAAGACGAAGTAAATTGTATATTTTTGTTGTTGTTTAGCCTCTCGGCCCATATTCTGCAGTTTCGACAAAGGCAAAAATTCAAGTATTTTATTATTCAAGTATATTTATAAAAACTTTATTTATGTTTGCCAACTTTCAGAGGCCATTACTTTTTAACCAGTCCATAGATTCTCTTCTGCAATACTTTATTTGTTTGCTGAGGAGTTCGCCCTACACAGAAGGTTTCAAAAAAATTTTATCTCGAGTTTTCGATTTTTCATGATTTAAAAACTAAAAAAAGAGACGCTATTTTTCATGAAAAAAACACAATTTTTCATATGTATTCAGCCAGTACGGCAAAATTATGCAATTTGTTGAGTTTAAGTGGCTTAATTCTTGTTGGCCATTTGATTCTAATTAATTTGATACCTCTTTTGTCCTGATTGCCCGTCTAGAACTTGATATATAGGTCAAAATGCAAAGGTACATTCGGCAAAGAAAAAAATTTTACAAAAAAATTTTTTAAAAAAAATCCGCTCCATAAAAAATTTTTTTAAATTTTTTTTCTTAATCAGAAACCCTTTATCTGTCATAAAAAAATAATGTTATCCAAAGACCAAAATGGCTGTAAACTAGTGTAATTAAAACTGTTGAATCTTTAAAAGGATCAGTAAAGTTTACTCGAGCTGTCCTGCACACCAGCCAGCCGCCCAGGCAGAAGGACATGGCTTCAAAATTGAATTCGCTCTTTAGGTATTTAAGGTCTAACGTGTCTCCTTTAATAAGTTACACTTTTTATCGTGTCAAATGATATAGAGGGTGGACCAAATACAAGTAAGCTTTGAAATCATAGATTGTTTAGTTTTAGTTTTGTTATTTAAATTCGACCTTTCTAGTTATCTTTACTTACCTTATTTTTAAATTAAACTCGAGATGAGTATTTTTCGAATAATTTATTTATTTTTCTATATTACGACCCTCTTTGAGGATCATCTTCAGGAATGACAAATAAACAAAAATTAAATTAAAATGATTGTAAGTGTAGACACTCGTCTATATCTTCTATTCAGACACTATTAGAATGAAGAGAGTCGAAATATTGAAAAATAAATAAATTAAACGAAAAATACTTGACCTCAAGCTTCATATAAAAAAAAAATCATAGATTATTTTAATCCATTAATAACGTCTTGGAAAATTTGGGAGACAGAATGAGCTACTTTGATGAGAGCCGATGCAGCCAATTGAACGAACAATCGAGTGTGGAATTAAAAATTTTTGAGGCAACTGATTCCCTACTCGATTTCCTAATCGATTCTTTTAACAAGACATAAGACTAAATAATTAGTTCTTTGGATTTGTAGATTACATTACATTAAGTGAAAAGAACACTGTGGTAGTCGAAAAAATAACAAGACCGGACCAACGGTTTTCACCTAATTCGGACACAAGGAATCGAACTGCATCATTAGATTTTTGAGTTACTATGACTTTTCCCAGAAAATTGTTGTTTTTACTAAAATGGTGTTTTTTTTTTATTTTGACTCAATTTTAACAGACATTAACTTCTATTCGGTAGGTTGTCCCGATAAAATGATTTTAAGAAAGTTGTTCCAAATATTTTCTGCTTCTACTTTTGGAAACAAACCTTAACGCTAAAATCAAGTTTGATCCAGAAAACCAGTAAAAACTAATATTCGTAATTGAGATCCATTACCCAACACCAAGTAAATGACACCATGCGACACTAATTATGACCCATGATCAAAACTATATACAACTGAGAGTAGTTACCATGTATAGGAACTGAAAAGGCCTTTTAATATTTTAAAGGATATAGAAGTTTGAACAATTTATTTCTGTGTTTCTCCTAGTTGGAGGCCATTTCATGCTTCTATGCATGCTAAATTTCTTATTTTTGTCTATCCAACTAAGTTCTTTTTACCTTAATGCATGTTAAGCCTCCAGGTTGTAGCAATGTTAAAATAATCAAAGACAAAACATGAATAGTAATTAAAACAGATTTTATAATCATTGGGATTTCAATCCAAGCATTTTTTGATGTACGATCGACCCAGAATACAGTGGCATTTACATTTTTTATCGTCATTTTCATGCAACCTTAAACTGTTTTAAGTCTACCGTCTACAATGGTAAAAAGGGTTTATTTGCCATATGAAATTTGAGGTCGCAATTCTTGACCGATTTTCAATTTTTTTTGTATTATTGGACACAGAATATTTTTTGTATATATGCAAACACAAATTCTAGTGACTTTCACCAATTTGACTTATTTTTTACAGAAGACTCTCTTAAAACTTAATATTTATTTTCAATGTTATATATTAAGAATTGTTCTAATATGATAATAATTGTATATTTTCACTTAGTTCAATTTGTTACATATACTCACAATTATTGCGGAAGTTCAAAATTTTTTGGACATGTAATCCAAAAGGTATTTGAAATTAATTCAAAAAATATTTTGTCATCGACTTTGACACATTAAAGAAAATAAAGATAAATAATTCAGAATAAAAAAACGTTCATTCTGTGCACAATTTTGGTTCCAATAACACAAAATCGCTCAAGAAATGCGGCCTTAAATTTCATATGTCCAAAAAAAACAAAACCAAAATCACTAAAAATAATTTTTTGGAACTACATGAATTCATATTACATATTGACTTTTTGTTAGGTACTTAGTTTTATTTTTTTTGTAGACATACTATTTATATGAAATGTAAGACTGACTGCCCCCCCCTACATGAGATCCTGGCTACGCCCTTGAGGCCAGTTCATTTTGAAGTTTTTCACGATACGTCATCTAATGTCATCTGGTCATATACTTTTAACAAAAATAATTTCGCCACGCTACAAAAGTCATTGTCCGGCTTTACAAAACCAAATGAGTGTTTTCTCAGACATTGGGTCTAAAAACCATCCGCTATTCAGGATGTTTAGCGGAGCAACATCTGCGCAGAGCAAGCAATTAAAATTATGCGAGACATTTTGCCATTTTGGAAATCATCACAATACTTCGTAATTAAAATTTATTTCATAAAACAATTGAAAACATTTGTTTTTTTAAAATAAAAAATAAAAATCTGACTTGTTTTAGAAATCGCGTTTGGTGCGGAACATTTTTGAACACACATCACCCAAAAAGGTGATATTCATTACTTGTACAATATTTGCCACCACTTGGTATGCCAATTTTTATACCATCACCCGTAGGGATGAAGGTATATATCATTTGATACGACCCAAAAGTGTAACACATAGAAGGAGTCACTTTAGACCCTAGGTTTCTTTGAACCAAATTCGATTCATGACTTTTTAAGTCGTTTGAGCCATGTCCGTCTGTCTGTCTGTCTGTCTGTCTGTCTGTCGGGTGGCTGTCCGGCTGGTTCGCACGATAACTTTCGAAAGACGCAACCAAATGTTTTGAAATTTTGCACGAGTTATTATTTTCTCAAAACTACTTACGGTATTGCATATGGGCTACATGGCCCCGCCCCTTCTCGTACCTCCCATACAAATACATCATTCCGCCCACTTTAGAAATCGAGTAATAATATCAATACACCCTACGGGATCGTTCCCAAATTCTGTATTTAGTAAAGCTATAACAGGATAAAGTTTTGGAAAAAATTTTGAAAGCCTAGCCACGCCCCTTCTGGTACCTCCCATACAAATCTACCTTTCCGCCCACTATAGAGATGGAGAAATAATATCAATAAATTAAACGTGATCGTACCCAAATTCTATTTTGAGTAAAGCTATAACAAGATAAAGTTTTAGAGAAAAAAATTGGAAGTCTATTCACGCCCCATCTGGTACCTCCCATACACATTTGGTACCGCCCACTTTAGAAATCGATTAATATTATTAAAAGACCTAACGCGATCGTGCCCAAATTCTGTATTTGGTAAAGTTTCAGCAGGATAAAGTTTTGGAGAAAAAATCTGGAAGTCTAGACACGCCCCTTCTGGTACCTCCCATACAAATGTACCACTCCGCCCACTTTAGAAATAGGGTAATAATATCAATACACTCGACACGATCGTGCCCAAATTCTGTATTTTGTTATATTATAACAGGACAAAGTTTTGGAGAAAAAATTGGAAGTCTAGACACGCCCCTTATGGTACCTCCCATACAAATGTACCTTTCCGCCCACTTTTGGGATGTAGTAATAATATCGGTACACCCAACGCAATCGTGCGCAAATTCTGTATTTAGTAAAGCTATTACAGGGTAAAGTTATGGAGAATAAATCTGGAGCCTAAACACACCCCTTCACGTACCTCCCATATAAATGTACCACTCCGCCCAATTTCGAAATCGAGTAATAATATCAATAAAATAGAAAATTATTTGTTTTACTGAGGGTAAGGGTAAATGTAAGTTGGGTTGCCCGACTGAAACTTTCTAACTGGTTTTAATTACAAATCGATTATTTTCAATAACTCAAGACTTAAACAATATATTATATTGGGTGATGGTATTTATCAGTCAGTTTAACTGACTGAAATTTCTGTACTGGTTTCGTAAAAATTAGTTATATGCCTACTGTATATTAGACCTGGCGCAGCTTATATGGGGTTTTTTATTTTTTGGAATTTTAAACGTGGGTAGCGATTAAAATATGCGATTTGATGCCAAAATCGATGTAGCAAATTTTCAGGTTGATCGGATGGTGCCATCACGTGCCCCAATGAGGTCAAAGGTCAAAATTTTGAAAAACCACCAAATTACTGTTTTTTGCATTTTATCAATTGTTTTAATGTGAAATTCTATAAATAAAAATACTGTAAATTAGAACATCATTTATAAATTGTAAATTAGTTATCAGTTTTATAAACGCTGCAGTACACTATGCGACAAGAATCAAATACATACATATATATTATAATTTATAATGTAAATGTAAATCAGTTAAAGAATGTGCAAGATTGGTGTTGACTGAAATATTCCCTTTTTGGGAAAAAGCTAGAATCATAACTACGATCAAAGTGCATGTGCTGCAAAAGTCATTAAACGTTATGAAATCTCCGGCACGAAGTATAATTCATAACAATATATTTGATTTTGCCCACGTGGACGTTCTCAAGCTTATTAATATATAGCAAGAAATGGGCGTGTCACAAATGAAGAAAAAAGAAAGACACAATGATAGGAGGGTGAAAACCGTCGAAAAGTAAATTATGAAGAAAAACCCGAACTTGGTTCAATTACTATATTATTATGTAGTATTTGGCCACACAGTGGCTATTTTTTCGCCTAATTTTATGTTCAGACTTAACTATGAAACATGTTGAATTTGAGAGTGATGAATTGGGAGATGATATGCAGACGATGGATGAAAAACAGACTGATAACATTCCAAGTTGCTGAAATATGCCGAATCAAAAAGTAAAAAGAAACATTTTATAGACAACAGAATGACAGGTTGTATGGATGCCGGCAATATGTCATATCCATAAGATATACACTCCATCAATGAAACTTCCAAAGCGTTAGTTCACAATATTGAGGATCTTCTTCTAATTTGCACAAGTTAGCGTGTACAACGTAAAAAACAGCGTCGGCGTCATGGCAAAGAAATTTCAATGTAATTTTTTTTATTTTGGCCAAGCTATAAGTATTTATTTTATATTAAGTTTTTTTTGATCCCAGAAACATTGGTTTTGCATTGGAACGAAAAGCTACTTCCCACTTATTAAAAAAACTAATTTCCCTTTACACCCCATGAATGAGGTAAAGGATAAAAATAAAACGCTTTCTATTTTTAGATTCGCAACTAACGGCACCTACTGGTTTATCGACGAATGCGAACGTCACCGTTTGAGAAGCATTTACTAGACATTGGTTGATTGGACACTTATGCTGTGACGTTGTTGTCGACAACAAAGATGGGGCCGGCTGTGAAAGAAAAAGGCGGGATTCGAACCCTGGATCTCCATCATGGCAGTCGCATGTTCTAACCATCATGCCACGGTACCGGCCCACAATTGTTGGAATAAAAAAGTTGATCGTTTGGCTACTGGGCTGGCGTCATAGAACTATGAAAAATTTATAGCTATCCCCAGCATTGAAGATTTAACTGGTTCTACAGTAGCTCAATCAGTCTACGACTATTTGCCATAAATTGATATTCTGAATATACATATAAGAAATTATATGTTGAGGTGGTAACATTCCCAGTTTCACATTTCGTGCACCTGGAGCGACGTCATATGTAAGATTCATGTATAAGGACCTCTTTTGTCCAAAAATGTATATTTTTCACACACACGTTAAAATTTCTGCATTTCAGTTCAATGGAACTTGTAATATGTAATTTTTTTTAGTAAGACTCTATTGTCCAAATAGTAATATGCAACTATTAAAGAGGATTATTGGATGTTTTGATACTAAAAATATATACAGTGCTATTGGAAAAAATTCGGAACCACCAGCGGTATTTATCGACAAAACAGTTGCACTTGCCTTTTTGACCCATATGTAGACTCAGAAATTAAAGAAAAGATGGTCAGAGTCTGATAAAGACCGGTCCGGATAATTCTGATGATTTCAATTTATTCACATCCAAGTATTTAAGCTCTTTTGTGACTACGAAAACAATTTTTGGGAAGATTTGGAGATTTCTATGGATTTCTTACGCTTTAATCCATCAAATTTCTTAGGCCAACCTTTTTTTAAAGGGAAACTGATCGTCAAAAGCATTACTGTTGTGAATGCCGCCGAAAAAATAGTCAGACAAATAACTGACTCTTACAAATGCTTAACACACAACGAAGACGATAAACAGTACTTGTTGCAGATTGTAGAGGGCTACCGTAAGGACTTCTCAGTCTATACAATATTTTCACTGATTTAATATTAACCCTTTTAATGAAAATTAAAGAAAAAACATTATATCTATAGTAATTTTATTTAAAAAAATTAATAAAATGCAATAAAAAGAGTTTTTTGCTGGTTTTTAAAAAATTTGACCTTTGACCTCATTGGGGCACGGGTTGGCACCATCCGATCAGCCTGAAAATTTGCTATATCAATTTTAGCATCAAATCTCATATTTTAATCGCTATCCACACTCAAGATTTCCAAAAAACTTTTTAACGCCAGGTCTACTGTATATATATCTACAACTATGTCAAACATTTACATGCGAAGTAGTTATCGGCCGAAAATGTCCAGCACCAATATTTAAATTTGACCGTTAAAATGTAACATGAGAATGGTGGATATTGTCCCCCACAATTCCCTTTTTACCACAAAGCTCAAGCTTTTTAAAAGGAGATTTGTTGTTTAACTAAGCTTTTATCTATTAAAAACCATGATTTTTATCACACAAAAAAAAACAATTTTTCTAACTTTAAATTTCCTTACCATCAAATCTATCCTACCGATGTTAAAAGCTTGTATAGAAATGTTTAATGGGAGCTCTTGTTAAAATCGTTGGACGCGTTAACGAATTATTCTAGAATAAGCTGACGCTTCTTATAAAAAATTAAAAAATTCGTATCTTGAAAACTAATCGCTATTCTAATCACATATTCGCGTTTAGGAGTTCGAAATCTAAAGAACAAAATTAATTAGAACTCTGCAGCAAAGCTGATGTTGGATTTTTTACGGTCTGAACTTCAAACTGCATTGTCCGTGTGACAAATCCATTCTTATGCTGAGTCAAATTCACCAATACACTCATATTTATTAAACTACTGCTGTAACCGCGGGGACAGCCGGAAGAACTCCCCCAAAAAGAGGGAGTTTGTATGGGAGGTGGGAGTAGTTTTTGTCCGATCTTGCTCATCTTCGGACTTAACCTCGGTTTAAGAGATAGGAGGAAGCTTGAATACTAAATTTATCCTCGATTTTTAATAAACGTAGGGACAAACTCCGAAAGAAGTTTTTGTATGGAAGGTGGAATTTATTTTTGACCGATTTTTCTCATCTCCGAAATTAACCTTAGCTAAACTACTGCTGTAATCGCGGGGACAGACAGAAGGACACCCCCAAAAAGAGTTATTTTGTATGGGAAGTGGGAGTAGTTTTTGACTGATCGGGTTAATCTTAGAACTTAACCTTCGCTTTGATCATAGAAACTTGCATTTGAAATTTCAGTTCGATAGATTTTAAACTACGGCTGCAATCGCGGGGACGGACAGACAGACGGTCAACTTAAGATTTTCGACGTTGATCATTTGTATATACATATTAGTGCTCCCCATTTCCCGGGAAACGGTATTCCCGGTCCTTTCCCGAGAAACCGGGATTGTTATATTTCCCGGGATTCCCGGGAAATAAAAAATTGTTTTTTCATTGGTTTGTTAAGCAATTATGCACAGAATGGCTTGAAATTTTGCAGAAATCATAAACGGAGACTTGGTTATATTCTCCCGGGAACGCCGGTCCGGGAACGAAAAACTTTCTATTATTTTGCTTTGTTGTATGACATTTTTCGGTTTTCCGGTCTATCCCGGACCGGCGTTTCTAAAGTAAAAAAAAATTACTGTTTTTTGTCTATCCCGTCACAAAAATCCGTGGATATGTTGTACTAATGTCGTTCTTCAATACTGACGGCGATCTATTTAAGTAAGTAGTTTAGAAACGCCGGTCCGCGATAGACCGGAAAATTAAATTATTTCATACAAATGTATGATAAAAATAGAAATTTCTTCTTTCCCGGACCGGCGTTTGAACAGCGTTCCATCAAATGGCATAATTTTTTTTGGAGAATACAACGAAGTCTCTGTCTATGATCTGTGCAAAATTTTAAGGCATTCTGTGCATGATTGCTTAATAAACCGAAGAAAAAATCAATTTTATATTTCCCGGGATTCCCGGTTATACCGGGAAAACCGTTCCCGGGATCCCGGTACAAGCCCAGAGCACTAATACATATATATTGTCATACCTACCACGCCTCCTTATGGGCATTACAAATGAAAACATGAAATTAATATACCATTCATTGTGAAGAGTAGTTCATTTCAGAAGATAGAGTTTTCTGCGAAGATAATTAGTCTCTGCCGGTGTACCCTTAAGAATACCAAATCCTCTGTTCGAATTGGCAAAGATCTACATATTTGCGCCATTTGATATGACGAGTGCTCTTAGACCAATAACGTTTTCAGACTGGATATTTTCGCTTCGGCAAGAAACATGGTTGTGGTTGGAAACAGATTCCCAAATAAATATATTTACAACCCCCCTAGTTCTGATGTTCCCGACATACAGTGGCAGCATATTGCGAACTCTATGACTACTGCCGCAACGACCGTACTGGGTTATGAGAAACCACGCTCAGACAAAACCTGGTACGATGATGAATGTCGCGAAATGTCTGATGAAATGGATGCTGCATATAAGGCAAAACTGCAGCCAATGGCGACGCGTGCGGTGACGGAGCGTTGTAAAGAAAAAAGGAGGGAGATGAAACGCCTGTTCTGACGGAAAAAGCGTCTGGAAGAAAAGAGAGAGCCAGGATAACGAAAACTACAGGGATAGAGGTGAGGCCCGAAAGATCTGTCAAAAGGTAAAAAGTAATGGTTTTGGAACAGGGATCCCCACCTGTAAGGCCAGAGACGGAAATCTGGTCAGGGACACTATGGAGGGAACACTTTCAATTTCTTCTCGTTACCGAAGGTAGCATAAGTCACGAAATCGCACCAATCATCGACGATGGAGCAGACTGTCCACCACCGAGCCAAAACGAGATCAGCACGGCAATTGCGCGGCTTAAAAATAGTAAAGCTGCGGGAGCCGATGGACTGCCGGCAGAGCTTTTTAAAACCGGCGGCGATGACCTGGTAATATGCATAAACACGATTTGGCTTAGGGAGTGCATGCCCGATGATTGAAATCTGAGTGTCCTATGTCCCGTGCTTAAGAAAGGCGATCCTAGTTTGTGTACCAACTATCGCGGGATTAGCCTTTTACCCATTGCATACAAGGTCCTGTCTAGTGTGTTATGTGAAAAACTAAACCCGATCCTGATTGGACCTTATCAGTGTGGCTTTAGACATGGTAAATCCACGACCGACCAGATATTCACACTAAGACAAATCCTGGAGAAGACCCAAGATATGCAGATCGACACATACCATCTGTTCATCGACTACAAAGCTGCATTCGACAGTCCGACACGACACAATTTGTTGGATGTTATGGCCGCGAAGCTAAAATGACTTTGCGGGACGACACTGACTGACACGAAGTCTTCAGTGAAAATTGGCAAAAATTTGATGGAGCCATTTTCTACCAAGCGAAGCTTTAGACAAGGCGATAGTCTGAAATTGGGGAATTTTTAAAAAAAATTATTAAAAATTTTGAAATTGGATTCCGAAGTAGATTTATATGGGCCCCTATATATTTCAACTTTTTAAGGTTAATCAAGTAAAAATCTTCGAGGGATCCAAGGGATTTCAAAAAGTTACGAGGGCCAAAAACAAATTTTGGTAGCCAGTCTAGCCAAACTGAGCTAGGTTTTTACTCAGCTCCGGTTGTACTATCGAACCTATACAGTCAAGTTCGGGTGTTTTTCAAAAAGTTTGATTTTGTGTCATAGTGTAATTTGCTTGATTCCCGCTGGTTTTACTCATAATGCAACACATTTTCTATGATCACCTTGAAAACAGGATCCTATTTACTACACACATAACATACATACATAGTTATGGGCTTAAAATATTCTACGAAATAACATGTAAATCCGTAAGTATATGGATGCTAATATCGTCGGTGTAGTTTGTTAACATTTTTTCATTTGTGGCATTACTCGCAGAATCACTAGTAAACATAGTAATTCATTCGTTCGTTATGTGGGCCAGTATTCCATTAGACTCTTAGTGTTTAGCGTTTTTTTTTATCTTAATTTTTATGTTTTTCGCTTTTACAAAAATGCCTTAGTTTATTGCATTATTGTAGGTCAAGAAAATGTTCGAGCAGCATTTGCAGTTGTACCGAATACCGAGTGCAATATTAAAATAGAAACAGAAACCTTAAATAATCGCATTTATTTAACATTTACAGCGGCACTTAAAGTCAGCAATAAAAATTCATACCGATTGTTTGTAATTTAAGCAAACAAAATTCGAATAGAATCGCGACCGGCGAATGCCATTTGCATAATAATACAATGCACGATACGATAATAATACAGCCGTAGCCGTATGAATACAACAATTTTGTTAAATTCTTAGCACATCCATAAAAATGCAACTCATTACGAGAGCTCGTAAATGCGAGTAACATAATTTAATGGCGGGTTTCGGCCAGAAAAACGTATGATGCGTTATGGCAATCGACAAAGGAAGGACGGGCTGGCGAACCGTCAGACGATGCTAGATTCCATTGAGAGCGGTGCGCGAAATATTTCGGAACCACGACAACGCGTACTAGTGCTTGGATGAAACGGCTTAGCAAACGTACGCTAGCGAATAAATGGTTCGCATATTAAAGTGTCGAACATTCGAATTGAATAAAATTAGTATGATACACAAAACAAAACACAAACTTGCATTAATATAGCAATTTGCAATCAATTTTTTATTCCTCACAACATTAGACAAAAAAACACTTGAATGCAATATAACAGATCGTTAAACGTAAAATGATATATTGGTCATATAGCCTACTGGTTTGTTGTATGGAGATAAAAATCGATAGAACAAAGTTTTGAAACAAATAGGATGGAACAGCAACATATTTAGTATTTGTAATATTATGGAGTCCCTGCTTTTAATCCAATTGTTTTGATATCTGCAAGAGAATTATCCTTTTTGGGCAAATGATCTAAAATTTAAAATGCTTCACAAAAAACACTATATCTTCCAACAAACCTTCGTTAGTTAGGTTAGGTTCTTCAAAAATTACCGATTTGAAAAAGGGATCCAGAAGATCGGCGCACAGTGATTTGTCTCCATACATCGATGGGACAAAAATAGAAGGAGTAGTTGTAGCTGCATTAAATTAGTTACTTTTTATGCGCAGCCAAGTTTAAGAAAATCTTAAAGTTTGGACCCACATGAACCACGTATTCAGGTACCTCCCATACAAAGAGTACGGTGGGCGGACGAAGCAGCAGTTCGTATATTGATTGCTGCGGCCCAAGCTTTTCAAGAAAGTATATCATCAATCGGAAGTCCCTTCGCGAATTCCGTACACAAAATAGACAGCATCAATTCAAATCAGCACATTTCAGTTACACCCTATGAGACTGTCGATGGTGTTTTTATTTTTCTAATTTCTCTTGTAGTTTTTGATTATGATTTAATTTTTGCATAACAAAAATTGAATCTGCACTTAGAGTTTTAGTTGCGAAGTCGATCGAAGTTGACAACCAAATTTGTTGTAAAATGTTTACCAATATTTACAGATTATATTATGTAAATTTCAGCTGCGGAAATTTGCGGTATGTTGAGTTATTTTCAATAAAACGAAGCGACCTCACCGTTTTCGGTGTCTTTTTTTTTTTGATTTTGTAGTCTAAGAGAGATCCTTGAATCCTTTGACCGATATTGACCAAATTTAAGATTTAGTCATAGACTGATAGAATCAATGGATATGACGACTTTGGTGTGCCTACTATGAAATTTAAATTTTCAGAATCTATGAGAGGTCCTTGAATCCTTTCACAGATTTTAACCAAATTTTAGATTTTGGTGTCATTTAAAGAGACTGCGAGATGTGCCAAACATTATTCACCTATGTTAACTCCTTCTATTTTTGGCCGCTCTTTGTATGGAACGGCAACCACTGTGCGTGGTGGCCCTCGGACAACGTTGTTTTTGATATTTTTATCAAGAATAGATGCAGAAAGTGGGCGACGAACCTTGAACGGTTTGCCAAACACCTTCCTTTACTGTGAAAACACAAAACGTAAAAATTACGACATTTATTACAGCTGTCATGCGGAAAAACACGAGTTTGGATGTTGAATTGCAATTGGCCAAAAACACAGATATCTTTTCTCGTGGTTCAATCATGTTAGTGATCGAATAGCCACAATCCGCATAAAGGCGAAATATTTCTACATCACGCTGATTTGTGCACTTGCCCCGACAGAAGATAAAGACGATGATACGATCGCTGCCGTGGTCACGACATTAAAATCGCTCTGAGAGATTTTAATGCAAAAATAGAAAGGGAAGATGTTCTTGCTCCATCGATGGGTAAATTCAGCCTGCATACCCCCACGTCCGTCAACGGATTTATGCTGGTTAGCCTCGCAGCGGAAAGGAACATAATAGTGAGTGGAACCATATTTCAGCATAAAAATATCTACAAGAGAACATGGATATCTCCTGGTCCAAACACCAAAAATCAAATTGATCATGTGGTAATCGATGGAAGGTATGAATTCAGTATCATGGATGTGCGCGTGGTGCTAACATTGGCCCGAATCAATACCTGATTAAAGCTACAGTTCATCCATTTGTAACCCGGGCTGTTAGGGAAAGGCACAAGGAGGCACAAAAAAGGCGAGGCAGCTTTTTTAACGAACAAATAACTTCAGATGAAGTTATGTAGGAACGAGGACGTAGAACGATACAGGGATAGAGCTGAAGCCCGAAAATTTTATCAGAAAGTACTCACTTTGAAAATAAGTTTTCATTATTTCCCGACGATATTCAAGACTACAGCTACTCATTTCCTTTTGCAAAGGTGTAATAATATCTTTCTGTCAAGATTTCGAGTGGGAAACAGATTTCCGTGTAAAAAAAAACCTATGATTTAAAAATTAACTTGTATTTGACCCATCCAGTATTACTGAAATTTTGAAAAAAAACCAATGAAAATACAACTATTAAAAAGATCAGGCTATGAAGCTAAGAAAGTGATCAGGTACGAATGATTGCACTGTTCGACAAGGTTTTTATACCCTTCACCATACGCATGAACAGAGCGAAGGGTATATTAATTTTGTTCTTCCAAGTGTAACGCCCATAAGGAGGCGTCGTAGGTATGACAATATATATATATAAATGATCAGCATCGAAATCTGAGTCGATTTAAAGGTGACCGTCTGTCCGTCTGTTCCCGCGATTACAGCCGCAGTTTAAGAGATATCGAGCTGAAATTTGGAATGCAAGCTTCTATCCTCAAAGCGGAGGTTAAGTTCTAAGATGAGCCCGATCGGTCAAAAACTACTCTCACCTACCATACAAAATCCCTCTTTTTGGGGTTGTCCGTATGTCAGTCCCCGCGATTACAGTAGTAATTTAAGAGCAATCAAGCTGAAATATTTTATGAAAGCTTTTCTGCTCTAAGTGGAGGTTGAGTATTAAAATGAGACCGATCGGTCAAAAACTACTCTCACCTCCCATACAAACTCTCCCTTTTTTGGGTTTGTTCCTGCGATTGCAGCCGTATTTTAAGAGGTGTAAAACTGACATTTTGTTCGCAAGATTCAATATCTAAGCGGAGGCTACTTTCTAAGATAAGCAATGTCGGTCAAAAACTACTCCCACCTCCTATTCAAACTACCCTTTTTGGGGTGTCCGCGTAACTTCCACCGCGATAATAGCCGTAGGTTAGGAAATATTGAGCTGAAATTGTATATTCAGGCTGTAATCCTATAATAGGAGCTTACGTTAAGAGATTAGCAATATCGGACGAATACTTCTCCCACCTTCTATACAAACTCCCCCTTTTTGGGGGTGACCGTCTGTATGTCCCTATAGTTTATGAGCTTTCGGGCTGAAATTTGGTATGTAAGCTTCTGTCCAGAAGCAGAGGTTAAGTTCTAAGATAAGCATGATCGGATTTAAACTACTCCCACATCCCACACAACTTCCCATTTTTGGGGTGTTACAAAATTCATAAAAATAATCTCCAACTCATAAACTTATCGGTAAATCGAATAAAATCGATACAAAATTACTGACAAAATGGATGTGTGAAGCTAAAAGTAACGTCCACTTCTCACCAACTCCCCTGTTTTGTGGTACAAAATTTAATAAAATATAATTGTAGTGCAAATAATCAGTTTTATCACCATTTTAACAAATGGTGAAGGGTATCTGAGCTTTGGCATAGCCGAAGATAACCGCCTTGCTAGTTTTTTGTTAAATTGTTCCTTAAATTATAATACATAAATAAAAATTTTAGGGCATATTTCCGGTTTATAAGTAATATTCCCGAAATAAAACGCACCAAATTTGGTTCAATTCCAACAATAATTTTGGAAAATAAAAGTTTATTTAATTTTTGAATTAGGGGAAATAATTTTATAAAATTCGACAGGCTCCACGAAAAGCCCCCCAATGAAATTACCCCCAGGAAATAACCCCCAATGAAATAAACCCCAAAAAATTGGAAATAACACCCAAAAACAGTGAATGAAATAACATCCAAAAATAAATGAAATAAACCCCAAAGCGAAAACGAAATAACCCCCAATATTTGGGAGTTATTTCATATGAAATAACACCCAATAATGAAAATGAAATAACCCCCAATGAAATAAACCCCATCAGCAACAAAAATGAAATTATGCCCAAAATTCATAAAAGTCAGTTTCACTAAGGATTTCATGAAGTTAATATGGACCATCAGCAAAGTCGCAAAATTATTGAAATGAATCGAGTGGATAGTAGATAATTGTAGCCCTGCTCTATTTTTGCAGTTCGGAAGATAATTTGCCTTTTACGTTTGGCTATTACACAACCACCTCCAGTTTTCACAAGCAAATCAAACTCTCTGCTTTTATTGAATTCTTCCTTTTGTAGAACTCTTACAAATTTAAAAAAAAATTCCATTCTTAGTGTGTGCTAACCGACTTTTGCATTTTGTTGATTTTCTATCCGTCAGTATGAACATAAATAGAAATATCTGTAAACATTCAAAAGATATTCTAATATATTCACAGGCTAGAAGTTTTCTAGTAAAAGGCCTATTTTTATATAATTATATAATTATAACACCTTAAAGCCAAAAACTTTAAAATGAAACAACCCCCGAATAAAAAATGAAATAAAACCCAAATTATACACGATATGAAACAATCCCAAAATTTAAAAAATTGTTTGGGTGTTATTTCATTGGAGATTATTTCATAATTTGAAAACCCCAAATGAAGAATGAAATAATTCCCAAAGAAAAATGAAAAATGGCCCAAAAAAATTGGGAGTTATTTCATATGAAATAACACCCAAAAATGTATGAAAAAAATTTGGGGAATATTTCATTTCTCGTTTGGGCGTTATTTCATTGGGGGGCATTTCGTGGAGCCAATTCGACATAGTTATCAGTAATAATTCCGAGGCAAATCGTGCCAAATTTAGTTCAGTAATATTAGTAATTATTTGTAGTTCTGTTTTCAGGACATTTCCATATAATTGAGGGACAAATCGAGACAAACTTGGTTCAAAACAACAAAAACATAGTAAAATATAAGTTTTTTACATTACATTTTTTAAGGATTTTCACAAAACTTCGATTATTCCATTTCCTGCTTATAAAAGCAATGTGTATTAATTTTCATTATTCTATGATAACTGCTTCTATTTTTGGCCACCTTTTATAAGAAGTCGCGACACTGTGTGGCGTCAAAAGAATTCATAACGTAGAAGTTCGTATATAGTTATTTAAAGTGTTATTATAAAGGGTGGTTAAATTGTAAGGGCCGATGTTTAATGTGAACCACACCTTAACGTCAAGTTCTTTCTGCATTTCATTTGAACATTTTTCAATTTCAGACTAACTCAATTTGAACCATGGAAAGATACACAATGGAGCAACGCGTTAAAGTTACTCAGGCTTATTATAAAAATGGGCGTCCAAATCAAAATGCATATCGTCCACTTCGTGATTTTTTGGTGAATTTAATTGTCCAAATGTGCGTAAAATCGGACAAATTTTGAGCAAACCGGGTCTGTAGGAGATGTGAAAACACCAGTGCATGAGCGTACAGCTCGTACTGCAGAAAATATTGCTACTGTTCGCGATAGTGGGGTGAAAAGCCGTCCACCTGAACTCGTCGTCGTGCCCAACATTTACACCTCTCACGCTCGTCGTTGATGAACACTATGCATAAAGACTTGCATTTACACGCTTACAAGGTGCAATTGACTCAAGAACTAAGACCTCTTAACCATTCTAAAAGTCGTCAATGTTCAGAATGGTGGCAAGAAATGGCAACAGTGGATTATAAATTTTCGATGAAAATCATCTTCAGTGATGAGGCACATTTTCACCCGAGTAGATGCTTCAATAAGCAGAATTGCCGCATTTGGGCGAATGATAATCCAAGAAGGATTGTCAAAAAACCGATGCACCCACAAAGAGTGAATGTTATGGATGTGGACGATATGTGGTTTCAACAGGACGGTGCCACTTCGCCAAAATTTAACCACCCGTTATATTGCAAAAATAATATTCTGTCACAATTGACAACAATTTTTTCATCGATTTTTGTCTATAAAACATTGCATTGAGCAGCGCACAGTGTTGCAGGGTTGGTCGAAAAACACAGTTTTGATACAGTTTTATAGACTACACTGACGGTGTATAAAGAAATAAACAACAAAGAAACAACATTTAGCTAAAAATTAACCTGTAAATTTATATTCAAAATTGAGCCTTTGGACCCGCAAAACTTAGGACCTCAAATTAAGTCATATTTGGATATGTTGTCGAGTTACATTTGCGATTTGAAGTATATATGCAAAGTGTGTTTTGGTATTTATATGGCATTTATTAGTACTGCGCTATATTCTACTTTCAGCTAAAACTACTTGCCGTCATTAGTTGCAACTAGTACATTTAAATGCTTCCAACCTAATGGATAATAGTGACTAATAATAAAATAAAAATTTAACTTGAAGTTCCTTTCTACTTTGAAGCATCTAATCCGCCAGTCAGTGCCAACAAGACTCCCACAATCAAAATTGTACTTTAAGTTATTAATGTTGTTGTATTTGGCATTGAATCTATTAGTTTAGATTTTGTAGCAATAATCTCCAAAAGTACACATAGAAAAACATTGTCTTTTCTTTATTAAGTTGCAATCACAGTGTTTGGATGTGATATTAGAAAACCAATAGCTTAGGTGACACTTTATGAGGTATGTACTTATGCAACCAATGTTTCAATCTTTTGTATACCCTTCACCATGCGCAAGAACGGAGTGAAGGCTATATTAACTTTGTTCTTCCATTTTTAACGCCCATAAGGAGGCGTGGCAGGTATGACAATATTCGATATTCGATTTTAAGGCGACCGTCTTTCCGATTAAAGCCGTAGTTTAACAGATATCAAGCTGCAATTTGGAGTGCAAACTTCTATCCTCAAGTTCAAGCATGGCCAATCGACACCACTAGAACTGCAGGGATATGATTTAAAGAAATACAGGATGGACTAAAAGTGGTTTTACTATTCAAACGAGGGTAAATACTTTATTAAAGAGACAGAAACGATTTATTTTTATATATATAAAAATGAAATGGTCCACGTATGTAAACCCATCACTTGAGAACGGCTGGAGCGATTTGGCTGATTTTTTTTTATTCGATTCGAAATTTTCCTTAGATTGTTTGTGTTGAAAAAAAATCAAATCCAGGTGGCGCTAGGGTGGATTTATATTGAAAATTTGAATGCATGTACAAATTCAACTGAAATTTAGAACGGATACTCGTTTGATCATGAGAAAACATTTTATGTACAAATGGACCCGGTAGGTTTCGCTGGGGTCGGTTTATAATCAAAACTTTAACGAATGGGCCAATTTAACTGAAATTCAGAATCTATGTTTGTTAGATCATCAGAAAAAATTTTATGTACAAATTGACCCGGTAGACGGCGCTAGGGTGGATTTATATCGAAAATTTAAATGCATGTACCAATTTAACTGAAATTTAGTATTTATGTTTGTGGAACCTTGAGAATTTTTTGGTATAAATTGACCCGGTAGGTGTCGCTAGGGTGTAATTATAATGAACATTTTAACGAATTAAACAATTTGACTGAAATTTAGAATGTATATTTGTTTTATTATGAGAATTATTTTTGTATATATGGACCCGCAGTTGATTTGGCTAGGGTTGAATTATTTCGAAAATTTATATCAATTGTCCGATTTAACTCAAACTTAAAATATATGATTTTTTTGGCATGAGAATATTTTGAATGAATGTTTGGAACCAGTTGCCGGTGTTTAGCTTATGATACACTTAATTTTTGGAATGTCATTGAGTCACTTTTTTTAACATCATAGTTATTCAGCTATATATATAAAAAAGATGTACATTTTGATGTCACCACGTCTGTCCCAAAATTTCAGTGAAAGTTGGGGATTGGCTGTAGATGGTCACCCAGACCGCAAAAAGGCTTAGAGAAGAATGACTAACTTTTATAATGGTGCACTTCCTACAGAATTAGAGAGCTTCACAAAGTGGTTTTTCCCATTTCGAAATTTTAGGGGACAATAACGAAAATAGGAATAACTGTTGATAAAAAGGGGCAAAGTGCTATCATGGCTCAGACCAAACACCTAAAGGTACAATCACCCTGTACACCAACGCAGAGAGTTATATGTCAGTCAATCGGCTTAAAAATGTGGTTTTAGAATATATGCCTATCAATAAGTAAGTTTTCATCACATCATGGACGACACTGCTGATCCGTTTTAGCAATTCTTTTAATAATATATAATAATCTTTAAGATATATAAAGAACAGAATTTGTTCGGGAAAACCTCGTCCTTTAAATTGAAATATTTTTGAGGTCAAAGAAATAAACCAATCGATATTAAATTTCAACTACACTCAACATATTTTACAAAAATTTGGAGGCAGGACTAAGTCTGCGGGGGCCAGCTAGTTTTTTATAAAATTACACAAATAGGGATTATATTTCTTTAAAAATTACATGTCCATATGGACATCTTCGGCAACCGTGTGCAAGCAACAACTATGTATTAGTAATTTCCAAACAAAATGTCTCTTGTTTTTGAAAACCATTGAAAGGTAGTAAAGATTGCAAACAAAGGCGCCCACGACGAATCGTAAACATCACCGATCTATATGAAAATTTACCTCCCTTTTAAAATGACCTATTTTTGAAAAACTTATATTTCTCTTATAACATCCAAACGGAAAAATATGCCTTATTTGAATTTCTTTAGATTAATTACCATGTTAAAGAAGGCAATACCTCAAAAAACCGAAACATATACCGCACCCTTTTTGGCACCTCCTAAACTTAAAAATAAATTATTTTCCCTTTACACCCCGTAAATGAGGTATGGGATAGCTTTTCGCGTTGTTTGGACCGTTAACTACCCTTATGTAACTGAAGTCCAAAGCTACGCATCCCCAATTAAACTAATGCCGTTGAAAGAATGGGACCGGCCGTGGCATAGTGGTTAGAACACGCGACTACCATGCGGGAGATCGCAGGTTCAAACCTGGCTCCAGTCATCTTAAAAGAAAAAAAAAAATAAATAAAAAATTTTCTTTCATTGTCGGCTCCCCTCGAATGTTGTTTGACAGCAACTTCGCAGTATTAAGCGTCGATTCAATCGTCGTGTCTAGTAAGAGCTTCTCAAAACAGTGACGTTCGCATTCGTCGATAAATAAGTAGGTGCCGTTAGTTGTGAATCTAAAAATAGAAAGCGTGTTAATTCACAACAACGCGAGAAGCTATCCCATACCTCATTCATGGGGTGCAAAGGGAAATTAAGTTAAGTTAAGTTGAAAGAATACAATCTTCTTATTAGCCGAACTCAGGCCTTCCAATGGCCGTAAAATCGTAACATCTAAACTTTAAAATGTGTTTTATCTATCCCACATATTTCTTAATGCAATGATTCAATGGCCCCCCTCTAATTCCCAGTCAATACACTGTAAATCTATCCGTCAATGCGCGTTTGCAAAATTCTTACAAATATGATTACTTTACTTTAGTTGTTAGCATTTTCATGAGCACACTCAAATACAATTTATGTTGTTTACCCGAGAAAAACAATTAAAAATTTTTATATTTCTACTGCAACAACGAGAACCATGACAAAATCATAATACTGGTATTCGCATATTCGCATTACATTTCACAAATTTGCAACATTGTTGGCATTGTTGCTCTTTCAATTGCGTCGCGAATTTTGTCAGCTGATAATTTTCGCTCTTACAAAGTGTTGACTGGCTGGTTGATGGCTGATCCATTGTGGTATGAGAATTGTGGCATTGCAAGCATTTAAGCCGCACCTTTATCGCTGATTGCAACCGACCGAAATGCCACCACCGCAATCATTTCTTCTGTTCAGCACACATCCCATCCCGTACGAGTATATTCGATAGCGATTCCATCCCAACCATCATCACTTTGCATATCGCATATTTTGCCGCATTTAAATGTGATTGCGTTTTATTGCCACGTACTTGTTGTTGTTGTTGTTGTTATGGCGTTGGTGTTGCTGTCGCTGGTAGAAATGAAGCTTGACGTTAGTGTGTCACTAATGGGGGACTGTGGTCGGTCGACATTATCGTCGAGGGGGACATTAGACCGAATGGCGCTAACATTTGATTACAGAAGCAATTGTTCTTCTCGCAGTGGCTGTTGCTGTTCCGCTGCTGTTGTTGTTATTGTTGAGATGAATACATTAAATATACATAAAATACATTACTATATGCATGCAAGTACATACATACATGCACACGTATTGTAAACTTGCACAATTAATTGAGGAAATTTGTTACATTCTTGGCATTTCATATGAAATATTCCAGTCGTTGGCTATCCATGTGCACTCAAATTAAATATCGCTCGGTTTCCATGAGGAACTGCAGTTGAAATTTCCGTGTTGACTACAAATTCAGCAGTCCGGTGTACGTGAGTGTAAATACCGTCGACACTGTTCCGACATATTTTATGACGTGCATTATTTTCCGCACAAGATGTTGTTGTGGGCCTTTTTCATAGTACAATTGTACATATTTTACTTATCATTGCGAATAAGTTACGTCAGGAGACAAAGGAGACAACAACAATTGTGAAATATGCTGCCCATATGATGCAAGCAATTAGTCCGTATGTAATTTATAAAAAAATGTCTGAAATATACAGTTGAATTAAGAGAAAAATATTAACCAGAACTTCATATGGATGTTCCGAATTGTCCTTTCGCAAATAAAATATATCCATATTGTATAGGGCAGAGCATATTAATCAAATACTGCTGAATATTATTAAAGCAAATATTATAGATCTTCTTAACAAAATATTGGTTCTGAAAGTCATACTTTTTATTAGAATTTGATATAGCTTCCCACGATTTACTTTTGGCGTTCACGTCAATTTTACTAGAAATCGAGAGGACCCTTAGTTCGTAGAAATCATTATTTTTGTTTTGCACTCGTTGACCGCTAAATCCATTTTAGCTGACTCCTTTTTCTAGTGATGAGAAAACTGCAGTAACTTAATGCAGATTTCGGCCAATGATGTCTATGTAATCGGCATATACTAGTGGCATATGGCTCTAATGGAATATGGTGCCAGACATGTTGGCACCAGCCTTTATCATCACCTTCTCGATAACTATATTAAACTTGCTTCGCTGTTTCCATGTTGAATGATTCAGAGTAATCCTTACCAATCTGAACGGAGTATATGGTGTTTTCCAAGGTACATTAGTTTTGCAGCAATACCAAACTTAGACATGGTCTCATACAATCTATTCCTAAACGGAGAGTCGAAGGCAGCTTTGTAGTTGACAGGAAGGTGGTAGGTGTCGATCTGCTTTTCATGAGTTTTTTTTCCAGATTTGTCGTATAATGAATATCCGTCGTAGGTTTACCAGGTCTAAAGCCGCACCGATAAGTTCTAATTAGTTTTTCTACAATTGACTTTAGAAGTTCACCCAATACGCTCGACCTTGTACGCAATTGGTAATAGGGCTATTCCACGGTAGTTATTATACTCACCACAATCTCCTTTCTTGTATATGGGACATAATCCACGGACATGCTCTCCTCTAGCCAGATGTTCCCCATAAGCTGTTGCATGCTCCTAATCATCTCCTCTTCACCTGCCTTAAACAATTCAGCCGGGAGACCATCGATTATAGCCACTAAGTTGTTTTTAAGGCGGAATATTGCCACTCGTATCTCGCTCTGGCTCGGAGATTGACAGGTTAGTAACATCATCATTTATTGGAGCGAGATCTTCTGTAGTGGGTTCCGTACCCAATAGATTTCTGATATGTTCTCTCCATACCTTCTGAACGTTATTGGGGTCCGTCACTAGCTGGGTATCGCTGTCCTAGCAGGAGGGCGACTCTGTTCCACGCATTCTCGCCTTAACTCTCTGGTAGAATTTTCTGGCTTCCCCTTTATTTCGGAGCAACTCTGTGCATTCATCCTGTCTCTTCTTCAGGTCCTTCTTTTTCCGTTTAAAAAGACGAGTTGCCTCTCTTCTCTTCTCCCTGTGCCAAAATTTCAAAACATTTGGTTGCGTCTTTCGAAAGTTATCGTGCGTACCTGCCGGACAGCCAGACAGACGGACATGGCTTAAACGATTTAAAAATTCATGAATCGAATTTGGTTCAAAGAAACCTAGGGTCTAAAGTGACTCCTTCTATGTGTTACACTCCTACCCGTTGGGTGAGCTCATAAATAACACGGCGATTAAAGACATGAAACGTCAGAGGAGAAAGAACAATTCGAAACTAACAAACAAAGTTTAATAAAAACTTCTAGCATATGCATATCTGTAATGCCGCGCAAAAAATGTTATCTTTGTAGACCTTAAAAAACGTCCACTCCACCTATTTTCCGAAAAATTTAAAATAATACACTTACAGCTTAACAATTTTATTTAAAATCGGTTTAGCCATTTGAGCACCGACAAAACATAAAGACGTACAATCGCTGCGCCATCTACCAGGTCCAATTGCCAATCTAAGTCATCCCACTCAACAATTATAATACAAATAAAAATCGGTCAAGCCGTTTAGGAGGAATTTATTTTTATTATTTTTTTCCTTAAAAAAATTTACTTTTTTGTGTAAAGCAATAGAATTGTATACATAATCCAAAATACGCACTTAACAACATTTTGTTCTTTTACTATAAAAATCACCCACTTGACACCTGACCGCATCAATGCAAATTTCATCACTTTTCAACTTATTACAAACTTTAATTGGTTTCAGTCAACCTACGTTTAAAACATATTTTTAAGCGCGTTGACATCTTTCTGTCTATAAAATAAAGGTTTTTATTACACCATCAGACGTATTTAGCACAGCCCATATGATTGTCGTTTGCATAGAACCGCATAGGACAAGATGTTTTCATAAACATAATCGTAATTTATTAATAAAACAGATGTAATTGCTGTCGTTACGAGAAGGTAATTCAGAACAATTTATATGGACATTCTGAATAATTATTTTGCGTTGTTGGCACTCAATGTTGTGCGACGTCAACATATGTGCAGATGATTATGTGTACCCACAAGCAGGTAATTGAAAACTATGTTTCTATCATCATTTGTGATACATTAGAAGCGTACACTCAAAGAAATGTGCCATAAAATCTGAGTTAATGAAATGCAATCCATGTTGGGCCATGCAAGTTTGATCCAATTTTCTAGGAATGGTTGTATGGATGAGTGCATGTTGCTGCACAAGTATTTTAAATATTATTTTGTCCTCATAAGCAGCGTTAAAACAGTCTAATGAATTTGGAGCATTCTCTATACATAAGTTATTGAATTTGAAATACAAAGTTTAAAAATCTAATCAACATAGAATGCTATAATTTGGATTTGAGTGCAGAACTGTAAGAAGTAAATTTAAACGAAATGTTTTTTCTAATCAGTGGTCGGGTTTTATGTGCCAAAAGTGTTCTTTAACCCTAGATAAAGAAAATTTGGTATACAGATACTGAAGCTATTCATATGAAGACAAACATTTTGTGAATAGTGGGCGCAGCGGATATTGGTACACAAATATACTCGGTAAAACTGGGAAAACTGTTTTTTTGGACTATAGGAGGAAGCTATCTTAGGAAGCGTTCCCAAAGTATGTTCAAAAGGGGAATATGTTAGCACTTATAACTGTAAGGCAATTCCGGCAGATATGTTAAATGAAGTTAATTTTTAAATGTTCGTCAATTTTGCAATCTCAAAGAATTGTCACCCCACTTGTAATGTATCAATACATCTTTTCTATTCCTTGTGCACAGCTACTTCAATTTAATAATTCATCGATTTAACTCATCATCGTCTCCATTCTCATTTTGTTAGTGTAGATACGTATCAGTAGCTGCTTTTACACTTTGCGCCAAAGTGAAAAATTTACGATGTGAATGTTCTTCTTGGTGCCAATGAAATCTAAACGTATTGGACGCGATATCACCCACAACGATTTGAAATAAATAACTCATGACCTATCTGAACACAAAATGACGAGAGCCAATTTTACGATTTCAACGTCCATCGTTAAGACTTTCCGTTGGTCTATCCGTCCGTTCAAACGCCCATAAGGCTGTTTTGTGCCAGAGTATTTTACATCTTTTTTGGTTTGTTTTGCGTTCGCATATTTTTCACAATTGCCAAGAGAAACATTATTTTGCATTTGAGATCTTACATTGGTCGCACCCAATATCAAATACAATTTCATTATGTGAGCGAGTAAAGCCATTATACTTTTCATTCGTTTTCTCGATAATGATACCCCTTTGCTAAGCGGACGAATTGCTGCTAGTAGCTATCTACCTTTATCGATCCCATGGCATTTAAGTTACCGTCCGCGCATTGGTCAGATATAACAATTTCCAATCTAACTCAATTCCTTTGCAATTGAGGAAAATTTATGGTTTAATACTTTCCACGGTCATGTTATTGCCATTTGTAGTTGTTTTTTTGGTTTTAGTTTTGTTTTGGCAATTTTGAAATTGCCGATCACGTTCGTTTTCTCTGATTGTATGTGATTTTCATTTGAGTTGTTTCCGTAATGACCAACATTTAAGACATTGGCCAGAAGTGATAATGTGATGCGAGTGCAGTAGCGTGGGTTTGTTAATAAGATTTTGTCACAAATTAAGGATTTTTTGCTTAAGGGCCGACAACCGAAACATCGGGCACATATGTATACGTGAAATAAATCTAAGGTTGATCTTTAAAAAAAATCCAACAAGGGATGTTAAAAAGCCAAATTATGGCATTGATAATAATTTATATTGGAAGTTTATAAAAAGACTTAACTATGAAAATTTGATTGATAAACCTTTGATTAATTTTCATGAATACCCCATAAAATAATCAATTCCGTTGTTTGCAAACAAATTTTCTTTCTTTTGTGTTTTGAATAAGAACATTCAAACAAAAAAAATCTGATTAAAATTAATCTAGATAATTATTTGTATTGTTAAAAATTGTTAAATTCTTTTAAAGAATGGATTTTATTCTTAAGACTGGCACTAAGTTCGTTTATATGAATGTGTCAATGTATTTATACCATCACCCTTAGGGATGAGGGTATATATCATTTGATACGACCCAAAAGTGTAACAGATAGAAGGAGTCACTTCAGACCCTAGGTTGCTTTGAACCAAATTCGATTCATGACTTTTTAAGTCGTTTGAGCCATGTCCGTCTGTCTGTCTGTCTGGTGGCTGTCCGGTTGGTTCGCACGATAACTTTCGAAAGACGCAACCAAATCTTTTGAAATTTTGCACGAGTTATTATTTTCTCAAAACTCCGTACGGTATTGCAAATGGGCTACATGGCCCCGCCCCTTCTGGTACCTCCCTTACAAATACATCATTCCGCCCACTTTAGAAATCGAGTAATAATATCAATACACCCTACGGGATGTCCCCAAATTCTGTATTTAGTAAAGCTATAATAGGATAAAGTTTTAGAAAAATTTTTGAAAGCCTAGCCACGCCCCTTCTGGTACCTCCCATACAAACCTACCTTTCCGCCCACTATGGAGATGGAGAAATAATATCAATAAATCGTACCCAAATTCTATTTTTAGTAAAGCAATAACGGGATAAAGTTTTAGAGAAAAAAATTGGAAGTCTATCCACGCCCCATCTGGTACCTCCCACGCACATCTGGTACCGCCCACTTTAGAAATCGATTAATATTATTAAAAGACCCAACGCGATCGTGCCCAAATTCTGTATTTGGTAAAGTTCAAGCAGGATAAAGTTTTGGAGAAAAAATCTGGAAGTCTAGACACGCCCCTTCTGGTACCTCCCATACAAATGTACCACTCCGCCCACTTTAGAAATAGGGTAATAATATCAATACACTAGACACGATCGAGCCCAAATTCTGTATTTTGTTATATTATAACAGGACAAAGTTTGGAAGTCTAGACACTCCCCTTATGGTACCTCCCATACAAATGTACCTTTCCGCCCACTTTAGGGATGTAGTAATAATATCAGTACACCCAACGCAATCGTGCCCATATTCTGTATTTAGTAAAGCTATAACAGGATAAAGTTATGGAGAATAAATCTAGAAGCCTAGACACACCCCTTCTCGTACATCCCATACAAATGTACCACTCCGCCCACTTTCGAAATCGAGTATAATATCAATATAATAGAAAATTATTTGTTTTACTGAGGGTAAGGGTAAATATAAGTCGGGTTGCCCGACTGAAACTTTCTAACTGGTTTTAATTACAAATCGATTAATTTCAATAACTCAAGACTTAAACAATATCTTATATTGGGTGATGGTATTTATCAGTCAGTTTAACTGACTGAAATTTCCATACTGGTTTTATATTTTACTAGTGGGCCCGGCAATGCTTCGCTATTACATAATTTTTAAAAAAAATGGGCGTAGAAGTGGGCTTGGTCGTACCCTATAACTCATGCCAGAGTCCCAGTTAAATGCTGTGAAAATTCCAGGAAGATCGGTCCAGAGGTTTGGTCTCCTATAAGATACAATCCATTTTATATATATAGATTTTCAATTTTTCAAATACTTTCCTTACATTTCTAAAGTTTACATTTCGTTTAAAGTAATTGACTTGCTCACTATTCGATATGAAAATGCAAATGTTGAAAGTTAAGTTTTCGTACAAAAGTGCTTTGTTGTTCTACAAAGCAATTTTTTTTTCATTTTGATGTAATTGTATTTTCGGAAACTTGGTTAAAGCCTCATATTCTTAATTCGGAGATTTTATGTAATAGATTTTCCATTGCTCGTAGGGATCGATTGGTCAAAACTGGTGGCGGTGTTTTCATTGCCGCACTTAATTCGTTCAATTATGAAATTCTGCAAACGAGCATTGATGACATTGAATTTTTGGCAGTGTCGATAAAACTTAGTGTTGCTAAACTTTTTATCACATGTTCGTACATTCCTCCATCCTCCGATTATAGTATTTATTAGACCGGGTCGCGAAAAAAAATTTCCAAAGTCGAGGGCAAATATTAAAGATCACAACTTCAAAAAAAAATTTATTTTCCTCCCCCACCCCCCGGAAAAACAGCCAAAATCGTTTATTTATCACTGTTTTTTTGTTTGTGGCTCAATCGTTAAATCAAAGACATCGGTGTATAGGTTTCGACGAGTACTACATTTGTCCTATAGATGTCGCTGACATACAACATCATCTTGTAATGATGGTCTCATTTCGAGCAATTTCTACCCCTAAAATTTAAAAATATTTTTTCCTAGGATTAAAGACCTTTTAAAACCAAGAACATTTTGCTTTGGAAGTATTCAGTTTTATTCAAAAACAAAAAAGTTACGTATGAAAAGATGTATTTACAGCATCAACACTAATATTTTTTTCTGTTGTTTGCATTATTACAGAAAACTACTGCATACTTCTTAGCGTTTGAAAAAAAAAATTAAATACAAGTTATTGCATACTTTATAGCGCAAACAGTGTTTTTAAACATGCGGATGAAGTTATTTAGCGTCACCAATATTCAAGCAACGAAATTATAAAGATATCTGGTGCAAAATGGAAGTATTAATAATAAAATATAGACATTAATATGCACTTGTTTGTATTCTTCCCATGCAATTTGCAACACTGAACATTTGTGCGAAATTTAAGTGAATCAGCGCTTGGAATGACTAATCAAAATGAAAAATTATTGCCAAAGTAGAAAGTAGTGAACGGACCTTGAGTCTCGCCAATATTTGCTGTAATTACATACATATCTTTGCTCTTTTTGGGATTTTATTTGTAATAAAAATTATATTTCGTCGGTAACTAGATTAAAAATGAATTATCTCGAGAAAATTTTTAATTTTTTTCGATGTCTTTAAGACTTATGCAACAATTTGAGCTACAAAGTATAGAATCATTTTTATAAACATTTCGTATCAGCGCTATAAAGTATGCAATAATTTGTGATAATAATGCAAACAACATAAAAAATGTTTTTGTTAATGCTGTAAATACATCTTTTCATACGTAACTTTTTTGTTTTTGAATAAAACTGTATACTTCCAAAGCAAAATGTTCTTGGTTTTTAAAGGGCTTTAATCCTAGGAAAAAATATTTTTAAATTTTAGGGGTAGAAATTGCTCTAGATGAGACCATCATTACAATATGATGTTGTATGTCAGCGACATCTATAGGACAAATGTAGTACTCGTCGAAACCTATACACCGATGTCTTTGATTTAACGATTGAGCCACAAACAAAAAAGCAGTGATAAATAAACGATTTTGGCTGTTTTACTGGGGGTGGGGGAGAAAGTTGTCTCGATGTGATCTTTAATATTTGCCCTCGACTTTGGGGAAAAAAAAATTTGTATGGGGTCCGACCCGGTCTAGTATTTATGAACGGCATTTAGATGCAATTTCTTTTGTAGTAAATATGACTTCTGATATGGATCGTATAATAGTAATGGGTGATTTTAATTTGCCGTTAGTATCATGGTTGTGTTTGCCTGATACCAAACACTTAACTCCTTTAACGCCTTCCGATTGGTCTTCTGATTTTGTAATGCGTATTGCTGCAAATAATCTTGTCCAGATTAATAACACTGCAAATTCGATGAATAGAATCCTCGATCTAGTTCTAGTTAATGACTCTGATGTTTTCGAAGTATCTCGTGTTGATCCTCTTAATTGTCCTGAGGACTCATATCATCCAACAATCGGAATTCGATATTCCTATCGAACTGTAAATGTGGGCTTGCGTCAGGCAATTAAGAAAATTTTCTGTTTCTCTCGTGCTAATTATTTATTACTTAATAGCCTTATCGGAGCAGAAGACTGGGAATCATTATTACTTTGTAATTATCGATTCGGTCTGGACAAGTCTTTGTTAATCTTTTATGATACTATACGGGATTTCATGGATAAATCTGTGCCCAAGATTACTGTTGACCGTGAACCTGATTCAACCCCTTGGTCCTCTAAATATTTGAGACAACTGCAGAACTTGAAAACTAGGTTGTATAAGAATTACCAGAGGTCAGGTAGTGCATTTGATTATTGCCAGGTGTAAATATAACGATATGTCTCGTAAATGTTATAAAACTTATTTGGCAAGGGCTGGAAATAGTTTGAGGTATAATCCTAAGAGTTTCTATAAATTTGTGAACGCTAAGCGTAAATCCGCATCAACTACTACAAGAATTGTCATGAATGGTGTTGAGCATTTTGATACACAATCTATCGCAAATTGCTTTGCTGATTTTTTTACCACAGTTTATTCTCCTAGAACATTCCCTAATAACTTTCATTATCCTTTTCCTGTGCGATCATTAGAGCCGTTTGGATTTCCTTATCTCGATCAAATATGGATTCGCCAGAATTTGTCATCTTTGAAACCTACAAACTCCTTTGGTCCCGACGGCATTCCCAACTCTATTTTAAAATATTGTTCAAGTACATTGGCAAAACCATTGACTTTGTTATTTAATGCCTCTTTAAAATTTGGATATTTTCCAGCCATCTGGAAGAGCTCGTATATAATTCCTATTCATAAGTCTGGTAGCACTATAAGGGTGTCGAATTGGGGTATTGCTAAACTCAACGCCATCCCCAAACTTTTTGAAAAATTGGTGACTGATATTATATCTTACAGGGTCTCTTCAATTCTTGATTGTCGGCAACATGGTTTTCGTAAGGGCAGGTCTACTGTCACCAATCTGCTACAATTCTCTTCACACGTTATTGAAGGTTTTATTTCGGGAATGCAAACCGACGTAATTTATACTGATTTCAGTAAAGCCTTCGACAAGGTTAATCACAAACTCTTACTGCATAAGTTGATTAATATTGGTTTCGACAATAATATCATAAAGTGGATTTCTTCTTATCTAATGAACCGCAAACAAATGGTCATGTTCGGCAATTCCATCTCTAAGCCTATTCATGTGACATCTGGCGTTCCCCAGGGAAGCCATTTGGGTCCAATTTTATTCTTGTTGTTTATTAATGACCTGCCTAAGGCAATAGTGGATTCTAATTGTCTAATGTATGCAGATGATGTCAAGATATATTTATCATATAATAATGCTTCCGATCACGTTCTTCTTTAGAATGATCTTGATCGCTTTAGTACTTGGTGCGACATTAACTTAATGAAGCTTAACTTGAAAAAGTGTAAAAATATGGTATTCTATAGATCCCGCCATTCTTCATCCCAATATAGGTTGGGAGGCTGCACTTTGGAACAGGTTGACTCATTTCTAGATTTAGGAATATTACTTTGTAGAAAATTAACATTCAATAATCACATTGTAACAACAGTAAACAAGGCATATGGAGTTCTTTCTTTTATAAAGCGTTGGGCTAAGGAATTTACTGACCCGTATATTACGAAGAAACTTTTTACGTCACTTGTAAGATACATTCTGGAGTACGGATCCGTTGTATGGGATCCACAATACGATGTTTATATCAATATGTTAGAGTCGGTTCAAAAACAATTTCTACTGATCTGTCTCAGGGATCTTCGATGGGATCCAAAGTCCAATCTTCCACCATACGTCATCACACTGTCTCTAATTAAATTGCCTATTCTATTTAGTAGGCGAAAAAATTTAAATTCTATTACGATTTATAAAATTCTCATAGGTGATATAAGATCGAAATATATATTCTCTCACGAGTTTATCTTAATATCCCATTAAGGACTTCTAGATATTTCAAACCCCTCTACATTTGTTTAAGACGCCATAATTATGCCGTATCTGAACCGCTGCGTAGAATGTGTTCAGACTTCAATGACATTTATCAATTTATCGACTTCTCCACATCCCCAGACTCTATTAAGTCTGTTATAATAACTTATCTCGGTACTTTGTCTGTAGGAACTTCGTTTTAAATTCTAGTTATCATTATTGTATTCAATTAATGTAAGATAATAAATGTATGTTATATACTTTGTTATAATTCTGTTGTTTTCAGTTTTTTCTATGCTCTTTAGTATGTATGGTACATTTAGCATCGGCTGATATATGAAATATGAACATTCTATATTGTTCGCTCTCCACTACGGACCGGTCCGCAGTGTGTACGTTATCTCCACGTTATGGGGATGAGACCCCCTCGGTCGGTTTGGGAGGGTGTGAGAGGCGGCGATGGGAACGTTCGTAAAAAAAAAAAATAGTCCCAAAAGAACTTTTCTGTTCCATAAAGTTTTTTTTAATACCAAAGTACTTGTATTGTACCAAAAAGTACTTTTATTGTATCAAAAAGTACTTTGTTGTTTCAAAAAGTAATTTTTGTTCCAGAGTACTTTAATAGCACTAAGAAGTATTTTCATAGTCTGTTCCACAAATGACTTTTTTTTTACAAGAGTACATTTATTTTAACAAAAAATATTTTTTATCAATTTGTGTTAGTGTATCAAATGTTACACAAAATTGGTTAAATGATCAGAAAAGTATTTCAATGTTGATATTAATGTCTATTCAGTGTCACGCTCTAGGATGACGCGTTTCGAACTCCATGACGAGTTTATCATTACACCCCTTTGTGACGAATTGATGCACTCTAGTACATCATTTTTTCCCGTCAAGTTTTTAATAAAGATTACTTCATGTAGTCTCAATCTGTATTGTAATTTATATACAAATACATTCATTTAGTGATAATCAGGGCAACCGGAAATATGCTACAGCATGTTTTTTTTACAACGAGATATTAACAAACGGGTAATGTATTTACATGTTTCATGGTCCTACAAGTGTTTTGAGACCTATTTGTTATAGCATATTTTGGCATATTTTACCATAAAGTCATATTTCGGCAAATTTTGGTTTTAGGAGCATAATTTAAAAAAAAAAACAACCTGTTTAAAGCATAATTTATCCCTTTTTAAGCATATTTTATGTTTTTTACATTATTTTTTTGTTCGTAAAAACAAGTTTCTTTGCAACTTTGGTTATTTTAAATGTAATAGCCAAATCTACATACTACATATGCACAGTTTTCGATGCAATTAACAGGGAAATCATTTACCCGATACTCGGTTAATTGAGTCACTGACGCAATTAAAAGAAGCCCGTTTAATTGCACTGCGCGCTCAATAAAGCGGAATCAAATGTAAAATATAAACTGCAATTGTTACATTTCACGTTTTTAAAGTTCAAAAACTTTAGTTTTAAAAAAATAATTAAATAAAATTGTTTTACTTCAATTGAAACATACATAAAAGTATAATATAAAATTGACAATTAAACGAAATTTTTGTATGTGATTGTCTAAAAAGGGTTTCATTTTATGCGTCGATTAAGAGGGTAACATAATTAAATCAATTATGCAATCAAAGTTATTGCAGCAGATTGCAGATTTCAAGTGAAGCAATATGTGGAAAGCGGCAGACATGTTCAACTAAGTCATAGCAGTAAAAATAAGCAGACCAAACAATTATTTTTGCCGGAATGTTCCGGTAGACTCTCAAAAGAACATGATTTTCAAGAAAAACTGTGCCGAGCTTTTGTGTCGGCTGACATTCCACTTTACAAAATGAGAAATCAAAATATAAGAACACTATTTGAGGAATACACGGACTACCAAGTGCAATCCGAAACAGTTCTTCGAACTAAACATTTAAAAAATGTATACAACGACTGCATGGACAATATACGAGCAAAACTAAAAAATCAATTTATCTGGATCTCAATCGATAAAACAAAATCTGCAAAATCTGCAAAATCTATAATGGCATTTTATCCGAAAGTGACGCATGTGACATGTATTGCTCATGGTGTCCATCGATTGTGTGAGTGTATTAGGAATTTAAATAAAACTATTGCTAATGTGAAGGAGGTATATTTAAAAGCTCCATGTAGAGAGTAATTTTTTAAACAAATGTTTCCAGACCTACTATTACCTCCATAAGCTATAACAACACGATGGGGAACATCGCTTGAAGCAGTTAACTACTATGCCAACAATTATGAAGACATTTTAGAGGTCCTTAGTGCATTTAACGATGAGGATGCACAATCCATTAATAGGATGTCTTGACAGACCCCCAAACTAGATCTGACTTGATTTATATTGCTTCAAATTACGGTTTTATTGCAAAACATATTAAAAATTTGCAAACATCAGGTCTTACGCTAATTGAACAAGTTCTGGTGAATGAAGACACTATTAAATTGATAGATAACACATTGCAACACATTTTTTCGGGGGTGAACCAAACCAATATCAAACGATAGCATATGACGTCAGTAACAAAACCCTATACTCCATTTTGATCCACTACGTCACAAATTTTTTTTTACAATGGTTTGAAGTTTGAACTTTTTGGTCAAAAGTCGATTTAAAGAATATGGAAAATCATCTATAAAAGTACATTTGGGGTATTTCATGTCTTCGGAGACCTATATTAAAACATTCAGGGGAATATCTCCTCGGAACATTTCAACCCTCTAGTTGCCACCCGTGTGGGACATTTTTGGCCCAATTTTGAAAAACTGTTTATATGTCAACTTTGAACGGAGGTCAAGGCTTGGAATCTTCGATAGAAATATTCTCTTTAAAATTTCACTGAGAGTCACTGAAGACAAATAGCCTCTATGAGTCAAAGGTTCCAAAATAAAATCAAAATGAAATGTTAATGGAACGTTAAAAAATCTATTTTTGAGTAAACAGTGCAACACACTTTTTCGGGGGTGAACCAAACCAATATCAAACAATAGCATTAAGCCTCAGTAATAAAACCCTAAACTCCATTTTGCTCCTCTACGTCAAAATATTTGTTTACAGTGGTTTAAAGTTGGATTTTTTTGGTCAAAAGTTAAATAAAAGAAAATGAAAAATCATGTGTAAAAATAGATTTGGGTTAGTTCATGTCTTTAGAGACCTACATTAAAACTTTCCGGGGAATAATTCCTTGGAACATTTGAACCCTCTATCTGCCACCCATGCTGAACATTTTAAGAAATTTGACTTAAGCTGTTTTTTAAAGTTCACCCTAAGATGTCCCATACGGGTGGGAGCTAGAGGGTTCAAATGTTCTGATGAAATATTCCCCAGAAAATTGTAATGTATGTCTCCGAAGACATGAACTATCCCAAATGTATATTTACACACGATTATTCAAATTGTTCATTCGACTTTTTACCAAAAAACATAAAACTTCAAACCACTGTAAAAATTTGTGACGTAATAGAGCAAAACAAAGTTTAGAGTTTTGTTACTGAGGTCAAATTCTACCGTTTGATATTAGTTTGGTTCACTCCCGAAAAAGCTTGTTGCACTCTTTGCTTAAAAGTAGTCTTCTTAGCATTTTATTTTTATTTTATTTTATAACCTTTGACTCGTAGAGGCTATTTGTCTTCGGTGACTCTTAGTGAAATTTTCCGGAAAATATTTTTATCGAAGATTTCAAGCCTTGACCTCCGTTTCAAAATTGTTCCGAGGAAATATTCCCCTGAATGTTTTAGTATAGGTCTCTGAAGACATGAAATACCCCAAATGTACTTTTATAGACGATATTTCATATTGTTTGAATCGACTTTTGATCAAAAAATTTAAACTTCAAACAACTGTTAAAAAAATTTGTGACGTAGTGGAGCAAAATGGAGTTTAGGGTTTTGTTACTGAGGTCAAATGCAATCGTTTGAAATTGGTTTAGTTCACCCCCGAGACAATGACCCTCAAATTGTGTCATAGTGTAATTTATCGGATTCGAAAAAAAATTCAATAGTAAAAAAAAATTGAATCAAATTATATCAAAAAACGTTGGCTTGGAAGAAGTGAAAAGTATTTGTTAAGAATTGTGTGGATCTGTGCCAACATTAACATCCCTTAAATTCGTTCCAATTACATCTGTGGATGTCGAAAAATTATACTCAATGTACAAAAACATTTTACGTTGTAATAGACAACATTATTTGTTCGATAATTTATCTCAATATTTTGTAGTTTATTTCAACAACAATCTCAAATAAGATGCTCAACATACGTTTAAGACAACATACGTTACGGTTTAAGATTTTTGTTACTTCAAATGTTAAATAAATTCATGTGATATTTTTTTAATTTTTCCTTAAATAATAATACTTAAATATTTATTTCTATTTTTTTTTACTTACTCAACATTAGTGTATGTAAATTTAACAAAAATAATTACAGTTTGAATTTAAAATAAAATTGTTTTTTTGTAATTTTTAAGCTGTTTTTTACTCTAAATAAAAATATTTATAATTCATATGAAAAAAATTGTGACTTTTTTTTAGAGCATGTTTTTGTTGATTTTAAGGTCATATTTGACCATTTTTCAGGTCATATTTTATGCGCATAGAACACGATTTTTAGGGCATATTTCCGGTTGCCCTGGTGGTAATATTTAAAATCACAATACTACAAAGTGAGAAAAAATAAAACTTTACTTTTAACTTAATTTCCCTATACATCCCATGAATGAGGTTTGGGATAGCTTCTCGCGTTGTTGTGAATTAACACGCTTTCTATTTTTAGATACACAACTAACGGCACCTACTTGTTTATCGACGAATGCGAACGTCACTGTTTGAGGAGCTTTTTACTAGACCTGACGATAAACTCGACACTTAATACTGCGAAGTTGCTGTCGACAACATCGAGGGGACGGCAATGAAAGTAAAATGTAGATAACTGAAGGCGTGAATTGAACCCGAGATCTCCCGCATGGTAGCCGCGTGTTCTAATCACTATGCCACGGCCGGTCCCAAAAAATTTTCTAGTATATTGTACAATTACTCGATTTCTAAAGTGGTCGGAGTGGTACATTTGTATGGAGGCACCAGATGGGGCGAGACCAGAATTCTAGTTTTTTTTCTCCAAAACTTTATCTGATTTATCTTTACTAAATACAGAATTGGGGCACAATCGCGTTGGACGTATTGATATTATTACTCCACCTCTATGGGCGGAATGGTACGTTAGTATGGGAGGTACCAGAAGAGGCGTAGCTAGACTTCCATTTTTTATACCCTCACCCTATGGGTAGGAGTGGATATATCATTTGATACGACCCAAAAGTGTAACACATAGAAGGAGACCCTTTAGACCCTGGGTTTCTTTGAACCAAATTCGATTCATGACTTTTTAAGTCGTTTGAGCCTTGTCTATCTGTCTGTCTGGCTGTCCAGCTGGTGCGCGCGATATCTTTCGAAAGACGCTACCAAATGTTGTGAAATTTTGCACGAGTTAATACTTCCCCAAAACTACTTACATTATTGCAAATGGGCTACATGGCCACGCCCCTTCTGGTACCTCCCATACAAATACATCATTCCGCCCACTTTAGAAATCGAAAAACAATATAAATACGCCCAACGGTTATGGAAAAAAATTAGAAGTCTAGAAACGCCCCTTCTGGTACCTTCTCTACAAGTGTACCTTTCCGACAACTTTAGAAATGGATTAATAATATCAATAAATCCATCGAGATCGAACCCAAATTTTTTTTTAATAAAGCTATACAGTAGACTACGGCACTTATGCGGTTTTTTGCATTTATACAACACTCGGATAAGTACACAACTATTGCCTGTATACAAACATTGCATAAGTGCACGATTATTGCAGTTATACAAACATTTGATTAATTTTATTAATCTGTAACACCAGTTCAGTTTGGACGGAACTTTAAGAAAATAATTAAAATATAAAGCAATTTAATGTTTTTATTTATATTTGGTTTACATTACATAACTGGTTTGTAATAAAATCTTATAAAATCAGTTCAGTTTAAGGTAAAAATAATCACAAATTTATGTTTCATTGCAACATTGTTTTTTGCAAAATACATATTAAATTGCACTCAATTCGATTCACCTAAGCCACGTGTGCTGAAAAAGTCTGAAATCTTTTTTTGAACCGTGTTTTCTGTTCCAACCTTATATATTTTTTTCTCCAGCTTCTCTAAATCATAATCTACATTTATGTAGTCTGAGAGATTTGCATGTATGCATGCAAAGTTGTACTAAAAAAGCACTTTCAGGTTAGCAAAAGTTGTGCATTTATCCGGTTTTTGCATTTATACGTGTTTCACTTATCTGTGTATTTTTGTATGTAATCGTATAAAAAAGGCTTATGGCTTTAAGTTCCAGTGCACTTATGCGGTTTTTGCATTTATGCGATGTGCACTTATCCGTAGTTTACTGTATATGTAGATTTTGTCGTTTTTTAGAACATCATAAGACTTCTTAGAATGCTCTTCTAAATTTCCGTCTGGCGAAAGTGGTATTTTATATCAACATAATATTGTTTTTGTGCGTGTTCATTTAATTTTTTCTACATAAGTTGTTTATTTGATGAAAGACTGTTGAGTTGGTAAGAGCATTGAACCCAACGACCACCCGCCCTTTCGACTAACAGCATATTTGACAATAACAATGTTGATATTTCAATCCTTATATTGATCCTTATTTTAATATAAATAATTTCACTGCATTTACATTTACTGCAATTTTACTGTAGATGAGGAAAAATTATCTGTTTTTCTTTGAGCTTCGCAAATCGACCAAAAAATGAACACTCTAATATATATGCATGCATTTTTTGAATATCTGTTTATATCTTATTTTTCTCACAATTATTTTCTGCTTTCGTTTGATTTTCATTTTCAATTATATGAATGTATTGGGCAATTTGCGTCAATCAATTCTTACAACGCAACGAAAAAAAAAATCAACACACAAATTCATTACATAGCGCCCCAAAAAGTATCCGCTGGCACATAGATATCCGATGATGAGAATATAGAACAAAGCAATTTTCTTCTCTGAGGCCCCCACTAATGGCACTCCGATAATTATTTGAGCGTAAAGAAAAATGAATCAAAAGAAAGCGAACACATTTGTTTTTTTCTTTGTATTAATTTTACATTGAACCCAACGACCACCCGCCCATTCGACTAACAACAACTAAATGTTCATTTTCAATTTACATTAAATTTTTTGCCAAAAATTTGTACTGAATTTGATTTGATAGGAAAACCCGCAATCCATTGTTGGCACGCAAAAAAATATTTTGCTCAATGGGAAAATGTAAATCGTAAATGAACAAACGCATTTCGCTACAATCAATTCATTGCAAATCGTTCGGGTCAATAGGTTTAATTTGACGTTGTCTATGAGGAAATGTTGAGCGTAAAATGTTCGCAATTAAAGGATTCACCTTAACGCCTCAAATCTATGATGCGATATCATGGGTGGCCATTAGTTTACATGTTTTATTTAGAAACGTAACTCAAGCAACGAAGAAATTGCAAAACAAATTGCACGTCAAAATCCATGAGAATTGTTTACTTACAAAAATGCCTTGTAAGTTTACACTGAGCTCGTAAGTAGTTTTTAGTATTGATTTAATAGCCCTGTAAGTTTATCATTTTACGAGGTATTTATATGTTTCAATCAAAACCACATTTATATTTTAAAATCATGAAATGTACTACACGGAGTAAAACAAAATGTTGTGGTATACTATCCATATTAGTCGTAACAGTTTCAATTTTTCTCTTGAACAATGCATTAAATCCAGTTTTATCTAACTAACGTCTTTTTCAATTATGATGTAAATGTGCGTTAACTACTATGCTAGTCTTCGCTTTCTGAATCTTTCACATTTTACAATATATTTTACAAATTGAGGAAAAAAATTAAATTAGTAACAATTTGTGATGCCCAATTTGTAAGTGGATGCTTTATTATTTATTATAATTAACTTGATGATAAACTTCTTTCCTTTGAAATTAAAAGAATATCAATTGAAATTTAAACATTCCACTTTAAATTCAAAATTTGTCATTTAAAATTCAAAAATTCCATTTGAAATTCAATAACATCGATTGAAATATGAAACTGCTCAATTGAAATTCCTCAGATAAAAATCAAAACTTATCAATTAAAATTCAATAGTCGTCATTTGAAATTCAAAACTCTTCAATTGAAATTGAAAACACATCAATTGAAATACGAAAATCATCAATTGAAATTCGAAACTCGTCAATTGGAAGTTAAAATTCGTCAATGGAAATTCAAAACTTATCAATTAATATTCAAAAGTCATCAATTGAATTTCAAATCTCATCAATGGAAATTCGAATAATATTTTGGTTGTTTTAATCATAATACACTCTACTCGAACTAAACTAGAACCGTGAAATTTGATATGTAGGTTCCTTTTATGATGTAGGCGCGCACTAAGACGGGATTTTTGGAAATTCGGACTGCAAGGGGGTAAAATGAGCATGGCACCGCTCCATACAACTCGAATTTTGAAATGACTGTATTTTTTAAGCCATTATAGGTACGAATTCGAGTTTTGGCACGTATATCGGTCTTATAAGAAAAAGTACTTTGTTTGTTGTGGACTATGCCACGCCCCTTTTTAGATAATCGTTGTATGGGCCAAATAAATGGTGACGTTGTATGGGCAAAATAAATGGACCCATTGCAATTATGTCCATAGGGCCTATATCATAGGCTGCATGAAAACATAGTTGGACAATAGGGCGTGGCACTGCCCACACAAACCGAAATTTCAATCGGTCATATTTCCGGAGTCATTAGAGGTATGAAGATGAGATTTGCTACACATGTTACTGGTACAAGGAAGACTGCCTTTCGCTGGGAAATGGGCGGTGCCACGCCTCTTTTGAAAAATCGTTATATCGGCGAAATAAATGGACCGGACTCTGTGCATTTTTCTGCATATTTCATGGATGCTAAAATATTCTAGTTTCATTGCAACAACAAAATAACATCTAAAATTATAGCATATTAGCCGCGTTTTACAAATATTCGGTATATGCTGGATCGACCAAAATAATGGCACTGAGTGGAACCAGATTCCCGCATAAAGATATCCACAAGGCAACCTGAATATACCCTGATCAAAAGATAAGAAACCAGATTGATCACGTGGTATTTAATGGAAGAAATGGATGTTTGTGATCACCGCCTACTTTCTGAGTACAAAGTACTTACGCAATTGGGTAGTAATTTTAATTTTTTCTATTGAACGATCTATTTTGGACGCCTATTTAATTCTGGATATTTTCTTTTTGAGTCTTTTGGGAGTCAGTACCAAACTTACTTTATGTTGTTTATACGTTTTTGTTTTGTTTAATATAATAAAGTAGACATAAATCAAATGAATGCATGTTGTGTTTATTTCCTAATATTTATACGTTTTTTCTAAAATGATCCGCGGGCCACCCGAATTAATTTGGCATGCGGCCCGCTTTCCGCTAATTAGGTATCCGGGTTCTAGACTATATCAAATTTATGTCGAACCAAATATGTTATGTTATGGACCGGCCGTGGCATGATGGTTAGAACACGCGACATTCGGGAGATCTCAGGTTCAACTCCTGGCTCCAGTTATCTAAAAAATAAAAAAAATATTTTTTCTTTCATTGCCGGCCCCCTCGATGTTGTCCACAGCAACTTCGCAGTATAAGTGTCGTGTCAATCGGCATGTCTAGTAAAAGCTTCTCAAATAGTGACTTTCGCATTCGTCGATTAACAAGTAGGTGCCGTTAGTTGTGAATCTAAAAAAAGAAAGCCTGTTAATTCATAGCAACGAGAGAAGCTATCCCATACCTCATTCATGGGATGTAAAGGAAATTAAGTTTTTTTATACTATTTTGAACTCTCATTGTTTCAACTAATTGTAGAAAACTTAGCTTTTTAATTTAATGTAATATTATTAGGTTCTCAAATACATTGCAATCGTCCTTTTAAACTATCCAAATAACATGTCAACCAATTTCATATGAACATAAGACATTTATTTTGTTTTTAAAGTCAATTGCGCATAAATACCAATGTTTTTTTATAAGAACCCCTGCTCTGTATGTCTGATTACCAATTAGTTTAAATATTTTGAACCAAAAGCACAGTTGTTTTCATTTGGAAATTCCCCTGTATAGTCAATATTTATATACATTTAATTTCTTTTAAATGATTTCATTATAGCCTCAAATACTTAACTGCTGAAAATAACTTGCGAAGAAAGGAATTCGTGTATCAAAACCTGAGTCTATTTTGATATTTTCCAAGCTGCTCTTCTATTTCAATTTAAGTTTAAATGAAAATAAACAAACTGTTGGTATTTTCCCCAACTAATAACAAGCAACGAGTACGACCTCCAAAGGGGGTTTGTTAGCACAGCAGACAAAAGGGGAAGGCTTGTCTTGTTTTGTATATGAATAATATTGAAGTTATGATATCCACACGTGTACCCCGTTTTGTTATTTTTTTTAGATAATATTGACATACATATATTTATCTTAACTATTGTGACAATTTTGGATGCACATACATAAATATATTTTGTTTCCTGTCATAGGTGAATCATGTTGATCAGTCATCTTATCGTCGCGTGCTAAGGTTGAAAGTTATGTTATTTTTTTAGCGATCGAACGGAGATATTGCAATGCTGCATATATTGTTTGCTTTCTACTATGTATTTGTAGTTTTTTGTTGTTTCCGATACCACTAACAATTGCAATCGCTGCTATTTGCAACGATATCTTATTAACAGCTAACAACATCATAATTTAAGCATTGATTTGATAAGCTCGCTGGGAACTTAACGGTCATGCTCATGTAGGGCTCGTTTGTGGTCTGTTTTTTTGTACACACGTATATATGTATATCGTATTTGTCTGGATATTATGAAGTGTAACTCCGATCCTTTCACAATGTAACCAAACTCTGCGATATGAACATTCAAAGTGAAACCGCAATCAATCACATTTGTGTTTCGTTATGTAAACCAACAAGGTTCTCTAACCACATTCAAAAGTCAAATATGTATGTATGTGAAAAAGTGAAATGAAGTTGAGCTTGTGTTCGTATAGTATTGTATGTTACATCGAAAAAAACATATATAATTAAATTCATTATTTATACCTGAGGTGCACCAAATATTGCACAAACAGCAATGTTGCATAGAAGAACCCAATATATAAACATAAAACATTTGTCAAATTACATTAAGCTCTATCACAATTTCGGAAGTCTAATTTAATTAAAAATAAGATTGGGCTGGGCTTTTACATTCAAAAGAAAATATTAGGCATCGATAATTCTAAATTTAGCAACATCCTAATATTAACTATTAGATTTGTGATACTTCTTGGCGGTATTATTGTCGGTAGTTTTAGCAAAGCGAAATCCACAAGTCTTTGGCATGGGTTTGTTTCTTATTGATTGCCGCGGGTTATTATTACCGATGCCTTATAAAAAGGTAATGGTCTCTGAAAGTTGTCATACAGAAATTAAGTTTTTATAAATACTAAAATTTTTGAGCCCAAACTAGGATTGGAAAAAGAGCCCAAACATGAACAAAAATATACCATTCACTTCATCCTTTTTCTCAAACATCGACATAGTAGGTCATAATTCGAGACGGGGCCCATGGCGCCCTTCGAGGGATCAATAATGGGGCTCCTTGGCTTCTATGATGACCACCTATGAGAGGGCACTTAAATGAAAAATATTTTCGAATCTACAACATCGAGGGGGCCGGCAATGAAAGAAAAATGTAGATGACTGGAGCCGGGAATCGAACCACGAACCTCCCACATAGTAGTCGCTTGTTCTGACCACTATGCCATGGCCGGTTCCCCACTCAAGATAAGCTGGGATAAAAACAGATCTTACGGGAAATGTTAATTGTGGTGGTTCTGTGTGATTTTACTTCTTTTTTATTAAACATGTCAATTAAAAGGGGACAAGAACGCCAACTTAATGCTAAGTGAAGCTGAAGTTGCCTTGCACAATCTTCAATGTAATTTGGTCTCTTTACACACGGATCATAGATGAAATACCGCGACTTATGTCTGAGACGGTGTGGGAAAATTTTGTGTTTATGTCGACAACTAGAATTTTATAGCAATTCGTTATCGAAAACACTTCTGACAGACAAATTTTTCGACTGATTCCTTGTGTCAGAACGCGCCTGTACACTAACTTTCGTATATACGGACTCACGTATGAGTAATTAATAAAATTCCACATAACTCATACGCTTTGGTAAGGGTAAACTTCATATTGTCACATTACATGTTATGACCTTAAAAAATAGCTTATTGCGACACAATAACGTTTAATTCACAAATACTAGATAATTTTTTTCCTAACAATAAAAACAGATTAAGTTAATTTTTAATAAAGCTTTATGTTCAAAAGCCAAACCCCAATGTGGAGATATAACCGTGTTAAAATATAGAAAATGTGCTAAAAATGCAACTTGAGCAAAAAATTCGTATGGCCATTTAATTACACTGTGCTACACACAAAATATACAGGGGTTCTCATATAGCAATTCTGTAAGGCTGGAGTCCATAGAGTACAGTGATTCTTCTTCTTCTTCTTCTTTACTGGCAGCAACAACAGAAATTCATCTATCAGTAGCCGCACGTAGAAAACCATTCCAAGCGCTTCGGTCTTTTGCGCTCCGTAGATAGTTCGTCATGCCAAGCTTACTTAACAGTTCCGTCACCTGGTTCATCCATCGGAGTTTTGGTCGCCCCCTCCTGCGCCGCCCATCAAGTTTATTGCCGAAGACTTTTCGAGCCGGAGCATTTTCGTCCATTCGTACAACGTGTCCAAGCCAGCGCATTTGGTCTATTTGAACGCGCTTGACCACGTCGATGTCGTTGTACAGCTCCTACAGCTCATGATTCATTCGACGACGGTACTCGCCGTACACGATGATGGGTCCAAATATTATGCGGAGTATTTTTCTCTCGAAGACTCCCAGAATAGATTGATCCGCTTGTGTCATTACCCATGATTCTGCGCTGTAGAGCAAGACAGGTAGGATCAGAGTCTGGTAGAGCTGGATCTTTGTTCTTCGAGAGAGCGCTTTGTCGTTAAATCGCTTGCTTAGCTCATAGTAGCAGCGGTTTGCGATCAATACTCGTCTTTTGATTTCGAGGCTGACATTATTATTTATGTTTATGGCGGAGCCAAGGTAGACAAAATCATCTACCACTTCAAAGTTATAGTTGTCAACGTTCACGCAGCGTCCCAGACGAGTGGACTCTTTGTTCGTTGAAACAAATAACTTGGTTTTGTCCTCGTTTATCACCAGACCCACTTCAGCCGACTGCTTTTCAATGCTCGAAAAAGCCGCAGTAACACCTCGCAATCCACGTCCAATAATATCTATATCATCAGCATACGCGAGCAACATGTGGCTTTTGTTAAATATGGTGCCATTCCTGTTTACTGCTGCTTTCCGCATGACCATCTCCATTACGATGTTAAAGAGATCGCAGGACAGACTATCGCCTTGTCTAAAGCCTCGCTTGGTAGAAAATGGCTCTGACATATTTTTGCCAATTTTCACTGAAGACTTCGTGTCAGTCAGTGTCATCCCGCAGAGTGGAATTAGTTTTGCGGGGATACCAAACTCAGCCATAGCATCCAACAATTTCTGTCGTATCGGACTGACAAATGCAGCTTTGTAATCGATGAACAGATGGTAGGTATCGATCTGCATTTGTTGGGTCTCCTCCAGGATTTGTCGTAGCGTGAATATCTGGTCGGTGGTGGATTTACCAGGTCTAAAGCCACACTGATAAGGTCCAATCAGGTTCGCCAGAAGGGGCTTTAGTCTTTCACATAACACACTAGAAGGGACCTTGTATGCGATGGGTAAAAGGCTAATCCCGCGATAGTTGGTACACACACTAGGATCGCCTTTCTTAAGCACGGGACATAGGACACTCAGATTCCAATCATCGGGCATGCACTCCCTGAGCCAAATCGTGTTTATGAGCTGGTGCATGCATGTTACCAGGTCATCGCCGCCGGCTTTAAAAAGCTCTGCCGGCAGTCCATCGGCTCCCGCAGCTTTATTATTTTTAAGCCGCGCAATTGCCGTGCTGATCTCGTTTTGGCTCGGTGGTGGACAGTCTACTCCATCGTCGATGATTGGTGCGATTTCGTCACTTATGCTGCCTTCCGGAACGAGAAGAGATTGAAAGTGTTCCCTCCATATTTGCAGCACACTCTGAGTGTCCGTGACCAGATTTCCGTCTCTGTCCTTACAGGTGGGGATCCCTGTTTCAAAACCTTTACTTTTTACCTTTTGGTAGAACTTTCGGGCCTCATCTCTATCCCTGTAGTTTTCGACATCCTGGCTCTCTCTTTTCTTCCACAGACGCTTTTTCCGTCTGAACAGGCGTTTCATCTCCCTCCTTTTCTCTTTATAACGCTCCGTCACCGCACGCGTCGCCATTGGCTGCAGTTTTGCCTAGTATGCAGCATCCATTTCCTCAGACATTTCGCGACAATCGTCATCGTACCAGGGCTTGTCTGAGCGTGGTTTTTCATAACCCAGTACTGTTGTTGCGGCAGTGGTCATAGTAAAGTGATACTTATAGTTTTTCTCGGTCACTTCCTTAAGTAATGTTTTTATAGCAAATTAAGTGAAATGACGATATTCCTAAAATTACAAGTTCCAAAAATCATAAGTCTTCTCGAAACCGATTTTCAAAAACTTACATCTGTTTTAAAGGGAGACGTAAGTGGATGACATTTTGTCGAGAGCTCATGACCCGGAAGTTGCGAAGGTTTGTCTTGCTCAACTCAATCTCATGCCGATGATATTAAGCTGGAGGGAAATTTTCTTAAACTGTAAACTGAGTCAAGCTCTACAAAGCCCTTAGTATGCAATGGAACGTTTTGGACGACACTTTCTCATATAGTGTTGAATCACTTCGACCCGTATCGTTCATCACCCGTAGGACAATTTTATCGGCTTTATTAGAGCTTTACGATCTAGCTGATTGGTTGTCCCCTATTTTAATACGAGCAAAAATACTCTTTCTGCGGTTAAAGAGAGCCGGTTTGGATGAAAATGTTTGCCCAAATTTCTTAGTGAAATAGAACGAATTTGTTAAAGGTCTACAGCATGTACCACTTATTAAAATTGCCCGTTGAGTACACCCAGCTTCACGGCTTTTGCGACGCATCCGAAGAAAGGAAAGCTGTGGTAAACACCTCTTGGTGGCAAAGTCAAAAGTTTCACCACTGGCTCCAATTAGCTTACCCCGTTTAGAACTATCCGGAGCTATTCTATTAGCCCAGTTGGTGAGGCACGTACAGTCCTGTCTTCCTCTAGCATCGCATGAATTAATTCCTGGGTGCGATTCATCCATAGTATTGGGCTGGCTAGGAAACCCCCTAACGATTCGGATTATTGCCCTTCTTAGGTTTTACAATAGAATTTTCTAGAAACCATAAAGCACCAGTTTGCACGATGGTAAAAAGATGAATATCTCCTAGGTTGGGTGAGAGTACGAAGACGCGGTATCAACTGCACCGCCGAGAGAGGAGGGGCACCAACGTCGCCTCAACCGTATTCAGCACCATCAGCAGCAAGACGAAGGCGGACGTCGATATGTTCAGGTCTCCACTTTTAGAGCGCTCCAAATCCAGTTCGTGACAATATGAGCCCTCAACATCTTCCACAAGAAGATTTTTGAAGATAAGAGGAGAGACTAGGCCATCTGTACCACCCCACTTCTTACTGCTACACTTTTACCGAAGACTGAATCTTATTCTATAATAATCCTATTGTATTGCCTTAGAACCACATTGTAAAGATGGAATTTTGAATTAAAATTTAATTTTGTCTTGAACTTTGTTCAATTGAATGGGCATTAGAGTGGCCATAGTGGAAATTTTTTTGAAAAGATAAATTTTTCGCACTGAAAAATATGAGGTTGGGGATAAAAATAATTATGCATATTTTTTTTTTTTTGATTCCGAGTACCTCCGGGTTGAGCCCAAACTTTTATTACATTACCCATTTAGACCGAAGTGCAGAATATGGGGCGGGAGCCCGATTAAAAACCAAAAATATGCCATTGTCTTCATCTTGGCCCCCAAACATCGGAATGGTAGGTCAAAGTTGGCGCTCAGGCCCATGGGGCCCGGGGGGTCAAAAAAGGGGCCCCTTTCGGTTCTATGATGACCCCCCAGGTGCGGGTACTCAAGTGAAAGATATTTTCGAGACGAATCCAACGATGTTATTTTTAGGTTCCTACGGGTCTCCTGGACCGAGTTAGAGCCATTTCCGGGATATACCAAGAAAAAAATATTATTTTTAACTAAATTTAAAAAATTTTAAAAAAATTTTTGCGTGCGGCGCTACTAAACCCAACATAGGCGTACCGTCATTTCGCCCAATGTCATTTCGCCCAAAAACAACCATGACATATCGCCCAAAACATGTCATTTCGACCAAAAACCTAACTACAAAATGACATATCGCCCAAATGCTATGACAGAAGACTCAACTCAATTTTTTTGGGCGAAATGTCAGACTCATGGCGACGGCACGCCCTGCTGCATACGTCGCAGTCAGTCTTGTACTCTTTCTCTCGGTGGGGGGCACGCCCCCGCCGCATACGTCGTAGTCAGACTCGCTACTCTCTCTCTTTTTCTGGCATTATTAAAACACGAATGAGGTGGGGGGCAGGCCCCCCTAAGGCGGTGGCAAGAGTACAAGACTGACTGCGACGTATGCAGCAGCGCGTGCCGTCGTCATGAGTCTGACATTTCGCCCAAAAAAATTGAGTTGGGTCTTCTGTCATAGCATTTGGGCGATATGTCATTTTGTAGTTAGGTTTTTGGTCGAAATGACATGTTTTGGGCGATATGTCATGGTTGTTTTTGGGCGAAATGACATTGGGCGAAATGACGGTACGCCTGTGTTGGGTTTACTAGCGCCGCACGCAAAAATTTTTTTAAAATTTTTTAAATTTAGTTAAAAATAATTTTTTTTTCTTGGTATATCCCGGAAATGGCTCTAACTCGGTCCAGGAGACCCGTAGGAACCTAAAAATAACATCGTTGGATTCGTCTCGAAAATATCTTTCACTTGAGTACCCGCACCTGGGGGGTCATCATAGAACCGAAAGGGGCCCCTTTTTTGACCCCCCGGGCCCCATGGGCCTGAGCGAGAAACTTTGACCTACCATTCCGATGTTTGGGGGCCAAGATGAAGACAATGGCATATTTTTGGTTTTTAATCGGGCTCCCGCCCCATATTCTGCACTTCGGCCTAAATGGGTAATGTAATAAAAGTTTGGGCTCAACCCGGAGGTACTCGGAATCAAAAAAAAAAAAAAAAAAAATATGCATAATTATTTTTATCCCCAACCTCATATTTTTCAGTGCGAAAACTTTTGGATTTCACATTTTTAGTTTTTTCTATATAACGCTATGGCCAGTCTAATGGGCATATAAGCCAAAATTGCCAAAGCAACCAGTGTAAATTAGAGTTTTAGCCCAACTGTTTAATGAATTTAGTTTTTGTAAAAAAATTTAGTTTTTTTTAAAGTGTAAATACAATTTTGTATCAACCCTTATATGTATAATAGTTGAACAAGTCTGAATCTTGGTGGCAACATTTTTATTCGTGCTGAGAGTTGCAACGGTGTCCTCGACTAAGGGGTTTCGTGCTTTTGGCTGAACATCCGCCACCAGGGTCAACTCATAAGGAATCCCATCTCATCGCACCATCATATCATTAAATATGCTAACTTCTTTGCAACAACAAAATACATGCAAAAATTTTAGCATATTGGTCGCATATTGCAAACATGCGGAATAACGCTTAAATATGCTAAATGGGTTCTGGTGTAAAAAGGCGATTAGTGTGGATACCAGTAGTGGTAAATAAGCTATCCAAATTAGATTATTTTAGTCTCGATTAATTTCTATCGTTGGTTTTTGACTTCTGAAAAAAATTTTGAATACTTTAACTGATAGATATTAAGAACCCGATCTCAGTTCTTACCACACCGCATTTGTAGATTAATTTTAGTTTATTTCATTCGAATGAAATATGTAACTCCCCATCCAATCCCCTGTGGTAATTATTCATTAATACTAAATAATAATTCTGATTGGGACAACGTGACATTATATCGCATTTGTTACCAACCGCTGGAATTGCTTAAATATAATCAAATGATTTGTTTTTATACTCATCGCAATTGTCATGTCCATAATGTTTGTCGTCATCATCAAGTTTGCCGTCATTATAACCCTCAGACCAACAGACAACGTCATCGTCATCATCATGACCAAAGAGAAAAATCATATGAATAAAAAATACATTGTAATAACAATAATTGACACTCGTCACTAACGTGTCTTTCTACAATAACAAATCGTTACTTATTCACTTTTATACACCGATGAACTTTGGTTACCTTTTCATTTCTTACTGATGTTGTAGTTGTTTTTATTAATGTTGCCGTTTCGTTGTTTGTTTCTCTGTTTCCATGCTGTTGTTGCAGTCATTGTCTTACAAGTAGTACTTGGACTCATTTCATTCACTTACCAAATAATAACTACAACAACAACAACATTAACAGCAACCAGAGCAATAAACAACAAATGATATACCTGACCAAAGAAGGTACCTCTGACGATTATGAGTCATCATTCATTATACACATACTACTAAACTATATAACAATAATTATGGAGTACAACTGTGGTCAAAATTATAGCAAAGGTAAGTTGCAAAGCGTTGAGAGCATGAACGTTCAGCAGTGGCACAATTGTGCTTGCTCAATTACCACGTATTGTTTTTCTCTCTCAATCAGTCACATTATGTTTCAATACTCACTATATTTCTTTCAGTGCGATCCGAGTCTTTCTCTCGCTCTAAACGTCTAAATATGGATTAGAGTTAAAAGTATATGAAATTCATCATAAACTTGTTTAACACCGAACTTTTTATAAGAAATATTCACGATTTTAGTCGCCTATTACCAAATTGTTTAAGGTCATTCAATATCGCTGAATTTTTTAGCTAAAACAGTGCTGCTCTTTTAATCATCACTGTACTTATGTATGTGTTTTTGTATTGTGTGTTGCCATAGTCTCCTTCTTTTTTTATCTTATAACCTCTTCTGCTTTGTTCCGATATATATCAAAATAACAACTAACAACAATGGTCGTAAAAAAGTGATCGTATGATGGCTTTAAATTTTGTCGAATGACTTTAGGTATATGGTTGGTTAATTTTTTAAATGCATCGATCATTTTTTTTTTGTTCAAGCTTTACTATTTTGGACATCTTTTAATGCATATTCAAAAGATGTCCCTATATGGGTGCAAATATTTATATTTATACCATCACCCTTAGGGATGAGGGTATATATCATTTGATACGACCCAAAAGTGTAACACATAGAAGGAGTGACTTTAGACCCTAGGTTTCTTTGAACCAAATTCGATTCATGACTTTTTAAGTCGTTTGAGCCATGTCCGTCTGTCTGTCTGTCTGTCTGGTTTGCACGAGTTATTATTTTCTCAAAACTACTTACGGTATTGCAAATGGGCTACATGGCCCCGCCCCTTCTGGTACCTCCCATACAAATACATCATTCCGCCACTTTAGAAATCGAGTAATAATATAAATACACCCTACGGGATCGTCCCCAAATTCTGTATTTAGTAAAGCTATAACAGGAAAGCCTAGCCACGCCCCTTCTGGTACCTCCGATACAAATCTACCTTTCCGCCCACTAAAGAGATGGATAAATAATATCAATAAATTAAACGTGATCGTACCCAAATTCTATTTTTAGTAAAGCTATAACAGGATAAAGTTTTGGAGGAAAAATCTCGAACTCTAGACACGCCTCTTCTGGTACCTCCCATACAAATGTACCGCTCCGCCCACTTTAGAAATAGGGTAATAATATCAATACACTCGACACGATCGTGCCCAAATTCTGTATTTTGTTATGTTATAACAGGACAATGTTTTGGAGAAAAAATTGGAAATCTAGCGACGCCCCTTATGGTACCTCCCATACAAATGTACCTTTCCGCCCACTTTAGGGATGTACTAATAATATCAGTACACCCAAGGCAATCGTGCCCAAATTCTGTAATTAGTAAAGCTATAACAGGATAAAGTAATGGAGAATAAATCTGAAAGCCTAACCACACCCCTTCTCGTACCTCCCATACAAATGTACCACTCCGCCCACATTCGAGTAATAATATCAATATAATAGAAAATTATTTGTTTTACTGAGGGTAAGGGTAAATGTAAGTTGGGTTGCCCGACTGAAACTTTCTAACTGGGTGATGGTATTTATCAGTCAGTTCAACTGACTAAAATTTCTGTACTGGTTTTCAGTCTCACTTATTATGAATTCAGTGAAATTATATACCGTTATTGTAAAATGCATATTTAAAAGATGTCATCCCGCATCCAGAACGGGCCCTATATATGCAAAAATGTGAATATTTTTGTATCTCACCTAATTGGAATATAGTTAAATTTTATACGATTATGGGTTATCCAGGGTTATCCCTATCAGTTACACTTCAAGTCTACTCACTAGATCTGCCCTTATTTCTATGAAGATTTTTCAAAATGGTGGCGCATAGGAGAGTAGGGTCTAAAAAGTTTCCATTTTATGCCACAATGCTCCATGTAAAATTTGGGCTCGATCCGACGACTCTAAGTGGACCCAAAATTGAATTGAATAATAAGACAAGGTTTTATTATAAGAAATTAGGAACTTTATTCGGCATTTTTAGAAAGATCTAAATTTTGGTAAAAATTTTGTCAATATTTTGTAATTTTCTTAATTTTATGTTATTCTTCACTAAATTACCTTTTTACTAAGCTATTACTCAGAAAAATCTGATAAAAAAATAATAAAATTACAATATCTTAAATATTAACTAAAGATGTTTTTTTTGAACGATGGATATTTTTTGCGATAAGCTTAAACAACTTGCAATAAGAATTGCTTTTCGTCTTCTTTGTTGGTCAATATCCGATTATAGTCCTTGATGAACTTCACTCCTCTTTCAGCGGTGTCATTAACGACGGATATTTTTTTGCAGAAAACGCGGCCTTCTTTAAAACTCTCGTTGGTTTCCCATGTTGATGGATCAAATTCCAAAAAGTCCGGCAAAAAACCGAACCCCACAAAGAAATTGTTAGCCTTATTTGAAATGAAGTCGCTCAAGCTATGGTTCGCTAATGTTTGCGGTTTTGAATCCCGATTTTGATCCAATTTAATAATAGGCTCATCGTATGCAAGGCGCTCAACCATTTTTCTTTTCTGTTCAAGAGAAACATTCGAGTCAAAGAAAGCCAAAGCCATTGGTTCTGCTGATAAATACCACATGTGGTTACTCATCTTCTTCAATATGGCAGCAGAAACTGGAGCATCAATTTGAGCGTATTCAATGGAATCTCGTATGCAGCGGTCCTGAAGTTTAATTGTTCGAGAGATTCGCGAAAGTCTGGAAGAGTCTTGGCCAGACTGCATTCCAGAATGGTGTCGAGGACGAAATCGTCTGTTCAAAAATTCCCCCCGATAAACTTGCCCCCATCAGAAATTACTGCAATCATCAAACGTCACCCCTGTAATGATTTGAAAAAGTTTCTCCAACTGGATGGTGTTGAAACACATTGTGGTAGCTTCCGTTCTCCTGGCGCTACCAACAACGCGCGATGAATGGCAAAAGGCATTTATTCACTCAAAATTTTCCTTTTCCGCAACCATTTCACATTGACGGCCAGAGAACGGAGTGGATTGCGCGACGTGTGCATTTTCTTGGCGCGAATCTGCATTCTTGCATGGATTGGTTGTACAAATCCAACAATTCTCCAAACCAGGATTTCAATGTCATACGAGATTCCATATATTGAATACGCTCAAATTAATGCTCCATCGGATATTGACCAGTTATCTACGCACAAGGTTAAGCTTGGCGAAAATCGTACGTAACCAGGCACAACGAAAGCTGGATATCGGTAAACTGCAGACCACAGAAATAGCGGACACCTTCTTCAACCACCTTACTCAATTGCTACGGAATGCTTCAAGCCCTGAGAGTACTATCCCGCAAGGGTAATATATAGCCAACTTATTAGAACGGAAGGAGATGGTCAGATAGTGACGGACCCGTATAACATACGGAAGAAATAAACAGAACATTTCAGCATTTTACTGGATACGGACACAACTTTATAGAACTCCGCTCCAATCCATAATGATGATATTAACTGGCCGCCTCCGAGCCAGAATGAGATACGTGTGGTAATATACCGCCTTAAAAATAACAAGCTGGACCCGATAATCTCCCGGCTGAATTGTTTAAAGTAGGTGGAAAGGAGCTGATTAGGGGCATGCATCAGCTCATGGAGAACATCTGGCTGAAGGAGATCATGCCCAGGGATTAAATTCTCAGTCTGTTACGTACTATATGAAAGGAGATTGTAGTGACTGTAAGAACTACCATGAAATAAGCCTGTTACCAATTGCGCACAAGATCCTTCCGAGCTAATTGTAGAAAAACTAATTGGACCTTATCAATGTGGCCCAAGACCTAGTAAATCTACGAAAGATCAAATATTCACTTTACTTTTAATCTAAATTAAGAGGTATATGCTGTAAATCATAATCACGGTACCGATGTAATTTTTACAGCATTTAGTAACCAATTTTTTACAACAATGTGATCTGCCCAAAACACTTCTGTAATTAACAAATTTCCTGCATACCTTTTTACCATCACCCTTAAGGATGAGGGTATATATCATTTGATACGACCCAAAAATGTAACACAAAGAAGGAGTCACGTTAGACCCTAGGTTTCTTTGAACCAAATTCGATTCATGACTTTTAAAGACGTTTGAGCCATGTTTGTCTGTCTGTATGGCTGTCCGGCTGGTACGCACGTTAACTTTCGAAAGACGCAAACAAATGCTTTGAAATATGGCACAAGTTAATATTTCCCCAAAACTACTTACGGTATTGCAAATGGGCTACATGGCCCCGCCCTTTCTGGTACCTCCCATACAAATACATCATTCCGCCTATTTTAGAAATCTAGTAATAATATCAATACACCCAACGGGATCGTACCCAAATTCTGTACTTAGTAAAGCTATAACAGGATAAAGTTTTAGAAATAAAATTGGATGTCTAGCCACGCCCCTTTTGGTACCTCCCATACAAATTCACCTTTCCCCCCACTTTAGATATGGAGTAATAATATCAATAAATCCATCGCGCTCGTACCCTAATTCTTAATTTAGTAAAGCTATAGCAGGATACAGTTTTTGAGAAAAAAAAACTGAAGTCTACCAACGCCCCATCTGGTACCTCCCATGGACATCTGATATTACCCTCCTTAGAAATTGATTAATATTATTAATAGATCTACCGCGATCATGCCCAAATTCTGTATTTAGTAAAGTTCAAGCAGGATAAAGTTTAGGAGAACAAATCTGGAAGTCTAGACACGCCCTTTCTGGTACCTCCCTTACAAATGTACCCTTCCGCCTACTTTAGATATGGAGTAATAATATCAATAAATCCAACGCGATTGCACACAAATTCTTTATCTAGAAAAGCTATAGCAGGATACAGTTTTAGGGAAAAAATCTGGAAGTCTAGGCACGCCCCTTCTGGTACCTTCCATACAAATGTACCACTCCGCCCATTTAAGAGATGGAGTAATAATATTAATACAGTCGACATGATCGTGCCGAAATTCTGTACTTTGTTAAGTTATAACAGGATAAAGTTTTGAAGAAAAAATTAGAAGTCTAGCGACGCCCCTTTTGGTACCTCCCATACAAATGTACCACTCCGCCCATATTAGAAATCGAGTAATAATATCAATATAATAGAAAATGTTATGTTTTACTGAGGGTGATGGTATATGTAAGTCGGGTTGCCCGACTGAAACTTTCTTACTGGTTTAAGTATCAAAAATCAGCAAATGTATATTATGTCAAGTTTAAGGTATTATTCATTCAGAATGGTTAGGAAGAAAGTTAAATAATGTCGACAAATGCGAGTGCTTGTTATCAGTATTCTAAATTATGCAAATACATAGTTGTGCAAATTGCTGTATTAGTCACAAAATATATTGCAGCTCCAAAAAAAAACGGTGTATGCAAATTGAAATGACGCAATAACACAAAAAGCACAATATTATCAGCGATATTAAAATAGATAATTAAATAGTGTATTTTTCACTCGTAACGTACATTTAAGCAACATACTTCATTTCACTTCATTTCACAAGGAAATACGGAGAGTTTTGATATAATTTCTTTTTTACGGAGATTTTATAAATTACTCCAGTTAAGTAGAATTTATTCTTTAAATAGTGTAACAAATACTTTTTTTATACCCTCATAGGGATCATATGATACGAGCAAAAGTGAAACGCATTAAAAGAGACCTGTTAGACCCCAAATATGTTAAGACCAAATTCTTTTCAGGACTTTTTAAGACGATTGAGCAAAGTCCGTCTGTCTGGCTGGCTGGGTGGTGCGCACGACAGATCGAGTAAACATTCACTCACCCTTATGAACTTTACCTGTATAAACATTTTTCAAAATTCAGAAATAGGAAGTCGCCCTTATAGTTTTACATACATATTTTTTTGCGAAAGTACGCTGAAATAAGCCATATTTTACGTGACGCTGAAAGAGTATATGTGTCTATACTTAAATAGCTCAAAAATATGGACTCCGCATATGATCGGGAGGTGCGAGACAAAATTATAGCAAGATTTAAAGAAAGAAGAATTCAAACATTGAATAGCTTAATTATATATCTTATATCCTACAAACTCATCCTGTGTAAAGTGTTCTAAAAAGGCGGAGACGATGGAATATGCGAAAGAACTTTTTAAAAGACTTTATCCTGCAAATTACCCAACAACGGCAGAGTCTAGTAACAGATCAGATTGTGAGATGGAGGAATCCCCTAATAATAGTCTTTGCAACGATTTAAACAGAATAATAAATAACATTCAAAATCCACAAGTGAAAACCAATTGCAATGACACAAGACTATATGATGATTTCAACTATTTCGAAAGATTTAATAAAAGAACAGAAAAGCTCAACATCCTTTTAAATACGCTTCTGTCATTAAATCCTACTTCCACAATTAGTGAGTGCGTGTTTTCTGTATCAAGCTTTTTAAAAACGAAGCAGAAGAATATACTCAAAATTTAACACTTAAATTGCATACTATTTTTAAAAACAAAATAAAAAATATTCCAAATATATTACTTTACAAAATAAAATGAGAGATTCCCAAAATTTATTAAATAGTAAAAACATAAAATAAAACAACACATTTCTTATTTTTTGTAAATAAATGAATTTTTTAAACCAAATTATTTTTTCATTTTTATTTTGACTTTTCGAGATGATAACATCGAGTGTCCACCTCCGAGCCAAGCTGAGATAACAACTGCCATATCCCGCCTAAAGAACTACAAGGCCGCTGGGGCTGATGGTCTTCCAGCGGTGTGAACGTCTGAAGCCAATTGTGGAAAACCTGATTGGACCTTATCAGTGCGGCTTTAGACCAGGCAAATATATTTACACTACGGCAGATTCTTGAGAAAACCCATGAGAAGCAAATCGACACTTACCACCTCTTTGTCGATTACAAAGCTGCCTTCGATAGTCCCATCAGGCATCGACTATACGAAGCCATGTCTGAGTTCGGTATTCCTGCGAAGATAATTCGTCTCTGCCGGTGTACCCTTACGAATACCAAATCCTCTGTTCGTGACGGTTTGTCATGTATGCTGTTCAACATAGTGATGGAGAAGGTGTAAGTGAAGCAGCGGTTAACATATCTGGCACCATATTTAATAAGAGCCACATGCTGCTCGCATATGCCGATGATATCGACATTATCGGTCGAACGATGCGAGAGGTAACAGCTGTTTTCTCATCAGTTGGAATACTCCGCAAAATATATGGACCCATTTGCGTAAACGGCGAGTTTAGGATTCGGATGAACCATGAGCTGTACGAGTTATACCACGACATTGATGTCGTCAAGCGAATCAAAGTGCAACGATTACGTTGGCTAGGCCATGTCGTGAGAATGGATGAGGTAACTCTAGCGCAAAAGGTATTCTATCAAGACCTCGAAGGACGGCGCAAAAGAGGGAGACCGCGACCACGTTGGAAGGACCAGGTGGAGGAATCACTGACGCTGCTTGGTAGGGCTGACTGGAAACGGTGCGCACAAGATCGAAGCGAATGGAAATCTTTGATCATTTCGCCCTCTGACTTAGGCACTAAGATATGATGTGTCAAGTTGTTTTAAAGGCTAATAATAATAATAATAATACTTATTATTTTCATTATAGTTTTGCTCTTGTTTTGTATTATTGATCTGTATGTGTGAACTAACTTTCCCGGCTTGCGTTGCTCCGCCGCTACATACAAAAAATCATCTTGACATTAAAAGCAATACAGTTAAAAAATCCAAAACCCATAGCTCTAGTCATCTAAAAAAAATTCTTTCATTACCGGCCCCCTCGATGTTGTCGACAGCAACTTCGCAGTATAATTGTCGAGTCAATCGGCATGTCGATTAAAAGCTTCTCAAACAGTGACGTTCGCATTCGTCGACAAACAAGTAGGTGCCGTTTGTTGTGAATCTAAACTAGAAAGTGTGTTAATTCACAACAACGCGGGAAGCATCCCATACTTCATTCATGGGGTGTAAAGAAAAAATAAGTATGTATGCCAGTTACTGCTTTTCTTTTTGTTGTGTACAACATTTTCAACATAAATGTGCAAATTTACAAAAAAAAACATATTCTCTCCAAATAACTCTATAAGGAAGTGCTGGGAGTTATCAGAAAATGAAAATGTTATTACAGTTGGTCCATTAATATGACCTACATATATAACGATTTTTAAAAAGGCGCGTCTCACCACCCATTTCTCAGCAGGACGTAGTCCTCCTTGTACCAGTTACATACCAATTAAGCTTCGTGAGATATGCCCGATTTAAATTTCGGTGTCACGGTGCCACGCCCCTTTGTCTAATTATTTTTTAATATCGTCTATGACAGAGGCCCTACGGACAGTACCCCACAGTGAAAATTTCATTGCAGTTGGTTCATTCTTTTTTTTTTTTTTGGCTGATATAATGCTTTTTTAACACAAAATAGTAATTGTTTTTGTAGGACCAACATTTGTATTATATCCCGACAACTTACCTATAATGGTTAATGTGATAGAATCATTTCAAATTTCGAGCTGCATGGTGCGGTCCATCCATTTGCTTTCTATCCATTTGCAGACCGAATTCCCAAAAATCCCTTCTTAGTGCGCGCCTACTTAATAAAAAGAACATACATTCTAAATTTCAAGGTTCTATCCTTTTAGATAAATAATGAATGTGTTTCCATCGTTCGGTTCAAGATCTTTTCTATTAATGCCAAAATAATCCATTTCACACAACTCTTGTAAAACAAACTCTATTAGCAATAATTGAAAAGATTTTGAACCGAACAATGAAATTATTTTATAATTATATTATAATTATTAATATATATTATAATTATTAAATAGTATAATATAGTATAATGTTCTGAGATAAATTCACATTTATTTTGAAATAGAAAGATATCAGTTGTTTTTTTATTTTCTGAAAACATTGAAAAATTGCATGGGTATTAATTGTGATTTATACACCAATCGACTTTGGAGTAGATATGTTAAGCAATTAAATATACAACAATTGAAATTAATAAAGTGATATAACGTTAAAATAAACATCTCAATTAACTCTATGCATTATAAGAAAAAGTCGTCTAAGGCTCCCGGAGCAAAACTAAGTCACGAAATTATATTCAAAATGACTGCTATTATTCGGTTCGCCTTGAGATCAGGAAGTAATATCCCAGCTCAAGTAATTATGTTTTTGTTTATTTATTTAAATAATTTTTCTAATTCAAGAACACTTGAGTTTTTCTTTACTTTATATGGCCACAAAAACCACAAGTTTCCAATGGTTGTTTTTATAAATGCTCATAAAAACTCCTGATATTGTATTTAGAAATCAGTAACTAGTTGTCTAACAATCGATTTTGCAATTTTATGACACATTGACGTGGTCAATGAATTATTATAACCACTGTTGATAAAGTAACTGCATATTAACAATAAAGTCATTGAACTGAAATTTTGAACTGTTTGCCTTATCGAAGAAATAATTGGTTTTGTCCATCGATCCACTTTGTTCTTTTTTTTGCCACAATTAAAATGTTATCACTCATTTCCGTATCCATTGCCAATTTTAGGCGGTATTGTGTCTAAATACCATCTTAGGATTTACGTGACTTCTACGATGCAGACTAGGCTATAGGCGATTTGTTTAGAGTTGCTTAAAACTATAAATGATGGTAAATAATAATGTGTGCTATTATCCCATTCTGTTATTTCCAATAGGGACATAGATTTTTATGTTTGTGGTAATGTGAGCGGCGGTCGCCTCATAGAGTACTAAAAGCAGTTCGAGTAGTAGACGGATTGATAGTCTGGATAAAGTTTTACAAACGAGATAATATAAGTGATCTTATATCTATAAATATTAATATTGATTTCTATGGTACCAGGTTAGATCAAAGGATCATTACAAAGTTTTTTCTATTGCTATCTTTGGTGAACCGTCGACTTTATTTAGATCGAGCTCATTCCTGGCAATAGTGGCCGTGGCATAATGGTTAGAACATGCGACTACCATGCGGAAGATCTGTGGTTCGATTCCCGGCACCAGGCATCTACATTTTTCTTTCATTGCCGGTGCCCTCGATGTTGTCGACAGCAACTTCGCAGTATCAAGTGTCGAATTTATCAGCATGTCTAGTAGAAGCTTCTCAAAAAGTGACGTTCACATTCGTCGATAAACAAGTAGGTGCCGTTTGTTGTGAATCTTATATAGAAATCGATTAGTGTAATTATAGTCTAAATCCCGCACACCTTTTCGAAGTATGCACTTAGTGTCGGTTTACTTTTGTAATCTATAACCTGGAAACATATAGCAGGTTTCATGAATTTAGATTTGTAAATAGTTCTTCCTTGTCTTCTTGTATGTAATTCAAAACACAGTTGGAAATTTACGATAAGAAAGCGTTAATAATTTCCAAGAGATTAACACAAATATAAACAGGTGTGACGACCGCAAACGTTTTTGAGAGAACACTTTGCAAAATCAATTCCATCTACAATTTTTCAAAGGTTGCCAATTTTAAGTGTGTTACACTGCATCAACCGAAAATCCACACGATGCAACGCCCCAAGAAGTTGCAAGCAGGTAGAGAGGCAACACAAAACGCGTCCACTTCATCTCATGCATTTTCTCCCTTGCGCACAGTTGATGAACTCGCTTCAAAGGTTTGAGGATTAAACCAACATCAAAAGACGCAACGAACCCCGCGGAGATGGCATAGTCCACTTTGCACTCCATGACACTTTTTTACAGTAGCCAACTATTGTATAGGAAAGTGCAGGTGTGAAGATTTTTTTTAGCTCTACGGATTTGTTTTTCATCCATAAGTTGCCATTTTTATATTATATCCATCACACGGTAAAAAAATTTTGATGTAAATAATTAACGCGTGGCCCAGATTTCAGAACGAGAGAAATAATAATCTCCTTAAAATACTTATGGAAGTACATACAGGAGAGTATATTAATGTACTTTGAACTCTAGAACTCCTTTAAAAGCAGCAATTATTTAATAAGGAAAACTGGAAGCTTGCCTTAAAATTAAATCTATATATATAAAAAATTGTTGCAAGTGTGTTGTGACTTTATAACTCACGAACGGCTGGACCGATTTGCATAAATTTTTTTGTATAAGTTTGGGTGGCGCCCCGGTTGGTTTATATTTACAATTCGGTCCAATTGGACAAAGGGGCGTGGCACCGCCCATACAACTTGAAAATCAAAAGGGCTGTATCTCGTGAACTATCAGAGGTATGAAGATGAGATTTGGTATATATGTTATTGGAGCAGTATTAATTACAGCCAAGGTGGAAGTGGGCGGTGCCACGCCCCCTTTTCAAAAATCGCTCTAACGGCTTTTCTAATAGACCTATTGATACGAAAATTTTACCAAATGGTACTGTTGACCTGTTGATAGTCCCTGGCTATAATAGGTTGTGATTGCATAAAGGGGCGTGGCACCGCTGATACAACTTGAAAATCAAAAGGGCTATATCTCATGAACTATCAGAGGTATGAAGATGAGATTTGGTACATATGTCGTTGGAGCAGTATTAATTACAGCCAGTGTGGAAGTGGGGGGTGCCGCGCCCCCTTTTCAGAACTGCTCTGCAGGCTTTTCCAATAGACAGATTGATACGAAAATTTTACCAAGTAGTACTGATAACCTGCAGATAGTCCCTGGCTATATTTGGTTGTGATTGGATAAAGGGGCGTTTCACCGCCCATACAACATGAAAATAAAAAGGACTATATCCCATGGGGCAACGAACGTCACTTCTAAAAGAAGCGAAAAACTGATAAAAATAAACGAAAAATCCTTTTATCTTAAAAAAAGTATCAGCTAGGATTTTGATTCATGTGGATTTTTTATATACAATTGACCCCCAACAAAACCCTATTTACCGTTGTTGTTGCCATTTTAGGTCAACCAATTCGTCATTCAGGCGAGGTGTGTGAAGTGTGATAGACTTTCTTTGAAAAATCACCATGTAAAGACTACACAAGAACAACGTTTACAAATCTTGCAAATTTATTTTCAAAATGCGCGTTCTGTTTGCCCTTTGTGAAGTTTGTGGTGCGTATACTCATCCATCTGAGCAGCTAAAAGAAGCCATCGACGCTGTAGACGTAAGTGTGACAGGGGACTCGAATTTATCTCAGCAACTCGGTCTCTGCAAATGCTGAGGAAAGATCTTGGCCTATGTTCATATATCCAACTGGTAGAAGAACTAAAACCAGTGGACGATCAATTGATTTTTTTTATTTATCATTTCATTGCACATTATTTGAAGGAGAAATGGTTCCAACACGACGGCGTAAAATGCCATACAGCGCGTGAGATCATCACTTTGTAAAGCCAAACGTTGGTAACCGAATTATCTCATAGAATGGTAATACGAGTTCAATACAAAGATAGTATTCGGAAATATTCTTGATCCATGTGAGAAGAAGACATGGCAAAAGAGGTTTTTATGGCTAAAGGCATGAAGCTTCAAACGAAATTTTCATTTTCGTATAATAGGCAGAGAAGTCATGTCAAAAGTGATTTTACGCCCAAAGAGATAGTTAGCATACAGACGGTTACCGCTACTACATTGAATTTTGATCTTCAACGGAATGTCTGTTTCCGATTTGTAAAATATATGACTTTGCTGATGAACTTTTTACTATCGTCATAGAGCCTATGATATTTAGAATTTAAAACAACAACACTTAATTTGTTAACTTTCATGTTAACGAGTTGCTTAAAATTAGTTACATAAGTTAATAAACTCAACATATCATTGTCAAGCTTAAGTACCGTTTTTAAAGTACTTTGTAGACCTAAATGTGAAATGTATTACAAGTTAAAATGCAATAGCGAAGCATTGCCGGGCCCACTAGTATTTTATAGAATTGATGAAATATATTTTAAAATACAAGAGTGAGATGGCAGAACCCTAAAGTAGTAGCTTTTATAAATTATACGTTATAATACTTTTACCATTTAATTAAAATAATGAAAATAATTAAAAGTACAAAAATTTCCGTCAGGTGAGCTGACTGATAAAAACCATCAGCGAAAAGACTTTCGGCCGTATGGCCGGACGAGACGTATAGAAAAATTCTTTAATTAATTCGCACAATAATCTCAAAAGAAATCATAATTTCTACAGACCCTTCTGGTATATCTAAGGCTCGTATCTGTACTGTTTTTCGCAGTACAGTACTGTTTTTCGACATCAAAAAATGCGTACTGCTTTTCTCCCTCAAAGTACTGTTTTTCGATACATAATAGAAATATAAACAGCGAACAGCGAATTCATGCAAAAATATTGTTTACTTCAAAAATAAGCTCGAAGAAACACTAAAAATGCGTCAAGAGGATGATTTTGTATCCCCAGCTGTAGTAGCAGAAAAGCAAAAACTTATTGACAATGGATACAATTCGATTGAGATGGCAGCTTTACGCACTTATTTTTTCGGTAATTATGCCTGCTTTGATTTGAATGCTTTTATACTAATGGAATGAAGTCGAAGCCGTTATGAACAAGTTAAGCGAATACATTTTCTACAATGCCAATGAAAATGCGGTATATTTGCACACCCAATTTTGATATATCAAAAACGAGCGACAAAATTATGCAATGGAAAGAAGGCAATGTTTCGAATGTGGACCGGTGGGTGGAGATATTTATTCATCTCAATAACGCTGATTGCGAATTCAAAGAAATGGAACTTCAGCATCAGTGGAGCGAATCTTCTCTGCAAAACCCGATTAGATGTGCAAACATTGAAGGTGATTCTGACCGTCAAATGTAATATGAAGTACAAATTCGTTGATTTCTACAATTACCTGACAAATACAAAACAACCACAAAAATTGTTTCTGGAAATGATTGTTAATTTTTTTTACATATTAAATAAAATATATATGCTATGTAAATATGTACTGCGAAAAGTACTGTTTTTCCAAATCGATGTACTGCTTTTTTACAAAATTTCAGTGAAATGTACTGTTTTTGTCCAAAAAATATATACGAGCGTTAGGTATATCTCATACAAAATGAATTTTTATTCTCTAAAAATAGAATTATTATTTCTCTCATGGTTTCCTTACAGAATACTGGAGGACATTTGAACTTAGTTCGAAATGCATATATTTTTTTAAGTATGTAATGCACTGAACTACATTGAATTTTACGAATTAGCTGATTTCGCGAAATTTAATATTTTTCCAATAATTTCTAAAAAAAACGTTGAATATACTTTACTTGTAATATATTTGTAATATATTTCAAGATCAAGATATTTCCCCACCCATTAAAAATGATATCTTTTGAAATTTCTTTGACAACTAATTAGACACTTTGTCTTTAGTTGTCAGTTGGTACCGTGAAAGACCCTTTGGTACCCTATAAAACACATGTCTAGGGGATTTCATCTGACTGAAATTTCCCTACTGGTTACATATTGTGATACCTAAATGCTCTTTGCGTAGCAATATATTACTTAGCTTAGTTTGTGTTTCTTCTACGGCCCTACAAGGAATCAGGTTTGGCTGCAAAACCTTAATTTAAATAATCATTAAACTTAGAGTTTAACGACTAATTTTCGAAGTTTCTACAAATCGTAAATTTAAAATTTATATTCATGACATACAAAAACACAAAAAAAAATGTTTCATTGGATGTGTCATCTCCAACTGTAGCGTGCAAAAAGCCATAAACCGGCAACAACAATGACTTACGAAACCGATACGATTTCTTACTGACATATAGCGAACATAGCAGCAACACGAAAACAAACATCATTTCAGTAGTCACTCGCTCGCTCACTGACTAACTCACTCACTCACTCACTTAGTCACTGAGTTAACAATATGACGACCGTTTTTCTTTTCATTGTTGTTGCTTTGTATTGTTGTGAAGTGTTGACGATTGATGTTGCTGCTGGTTGTTGCTTGTTGCTAAGGTTGATGTTTCGCCTGCGTTGTTGTCGTTGTTGTAACCGCAAAGTGTGTACATGTGTGTGTGTGTATGTGTGCGATGTTCACAAAAGCAGAAATTACAACAAACTTTAATTAAACAACAATAAAAATAAGGCAACAACAATAGCAACAATGCAAAAGCCTTGTCGTTGCAATTACCGCTACAGAGAAGTGTACAAAGCGATGATGATGATGTTGTTGTTGTTGCTGCTTACTGGTGTTGTAGCTGATATTGCAGTTGCACTACCGCTTTCATGCTACATACAGATACACATACACACTCTCAACCATACTTACATCGTTCAAACAAAAAAAAAACCCGTCCGTCGTTATCAATTATCAATTTAGTTCGATTTACCGTATCGACAATGGAAAGCACTTTTTATGGTTGTTTTATCTTTAAATCGCTTCACAATCACCCTGATGATGACGATGACGATCCATGTTGCTGATGACGATGATACATAAACTCTTTAAAAGGCCCTCAGCAAGTCCGTCCGTCTGTCTGCCTTTTAGCCGGTCGGTATGATTTTCCTCCACTTGAGTTGTTTCGGCTGTTACTATTCAGCTGTGTAAACATCGAACTTAATGTTAAATTATGCCAGCCAACCTAGCACCATCATTTCGTAGTCGTTGTCGCCGTCTCCGTCTTTGTCGAGCTGTTCCTAAGCAATTCCTTGGTGAAATTTCATCATCTTGCGCCGCAGTTGCAACCATTTCTCTACTTCAGCGTTAGAGTGGATTAGTGTGTGCTTTTATTTAAGTTTTTTTTTTCATTTTCAGCAGTGCAAATTTCATATTGACTTATAGGTACTAAGCAATTTCATTTCGGAATATTTGAGTGACCTCTGACGTGTTTTGGTATAAATCCACATTAGTCACATTTCAATGACGGATGAGTTAGATGGCAGAGTGGATGAAGTGTCATTTAGTGTATGATTATGTCCCACAGTAGCACTGGGTAATGTTTTTCACATCGATTGCGCTTAAAGTGATTAGAATTACTGTTGAAATTTCATAAGAATAGGAGAAAGGAAATTACATGGGATGACTTAATGCAATAAAATAAAGAATCAATTTCGCAATAACACAGCAATTCAGTAATTAACTTTAAGTTTTTTAAACTTTTAATAAGAAAAATTAAAGATTTATTTTAATAACATAAAAACAATTTCTCTTTCCGTTCCATAATCGCGTTAAACTTAAGTATAGGTAGCTCCGATATATTTTATGGATATTTCACTTACTGAACTTTTTCTTTCAGTGATATTATGAAGGACTTGTAAAGGACGCTGTCACATACATATATGTATATATATGAATTAAAAGGAATTAATTATAAAAGGAAGCTTTTGCTAATAATCTCCGGTGATTTTATTGTATTTTTCTTTTTGTAAATATGAATTTAAAGCATCGAACTTTTGCAGATAATTCTGCACTACATAGACCTGGTCATAGTAACTACAGTGGATACCGGGTAAATGAAATTATCGCATATTTGGAAAAAAAATCCCCTTTTTACATATTTTCCGAAGTAATTTGAAAGAAATTAAAATGGATATATGAAATATCGCCACAATTATTTAATTTTTGACATATACATAGAAGAAACAGTAGGTCAAATTCAATTTGTATATATGTATAAATATAGGACTATTACACAATTTGATGTGGATTCGTATGGGATCACTTTAAATATTATAAGAAAAAATGAACAAGTTCGGATCACGAAGTGGTGACGCCGCACATACGACACCGTAAACTAACAGGCAATATCTGGCGTGTTTTTTGCCAGGGTGACTTAAAATTAGAGATCATTGTCTGTATTTTAAAGTAAGATGGGCTGTATCGGATCAAGGGATGTGGCCCTGCCCATACCACAATATAAACAAAGTTCAAATATCTCTATAAATATGAGATTGAGAGCTTTGTAACTATGTTTGAGGTCATATACCACAAATGTGTGTAATTGGTCGATAACTAGTCGATATCGGACTGGTAGGCGTTGAAACTCGTATACAAAACTTTCATATTAGATATCAGGAGATGTACCTATAACACTGTAGGACAAATTTAAACTTTTGATCTCACCCATGAACAAACTGACCAGATTCTGAAAATATAGCTAAAATAAAAATATACGTATCTCCCAGTTTTTCAAGATCAGCTCATTTAAGTTTTTTACGAGCAATTCAATTTTTGGAGCAAAGCTCCCATACAACGACTTGATATGACTTCTTCCTGTTCGCAGAACTGAGAGAGTTGTTAATAGATTTTGACGAATTTTTTTTTAATGTATTTCAAATGGCCTGGATGTAGTTCTGACCGATCCCAAATTTAAAGTTTGTCACAAATTAAATTTGTCACAAACAATTTGTCAACAGATTTTAATGAATTTTTTTTAAATATGTTTCAAATGGCCATGGGCTGTTTCTAACAAAGTCCAAATTTATAATTTGTCAAAAATTAAAATTGTCACAAATTGTCAAAAATTAAAATTGTCACAATTTTTTTTAAAATTTTTTTCAAATGGCTAGGAGCTGGTTCGGACTAGGAAAATGTTTTGACAAATTAAATTTGTGACAAATTTAATTTGGGACAAATTTTAAATTTTGGCTTAGTCAGAACCCGCTCCTGGCCTTTTGAAAAACAATAAAAAAAAATTCATCAAAATCTGTTAACAACTCGCTGAGTTCTGCGAACAAGAAGAAGTCACTTTCAAGTCGTTGTATGGGAGCTTCGCTCCAAAAATTGAATTGCTCGTAAAAAACTTAAATGAGTTGATCTAGAAAAACTGGGAGATACGTATATTGTTATTTTCACTATATTTTCAGAATCTGGTCAGTTTGATCATGGGTGAAAAATCGTGTCGTACAGTGTAACAGTAAGAACCTTAGAACTTTGTATGAGTGTCTTTATGACTAATGTGCCCAATTTTGATCAGTTTTTCAAACATACAATTTCCTAGTATGTAATACAAAATTTTTAATTGCTTACATAAAAATATAGTGTATATGATTTTTTTAGCATTTTGGGTATATTATATATTATCGGATTTATATTCATATTCCGATACACTGGCGAAAAAATTCATATACGCTATATTTATACCTTCACCCTACGGGTAGGAGGGTATATATCATTTGATTCGACCCTAAAGTGTAACACACAGAAGGAGTCCCTTTAGACCTTAGGTTTCTTTAAAATAAATTCGATTCATGACTTTTTAAGTCGTTTGAACCATGTCCGTCTGGCTGGCTGTCCGGCTGTTAAACACGATAACTTTCGTAAGACGCAACCAAATGTTTTGAAATTAAGCTGGAGTTAATATTTCCCCAAAACTTTTTACGGTTTGCAAATGGGCTACATGGCCCCGCCCCTTCTGGTACCTCCCATACAAATACATCATTCGGCCCACTTTAGAAATCGAGTAATAGTATCAATAAATCCAACGCGATCGTACACAAATTTTACATTTAGTAAAGCTATAGCAGGATAGAGTTTTGGAAAAAAAAACTGGAAATCTTGCCACGTCCCATCCGGTACCTCCGATACCCATCTGGTACCGCCCACTTTAGAAATCGGTGAATATTATTAATATACCTAACGCGATCGTGTCCAAATTCCGCATTTAGTAAAGCTCAAGCAGGATAAAGTTTTTGAGAAAAAAATCTGGAAGTCTAGACACGCCCCTTCTGTTACATCCCATACCAATGTACCATTTCGCCCACATTAGGGCGTTTAGAAACAGACTATGTTCTTCTCTCTTAATAATTGCATTTAAAATTTCATGGCAGGAGTTAAATCTACATTCTGGTACAGAAAATATAAAAAAAAAAATTAATTGTTCTTTTCTGTATCAAGGTACGATAACACAATTTTCAGAACGTTTTAAACATGTTGTCCAAACAATTCCACTTTTAATCAGCATATCTATAGTAAAAACATAATTATTTTTACCAATAGTTTACATCTCCAACTATTCATAAAATTAATTTTTCGAAAGTTTGATAGAAATACTAAAGCTCTATTTTTTCACTTAAAGGGAAGGAAAACGATAATTTTTTTGTTTCTAACAAATATAAATACCTTAGAAGTTGAATATAATTTTTCAACACATGAATTAAATATATTTTCTAAAAATGTTCGTTTGATAACATAACTCATGTTCAAAATAAATAAAGAACAACGATGAGAAAACCTATAGAATTTTTATTTTCTGCAAGATAAATAAATCACATTTAAGTTGAATATTTTTTTCAACTTTAGAGTTGAAAAACTCTCCGAACAATGGCTGTGTTTTGTTGGTATCCTATATAGGAGACCGGTATAGGATACCAACAAAACGCTTCACCGTTTACAAAAAGAAATTACTTGGCAGCACAGTAATTTATGTCAAATAATTGATTGTTTTCTTTTGATTCATTCGTAAATATTGTATTAATTGTATTTTTTATTTTTTTGTTGATATTTTCAAATCTTAGGATCTAATGTTCCTCAAGGACCTTAAGCCACAAATTGGAACATTTTCTTGGATTTGCATTACAAATTAGCTGTAAAATAACATTTTATTGAAAAAATATCAATCAAATGCAAATTATTTTATGTGACGTTCTCTTTTCTTTTCAATTTTTTGTTTACCCATGCAATAAAAAATTTGGTCACATTTTTATTTTGACTACTATTTTAAACAATTTATCCCAGTTAAGCTTAGCATGTAAATTTATCCCCGTTAGCGTATATGGGATAGCATTTGTATGGCAAAGCGGATATAAGTTACCAACAAAACGCTACCAATGTTCGTTTCAAATTATAACATTTTTTTTTTTTTGAACACAAGAGTTCAATACGATTTCGAACATTTGTTGAATTCAAATAGAACAATTGAAATAATCATTTGATTTTGAATTTGTAAATTCGTTTTTTTATGAGGAAAAACTTCAAAAATACCATATTTTTGTATTAAAATCGGATGTTTGAATATAATCAACTACCATATTCATAAACATTTTTCAAATTTTTATAAATAAATAAATTATTTAAATAATAATATCTGAAATTTTCAAAATGCAATTTGGGAGTTAAATTTACATATTGTATTGTATGATGAATTAAGAGAAAATTTCCAAAGTTAGATAATCGTAGGTGATTCCAAATGGCATTCCGGTTTTATGCAACATGTTTCATCAACATAACTTTTAAATCCATACTTAAATGTGCTCAACCGAAATCCTTTTCGTTGTTGTGATTCACAACTCCGTTTAATGTAAGTCCTCGGAAGTGCAATTACAATTTTATTGTTTTGTACAGATTAACCACAACATAGTCGTTTGTTTAATTACATATTTACTTTGCCCTGATACAATTATAGACGGAACCTTTTGTCTCTACGCCAACTACCTGCTTTAGTTTACAAACAGAACTCATGACGGCTTTCAAAGAAATAGATTGTGAAATCCTTCCCTTATTTTCGACATCACTATTTATGCATTACATTCAGGTAAAATATTGAACGATTTTTTAATGCGAAACTAATTACTTGACAATAGAATGGATATTCCTACAAATGCATTTGTAAAGCATACGGTTGAACTAAAACATGCTACGAATACTTTTTTGTGCCATTTATATGTTTGTCTTAGCAGGTCCAAAGTGTTTGGGATATTCATTGGTAACATTTTTAAGTATTGAATATTCTGTATTTAAACATAAAGAATCTGTGTGTTTACATCTAGGGAAGTAGGTTGACGGTAAATGAGAATTAAAATGTGATCCTGCAATTCCGTTCAAAAGCGGGTTATTTTACGATGCTACAGACTTGTGACATAGTGAAATCCAAAAGAGGTGACATTTGGAGATATCTTAAAAGTTTAATTTCCAACAGCAGCACTATGCAGTGACTCCTGAATAATTAAAGAACTCTAGGAAATTTAGAACATTTTACGAAAAACCTGTTAAGTCGTCGTTGAAAATTTTCGCTCTAGGTTGCAGTAGTGTCAAATTAACATTTATGGATGATATGGTTTCTAAAAATAAAATCCTTTTTTGTGCATTTTCATAATAACCAAACTGTTTTTATCGCATTTATCTAATTTTAATACCCTCAATATCTTAATGTTAAATCTCAAATATCTTAAGACCAAATGCGTATCATGAAATTTTAAGACGATTGAGCTATGTCCATCTATCTGGCTGGCTTGTGGGCACGATAACTCGAGTAAACCTTAAATGATCCTTATGAAAATTTATCTGTATTAATATTTTCCAAAGTAAAATTATGGTATTGCACCCTTCTGGTACCTCTTATATAATATGACCTATTATTGGAAAATTTAAATATCTCCCATAGCTTCCAAATAGAAAACTGGAAGATATTTGAATTTGGTCAGATTATTTATTTTGTAATAGTAGACAAATCCTCAGAAAAACGAAACCTTTGCCGCATCCTTTATCATACCTCCCATACCAATGACCAAATTGACTATTAAAGTTTTACATTCATATCTTTTTTGTAAGATCACTGAATTCAGACATACATTATTTGCAAAAGATGAATCTGAAATGAATTTAGACTACATTTTGGTACTTTATCTATTTATACCATCACCCCTAGGGATGAGGGTATATATCATTTGATACGACCTAAAAGTGTAACACTTAGAAGGAGTCACGTTAGACCCTAGGTTTCTTTGAACCAAATTCGATTCATGACTTTTTAAGTCGTTTGAGCCATGTCCGTCTGTCTGCCTGTCTGCCTGTCTGGCTGTCCGGCTGGTTCGCACAATAACTTTCGAAAGACGCAACTAAATGTTTTGAAATTTTGAACGAGTTAATTTTTCCCCAAAACTACTTACGGTATTGCAAATGGGCTACATGGCCCCACCCCTTCTGGTAGCTCCCATACAAATACATCATTCCTCCCACTTTAGAAATCGAGTAATAATATCAATACACCCAACGGGATCGTACCCAAATTCTGTATTTAGTAAAGCTATAACAGGATAAAGTTTTGGAAAAAAAAAATTGGAAGTCTAGCCACGCCCGTTCTGGTACCTCCCATACAAATGTACCTTCTACCAGTCACATCAATGCTATTTCGTTAATCTGTAACTACCATGAGACGACGTCGACTGGTAATCGATAACATGATAGAAATGACAACAGCTGATGTAACATTTGTACATCAGCTGATTTATTTTGATTTTTATTGTGTTTCATGAAAAAATATTTGTGTGCCCGGATCAAATTCAAGCGATGAGGAAAGCAAGAAATATCTTATACTGGAAAGGAAAATACTTCGACTACTTCTTAAACTTGCCAAATAACAAGTATGTACATCGGTGTTGTAATTTGAGAAAAGTGAACTCAACCCAGCCCTCCAACTTTTTTAGATTCGAGAACTACTTAAGCCTTAATAAGGCAGCATTTAATTACGTAATAGTTCCTATAATGAAAATACCAAATTTGTGTCAATAGTTACCGATAGTTATCGAAAACGACTACGAGAATACCGATTTTACAGCGTTGTCACAAGACGACGTCGTTTTGCTTCGACGACGACTACGGGAATAAGGCCAAATAGAAACTTTTTATACCATCACCCTTAGGTATGAGGGTATATATCATTTGATACGAAAAAAAGTGTAAGCATTAAAGGAGACGAGTTAGACCCCAAGTATCTTAAGACCAAATTCGTTTCAGAACTTTTTAAGAAGAATGAGCTATGTCCGTCTGTCTGGCTGGCTGGATGGCTGGTCAGCAGGATAACTCGAGTAAACCTTAACGGATCGGTATGAAAATTTAACAGTATCAATATTTTTCAAAACGAACTTATGGGATTGCAAATGGGCTGAATAGCCCCACCCCTTCTGGTACCTCTCATACAAAATTACCTATTTTTGTAAAATTAATATTTCTTCCATAACTTCCAAACCGACAACCGGAGGATGTTTGAATTTGGTCAGTTTATTTATCTTGCAAAAGTAGACAAACTCTAAGAAAACCGAAACCTGTGCCTCACCCATTCTGGTACCTCCCATACAAATGACCGAATTGACCCTTATAGTTTTACATACATATCTTTTTTGCAAGTAAACTTAGATCACTCAAATTTTGCGTATGATGTTTGCTTATAAATATTAGGCTCAGGTATGAATATGGACAATATCGGTTCACGCCTTCTGGTACCTCCCATACAAAATTACCTATTTTTGGAAATTATATATTTATCCAATAACTTCAAAACAGTCACTTGGGGGGTTATGAACATTGGTCGATAAATTAATGTTGTGATAGGAGGCGAAACCTCATAGAGCCTAACTATTTGACACTCCCCTTCTGGTACCTCCCATAAAAATGACCGAATTTCCCCTTATAGTTTTACATACATATCTTTTTTGTAAGTAAACTGAGATGACTCAAATTTTGCGTATGATGTTTGCTTTTGAAAATTAGACTCAGGTATGAATACGGACTATATCAGACCACGCATTCTGTTACCTCCCATACAAAATTACCTATTTTTGGAAAATTAATATTTCTCCTATAACTTCCAAACGGACTCTTGGGGGGTAATGAAAATTGGTCGATTAATTTATGTTATTATAGGAGGCAAAACCCTAGAAAACCTAACTATTTGACACACCCCTTCTGGTACCTCCCATACAAATGACCGAACTCACCCCCATAGTATTACAAACATATCTTTTTTCTAAGTACACTGAATTCAGTCAAATTATGAGTAATTTGTACGCTTATGAAAATATGAATCAGGAGTGAATATGGACTATATCGGGTAACCCCTTCTGGTACCTCCCATACAAAATTACCTATTTTTGGAAAATTAATAATTCACCCATAACTTCCAAACGGACATTTGAGGGGTAATGAAAATTAGTCGGTTAATTTATATTGTGATAGGAGGCGAAACCTCAGAAAACCTAACTATTTGACACACCCCTTCTGGTACCTCCCACTCAAAGGACCGAACTCACTCCTATAGTCTTACATACATATCTTTTTTTGTAAGTGCACTGAATTCAGTCAAATTATTCGTAAGTTGTACGTATGAAAATATGAGTTAGGAATGAATAAGGACTGTATCGGTTCACCTCTTGTGGTACCCCCTATCAAAATTAAATTTTTTTGAAAAACTAATATTTCTCACATAAATTCCAAACCGGCACCTATACCCCCTACACAAATAAGTAAAGTTTTGGACGATTTTGCACCACAAGCAGGGGAAAATATACATAAGTAATTTTATTTTAATTAAAATCTATTCATTTCAATAACTCAAGACTTCAACAATGGTGATGGTATTTATCAGTCAGTTTACCTGACTGAAATTTCTGTACTGGTTTTTGTTATGTCTGATTTACACGCTATCCACCCATATCCCCTATCTACTGTCAATTCAGTACATTTTGATTTCCTATCCACCTTCCTATAATTCAAAATTACTTTGCTATAATTTTGAAGTGTTTGCCTTTGCTTACTCCTACATGTTCTCTAATTAGGCTATCTCGCTCATGTTGTTGAGGGGATATGAGTAGATATGGGTAGATAGCGTGTAAACCATACTTTACTGAGGGTGAGTGTATATGTAAGTCGGGTTGCCCGACTGATACTTTGTTACTAGTTTTTTGAATAATTTATATTTCTTTAAAAATTTCCAAACGGACAACTGGAGGATATTTTAATTTGGTTTAGTTATCTTGTGATAGTAGATAAATTTTCAGAAAACCGAAACCTTTGCATCTCCACTTCTTGCACCTCCTATACAAATGACGGAACTTACCCTCTTACACACATATCTTTTTTGAAAGAACACTGAATTCAGTCATATTTTGCAAAAGATATCCGCTTGTATTTATAGGTGAAACATAAGAAACCGGAAGGTTTACATCATACAATAAAAATTCTGATTTCTTTTGAGAATTTGTGAGAGTTAAGTCTTTTAAAAGTCCCAAGCAAACACTATAAAATTGGTTCTTAAAACGTACCTTTCGAATGTAAAATTCTAAGTCTAAGTTCTTTCAGTATTCGTCGACTATTATCGCTTGTCCCAGCTCATTTCGCCCCTCCATTATCTTTTGCCATTGCCAAGATATTCTTCCCCGTTTCATTCCCCCATTTTTCTTTAACCCACCTATAATAATAAGACAAGAAGGTATTGTTTTTTTTTGTTTAATTTTTCATATATCCATCCATTACGTTCTTAGAAAAACTATCTAAGGCTGCAACTTCCGAATATATTAAAATTTTTTATTTAATTTTTTAAAATTTGTTGTGGGTTTTTGTAGTTTTTTTATTTTTGGTTACAAAATTAAGATCATCATGTTGTTGTTGTGTTTTTGTTTTCTGTATAAAAAAGGTTTTGAAAAAACAAACTTAAATATTTAAACTTAATACATTTTTCGTTTTTGTTTTTTTTTTTTTTGCTGAGGACGACAGGCATTCTTCTTCATCGTTCTTCATATTTTCCCTCAGAAAAGGGAAATTTACAAAAAATAATACATTTACTTGTTATTTGTTATTAATTAATAAAACATTTCGTGTGTGTATGTATGTGTATGTGTATGGGTGATTGGGGGGTAAATACTTTGTCGTCAACTAAATGAATAAATCAAATTAAAAAAAATAAAAAGTGAAAACATGAATAATATCATTTGAAAATGATGAAATGAGAACATTATGATGGAGAGTTTTATATTTTTTTTTAAAAAAAATAATGGATTCGTTTTTAATTCATTACAAACTAAATGCAGACTGCCCTCGATGGGAGACCCGGGGCAGTAAGCAAAATATCGCAGTTTCTTTCGATTTCTTTCACAAGTATTTAAAATTAGCATAAAAAACTTTTAAATTAAAGTACACAAAAACTTATACATAACTATAATTATAATAAATATCAAAAAATTTTGGAAATTCTTTGAATTTAAACATCGACATCGACCGAAACAATAATGGTTCGCTACTCACACACACTGTGTGCAAGTGTGGATAGAGAGGAGGAATTGCAGGTCTAACTTAAGTATTTCGACAATTCGAAATTGTAGAAAATTGTATTTTTCTTGTTTGTAGCAATTTATAACACATTCACAAGGTTGGTTAAGATTAAAACTTAGCATCTTAATAAGTATCACATTCTTTTTTCATGAGTTTTTCTGGTTTAAAACGCTTTAATTGGCCTTGAGTCACAAAGTAATCGATTGCAAAGTAATCGCTTGTTTGATAACTCGGGACGTTTTAGGGTTCTCAAGAGAAAATATTCGACGACTTAAGATTAAGAAAAAACGATGGGTGGGGCTAGATGATGATATCGAATGGGATTCGAAAAAAGAATGAACGAATGTCAAGAATAGAACACAAAAACTTACAAACTACAAAGGGCAATCACAGTTTGCGGCGCTTCGCCACGGCAGCAGACAAACATAGAAAACTTTCTACGACTTCCGTGACAATTCACGGCATTTTCTGCTGCCGTTGCCAGCGCCCCTCTCTGTGCTGAATCTCTGAATGAGAAACACTTTTCCACGCATTGGAGTGGGAAATTGCTGAGATTTTGCAGCTGGACCTGGTACTAAGGTGGTTGAATTCAAAGGTGGGTGTTTTTCTCCCCAATGTGGGGAGGGGGCAGGAAAGTGTGAGTTACTTCCTATGCGGTGGGTGTCGATATGGCCTTCGAACTGGCGTAACTGTAACTACTACTCGTCAGGGGCGAGTAAAGTTTGTTCTTGGTGATGTTAAATTCGGGGCTGATGGTGATAGTACGCGACAGGCCCTTCATGAACTGCGGCAACAAGGCCGTCCAGCCACGGTGATCCTGGCGCAGAGTCAAGTAGATCTCAAATGTAGATACGGTTTCCTTATCCAATTTGAGTGAGGCAATGCGACGGGAGTTGTTGGGCTCGTCCTCGAATTCAATGTAAACGGTGCAGCCGCGAAGACCGCAAGGTTCACGCTCCGACAGGCGTAGAATATCAGCTGCAATACGTGGCGTGAGATCACAGGGCAACGAGACTTCGGTGCAGGACAAATGACGGCTTTTGGCCGACCGCAGCTCATCCAACATGCGCAGCGATAAGTCTTTTATAGCCGTCGCATCGAAATCTTCGCTGTAGTAAACGTTGTCGATGATAGGCATGATAGAGGTGTTGCCACTGCCTTGTGATTTCTGATTAGTAGCTACGGCCGAAGAAATACGCTTATTTTGGCTTTCCGCCAGTCGTTTATTCTTCTGATTGTTAATACTGCATTTCATTTTGTTAATGGTGTTGGTTTGGTTATAGGGCAAATTTGTGGTGGCCTTGGTCGAGGCCTCTGGCGGTGGGGTTAAGGGTGATGTCCAATCTAAAATCAAGCAAAGAAAAAGTAAAATTTAAAGTTAGTCAATGTTGGGAAATTGAAATCGAGAAAAAAAAATAATTCTAAGGATAAAGCTAAAGTTTTAAAACTCGAACAGGAAATTAAATGAATTCAATTAAATTATGAAGGATGTTTGGCCTCAAGATTATGCTTTCAGTATGTAAATTTACAAAATTTACAAACCACCCCTAACCAAATGAGGAAAAGCTTATCAGTTTACTTTTGCTGAACACTTAATTTTCCAACTTCATCACGTAAAATATTGTCTTACAATTTGCTTTCATTCCCTCAAGCGTATGCGGAAAATCTATGTTCAATCTTAGCTTTGCCATTCATTCACAAGCTAAAGTGAAAACCTGAGAAAATTTATTCTCGAATGTACGCGACTCATTCAAGACAAATCGATGTGTGGAAAAACGCACGTAGCACGTTTACTTGATTTTCCATTTGAAAATCTCGCATTTGCCCAAGTGCTCCTCCTCGCATGTGAACACCAAACAAACATCGCTGGTGAGGTTGTTACACACTCGCCGCGCATACGATGAAAAAACGGTTTTCAAATAGTTTTTATAGCTCTTGACAACAAGCAGCCAATTTGTACTATGAAACTCAAAACGTAACGTATACAAACAGGCGGTCGGACGGACAGACGGTCGGTTACGCGTTATGACTCAGGGGTTGGGTGCATGAAGCGTTCCGGTGCGCCTCTGCTGCTAGTGTTTGCCAGAGCGCTTTGACAATGGGCCGGGAGAGTGAGAGCGAGAGGTGAAAGTCTTAATTGTTATTTTATTGCAAGTCAATAATTTTTTCTTTCTGATTTGAGCACTAGTCAATGAAATGAATTATAGACAAACACACACTTCAGTTGAATTGAAGGCACACAAAGTAATCAAATGAAATACAGACGGACGGAAACGGAAGTGTGCCGAAGAAATGCCGTCGGTAAAATGTTGTGACAACAAATGGCAAAATGACTTGTAACAATTTGAGAAACGTTAAGAATTTTAATAAACATTAGTTGGACTTGAAGGTTGACGATAACAATATGTTGACAATAATTTGAATACGTTTTCAAACGTTTGCAGTTAAATAATCTTCTATCTACTTATCTATGGTGAAACTTACCTTTAATTTTATTAGACCCCAGACTCGCATAATCAGATGGATGGTATAACTGTTGTACGGCTAAAATTTCCATTTTCATTCTTATTTTGTGTTTTATTTTCTTTCTAACTAAAGTTTCAGCAAAGTCTCTTCTTCACTGCCGTTCACAATTGAAACCAAGTTTTCTTTTGGTTTCTGTTTTTTTTTTTTTTTTGTTGTTACTCAGCTGCGACCAACTTTATTTTCCAGAAACTTCTCGATGTCTCTCTGGACGGTTTCAAATGTTTTGGTTTTTTTTATAGGTATTTAGTCGGCAAAATTTATCACAATTATGCTGCTGTCTTTTTTTTTTGTTTCACGCACAAACAGCGAATGTCTTTGAAATTGTTGGTGTTTCGTTTGTTTAATCACAGTATTTTCTGAGGGATTTTTCTTCGAGAAAACCTCAAATGTTTATCACTTTTCAAATGGCCTTTTTTTGCTTCACAGTTTCTTGTGCGTTCTTCTTGTGTTTTAACAAATGGCAATAATTGTATTCTTCGACATAGAACTCTTCTTTGAAACAATCTCACAAAATAGAACGAAAATTTTTACGTTAAATACTAAACACAGATGGCAGATGTTGTTGCTTCTAAATTTTCAAAATTGTATCTGTATCTCAGCAATGTATCGAAGCTACTATAGCAAACCAGCTTGGTGACACCGTATTTATAGGTTCCGCTGGCGTTCTCGCATCCGCACATTTCACTCATATCTCACTCATGCCTATTGTTGTTTACTGGCTCTCACTCGCTTGCAGTATCTCCCGCATTGAGTTGTTTTATGAAAATGTATCTCTTTCATGAGATTACACCATTACCTTAGAGAACACAAGAGAGCCAATGAGAAAACTTATCACGGTATCGTGCACAAACGTGAATTGTGCACAATTGAACCCTCTTTACACTGGGGTACTCCCTGTCAAGTTTCACTCCAAATTCAGGTAGCAGATTTGTCTGCCTGCCTGTCGTTTTTATGACTTTGCATTGTGTATTTCATTGCAATGGAGTTGTTGGATTTGATTTTCTTTTTCCACAAGAACACCGGAGTATCAGCTGATGATATGTTGTATCCCAATTTTTCTTCATCGCTATCACGGCTTACCCCATCTTCTCGTCATGTTTGTGCATGTTTGTTAGCAGTCGTATGTTGTTATTGTAGTTCAGAAATTGGCCCCTACCCCAGCCGGCAGTGGTATAAGCCGAACTTGTTTAATTTTCTTTGTTAACTCCTTCAAGTTGTGTTGCCAGTTCCCAAAGGACCGACATCATCATCATCGCCCATAAAAAACCAAATCCATCGATTTTGTGATGCACCTCTCTCCCTTTCTATCGACTGTTTTGGTTTTGCCGGTTGTGTACGAATTTTCTTTAGCTCTTTCGCTTAATGGTGTACGTGACTTCGTGCGCTACGGTTGAGAACGCATGTGGTCTGTTTTGACTACAACAACACCTCATACACTCGCACGCAACCGATACAAATGACGACAACAACAATAACAACGAAAGGGACACAAACTGTCAGAGAGAGAAATATCATTAAACTGATATGTCGTCCCTGTAAAAACGATGATGGTGAAAAGTATGGGATGATGATATGCGAACAAACGAATGTTGCGAAATTAAAAAAAAAAAAAAAATACAAATACATATTCAATAAAAAAGTATTATGTATTTAATAAATAAATGCGATTAATAAAACAAAACAGACAATGCCTACAATGGAAAACAAATACATACCAAGTTACCTAGAAGGTTCCAGGTTCTAGAAACTTTTCGAAACATTTATACTCTATGTTGCACTCACTGACAGCCCAAAGAGTTATACTTTGTATGGTAAGGGTTTGATCATCCAATTAATCATTTTATAGGTGGGTGAGGAGTTACACATAATGGGAGACACGTATGACCTAGGAAGATAAAACAACATATGCAAGAAACCGGATTTGTCTTCATTAAAAAAAAAAACGAAAATATATTTTTTTAGTTTTAAAAACTAGAAAAACTGGTAAATCAATGAACTGTAGAAAAATATGGCAGAAAACTAGAACATGACCAACAAAATAGCACTCATTAAATCAACTTTCGATAAGTAGAATCTGAAAAAAAAGATACAATACTATTAACGTAAAACTTTGCAACTTATTAGCCACAAAACACTTCCATCACAGTCTTTTAAAGGTTAAACTCAATCGCAGCATTTCTCGTATCAAATGGAAGGTATATGCCCTATACGTATGTATGAATAAAAATATTTTGTGTACATGCAAAATATATAGACCTATTGCCTATTTTCATGGGTTTATTCACAGGTATTAGGTACAATATGTATATATGTTTTGCATGTATATGAATATAATAGACTAGAAGTTGTAAAACGTATAAACATATTATTATACATAATGCACATACTTTTTGCACTCACTATACACTCAATTGAAATTCATACATACATATCAGTGCAGTGTGACCCCGTTTAAAGCGATCCTTGTTGTATGCGAGACTAAAACAGCAGTAATAGGCGAAATAACTTGACAGGCTTTTTTTCGATTTGAAGGCCCTAAAAGTTCGGTAATTTTAGACTAGTCTAAATTTCAAAGTCAATACATAGATCACTAAGAAAAGATCGATTTTGTCAAAAAAAAATTATAAGATATAAAAAAATATTGATTGTTATTATTATATTCTGAGATTTTATAAAAAAATTAAAAAAAAAACAACGTGTAAAAACTATTTTAAATGTGTTTAAAAAGTCTTAAAATTTCGGCTATCGAGATATTGGCATTTGAATTTCTTATAATTGGGAATTTGTAATAAATGGCTTGCATAATTTTATATAGTAAGTCCACATTATTAGTGGCCGACCGTGACTTTATGATTGGAGCACGCGACTAGCATGGTGGACCATTGTTCGATTGGAATTTTCTGGCCGAAATTCCAAAAATAAAATTGTCCAATTTGTACGTGTTTTGTTTATACATAAAGTAAACACTCCAAATAAGAAGAAGAAAAAACAAACACTTTGTCCATGTGATAATTTGGAACCATTCAAAGTCGACTTATGTTTTGGGTATACGTCATATAAAATATTAAGGGAAAATATAGTGAGTTATAACCAGGGCAACCGGAAATATGCTACAGCATGTTTTTTTTACAACGAGATATTAACAAATGGGTAATGTATTTACACGTTTCATGGTCCTACAAGTGTTTTGAGACCTATTTGTTAGAGCATATTTTGGCATATTTTACCCATAACGTCATATTTCGGGAAATTTTAGTTTTAGGAGCATAATTTATAAAAAACCTCCTTTTTTAAAGCGTAATTTACATTTTTTACGCCATATTTTTTCAAAAATATCCCTTTTTAAGCATATTTTGTGTTATTGACATTATATTTTTTGTTCGTACAAACAAGTGTCTTTGCAACTTTGGTTTTTTAAAATGTAACAGCCAAATCATGTTTTACACAACTGTGAAATGTTAAACGTTTATTAATCTTTTTTCGCGCTTTCTTATTCTATAAGTAAACAAAACATAAAAAAAAGGTGCTTATCAACCACCACCGATTACGATCCTGGACATAATGCCTAAAGCTAACCCGATAAAAGCAGCAAATTTAAAGTCGGTTGTAGAAAAGTTTTCTGACTCTATTCTAAAATCTGCAGCAAAGTTATTGCAGCAGATCGCAGATTTCAAGTGAAGCAACATGCGGAATGCGGCAAACTTATTCAACTAAGTCATAGAAGTGAAAATAAGCAGACCAAACAATTATTTTCGCCAGAATGTTCCGGTAGACTTTAAAAAGAAAATGATTTTCAAGAAAAAACTGTGCCGAGCTTTTGGGTCTGCTGACATTCTACTTTACAAAATAATAAATCAAAATGTAAGAACACGATTTAAGGAATACACGGACTACCAAGTGCCATCCGAAACAGTTTTTTGAACTAAACATTTAAAAATATTAGACAACGACTGCATGGACAATATACGAGCAAAACTAAAAAATCAATTTATATGAATGTCAATCGATGAAACTATAGATGCCACAGGCAGAAATGTGCCAAACATTTTAGCAGGTGTATTAAGGTAATTGCAAGTGAGAAATTTTTACTAAATACAGCAGCCTTGGAAAGGGCTAATAACTCAACAATTGCTATACTGTGGGACGACGCCATTGAAAATCTGGACGTCAACTTCAATAAGAATAATGTTTAGCTTTTTGTGACGGATGCAGATGTATGGAACTGCATCCGTCACAAAAAGGTAAAGGCTGAACCAAACCAATATCAAACAAAACCCTAAACTCCATTTTGCTCCAATACGTCGCAAATTTTTTTACAGTGGTTTAAAGTTTGATTTTTTTGGTCAAAAATCGAATCAAAGAATATGAAAACTCATCTGTAAAAATACGTTTGGGGTATTTCATGTCTTCAGAGACCTATATTAAAACAATCAGGGGAAAATTTTCTCGGAACATTTTAACCCTACAGCTCCCACCCGTATAGGACATTTTTGGCTCAATTTTGAAAAACTGTTTAAAAGTCAACATTGGACGGAGGTCAAGGATTAGAATATTCTATAGAAATATTCTCCTAGTGTCACCGAAGACAAATAACCTCTATGAGTCAAAGGTTCCAAAATAAAATCAAAATTAAATGTTAATGAAATGTTAAAAAGTCTATTTTCAGGCAAACAGTCCAACGCACTTTTTCGGGAGTGAACCAAACCAAAATCAAACAAGTCACAATATTGGTTTGCAGTGGTTTAAAATAAGATTTTTTTGGTCAAATGTCATATATAAGAAAATGATAAATCATGTGTAAAAATATTTTTTTTACAAAAAGTGTGAATTTAAAATAATATTGTTTTTTTTTTTAATTTTTAAGCTGTTTTTTTATTTTTAATAAAAATATTTCTAATTCATATGAAAAAAATTGTGTGACTTTAATTTTTTAGGGCATGTTTTGGTTGATTTTTAGGTCATATTTTGCCCTTTTTAGGTCATATTTTATGGACATAAAACACGATTTTTAGGGCATATTTCCGGTTGCCCTGGTTATAACTAACGGTAGATTCTAGTTTAAACAATAAAAATATAATATTTTTTAGTGAATTGAAATTATCAAATGTTGTACTTTAATTGTGTTTAACTCAATCGAAAGTATTTTGTGGTGTGTGTCAATAAAATAGGGGATTTTTTATAGGCTCAAAAATTCACATAACTTGAAAATTTCTGATGTTTCTTGGACTTCATCTTATGTTAAATCACCCAACATCAGCAAATACTTATCACTACGTTAAAATTTGATGCTTTCTCCATCTTTCAGCGATAAAACTTTTAAAAAATTTAGTCCGAAAATTAAAATGACTTCTTATATGCATGAAACATATTTGGGGTCGCAGATTTTGAATCCGGAGTCAGATTCGCAACTGGGGACGCCTATATTTTGTTAAAGTATTATTATTGATAAATTAATATCGTCTACAAAGGCTGTTTTTATAGTATGCTTTTCCGGTACTAACTTATCGAATGAGTGCTACTTTTCGTTGCGTTGCCACCAGTCCCATGCATTACTCTTTGGCATAGTCGGCAGAACTATCAAAGTACGTAAGGAAAGTTGTGAATTCCAAAGAGAAAACAACTTTTAAATCTAACTCCCTCAGAAGCCATATAAATTATAAAAAAAATTCACATATAAAACAATTAGCCGGTTTATGATTTCACAAATATTGATCAAGATTTCAATAGCAGAAATCTAAAATATGTGAGAAAAATTATCGTGAAGGCGTATACATAATATTTATTATACTTTAAAGGATGCAGTACTACATTGAGTTCACTCATGTAATTTTGTTTACAGTAGAGTAATTAATCAATAATCTGAATCTTATGTGATGTAAAAATAACTTAATTTAATTTTCAACCATTTGTGATGAATTTTTGTTTAATATAAAATTTTTTTAATGAATAAAATGAATTACGAGTCAAAATCTATTGTGCATATTTATCAGTTTTAAAGACATTTTTAAGTGTTCTTCGGGCTTATCTAATGCGCATATTTTAAGTTTTTCCGGGCATATTTGTGTTGGCCCTGGTGATGACTATATTTATCTTTTGATATAAGAAATAGTCTAACGCATCAAAAGGAGACGAAATCAAATTCGTTCGTAAGACGTGTCGGTCTGTCTATCTGGCTGATGGGCAGGATTATTCGAGTAAAACTTAACTAGTCCTTGTTTTCCTGTATTAATATTTTCTAAAATAAAGTAAAGGGGTTGTTAATGAACAGAATAGCCCCACCCTTTCTGGTACCTTACATACTTCTAAATTTCCCTTTACACCCCATGAATAAGGTATGGGATAGCTTCTCGCGCTGTTGTGAATTATCACGCTTTCTATTTTTAGACTCACAACTAACGGCAACCACTTGTTCATCGACGAATGCGAACGCCACTGTTTGATAAGCTCTTACTAGACATGCCGATTGACTCGACACCAATAGTGCGAAGTTGCTATCGACAACATTCGAGGGGAGCCGACAATGAAAGAACATTTTTTTTTTTAAGATGACTGAAGCCAGTAGTTCAACCTGTGATCTCCCGCATGGTAGTCGCGTGTTCTAACCACTATGCCACGGCCGGTCCTATACAAATGACCAAAATTGCAACCATAGTTCAACATACATATCTTTGAATTTAGTAAATTTTTGCACTACGAAAGCGCACATTGAACGTTGATTTACGAAAAAATCGGACTTTTTGTGCCGTCCCTACTGGCATCACCTATAGGTACTTCCCTTTAAAACATCGAAAATAGTAAAAGTAAACTATTTGCCACGTTTGGACATTTCGACGTTATTTTGTATTTATATGTATGTGAAACTTAAGAAACCGTAATTTTTTTAAATATTTTGTTTGAATTAATACGAGACTTTTCCTTAGTTCTCTAATGGTACCGTACAAACCCCTTTCGGTAGACCCATACAAAATAAACAAATGAAATAGTGAACATTTGTTGAGTGTAACCTTTTTACAGCTTCACTTCATATCTGCTAACCTTTTTTTTCGTTTTATTTCATTTATGTTTAACCAAATTTGTGTGTGGTTATTTTCAAGGCCACTCCAAAATGTAAAGAAATGCAAAAACATAACTAAATACAATTTTGTTGTTATTGAATGTAAAAGTGTAGTTTTTGATTCTCTTTCATTCCTCATAATCGGTTTTTGGATTATGACCCCTTAAGTACTTCTGAATCGAAATACAGTGGAGCGTATAATTTTTTGCTCTCCGGTGTAGAAGAGGCATATATCATCATCATCAACATGTAAAGTTTACCGATAAACCAATATTTTTTAAATCATCTATGTAAATTTTTAAGAGTAATGGTCCAAGGACACTCCCTTGGGAACTTCAAGATTTACGGATCTTATGTTGCTTTTTGCGTCACCAATTTGCATATATTACTGTCTATTTTGTAAATAGTCTTCAAAAAGACTTAGGGATTCACTAGATACTCCAATGTACTTAAGTTTCTCTATTAAAATCTCATGATTAACCAAATCGAAGGATTTGAAAAATCAAAAAAGACCATCATCAATATCGCTGAATATATATTCAAGGACATTAACCAAGGCTTCTTCAGTTCCAGAGGCTTTTTTAAAACCAAATTATTCATACAATAAATTATTTTCATCAACATAATCTGATACATACCTCTGGCGTTACGACCGAAAGTCCTATGTTTAAAAATAATAATACGTACATTCAATTAAAAATGAAGACTTAAGCAATATCACACATAGGGTGAGGGTACTTAACAGTCATTTTATCTGACTGAAATTTCTGTACTGGTTTTTAAAAACATTTTATAAGCAAGAAGGTTTTGTTCGACTTCATTAAATTTGTTGCTTATAACCCGTATTTTAGTAAAGACTGGATTTACGCTACTACCGGTGCTATTTGTTGCAAAAATCGAGAACACACGTTATTTGTGGTAAATATGAGCACAAATGTTGTTGGTGCACAGAACAAATGTATGAATGTTTTCTTCATCATCAAACCGTCATACTTTCGCACAGTAACACACACACACTCAATTATCTGCACATTTGTTTGCATGCCATAAATCTCCGCTGTTGAAAATCACGTACAACATATGCCCTTGTAGTGTATGGACCTTTCTTTTCATTTGCATTTGTGTTGCTCCTTTTATTATCCTTTCTCTCGAAGTTTTTGTTGTAAAAAATCCATTTTCAAAACATTACCATTTCTGCGGAAGGGATTTTCCCTTAGATTTTACGATTTATTTAGAAATTTCATCATCATTATGCCGTAGAATTGGGAAATGACTCAATTAAAGTGGTCGTTGGGTGTCAATGTGTTCATCATGATCCATTGGCGCAAATCGGTTAGCAACACGTACCGACGATTTCGCAGAGAGCAAGAGTTCGTTGCTGTTGCTATGTACATTGTACATATATCAATTTCTTGATCTGTCCAACGCTGCGTTTTTTATCGCTTAGAACAATCGGGCGAGGTAGCGATTATGAATTAGTGTAAATTTCACAATTTTTCGAAACTGTATTATAATTTTGCGGTTGCTACCTTTAGGAGGGACCTAAAAATTGTCTTAGATGTTAGAAAGTTTTACAAACGTATATTGTTTTTTTTTTTATTAGAAATTAAATTTTTGCTTTGTTTCCTCTTTTAATTTAAAATATTGAATAACAATTTCAACACATGTTGTAATTTTTTCATGAATTCAGAACGAAAACTTGTTGTTTAAATATTTTTCGGTAAAACAGTTATCAACAACAACAAAGCGGAAATTTTTAAACAAAAACGTAGTCAGCAAATAAAAATATCAGAGCAGGAATTGGTTTTCATCTGTGAATCATGTCAGCCTAAAAATTGCATAACCCTGCATAAACGATATTTATATACCAATCTTAATGTACCTATATACGTGGAATGGGGGATTTTCTAATTTAAGTATTTTGATCGTTATTCACTTGGGAATAACTAGCAGCTCACAACGACCGAGAGATCACGTACTCCCTGGGTAATGCCATATGAACATCCATTCAGTGGTAGCAGATGTGGGAAGGCGCAATGTTGAGTAACCTTAGGAAATAGTTAGAATAAGTTGTTTTCCTTAAATAAAATAATATAATGAAAAAAAGAAGCAAAGAAATAACAAGAACCCCCCAAATGTTGATGACCCCCGTAAACGTTATAAGGACGATGATTTACGGATATGCAATGTCTGAAGTCTCTACAGAGATGGAGCCTCCATCTAATTGGCGGATGTCCTTGACAAATACAAGGCTGACATCACCGGCATACAGGAAATGCAATGGACGGGACACGGATGCACAGGACGAAAGAACTGTGACATATTTTATAGCTGCCATGAAGAAAGACACGAATTTAGATGTGGTTTCATAGTCGGCAAGAGACTTCAACATCTGGTCTCGCGGTTTAACCCTGTAAGTGACCAAATAGCCAATATTTGCATCGAGGCGAAATATTTGTATATTATGAAAATTTGTTTACACGCCCCTATGGAAGACAAAGACGATGATTTTAATGATGCATTCTAGGAAATATATGACCGCTGCCCTGCACATAACATCAAAGTTGTTTTTAGAAAATTTTGTCTTCACAACAACATCTCCGATAACGGATTCGCGTCGGCATGAAACACGGTAGTGAGTGGGACCACATTCTTGCATAAAGATATCCACAAGATCAAAAGACAAGAAACCAAATTGATCACGTGGTAATCGATGGTATGCATGTCTCAAGCGTTATGGACGTGTGTGACGTGCAGTGCAAAAATATACTCGGATCACCAGCTAGGTGCAGCCACGGTACGCGCACTTGTAAGTAGTGCTAAAAACGCTCGTAACCAAACATACCATCGAGGTAGCCAATGCCTACTCCAACCAGCTCTCTCAATCCCCAACAGTAGTAGCACATTGCAAATTCACCACTACCGCAACGACCGTACTGGGTTATGAAAATCCACGCCCAGGCAACCCCTAGAATGATGAGAAATGCCGCGTACATTCTGAGGAAATGGATGCTGCAAACAAGGCAAAACAGCAGAAGGTATGATATAATGAGAAGATGGGGAAGATAAAACGCCTCTTCAGGCGGAAAAGGCATCTATGTAAGAAAACAGAGAACCAGGATATTGAAAATTACAGAGGTAGAGATAAAGCACGAAAGTTCTACCAAATGATAAATAGCTAAGGTTTTGGAACAGGAATCCCCATCTGTAGTCACTTGACCTGGCGTTAAAAAGTTTTTTTGAAATCTTGAGTGTGGGTAGCGATTAAAATATGAGAATTGATGCCAAAATTGATATAGCAAATTTTCAGGCTGATCGGATGGTGCTCCAATGAGGTCAAATGTCAACATTTTTTAAAAACCACCAAAAAACCCTTTTTATTGCATTTTATTAGTTTTTTTTTTAAATACAATAGATATAATGTTTTTTCCTTAATTTTCATTAAAAGGGTTTATAAGTTTTATTTTAAATCAGTGAAGATTTAGTATAGGCTGGGAGGTCCCTTCGTTAGCCCTCTACAATGTGCAGCAAGTACTGTTAATCGTCTTCGTTGTGTGTTAAGCATTTGTAAGAGTCAGTTATTAGTCTGACTATTTTTTCGACGGCATTCACAACAGTAATGGTTTTGACGATCAGCTTCCCTTTAAAAAATGGTTGGTCTAAGAAACTTGATGGATTAAAGCGTAAGAAATCCATGGAAATCTCCAAACGAGTAAAAAAATATTTTTTTTTTCAAATACTCAAATACTTGGATGTGAATAATTTGAAATCACCGATATAGTGGTCTTTATCAGACTTGGACCATCTTTTCTTTTATTTCTGAGTCTACATGTGGGTCAAAAAAGGCAAGTGCAACTGTCTTCTTCGATAAATACCACTGGTGGTTCCGAATTTTTTCCAATAGCACTGTATATATTTTAAGTATCAAAACAGCCAATAATCCTCCTTATTAGTTGCATATTACTATTTGGACTACAGAGACTTACTAAAAAAATTCACATACTACGAGTTCCATTCAACTGAATCGCAGAAATTTAAAAGTAAGTGTGAAAAATATACATTTTTAAACAATAGATGTCCTTGTACATGAAACTTGCATGTGACGTCACTCCAGGTGTACGAAATGTGAAACTGGGAATGCTACCACCAAGACATATAAATGAAAGTTGTAGAAGTTTACTATAATCATGCCGAATATGTACTTCCGCTTAATATTTAAGACAAAAGGGTCGTTTTTTGCAGCAGTTGTATCAAAACATATAATTTCTAATGAATCCAAAATATCAATTTTTAGCAAATAGGCGTAGACTGATTGAGCTACTGTAGAACCAGTTAAATCTTCAATGCTGGGGATAGCTATAAATTTTTCATAGTTCTATCACGTCTGCCCAGTAGCCAAACAATTAACTTTATCTATTCCAGCAATTGCGTCTCGTGGCATGATGGTTAGAAAACGCGACTACCATGCGGGAGATCTCAGGTTTGATTCCCGCCTACTTTTTTCTTTCACAGCCGGCCCCCACGGTATTGTCGACAGCAACGTCGCAGTATAAGTGTCGAGTCACTCGGCATGTCTAGTAAAAGCTTCTACAAAAGTGATGTTCGCATTCGCCGATAAACCAGTAGGTGCCGTTAGCTGTGAATCTAAAAATAGAAAGCGTTTTAATTCCCAACAGCTATTCGCTATCCTTATTCATGGGGTGAAAAGGGAAATTAACTTTGTTAAGTAAGTGGGAAGTAGCTTTTCGTCCCAATGCAAAACTAACGTAACAAAACTAACGGGATCTAAAAAACTTAATATAAAATAAATACTTATAACTTGACCAAAATAAAAATACTTTCTTTGCCATGACGCCAACGGTGTTTTTAACGTTGCTCATACAAACTTGTGCAATTCAAAAGTAGATCCTCAATATTGTGAACTTACGCTTTAGAAGTTTTACTGATGAAGTGAATATCTAATGGAAATGACATATTGCCGGCATCCATACAAGCTAGCATTCAGTCGTCTGTAAAATTTTTCTTTCTACGTTTTTGAATCGGCATATTTCAGCAACGTGGTATGTTATCAATCTGTTGTTCATCCATCGTCTGCATATCATCTCCCAATTCATCACTCTCAAATTCAACATTTTTCATAGTTATGTCTGAACATGAAATTAAGTGCACAAAAAATAGACACTGTGTGGCCAAGTACTACATTAGAATATAGTAATTAAACCAAGTTTGGTTTTTTCTTCATAATTTTCTTTTCGACGTTTTTCATCTTCCTATCATTGTGTCTTTCTGTTTTCTTCATTTGTGACATTGTGATCGACACAAGTCATGCTACCAACACCCCCATTTTTTCGCTGCTTTATTAAGAAGTCTCTTTCTTGCTATATACTAATAAGCTTGAGAACGACCACGTGGGCAAAGTCAAATAAATTGTTTTGAATTATATTTCGTTCCGGAGATTTTATAATGTTTAATGACATTTGCAGCACATGTACTTTGGTCTGGAGTTAGGATTCTAGCTTTATCACAAAAAGGAAATATTTTATTTAACACCAATCTTGCACTTTCTTTAACTGTTTTACATTTATATTATAAATTATAATATAGTTAAATTTACATTTATACTATAAATTATATAAATTATTATATTAATTATATATATGTGATTCATTCTTGTCGCATAGTGTACTTCAGAGTTAATGAAACTGTTAACTAATTTACAATTTATAAATGATGTTCTAATTTATGGTATTTTTATTTATAGAATTTCTCATTAAAACTAGTGGTTTTTTAAATTTTTGATTTTTGACCTCATTGGGGACGTGTTGGCACCATCCGATCAACCTGAAAATTTGCTACATCGATTTTGGCATCAAATCGCATGTTTTTATCGCTACCCACATTTAAAATTCCAAAAAATAAAAAACCCCATATTAGCTGCGCCAGGTCTAGTGGTCACGGATACGCAGAGTATGCTGCAAATATGGAGGGAACACTTTCGTACTCTGCTCGTTCCCGAAGGCAGTATAAGTGACGAAAACACGCCAATCATTGACGATGGAGTAGATTTTTCACCACTGAGCCAAAACGATATCGGCACGGCAATGGCACGGCTTAAAAACAATAAAATTGCAGAAGCCGATGAACTGCAGGCAGAGCTTTTAAAGACCGGCGGCAATGAGCTGGCAACGTGCATGTACCAGCTAATAATCACGATTTGGCTAAAGGATTGCATGCGCGATGACTGGACTGTGAGTGTTCTATGTCCTGTGCTTAAGAAAGGCCTTCCAAGTGTGTGCACCAATTATCACGGGATCAGCCTTTTACCCATCGCATGCAAGGTTATGCCTATTGTGTTATGTGAAATCCTAGCGAAACTGATTAAACCTGATAAGTGTGGCTTTAGACCTGGTAAATACACGACCGACCAGCTATTCATACTATGACACCTACTACCTGTTTATCGATTTCAAAGCTGCATTCGACAGTCCCATTCGACAGAAATTATTAGATGTTATGGGATTAGAATCTGGAATGTTGTAGTTTTCAACTTTCACGCAGGGTTCCAAACGAGTAGACTCTATGTTCGTTGAAACAAATAACTTGATTTTGTCCCTATTAATCACAAAATTCACTTCTGCCGACTGCTTCTCACTATAACACTATAACATAAAGTTGATAACTATAACTTTGAAGTGGTACAGTATAATCGCTTAGCTGCACTGAATATTGGTGCACACATTTTTGTGCACTTAAGCGAAATTTGCACTTATCCCAAGTCTTTTACCTGTACACAAGAGGCAGTTATCCGGACTTTTTTTTACCTGCACACACAAGGCAGTTATGCGGATTTTTATTATACCATCACCCGTAGGGATGAAGGTATATATCATTTGATACGACCCAAAAGTGTAACACATAGAAGGAGTCACTTTAGACCCTAGGTTTCTTTGAACCAAATTCGATTCATGACTTTTTAAGTCGTTTGAGCCATGTCCGTCTGTCTGTCTGTCTGTCTTCCTGTCTGTCTGTCTGTCTGTCTGTCTGTCTGTCGGGTGGCTGTCCGGCTGGTTCGCACGATAACTTTCGAAAGACGCAACCAAATGTTTTGAAATTTTGCACGAGTTATTATTTTCTCAAAACTACTTACGGTATTGCAAATGGGCTACATGGCCCCGCCCCTTCTGGTACCTCCCATACAAATACATCATTCCGCCCACTTTAGAAATCGAGTAATAATATCAATACACCCTAAGGGATCGTCCCCAATTTCTGTATTTAGTAAAGCTATAACAGGATAAAGTTTTGAAAAAAATTTTGAAAGCCTAGCCACGCCCCTTCTGGTACCTCCCATGCAAATCTACCTTTCCGCCCACTATAGAGATGGAGAAATAATATCAATAAATTAAACGTGATCGTACCCAAATTCTATTTTGAGTAAAGCTATAACAAGATAAAGTTTTAGAGAAAAAAATTGGAAGTCTATTCACGCCCCATCTGGTACCTCCCATACACATCTGGTACCGCCCACTTTAGAAATCGATTAATATTATTAAAAGACCTAACGCGATCGATTCTGTATTTGGTAAAGTTTAAGCAGGATAAAGTTTTGGAGAAAAAATCTGGAAGTCTAGACACGCCCCTTCTGGTACCTCCCATACAAATGTACCACTCCGCCCACTTTAGAAATAGGGTAATAATATCAATACACTCGAGACTATCGTGCCCAAATTCTGTATTGTGTTATATTATAACAGGACAAAGATTTGGAGAAAAAAATTGGAAGTCTAGACACGCCCCTTATGGTACCTCCCATACAAATGTACCTTTCCGCCCACTTTTGGGATGTAGTAATAATATCAGTACACCCAACGCAATCGTGCGCAAATTCTGTATTTAGTAAAGCTATAACAGGATAAAGTTATGGAGAATAAATCTGGAGCCTAAACACACCCCTTCACGTACCTCCCATATAAATGTACCACTCCGCCCAATTTCGAAATCGAGTAATAATATCAATAAAATAGAAAATTATTTGTTTTACTGAGGGTAAGGGTAAATGTAAGTCGGGTTGCCCGACTGAAACTTTCTAACTGGTTTTAATTACAAATCGATTGATTTCAATAACTCAAGACTTAAACAATATATTATATTGGGTGATGGTATTTATCAGTCAGTTTAACTGACTGAAATTTCTGTACTGGTTTTTTTACCTTTATATATGATTCAGTTTCCCCAATTTGTTACCGTTTTTATACCATCACCCGTAGGGATGAAGGTATATATCATTTGATACGACCCAAAAGTGTAACACATAGAAGGAGTCACTTTAGACCCTAGGTTTCTTTGAACCAAATTCGATTCATGACTTTTTAAGTCGTTTGAGCCATGTCCGTCTGTCTGTCTGTTTGTCTGTATGTCTGTCTGTCTGTCGGGTGGCTGTCCGGCTGGTTCGCACGATAACTTTCGAAAGACGCAACCAAATGTTTCGAAATTTTGCACGAGTTATTATTTTCTCAAAACTACTTACGGTATTGCAAATGGGCTACATGGCCCCGCCCCTTCTGGTACCTCCCATACAAATACATCATTCCGCCCACTTTAGAAATCGAGTAATAATATCAATACACCCTACGGAATCGTCCCCAAATTCTGTATTTAGTAAAGCTATAACAGGATAAAGTTTTGGAAAAAATTTTGAAAGCCTAGCCACGCCCCTTCTGGTACCTCCCATACAAATCTACCTTTCCGCCCACTATAGAGATGGAGAAATAATATCAATAAATTAAACGTGATCGTACCCAAATTCTATTTTTAGTAAAGCTATAACAGGATAAAGTTTTAGAGAAAAAAATTGGAAGTCTATTCACGCCCCATCTGGTACCTCCCATACACATCTGGTACCGCCCACTTTAGAAATCGATTAATATTATTAAATGACCTAACGCGATCGTGCCCAAATTCTGTATTTGGTAAAGTTTAAGCAGGATAAAGTTTTGGAGAAAAAATCTGGAAGTCTAGACACGCCCCTTCTGGTACCTCTCATACAAATGTACCACTCCGCCCACTTTAGAAATACAGTAATAATATCAATACACTCGACACGATCGTGCCCAAATTCTGTATTTTGTTATATTATAACAGGACAAAGTTTTGGAGAAAAAATTGGAAGTCTAGACACGCCCCTTATGGTACCTCCCATACAAATGTACCTTTCCGCCCACTTTTGGGATGTAGTAATAATATCAGTACACCAAACGCAATCGTGCGCAAATTCTGTATTTAGTACAGCTATAACAGGATAAAGTTATGGAGAATAAATCTGGAGCCTAAACACACCCCTTCACGTACCTCCCATATAAATGTACCACCCCTCCGCCCAATTTCGAAATCGAGTAATAATATCAATAAAATAGAAAATTATTTTTATACCATCACCCGTAGGGATGAAGGTATATATCATTTGATACGACCCAAAAGTGTAACACATAGAAGGAGTCACTTTAGACCCTAGGTTTCTTTGAACCAAATTCGATTCATGACTTTTTAAGTCGTTTGAGCCATGTCCGTCTGTCTGTCTGTCTGTCTGTCGGGTGGCTGTCCGGCTGGTTCGCACGATAACTTTCGAAAGACGCAACCAAATGTTTTGAAATTTTGCACGAGTTATTATTTTCTCAAAACTACTTACGGTATTGTAAATGGGCTACATGGCCCCGCCCCTTCTGGTACCTCCCATACAAATACATCATTCCGCCCACTTTAGAAATCGAGTAATAATATCAATACACCCTAAGGGATCGTCCCCAAACTCTGTATTTAGTAAAGCTATAACAGGATAAAGTTTTGGAAAAAATTTGGAAAGCCTAGCCACGCCCCTTCTGGTACCTCCCATACAAATCTACCTTTCCGCCCACTATAGAGATGGAGAAATAATATCAATAAATTAAACGTGATCGTACCCAAATTCTATTTTGAGTAAAGCTATAACAAGATAAAGTTTTAGAGAAAAAAATTGGAAGTCTATTCACGCCCCATCTGGTACCTCCCATACACATCTGGTACCGCCCACTTTAGAAATCGATTAATATTATTAAAAGACCTAACGCGATCGTGCCCAAATTCTGTATTTGGTAAAGTTTAAGCAGGATAAAGTTTTGGAGAAAAAATCTGGAAGTCTAGACACGCCCCTTCTGGTACCTCCCATACAAATGTACCACTCCGCCCACTTTAGAAATAGGGTAATAATATCAATACACTCGACACGATCGTGCCCAAATTCTGTATTTTGTTATATTATAACAGGACAAAGTTTTGGAGAAAAAATTGGAAGTCTAGACACGCCCCTTATGGTACCTCCCATACAAATGTACCTTTCCGCCCACTTTTGGGATGTAGTAATAATATCAGTACACCCAACGCAATCGTGCGCAAATTCTGTATTTAGTAAAGCTATAACAGGATAAAGTTATGGAAAATAAATCTGGAGCCTAAACACACCCCTTCACGTACCTCCCATATAAATGTACCACTCCGCCCAATTTCGAAATCGAGTAATAATATCAATAAAATAGAAAATTATTTGTTTTACTGAGGGTAAGGGTAAATGTAAGTCGGGTTGCCCGACTGAAACTTTCTAACTGGTTTTAATTACAAATCGATTATTTTCAATAACTCAAGACTTAAACAATATATTATATTGGGTGATGGTATTTATCAGTCAGTTTAACTGACTGAAATTTCTGTACTGGTTTTTTGCAAAATTGCCCTCAAGATTATTAATCGTTAGTAATGACTTACACAATAATATATTCGATAAACATATGATTTTAAGATACCGATTTTGAAAGTGCTGGTAAACGAAATCTTTTCTATAGGAAATTGAATTGTGAAACACAATCATCGAGGCTGCTAGGACGAAAGTGCAGCTAAGCAAAATGCAGTTAAATAAGATAATTTCATACAAATGCTGCAATAAAATGCAGCCATAACGAGTTTAAGTGCTCTTATCCGGAATGTGCAGCTAAGCGAAGGGGCAGCTAAGCGAATTTTACTGTATATGATTGGCTTGATTGGAAATCAAGAAACGAGAATTGATCGCACTTGTATATAACTACGAGTATTGTTCTACATAGGTTTTGTTGGAGCCTTACGAAAATATAGCTAATTCTCAAATACAAAGCAACAGTGCCTGCCACGGCGCTCGGGCTTAACCGACTGTAATAACAAAGACGATTAAAATTTGTTTCTATCAATTTTCCGTCTATAATAATCTATTAATACTAAAATTAAAAGAGAAAATTATTTAAGGAAATTTAACAAAAATAGTTTTATCACCATAAAAAAGATTTTTAATGAACTCATTACGATAATTCACTTACATATTTTATTATTTGCAGACACTTTTTTCTACATTATTTACTGCAACTAAATACTGTATAGTATTAAATGATCAATTAATTCTAGAATTTATTGATGCCAGGGTAAAGGAGGCTACATCGACAATAGCATTCTGGCAAAACGCACTCACACACTGATACTGTGATCGTTTTATCTCGTTTATTTTAGATTTATATGAACATCAATCAATTAGCAAAAAAAGCAGCCATTTCAAACAGTCAACTTCACATCACCACAAACGGTGTCGCACAGTGTTACGAGCGCCTCCAGGCAGTGCATGAAAATTCGTTATATTGAAAGTAGTCTTTCGAAAGCAACGCAGAAATAAACTTGCATAAAACCAAAAAATAGGAATTGTATGTTTTCGTTGTTGAAAGAACCAACGCAGAAAATAAAAAAAACAAAAACTTGTGAGAGCAGAGAGTATATTTTTCAATAGATCAAAATTTGTTGTTGAGAAACAGTTCTAAACTATATCGAGTTAACCTATTTCAAGTAGGTATAGTACAAAAAGGAATGCAGCGGTGGCAATTGCCAATTCGTAGGACATGTGCATGTTAAAAGAGATAGTTGTTTACATGCATAGGAACTATCGCATTTACTGCAGTGTATTTGAAAAATTAACAGTTTTTATGTATGATAGTTTTAAAATTAATAACTTAATTAATAACTTAACACCGAGAACGCCATTTGAAGGACCAGCTAAGAAAAAATATTTGCAAAAAAAAACTCACGCAAACATTTAATGTAAGAAATTGCGTAACTGCAATTACAGATGTTCGGTAAAATCATATCGGAACGAGATACATAAAATCTAAAAACATATTCGAGATCAGCGTGACTAAATTAAACAAAAAAACGTTTCTTTAATTTTAAATTCAAATAAAAGTTGAAAATTAAAAATCGCTTTCTACCAAAAATAATTGCATTTGCTCGATTAATTAAGAAACACAAACTGTTATTTTTAGGTTTAATTTATTAATTGTCTTTATGATGGTGAATTGCGATTCTTCCTTCTAACAACCAAGATTATTTATATTTTCTTCAATTACTGAAACTAGTTACAAATTCTTTTACAGGGAACTCTTCAATCATTTTCTATCGTCGCTGGATCTGTATTAATCGTCACCAAACGTCTGGTCATGTTATCGCCTGTTTTGTTTTGTTTCTTGACTGCTTGTGCATGAACGAGCATGTTTGATTATGGTGCTTATTTTAACTGGAGGATGTTGACGAACTAGTTTCATCAATATTAAAGACACATGGGAACAAGGTATTTGTCGATTAAGAACTGAATATTGTTTTAATAGTTATTTGGGACACTGAGTCTGAACCTGCACTAGGTTTTTTTCTATCAGGTCGCATTTTCGTGATATACCGTAGTCAAAAATTAAGGCACTTCCTCTACTTACCTTGACATAATTAAAAAACGGTTTTCCATATTCAATTAAAAAAGAAATCCAATATTTATCAATATAATTATCTTTAAGTCGTGTCTACATAGGTTTCAAATTTGCCAAGTAGTTTCAGATTATCGTTGAAGTTTTGAAAAAAATCAAAAATTTTATAAAAAAAATTGTTAGTAAAACTACAACAGGATAAATTTTGGAGAAAAAACTGGAAGTCGAGCCACGCCCCATCTGGTACCTCCCATATAAATGAACCATTCCGCCCTCTTTAGAAATCGTGCCCAAATTCTGCAGTTTGTAAAGATTTAACTGTATAAAGTTTTAGAAAAAAAATTGAAAGTCTAGCTACGCCCATTCTAGTACCTCCCATTCAAACGTACCATTCCGCCCACTTTGAAAATCGAGTAATAATATCAATACACCTATCGCGATCGTGCCCAAATCCTGTATTTTATAAAGCTATAACTGAATAAAGTTGTGAAAAAAAATTGGAAGTCTAGCCACCCCCCTTCTGGCACCTTCTATACAATTGAACTCTTCCCCCTTTAAAAATCGAGAAATAATAATAAACATGGCAAAATAAGATGCCTTCACATGATCCATGTCGCATTTTCTTTACAGGTTACGCGACTTTACGTGAGAGTAATAAGGTTTGACACATATTTTCGCATTTTTTCATGATTTTTTAAGATACAAATTAGTAATTTTTTTTGGCAGAATCAAACGTTGTATTTAACTTAAACAATCATAACTCCAATTTTTTATGATTTTTAATAGTTGGTTTTTATTTGAAGGTAATAATTACATCTTTGAAAAAACTACAATTTTGAAAATCGTCTTATGAAGAGTAAAGTTATGATTTTTTAAAATTTTTATTTTTGGATTAAAGTCGAAAATACTATTAGTAACTGTAACTTAAAAATGCGAGTTGATGGATAAATATGGAGATTCGATTTAAAATCAGCGACCTCAAATTAATAAAAAATTGGTATAAAGTTCCAGCCAACACAAAAAAAGTTAAATTTTGTTCCCTTTTGTAATTGATTTGGTAGAAATGTGGTATCGTATGATACTTTACAAATGCAGGGGCGTTATAAACTGTAAGTCTGCTTGCGATAATTATGTTGACCATACTTAGAAGTTATAGCATTCAGAAAGATTTCCCTTTTTGGATTTTGACAATAATGCAGTATAGGAAGTATAATATCCCCACTGATACTGGGGGTCCAGTTTCAACATTTCTGGTGCAATGCTATCTGCCCTTGGCGATTTGATTTTTTTTATAGATGCCTTTACAGCGATTTCAATTTCCGGTAGCAACGGACTGTCGATAGGTACATATATCAGATCTGTTGCTCGCCGATTTTCTCGCCATGTTCGGCCAGACATCCATTGTCATTTTTATACTGAGCGTATCCCAAATGTGTTTCGGATGCTGAAATGTGTTGACGTATTATTTGGCTATGGGGCCCTGTGATAGTTTGGCGACGTCAATCTCCCGTGCGGGTATTTGTTGTGAATCGATGATAGCCGCTAGCTTAATGCGGATTGTTCCTACGATGAGGTGGTAAGCGCTACCAAGATGCTCTCCACTCTTTGGTTCTCGGTAACGTAGTCAGGAGACACCCATGTAACTTTGTGTATGGTCTTGTGATAAACTCCTCCTTGACGCTTGCTTCGGTCAGTGGGTTCGTAGCTTCCAATATATAAGTGATTTATTTGCTTTCAGCAGCACCACCACTAGATCGCATGAATGAGATCATTCGCAGTTTCGGTTTCGCCAAATTATAGCCATCTAATTTCACAGAGACACAGTATGTGCATTAGGGATATAACTTTTAGCAATTTTTGCAAATCTCAATAATCCTACATCATAGCCTTGTAGGGCATAAAAAACTATTGAGAAATATGGTGTCACTTTTTCCCTATCGTGAAAAAGGTTTCCGCACCGATTGTTTTGAAGTTTTGATCCAGTTTTTCTTCCTTTTTAATTTAAACTGCTACTCTTGTCTCAAATAACTTGTTTTGTTTTTTAAATCTTATATTATCTTCAATACCGAACCATATGGTACCTATAAGCCCAATGCAAAATCATACTGCGACATTTTAAGCAGAAAACGTAACCTTCTATAACTTGTTTTATTTTTTTTTTCTAAGGAAAAGCTCTTTGGAAATCTCTATCGGTGCGGAAACTTTTTTAACCGAATCAACTTATAAAATGGTTTTTTATTACCACAACAATATTCCCCACATGGGGCTGGAGTGGGATTATTCTCTCAAAAAAGTTATATTTCTAATATGCATGTTGTAGTTAGTGAATGTCCTTGCAAAGCTGATTAAGTCTGACAATTTTGATGAAAAATAAAACAAAAATATTAATGTTATTATTTCATTTATTCATTTGCATCTACTTTTTCCAAAACGCACATAAATAACATACCATTTTATTCTCCTTTTCTTCAAAATTCAGAATTTTCAATATAAATACTTATTTACTTTCCAGTCTGTGAGCATTATATACCTAGTACATATCCCAAACTTTATCTATTTTTCACGATTCCCTAAAGTTTTAATTGCGTCTTGTATGAAATCGCCACACTGTATGCCGTGAAGAAACATCATTTATCCTTTATCTGCACACAAACGAGTATGAACACGGACACCGATGACTTTAGTGTGAAACCGGCTTTGCAGCAGATGAAAAAATAAAAATCAATTCCCAGCAGCAATTTAATAATACTCGTATATGTTTCTTTGGATGGAGACTCAAATGTTACAACAACAAAGCATTAGGTACCACAAGATACAAGACTTCAAAGCGTCCATAGACAGCGTCTACAAGGGTATAAAGACCTGCTTAGTGGTTTGATACTAACTATATTACGTTTGATTAGAATCAATCGATTGAAATATTTATGATATAGGTACAATATTTGTCATATGATCGAAATTTTCCTTATAACTTAAAACACTTAATGTAAACAAGTAAAGTTTATTCAACAATTTGTATACATAGGTATAAGCATTTTTAAGTTAATTTTTTGGAAATTGTCTTCTGGCAAACTCGCGTTATTAGTTTTGTACACAATTGGGAGGAATATTACGAAAATCTGCCATGCTCGACTATATTTTGGCACATAAATTTAAATGATCTATATTCTTCTGCATATACAAAGGGACTATGTATGTACGTTAGTGTGGGTGAACTTTTTTCTCGAACAAGCGGTTATCAGTTATCGTTTATCAGATATCATGATCTACGATAGATTCCAAAAAAAAATTGCCAAATAACCATGGGTCTGAAATCAAAATAGAGTCCCGGTTTTAAACTAAAAAATTTTCGTATTTCATATTAAAATTTTTAAAACTGGGGGCTCGAATTTTATCTTAGACGCATGGTTTTTTCGGCAAATTTTCTAAGAATTCATTGTAGATTGCGATTTTGAAAACCGCTTGGTAAATTTTTTGTCACCCCGTACTAATTTGACCACTCTGATGTTATACATTTATACCTAGTATCCAGATTGTTTACAAATGTTTGTGTTCACATGTTTCAATTCCCTTGCACCTATAGTTAAACACATATGAATGTAGGTACATTGAACAGATCCTACTAAAAATCCCACATTATTTATTTACACCTTGTTGGTGGAAATGCGTGGTTTTTTTCTTAACGGTGATTTGATTATGACCCAGTTTCTATATTATATAGAGAATATTATATAGACCCAAAGCCTCACAAAACAAACTAGGTAGGTATTATATTTAAAGTTTTCATATGACCAAAATTCAAATTTTGATTAATATTTGCAATCTTGTGGCATCTGAATTTCCTCAATTTGCAGCAAAGTTAAATCTTTACTCTTCTACAAAACATAATCAAACATGTTGCCAAATTTCATTTACTTAATACAAATATACATTCATATGCACAATATATGTATGTTTAGTGGTATATCTATTACTCGTTGGCAGTTTCCATTCTCCTTCTCTGCTTTGTTTGATTTTGTTTACAAAACACCGGCTGATTTTTTTTTAACAGGTTCTTCTTGTTTACTTCTTTTTCCTTCATACGACACTTTGGGTTCTTTCGAAATGGTTGAGTTCAAATCAGGGATGATAGATTTTTACAAGGAAGTACATTTTTTTGAACAACTGAAAAATTCATTAAAATTAAATAGAGCTGCATCTGGACGAGATAACCGTTTGCTACCGACAACTTCCTTAAAAAATTATATACAAAGTAACTGTGCCTAAGTACGGCAAATGACAGTAGTCAACATAAATAAATAAGAATAACGACCGTTGAATGTTAGTGTAAAATATATTTTGCATAGAAATTATATTTATCTTCCTCTTTTCAATGATTTAATTGGAGTAGGATAAGTATTTTGACGGAGGTTAACCCTCATTCGGTATCAGTTTGAGAAACAGGGCGAGAGTGCCTTTTTTTCTAGTGTTTTTTATTAAGCGAATATACGAATTTTAAAACCAATAAGAAAGTTTCAGTCGGGCACCCCGACTTACATATACCCTCACCTCAGTAAAACATCAAATATCCTATTACATTAATATTATTACTTGATTTTTACACTAGGCGGAGTGGTACATTTGTATGGGAAGTACCAGAAGTGGCGCCGCTAGACTTCCAGTTTTTTTTTCTCCAAAATTTTGTCTTGCTATAGCTTAACAGAATATTATTACTCCATCTCTAAAGTGGGCGGAGTGGGGCATTAGTATCAAAAGTACTTGAAGGGGCGATTTAAAAAGTTTCGAATCGAATTTGGTTCAAAGAAACCTATGGTCTAAAGTGACACCTTCTGTGTGTTACATTTTCGGTAACATTTATACATTTATAGTGTTAGAATTTTTTATAATATTGTATTAAAAGTGAAATATTTTTCTGGTTACACAAAAAATTAGTATAAATTAAATATACCCAGTAGCCGGCATAGCACATATAGCGCTTAATTTAAGTCCTGCCGAGTATAGGCTAATAAGTTTCCTTTGCAGCTGATTTTGTTTTTATACCTAAATTGTACTTTTTTCCTTTGAGTGTGATGATATTTTGAGATCCTAGATCTTAATTTAAACTTCTTGCATTTTAGGCATTTTGAATATTCAAAATGACAACTAAGGGAATAATACCAATACCTTAATATATGGAAGATTCACGACAAAAGGGGGTAAATGATATAAGGAAAGGCTTAACATCGATATTTGGAGCTAACAAAAAATTTGGTATCCCAGGTTCGAAAATTCAGAACCGAATTGGCCCACAATCAGTGTTATTACATGTAAAGAAGACACTGGATAAGTGAAATAGTGTCATGACTTTGTAAAATATGGGTTTTCACTCAAAATTGATGACTTGTTAACACTGTTCAGGCAGTAATCAAAAACGACAACCGATCTACACCATTCCAAAATGGTCGGACTAAAAGAAAAATGTAATCTGGTTTGTAAAACGACATCCCAACTTAGCTCGAACTTTGGGTTTAAAATATTTTTCCTCCGATAAAAATGCTCTAGATGTTTTGGATGATCCACGGAACTACTTAAAAAGTCATGAATCCAATTTGGTTCAAAGAAACCTAGGGTCTAAAGTAACTCTTTCTATGTGTTACTCTTTTGGGTCGTATCAAATGATATATACCCTCCTAACCGTAGGTTGAGGGTATATAATTTATAGTGTTAGAAATTTGTTTAAGTATTGTATTAAAAGTGTGAAATGTGGGTTTCCTCTCAAAATTATTGACTTGCTGAACACTGTTCAAGCAGAACTCATCTTCGATCTGGAAAAAAAATACTCTACGCTCTATATGTTTTGGATGATCCATCGAGAATTTTGAATGGCGATGAGACTAGTTTTGGCATGTGTCCTAATACAGGAAGAGTTCTTGCTCCCAAAGGATATCGCAATGTATACTCTTTTCAACGCGGGAGTGAAAATGAGACGGTGTGTTTTTTTGCTAATGGTCGAGTAGTAGTCCAATGGTTGTTTCTCCACATGTGCGACCACTAAAAGTGGTGAACAAACTGCCAGAGAATTAGTTTCTCGGAAAGTCAGTTACTATCGCTTCTACTATCGAAGGGTATTAAAACTCTATACTCAGTTTGGCCAGATTGGTTTTTTTATGGACCTCAAAAGATTTTCAAAATCAGTGAGCCCCTCAAAAGAAAGGTGTCTCAGTTATTGTCAAATAGCTAACTAACACTTCGTGATAACGCTAAACTATATTCGGAAATAATGTAGCTGGGAGTTTTGGTCACAAATTTTATTAACAATTTGTGCCAAAAAAGTTACTTATTTCTGCCGCTTTTGCAAAAAATTGAAGAAGAAAATATTATTTTTTCACTTTTTTGAGCATTACTTTAAGGGAGTCCAAATTTTTCACTAACAATTTTGCCAATTGTAGCCACGGTAAAGTTGAATAACTTTTGTAAACATATCAATACTATCTGAAGGTGTCTAGCAACCTAAATAGCTCATAAAGTCTCAATAGCTCATAAAAACTCATAAAGTAATTCTGGTTTTTCGTACCTTTACGCACTCATAAGCCAGTGACGTGGTTAAATATAAAGGCTCTATGAAAAATGCCCAAAAAAAAAAAGAAAAATTACCCAAAAAAATGTCCATAGAAAATTGGCGAATTTTTCATATAAAAAATTCCCCATAAATTTTGGAGAACTTTTCATTTATTTTAGGTAAAATTTAGTTTTTTAATTTTGGGTCATTTTTCATATGCAAAATGACCCAAATTTGCAGGTATGAAAAATACCCCAATTTTTTTAAATATAATAAAAAATAAAAAAAAGCATAGTGCAGACGATAAAGAAATGGGGAGAGGCAGACGCCCCCCCCCCTCACTTATTTTTCGACTTATGAAATATGACAGAGAGATAGTTACGATACTATCTCTATCCGTCTTTTAATAATGCTAAAGAGAGAGTAGTGAAACTAATAACGACGTATGCGGCGTCTTTTAAAAATGGGCGTGCCCCCATTTGTGGGTTATTTTTTATAATTTTTGGGGAAAATTTCGTTCTTGAGTTTTGGGTAATTTTCCATTTTTTTCCGCCCAATTTTATTTTGGGTAATTTTTCGTTTTTTTTTTTTGGGCATTTTGCATTTGGGGCATTTTTCAATCTTTAATCTTCAAACTTTAAAAATAGTAAAAAAAATCACAAAAGTTTGAAATTTCGAGACAAAAAACAGACAGATATGACAAGTTATCAATATAACTATATATATCGTTGGAAAGGCCGCAGTCTCTTCTTTCCAAATCCATTATGAAACTTTAAATCGGTTGATATTCAACCACGTCACTGGCTTCTGAGTTCATAAAGGTACGAAAAACTGGGATCATAGTGGACTTTATGAGCTATTTAGGTTGCCTAGACACGTTCAGATTGTATTGATATGTTCAATACAATCTGTCATATTGTTCAAAGTGAAAAATTTGGACTCCCTCAAAGTAATACTAAAAGTGATAAAATAATAGTTTCTTTTTCAATTTATTTGCAAAAACGGCAGGAATAAGTAACATTATTGGCACAAATTGTTAATAGAGTTTGTAACCAAAACTCCCAGGTACATTATTGCCGAATGTAGTTTAGCGCTATCATGAAGTGTTAGTTAGATATTTGACAATAACTGATTTTCGAGGGGCTCACTGATTTTGAGAATCTTTTGAGGTCCATAAAAAAAATTAGTCACCAATCTGGCCAAACTGAGTATATGGTTTTAATACCCTTCGATAGTAGACTCGAACATATACTGTCACGTTCTTGTATTTTGTGCACTGTTGCACTGTGTTATCAGCGTCGAATTCGTCCGTCTGTCCCCATGATTACAGGCGTAGTTTATGAGTCATAGAGCTGAAATTTGGAATGCAAGCTTCTATCCTTTTTAAATTTTTGGTCTGGCGGAAACCAATTCTGAAGTCTGATTATACCAATCACGTCTTGTTTTTGATCATAACCTTAAAAAACCGTAACTCTTGGGGGGTCATGGCATAAAAATAGCCAAAGATTATTACCTTACAGGTTAAATTTCAAATGGTGATACAAAAAAAAACTATAAAAAAGCTGTGTATTTGTTGTAGAAAAAGGATTCTATGAGCGAGTAAACCGCACCATAAAAGTCATGAAGTCGTCCGTAATTTACTGGAATCTGACTGATTTTTATACCATCACCCTTAGGGATGGGGGTATATATCATTTGATACGACCCAAAAGTGTAACACATAGAAGGAGTGACTTTAGACCCTAGGTTTCTTTGAACCAAATTCGATTCATGACTTTTTAAGTCGTTTGAGCCATGTCTGTCTGTCTGTCTGTCTGTCTGTCTGGTGGCTGTCCGGCTGGTTCGCACGATAACTTTCGAAAGACGCAACCAAATGTTTTGAAATTTTGCACGAGTTATTATTTTCTCAAAACTACTTACGGTATTGCAAATGGGCTACATAGCCCCGCCCCTTCTGGTACCTCCCATACAAATACATCATTCCGCCCACTTTAGAAATCGAGTAATAATATCAATACACCCTACGGGATCGTCCCCAAATTCTGTATTTAGTAAATCTATAACAGGATAAAGTTTTGGAAAAAATTTTGAAAGCCTAGCCACGCCCCTTCTGGTACCTCCCATACAAATCTACCTTTCCGCCCACTATAGAGATGGAGAAATAATATTATTAAATTAAACGTGATCATACCCAAATTCTAGTTTTAGTAAAGCTATAACAGGATAAAGTTTTGGAGAAAAAAATTGGAAGTCTATTCACGCCCCATCTGGTACCTCCCATACACATCTGGTACCACCCACTTTAGAAATCGATTAATATTATTAAAAGACCTAACGCGATCGTGCCCAGATTCTGTATTTTGTTATGTTATAACAGGACAAAGTTTTGGAGAAAAAATTGGAAGTCTAGGGGCGCTTCTTATGGTACCTCCCATACAAATGTACCTTTCCGCCCACTTTAGGGATGTACTAATAATATCAGTACACCCAAGGCAATCGTGCCCAAATTCTGTAATTAGTAAAGCTATAACAAGATAAAGTAATGGAGAATAAATCTGGAAGCCTAACCACACCCCTTCTCGTACCTCCCATACAAATGTACCACTCCGCCCACTTTAGAAATCGAGTAATAATATCAATATAATAGAAAATTATTTGTTTTACTGAGGGTAAGGGTAAATGTAAGTTGGGTTGCCCGACTGAAACTTTCTAACTGGTTTTAATTACAAATCGGTTAATTTCAATAACTCAAGACTTAAACAATATCTTATATTGGGTGATGGTATTTATCAGTCAGTTCAACTGACTGAAATTTTTGTACTGGTTAAAGTAAATTTCGATAATTTTGAAGCGTTGTTCAAGCGTACATCTATTTATGATGTGTGTATACAGATCATAAATATCAAAAAGTTGAGCGCAGTATCGCAGTTCTATTTAAACAAACAAAAAATACCAGTTACACTTAAAAAAAAAAAACTTAATTTGCCTTTGCACCCCATGAATGAGGTATGGGATAGCTGGTCGCGTTGTTGTGTATTAACACGCTTTCTATTTTTAGATTCACAACTAACGGCACCTACTTGTTTATTGACGAATGCGAACGTCACTGTTTGAGAAGCTTTGACTTGACACGCCGATTGACTCGAGGCTTATACTGCGAAGTTGCTGTCAACAACATTCGAGGGGAGCCGACAATGAAAGAACAATTTTTTTTACACACTACCTTAAAAATTACACATTCCATAATTTAAATTTTTGCTTAAATAATTGTAAATTTAGTTAAATGGATTAATGAAAGCTAAAAACGTTCTCTCATAAAATATGGAGCCTACTGTCCGGCCAAGTTTCGATCGATCCAATTTTAAATCCTGTTGCATTGCCACAAAAATGTACTATTAATCAGTGTAAAAAGTACACAATTGTTGGTACCACTTGAACTAAGCAATTTTCCATCCCCGTTTTATGTGTATGCAATAGAGTGTAAAAGGGAATGAAAACAGCAAGAGAGGAGTGGAATGAAAATCAGCTGTAAGATATTTTATATGCACTTGTATGTGCTGCCGACCATATGTAGGTATCTTGTGGCTAAACTTCTTCTGCTTTTGTAATGTTTGTCAGATATTCCTGTTCGTTCTCTTTTCGCTTGGCAACTGAAGCAAGTTTGGAAGAAGGCAGTGAAAACACAGATTCGACATACATACATCCATGCATATATACAAGAAGAAAACATTCAAACATGTGTGAATATACCATACGTACTATGTTTGTGTGCTTGACTCCCAACATTAAATGTATCTAGATGGATCTCTACATACATATGTATATGTATATTCTTAACGACATACATACGTGCATTTATTTGTATAGAGGTTTGTCCAAACTACTATTTATATGATGAAATTGCCATAAACTTCTGATTTCGAATTACTTCATGAACATTCGGATTTACATACGAGTGGCTCAGATGGCTAAACGATTAACTATGTAGTATATTTATACATTTCACACACTACACTGCGGCAGAACAGAGTATTAGATTACATAGGTACTAGTCAGTACTATTGCAATATAATACTAATGCTGATGTAATTGCCAACAATATGACAAGCAGCTTAAAATGTCCAAGTAACAGAGATGATTTAAAAACTGGCCACACAAAGATCCTACAGATTGAAACTTTTCGAAAAAAATATTTTTGATATTTGATATTTACACCAAAAAAAAAAGAATAATAAATAAATTAATTAAAATAAATAACAAATACAAAATTGAAAAGAAAATACAATTTGCATTACAGTTTAAGATGAAACAGGATATTTACTTTATTCTTTTTGCAATTTTAAATCCACTGTATGGGTGATTTTCAAATTTTAGTTTTCTTAACGTTATTCACTTTGGAATAACCAGAATCTCTGTTTGGAGATCCCCAAACAGCTCAAAACGTCTGATAGATCCGGGGAACACACTGCATATGTGAGAGCAACCTAAATAGATTGCTTCCAGCGATGTATCTTAAGGAGTAGGTAACAAAAGTTACAGAAGCTCAACACTCTTATTGGCTTTGTCAGCTCCATGAAACTAGGATCAGGCTTGGTAGCCTAATAAGCTTACTTACTTACTTAAGTGACCCATTACAACTTACGAACATGGTTCATAAGTTTGAGGCCTGAAGTACTAAAGAATTCCACACGCTTCGGTCTTGTGCGTGTGTTCTCCAGTTAGTCCTACCAGATGGTGGCACGTCGCCTACCACTTGGTCCTTCCAACGGAGTTTGGGTCTCCCTGCTCTGCGCCGTCCTTCAGGTTCGCCTTCAAACACCTTTCTCGCTGGAGCATTTACATCCATCCTGGCAACATGACCCAGCCATCGTAGTCGTTGCATTCTGACTCTTTTAGCTACGTCGATGTCATGAGCTCATACAGCTCATGGTTCATCCGATGGCGAAACTCGCCGTCGACACAGATAGGTCCATAAATTTTTCGGAGTACTTTTCTCTCGAATACTCCCAGGTTTTGTATGTCCGTTGTCGTAAGCACCCATGATTCGGCAGCATACAAAAGAACGGGTAAGATTAGCACCTGGTAAAGCTGTTTCTTAGTATTCCGAGATAAGGTGGTGTTACTAAAGTGCTGCCGAAGTCCGTAGAAACATCTATTGGCTAGCACTATTCTCCGTTTAATTTCTTGGCTGACATTATTTTTCTTGTTGACGGAAGATCCGAGGTAGGTAAACTCGTCGACTACCTCAAAACAATGATTGTCAACGTTCACGGTGCGTCCCCAACGAGAGGACTCTTTGTTCGTCGAAATCATTATTTTTGTTTTGTCCTCGTTGACCGCTAAACCCATTTTTGCTGACTCCTTTTCTAGTGATGAGAAAACTGCAGTAACATCCCGCAGATTTCGACCAATGATGTCTATATCATCGGCATAGGCTAGTGGCATGTGGCTCTTGTGGAATATGGTGCCAGACATGTTGACACCAGCCTTTCTCATCACCTTCTCCATAACTATATTAAATAGTGTACAGGACAGGCTGTCGCCCTGCCTGAGACCTCTTTCCGTGTTAAATGGTTCAGACTGATCCTTACCAATCTTAACAGAGGATTTGGTGTTGTCTTAGGTACATTTGCAAAGTCGAATCAGCTTTGCAGGAATACCAAATTCAGACATGGTCTCATAAAGCCTATTCCTTATCGGAGAGTCGAAGGCAGCTTTGTAGTCGACAAAGAGGTGGTAGGTGTCGATCTGCTTTTCATGGGTTTTTTTCCAGGATCTGTCGTAAGGTGAATATTTGATCCGTCGTAGATTTGCCAGGTCTAAAGCCGCACTGATATGATCCAATTAGTTTTTCTACAATTGGCTTTAGACGTTCACACAATATGCTTGAAAGGACCTTGTACGCAATTGGTAATAGGCTTATTCCACGATAGTTCTTACATTCACTACGATCTCCTTTCTTGTATATGGGACATAACAGACTGAGACTCCAATCCCCGGGCATGCTCTCCTCTTGCCAGATGTTCTCCATGAGCTGATGCATGCTCCTAATCAGCTCCTCCCCGCCAGCCTTAAACAATTCAGCAGGGAGACCATCGGCTCCAGCAGCTTTGTTGTTTTTAAGGCGGGAGATGGCCATACGTATGGCCCGCAGATTTCGACCAATGATGTCTATATCATCGGCATAGGCTAGTGGCATGTGGCTCTTGTGGAATATGGTGCCAGACATGTTGACACCAGCCTTTCTCATCACCTTCTCCATAACTATATTAAATAGTGTACAGGACAGGCTGTCGCCCTGCCTGAGACCTCTTTCCGTGTTAAATGGTTCAGACTGATCCTTACCAATCTTAACAGAGGATTTGGTGTTGTCTTAGGTACATTTGCAAAGTCGAATCAGCTTTGCAGGAATACCAAATTCAGACATGGTCTCATAAAGCCTATTCCTTATCGGAGAGTCGAAGGCAGCTTTGTAGTCGACAAAGAGGTGGTAGGTGTCGATCTGCTTTTCATGGGTTTTTTTCCAGGATCTGTCGTAAGGTGAATATTTGATCCGTCGTAGATTTGCCAGGTCTAAAGCCGCACTGATATGATCCAATTAGTTTTTCTACAATTGGCTTTAGACGTTCACACAATATGCTTGAAAGGACCTTGTACGCAATTGGTAATAGGCTTATTCCACGATAGTTCTTACATTCACTACGATCTCCTTTCTTGTATATGGGACATAACAGACTGAGACTCCAATCCCCGGGCATGCTCTCCTCTTGCCAGATGTTCTCCATGAGCTGATGCATGCTCCTAATCAGCTCCTCCCCGCCAGCCTTAAACAATTCAGCAGGGAGACCATCGGCTCCAGCAGCTTTGTTGTTTTTAAGGCGGGAGATGGCCATACGTATGGCCCGCAGATTTCGACCAATGATGTCTATATCATCGGCATAGGCTAGTGGCATGTGGCTCTTGTGGAATATGGTGCCAGACATGTTGACACCAGCCTTTCTCATCACCTTCTCCATAACTATATTAAATAGTGTACAGGACAGGCTGTCGCCCTGCCTGAGACCTCTTTCCGTGTTAAATGGTTCAGACTGATCCTTACCAATCTTAACAGAGGATTTGGTGTTGTCTTAGGTACATTTGCAAAGTCGAATCAGCTTTGCAGGAATACCAAATTCAGACATGGTCTCATAAAGCCTATTCCTTATCGGAGAGTCGAAGGCAGCTTTGTAGTCGACAAAGAGGTGGTAGGTGTCGATCTGCTTTTCATGGGTTTTTTTCCAGGATCTGTCGTAAGGTGAATATTTGATCCGTCGTAGATTTGCCAGGTCTAAAGCCGCACTGATATGATCCAATTAGTTTTTCTACAATTGGCTTTAGACGTTCACACAATATGCTTGAAAGGACCTTGTACGCAATTGGTAATAGGCTTATTCCACGATAGTTCTTACATTCACTACGATCTCCTTTCTTGTATATGGGACATAACAGACTGAGACTCCAATCCCCGGGCATGCTCTCCTCTTGCCAGATGTTCTCCATGAGCTGATGCATGCTCCTAATCAGCTCCTCCCCGCCAGCCTTAAACAATTCAGCAGGGAGACCATCGGCTCCAGCAGCTTTGTTGTTTTTAAGGCGGGAGATGGCCATACGTATCTCGCTCTGGCTCGGAGATGGACAGTTAATACCATCGTCATGGATTGGAGCGGGGTCTTCTGGAATGGTGTCAGTATCCAGTAAATTTCTAAAGTGGTCTCTCCATATCTTCAGAACGCTATCCGAGTCCGTCACTAGCTGACCATCGCTGTCCTCGCAGGAGGGCAACCCTGTTCCACGCATTCTCGCTTTAACTCTCTTGTAGAATTTTCGGGCTTCCCCTCTACTTCGGAGCAACTCAGTACACTCATCCTGTCTCTTCTTCAGCTCCTTCTTTTTTCTTCTAAAAAGACGAGTTGCCTGTCGTCTCTTCTCCCTGTGCCGTTCACGAACAGCTCGCGTTGCCATTGGCGGCAGTTTTGCCCTGTATGCAGCATCCGTCTCTCTCGTGGCATTGCGACATTCATCATCGTACAAGGCATCTTCTTGAGACGGCTTTGAGTACCCAAGTACGCTTCTCGCAGTCCGTTCTATGGAGTCGGCTATATATTGCCACTGCGAGGTTATATTATCAGGGGTTGGAGCATTCCGCAACAGTTGAGTTAGGTGGTTGGAGTAGGCATCCGCTACCTCTGTGGTTCGCAGTTTACCGATGTCCAGCTTTCGTTGTGCCTGGTTACGTACGTTTTTCGCCATGCTTAGCCTAGTGCGTACCTTAACTGCGGTAAGGAAGTGATCGGAGTCGATGTTCGCACCCCTGATCACTCGTACGTCCAGAACACTCGATGCGTGCCTTCCATCGACTACCACGTGATCTATCTGATTCCTCGTCAATTGATCTGGAGATAACCATGTTGCCTTATGAATATTTTTATGGTCAAATCTAGTGCTGCTAACTACCATATTTCTTGCCGCAGAGAAATCAATCAGTCTGATGCCATTGTTCGACGTTTCGGTGTGCAGACTGAATTTTCCGATTGTAGGCTCAAATGCGGTCTCCCTGCCTATTTTAGCATTAAAATCGCCTAGTACAATTTTGATGTCATGGCTGGGGCTACGGTCATATACATTTTCTAGGCTCTCGTAGAACTCGTCTTTGTCCTCATCGCTTTTCTCTTCTGTGGGAGCATGGGCACATATAAGTGTTATGTTGAAAAACTTTGTTTTGACTCTTATGGTGGCTATACGTTCACACACCGGGTTGAACCTTGAGACTAGGTGTCGCAGTCTTTTGCCAACCACAAATCCACAACCAAACTCGTGCTTGTCCGCATGGCCACTATAGTAGATGTCGCACGTCTTCATGCGCGAGCACCCGTGTCCCGTCCACCGGATTTCCTGTAAAGCGGTTATGTCAGCCTTGTATTTTTCGAGGACTTCCGCCAGTTGGATGGAGGCACCTGGTCTATACAGTGTTCTAACATTCCAGGTGCATATCCTCAAATCATTGTCCTTAATTCGTTTGCGGTGGTCGTCAACATTTTGGGGGGTCCGTTTTATTCTTATCTTACTTCTTTTCATTGCAATAGTATAAACGTCAGTGGCGGGTTGCAAAGCCCAGCGCACCAAGCCTAATAAGCCACTCCCTCAAATAAAAAACTATTATGAAAACACGAATAAAAGAAAAACCTAGAACTCCCCCTATTGTTGACAATCCCCCGAAAATAGACAACGAATCTAATTGGAAATGCGATATACGAAATGCGATATACGGCACAGGGATGTATACGCCGAAAGAACTGTAACATACGAGGACATTAAAGATGCATTCTATGAGCCCCTGGAGAAATTATATGACCCATGCCCTGCCTATGCCATTAAAATTGTTGTGGAAGATTTTAATGCTAAAGTACGAAGGAAAGATAATCTTAATTCTGCAGTCGAAAAATTCTGTCTACACCGCAACATATCCGATAACTGATTCAAACTGGTTAGCTTCGCGTCGTCGTGAAACATGGTGGTGAGTGGAACCAGATTCTCGCATAAAGATATTCACAAGGCAACCGGGATATCCCCGGAAACCAGTTTGATCACATGGTAAAAGATGGAAGGCATGTCTCAAGCGTTATGGGCGAGCGTGTGATGCGCGGTGTAAATATTGACTCGGATCACCACTTAGTTGCAGCCAAGGTACGCAAGCGATTAAGAAGTGCTAAAAACGTTCATAGCCAAACGGAAAGAAAACCAGACATCACAAAGCTGCATACCACCGAGATAGCCAATGTCTTCTCCAACCAACTCTCTAAATTACTTTAAACAAACGTACCAAATTCTGCATATTGCGAATTCTATGACCACTGCCGCAACGACCGTACTGGGTTAGGGAAACACCGCTCAGACAACCCTTGGTACGATGAGGAATAGATGCTGCATACAAGGCAAAACTGCAGCCAATTGTAACGCGTAAGGTAACGGAACAATGTAATGAGAAGAGGAGTGAGATGAAACGGCTCCACGAAAAGACCCCCAATGAAATAAACCTCAAAAAATAGGAAATAACAGCCAAAAACAGTGAATGAAATAACATCGAAAAATAAATGAAATAAACCCCAAAGCAGAGATCCCTATCTGTAAGGACAGAACACGAAAAGTGTCCTGCATAAGGAAGGCAGCATAAGTAATAATAAAAGTAAAAAGTAATAATGTCCACCACCGAGCCAAAATGAGATCAGCACGGCATTCGCGGCTTAAAAATAATAAAGCTGCAAGTGCCGATGAACCGCCGGCAGAGCTTTTTAAAGCCGGCGGCGATGAGCTGGCAACATGCATGCATCAGCTCATAAACACGATTTGGCTCAAGAAATGCATTTCCGATTTTTGGAATCTAAGTGATTTATGTCCTGTGCCCAAAAAGGCGAACCAAGTGTGTATACTAACTGTCGTGGAATAGTCTAGTGTGTCAAGCGTGATTTGTGAAAGACTAAAACCGAACCTGATTTGACCTTACCGGTGTGGCTTTAGACCTAGTAAATCCACGACATAGATATTCACACTACGACAAATTCTGAAGAAGACCCAAAAATTCAGATCGACACATATCATCTGTTTATCGATTACAGAGCTGCATTCGAAAGTCCAATACGACAGAAACTATTAAGTGATATGGCTGAGTTTGTTGTCCCTGAGAAGCTGATACGACTTTGTGCGATGACACTGACAAAGTCTTCAGTGAAAATATACATAAATCTGACAGAAACATTTTCTACCAAGAAATTCTTAAGACAAGGCGATAGATAGTCTTTATGCGATCTCTGCAGTAAACGCGACTGATACCATCTTTATTAAAAGTCAAATGTTGCTTGCGTATGCCGATGATATAGATATCATTGGCCGAGGACTGCGGGATGTCACTGCGACCTTTTCATGCACTGAAAGGTACTCAGCAGAAGTGAGTATGGTGATAAATGAGGACAATACAAAGTTATGAATTTGTTTCAACGGACAATGTCTACTCGTTTTTATAGCCGATTGAATGTTGACAACTACAACTTTGAAGTTTTAGATGATTTTGTCCACCTTGGCTCCGCCGTAAACAAAAATAATAACGTCAGCCTAGAAATCAAGAGACGAATATTGATCGAAAACAGCTGATACTATACGCTAAGCAAGCGATTTGGTGACACGGCCCTCTCTCTACGAACAAATGTGTAACTCTACCAGACACTGATCCTATCAGTCTTGCGCTGTAGAGCAAGACTGATAGGTAATGACACAAGCGGATCAATCTATTATGGGTATCTTCAAGAGAAAATTGATCCGCAAATATTTGTATCCATCATCGTTAACAGCGAGTACCGTTTTCGAATGAACGATGAGCTGTATAACAACATCGACGTAGTCAAGCGAATGTATAAAAATGTTCCAGGTTGGAAAGTCTTCGGCAATTGGGCGACTCAGTAGTGGGGCGACCAAAACTTCGTTGGATGGGCCAGATAAAAGAGCTTTTATCCTATCTTGATGTGACGAACTATCTTAAGAAAGCAAAAGACCAAAGCTCTTGGTATTCTTCTCTACGCGCGGCTACTGCCAAAGAAGAAATGCGACCTGGATAGAAAATTTTTATGGAACGATTTAGAAGCTTGCAACAAGTCGAAAATAAAACAAATTGCAAGTTTTATAAATTTAAAAGTTTTACACAATTCAGGTAGTATACCTAGTGATGGCACGATTAATCGAAAAATTGGTAATAATCGATTATTTTCTTTCAATTAACGATTTAATTGTATCGTGAATTTTCCTTCGATTAATTGCATTAATCGATTATTCCAAATAATAATCGATAGACAACCAGGAACAAAACAGATTCGTCGCCAGCCGCCAAATATATTCATTGAGCTTTGACGGCTGACGACGAAAGACCTAGAATTGGAACCCTAGATATTAAAAGCATTGGGAGTGGCAGTGAAACGTCTTCTGCTGGTGATGCTGAATTGGATTTATGGGCGAAGAAGGAAGGACAATGACTCAACACTAGAGCTGCCCTTATTTCTATAAATATTTTTCAAAATGGCGGCGCATAGGAGAGTAGGGTCCAAAAAGTTTCCATTTTATGCCACAATGCTCCATGTAAAATTTGGACTCGATCCGACGACTCTAAGTAGACCCAAAATTGAGTTGAATAACACCGTGCAACAGTGGTTTTCACACTAGATAAAGACCATATATACGTGAAACTTGAGACCTTATGTAGTAAAACTGCATTCTCAGTTTAACGCCAGAACGTCAAGTTTTTTTTTTATTAAATCAAATATTTCCACGAACCATATGATAACGATATGGGCATCACATTTTAATGGATCTGTACCATAAATTTCAAATATGTATTTTTAAAGTTTTAAAGCTTATTATCATTTAAATAATTTTTTCTGAAAAAATATATGTAGAAGAAGTTATATGTACATTTTATTAATCTAGCTTTACTAGTTTAGTAAAAAAGAAAAAAATGATAATTTTCTTATTTTTATGTTATTCTTCACTAAGCTATTACTCAGAAAAATCTGATAAAAAATAATAAAGTTACAATATCTTAAACATTAACTAAAGATGTTTTTTGAACGATGGATATTTTTTGAGATAAGCTTCAACAACTTGCAATAAGAATTGTTTTTCGTCTTCTTTGTTGGTCAATATCCGATTATAGTCCTTCATGAACTTCACTCCCCTTTCAGCGGTGTCATTAACGACGGCTAAATTTTTGCAGAAAACGCGGCCTTCTTTAAAACTCTCGTTGGTTTCCCATGTTGATGGGTCAAATTCCAAAAACTCCGGCGACAAACCGAACCGCACGTACAAATTGTTAGTTTTATTTGAAATGAAGTCGCTCAAGCTATAGTTCGCGAATGTTTGCGGTTTTAAAACGGCCCGATTTTGATCCACTTTAATAATAGGCTCATCGTATACAAGGCGCTCAACCATTTTTCTTTTCTGTTCAAGATAAACATTCGAATCATAAAAATTCTGTACTAATCAAATAAATTCTTTTTTATTAAATTGAATAAACGGAGAATATCATGGAAAACTTTGTAATTAGTTAAATTATTTTTTTATTTATTTATGATAATTTTAAATTTTAGGTGAAAATATCGAATTATCGATTAATCGATTAATTGTTTCCATTTAATCGCGATTAATTATTTGTCGTTTTGATTAATCATATGATTAATTAATCGATTATTCTTTTTTAATTGCCATCACTAAGTATACCTCGATATTCAAAACCTTTTACAATTGTAATGCAGAAAAGTTTATTTTCACATTAATATTTTTAATGAAAAATCAGAATTTCTATTTGAAATTTAATTAAATAACAAACTTCAATTATAATTCAAAAAAGGTCGATTAGAAATCTACTTAAAGTTCAAAAAAGTAAATTTTACTTAATATTAAGAAGAAAAAAAAAACAATCCAAATGAATTTGCAGTTGATAAACTGAATTTTTAGATAAGACCAAGTGGAAATTTTAAATTTACCGGCCGTCGAATGATGGTTAGAACACGGGATTATCATACGGGTGACGGTTTCATACCTGTCTCAGATATCTAAATTTCTTTCGATCCTCCCTCGATCGACAACAACTTCACAGTAGTATTGAGTCAATCGGAATGTCTATTAAAGTGTTCTTAAACTGATGACATCCTTATTTGTCGTTAAACTGTGGGTGCCATTGTGTGAGTCTATAAACAGAAGCGAGTTAACCACTCAAATGGAAAAAGCTCTCCCATACCTCAATCATAAGATGTAAACGACAATGTAGTAAGTTCAGTGTGTATAAACCTAGACTGGAAAAAGATAAGCGTTTAAGCGTATGGGATTTACCAAAAGGTGCGTGTCAAAGCTTTCAGGTTTTTGAGGGTTTGTCTACGATTACAAGATAATTAAACTGGCCAAATTCAAATATCCTCCCGTTGTCCCTTTGGAAGTTATGGAAAAAATGTTAACTATCCAAAAATATGTAAATTTGTATGGGAGATACCAGAAGGGGTGGGGCTAGTCTGCCCATTTGCAATCCCATTACTTCAGTTTGGTAAATATTAATACTTGTAAGTTTTCATACGGATCTGTTAAGGTTTACTTGAGTTATTGTGCCCACCAGCCAGACAGACGAACATAGCTCAATCGTCTTAAAAAGTCCTGAAACGAATTTGGTCTTAAGATACTTTGATACAAATGATATATACCCTAATCCCTAAGGGTGATGGTATAAAAAATATATGGACATAGGCGTAAATGAGTTATTTCTGCTTCTTTATTTGAAGTACTATAAGAGCTGGAGTAAACCGCCCGTTTTTTTTATCAGGTTTTGCCTATCTTGGCAATAGAACTAGTATAACTTTTTGGTGCTTTCCATTTGAAATAATTGGTGAACAAAAGATATGTATACATATATATACATGCTAAAGTATATTGGTGGATTGGTGCCATTTGCAACGGAGGTACAAGAACGGGTGTGGCAAATTTTTTTGTTTCTACGGTTTTGCCAATACTTTGTAATGATATAATGAATCTGACTAAATTAAAGTGTTAGGGAGAAAGTATATATCAACTTATACACATTGATAAATATTCATATTTTTAAAGAATATCTAGTAATGTCAACTGATAAACTAGTAAGACAATTTCACAAAATTCTTTTTTTTTCTCACATAACTATTCATATTCATTTCAAACTCTTGCTCTTACGTAACCGAGTATTATGGCACACTTAAATCTTTTCATTCCACTCCATTACATTTTCCATTTCTTTGGGATTAAACTAACCTAACCCAACGTTCTATTGTCTTTGGATGTTGCTTTATTTTTCAGAACAATATCGTAATTATGCACGGTCCTGTGTTACTATTGTTTTGTACCTGTATCCCTGCACTCTGGTGAACACTTGTGGCAAAGGATGATGAAATCCTCGTTTCGATGCTGATGAGATTTTTGTGTTCCAAATGATGATGAAATGAGAACGTGAGTTTATTTGTGTACACTATAGGGTGTGTGTACACAAAAAGATCTGGATGGAGGTGAAAATTGTTTACGTAGATACATGGAAACATACGATGTACGTACGACAGTGGTTGCGTTGCATGTGGAAATTAAAAGTAAGAATGGACTAATTGTGAAGGGATATGTACAACAAAGCCTACAGGAAGAGGGTTTGAAAATAATCTACAAGAAATCGACAGTGGGGGTAGTTATATCGCAATAATTTGACATAGGGCTGATTGCTAATTTTATACTTTTACTTTTGGAGGGAGACGTATCTCAATTGGTATTATGTATATCTTCTATGTGTGTTGTGTGTTGGCCGAAACATTTTTGACATAATAATTATTATATTCATTTCATATTTGTCGTAAGATAATTTACAAAAACACTTGTAGCTCAATTGTTGATTAAGACCAAAAAAAAGGAAAAAATATAAAGTTTTACCGCTAATTTTCGGCCAAACCAAAATATCTTCTAACTTGTTACAAGTCATTAGTACGCGTATGAACTCACCTTGCCTGAATGACAAATGGAGTGACCGACCTAAAATAGCAACACAAACTATAAATGGGGTTTTGTTGGGAGTCAATGGTACATTAAAAATCCATTTAAATCAAAATCATACCTGATTTTTACGGACTTCAGCTTTAAGACACTTCTGTTCGAAAAGAAACAGAAAGTTTTGCGAAACAAAAACTTATAATCTCTTATTTTTATTTTTCTCAAAAATGTTATATTTTCCTGTTTAACTCGACCATACGATTTAAAATTAAGTTTCAGCTTAAAATTCCCATTTCTGGGTTAAACTTTTGTATTATTGCACAACTCATGAGTAACGCTCGTATATATTTTTTGGACAAAAACAGTACATTTCACTGAAATTTTGTAAAAAAGCAGTACATCGATTTGGAAAAACAGTACTTTTCGCAGTACATATTTACATAGCATAACATATATATTTTATTCAATATGTAAATAATTAACAATCATGTCCAGAATCAACTTTTGTTGTTGTTTTGTATTTATCATTTGAAGCAATTTGAATAAGCAATGCCAGCTTCGTTTTGAGTTAATTGTAGAAATCAACGCATTTGTACTTCATATTACATTTTACGGTCAGAATCGCCTTCAATGTTTGCACATCTAATCGGGTTTTGTCTGACGTCTAAGTTTTGTTCACTGCAGAGAAGATTTGCTCCACTGATGCTGAAGTTCCTGGCAAACATAAAATATATTCAACGTTCATGGCCATTTCTTTGAATTCGCAATCAGCGTTATTGAGATGAATAAATATCTCCACCCACCGATCCACATTCGAAACATTGCCTTCTTTCCATTGCATAATTTTGTCGCTCGTTTTTGATATATCGTCGTTCCGAAGTTATCTTCACGTATCTCCAGAAAATTTTTTTGTGGGAAATTGGTTCTAAAGTTTCAAAACTTAATACAAAAAAAGTTGTGTGAAAAAAGTATTCCAATATTTTTGTCAGAAGTAGTGCTTGAAATTCTACATATATTAGTGTAAAAAAAACCATAGCCATGGAAACTATTTTCCGAGTTATAGCTATTTTTACATCAAATTATTTTGTCACCTTTTGTTGTATACGCCACTTTTTGGGAAATATTTATTTTTTTATGGCACATACGTGAAAATAACATGAAAACCCTCATTCATATGTTTTTACTCCGAAATTATCTTCACGTATATCCACTATACATTCAGTAAGTTGCAAGTAGGCAATTGATCAATAACAACGTGAAACATTTGCGCATTCTGTGCAACGTGGTACTAAATTTTACCGAAATGGGTTATAAAGTCATTAGAATAGAAATATATATGTATCGTCACCTGGAATGTAAAAAAAGCGAAACCCTCATTTTCATAATTTCAGAGGAGAAGCAAAAAACTTTATAACATGAAAAGTATTAAATTTTTGGATACGAATTACTCACAGATTCGCTAAAGATCAACAATATATTAATATATTTTTGGAAATTTTTTTTTTAGAATTTCTGAAGTTGTTTGTGTTAGTCTTTTTTGATTGTTTATGCAATAAAACCGTTATTTTTGGACCTTTGACGGGACGTGTAGAATCGCCTACTATGCCATATTTAATCCAAAAAAGAATTTTTAATTTTTTGAACTTACGGTTTTTGCATTTCCCTTGATGGTATGTCGAATTGTTAATTGTTTGTTTCGAAAAATTTTATTGATAACACACTGCTACAGTATGGAAAAAAATTAAGGAAATTGGAGGAGTGACATGTTGTAAGTGTGATTAAGAACAACATGTATCTGTAACCCATATTTCTATAACACCCTCAAAAACCTGAATTACGGGTAAAAAACGGGTCTCCACTTCAGGGCTTATAACTCAGTCAATTTTTAACCGTGTTTAGTTGCTTTAATGGTCTGAAAATAAGAAGAGACTACTGTCTTTCAAACGATGTATATATTTAAATAAATAACTTGTCAGATATGCCTGTGTTTGCCTTGAAACCGCAAACTTGTAGGATTTGAAAGTGACGTTCTTCGAAAAACTTCAATAATTTAACCACTGTGTAAACAATTTTTTGGGCAAATATGCGTTGTACTCGTAAATGAATGCAATTTCTTAATAAAATAATAAACATTAGAGAATCCTAATAAAATATAGGATAAAAACTTCTTCTAACTTAAAAAATAGTGCAAAATCCAACAAGTTTGCGGTATCAGGGCAAAAACAGACATATATGACAAGTTATCTATATAAATATATGTATTGTTGCAAAGGCCGAGTCTTTTCTTTCCAAAACCATTAAGAAATCTAACTTTGGTTAGAAATTGACTGAGTTATAAGCCTTCAAGTGAGGAAAGTAATGAAGAGTCGGTATTTTTACCCGTAAGTCAGGATTTTTGTAGTTTAGGTAACTTTGGTATACAGGTTATTGTTGTACTCGATATGACATACAACATGCACTAGTTTACGTTCTAAATTCTCAGTAACTGTAGCACGGTGTAATAAATTTTTCAAAATATGTCACATTTTTCTGGCACATACGTGAATATAACTTATTTTTTTTATAATTCGAAATTTTCATATATTTTTTATTGTATATCCACAACAATGGTTCATACGGCATCATAACGCAAAAATTTTTTCCCAAAAGTGGATATACAACAAAACGGCTGCTCAATATCTCAGAAACTATAAGAGGTAAGGACCTGGGGATTAAACAGATCGATACATCTAACAAATTTATCCAAGGAAATGATCTTATCTCAATTTTTTTGATTTTGTGATATACGTGAAGATAACTTCGGAACGACGATATGTAAATTGGGTGTGCAAATATACCTCATTTTCATTGGCATTGTACAAATTCTTTTCCCTTAACTTGTTCATAACGGCTTCGACTTCATTCCATTAGTACAAAAGCATTCAAATCAAAGCAGGCAAAATTACCGAAAAAATCGGTGTGTAAAGCAGCCATCTCAATCGAATTGTATCCATTGTCAATAAGTTTTTGCTATTCTGCTACTACAGCTGGGGATAAAAAATCATCCTCTTGACGCATTTTTAGTGTTTCTTCGATCTTATTTTTGAAGTAAACAATATTATTGCATGAATTCGCTGTTCGCTGTTTATATTTCTATTATGTATCGAAAAACAGTACTTTGAGGGAGAAAAGCAGTACGCAGTTTTTGGTGTCGAAAAACAGTACTGTACTGCGAAAAACAGTACAGATACGAGCCTTACTCATGAGTCATGACCCCAAATTTAAAGAATATACTCAAATTTAATTTTTTTGCCACCAGAACACAAACGTCGAAAAGCTCACATTTTGTCTAACGAATTCTCAAAACACAGCATTTTACAGAGCCGTTATAAAAACCAGAAAATCGTTTCAAACTATTAATGTTATTCACCTACTTTTTAATGAATCACGAAATACTACATATTAAAATTTAATTACATAAAAAACTTAGCGTCTCCTTTATGTGACTTTCTCTTTAAAGAAAACATCCTTTGCAATTATCCAAAAAAATCGTATAGTATAAAAAAAATCAGAGCTATGCAGACAATGTTCTGTAGAAACTGCAGCAATTAAGTTCACATTTTGGCATTTAAATAACTGAAAAATCCTTTCGCACTCGTGTATGATTTGTTCGTGAAAAAAGTGACTTTTAAGAACCAAGTAAAATTTATATTTTTCATTGGAGATTTTAAAGGAACCGTTTTCTTTTGTTGGGAAAATAACATATATTCTCATATATATATTCATATATATATATTGAAAGGAACCGTTTTCTTCTGTTGGGAAAATAACATATATTCTGCGATATTTTGCGATCTTCCTTTAAATTCAACATTTTCCAGAACGTTTTTACAAATTTCATATAACTGAATATTCGAAAAGTGGAACGAAGAATCGATAACGAACTTCACCATTGTTTTTGTTTTGGAAAAAAATAGGCTAACCTATGCTAATATCTCACGCTCTTTGAAGTTTCATGGCAATTGGGAGGTATTCTATTCAAAATTAAACTTAATCTATATATATAAAAATGGTGGCAAAAATGTATAGTAATTCATCAATTGAGAACGGCTGTGCCGATTTTGCTGAAATTTTTTTTCAGTTGTTCGTAATTACCAGGAGAAGGTTTATGTAAAAGAAAATTTTGGGAAAATCCTCCGGAAAAGCCGAAAAATTGGAAAAACCTATAATTGCTTTTTTGTATGGAATTTTGTGTGCAATTGTTACGAATTATTTTTCGAATGGAAAAATAAAAAAATTCGGAAAATTCAGGAAAATTTCGAAAAATTTTAATACTATTTTTCGACGAAATTTTGCTTTTTGTCGTACGATTTTATAGTTTTGCACGATGTAACTTGCAAAAAATTTCGGATAATTATTCCGAAATTACTTTCTGAATGGAAAAATAGATAAATTATCGGTGGAAAACTCGGAAAATTCGAAATCGAAAAATTTTAATTTTGTTGGCAATATTTTGCATTTCATCGCCTGATTTGAGGTAAATCGCAAATTAAATTTTTGTCGGTTTTTGTATGGAAAAATAGAAAATTTTAGTTGGAAAATTATGGAAAATGACAAAAAAATTTCTCTTTTTTTCAACAAAATTTTGCATCTTATCGTATGTTTTGGTAATTTTGGGCTATGTAAATGTGAACAATTTCGAACAATTATAACTTTTCGAATGAAAAAATAGAAAAAATTCTTGGTGGAAAACTCGGAAAATGCAAGAAAAAAATCTAAAGATTTGGATGCCTTCGACGAAATCTTCCATTGTATCGCTTGATTTGATGATTTCAGACGACGTAAAGGTGCAAATTTCGTTGTGTTGCTGAAAAATTTCGGATTATTGTGAAATATCTATATATATATAAAAATGGTGGCAAAAATGTATAGTAATTCATCAATTGAGAACGACTGGGCCGATTTTGCTCAAACTTTTTTTCAGTTGTTCGTTATTGCCAGGAGCAGGTTTATGTGAAAGAAAATTTTAGGAAAATCTTCCGGAAAAGTCGGAAAATTGGAAAAATCGAAAATTGCCTTTTGTAGGGAATTTTGTGCGCAATTGTTACAGAATGGCTTTCCGAATAGGAAAATTGAAAATTTTTTTTGTAAAATTCGGAAAATTCCGGAAAAATTCAAAAAGTTTGAATTTGTTGTTCGACAAAATTTTGCATATTATCGTATGATTTGATAATTTTGGACGATGTAATTTTGATTATTTAAGAAACATTTTGCATAGCAAATTAAGTTTTTGTATAACTTTTGGTGTGCAATTGTTCCGTACTGGCTTTCTGGTTGAAAAAATAGAAGATTTTGGTTGGAAAGTTATGGAAAAATTCCAAAAATTTGAATTTTTTTAGACGAAATTTTACATTTTATTGTGTTTTGATAATTTTGAATGATGTAAAAGTGAAAATTTTGGTAATCATTCCGAAATGACTTTTTGAATGGAAAAAGAGAAATTCAAGATAATTTTTGGAAAATCCTTCGGAAAAGTCGTGAAATTGAAAAATCGAAAATTGTTTTTTGTATGGAATTTTGTGTGCAGTTGTTGCGGAATGACTTTTCGAATTTAAAAATAGAAAATTCTTAGGGAAAAACTCGGAAAAGTGTAAAAAATTTGTTTTTTTTTTATTGACCAAATTTTGCAATTTTCGCATGATTTGATAGTTTTGAACGATGTTTAGGTGAAAAATTTCGTTTAAATGTTGGTTGGTAACGAGGAAAATAAAAAATCCGTCGAACCCGAAAGGATGTGTGGCAATCTGCTGCCAACATTGGGAATGCCAGCGCCATATCGTTCGATGCAAGATGCATTCGATAGCGAATTTTAACGGGAGCAAGACTATAATCTAGAAGAGCTGACCGGAAGAGTTCGAACAAATGTGCCGCTGTTAAATACCGAGTAAAACGATTTACGAGGTTATTTAAAAGGACTTGGTGGGGCTATGATTTTGCTCAAAATCTCTAATGATGCTGATTTACTTAAACCATGCTTGAAAACGTCGTCAATGTCAACCTCCCATCTTCTGCTGAATTCCCGAAACAACTGCTAACGCTTGGCAATGACCAAATTCGGGTTGATGTTTCGACTAAATTGATATCGTTCCATGCATATTTTTGCCAGTTCACATCGTTGGAAAAGTAACTCATGACATTGCACAAAGTTATCAAAATCTCGAATGGATTAATTCACGGGCAGTATATTACTAGCAGAGAAGAATAAAGACATCAATAACTATTATTTTAAATTAGAAAGTTTAATCGCTTGAGAACTGCATTCGTACAAATCTGTTTACAGCTTAAGATGCCGCATAATTTACAGATAAAGGTGCGATCGATCATAATCATATTGCGGAATCTGAATCAACCGAAATTGTGCAACGGTACGCGGTTGTCCGTCAAGAATCTGATAAAAAATGTGATTTCAGACGATCATAAAGAACAAATTCAAAGAAGAGGAAGTCCTTATCTTATGAATAAGATAATTCCAACTGATTATCTATTCCAATTCCCCGACGACAATCAGTAAATCGCATTGCCAATCGTTGAAAGTATGTGAGATTAATCTCGAATTTCCCTGTCTTACGTGCGGTCAGCTGAACGTTGCCTTTTCGACCTTTGGAGAACCGCCTTCGTTGTTTGTTTTTCCGGCGGAAAACTAATGGAAAAAATTTGTTTACCACACATTCTCTACTGAGTTTATCTGAAGGCATAAAACTGGGGCGAGACGAAGTTTGCCGGGTCCGCTAGTTTTTAAATAAAAATGCTTGCTTATTCGAAAATTATGTAAAATATCGAAATGCCGCATTTCCTAGTGGATCGTAGACCAATTTGGACAGATCTAAATAAGAATCTTAGGTCCAGACCAGCCTCTGGCCGTGCTTATGGATGAAAACTTATCGTCAAATCAGTACAACGTTGTTTACGATCAAGCAAAAAAATCGCATTTGCACATTGTTTCCACCTTATTATGCTGTAAAAGAGGCATAGAGGACATAATAATTTCTGAAGTTTTAGCTGAATCTTCGCTTCAGACGCTTAAAAATCATGCCGTAAGGGCTGAAAGGGATTCTAAGAACTTTATCAGGCTATATTTCTAATACTCAATGCCCGTAAGTCTTCCGATAGGGCCATTTTCGGAAAACGCTCAAGAGCTATGAAGCAAAGACTACAAAAAATATCAAGAACTCTTTACTAGAAAATTATCCCGTTGTAACAAAAATGCGGATTTATTCAATCGACTGCTTATTTCACCGGATCCGTACAAGGTAAGGCTTTCTAAATCACCAAAAACCAAGCATAGTGAATTTACGCCAGAAGTTTCAGAGTTGTTAGAACCATTCGCAGACCAAAGTAATGATAACAAGCTTTTAGAAGATAGTAATATAATAAAAACCATAATAAACTTAAAAACTCAAATTTTAAAAAACCAATAAATATTATTTTTTTACTTGTTTAAATAATTAAGTTCCGCTAAACTCAAGAAATTTCGCACTGTGCACCGGCCCAAAACGAGATCAGCAAGGTAAATACACGGCTTAAAAACAACAATGTTGCAGGAGCCGATGGCCTGCCGGCTGCAACATGCATGTACATTAGACCGTATCACCTTACAGGCACACAAAAAAAAGTTATCCGTACACCAGCAAATATGAAACATTGTTCCAAGGACATTTGAAAAAAAAAAATTTTTTGTTTTTTTGCCGAACGTAGGGGTCGCCTTTTTAGTTTTTTCGTTATATCTTCCATATTACAAGTCCGATCTTAAAGCTTGATATAGCGAATTTTTTGTCTCGGCAAGGCCAATATTTTTGCTCTTAGGTCCGTTGACCTCAAGTGTACCGTTCTAGTACTTACCCCCCATATCTAATTTCGTACCACCCTAATGTGCCACCCTAATGTTAGAAATTTATAGCTCGCGAAAAACCATAAAACTTTTGCGAAGAAAGTATCTCGATAAATACAGCACAACTATCTAAAAAATGCTTTTATAAATTCAATGTTGCAGATCGTAGGGGTCACTTTTTTAAATTTGTCATAGCTTCAGTATTTACATTCAGATATTAAAGTATGATATATCGATGTGTTTGTCTGTGGCAGACCAATTTTTTTTAATTCAAAAGTCTTTGATCTCAAATTACCTTTACTACAGTTGAGTACGGTTATAGCGAACTCCCAGGGACTACGCATTTAAGTTCGTTATATGCGAAGTTCGTTATATCCATGGTATAAAAAAATAGACTCAAATATATTTGTATTATATTTTATTAGTTTTAATATTGTTTAACAGTATTTTATTACATAAAAAAAATAGAACAACCAACTTCAAAATAAATCAAACAAATCTTCAGGAATAAAAACAACAGAACAACAGAATAACTTTTCAGTAGCTGTTTGAAAGAAATTACTTTACCGTTGCTGACATAATTAAGAACATTGTAGAGAGTTCGTTATAACCGCTAAAAAATGTATGAATACTGGAAAATGCGACAACAAATATTGTTCGTTATATGTAAAGTTCGCTATAAACGATGTTCGCTATAACAGTAAAGATTTATATGAAAAAAATAATCAAAACCGTTGGGACCAGAAAAAGTGTTCGTTATAACTGAAAGTTCGCTATAAACGGTGTTCGTTATAAACGTACTTGACTGTACTAACAAAATTTTTCCACCCTTAGAATGTTTTGTTATCGATGATAACGGATGCGATAGTGCGTTCAGATGGCTATATGGATGCAACTGGATGCATTCGTCAAATATTCGGTCCACAAGTTGTTAATTTTATAAACTTAAAATTTTATAAACTTGCGTCCATATAACCCAAGAGCCGTCAAAAATATAGCCAACTTGAATCACGTCGAGGTATGATCAACTAAAATTATTATTATTTTACTTTGCTTTTTGTTGCTAATTCCTTGTTGTGTAATTTGAGGTATGATGTAAAGGTTACTTCAGGTCAAAGACTTTTGAATTAAAAAAATTGGTCTGCTACAGACAAACACATCGATATATCATACTTTAATATCTGAATGTAAATACTGAAGATATGAAAAATGTAAAAAGGTGACCCCTACGATCTGCAACATTGAATTTATAAAAGCATTTTTTAGATAGTTGTGCTGTATTTATCGAGATACTTTGGGGGGTAAATACTAGAACGGTACACTTGAGGTCAATGGACCTAAGAGCAAAAATATTGGCCCCGCCGAGACAAAAAATTCGCTATATCAAGCTTTAAGATCGGACTTGTAATATGGAAGATATAACGAAAAAACTAAAAAGGCGACCCCTACGTTCGGCAAAAAAACAAAAAAAAATTTTTTTTGAAATGTCCTTGGAACAATGTTTCATATTCGCTGGTGTACGGAGAACTTTTTTTTGCGATACGGTCTAATGTACATGCTCATAAACACGATTTGGCTAAAGGAAGACCCATCGAATACAAGGTCTAGTCTAGTATGTAATGTGAAAGACGCAACTAATTGTTTTGAAACTTTGCATAGGTTAATATTTTCCCAAAACTACTTACGGTATTGCAAATGGGCGGGGCCATGCACGCCCATTCTGGTACCTCCGATACAAATAAATCATTCCGCCCACTTTAGAAATCGAGTAGTAATATCAATACACACAACGCGATTTTTATTAGAAATTAAATTATTTGTATAAATTACAAATTAAATTTATTTCATATATCTGTCAGATTTATCTTATAAACCACATTCAAAGCTTAATAACTTTGGTTTCTCTTAAGCCAAAGTTCGACACCACATTAGAATGATAAAAATAATAATTATTTTAGTCCATCATCGAAAACTGAGTATTGTAATTTTATATACAGGTGAAAAAAACAGAGCTTACATATTGACTTTTGTAATAAAAATACTAGAAGAATTGGCTTAAAAGATAAATTAAAAAGATGCTATATTGTTCCCGACAATGGGTCAAATGGCGTAGATGCATTCATAAAGCACAAAATTTTATCGTGTGCCTGTCACAATCTAAAATTAATAATAGACGTTGTTTTTTAAATTAGATAGCTTTAATAGATTTTGATCTATTGAACAATCTTTTAACTTTGTTAAATCCTTTCAAAGATTACTCAGAAGCCCTAAGTTCGAAAAAAAGTCCAAATGCGTTTTATGAAACTTTGTAAAATTTGCTCAGATACCCTTTACCATTTGTAAAAATGGTGATAAAACTATTTGTTTGCACTACAACTATATTTTATTAAACTTTGTACCACAAAACAGGGGAGTTGGTGAGAGGTGGGCGTTAGCTTCACACATCCATTTGTTATTAATAATTTTTTTTTTTTGAAATGTTTCGCTTAGAGAACGAAAGCTTGTATACTAAATTTCAGATCGATAGCTCTTATACTGCGGCAGTAGTCAGGTTCAGGGATAATGAGCTTCTTGACAGAAGCTTACATACCAAATTTCAGCCCGAAAGCTCATATACTACAGTGACATACAGACGGACACTCCCAAAAAGGGTGAGTTTGGGACCGGCCGTGGCATGATAGTTAGAACAGGTGGCAGGAGTATTCTTGCTCATCTTACAACGATCTTGCTCATCTCACGCAGTGGCATGATAGTTAGAACACGCGACCAGTGAAAAAATTAGAATTTTTTTCGAAGTTTATTAAAAATAAACGAGGGATCTCTAAATTTTTGGGAAATTTTATTATATCAATTTCTTAAGCGGACTATTAGTTACAACTTTGCTTAAGAAGAGAAGGAGCTAGATTAAAAACTGTACAAAATGTTGGCCAAAAACTTATGTCACCCTTTTTCAAGGGATCCAAGGGATTTCAAAAAGTTTAGGGGGCCAAAAAAATTTTTTGTAGCCAATCAGCCAAACTTAGTTAGGGTTTTACTCAGCTCCGGTTGTACTATCGAACCTATATAGTCACGCTCGGATGTTTTTCAAAAAGTTTGATTTTGTGTCATAGTGTTATCGATTACAAAGCTGCATTCGACAGTCCGATACGACACTACTATTAAATTACACTATGCGACAGTCAAAATCGGAATGGGATGAAACCAACGGGAAATGTTATATCGGCCAAAAACAAGTTATACGTGGCCCGGCGTTTCGCTGGGTCACGTCTAGGAATTGAGATATATCGATTTGAAGTTAGTAACTATCATACAGGGGAAATTGTCACTTTTGGTGGTCTTTTTTGACATAACTCGAGAACCACTAGTCCGATTTTGCTCAAACAAATTAAAAAAAAAATTAAAAATTACAATTCCTTTAATCTGTTCATATAACGTTTTTCTATATAGTCAACGTTTTTGCCGGTAAAAATAAATGTATGAAGAAAAAAAATATTTTTTGCCAATTTCCCCTATATGATAGTTACTAACTTCAAATCGATATATCTCGATTCCTAGACGTGACCCAGCGAAACGCCGGGACACGTATAACTTCTTTTTTTTCAATATAACTTTCCCCGGTAGTTTAAACCCTTCCCGATCACTGACCCCTACCATTTGTCTCACAGTGTTATTAGATGCTATGGCTAGACTAAGCCATTTTCTGCCGAGCGATGCTTTAGACAAGTCGATAGTTCGATATTTTTAACATCGTAATGGTGATGATCTTATGGAAGACAGCAGTAATCACGACTGGTACCAACTTAAATATAAGTCACATGATGCTAGCGTATACCGATGATATAGATATCATGGCCAGGGACATAGAGTCTACTCGTTTGAAACGCTGCGTGAACGTTGACAACTTTAACTTTGAAGAATGTGCTTCGAATTCTTTTCTACCTGCGGCTACTGATGGATGAAGTTCTATTAAGAAGAAAAGGACTATGATATAGAACGGAAGAGACGGGTACAGTTTGTTTTATTTTCCGTAGCGGACATACATTTGTATTGATGGCTTACGGTACTACCTAAATGCAAACTTGTGCGTGTTACACTGGTGGTATGAATTTCAAGTTACATAATATTTTCCGCAGCGGACACAAGTTCGTAGTTAGGTAGCGCCATAAAACTGTAGACCTCGTTGTGTAATCCTAAAAATAGAGGCGTGTTCATTTACAAAAAAAAAACGGTAAATTCTCCCATTTCCTATTTACGGGATGCGAAGGAAAGGTATATTTTTTGTATTACGAGTGTTGATTTTAGTTTATAGCCATTTATAAAAATGGTCTTTGCTATGTTGAACTATTGAAATGTGTATTTGCCCCCATCAGCCAAATGGCCACACCAACAATTTCCGTAAATATTGGTTAAAAACAAAAGTTTACATCTCCCGAAATCATATTATTGTTTATTGACGATTTGCATATTTAAACTAATGCCATTCACTGCACAGTTTCAACTTTTCTTTAAAATTCAACTGATGTCAATGCTCCAAATGAATCATGTCCCCCCCTTTCAAATCTGCATAGAGTAGATCTAATGAAGCAACATTCGGACAAGTCATTAATCTAAACGTACCCTGCAACTAAATCACAATTAACTCACACTTATGAGTAGCCGTCTTCCGTTTACCGCAATGGTCGGTTCCAACCATTAGACGCTGCGAGTGGTATCTCGGCGTAATTGAAGTGTGAGTACTCGACGTAATGACTGTGGAAACGAGTTTCTATTGCCGATCGCCTTTTTGTGTACCACAAAAATGACAAGACAAAATTAATGTACGACCGGCTTCCAGTCGGCTACCGTTCGTTTAGGATTGTATCTGTTTTGAAAGCGCCGAAGCAAAAGATTTTTTCCTCTTCAGAGTTACCATCGGCACTAATTGTTGTGAGTAATTAACTTTGCCCAAATCCATAACACGGCACTCTGCCAATCAATCAATACCCAGTCAGGATACTACGGTGGGACAGACGGAAGATACGTGTTGCTATGCACGTACGCACACAACTAATACCCCCTATGAACAAAACATTACTCAGAGGAGAAAGGCACCGAAGATGAAAGACCATAATTACGATTTAATAGAGTCAAAGGTGAACGGTAAAAAGGATTTAAAGAACATTAACAGTCGGGTTTGAAATCACAGGTAGAATATAGTGTGAAACAGGTCAGTTGGCGTTTGGTGTACACTACTATGTGTATCCGGGACAGCGAAGGTCACATTGACTGTGTGTTTGTGTGTGTAGGCCATAAAACCAAAAGTTTGGTTAAATCATTTACGACCGACTGGTTTATGCGAGAGTCCTAAACAAACATTTAATTGTTTATTTATGACACTTTCTCTAATCTGGGCTTAAGACAGATACGGAAATAGTTTTGTATTAGCTCATGCCAACATACATACTACATACTGCATATGTTTGTCTTTCGATTTAAGGCAAAGTTAATGGTCCTGTGGAAGTACTTAGTAGTTTTTGTTAACCACCATTAAATGACGTTTAAGACAGTTAAACTAAACAAAACACACGGAGATTTATTATTGAATTCTGAAAATATGAAAAAACATTATACAAATCTATGTGTAATGAGGAAAAGGATGGGAAGTTCCTAATATGTATGATTACAGTTATAGTTTCATTTCCTTTTTCCGCCGTATAATGTTACAAATTGTCGCAGTTTTATTAAGGTTTTATTAAGTACAATACATTTCGTAAAAAAATACTCTATGTAAATCAATTCGGACAGAACGCATAAAATTGGGAAGATAACGAGAAAAAAGAGTAGGAGCATTAGATTTTTTAGAACCAGTTGAATTTGCTAAAGAATATTAGCGGAGATGTAAACTTATTGTCAAATAACAGTTTAAAATAATTGAACAAGTTGTTGATTTCACTAGACATCATGACATTTCATAGCACACTACCATATGTAAAAATATTCCTTATGCGGCGCACAGTGGGTTAAAACATAGATAAACCGGGGATTAATTCAGGGAAGCCCATTATTATCGCTCATAAGTTAACGCCTTCATATAAGCTCCAGGGTAATATTAAATCACAGATAGTTCAAATTTAAATGTAATTTATTTGAATTTAATCGAAATCAGTGAAATCTGAAAAACAATTTTTTTCGATTTGTTTTCCGGCGCAATAACAAACAATGAAGACGGTTTGTCGACACACGAACAGGCAACGTATAGTTGACCGTGCGAATAGCAGGTAAATTCGAGATTGATTCCACAAACTTCCAACGATTGGCTTAGCGATTTATTGATTGTCATCTCAAAAGTCAATCGAATGGGTAATTAAATTCGCTCGAATTAGAAAAAAAGGAATTCGTGGAATAATGACTTCATCTCCTTTAAATTTGCCCTTGGTGATTTTCGCTTTAATCACATTGTTCATCAGTTTTAATTTCGGATGATTCAGATCCCGCAACATGATTATGATCGATCCCAAATTCAGCTGTAAATTATGCGGCGGAGTTCCTGGCACATCTAGGGAGTTCAAAAATTCTATCGGATAGTTGGTCGCCTCATTATCATCTGTCACGCTGTCAACGGATTTGTATGAATGCAGGTCTCTATCGATTCGACTTTGAATAATAACATTCAAACTATCGACGTCTTTATTCTTCGCTGAGCAAAGAAAAACTTTGATGATATAAACTAGTAAAAATTTGCGGGGAATGTCATCAATCCAGTTGAAACATCAATAGGAATTTGGGCATTACCATTACTGGGAGCATCGATAAATTAAATGCTTCCTATTCCACCGTGAACAACCTTCATCAGCGAGTAGTACACGTTCGTTTGCGCTGCTTTAAACAACGGTACATTAGTTCGGACTCTTTCAGCCATCTCATCCCAATCATAGTGCTGCTCTCGTTGCAATTCGTGATTGAATTCATCGCGCATCGATTTGGCACTGGTTTCCCATCACGTACATGTATTTGTCACACAATGCGCTCGGGTTCGACGGATGACATGTGGCTATGATGATCGCAAACAATGTACGAATTTGATTCGCTGGAACATTCGCTTTTCGATCATTTCGCGTTTAATCGCAGTAAAAATTGTACAACGTTGATCTAGTTCAATTGCCAAATCACCAACGAAATAGATCTGAAGGAACTTATGATCTTCTTTTGGCGGTGGTAACAAAGTGCCCGCTCGATGGTGTATTTTCCTTAAATCTGAATGTTTGAAAGCAAATTTAAAAAATGTTGGAAGAATTGTTCTTTTTAATAATAACACTATGACACAAAATCAGACTTTTTCGAAAACACCCGAACGTTGAGTAAACCCTAGCTTAGTTAACACTTTGCTAAAGATATTCCTAGAATAGTTAATATCGGAAAAATGTTATGCCTTCGTTATTTTTGAAAAACAACGAAAAGAAATAAAAAAACTGTTTTTGTTGAAATTTACTATTTTTGTCGAACTGAGCTATCCATTACATTATAACTCGGATTGTAGCCGGGTTAATCAACAACTTTGGCTCCAAATGACGTCATTTGAAAGCATTCGTTGTACAAATTTTAAACGAGCTCTCGGCTCGCGAGCCTATAACCCAAAAAAAGAGCTAGCTCGCGAGCCGGGAGCCACAAAATTTCAAACGAGCTCTCGGCTCGCGAGCCAATAGCTACAAAATTTTAAATGAGCTCTCAGCTCGCGAGCCATGGGCCACAACATTTCAAATGAGCTCTCGGCTCGCGAGCCAAGAGCCCAAATAAAGAGCTGGCTCGCGAGCCTGGAGCCAAGAGCCCAAAAAGAGCCAGCTCGCGAGCTAAGAGCCAAGAGCCCAAAAAGAGCTGGCTCGCGAGCCAGAAGCCAAGAACCCAAAAAGAGCCAGCTCTCGAGCCAGCGAGCTCTTGGCTCTTGTGCAAAGTACCAAAATTATGTACCAAAAGTACTTTTTTATGCCAAAAAGTAATTTCATTGGCCAAAAAAAAATTTTCTGTTACATAAAGTACTTTTTTTGCACCATAGTACTTTTTTGTACCAAAAGAACTTTTAACGTACTTTTTGGCACAAAGTACTTTTTTTGTACCAGAATACTATTTTATACCAAAAAGCACTCTTTATGTACTTTTCGGCACAAAGTACTTTTTTGTACCAGAGACTTTTTTTGTACCAAAAGTACTTTTAATGTACATTTCAGCACAAAGTACTTTTTTGTACCAGGGATTTTTTTGTACCAAAAGTACTTGTAACGTACTTTTTGACACAAAGTATTTTTTTTTTGTACCAAAAGTACTCTTAATGTACTTTTCGGCACAAAGTACTGTTTTTTGTACCAGAGTACTTTTTTGTACCAAAAAGTACTTTTAATGTACTTTTCGGCACAAAGTACTTTTATTGGCCCAAAAACACTTTGCTGCACAAAGTACTTTTTTTGTACTAAAGTACTTTCTTATGACAAAAATTACTTTAGGTACATAACTTTGGTACTTAGTTTGAAATTTGTGGCTCCTAGCTCGCGAGCCAAGAGCTCTTTCGTAGTTTTGAGGCTCCTGGCTCGCGAGCCGAGAGGCGAAAAGGGCGAGCCAATACGTACTCTGCTTTGAACATAATAAATTTCAAAATAATCCGAAATTTTCCAAGCATCATAGCGAATTTTCCACTTTTACGTCGACTTTAAACATTAAACCAAGCGACACAATGCATAATTTCGTCGAAAAATCCAAATTTTTCGATTTTTTCTGGAATTTTCCGGGGTTTCCACCAAGAATTTTTCTATTTTTCCATTCGAAGTCAGAATTTTCCAAACAAGGTCATTTTGTATGGGTGGTAGCAGAAGGGGTCATCCGATATAGTTCGTAGTCATTCCTGATTTAAATTTGCATAACCGTGAACTCACAAAAAAGATTTGTATGTAAGACTATGAGGGTGAATTCGGTCATTTGTATGAGAGGTACCCGATGGGTTTGTCAATTAGTTAGGCTTTCTGAGGTTTTGCCTCCTATCGCAATATAAGTAAATCGACCAATTTTCATTACCCCCCAAGTCCTCGTCTGGAAGTTTTGGATGTAATATTAGTTTTCCTAAATATGCCATTTTGTATGGGAGGTACCGGAAGGCGTAAATAGATGTAGTCCATATTCATTCCTAAGTCTGATTTTCAAAAGCGAACGTCTTATGCAAAATTTGAGTGAATTCAGTTTACTTACAAAAAAAGATATGTATGTAAAGCTATAAGGGTCAATTCGGTCATTTGTATGGGAGGTACCAGAAGGGGTGTGGCAAAGGTTTCGGTTTTAGACAAACCCAAAGTAGGCAAAAGTAGACAAACCCTACTTTTGCATGATAAATGAACAGACCAAATTTAAATATCCTTCAGTCATCCGTTTGGAAGTTATTGAGGAAATATTAATTATCCAAAAATAAAAAAAAATGTATGGGAGGTATAAGAAGGAGTGGGGCTATACTGCCCATTTACAATCCCATTAGTTCGTTTTGAAAAATATTAATTGTACTGGTAAATTTTCATACCGATCTGTTTAGGTTTACTCGAGCTATCCTGCTCACCAGCCAGACAGACGGACATAGCTCAATCATCTTAAAATGTCCGGAAACGAATTTGGTGTTAAGATACTTCCGGTCTAACTCGTCTCCTTTAATGCGTTACACTTTTTTGTATCAAATGATATATAATATGTATATAATATGAAAAATAATATGTACGTATATATGTATTTGAACCAATTTTAGGAATTATTGTGATAAAATTCAACATAATCATCATTAATCATTATCATCATCATGATAATAATCATCATCATAAACATCATCATTATCATCTTCTTCTTCATCATCATCATATGTTTTTAGAAGATGGGGTTGTTTCACGATAACTTAAATTAGTAAAACAAAACGCAATAAATCCGCAAGATTTTTCTTTTGGATATATAAGCTGATAACTCATATTATAAGAGTATTTACTTAAATTTGCTAGATCTCGCTTAGAAACTTGTTAAAACTCAATGTATTTATCGAAAATACAACATTTATGGAGCATTTAAAAAAAACATTAAAAATATGTGTTAGACAGTTAACTAAACAAAATACATATATTTTATTATATAGCCAAATACTTAAAGTTGTTGGTTCCATTATAATCCCAGTAGGAGTTCCATCATACTCACCGAAAAAATACTAATGTTGTCGTGCATCAAACACATTCAACAAAATCAAAGAAACAAAAATGGAATCTGACGTACAAAATGTTCGGTTTATTAAACGGACTAGTAAACATCAGCAATTTTATAGTTTGAAATCTCGTTTGAAGGTGAATGCCGTAAAAAAGTTTATATCATTCACTTCTCTCTTGCTCAGTAGTTCTCCAAAATTATCATTGTGGATGTCTTGCAGACACTTCCTACTGGGATATTTTTACTTTTAGAAGACGTAATAAAAATTATAAGTAATCTAAATATCTCACTTTTCTATTTTAGTCACGTCACGCTCACTGCCAATAAAGTAATTTACTCAAAGCAGTAATTTTAGCAATTAGTGATGTAAAATTTTTTCCACTTTTATACCCTTCACCATGCTCATGAACGGAGTGAAGGGTATATTCATTTTGTTCTTCCATTTGTAACGCCCACAAGGAGGCGTGGTAGGTATGACAATACATATATATATAAATGATCAGCATCGAAATCTGAGTCGATTTTAAGGTGACCGTCTGTCTGTCCCCGAGATTACAGCCGCAGTTTAAGAGATATCGAGCTGAAATTTGGAATCCAAGCTTCTATCCTCAAAGCGGAGGTTAAGTTCTAAGATGAGCCCGATCGGTCAAAAACTACTCCCATACAAACTCCCCCTTTTTGGGGGTGTCCGTATGTCAGTCCCCGCGATTACAGCAGTCATTTAAGAGCAATCAAGCTGAAATATTGTACGCAAGCATTGCTTCCCTAAATGTAGGTTGAGTTCTAAGATGAGCCCGATCGGTCAAAAACTACTCGCACCTCCCTTATAAACTCCCCTCCTTTGGGGTATCCCTACGATTACAGTTGTAGTTTAAGGGCAATCAAGCTGAAATATTGTATACAAGCTTCCCTACACCAAGTGGAGGTTGAGTAGTAAGATGAGACCGATTGGTCAAAAACTACTCTCACCTCCCATACAAAAATCTCACTTTTTGGGGGTGTCCGTATGTCAGTACCCGCGATTATAGTAGTAATTTAAGAGAAATCAAGCTGAAATATTGTATGAAAGCTTTTATGCTCTAAGCGGAGGTTGAGTATTAAAATGAGACCGATCGCTCAAAAACTACTCTCACCTCCCATACAAACTCTCCCTTTTTTGGGTTTGTCCCTGCGATTGCAGACGTATTTTAAGAGGTATATAGCTGACATTTTGTACGCAAGATTCAATATCAAAGCGGAGGCTACTTTCTAAAATAAGCAATGTCGGTCAAAAACTACCTCCTCCCATTCAAATTACCTTTTTTGGGGTGTCCGCGTAACTGCCCCCGCGATTATAGTCGTAGGTTGGGAAATATTGAGCTAAAATTGTATATGCAAGCTTTAATCCTATAATAGGAGATTACGTCGTAAGATGAGCAATATCGGACGAATACTTCTCCCACCTTCCATACAAACTCCCCCTTTTTGGGGGTGTCCGTCTGTATGTCCCTATAGTTAATGAGCTTTCGGTCTGAAATTTGGTATGTAAGCTTTTGTCCAGAAGCAGAGGTTAAGTTCTAAGATAAGCATGATCGGATTTAAACTACTCCCACATCCCACACAAATTCCCATTTTTGGGGAGTTACAAAATTCATAAAAATAAGCTCCAACTCACCAACTCATAAACTTATCGGTAAATCGAATAAAATCGATACAAAATTACTGACAAAATGGATGTGTGAAGCTAAAAGTGACGTCCACTTCTCACCACCTCCCCTGCTTTGTGGTACAAAGATTAATAAAATATAGTTGTAGTGCAAATAACCAGTTTTACCACAATTTTTACATATGGTGAAGGGTATCTGAGCTTCGATCTACTATGGTCCTGCACCTATCCTTGAGAATGTCTTGCAGACACTTCCCAGTTGACAAAATCGTCACACAAGAACATGTCGTAAAAGATTTCTTACAGAATTATTTCCTAGAAATATTCCATAAATCCATTAAATATTCAATTATGACATAATAGAAGAAATCATCGTACACGATTACAAGACAAAAATTAAAAATAATTGTCAACGACAAGCTGAGCGACAAAGGTTAATTTGCTCTTTGAGGCAGACGTTACTGTTTGGCTGTTGCTAAAGGAAAAAAAATAACGGGACATAGTAAAAAAACAAATAAAAACAAATAATTTGAAAGCAGTTGGGTTCCTACTGGGTTAATTCCATGTCTCGTCCAAATACACCCATACAATACAATGAATATCTGTAGTCACAAACAATAACAGCCTAAGTGTGTTTTAATTTTTTTTTTCAGGAAAGCACCTAAAAGTTTCAAACCCTCAGTGAAAATCAGGAGTAAGTTTTTTTTATATTTAACTTTCTTACATATTCTGGGGTCAAGTATTAGTTTCCTCTTAACATAATAAAATTGTTTATTATTTTATTTGATCACGATTTTTGTACACACCCAGTATTGTCCTAACTTGAGTTATGATGTTATCTATTTTGACCACAGATATGTATCCACACGCATGGATTTTGCCAAGTTTATGTGAAATACTACTCTTACAGTCAATAGGTTGGCATCTGCTTTCAGCATTTCTGGCGAAATGTTGTTGGTTCCTGTTGCTATGATGCTTTTTTGTACATTGATAGCGTTGATAACTTCTAACTCTGATGGGCCTTTTACCCAGTGGGGACTTCCCAAACTAGTTCAAAGACGTACTACAGTTCGAAAGCATGCAATTCTGAACAAATTTCAAAACAAAATAGTTCCAAACAATAGAGCAATACAGGCCGGATCAGTCTCTGGTAGATTTGGATCTTCGTTCGTCGAGAGAGGGTTTTGTAACTAAATCGCATGCTTAGCGCGCAGCAATGGTTTGCGGTCAATACTCGTCTTTTGATTCCAAGGCTGACATTATTATTTTTGTTAACGGCAGAGGCAAGGCAGACAAATTATCTCCACTTCTAAGTAATAGTTGTCAACGCTCACGCAGCTTCCTAGACGAGTGGACTCTTTGTTCGTCAAAGCTCTATGTCATCAGCATACGCCAGCAGCATGTTACTTTTGTTAAAGATGGTACCAATCGTATTTACTACAGCCTTCCGCAAGATCATCTCCAATATGATGTTAAAGATATGGCATGATTGGATACCAATAAACAAGAAACGGCGATGTGCTTTGGAATATAGCAAATATGCTGGTAGAACTGCTTGCGTCAAATGCAATGTGGATCTATTTATGTGTCAAACGCTTTGTAGAAAACTAGAAATAAGTTTAAAATAAGCAATTAGCCTATGAAGTATTATAAAATTGTAATACAAATCAAATAAAGTCGTTAATTTATTATAAAATTAGCTTTTTGTAAAAAGCGTCAGTTTTGCAACCCGTGTAGCCATATGGACACATTCATTTTCTCTACATACTACACACCAGACTGACGAGAATGATGTATATTCCTAACCTCTAACTCCACTTATTTCATTCAAGTAAATAAAATCTTTTGTAAACCATATTTTTTTCATTTTTTGTGTATAGTGTTATAGTTTTCTAAACCGGAAACATCTGGAAACTAAAGCAAACATCTATTATATATTTATATATTTAAAGTGCTTTATAGTTTTACGTCATTTTTTACTTTTAGGCGTTTTTTTCGTCCAAACTACTTTTTTTTCATTTAATGATTTGATGGAAAAAATTTAGTTTGTATATGGATGTTACTTTATGTTATTTAAAGTTCAACAATTTGATTTTTGAACTTTTTAAAACTGGTATTCTTCAAATTACATAATATATCTGTATATATGAGTGAATCCACCCACCTCAAACTTACCTTTGACATGCGAGCGAACACATGAACTTTTGTCACTGTAAAAACCTAAAATGGCAATACCTATGTCAGTCTAGGCAGGTATGCGGCAAAGCTGAAGATAACTGCAAACGACTTCTGTAGAAGCTGTAATTATTAGAAAAATGGGTATTTTAATGGATAACGGCAGGAATGGGATTCAATGATTTGGCCCATCTAGCTTTCTGAAGAGATCTAAATGGATCTCCAGTGGGTCTACCGCCTTATATCGTTTATCCAAAATTAACTTTATATTCTGTGGTTAAAATACAATCTTCGTATTTCAGGTGCCGGTAATAAATAAATACACGACCGCGTACACAAAGACTGAAGACAATATCAAAAAATTAAGACGAAGAGAAAATCATAATTATCATTTGATTAATGATCAAAATTTTAACAAGTTTAACACCAAAAAACGTAAAATTTTCAATAATTAAGGTTTACAACATTTTTTAAAACACGATAATTAATATCAATTCTCCATCAACTGTGCGCGTAATTATGTGCGCTACCGTTTTCAAATAATCAACAATAAAACTATAAAGATATTCAGTAAACGTAGCAGGGTACGGATGTGCGCGATAATCGTGTTTACTATCAATCCACATTGGGCCAGATCCCTAATAGTTTGAGAAAAACTAGAGTAACAAGTTTATGTTAGAAATCTGATTTAAAGCAGCATGATATTCAAAATTATAAACGTTTTAAAAAAAAAATAGCTTGTAGCATACGATTAGTAGTAGTAATAATTTCTTTATTTTCATATTTAATGTTGTGAGTACATAAAATTTGACTAAGTCAAGTGATAATGAACCTCGATTATCCGGGCCTTCATTAATCGGGTACATCTCTTAACCGGCCGGTTATGTGTTTGATTTTATACCACTGTTAATCGTTATTTACCTCTATTATCCGTGGTATCATCGGTTCAATTTATTGTCAATCCTTTACTTCTATTAACATTTTGAAACGTGGCTCTAAAAGCGACTTAATGATTGGTTATGTACAGAGCAACAGGAAATATGCCCTAAATCGTGTTCTATGCGCTTAAAATGTGCTATCTCATTCATAAAATATGCCCTTAAAATAAACAAAAATATGTTCTATAAAATTAAAGCCACACCATTTTGTTTTTCATATGAATTATAAATATTTTTATTTAAAGTCAAAAAACAGCTTAAAAATTAAAAAAAAAAACAAATAACCTTTTAAACAAAACAATATTATTCTAAATTAAGCCTATGTAAGTATTTTTGGTAAATTTACATACACAAATATTGAGTCAGTAAAATAAAATAAAAAGTAGTATACAATTATTTGGGGAACAATTTAAAGCAAAAAAATATCACATGAATTCATTTAACATTAAAGTAAAAAAAATCTTAAACTTTGTTTGCCAAGTATCATGGTATTTGAGATTGTTGTTTCAACACACTACAAAATATTGAAATAAATTATTGAATAACACTATGACTCAATTTGAGGGTTATTGTCTCGGGGGTGAACCAAACCAATATCAAACGATAGCATTTGACCTCAGTAACAAAACCCTAAACTCCATTCTGCCCCCACTACGTCACAAATTTTTTTTACAGTGGTTTGAAGTTTGATTTTTTTGGTCAAAAGCCGATTGAAAAAATATGAAAAATCATCTATAAAAATACATTTGGGGTATTTCATGTCTTCGGAGACCTATATTAAAACATTCAGGGGAATATTTTCTCGGAACAGTTTAACTCTCTACCTCCCACCAAATGGGACATTTTTGGGCCAATTCCGAAAAACTGTTTAAAACTCAACTTTGGAGAGAGGTCAAGGCTTACAATCTTCGATAGAAATATTCTCCGGAAAACTTCACTAAGAGTCACAGAAGACAAATAACATATCCGAAAACTATAGTCTGCGAAAATCGATTTGAGCTCATAAACCCTAAACAATATTTGAAATTAAAGTCTAAAATTATTTTTATTTTTTCATCATGTTCCGAGAAAATATTTACCTGATTGTTTTAATATAGGTCTCCGAAGACATGTAATACCCCAAACGTAATTTTACAGATGATTTTTCATATTCTTTGATTCGACTTTTGACCAAAATAACCAAACTTCAAACCACTGTAAAAAAATTTGTGACGTAGTGGAGCAAAATGGAGTTTAGGGGTTTGTTACTGAGGTAAAATGCTATCGTTTGATATTAGTTTGGTTCACTCCCGAAAAAGTGTGTTGCACAATGTAATTTATCCAATACAACGTAAAATGTTTTTGTACATTGAGAACGATCTTTCTACATCCACAGATGTAATTGCTGCGAATTTAGGGGGCAGCATTTTCTTACATCGTATTTTGATGTTAATGTTGGTGAGATGCACACAATTCTTTACAAATACTTTTCATTACTTCCAAGTCAACGTTTTTTGTTGTAATTTGATTCAATTCCTTTTTTTGCTATTAAAATAATATCGGAATCGGAATCTGAACTTGTTCAATAAGCGTAAGACCTTATGTTTGCAAATTTTTAATATGTTTTGCAATAAAACCGCAATTTAAAGCAATATAAATCAAGTCAGATCTAGTTTGGGGGTCTGTCAATACATCCTTTGCAGTTTAAAATGATTGAGCATCTTCATCATTTAATGCACTTAGGACCTTTAAAATGTCTTCATAATTGTTGACATAGTAATTAACAGTTCCCAGCCATTTTCCCCAACGTGTTTTTATAGGTTCTGGAGGTAATGCAAGGTCTGGAAACATGTGTATAAAAAGTTCCACTCTATATGGAGCTTTTAAAAATACTTTCTTGACGTTAGCAATAGTTTTATTTACGCTTCCATATAAATTCCAAATACATTCACACAATCGATGGCGACCATGAGCAATACATGTCACATGCGTCACTTTCGGATAAAATGCCACTTTAGCTTTTGCAGCCTTTACAATGTATGGAGCTGCATCTGTCACAAAGAGCGAAACTTAATACTTATTGCAGTTGACGTCCAGATTTTTTGATGGCGTCTTCACACGGTCGAGTAATTACTCCTTTCCAAGGCTGCTGTATGTAGTACATAATTCTTACTTGCAATTTCAATGTCAGAACTTAATACGCCTGAAACAACGTTTGCCACATTTCTGCATGGTGCATCTATAGTTTTATCTATTGAGATCCATATAAATTGATTTTTTAGTTTTGCTCGTATATTGTTCATGCAGTCGTTGTATACATTTTTTTTAAATTTTAATTCGAAGAACTGTTTCGGATGACACTTGGTAGCCTGTGTACATATTCCTTAAATAGTGTTCTTATATTTTGGTTTCTCAATTTGTAAAGTGGGATGTCAGCAGACACTAAAGCTCGCCACAGTTTTTCCTTAAAATCATGTTCTTTTGAGAGTCTACCGAAACATTCTGGAAAAAATAATGGTTTGGTCTGCTTATTTTCACTATGACTTAGTTGAATATGTTTGCCGCTTTCCAAATGCTGCTTCACTTGAAATCTGCGACAATAGAGGAATCCCGCAAAGTTCACAAGTCAGGAAACTCTTTTGCAAGCGCCTTTAGTTTTGCTGCTTTTATCACTTTACCTTTAGGCATTACACAGTGCAACACATAAATTGGTGCCACCTTCGTACCCAGCTATTTTTGAAGTATATACCGAAACTAAAAAAATCCCCAAAGGACTTGGCCCCATCAAATCGAAACATTTTTTCATGGATACTCCAATATTTTGACCCCAACACGATTTTTGACCATTTTGACGGAGTCCATATTTCATAAACCGTTCGGAATTTTTTCTTTTTGTCTTCGGCAAAGTTGTAGATCTGAACCAGAGCAAAAAAGCCTCAAATAGACCGAAATAAAAAAAAAATTGCATCCAGTGAATGAAAATTCCAAAAATATGAAAAAAGGCTATTTTTTCATTATGTTTCTCTTTTGGAAGATAAACAAACTGACCAAATTTAAATATCCTCCAGTCATCTGTTTAGATGTTATGAAAGAAATTTTAATTACCCAAAAATAGGTAAATTTGTATGTAAGGTACCAGAAGGGTGGGGCAATTCTGCACATTTACAATCCCATTAGTTCGATTCGAATAATAGTAATACTGGTAAATTTTCATACCGATCTGTTAAGGTTTACTCGAGTTATCCTGCTCACCAGCCATCCAGCCAGACAGACGGACATAGCTCAATTGTCTTAAACTTAAAAAGTCCTGAAACGAATTTGGTGTTAAGATACTTGGGGTCTAACTTGTTTCCTTTAATGCGTTACACTTTTTTTCGTATCAAATGATATATGTAGGGTATACATCCCTAAGGGTGATGGTATAAAAAACCGGTACAGAAATTTCAGTCAGGTAAACTGACTAATAAATAAATTCACCCAATATAAGATATTGTTTTTCAGTTATTAAAATTAATAGTATTTTAATAAAAAAAATTACTTATGTATTAATTTTTGCCTGCTTGTGGAGCAAAACCTTGGAAAAATTTGTCTGAATTTAGTGTACATACAAAAATGATATTTATTTTAAAGGGGAAATATTGGTTATTTGTATGGAAGGTACCAGAAAGGGTGTGTCAAATAGTTAAATTTGCTAAGGTTTTGCTTCCTATTACAAGATAAATTAACTGACCATAATTGATTATCCCCCAGGTGCCGGCTTGGAAGTTATGGGAGAAATATTAATTTTCCAAACAAGGTCATTTTGTATGGGAGATACCAGAAGGGGTAATCCGATATAGTCCATATTCATTCCTGATTCAAATTTTTATAACCGTACAACTTACGCAAAATTTGACTGAATTCAGTGTACTTACAAAAAAGAAATGTATGTAAGACTATGGGGGTGAGGTCGGTCATTTGTATGGGATGTACCAGAAGGGGTGTGGCAAATAGTTAGATTTTCTGAGGATTTGCCTCATATCACAATAGAAACTAATCGATCAATTTTTAATACCCCCAAGTGTCCGTTTGGAAGTTATGGGACAAATAATAATTTTTCAAAAATAGGTCATTTTGTATGGGATGTACCAGAAGGCGTAAACCGATGGAGTCTATATTCATTCCTTATAAGTCAAAAGTAAAAAATTAAAAAAGCTGTGATAAAAGCGTAGAAGACTGCGACGGGTGTGACCTTACAAATATGAACTTTTACAAAATTATGACTCAGGTTAAATTTTGTAAAATTTTCCGTAGAAAGTGCACAATTATTGTGATGTGAATAATTGGTTAAAGTATTTTTGATGTTAAATACTTACTATTTGCAAAACAAAAACATTTTTTATGCCCCTATTACGGGGCAACATCTGATGAGTTGTATCTTTTGGTTGTTGTTGTAACAGCTTGGACTATTGAAAATTTACAAGTTTTAATCCGGGGGTTCTTCGCAAATGTCTAGTCCTAAAAATTGGGCTACATCCACTGGATTGACCCATAAATCCAATGTGCTTAGTAGAGCTGGGCAAGTGAAAATGTGGCAGGTGTCGTGGGGACCCTGATCACACGCTGGGCATATATTGGGGACGGCACGGTCTTTGTGGGACCAGTAGGCATTGAGCCTGTTGCTCCATCCCGATCTAAGTTGTGTCGGGCCCACTCTTGTTTTCCGTGGCAGGCATATCTCTGTTTCGGCTACAGAAGGCGGGCGACATCCAAGAAAGACATTCATGCGGTAACTTGAAACCGCGGAATTGGTTACTTCGCAGTTTGTGCGTAATTGCAGTGGCGTAGCTGAGGAGGTAAACAGGCTGTCAAAACTGACCCCCAGAATTTTTGGGTGGTTCACAGTCAGTATTGGGACGCCATCGACTACGACGCCTTAATTTATGTTTACCTCCTTTGTCCAGGTGGTGAATAATGTTGCTGATGACTTCGCCGGTAAAAATTTCAAGTTGCGTCCATTGAAGAAATTGTGTAATACTCCGAGATATCCATTTACAATGTTTTGACCCGTCGCCATAATAGTACAGTCGTCGGCGTATGATATCACATCTACACCTTGTGGTGGTGTGGGGAGTTTAGAGAGGTAAAAGTTAAACAAAAGGGGGGATAGAACGCCGCCCTGTGGTACTCTGGTAAACTCCACGAACGACCGACGACCACTTAGATAGTTCGCACTCCATCTCTTTAAATTATTGGGCAAGGTGGACTGCAGGATGTAAGAGTGTGGTGTGGCTGACTGTGTCGAAGGCCTTCGACAGGTCCAGGAGTGTCCTTTAACAGGGCCTCTCATGATTCAAGCCCTGTGAGATCTTAGTGGTTTGGCGGTTAATGCAGTAGTGGTACTATGCATTTTGCGGAATCCATGCTGGTGGTAAGCTGCTTTAAGATGGCTTGACAGCTGGGGGAGGAGGAGTGCCTCTAGAGTCTTTGCGACTAGTGACAGGAGGGAAATCGGCCTGTAAGATTGTCCCTCTTTCGCGTCCTTCCCAGGCTTGAGTACCAGGATGACTCTACCCTTTTTTCTCCGGCGCTTTTCATACTTTTCGTTATTTCCATTAAGTTTTATTCTTTTTCCGCTCTTTATTTTTGACATTCATTGAAAAACAGCATCTTATCCTTGCTGTGACGGGTGTGACCAAATGTTTTCCGTAACTAAATACTAAAGTAAATGCACAAAATGTCACTATATTATTAATTGAACATACATTGTTTTGGTTGGCAAGTATTACTAGTTTTTTATGTAAAGTAACAATTCTTTGAAACTGTTATCATTAGAATTGTGACGAGTGTGACAAAAACTGTTATTGTAAAATATACAAAGTAGAAACTTTAATAGAAAGCAAACAAGAGTTTTATCTTTCCAGATATAACAGTTCTTATTAATCAACGTAAATGGAAGAGAAGAAAATGTTAAAGTATGCTCAACATATAAAGCGCAGAGCAGAGTGTTCGTTACATGCTCATTTCAAACTGTTGCCAAATTAATGAATAAAATATATATATATATTTTTTTTAATTTGTTCATAACACTGTAAGAAAAATTTGAACTTTCGAAATGAAACAAAAAACACCGAAACACCCCAACTTAATTTTAGGTCGTAGAACACAGTGGCATACTCCGTTTTTAAATATTAGGTCAACATCAAAAGATAAGATAGTCAGATAATCAAGATTTTTAAGTTCGTATCGTCCGTAAAACAATTTGTTGGTGTTTTAAGGAAAATACATCGAATTACTTTTAAAATTACTTTAGCTTTTGTTTTTTGTTTGTTTTCAAATTCAAGTCTCTTGGTGAAAGGTTTCCATCTTCCGGGTAGCACAATTCATTAATTTTTATTGTGTTTTACTATTTAATCTAATTTGGTAAATTAGATGAATTTTGTGTAATATTTTCAATCAATCTACTAGTTCACCTTCCATACAAGCAACTGTCTCATTAAACACGTAGTTGTCCTAGGATTGGGGGGAATTGTCGCTCTTGTACTAGAATAGAACTAGTTCAGAAATTCTAGTCGGGCGGTAGTTGATTGTCTCCTTTAAACTAGTTTGGAACTACTTCAAAAAAGATTAATAAGAACTAGTATTATTCTAGAAAATTTTGAGCTAGTACTGTATTTGAGCTGTATAGTATTTTGAATACGAAAAAAAAACATAAACGACGCACAGTGGCTCCGCCCCATACATTTCTTGGAAAAAATAGAAGGAGTGGTCGTACAGCAATGCAATTTTGCAGAAACACTTCTCTGGGCTTAATTTAGAAATTTTGAAAAAATCTTGGAAAACCGCCTACTGCCACACCCACCTCCCATATAACTGCACTTGCCAAAATTTTTATTTTTGGACCTAGGGACTCGAAATTTGGGACACTTCTTAATTGAGTTCTCCTTATGAAAAAAAAATTAAACATATTGGGGATGCCACGCCTACTTTAGATTTTACGCCCATCGAAGATTTTAGGTGTTTTTCTTCCCTGTTTAGAATCATATGAAAATTTCATATAAGTTAAAAAATTTTAATTTTTATTCAAAAGTCAACATGTGTTGCCTCCATACAAAAGAAGAGAATATCCCCAACAACCCTCCGCGAAAGGTATTAGCCTTCAAATACACCGAAAATATCGCACAAATGCATGCATTAAAATCGATGTTACTAAAAGGGACGGTATTTGGCGGTGATTTTTTTTTTCTTAATTGAATGTACAGACTCGGACCTTTCATTTTTTTATAGTTAGAGGGCTAAGCAAGGCAAAGCACATAAAGTTTTTTTCCATCAAAAAGTGAAAAGTTGATATTTTTTAGTATAATTTTTCATAAATTATAATAATTAGTATACCTTTCCAATTTCAATAATTTTTTTTCTTATAAAAGAGTAAGTGCTATATTTTCACTGAAAAATAAAACAAAAGCCATAGCTATAAATGTACACACACAAAAAGTACTTTATGTGGACAATAATTTTAATTTAATTTCATTGAATAAATTTCCGTTCTTCTGTTAGTTTTTTTTTAACTACAAAATTGCACTTTTCATAAAAAACCATGTTGAATTTTTCTTATCCAAATATTTCTTTACAAAACCCAATCATTAAAATTTTGAAATTGGAAAGTTGAAAAACCCCTATTTTTTCCACCGAAATGCCACTGTGCGACGTTCAAAATCCATTTTAATGTGGGTGAAAAATACGATATTGTAATTAAATACATACAACAATTGAATATATTTTTTTTATCTAAAAGTCATTTAGAATCATTTGTCTTTTCAAAATATAACTTCTGATATTATTTCAAAATTCTCTTTTTCTTATTCATCAGTTTATAACGTTTAACTAGTTCATAATTCGATAGTTTAGGACTAGTTCATTTCAAGAGTAGTTTACAATTCCATACTTTTGAACTAGTACGTTTTTGAACTAGTTTGACGATTCCCTACAGGGATGTTCTTGGTTTGGGATCGGTTGGAAATCGTACTGTAAATTGACCGCTTTTTATTTAAAATATGTAATTATATTAAGTTCTTTAACTAGAAGTACAAAAATCGCCACGACGGTATAAATTGTAAGCTGTTACCTTATTTGGAGTTTAGAAATAAATCGCTTTATGAACATTTTTTATGAAAGATATTTTGGAATTTATTGTAATTAATTTTTAATGAAATAACCAATTATATGTAAATTCATTACTACAAATCTTTTATAATTTTATTTCCTAAACTGAATATAATTTCACTGATCCCACGATAAAGCTGTTATCCCATATGGTTTCTCATCTAGGATAACACAATTCAACTTCTGACGTTTCGGATGCCTTCTAAATCATGCCCAAAGAGCATAATCAATTCCCATAAATGTAATGCTTGCTGATATTTAGGGAATATTGTTGATATTTTGTTATTACAATAATAGTTGTTGATATTTGTTATCATTCTATAAATTGTTTATTTATTTGAGTATTAGTACCATTTAATGTTAAATTTGATAAATTTTATTTATATAATAAAGACTAAAAATTAAAATTGATTTCACAACATATGTTTGTTTTGTTTTGTTTTATCTTTTTTTTTCTTTCAAAAATTATCTTTCTTATTTTTGTTGTTTTTTTTCTGCTCTCAAGCATTTTCAACGATGCGAAATTGTTTCAAATCATTTAAATTATCTATGCAATACAATTACGTTTATATTACTAAATAGTACATTATAATGTATTATGATATCATATCATATGATTTATATAATTAAAGCATTGCTACTAAACGATTTCAGACAACTCCAGAATTCAAAATAAGAGTCCAAACTGATACTCAAATTATAATCACTCATCAATTAATTAATATTACAAACTTGATTTCTTTTAAGAACTGGGAACAAATCGTTTCAAGTATATATTGAAAATATTCATATAAAAATATACAATGGTAATTAAAATTACACGCAATAAAATTAAAAAGAAAATAAACGATATCGGCTATAATTATTACATGTAGAGATGTATGTATGTTAATAAGTAGTAGTAATAAGAGTAAAGTAGGACAGTTTTTCTGTTGTTTATTTTATAACAATACGCAACATATTTGCGTTTACAAAAAAATCGTTCCAGAGACTTCTTGTTTTGATCAATTGCATCCAAAGCAATTAGTTTTGTTTTTCTTTCTTTCTTTGTTTGTTTAAGGTAAGCTATATCACGTTGTATGTTTGTTTCCGTTTCCTTTAATTCTATACAAAATAAAGTTCATTTTATAGTTTTGTGTTTCATTTTAAATTTCAATATAAAGCATTGGTTAAAAAAAATATTGCAGGAATATGTTTTATTTGTGTCCTGTGGAGTTTAGACACAATCATCTTCGTCAAAATCGCCAGTCTCTTCAATCGACCATTGCTGTTCCAAAGATCGTTCGCTATATGGACAACAAAAGGGGATAGAGAAAAAGAAATAGAATTAATTAGTTTATTATCAATCACATCTGAATGTTCTTAGATCTATCAACTCATTCAACTCAAAAAACAAGGCACAAAACAAATTATGTAGTATTTGGGTTAGATATCAAAGGATATGTGCTTAATTGTTAGTAGTGGCTAATGTTTGTATTTAGATGAATGTTAGGTATTATCCCATGTATACACGATTATGCGGATGCCATTAATGTTAGGCTGGTAGTGTTAGTATTTATGTGTGAACTACGGAGTGGTGACTGCTAGGTTTTGTTATATGCAGCATTTGTAAGCAGGTGTTTATTGCTATTGTGGCGATGTATCATAACGATGATTAATGTTTTATCTAAAACAAAACGCGTTTAAATTTTACAAAATCTACATAACATTATATTACAAATGTAAACAAATTTTGTTTAAGGCCATTAGTTGTTAAATATCATTTTATATTCTCCATCCTAAAAGTATGCTTTCTGTATTTGTGTCAGCTTTAAAGCACACACAAATAGTTATAGATAATCAAGCAATTAGAGAAAGATGTAGGTTTTTGGACAATCGATAGTAAAAAATTTACAAGCATTTGGATGTAAACAAAAAAAAAAAATTATACTAACAAAACCTTCAAAAATTACTGTAACTAGCAAATTTACAAGTACGACAAAGAAAATCCCTCAAAAGAAAAAAAAATTGAGGCTAAAAGTGCAATATTAGAGTACAATTTCTGAATGATAATGTCGATAGTACAAAAATAAAACAGTGGCAAAGTTGCGGAAAAGTTGCTGGCAAATTAACGTATTTTGCCAGTGCAAATTTACAGGTGTTGATAAAATAATCTAATTAAAAGTGTTTTGAAAAAACTGGGTTTTAACGCTGTGTTAACGTTTTGGAGATAGGTTCACTGTATTAGATATTTATTTTAGAAAAGCGTTTATTAATTAGTCAAAGTTTGCATGAAGTACAGGCAAACTTCTACAAGATATGGCGATAGATTTAGAAGTTCCCTATATCTGCAGCGAATAAGATCTGACATTAATGTAGCAATTTCCCTAAACTTCCCCAAAGCGGGAAAGTCAGATGAAGTAAGATGTCATAAAAAAGTTGTATGATTGAGTTGGAAATTATAAAACTCTCCCTGGCGGTTATATTAAAACGCAACAAACGTAACAATTGCAGGGAATGTTGTGTATGTGTTTTAAAATTTTCGGAAAACCTGGCTCATGGCAAGCATATTCCCAATAAAAAATGTGCGACATAAAACTAAACTGCTTCTTAATTTAAAAACAAGTATAAGGAAATCTTTTCTAGAGGTGAGTTTAGTGCTTGTGTAGACAAACGTTTTGCTAAGTATAAATTTTGTACTTATTAGAAAGCCACTAGGAGTTTTATTACATTGTCTTTGAAGGAAATAATAATAGGCGAAAAAACAAACATTTTCTCGATAGATTAATTTACCGTTATGCTATAACCATTCAAAGTTGACTTATGTATTGAGTATTCATTTTGTAAACTTTTAAGACAAATGTGCTGAGAATCTCAGACTAAGTTAAAAATCTAACTACCTTTTGTGAATTGAAATGGTCAAAGAGTATACTTTAATTGCGTATAATTCAATAGAAAAATTATTTTTTTAAATTTTATGTTTACTCTATCGAAATGACTTATGATACAATCCCATTTTTCGCTTTGAATTTCCCCCAATATACATTGATGTAAGCTGGCTTATAAATATATGTTTTCCAATAATTTTAGTTAACCTTTTCCAAATTAGTTTGAAACACATTTGTAAAAAATAAAAATACAATGCTTTTGTAAGGTCGCAGGCTAGACAGAAAACAACAGTTACAACTTTTGTTCCCATATTTCTTTTCGTCTTGACATTAAATATTATTTCCTGCTGCTGCTGCTGAAAGATTGACGTGTTTCGTGTTAAAGTTAAAAGTTCTAATAAATGTAAAAATAGGTGGCGGAAAAGAAGACCAGAAATAACTGAAAATATAGAGAGTTTATCAAAAGAAATCAATTAAATCGGAATGAAATTGACAAAACTTTTGTACTTTCTTTGGAATGGTAATTTGGAAATAGATAAAAATATAAATTTACCACAAGCTTTCCTACTTATTTAATATGTATTGCATATCAAGTTTATTCCCAAATATTTTCCAAACACGAATACGATTGTACAATAAGGGATCCCTTTCGCTTATCCAATAATTGGAACTTAACAAGTTACAATGCCTACGATAAAGATTTTCCAAACGTCATGTTTACTAATGTAAATATAAATTTTTTTTTCCCATTACATCCCATGGAGGGATAGGGCAGAGCTTCTCGCAATCAATGAGCTGTGCGCTTTCTATTTTTTAGACACACTGATTAGGACCTACAGTTTTACACCGGTTCCGAACGGAATTGAGAAGCTTTTTCATGGCTAATTATACTCGATAGTGTCGCCGGCACTAAGCGAGGTGACCGTCGTCGAAAGAAATGTAAAGTGGTCTGACCGGGATTCGAACCCACGATCTAATGAATAACAGGTGCGCACGCTACCCATTACACCACCGACGGCCACTAATGTAAGCTTATAGTAAATTTATAATAAGTTTATATTGTTTATTGGGCCCTTACTTCGATATAAATTGGTCTTAAAATGAAGAAGATATCTGATATGCATGAAACATATCACTATGGGGTTCCTGTTATTGTCGTAGCAGCTCGAACCGCAAAAAATTTAATTTGTCTCTTCACTTCTAAATCTTCCTTCGACTCATCTACATCCAAGTGTAGAAACCTAGCCACCTCTACGGGGAGGGTCAACGACGTTAGATTTAGTCGGTCGGTTTTGCTATTGGTGGGGGGACGGCCTACCAACAGGACATTTATCCGACAGCTTTAAGATGTTAGGCTGACTGTGTGGCTATGAATATAGTGTCCAAATACTTGAATTTTTGACATAACCGGGTTGGATTCATTCGTTTTTCCGAAATTGTAAAATAAATCTAATCAAATATGAAAATATGAAAATGTAGCCTGAATACTAATGTTTGTGCAATATTCATCAAATAAAAAAAAAATAAGTATATAATTGGATATGTGACTTAGTTAGCCCTAGATTGTATTAATAATAAAATATTGGAAAGCGCAGCAACGGAATATTCAAAAGAATTCAAATCATAAGGCAACTTATTAAATATGCGGGCTACTCGAACTAGAAAAGATCTCTCCAGTATGGATGAAAACCTGGAAATAATGATCTGTTGATGTTCCAAATTTAAACATATCCATTAAAAAGAGTAGGGTTTTTGTCGCAATAGTTTTATAAAAAAAAGTAATAAGTTCCTTATGCAAATGAAATCTTCAAAAGCGCAGCCTAGAGACTGACCGACAAAGGTAGAAATATGTTGACGCCATCTAACACTGAAAAAATATCGTATTATCCGTTAAAAGTTAGTCTTAACTTTATCAAAACATAACTCAATGTCCCAGAATAAACTTCTAAGCCATATAGATATATGGGTATGATCGGATCATGCACAACACGTTTTTTAATAATTGTAGGTAAACAAATATCCATATTATATAATTTTCTTAAAGTTTACTTAGGGATGACCGAGTTCACGTGCAATTCAAAACATAGCTTATTATCAATAATTACACCAAGGCAAGAAGTAATCTACTATATGTCGATTCAACGTTCATTAATTGAGAAAAGCCCGTTATTAGTCATCCAGTTTGATAAGGTATTCAAAAACTTTGATAGCGTTTCCCGTAGAACTTCAATTGTACACTAAGTATGGTTGAGAATTAAGGCTTAGTTAAAAAAATTAACTCCTTTGTACAATTGGACGCTTAGTTTAGGCGATAAAGGGACTAAGGGACCTATTTCAAGATGAGATCCCAACTGATCTTGGTGATTTCCCAAATATTGTACGGTGATCATAAATTAAGCATATTCTTGTGAACAGACACTTAAATCAGGAGCTAACTGCATTTAAAGTTTTTCATACGGCTTCCAGCCATTGCAAGGGGAGATCCCAAATATATCTTAGTGATTTCACAACTATTGCATGGTTAGCACAAATGAAGCAATTTTTTGTGATTGAAAGTTTAGTTCATGAGATATCGACAATTTGAAGGTTTTTTTTATTTGAATACTTCCCACCTATTTAAAGATAAGGTGAAACCGGCATACGGTTTCGAAGAAAAAAATCAGTTAGACTGTTTTCGGTTTTGAAAGTCCCTCAGAGCTGCTCTGTATATTATAGGATCCAGGTCTTTCAAATCATAGTGCTGAATATCCCTCTCATAACAACGAAGATGTTTCCCGACATGTTTTGAGTGGCGTCCGTTTCGTCAGAGTGTGACTCTGTTCCTTGTCTGTCAGAATCTTCGTTTCAACGCTGATCGGATAATTGCCTGATATGGTTTTGTTAGGCTATCGACATGGACATTTTTCCTATTGCGCAACTTGTTGCTGTGGCTAGCGCCGCTGACTAGAATTGTCAAATGTTACTCCCAGAATTTTGGGTTGGTTTACAATCGGAATTCTTACATCATCGACATGTAATTGCAGCAGAACTTCCTTCGTCCACGTGGTGTAGAGCGTCGCCGATGACTTAGCGGCCGAAAGCTGCAAGTTTCTTGCAGTGAAAAATTGTTTAATTCACTACTAAGAGAGGTTAAAGGTTAATAGGGTCGTGGAGAGTACTCCAATCTGTGATACACCCTGTTTAACTCTTCGAGCTTTTGACTTGCTGTCTATAAACTCTACAAACGACTGACGACCACACATATAGTTCACTAACCACAACTTGATGGATGGGGAGACTTGAAGTGTAGATGTCTCCGAAGAGGATGGTGTGACTGACTGTGTCAAATGCTTTTGACTGGTCAAGCGCAACCATAATAGTGTTCATGTGCTCCTGCTGGAAAGTGCCGTGTTAGGCTGGTTAGTAGAAATGCCTCAAGTGTCTTTGCAACCGATAACAACAGGGAAATCGGTCTATACCATCCCCCATGGCTTGCGTTTTTCCTGGATTTTAAAGCCGAGAAGACACAGGCCATTTTCCACACTTCGGGTATGATATGAGTTAAGGACTTTGCCTAAATACTCGACATTCGGCACACCGATGTGCTTAAACATCACCATCGAGATTCCATCAGGGGTAAACGCTTTAGATGGTTTTGCGTTTCTGATGTCATCCGCAACTTCAACTTGGTATTTTCATGGAACCCTAACCAGTCTGATCACTACACCTGCTATCACTAAGAGGTTTTGGGTTAGCTGCTTTCGAATCTGGAGTGATACTTAAAACCTCAAAGCCCCCCTAGGCACAATATATAGGCTGGGGTGGGTTTATAATCAAAATTTGAAAAAATGGACCAATTTAACTGAAATTAAGAATGTATGTTTTTTTGATCGTCAGAAAAAGAATGTATGTTTATTTGATCATCAGAAAAAATTGTATGTACAAATGGAACCGGTTGGTGGCGTTGGGGTGGATATTTAATAAATTTGAATGAATGGACCAATTTAACTGAAATTAAGTATGTATATTTGAGTGATCATGAGAACAAAGTTTTTGTATAAATGGACCCGGTAGGTGCCGCTATGGTGGAACTATATTGAAAATTTTAACGAATTAAACAATTTGACTGAAATTTAAAATGTATATTTGTTTTATAATGAGAATGATGGACTATAGATGGTCACCCAGACCACAAAACGGCTTAAGGTCGAATGGCGAACATTTTTATTAGCACACTTCCTGTAAAATTAAAAAGAGCTTCACAAAGTGGTTTTTCGCATATCAAACTTTAAGGGACTAACCCGAAAATGGGAAAAACGGTTACTATCACCCAGACCAAACGGTTTATAGGGTTGTTGTGCCCATTTTTTAACCCAAAAAGGGGCAAAGTGCTATCATTTCTCAGACCAAACACCTAAAGTTACAATCACCCAGTACACCAACGCAGAAAGTTATATGTCTGTAAATCGGCTTAAAAATGTGGTTTTAGAATATATGCCTATCAATAAGAAAGTTTTCATCAAATCATGGACGACACTGGTGATCCATTTTAGCAATACTTACAATAATATATAATAATATTTTTGGTATATAACGTACAAATTTTATCTGGAAAAATCTCGCCCTTTAAAGTAATTAACCAATCGTATACAATAACTTGGAGGCAGGACGAAGCTTGCTGGTCCAGCTAGAAATACAGTGGTGGTCAAAACATATGCAACAAAATAGCAACTTTCAACAAATATAACGTAAATTTTTTTTTTTTTAATAAAATACATAATTATTTTTTTTTTTTTATTCTTTATTTCGTTAAAAATTAAATAATAATATTTTCTCCATAGATATTACGTAAAAGTGTGAAAAACAAAAAAAAATACATATTCATTCTAATTTTTTAGTGGCCAAAACATATGCAACTAATGAAATCGAGCGCACTTCTGTACTAATAACTTAGTATTTTGTAGCAAATCCGTTGTTGTCGATAACAGCCTGGCATCTACGAGGCATTGATGCTATTAGACTGTCAATGACGCTTGTTGGGATAGATTTCCATGCAACTTCTAGTCGTTGGAACAAAATATCGGAACTTGTACAATTTTCCCGATTAATTTTTTGGTTAACGATTTCCCAGAGGTTCTCGATGGGATTTAAATCTGGTGATTGTGGTGGCCATTCCATTACCGTTAATCTCTTTTCAGCAAACCACGATTTAACGACTTTCGATGAGTGTTTGGGGTCGTTGTCTTGCTGGAAGACCCACCGCAATGGCATGTCATTCTCTGCATACGGAAGCATTACCCTTTCCAAAATATCTTTATACATAAATTTGTCCATAATGCCATTAATTTTATGCAGCGGACCAACACCAGCACCAGAAAAACAGCCCCACACCATTACACTTCCCCCTCCATGCTTGACCGTCTTTTTGCAGTAACGTGCTTCGATTCGTTTCCCAACTGGACGTCTTACGTAACACATGCCATCGCTGCCAATAATATTAAATTTTGATTCGTCACTAAACAAGACAGACCTCCATTTCCTTTCTGGCCAATTTAAATGGTCTTTAGCAAACTGCAAACGCTTTTTCTGATTACGCTTTGATATAAGCGGCTTTTTTGCAGGGCGTCGTGCTCTTAGGGAGGCCTCTACAAGACGTCTACGAATTGTTCGAGCAGAAACTGGTACTTGAATTTGTTCAGTTAATTTGGAGGATGAGATAAATGGGTCTTTTTTCACGTGTCTTATTATCAAATTGTCCATCCGATCACTTGTCTTGCGCGGTCGACCGCCTCGGTGTTTAACAGAAATTTCTGAGCTTCTTTTAAAATTAGCAATAATGCGAGATATTGAACTTTTATGAATATTATATTTCTCAGCAATATCTTTTTGGGATGTTCCACAAGAATAATCAGCCACAATTCGCTGTCTGAGCTCAAACCCGAATTTATCTCGTGCCATTTTAAAACGAACTCTATTTTAGATTTAATAGAAAAAATAATAATGTAGCACTGAATATTACTACACATCTCCTTACGTAACTTTCTTACTATTAATATGAAGAACAGTAAATCAAGAAAAATTGTAAAAATGCCGTTATTTAAGACAAACTTGTAGAGTTGCATATGTTTTGTCCACACCGATTTTAATATTTATCGATAAAAATACCGATAACAATAAAATGTAAACAAAATCTGTGCATTCTGATTATAACTTTAATTCTTAATGCAGTTTTAATACTTATTTTAATATCACTGTCTCCTAAATAGTAAAAATTTACGAACTACAGAGCCCATAAAAGTCAGTCAATCTTAGTTGCATATGTTTTGGCCACCACTGTATATAATAATCTTTTAGATATTTGAAGTACAAATTTTGTCCAGGAAAGCCTGGCCCTTCAGAGGCCAAAGTAATAAATCAATCGTTATTAGATTTCAACAAAACTCAACATCTTTTACAATAATTTGGAGGCAGGACGAAGTCTGCCGGGCCAGCTAGTTATTATATAATTTTTTCAGCTGTATAGTACAAAACAAAATTTTAATCCTTTCATTAATTGCCAAATAAGGAAGCGCGACCAGCTAATTTTAAATAAGGAGAGGTTGTCATACATGAAAGCCTGTCCGAAAGCCGTAAAAAGCATTGGAGAACAAAACTCTTTCTGAATTGTAAAAAATAAGAATATAAATGTAGAACAATTCTTTTATACACTGTAAAAAACGCTGATTTACTTTATGAGATACTTGTATCTAAACATTATTGTTAATATGTATCTAGACCATGTCTAGAGACCATATCATATTATTCAAAGCGATACAAACAATTATTGGCAGCCAATTGTTTAAGATATTTAACAACTCGTAGGCTTCCTACAAAGCTAAATTCAACAGCATGGTATTAAAATGATTATATTCTATTATACTAATTATCGTTAGGTGAACAAAAATATATTACAAAATGTATAAATGCTCTCTTACAGCAGCGCAATAATATTATCGGCTAATTGGTTTATTTATTACATAATTATGATGATATGAATTGAAGCATTAAATGCAGTAAGATGAAGTGAGAGAGATAGAGAGAGAGAGAGAGAGATGGCTTAAGATATACAGATTAACTGGAACAGAAACAATTGTAATGTTTCGTAAAATGCCATTATCAAACATTCAATTTGAAACGAAAAAAAAAATAACACAACACAAAAATTCAACATAAACATAGAAAAATAAAAGAAAATTCATTAATAGTTACTTTTATATTCGGTACGTAGTAGAGAGGAGTTAGGAAAGACATAAATGACTTCGTCGTCGTACATAAGGTGTGAAATCGTTTAAATTCATTTATTTTTCTCATTGTAATTGCACTTCGTATCGTTCAATCGTTACGTTAGAGAATAATTGTTTATTTACTTGGTGTATAATTTGTATAAATATGCGGTTAATTAGTACAACACTAAACCGGAACCGTTTCGTATTTCATTTATGTTTTGTATTACTTAAGTTCAATATTGTATTTAGTGTTACAATCACCGATTCGATATAAGCAGTTCGTAGTATGTATTTCATATTCATTGAGTTTTTAAATGTGAGTACGTAATTCGGTTACTGTTCGTTGTTAGTAGTTATCGCTAGCATAATATCGAGTGGAAACAGTTGTGGTTATTACAACGACAACAACAAAGTTTGGTTGACTCTAGGAATTTCGGTATAAAACTAGTTATTTCGTTTGGGATCTGTAGTAGTAGTCTGATGTTCTGTTCTGTTATTTAGAAATCTGTCACAAGTAACCCCTCAGGTCATAATTGGCCACGGCGATACAAAGATCTCGATTGTCTATAGTAGGTAATAACGACAATAACATTGGAGAAATTTAATACAAATATAGAATTCGAATCGTGTTATGTATTGGTATTTGTATTTGTTTTAGTTATTGTTTTTGTTTTTGTTTTATTTTTAGTTTGGTGGTGTAAAAGGTTGTTTTTGTGGTGTGGAAGGAACACAAATCAAAAAAGAAGAGAAAGAAAGAAAATAAACAAATTAAATAAAGGCATCAACAAACAAGTGTAAAATCATTTAAACTAAAAACAAAAAGAAATCTTAAGAATTGTACATTAATAATAAACGAAATACTCTCATCGACTGTGTGTAAATTATCTACTTAATCTGACTTCGATCTAGCGCACAATAATACATAACTGGTAATAAATAATTGAAAATATAATGAGAAGTCTATGATTAAAAGTGGTGCTAATATCGGTATTTGTAAGGCTTTGAGTATATTGTTGTATAAATAAAATAAGAAAACAAAAGGTATAACAAAGATAATATAACATTTACCACGAAATAAAATTAATAACATGTTTTCTTAATAATCATCGTTTCCCTCGTAGTCTAATTTTAAGTATTGTTAGTCTAAAATGTGTAATATATAGATTGTAATAAATAAAAAATGGGGATTTATTAACATTTGTAAATAAACACAGTATGTATGGTAGGTATGTAAGTTGAATACATATGTTGAATAAATTATACATATATGTTAACTAGACTAGTGAGTGTTTTATACAAGTACATATAAAACACAGAACAACTATTAAATTAATTTGTAATTTGTATTTGCACAAATATAAATTTCTTTAGTTAAGTTCTATTGTTTTTACAGGTTATTTTGGAGATTGTGATTGGTAACGTAAAGTTATTGTATTGATTTAAATATTATAATTAAGTGGTATAGTAATTTTTTATAACTTTGTATAAATATATATAAATTAATTCGTTTCCCATTCGTCAACGTCCTGAATTATTATGTTGCCTGACTTACAATTTTCATGAGAAGAATTCCTAATATAATGTAGTGCTAGTACTTTTTGTAACAGTTTTATATTGATATAATTTTATATGTAATTTTGTTATGAAGTTGATAAGGCCAAAATGTTAATAACACAGGGTATTTTTTAAGGATTTTCCTCAAAAGTGAGTAGAAATTTAATTTTAGGAGTAATGTTCAGCAAGTGTGGAACCTATTTGTCCAACCCACTTATCTGTATAAAAATAACACTGTACCCGGTTTACATATTATTCATTTCTACTCACAGGCCATCAACCCCTCATAGATACTAATTTCAAATATTGACATAGTGCCTATTATCATCTATGATTAATCAAAGTATGAGACGCCGGTTACATTGACGTAAAGACATCACACTAAGCATGTCCACAATTAAAAAGACAACAAATGGCATGCCAATGACTAACAGGTCTACAGAAGAAAATGTTAATATTAAGTGTTAGAATTTGTCAACGAAAGTGTCAATTATCACCCAGGGGAACAGGATTATTTGTGCCGTGAAACGGTCTAAGATTAATAGGTAATTTTAAGAGTTTAACTTTAATTTCAGTAATATTGCGTACCGATATTAAGAAAAAATTAAATGTTGGTAGTATGTAAGACAAGTTGTTACCCACATTTTAAATGCATAATTTTCTCATATTTTCAGCAGATCTAAACGTAATTCAATTTGCGATGTCGCCATATTCTTTATATTTTAATTCAGGAATGCAAAATTTCTATGTGTTATTATGTCCATTGTTAAAGAAATATATGTGTTTGCTACTAATATTGAAATTTGGTTTATGTGATTCCCTCAATATTTCATAACTAACTTAATTGAGATTAAATATATTGTTAGCTAGATCGATATTTATTAAATATTTAAAAAAAAATTTCTTTAACTAAACTGTAACCACTAGCCAATCGATTTTTTATTTTCTTTAGGCCTTAAATGTTAGTGTTAAACCAAAACCATTTTGAAAAAGAAATTTTAAAAACCCCTTGCCCTAATCTCTAAACATAAATTCAATTACGAAACAATTAAAGAGCAAGCATTGGAAGGAGTGCTTACCTCTCGGATGGCATACCCACAATTCCATATTGTTGGGTCTGAGATAAACGTTTGGCTTCTTCCTTTTTGCGCCGATCTTCGGCGGCGGCCTTCATAGGATCGTACTTGGATCTACGTTTCCACATAGCCATTTCAGCTTCTTTTTGTTTAGATACTATCGTGGTTGAAAGGTTGCAAAGGGTTCCAATTTAAATGTTCTTGTAGTTGATAACTCAAATCCTACGTACCTGATTGATCTCTTCTAGCAGTGGAAGAAGCGCGACCTGTACCGCCACCCAACGAGGTGACACTGCTGCTCATGACAGAGCTGGCCGAGCGTACAGATCGATTACTGGCCCTGGAAGGATCCGCACGAGAGAGACCCATTGACGAACTGCTGGGACTACGTTTCATAATATCATTCGTTGGCTTAAGAGTACTTTTGGCATCATTTTTACGTAAGAACTGGTTACTTTGGGCGGGTTTGTATTTTGAAATATCCAAGTAGCGTGGCGTGGCTCGTTGACTAGATGTGGAACGTTGTGTTGTAGCAGTAGATGGTACATTGGCAGCAGTTTGTAGTAGTTGTTTCTTGGCCGAGGCCAATGAGCTCGGCACTTGTTGGGCCAATCGACTTAGACTAGTATCGCGTGGCATGGACTGCCGCTGTGAAGCGGCGACACTGGAGCGTGTAGTAGCACTTTTCACATTTCTTCTGGGCAATTCTGGAGTATTGGGACAGGCCATAACTCCACCTCCCGCCGCCAGCATTGCAGCTTTTGTGGGTGGTGCGGATTGAGGCTTGCCGGAGACTTTTTGTTTGCTGCGCTCGATGCGCATCATCAATGCCTTATTGTATCTGGTATTGGATAGGGGTACGCTATTTTGCGTATCCAAATCCTCAGACGGTCCGTCATCATAGTATTCTGGTTCGATATTATCGTCCGCACCGCTGGAATAGTACTCTTCGCCTCCGTCATCTTGATCGTCTTCATCGTTTATGTAATACTGTAGGTTTTCATCGTAATCGCTGTAAGCCTGACCAAAGTTATTGCTACTAGCTGACTTTTTGAGAGGTTGTCCCTGTTGAATGGAGGTTTTCAATGGCGGAGCAGTACTTAAGCCATAGCTATGACGCGCTGCTGGTGGGGTGTAAATATTTTGATAATTGGGACGCGCGGCTCTCTGTGTGGCTGCAACACGAGCCGAGAAAGAACTTGAACGTCTCAAAGGTGAAAGTGACTGCTCATCTGTGGCTGCAGTAGGTGTTGTAGGCGATTGCACTTGTGGCGGCACACCTTGCAGCAGCACCCTCCGATGAGGAGAACCATTTCCAACCAAATTGCCGTCGAATGAGTTCTTGCGCATGCGCATCTGCCTTAATAAATATTCCCCACTAGTCAGCATTTGTAATTGCTGTTCGTTAATACTGCTCGTCATTAAACTCTGTGTGGCTTGTCGTTGCTGACGCTGCGAGTTAAGACTATGCTGTGGACTACAATCGGCTCCAGTGCCTTCCGGTGAGTAAATGATATGTGAACGTGCTGAATGCGCTCGAGGTGAGGCTGAATGAGACGGCGACTTGATGGAGTTTTTGCGCGACAAACTCTGTTGCAAGTTGTTAATTGCGGCGGCCGTCTGTTGTAAGTAATCTTCTTCGTCTGCGGCCATCACATTCTGCAGCGATGCCCGGGTGCGACTGGCACTGCGAGCTCGACCCAAAGTATGAAGAGGCGATGGTATTTTGGTTGGACTTTTTGGTGGTTTTGTGCACGAGCTAGCCAATGACGGATCACTGGCATAATCACAGTCACCGACACCCCCTGCAATCCGGTATCGCTCCGCCAGAGAGCGGTTTAGTTTTGCATTGAAATGCTTACTGTTTGCGCTGTACAGACTGTCGTCGGTTAGGGAATCGTTTCCTGTGTCGGCACACGTGTATGAACGAGTCATAAGCATGTCTTGACTAGCTTGCCTAGAGCCCGTGCTGTGCCTGTCAGTGGCCAAACTTCGTGCTCTGGCGTTTCGGGCCCATTCCTGAATCCAGTCCTGCTTTGTTTGGGCAGTCTGTAGTGCAGCCACTTCACTTAACTTCGACGCGGGCTGCGGACCAGTTGGTGTCTCTGGTGGCGTCTCTATGAGATTCCTAGTAGCTGCAAACTTCTGCGACGCTTCCTTCTGATTTGTAAACACATTAAGGCGATATTCCGCCTTTTGGTGGTCGGTGTACCCACTTGCGAACGAAGGGGGAGTGCCGGACGTCTTCAGTTTCGTTTCGTTGCTCACATATTCGGAACTATCAATCTGTGAAGTCGATAAGCCGCTATGCCTTGATAGTTTTGGACGGGCGTCAAGAGTTCGTTGTTTTGCCAAAACACCACTAGTTGTGACGCTGGTGAAGCAACCCAAATCGTCGGTATTATCTTCGTCGTCATTCGATAACTTTTGCTTTAGCATTTCCTGTTTGGCATCGATTTGCTTGGTGGCATTCATGTTGCGTAGTACTCGCGATTTGATTTTCTCCAGATAAGCGCCTGCCGATTGATGGGAACCCATTATTAGATCCGACGGCGCTGCACTCGTACGAGGTCTTGTCATTTGCTCCGGCATTTCAGAGTCATGGTAATAGTTAACTTCCAAAACATTGTTGGACCTCTTCGATTCGATTGCCGTTTGCTGCATGGGCGTGGGCGTTATAGCGTCTAGTTGCTTAGGGCGAGATTTATTTCTTCGCACATGTCTGTCCACAATAGGTTGACCATTTTTGTCAATGTTCATTAGATCCTTTTGCTCTTCGGTATAATTATCTCCGTCCAGTGTGTAAGTGCCAGCCTCGCTGACATCATCCGCATCGGTGTTGAGATGCTTAAAATCGGCCAATGGTGGTTGTGGACACATAAAGTCAACTTGTTTCAGAGCCAACTGCATGGCGGTGGATCTTGGAGTAAATTGTGTTCTATTTGCCACCAGATTGGCTGCCCCCTTTGGCATTTGAATTGGAGCAGGTTTGTTGGGAGCTCTTGTTGTTTTGCGTGGAAGTGCCGTAGGTGTTGCCCCAGCAGCGTTCTGCGGATAATGAGTTTGGAGATGGCTTTCAGTTGTGCTAGAACGTGGCGACCAACTGTGGCGTTTGGCAGCGTCACGTACCCGCGATGTACTGCGATCCCGAGCGCGCAATTTAACCTGGACAGTAGAAAGGCAAGAATATTTTAATAGGGGGATATTTAGCATAATGTATGGGATTGAAAAAAAAGAATAACAAACGAAATAGGTGTAAGAATGGAATACCTAATTTCCAGATACCGTTAAAATAATATCTTGCAGACCACTTAACTATTTAATTACACCGTGCAACAGTGGTTTTCACACTTGATGAAGACCATATATACGTGAAACTAGAGACCTTATGAAGTATAACTGCGTTCTCAGTTTATTGCCAGAACTTCGGGATTTTTTTCAAAAGGACTTCAAAGTTTCAAAGGATACAACACCTTCAAAAAATTAAATCAAATATTTTCACGAACAAATAAATGATGTATCTCTATCTCATTTGCCTTAATCTCCTTATCACCGTCGCAGACTCAACCATAATCCCCATAATGAATGCTTTGCATTCAGCGAATGTGATACATATAGGAGAGCATTTAGCGTGTTAACGGGCTTCTACTTTTAGACTCACGAAACAAATCTAGGTCAACTATTGGGTACGTTTTGCCGGATACATGCCTTTTAACTGCTGGCTCGACTAATCCCAGTGATGACCTACGCAAAGGTAGGTAAGTGGCTATGCCGTTCAAAACCACGGCGATCGCTATGCTGGTTAACAAGATAACCGCAAATGAATTGAAAAAACCTCAATCGTATGAATCATAGTTATCCTTGAATGCAGTTTTAATTAAAATATTATTGTTGATACTATTCCGATATGATAACGTTCACCGAACCATAGACCACTTAAAGCATGGCCCATATACGAATGTATAAAACATTTACTTCACAATTGGCAATAAATATGTCAGTGACCTTAAGCTTATTGTGTTATTCTCAGCCACAGCTTTAGCAGTCGTATCCGTAATCGGTTAATTCACTTATTATTATCAGGTACAAGCGTATTATGGAAATCAATATTGAAACACCTAATGCATTACTCATCATAATATCGCCGCACACACTTTCAATTTGAGACCTGCCGCTTCGATTCCAAGCTGTAAAGTCAATTATATACATGTGTACATATTTATTTTTTTCAAGTGTTTACCTTTGGAGCTGTTGATGCTTCAGAGTCCAATGAATTTGCATTATTCTCTTCGCTGGTTCCCGAATTGCGGGCTGTTGATCGCGTCGTTGTTAGGGGCGTTGAAGACTGTGAACTTGTGAGGCGCGTGGGTGTCTGCGATTTACCTGTGGATGATTCATCGTCGTTTTCCAATTTTGACATAGACGCACCGCGACGATGACGACTCTGGAACCGTTCCATCATACTCTTGTATTTGGCTGCCTGGGCGGCGGCATCACAATCCTTGTCCATGAAGTTGTCAATGGTGAAGGCGCACGACTGTTTGGTTGCAGCTGAATTCATTGTGGTGGTACCACCGCCATTCGAAGAGGTTGACTCATCGTTATCGTCGTCGCGGTGATTGTTGGAAACGCGTGCCTCTGCCGCTGTTGTATGCCTCGCTGATCTGGCACTACTCTTTTCAGCGGCATCATCGTCGTTTTTGTTGTCTGCACTGGTTGTTTCGTTGTTAACGCTTTTGCCATTAGAAACCATATCTGTAAAATGAATAAAAAAAAATTGGCAAAATAACAACAATTAAGATCAGACAATAAAAGAAATGCTATTACGTACTAAAGAGTCTGTTCATACATATACTTCTGCTAGCATATACACACGTACATACGTATGTACGACTGATTGTATACTATATAACAGTAGTGTTGTATAAACAACAAAACTAACTACAAACGAAAAGCACAGCACAAAAAAAAACATACAATTAAGATTTAACAATAATTAATAATTAAAGCCAACTTTTAAGTTAACGGTTATTAGGTGAAAACGAAAAATATGAAATATCCGAACGCAGCCAATGTCTAGTGGTCATCCAATGGACGGATGAAGTAGATTGATGGTTGTTTGGTTGGTTAGTAAGATACGAGTACAGAAAAACATTTGCAATAACGCATGACGTGTTTTTGTATTCCAAACGCAACCGCAAATGCTGATGTTGCTAGATGACAGGGCAACATGTTGCTGAGTAACAAGAAAACATGCAATGACACTGCAAATGGAATTTAAATAAATAGCGTATTTTTTCTATGTCAACAAGTAATTTTGTCATTGTTGTTGAGCTATTTATTTAAATAGATTTAATCGGTAAATTTTTAAGATTCAAAATGTTATTTTGTCTATTTAATGCAAAGAGACAGATCTAAAATGATATCTATAATATAGGTATGATAAACATATGGTAAGAATTTTCAGGCATTGATATGTTCTTAATTCAAATGTAGGCAAAACCTTAGGTAGAATTATTCTATTTATGTCTTTTCGATCAGATTGGAACTTACGTGGATAGTTTGTTAACTGCGTGACTTTCTGAACTTTCCTCACATTAATTAAATCACATTTATCAACTTCCCTCTGTTAATAGACAACTGTCAAGTCTTGATAAAGCAGCGTTATTTAGTTTGTGTCTGACAGTCATTGAGAGCAGACATTATCGTGAATGTCGACGAAAATTAAAAAAAGTGAATTTCGTGTGCTTTATTAAAAAACCATCACTCGAAACCAATGAAAGGTTTGCGAATATTATAGGGACTCTGCAAATGCACCGTGAGAAAAACACAAACTACAGTTCGCTTAAAAGATGTCACGCCAGCAATTGTCGATTAAATCAATGGAATAATATAGGAGATCGAAGAATGAAAATATTTGCACATCAAAAACTTGGACATGAAAAATTTATCTAAGAGATGATTTTGGTAATTTCTCACACCAATAGTCGTCTGACAACTTCAAAGATGTGTCTGACGTTGTTCAACCGTTGTCCGATAAGTCGTAACCGTGGACGAAACATCACAAAACAACGGGCACCAAGGAAAATATTGAGTAACAAACTTCTCCGGGCGACACCAAAAAAAAATCAGCATGGTCATGGCGACCATACTCAGCTATCACCGAAAAACAAAATTCATATGACGTATGTACATTATTTAGTATGGGTCCTCCTAGTGTCTGTCTAATACCTTTGGAACGCCTTCGGAGGGTATCGCCTTCGCGTACCCGAGATAACCAACAATACCCCTCTTTCCGGCTCTGCAGAGAAAAAAAGCAAGCGAGCTCCAACCAAAGAGTCTAAAGATGATACTACTGGCGGCCAGGTTTTTGTCAAAAGTAGTTCGTCAGATTACTTGACTGGCCGAATGAGCAGGGATTAGTGAAGCCACGTAGTGGCTGTGGTGAACCGCCAATTATTTGTAAATTGAAAATTTTGAATTTGGCGTTACGGAGCTGGGTGCCACTTGACACCATACCAAACTCGTATAAAAATGAATATGAAAATGACACACCAAAACGCAGAGACACTTCAACCTTATTTTGGATCGTAGAATCCAGTGGTGTACCCCGTTTTGAAAAGATAGCTCAAAATCATGAGATATTTCGATTATAAATTTATAGTAAATTTATGCGATTTTTGATTTTATTTGAATGAAATGTTTATTATTTACCTATCAAAATTTATAATAAAATATAATAAATTGATTTAACAAGGGGTTTTCGCCGGTTTTTCCCTCAAATAAAATCAAAAATCACCTTAAATTTACCACAAATTTAAAATCGAACCTTTTAAAACGGAGTATACCACTGAATTCTATGACCCAAAAATTAGTTGGGGTGTTTCGGTGTTTTTGTGTGTCATTTTAAAAGTTTAAGTTTTACTTGCAGTGTATATATGCTTGCTAGATCATCGGGAATAGGCGGGATTTTCCCGACTTTTCGCGAAAATCCCGATTCCCGTGTGTTGAAGTAATTCAGGGGAAAATCCCGACTTTTTAATATTTACTACTTATACTTAGAATAATCAAAGAAACAACATATTCAAGAAGGTACAAAAAAATACTTTTCCGTTATTAACTAGTTGTGTGCACTTAACATTTTTCCATTTACCCATTTCCATGGGTATTAATCTCTTTCCCATCCCTAGCAATTGTCTATCATCTGGTTTTACCACAGCTGTTCATAATATAACGTCTTTCAAGAAATGTTAATTTTTGGACAAATTGCAGCATTTAATCTAAAAGACTCACTAGTGACTTGGGAGAAATTCTCAAAGTTCTACAAATATCAGATGCAGTGGACAATGACATGATGATGTACTGCAGTCTTCGAGCTGTTTATGGAGAATTGCCCAAAGATATACTAAATGACAAAATATGGTCACATTTTTTATGGTCACTTGAATTTGTTAAAATTCATCTCATTTATATTTTTTTACCGATAAGTAACGCTTATTGCGAAAAAGTATTTAGTATTTTAAACAATTTACACACGAAAGATAGAAACAAATTTCTTTTGATCTTATAAAGGCTGAACTAATCATAAGATTGAATATTGATAAAAGCTGCCAGGAATTACAGTTATTTTTAACAACTAATAAAATTTCTTAATAAAAAATGTCACAACCTATATAATATGATCTTTACATTTGTCCCGACAAATCCCGCTTTTTAGTCTCGGTTTTCCCGACTTTTCGAATTCGGTGCCTGGCAACCCTAAGTGTATATCATTTTGATTGATGTCACGTTACAATCTTATAGCAAGAGATTGGATTAGATGGTAAAGTATTTGCATTGCCACGTCTTTTTCCTTTATGAAACAGGAGGGCATATTATACTGAATTTCTAACTCGAGATATGTAATAACCAGGGCAACCGGAAATATGCCCTAAAAATCGTGTTTTATGCGCATAAAAAATGACCTGAAAAATGGCAAAATATGACCTAAAAATCAACAAAAACATGCTCTAAAAAATTAAAGTCATACAATTTTTTTCATATGAATTAGAAATATTTTTATTAAAAATAAAAAACAACAGCTTAAAAATTAAAACAAAAAAACAATATTATTTTAAATTCAGACTTTGTTAGTAGTTTTGGTAAATTTACATACACAAACGTTGAGTAAAATAAAATAGAAATAAATATTTTCAAGGAAATATTCCCCGGAAAATTTTAATGTAGGTCTCCGAAGTCATGAACTATCCCAAATCTATTTTTACACATGATTTATCATTTTCTTTTATTTGACATTTGACCAAAAAAATCTTACTTTGAACCACTTTAAACCAAAATTGTGACTTATTGGTGAAAAATGTAGTTTAGGGATTTGTTACTGAAGTCAAATGCTATTTATTGTTTTGTTTTGGTTTGGTTCACTCCCGAAAAAGTGCGTTGCACTGTTTGCCTGAAAATAGACTTTTTAACATTTCATTTTGATTTTATTTTGGAACCTTTGACTCATAGAGGTTATTTGTCTTCGGTGACTCCTAGAGAAGTTTACCGGAGAATATTTCTATAGAATATTCTAATCCTTGACCTCCGTCCAAAGTTGACTTTTTAACAGTTTTTCAAAATTGGGCCAAAAATGCGGGTAGAAGCTGGAGGGTTAAAATGTTCCGAGAAAATATTCCCCTGATTGTTTTAATATATGTCTCCAAAGACATGAATACCCCAAACGTATTTTTACAGATGATTTTTAATATTCTTTGATTCGACTTTTGACCAAAAAAATCAAACTTTAAACCACTGTAAAAAAATTTGCGATGTATTGGAGCAAATGCTATCGTTTGATATTGGTTTGGTTCACCCCCGAAAAAATGTGTTGCACTGTGTTATCTATCAATTTAAAAGTGTCTACATTCACCTGAACTTGTTCAATAAGCGTAAGGCCTGATGTTTGCAAATTTTTAATATGTTTTGCAATAAAACCGTAATTTGAAGCAATATAAATCAAGTCAGATCTAGTTTGGGGGTCTGTCAAGACATCCGTTGAAGTTTTAATGAATTATGCATCCTCATCGTTTAATGCACTTAGGACCTATAAAATGTCTTCATAATTGTTGGCATAGTAGTTAACTGCTTCAAGCCATGTTACCCATCGTGTTGTTATAGCTTCTGGAGACAATGGAAGGTCTGGAAACATTTGTTTAAAAAGTTCCTCTCTACATGGAGCTTTTAAAAATAACTTCTTCACATTAGCAATAGTTTTATTTACGTTTTCATAAAAATTCCTAATACATTCCCACAATCGATGGACACCATGAGCAATACATGTCACATGCGTCACTTTCGGATAAAATGCCACTATAGCTTTTGCAGCCTTTACCATGATGGAACTGCATCCGTCACAAAAAGCTAAACATTATTCTTCTTGAAGTTGGCGTCCAGATTTTTGATGGCGTCGTCCCACAGTCTAGCAATTGTTGAGTAATTAGCCCTTTCCAAGGCTGCTGTATTTAGCAAAAATGTTTCACTTGCAATTACCTTAATACACCTGCTAAACTGTTTGCCACATTTCTGCCTGTTGCATCTATAGTTTCATCGATTGACATCCATATAAATAGATTTTTTAGTTTTGCTTGTATATTGTCCATGCAGTCGTTGTATAATATTTTTAAATGTTTAGTTCAAAAAACTGTTTCGGATGGCACTTGGTAGTCCGTGTATTCCTCAAATAGTGTTCTTATATTTTGATTTCTCATTTTGTAAAGTGGAATGTTAGCAGACACAAAAGCTCGGCACAGTTATTCTTAAAAATCGTGTTCTTTTGAGAGTCTACCGGAACATTCATACAAAAATAATTGTTTGGTCTGCTTATTTTCACTTTCTGCGATCTGCTGCAATAATTTTGCTGCAGATTTTAGAATAGAGGAATCCACCATCAGCTCGTAAGTCTGGAAACTTTTCTACAACCGCCTTTAGATTTGCTGCTTTTATCGGATTAGCTTTAGGCATTATGTCCAGAGTCGTAATCGGTGGTGGTTGAAAAGCACCTCTTTTTTATGTTTTGTTCACTTATTGAATAAGAAAGCGCGTTAAAAGATTAATAAACGTTTAACATTTCACAGTTGTGTAAAACATGATTTGGCTGTTACATTTTAAAAAACCAAAGTTGCAAAGACTCTTGTTTATACGAACAAAAAAAATAATGTCAAAAACACAAAATATGCTTTAAAAGGGATATATTTCAAAAAATATGGCCTAAAAAATAAAATTATGCTTTAAAAAAGGAGGTTTTTTTAAAATTATGCTCCTAAAACTAAAATTTCCCGAAATATGACGTTATGGGTAAAATATGCCAAAATATGCTCTAACAAATAGGTCCCAAAACACTTGTAGGACCATGAAACGTGTAAATACATTACCCATTTGTTAATATCTCGTTGTAAAAAAAACATGCTGTAGCATATTTCCGGTTGCCCTGGTAATAACAATACATACTTTCTTAATTTAACTGTATCATACATTCTTTCAAGGGACAACGTAATCACATATCTTATATAACCTGTATTAGTTTCTGTGCAATTATCTTGTTGTAGACGATTGTAAATAAATTCTTTGTCATATCTGACCAACAACCATTATGTCGGTCAGTCAATTGCTCCATAATTACACAAGTACAATAATAACACGGAAGAAATGAAAATGTATTTCTTATCAATGTTGACTGTGTATAAGAAATCAGACAATTGATATAATGCACAAGTGGTCGTTCACATTAATTGAAAGTGAATAAAAATTGAATTGCTGAAAAAGTTGATAGGTTAATATAAGACAGCCATCGTATCTACATCCCTTAAATACAGTCAATTTCAATAGTTTTGGCGAAGTCAATAGTTTTAGCAACGTCTAAGCTTCGAACTTCGGAAAAAATCCTAATGTTACATTTTACTAAAATAGCTAAACAAAATAATTGGCTACATTTGAAATGGAGCATGGATATTCTGCACAAAACAATTTGACGATATGGTTATCTGTTGCAAATATGACGTGAATTGTTGACCCCCCTTTTTGTCCATTTGTACCATTTTCTGAAACATTCGATGTGAAGAATTTAAAATCTTGTACTTTTCCTAAATGGCGTTATTAGTCGGAGAAATATATGAAATGAGAGCTCTGTTCATAATCTTTGTAACTGTATTTATACTATTCCGATCTGATAAGAAATGTTACACAGCAAACCAGATATCGGTCAGAAAATATATGACGTCATACTCCCAAACACTTTGCACTTAAATCTTATCTCCTTTGAGGCACACATATGTGCTGTATGTTTTGTCTCCGTTTTAAATAAGATAATTTTTACAGTGAATATATAATAAATCAATAAAAAAAATGTCCATCATGCGACCTTGTTAATAACGTCGGCTAGTTGCGGTTTAGTTCGCCCTAATCTAAAAAAACATTGTAAACAATCGAATTCAGCTATGGAAAGAAATATATCTATCCCATCAACATATATTATAGATATGTAACATAATTTAAACAAAACTATTTAAATTGTGAATAATCATATATAATCCCCCATTTGACACACACAATTAAAAGATCGTTTTCTTTTAATACATTTCGAACTACAACAACAACAACAACACATTCTATTAATTTATGTATTTCCCTTGCACAAATCATTTTATACGCAAAACATTCACCAAACAGGCGATAATTTATGTCGTTGTGCGTTTTTTTCTGCCCAAAAGAAGTCATTAACGTGATGTCTGTCCCTTTATTGTGCCCATGTGTTTGCTTTGTACATAGACTCTATAGATATTTTACAATGAAGAGACGAAACGATGCCAGCGACCTTGGCCAACTGCTGGTAATTCTGGCGATTATACATTTATCGCAAAATAATTTGATCAAAACAATTGAATTAAATCAAAAACCAACAAAAAAAAACACAACTGATTTTTTAAGAAATACTACAATCTTAAGTTATGTTGCTTTAATTTATGGCCAATAACCTTTTTGGAGCACACAAAATACGACATCAACGTTTTATGATCGTATCTAATCCAAATATGTTGAATAGCGTCCCATTCCCATGACAAAACAGTCTACATATTGTGAAATTTACAACAAGATCTCCCCCCACATATTTACCTGCTGGGAATGAAATAGTTCTGTGTGTTAATCGAATTGGCTATTCTTTTCGCCCAATGTTTACATTGGTAATTTACGCGATGTTGTAACATCGAGCATGTTTGTTAAATTTTTATTATATATTTACACTTGATGTAAGAAGTCTGTGTAAATGTTCGCTGTTAATATAACATCGCGTTTAGTCAAATGATTATAATAATATGACTTAATGTAAATTATAGCAATAATCATATAAACGATGTGCATCTGCTAAAGAGCTGGAAAAAGTCTGCTTACATATATCTATATATATAAAAATGAAATGGTCCACGTATGTCATACCATCACTTGAGAACGGCAGGAGCGATTTGGCAAATTTTTTTTTTTTCGATTCGAAATTTTCCGTAGATTGTTTGTGTTGAAAAAAATTAAATCCAGGTGGCGCTAGGGTGGATTTATATCGAAAATTTGAATGAATGTACCAATTCAACTGAAATTTAGAATGAATATTCGTTTGATCATGAGAAAACATTTTATGTACAAATAGACCCGGTAGGTGGCGCTGGAGTCGGTTTACAATCAAAACGAATGGGCCAATTTAACTGAAATTCAGAATCTATGTTTGTTTGATCATTAGAAAAGATCGTATGTACAAATGGACCCGGTAGATGGCGTTAGGGTGGATTTATATCGAAAATTTGAATGCATGTACCAATTTAACTAAAATTTAGTATTTATGTATGTGGAACATTGAGAAAAATTTGTTTGTATAAATTGACCCGGTAGCTGTCGCTATGGTGGAATTATAATGAAAATTTTAACGAATTAAACAATTTGACTGAAATTTAGAATGTATATTTTTTTTATTATGAGAATTTTTTTGTATATATGGACCCGCAGTTGATTTGGCTGGGGTTGAATTATTTTGAAAATTTATATCGATTGTCCGATTTTACTTAAACTTAAAATATATGATTTTTTTGGCATGAGAAAATTTTGAATATAGATTGTCCGATTTTACTTAAACTTAAAATATATGATTTTTTTGACATGAAAAAAATTTGAATGTATGTTTGGAACCAGTTGCCGGTGTTCAGCTTATGATACACTTAATTTTTGGAATGTCATTTAGTCCCTTTTTTTAACATCATAGTTATTCAGAAGTCTATATATATATAAAAAGGATGTACATTTTGATGTCACCACTAATTGTGAACACGGTTGACCCCATTTGTCCCAAAATTTCAGTGAAAGTTAAGGATTGGCTGTAGATGGTCACCTAGACAGCAAAAAGGCTTAAAGACGAATGACTAACTTTTATAATGACGCACTTCCTACTGAATTAGAAAGCTTCACAAAGTGTTTTTCCCATTTGAAAATTTTAGAGGACAATAACGAAAATAGGAATAACTGTTGATATCACCCAGACCATACGGTTAATGGGGTTGCTGAGCCCAATGAATGCATTTTTTGAAATTCGTACTCCTTAGGATAGAAAAGTACAGTCATCCAGTACACCAGCGCAGAAAGTTATATGTCAGTCAATCGGCTTAAAGATGTGGTTTTAGAATATATGCCTATCAATAAGTAATTTTTCATCACACCATGAACGACACTGCAGATCCGTTTTAGAAATTCTTATAATAATATATAATAATCTTTAAGATATATGAATAACAGAATTTGTCCGGGAAAACCTCGCCCTTTAAATTGAAATATTTTAGAGGTCAAAAAAATAAACCAATCGTTTTTAAATTTCAACTACACTCGACATATTTTACAAAAATTTGAAGGCAGGACTAAGTCTGCCGGGGCAGCTAGTATAAAATAAATTTTTAATTATTTTTGAAGCATTAATAACAAAACCAACACAGAAAAAAACCCATTCTAAATTTTAGTTATAAATTCTTATTTTGTGCAGAAAAAGTACTTAAATATTTAAGTACGAATAGTGCTTATTATTCTTAAATCAAGTATAAAACGGAATATGTTCAAAAATGTAAGCGTAGAGATTATTAAAATAAGAATGAAATATCCTAATTAAGTTTGTACGAACTTAAACAGAATTTTCAGTACGAACTTCTCAACTTTAAAGTAAAAAAATTCTTAAAAATAATATCAAGTTTTTTCTGACTTAAAGTAAGAATAAAAATCTTACATTAGGCTCTGTAGAAATTATTAAAATAAGAATGAAATTCTCCAATTAAGTATTTACGAACTTAATTGGAGAATTATAAGAACAAACTTCTCAACTATCAAGTAAAAAATTCTTAGTATAAATATCAAGTAATATCTGACTCAAAGTAAGAATAAAAAATCTTACATAAATCTCTAAGAAAAAAATGTTTGGGAGAGAATAACATTTACTCTCTTAGCTTAATGTTTTCTCCCCACAATTAATTCGCATTCTAAATTTAAGTTAAAATTCTTATAAATTTTCCAATTAAGTATTCTTAATAATAGATGACATTAAGCCTGATGGATATAGATGGCATTAAGCCTGCTTGAGCTTGATTTTTAAGTATAGAATTCTTGAATATAGTAATGTCATCTTGAATATAGTAAGCAGGCTTAATGCCATCTATATCCATCAGGCTTAATGTCATCTATTATTAAGAATTTTATACTTATAAATCAAGCGTCACAAAGCTTAATAACATATGTGTACAAAAAAGAATTCCAGGCTAGATTTTTTCGTTCTTGGATCAAGCATTTTGTACTGGATTTAAAATCAAGCCCCATCAGGCTTAATGTCATCTATTATTAAGAATTTTATACTTAAAAATCAAGCGCCACAAGGATTAATAACATCTACAAATAAGAATTCCAGGCTAGGATTTTTCCGTTCTTGGATCAAGCATTTTGTACTGGATTTAAGAAAATCCGTACCTACCGTACTTTTGACACTGCTTGGGAATGATTTAAGAACGGAATACTTGATTTTTTTGAGTGAGGAGGTATCGAAGCACCTTAGAAGGTTAAAATAATCCCTAGTTACAAATAAACAGTTGTCATCTCATTTATCTAGTTATTTTTCATTATAGTTTTAAAAAGTAAAAAATATTTTTGGTCCATCTTGAGAATGCCAGATTGTATACCTCAGTAGTTTCTTTTAAATGAGAGTTACTAAGACCATCCTGGATTATTTTATATTATATAAACCATCTTACATCCTTTTGCCGTTTGGGATACAACTAGAGTATACAAACATTCGATTTTTTTTTAAAATCGGTTTCGGCTATATTTGAAATTTACATTATTTCAAAAACTCTGTTTTCGAATACTTAATTAAGAAAAAACCGGGTAGCCGGTTATTTTTCGAGTTTTTGATTTGTGCACAAAAACAAGAAAAAGTGTTACTATTATGAGCAATTTAATTTAAAAATGGCGTATGGAAGGCAGAGTTTAACAGAAAAACATGTCAAAATCTAATTCTAAAATTAATTAGATAAAAATCACGTAATATAAGCCAATTATTGGGCTTCTGAAGCCAGCTTATTAATTAGGCCAATTTAAAAGAGCAACAAATTTTTAAGGGCGGAATAATTCTTTAACGGGATGAAAGCCTTAGGTGAGTATATCACTGATGAAGTTTTCAGTTTAATACAAAATAGACATTGAAAAAGGCACTAAAGAACTACGTTTCTTACCCGTATTGCTTTAGTGCATTTTCGATATCAGATGTCTGCAATAAAATTGAACGATAATTTTTTTTATGGAACTTTTATGGAACTCTCTATCTTGAATTGTTACGTGCCCGTTTCGTATCTATTTCAAGAAATGTCAGAAAAATATCTTCAAATGGGACTCTACAACATTCAAATGCTCTACAAAAATGCTTCTTGGAAAATTTCACATGGAGTGCTGTAAGACCAAAAATCAATATCTCCAACTTTTACTACTCATTATACCACCACCCTTAGGGATGAGGGTATATATCATTTGATACGACCCAAAAGTGTAACACATAGAAGGAGTCACTTTAGACCCTAGTTTCCTTTGAACCAAATTCGATTCATGTCTTTTTAAGTCGTTTGAGCCATGTCCGTCCGTCTATGTCTGTCTGTCCGTCTGTCTTTCTGTCTGTCCGGCTGGTACGCACGATAACTTTCGAAAGAAGCAACCAAATGTTTTGAAGTTATGCACGAGTTAATATTTCCCCAAAACTACTTACAGTATTGCAAATGGGCTACATGGCCCCACCCCTTCTGGTACCTCCCATACAAATACATCATTCCGCCCACTTTAGAAATCGATTAATAATATCAATACACCCAACGGGATCGTACCCAAATTCCGTACTTAGTAAAACTATAACAGGATAAAGTTTCAAAAAAAAATGGAAGTCTACCCACGCCCCTTCCGGTACCTCCCATACAAATGTACCACTCCGCCCAATTTAGAAATCGAGTAATAATATCAGTATAGTAGAAAATTTTTTGTTGTACAGAGGGTGATGGTATATGTAAGTCGGGTTGCCCGTCTGAAGTTTGTCATTGTTTTAGAACTTATTGATATCAGATGCTTTCAATGAAATTAAACGATGATTTATGTTGTGAAACATTTAAACTCTCTATCTTGACTCCTTACACGCCTTTTCGTTCTTATTTCAAGAAAAGCCAGCAAAGTGTCGTAAAATGAGACTTTGGAACAATACAATTTTCTACAAAGATGTTGCTTAGAAAAATTTTTGGGGCTGTTCTAAGGCAAAAAATCGATATCTTCAACTTTTCATGATTTCGGAAAACCGATCTCAAAAAACCGGTTAATCCGGTTATTCGAAAATCGATATTTTGTAAAAACCGGCTGACGGTTTTCAACAAAAAAAACCGGTTTGTCGGTTTCCGATTTCGGTTTTGTATACTCTAGATACAACGTGAAAATTGCATCTCAGGTGCCATGCGGAAAAGTACGAATTTGAGTGTGGATTTGTAAATGACCAGAGACTCAGAAATCCTTTTATGCGGTTTAATCCGGTTAATGATCGAATAGCCGCAATCCGCATCAATGCGAAATATTTCTACATCACGCTGATTTGTGCTCATGCCCCAACGGAAGATAAAGACGGCCGTGGCCACGATATTTAAATTGTTCTGGGAGACTTTAATGCAAAAATAGGTACGGAAGATGTTCTTGGTCCATCGATCGGTAAATTCAGACAACGGGTTTAGGCTGGTTAGCTTCGCAGCGGGAAGGAACATGGTAGTGAGTGGAACCAGATTCCAGCACAAAGATATCCACAAGGCAACTTGGCAATCCCCCGATCAAAACACCAAAAATCAAATTGATCATGTGGTAATTGATGGCAGGCATGCATCTAGTGTTATGGACGTTCGTGCGATCCGTGGTGCTAATATTGGCTCGGATTATTACCTGGTTGCAGCCAAGGTGCGCACAAGATTGAGCAGAGCAAAAAACTCACGTAACCAAACACAAAGAAAGCTGGACATCGCCAAGCTTCAAACCCTACTACTCCAACCAGCTCTCCCAATTACTACGACACAACTCCTCTACTTCTGGCGTTCGCGATAGACAGTGTTAGGGAACGGCACAAGGGGCATTAAAACAGGCGAGACAGCTATTTAAGCGAAAAACGTCAAATGAAGGAACGGGAGAACGAGGATATAGAGCGATACAGGGATAGAGGTGAGGCCCAAAAATGTTACCAGAAAGTAAAATCAAAAGGATACGGTAATGGGCTTACCTCCTGTAAGGACAAGGATGGCAATCTAGTTACAGATACGCAGAGTGTGCTGCATATATTCAGATAACACTTCCAGCAATTGCTGGTTCCAGAAGGCAGCGCACGTGAAGGTGTCACGCCAATTATCGACGACGGCTTAGATTGCCCACCACCAAGTCAAACCGAGGTAAGAAGAGCAATATCGCGACTACATATTCACACTTCGGCAAATCCTGGAAAAGACCCAAGAGAAACAGATTGACACGTACCATCTTTTCGTCGACTATAAAGCTGCCTTCGATAGCCCGATACGGCATAAATTACTCGAAGCCATGGCTGAGTTTGGTATTCCAGCGAAGCTGATACGCCTTTGCGGAATGACGCTGACTGACACGAAGTATTCAGTGAAGATTGGAAAGGACATTACGGAGCCATTCTGTACCAGACGAGGCCTATAACAAGGCGACGGCCTATCGTGTGACCTCTTCAACATAGTGATGGAGATGATAATGAGGAATGCTGCAGTAAACACGAGTGGCACGATATTCAACAAAAGCCAAATACTACTTGCGCAAGCTGATGATGTAGACATTGTGGGATGTGGCTGTTGTCTGACGGTAAACGAGGACAAAAACAAAGTCTTTAGTTTCAATGAACAATGAATCTACTCGCTTGGGACGCTCCGTAAATTTTGACAACTATAATTTGAAGTGTTAGATGATTTTATAATAATAACGTCAACCCTTTAAAATCTGAGAAGATCCTGTTTGTGAATAGATGCTATTACGGATTTAGCAAGCGATATAATGACAAAGCCATCTATAGACGAATGAAAATGGTTCAAATTCTGGCAGTATTCGAGAGGAAAATACCCCGTAAATTATACGGGCCCATCATCGCTAACGTAGAGAATCGACCTCTTATGAATCATGAGCTCCACGAGCTGTATACCGACATTGACGTGGTCAGACTAAGGTAAAGCGGTTGCGTTGGCTAGGTCATGTTGTACGCATGGATGAAAATGCTTTAGCTCGAAAAGTATTCGATGACGACTAACTGGAGAAGAAGCGCAAAAGATCCAAGCACACATAATACTTGAATACGTGCGGAATATAATCACAATATACGACAGCAAAGAAGTGTAAAGTCTACAACTGTGTTAAAAATTTATCGTGCTTGCATGCAAAGTTCTCCCGGCGTTTTTTTTAATATGGGATATGAAAGTAGCGTTGTCAAAAATACATTTCGTTGGAAATGTCTTAGATCCTTCTTTCCAAAACCGTCAACAAACCAAACAAAAAGACCTGAAAACCCGGTTTTTTAACCGTAAGTCAAGATTTTGGGGGTGTCAGGGAAATTTGGTATACAGATTTTTATTGTACTCGGCCAGACCTACACCATACAATAGGTCACTTCCCAAGTTCCTTCAAATTTTTCCATTCTGTAATATTATATTATTAAGAACTTCACTCCACCTCATTTCTATTTCATCATATAATTGGTATCGACGAAAGTTATTAAGAAATACCATTAGTGTTTTCGTCAATGGATGGTAAGCGAGAGGGTGGCGATAGTATTCCTCCTATGGCATCCCCATGTTAAATTCGTCAATCAAACGTATGGCGAGTATATTGACGTGTCTGTGTCATTCCTGGTAATCGATGGTATCATTACATACGTAATGTGTCATCACCTCACATTTACGGTCATGTTCAATGACATACAGGAGATGTAAGAACATTGAGGAAAGTCTATTAAGCGCTAACACAACAAATATGTCTCTACATTAAGCGCTCTCTATTCTGTACCCATTACTGATAGAAAGACAAATATTAATCTGTAAATTTCCATTTACTGAAATTAGATTTTAGATCATTCGTCACTAACGACGAATATGAACTTGCTGTTTGTGTCTAGATATAAATTATTTCTTTTGCGAAGCTTTATGTGGCACTTCCATGGTCATTCAATTTGGGCCGTTTATTGAGTCATTAGTGTAACATATATTCGCTTTTCACTAACACAATTTCAAGACCTACAAAAAGAAAAAAAATTGTTGGACAACATCGTATGGATGTATTTGATTTTCCTTCTTCTTCAGGCTTTTCCACACGTTTGCTTAAGTATGTTAACACTGCTGCTGGTGTTATTGTTGTTGCCATTTCAGTGCTGTTGTTGTAAATTTCAATTTATTTCCATTGAAAATGAATTTCGCTTGAACTTTAGCCTTCATTTTGTTAAATTTAGTATACACCAGTTTATAAGTAGTATCAGTGTGTTTGTGTGTGCGAGTGTTTGCTTGGCTATGAATACTCGTAAACCCCCCTTGGATATTAGAAAACCATAAAAAGCCATGTGAGCGTAACTGTGCGAGTGTTTAGAAGTGTTTTTGTTGTATATTAGTAGGCAAAAATGGTAACAAGTGCAATCGTAATTACTTTATGATGTCTCATACGTCTAAATAATGCCGACCGCCGGCTTAGGGTGACCAGATCAGTCAACAACATACGTGTCGGAGAAGATTCAGATCATTTGTGGTAATCGAAAGTATGAAAATATGATAGATGATTGTAATTACTGTTATTGTATGCCATTTGTCATGCGGCAAATTTAAATTGTTTTTGTATTCAAGAAATATAAGAAAGTGGTAGTGGGTATAAATAATTTATTTTCTTGTGATGGAAATCTTACAAGATTTCTTGACCTTGATTGGCTTGCTTATGTAGTATGTGCACGTGTCCAGCAAATCTTATACTAATGGTGTTGGCATTGGACAACAATCAATTGGAAAGCTTATTGCAAAGGGTATTAATATTAGATTGGAATTTATTAAAGATAAATCAGGTGTCTTAGAACTTGACAAAAAAATATAAGGGGAACTATTAATTTATATGTTTATAAGCATCAAAAGAAATTTGAATTTTAACGATTTTTTAGAACAATTGGTAATTTTATTTAAAGTATGAATAAGAATCGACAAATAAAAAATATATAAATAAAGTCATCTAATTAGGAAAAAAAAAATTTCTTTCATTGTCGGCTCCCCTTGAATGTTGTCGACAGCAACTTCGCAGTATTAGTGTCGAGTTAATCGGCATGTCTAGTAAGAGCTTCCCAAACAGTGACGTTCGCATTCGTCGATAAACAAGTAGGTGCCGTTAGTTGTAAATGTAAAAATATAAAGCGTGTTAATACACAAAAACGCGAGAAGCTATCCCATATTTCATTCATGGGGTGTAAAGGGAAATTAAATAAGTATGCAAGTAATTAGGAAGCAAAAACAATTCGTACCCACGATCAGACAGCTGACATGTTTGGTCATATATGAGTTTAACGTTTGCAGAAAATGTTAATTACAAAAATGACACGAGTTACTTCACAGTTTCCTCACAATATATTAATTCGAATGCACACATAATCTTTAGAAGTTTTTCAATACATTCGACATTTTTTTGACATATTATGAAAAAACACCAAACCATCTAACGAATAGACGTATATGCTCACTCCGTCTACACTTGCGCACAATACTGGGCAATTTTTGAAAATTTAAACTGTTATATTATATACCTTGATCAATAAAAATTACTTTTTTAAAAACATTATGTTTTTCGAAATAAATTCTAACACAATTAGCTGTTTACACTATTCATATTTTCGAACTTTCTATTTGACACTTTCACTGCCATTTTTAGACTCTTCCAACACGCACAATTTATTAACATAATGATGATGTCAAATAGATGGTATTCTTTTTTTTAAGTATTCAAACAAATAAGGCAATAATGACTAAACATTTAAATCAATTTCATATTAAGATTGAACAATACATTGTGTGGAAAAATGTTAAAGTTACTCAACCCCATTAAAACTAATAGCACCGATTGACATTAACTCTTAACAATACAGCAACCCTTAAGCAATTTGAAATATATGTATGTACCGCTTAAAAGCTAAAGTTTGTCTATAACAAATAATTAACTAAATTACATTTAATATGAGAGAATTTTTGTACTTAAACATTTAAATGAATTTGGCTAAAATGTTTCATTTAATTTTGTTTTAAATGATGACATGAAGTAATTACTTCACCATCACGCTATCCATAAACAAGTTAACTAATTATACTTCAAAGTGTGTTTGAAAAAATCAGTGGGAGATTTAATTCAAACTTTTAATGTCACAAACAACATTATGAGGAACGCAAACGAAAAAGTTGTATTGTATAAAGTTTTTTGTTGAACAAGGTGTGAATCATCTGCCTTAAATTTTGGCACTTACTCATCAAAAGCGCTAAAATTTGTCATAGCTTACGCAAAAAAAAAACAAATTCATATATTGGGAATGCTTTGTGTTTAATCTAATCATTGACAAACTTTCGATCATAGGTCACCGCAGTTAATTTTTTCCTTTTTTTATATTTTGTCTTCACATTTATCTATTTGATAAAATCTAAATTACGTTATTCTAAATCTCTGCTCGAAATTTTAGGTAGATTTGTGTCGACTGAATACGAGTAAAAACGTAATAAAATGGGGTTTAATAAATGTTGTTGGTATACGCCATACACCGCTATGTGGGGTTTTTTCAGCTTTATCTTGAAGCATGCTTAAACTTTGAAAGAACTGTTGCTCTCAACAAGGGGTTACAGTTGTACTAATTATGCATTAAATGGGGTTTACAATATTCCAATCGATCAAAAAAATCTATTTAATTCACCCTCGAAGAATGTATGCATTTTTTATAGGTCTATGCAAGTAAAATATAAAGGGTGGTTAAATTGTAAGGGCCGATGTTAAGTGTAAACCGCACCTAAACGTTTTCTGCATTTCATTTGACATTTCTCAATTTTAGACTAACTCATTTTGAACCATGGAAAGGCTTATTATGAATATGGGCGTGAAAATCAAAATGCATATCGTGCACTCCGTAATTTTTTTTTGGTCAATTTAATCATTCAAATGTGCGCACAATCCGAAAAATTTGAGCAAACCGGGTCTGTAGGAGATGTAAAAACACCGTCCACCTCAACTCGTCGTCGTGCCCAACAATTGCACCTCTCACGCTTGTCGTTGATGAATATTATGCATAAAGTCTTGCATTAACACGCTTACAAGGTGCAATTGACTCAAGAACTAAAGCCTCTTGACCATTCCAATCGTCGTCAATGGTCAGAATGGTGGCAAGAAATGGCAACGGTGGATGACCAATTTTCGAAGAAAATCATCTTCTATGATGAGGCAAATTTTCACCTCAGTGGATTTGTAAATAAGCAGAATTGCCGCATTTGGACGAATGATAATCCAAGAGTAATTGTTGAAAAATCAATGCACCCACAAAGAGTGACTGGTTGGTGCGGTTTATGGGCTGACGGCATCATCGGGTCATATTTTTTTTAAAAATGAGACTGGTCAGGCAGTTGTTGTGAATGGTGTTCGCTATCGTAAGATGATAACGAACTTTTTATTGGAAGATATGGATGTGGAGGATATGTGGTTTCAATGATATTCGAATAAATTATGCAGGACAAATTATAAAAAGCTGAGATTGTCTATTTACATATGATACCCATAGTAAGACTAGGATAACTGAAAGAAATTGTTCAAACTATCACATACTTTCAATATTAAAAGACCTTTCAAAAGTAAACGAAACCTGCGGTTTAAAAAGTGAGCATACCGTTATAAGGTTCCAGCCACCGGGATTGATTTGTTCGAATGTATGATTTAATGATCCTTTGGGGAGCACAGCGTTGCGGATAGTGGAAAGCCCTCAGTTTTTTCTTCGGGGTATTTGCCTTTTTTATGGCGATAGCGGACAGCTCAGCGATGATAAGAAGAGGGTCTTGAGGCGACGTCTCTGTGTACGAACTATCCGACAAAACTCTAGTGCCAATAAGGCTTGTTATATCAATAATGACGATTGCCAGGTAATAAATAGTATTCAGATTTAATACCATCTTAGGAAGAACCCTGACGTATAAACACCCTTTGTCAAATCTTCCGGGTGAGAACCTTATAATCCCCTGGCAGAAGGTTGAAAATTAAAAAAAATGCGGGTCGGGTGCGTAAAAATACTCTTTTCTCTCTGTGATGGTAGGGTGATCAATAAGTCTTAGGGTTACTTATATTGGTTATGATGTGGATTAATCCAGTATTAAATTTTGAATGAAATCAGCAAATGAAAAACGGGTGGTAATATACACCCAAACGTTGATAGGGCACGGAAAGAATGACAGCTAGAGGAACTGCGTGTGCGGCTTTTGCAGATGAGGGTGAAGGACAAAGGGAAAAGTCAATTCGTTTTGTCCCCAAACCCCGATGAATCCTGGGTTATGTGTGAGCCCACTTTCGGACCTCTCTCTGATGAGGAAGGTCATTGTAGGTGAGTCCTTGTCTGAAGACTGGGTCGTTCTATAAACGTTAAGGAAGGGACTCTTGAAGGATCCACTGCTGACAACATCTTCTATATCATTTATATCCAATAAGAGTACCGACCAGCCGATTCGAGTATCCCCCCTTCGATAGACAGCATGCTGTAGAATCTCTATCAACGGAAGAGCGAAGCCTGTTCTTTCCCACTGGATCTTCAAGTAAGTCTACCTCGGAGGTCAGCATGAAAATAGTATCCAGTAAAGGAGAACCGGTGGATCTCTCACTTACACATCCTACAACTACCTTAATTAGGACAGAGTATAACTTCAAAGGCATTTGGTAGGAGTAGCTGATTTTGATGAATCTTGGCATACTTTTTTTTATTCTAGAAAGTGTATTCACCAAAATCGAAGACTTTTGTTCGGATAGGTAAAAATTTATTCGAAAAAAATTGATTTCGATAGCAAGGCGGGGACGTGGCCTATTTATATGAATTTAAATTTTTTCTAATTTAGTCAATATAATGATCGGTGCCAACTTTCAAAGATCACGGACCACTCCTTTTAGTTTTTGCAAAAAATGTATGAAGCGGTCTCAGTATGCACCGCACTGACTACGTAATATCAAGGGATATTTGCCAGAAGTTGGATAGGAAGGCTGTCAGACGACTAATAGGCATTATTACAGGACACTGTGACGTTAGGGCTTATACACCGAACTGGGAGACAACTAGGGTGTTCAAAACCGAAACCGGAAACCCGTAAACTGGTTTTTTTATTTAAAACCGTATGCCGGTTTTTGCAAAAATGCAATTTTCGAATAACCGGTTTAACCGAGTTTTTTCCTTCGGGTACTCGGTTTTTTAAAATTGCTTTGTAACAACTCTAAAAGGAGTTATTGAAAAAGTATAAACTTTAAAATTGAATTTGAAATTAATTTAGAAAACACTTTTTACATTTTGTAAACGAGTATATTTTTAGAAGCTTTTTAAAGTTTTAAAATTCAATTTCAAATAAATTTAGAAAAATCTTTTTACATTATATAAAGGAGAATGCTTTTAAAAGCTTTGTAAATTTAAATTCAATTTCAAATTAATTTGGAAAAATCATTTTACGACGATGATAGTGACGATGATGAATGCGGTGAAATAGTGGAAGTCGAAAAATCAGACGTCGTGCAATAAAGCCATATGGCTTTAATACCAGCATGGTTGTGCAAAAACACCATATTCAATTTCCGATCAAGGTGGAAATAATGCCATACCAATGAAAAATTCGACTAAAAGTAATGAAAAAGCGTTATGAAGTAGATGAAGTGGGGGAGGCGTGCCCCCCACCGCATTCGTCTGTCGTTGCAATGAGTTCTCAAGTACACCACTATGTTTACTGACTTATTAACAGAAACAGAGATAGAGAGAGTAGCGAGGCTGGTTATGCAGCTAGACTAGGGTGCGCAAAACAAAAATATTAGATACATTTTATTCAAAATATTGTCAAATGTTAAATAGTGCCATAATGGCTTTATTTCCAATCTTCTGTGGGAAATAAGGCCATATGGCTTTATTGTGCGTCACCAAAAATTCATACGAGCTTATTACAAACGTATCTTAAATTATCGCAAAATTGCGGAAGCTTATTAATTAATTTAACAAGTCGAGCGATAAACAATAAAGAACTAAGGCTCATTGTCGATGTGAAACACCGATGGAGCTTCTTATCTGCAATGATTGAACAACCATGCGCTTTTGGATTTAGGGGAAACTCCATTCAGCTCAAAAGAAATAAAAATTTTGAGAGATTTCAGCTTCAGCCTTTAGCACTCGCAATTAAAAGATTATCAAATGATTTAGTGACTCTATTACTGAAACAGCTCAAAAATATGGACTCCGCATATGCTCGGGATCTGCGAGAGAAAATTATAGCAAGATTTAAGGAAAGAAGAATACAAACATTGATTTCCCGAATTATATTTCTTAGCTCCGGAAAATATCCTACAACTCATCCTCTGTAAAGTATTCTAAAAAGACGGAAATGATGGAATTTGCGAACGAACTTTTTAAAAGACTTTATCCTGCAATTTTCCCAACAACGGAAGAGTCTAGCAACAGTTCAGATTGTGAGATAGAGGAATCCCCTAATGGAAGTATTTGTAACGATTTAAACAACAATAAATAACATCCAAAATCCACCAGTAAAAACGAATTGCAATGACACAAGCCTATATGATAATTTCAACTTTTTCGATAGATTTAATAAAAGGACAGAAAAGCTCAACATACTTCTGAACGCGCTTTTGTCAATAAATCCAACTTCCACAATTAGTGGGCGCGGGTTTTCTGTATCAAGCTTTATAAAAACGAAACAAAAGAATAGACAGATAATTGAACACGTAAATTGCATACTCTTTTAAAAAACAAAATTAAAAATATTTCAAAAATGTATTCCTTTCCAAAAATACCTTCTTTAAAAAATAAAATGAAAGAGATTCCAAAAAATTATTAAAAAGTAAAAGTAAAAAAAATCATTTTTTTAAAGCAAATTACTTTTTTTATTTTTATTTTAACTTTTTAGGAAAAAAAAACGGTTAAACCGGTTTTCTTTCAAATGCTGTATTCGAAATCCGATGTTTCTAAAAAATCAATTTTTCGAATAACTCGGAAACCGGGTTTTTTAAAAAAGGAGGTATTTGAACACTCTAGAGACAACACAAAATCTACTATAGACTGTGTGACGATGCCCGCTGTGTAGCACTTACATTAATCAAGCCCATTGTGATACCTGCATATTCTGCTACAGCAAATACTAGCTACCCATTTAGCCAATTCGAGTTTTCTATAAATTTGCAGATCAGTACTACAGATATCTCCCGCAGTGGTTCGATGCTTACTGTATAGTTCTCGAAAACTTTGGTTATTAGTCCAAGAGCAGGTGCTTTCTTGTTTCTTCCTGGTCCTCCATGCAGCATTTATAGAGAGTGGAGTTTGTTCGTGTTGTTCAACAAGAGAATGTCCCGTAGGTGTTCCTATTTCTTCGGATATCCTTACTCTCGGCAAGTAAAGCAGTTGCTTAGTCCTATACTATCGGATACTATCCCCCTTCAATGTCTTTTTCCAGGCATTCCTAGTTGAGTTGATTCCGTGTAGTAGTTTAGCACGTCCAGATTGCTCTGATAGCTTAGCAGCAAATTCTCTGATACTCACCAGAGATGCAGCGATTAAGCCATGAAATCAGAAGTCATAATGTTTAGAAGTGCAATAACGGACGCTGTGTTCATTGCCCCACTAACAATAAGCAATGCTGATCGTACTATTGCTGTATAAGTCCATATAGTAACCTTTGGAGACTTCTCCAGCGCTTTCTTACAACCTATTAAGTGATGTGATAAGCTCGGTGTTAAGTGGTTTTGGTTTGATACTATACTAAGAAGGCGGGTTGTGCGTCATCAGCGTAGGAAAATACCATGAATTCGGTGCACTCTAATTCGGCAAACAGTTCTTTGACTGAGTTTAATCATAGAAGTAAAATATTATTGAAGGATTTCTCGAAGTCTAGGAATGTATCCAGAGTATCCGTAGATCTGACTTTAGATGGGAGAGCTGTCTCTGTTGACATTCCTTTAGTATAGGAATGCTGATGCTTTGTTAATAAATTCTATGGAAGATTACTTCGAACATGGATATACAACAGCCTCCCAAATGCTTTAAGGATAACATATGATATACTAATCCGTCGAAAGTCTTTTGGTTGGACATGAGAGCATTTGCGAAATTGATCCATATACTGCTTTGTTGGCACCGTTTCTATTAAATTTATTTCGAAAATTTCTTAAAGTTTGAGTTATAGTTTTTATTACATATTACCCAAAGATATTTAAGCATAAAGCGCCTCATTTTATAAGTCTATAATCTTCCACTTATAATCAATCACTTCATAAATGGCAAATTAACCATCAGCTTTGAAATAATGGCGGTCAACTTCTAAATTTTACATTGGTCTCCCTTTACTGCTTTCATACACCGATGCTACTGACAACATCGGCCGAAAATTGCGTAATGTCGGTTAAGTATTTTCAAATTTTTAATAAAAGCCAAAGCGATAATATAAGCAAAAAATTCCAATATTTATCAAATAGACTTTGGAAAGTGAATAGGTACTAATATAAAGTCCGAGTTTACCATCTACATGTGATTTTTTCCTTTGCTGCCACAAATGCTCTACCTAATAGTTAATTAATTATCTACGTTAAATACACAAAAACGTTAAGTCGTCTGTCATTTTATACTCTCACTGAAAATATAACAAATTAAATGCTTTTCACCTAATGAATTCTTTATGCTGTTTCTTTTCTGTTTGTTCAATGGCATGTATAAGGTTTCGTTCGTGACCATATAACATTTCCAAATGTTGGTGTTATGCCACTCTGACCCAGAGGAAAACAAACAAGACGAGAAACCCCAAGTTAAATTATTATGCAAATTTCATTTATTTACCTTTGTAAAATATTAAGCCTAATGTTAGCCAAAGAGATTCCGAATGGCAAATGGTGAAATCCAAGGACATTTTAATTTTTAACATTTTCGATGCCTAGATATCTGATTTAATATTTGACATAATTCATGGAATGGAAAATGTTACGTTTTTCCAAGAAACATAAATTGTGACAATATAGATACAGAACGCAATAATATTGAAAGAAATAAACACAAAACTCGTCACTCAAAACACAAATTGATGCATAAACTGCATTGATGGCACTCTGGTTCTATTGTATATTTCGCAAATTTCATAAAGTTTGATTTAGAGAATCGGGACTTTGCAAATGGGAAGAAATTTTTGATTATTGCTGTTTGTAAATTTATAATTTACAACTAATAATATGTCACATCACAAATGTCAAATAAGCCATCTGCATCGAAATAATGGGGGTCAACTTGACTTTATTACTTTCACACGCTTATTAGCGTATTAAAAGGTAATAATATTATTATGTACTGCATACTCATGTAATTTTGACTCTAATATTTTCTATATATCTGCGTATTATTTAAACTAGTATAGAAAATTTAGCCAGGTACCATAGCCCTTAGTTAAAATCGTATTAATATTAAGGAAAATATTAGCTCGATTGTTTGCGTGACTGAATATCTTAGTGTTCTTAAGTTAATCATCGGAATCCATAAAAGGCAACAGTTGTTTTTTATGATATATCGAAAAATTTCCAGTTTGTTGTGTGGTATGTCTTCATAGCCATTGATTGATATGTTGATATCTTTGGATCAATTGCAATCGCAAAGTGAAATATATAACAATTATTTCGTACAAACATAAACATGTTGCTAGTGTCAAGTTTCTAGCCGTTGACATTAACAATAGGAAATAAACAAGCTTCGAATACCATCAAGCGACAAAATATTTTGTTCAAAATGTAATGTAATTTTTTTCATTTTCTGTACTTTCTTGTATCGGCTTAATGAATTTTGTAACAGCCTTTTACGACATGAAGTTAGTTGAATGTCTCCACACTGGACCTGGTTTTTATTCACTCAAAGAGTAACTCGACATCTTAACCATTTTAAGCTATACTTCGTATTCATATCTTTTACACATATGTATATGAAAATAGTTTGTGGTGGACTCGCACATGCATCGCGCTCCAACTCACAAACGCAAGTTAAATTTTCTCAAAGAAAACACTAACAAACACGGCTGCACTCCATTCGCTTTTTCTGTTTGTTCCGGTAGCACGCTTGGTTTATTCACACCGGTTGCACAAACATTCCAGTCCGGTGATTTCTTTTAGGGTGGACGCCATCAAATTAGGCTGCAGTGTGACCACTATATATGGTAAGCAATGATATGTGTACATAAAAGGCAAAACTTTAACTAACAGGTGTTTTCCAAAACTAGCCATTACCCTAATGGTATTACGTATTTTTATCAAAAATACGGCAATTCCTCATCATAACATTCTACTTTATTAAGTAGATGGCTCTTTTCCTAAACACCAACAGAGCTAGGGATATTATATCAACTATAATATGAGGTCTGCAACAAAATTCTACAAATGTTGTAAAGCTAGTAGACCATTACGGGTTGTAGTCGTATTCATGTGAACATATTAAATATCAGCACAATGACATGGAAGAGGGTGGCATACAAACGGAAGTGTATATAAATACTTTATTTGAGAGATTGTTCGATTACTAAATTTATTGTAAGCCCTATTTTAATTGAGTATACTGTTTTTCTACATATTATCATAGTCATACCATTGAGTCTAATAAACGTCAAGCGCATTGTGGTCGTATTGGCGAGAATATTTAACAGACAAAATGCTGGAATACGCATTAGTATATACTTAGGATAAATTATATCATACTACAACAACATTTGGACAATTTCACGTTAAACAGCCAAATACAGGAAAAATATAATTCCATATTTTAAAGAAAAATCGATCAATTATTATGTACAAAAGAACGACAATTACGGACAAATGGAAAAAATTATGTGTTAGTGTATCATTTTTTTTAGTCTTTATCAATTTGGCAACAGTTTGAAATGAGCGTATAACGAACACTCTCATCTCCATCTTTATACGCTAGAATTTACATTAACATTTTCTAATATTCCGTTTATGTATCTTGATAAGCCAAACTGTTATCTCCGGAAAGAGAAAACTTCTGTTTGCTTTAGCAAGTGTAAGTGCAATTAATAATTTAGTGAAATTTTGTGCTTTTATTTAAATATTTGAGTATGTAGATACAGAATACATTTGGTCACACCCGTCCCTGAGTCCCTGCCGTAAACCATAACAAACACAACGTTTGGAGCTTCTTAAATATGATTGACATGAAATGTTTTGCTACTGGTCATGGTAAAGGCTAGTACCTACATAAGTGTATTCTGTATGAGGACTTGGGTGGGGCGATTAGTATGATGTTCGCTTATGAAAATTGGACTCAGGAATGAATATGGACTTTATCGGTTCACACCTACTGGTACCTCCCATACAAAATGATCTATTATTGGAAAATTTATATTTCTCCCATAACTTCTAAACGGACACTTGGGGAGTAATGGAAATTGATCGATTAATTTATATTCGCCCATGTCCTGACAATCATGCGATTGTCAAATCACATGCGATTTGTAAATCGCCAATAAATTTTGTTCCTGTCCTACAGTTCACTCGGTTTTGAACATATATTTTGTCGGTCAAAAACACATGAATGTGTAGCAGCACATATTTTTCGAAGTTTTGCAAGTCAGTTGTAAACTATTGAATCGCCAAATTTTGAAAAAAGAAGAAGAGAATTTGCACCAAAAATTTGACGAAAACATTAAACATTTTTTAAATACGCATTTTTTATAAAAATTGTTTAGAAACATATATCTTTTAGTGATCAAATAGGAAGAAAACATGTTAAATTGTATAGGGGCATCGTTTTTTTGTGTTTTTTAAATAAATTCTAGGCAAAAAATATGAGTTCACCAGGTTGGATGCATGTGATTGACAATCGCCAAATATTATGCGATTGCGATCTCTGTGACACCAATTTTGCGATTTGAAATCACAATCGCAAATTTCATCAAAATGCGATTGTCAGGACATAGGCGATTGTGATATGTGGTATTTATCTTGTAATATGAGGCAAAACCCCTTACTATTATTTGACACACCCCCTTTTGCGCTGTGACCAACTGAAAATAGTAATTTATCAATATTTTCAGGAAAAATATGCACTTTCACAAGGCCAAAACTGCCTGGAGGAGCGTTCCAATGCTTTTGCGATATACTAAAGAGTTCTTGGCTACAACTTTTGTGTTAGTATTGGATCGAAAATCTCAATGGTTTGGCTGTTATAGGCCAAAATATCTAAAAAAAAACTGACAAAAAGTGGTGAATTTTCTACTTTTTGACCATGAAAACAAGGTTTTTTCTAAGTAATATGTTCAGAGAAATTGTAGTCCGAGACAATAGCTATAACCTTACATTTGAAAATAAGTCAAAATTTCAATTAGTTTACGAAATATGAGCCCAAGAAAATTTGCAAATTTTTCAAAAAAATAAAGTTTGAGTCAAAATGGGGAAGTTCGATTTTCACCGCAGACGTACGGTCTAGTGTACTTTTTTTCTCAGTACAATCCCAAGAATCAGAAACGCGAAGCGCCCATTAAGATGTTCAAATCGCCCCACCCTAATGAGGACTCCTTAGGGTGTTAAGACAGGGGGTAGGTATGTTAGAGAAATATGTTAGGAGGAAAATGCTAGTGGTGGTCGGTCATACATTTTGGAGTCGTATTCAAATAAAAAAAAATTGTTTGGAAACCACCTTAAGGGTTGAAAATAGAAGGTCGATGTTTTGAGAATTTGTTGAGGTTGCAAAAATATTGGGTGTCGGTAGTACATTGGACTCCTCTAGGGGCTGCTTTAGAGCAGTTAGAACGGTGGGAACACATTTTTTTAAATTTTATTTTTGAATGGAACCCCCCTTAGATGTTGAAGATGGGGCGCAGATATGTTTGGGAAAAATGTGGGAGTCGGTCAATTATTTTAACCCTCTATGGACTATTCCGGGGCTTGTTGTAGATATTTTCCTCAATACGAAAAGTTTATCGTGAATAACCTCTATTTTGCATTTAGATTCAAGGTTTCTTAGGGAAATTTTCTTAGAATTCATCGTAAATTACGATTTTGATAACCGATCGGTCGGTTACTTCACAGTTTCCAAATTAGTTTTGTTGTCGGTTCAATTTGATTTTTGAGTATCTGTACTTCTGTGTTTAGATGGTGTTTGCCATCTTAGCATTACCAAGGAGCCAGTGCGGTACATTTTGGCCCCCTTTTTTTGTAATAATAATATTTAACATAGTTTCTTACGATTCTGTACTAATAACTCTGCAGCACCTCAATTTTGATTAACAGTGTTATCATTATTTCTAAACTTGTGCCTTTTCAACCCTAACAAAATGTTGAGTTTCCTGTGTTATACATACAACTTCCCTATTGTCATTTGTGTACTCGTATAATATGAACACTTTCAATTTGAATGAATGAAATGAATGTATTTCATACTCAAATTGACCCTATTTTGTCAAACTATGAAATTCCTCTGTCAGTATTCTACTATTGTCATTTCCTGCCACTTAGATTTAAGCCAAAGTAAAATAACATTTTTGTCACAACTTCATATAAAATAGGTTGCAAATGGTCGAAAACGCGAAAGCGACAAGGCCAATTCAACTAACCGTTCGACTGACTGACAAGCCAACACCAACATCGTAACCAACCAAGTCCACAAAAAGTACGTAATATTTTGTCAAAATGTACACACAACAAAAAAAAATGTTATAAATAAATAAACACAACATTTTGAAGTTATTACTAGCATGAAATACAATAGCAACAAGAAATACATACGAACAAATGACATTAGGAAATACATGTGTATGCATGCATACATGTGTGTTTTTTTCCACATAAAGGGAGATAATGCAAACTACATACATACAACACGTACATTCTCTCACACATTTTGTTTCTTGTTTAATTTTATTTCTTTTTACAACAGTGGCTCCCAAATAGGAAGCCGAGCAGTGTAATTGGCTACAACATTATCCTGGACAGACAGTCAAATAAGTTAAATATTTGGGTTTGCTAAGAACGGTTTGAAATCAATTAAACACTTTGTAAGTATATTAACAAATTGTATTCCAATTGATAAACAATCAAATTATCAATTTTTTTTTAAACTTATTTTCTCGCACAACGGAAACCTACATTTTAACGACGAATTCGAACGTCAACTTTTAAAGAAAGTTGACCGTTTGACTCAACAACTCGGAAGTAGGTGGTGCCTACACACCGAGGGAGCCGCCAATCAATAAACTGTAGATGACCGTGGCAGCACTCGGGCCATATCACCTGCTAGATAGTCGGATGGTTTAACCATTATGATACAGATTGTAGATACATTGTATTATTTAACACTTCTTTATCCAGCGCGTTTTCATGACGTGAAGAGTATTGCAAATGTATGGAGCATACTTGTTTATAAAATGTATTCCACCAACAGGCAAAACAATAGCGTTGTAGAGTTCAAATCGGCAGCAATGGCAGCTTGGGGCTCATTAGAAAGTTCATTACTAAAAACACTGATAAATAGTATGCCGAACATAAATTTTTGAACTTATTCAAAATAAGGGAGGTCATACGCATTATTAAAAAGAGTTTTTTCTATAAAATTTGTTAATTTTTTCAATAAAAAAGTTTTATTTCGTAATTAAAAACCACTGCGTTTGATTTTATGATCACCCCAAAAAGTAAGAAATGCACAAAGATTAACTAAAGTAAAAAACTGCTTTGTTGTTGTTGGATGTAAAATTGTAGTTTGGATTATCTTTCATTCCTCATATTCAGTTTTTGGATTATGACATTGGAGCATATAATTTTTCGGTCATCTGTGTATATTTCGCCCTCACACCAAGATCTCATAAAATTGTTGGTCCTTCGAGAGATATTATAGATACATAATAAATTCAGTTAACTTAACATGCTCTGCATACAAGTCATTGAGAACCCCTTGTTCTGAATGCCAGTCACTCGGTTAGAGTAGTAAAAGAATTGTGAATAATGAATGTCGTTCGTTGGCTACCTTTTTTTCCTTTCGTTAAACGTGTGTGAACCATATTAAGTAATAGGAGATACAATAATAGGAACAAAGGCGACAAAAGCGGCCACAAAAGCAACAATACGCACATTTGTAAATGTATTCACAACCATTGGTAGGCTGCATGTACACACAACTTCGTTGGAATGTGAGAATAAATGATGACAAAATGTTCGAATATCGAGAGAAAAGCTTAAGTCAAATTTATTTAAAACTGTCACTACCCAATGATTTAATTCAAAAATAGTTGGATGTATTCAATATTGCGTGGTTAGTTGTAGTTTAAATAAGCTTCAATATACACCAAACTAACATAAAAGAGGGCTTTTCTTTTTTAAATTGTATTTGAAACATCAACAAACAAAATATGTCGAACACTTGATAATATAAACAGTAGAATTCGTCTATAACGAACTCAATTTTAACGAACACTTTTTCTGGCCCCAACGGTTTTGTTTCATTTGTTCATTTAAATATATACTCTTATAGCGAACATGTTTTAAATTATTTCAGCGACGGAAACTTTTTCACATGTTCGAATGAATAACACTATGCAACAAATGACGACTTTTTGTAAAATACAAAAACGGGATAGTTTAGATTCGATTCTAAGGGTAATAAAACCCTATACTCAGTTTGGCGAGATTGGTGACCAATTTCTTTTTATGGGCCCCTAAAGATTCTCAAAATAAGTGAGCCCCATGAAAAAAGGTGTCATCAGTTTTTGTCCAACAGCTAACTCACACTTCGTGATAGCGCTAAACTGTATTCGGCAATAATGTAGCTGGGAGTTTTGCGCACTAACTTTATTAACAAATTATGTCAAAAAGGTTGACTATTCCTGCCCTTTTTCAAAAAAAAATGAAGAAGAATTTATTATTTTTTCACTTTTTTGAGCATTATTTTGAGGGAGTCCAAATTTTTCTCTAACACTGTTCCCCAAAATTGTAGCCCTGGTAAAGATAAACAACTTTCGTGAACATATCAATCTAATCTGAACGTGTCTAGGCAACCTAAATAGCTCATAAAGTCCACGTTGATACCGGTTTTTCGAACATTTACGCACTTATAAGCAAGTAACGCGGTTGAATATCAACCGATTTTAAATTTATCAGTGAATTTAGAAAGAAGAGACTTCGGCCTTTCCAACCATATATATAGTTATATTGGTGACTTGTCATATCTGTTTGGTTTTTGCCTCGAAATTTCAAACTTTTGTAATTTTTTCACTATTTTTTAAGTTTGCTGAAGTTTTTAGCCCTTATTTTATAAGGACACCCTAATGTTTACTACTTTATTCAGAAAGTGCACGCTTTCACGAGTTAAACGCATACTTGTTTGTAAAAATCTGTTAACAAATAGTTAAGTTATTCATGTTTTCCGAGGGACGCAACTTTCATATCCTAAGCTAAAATCAAAGTTGAAGTAATTAACAACAACACCAAAACAATGCTTCTTCTTCAACTCTTTGATTTTAGTATAGGATATGAAAGATGCGTCCCTCTGAAAACATAAATAACTTAACTATTTGTTAACAGATTTTTACAAACAAGTATGCGTTTAACTCGTGAAAGCGTGCACTTTCTGAATAAAGCAGAAAACATTAGGGTGTCCTTATAAAATAAGGGCTAAAAACGAAGTGTGAGTTAGCTGTTGGACAAAAACTGATGACACCTTTTTTCATGGGGCTCACTGATTTTGAGAATCTTTAGGGGCCCATAAAAAAAATTAGTCACCAATCTCGCCAAACTGAGTATAGGGTTTTATTACCCTTCCATATTAGAATCGAACCTATACTGCCACGTTCTTGCACTGTGTAATTATTTAATTTAATAGAAAAATACCCTTACAAATAAAATGCCTCTTCCTTGATGTCAATTTTTATTTTTAACAAATTTAAAAACTGATCCATTCAATTTGTATCGTCCAAAATTACTTAAAATCGACATATAACTTTTCAGCTCGATAACGGTGGTATTTGGCAGAGCAAGACACAGATATTTTGTATTAATATGAAAACAAAAGACTGACGGACAACTGAATGGGATATGATGCGGCTTGCATAGGTAATTAGCATTTGACAAATAAATTGTTGGGAAATAAGAGAATGAAACACCAACAAAGCCAGCTCTGGAATTGGCAATAGCAACAACAAAATAACTAAACAAATGATAAATGTGTTAAAAACTAAAAAATAAGGAATTAAAACAAAAAAGTCAAATGGGAATAACAACAAATAACTGATTTGCATATAGCGTTTTATTATTATTACCTCCTCCTCCACCTCCTCCTTTTGGACTAGTGCAAAGCGGTTTGGCAAGACAAAGTTTAGCATTTGAGTCATCTACCGCAGCGGCCAAGCCGAAGGTGGCAGCAAAACCCGATGAATTCTGGTGATGATAATGCTGAAGATGATCTGATCTTGGTGACAAACCCGCCGGTGGCGTATACTGTTGCTGTTGCCGATGCTGGCGATTATGGGTGGCTTCGTTAATGACATCATCGATCTTTTTGATATTTTCTGGAGTGGAATCCATTTTCTCGCGTTCGCTTTCAGACAGCGATTCTGGTGTTAAGGGAGCAGCTGCCATTTTTTTAATGTAACCGTTATCTTGCAATTCTACTGATGAGGCGACATCTAGCGGTGATGATGGCGTGGCCGAGTTTGATGTTAATCCATCCTCGGTAGTCGAGCTGTTGTTGTCTCTTAACGTGGCATATGATGTCATGTTATTTTGGGTGTATCTCTTATGCTACTGTGATGTAGTTTGTTGGCTCCTTCTTGGAAAAGGTGTGTGATTCGTGTATGTGTTTATGAATAGATAAAGGTGTCAAGGGTTTTTTCTGTTACAACAACTGAAAAATTCCCTTTGTGCGTTTCAACAGTAATAATAACTTTGTTATCTAAGTGCTGTATCACTTGATGTTGCTTGGCCTTAACCACAAATCCAAATATATCTCAGTCGTTCACTTCCACTCCTTTGCCTTCTCTAGCGGTGTGTTTTTATTCTCTTATCTTGGTTTAGAATATTTTGCGGTTTTTACAGAATGCATTTAAGTTTATAATTAATTTAAGCAATGTTGAAAGAGGAAACATTTAAAATGCTAGATTATTTCGTTCGTTTTGTATTGCAACAAATCCCAGTCACCGGTTATGTTTGGCAATACAATGATGGTTATTATTGTTTTTGTTGTCTAGGGCATTAAAGTTTATGCAACATACTGGCTTTGCAACATTGTTGCGTACATCCATCCGTGGACAGGTTGTTATTCTGCTTTATTATTGTGTCATAGATGCCGCCTTATCGGGAGACCATTTGAACAGGAAATGCTGGAACCCAATTTAGAAACGTAGCTTGTTAATTATAAATCAAATCAAGAGCAAAGCACTTAACAATTAACTGATTTGCTCAAAAAACACCAATTGCATTTAACAAATGTTTTACAAATACATTGGCGATATAAATTTATTTTGATATGATTTCACTTGTTTCGCTGTTTAATTAAACACAAATTCATTTGAAAAATTCTTCATTCAAGGTTTTTTTTTCGACGAAACCGCTGTTTTTTTTTGTATGACCCGTCTGTGGCACCATCGCAGCACATCGATGTAGTGTAGTATGGGCAGGGATGATAAATGAATCGTTCAACATGATGGCATAGAAGGGTGTTAAATCGATAGTGTATTTTAAATTGGTTTTGTTTCCCTTTCTAGATACAAATTGTTTTTTTTTTTTTGTAATAAGATTATGTCATGTCCAGTTAATTATAGTATCGAGTGGGTCCTTTAAATAACGTAGTGCATTTAAAAAAGAGCAAATTTTTCTATAATTTTTCTGAGAAAAATATGGTAATTTTTGCAACAAATTTCTTTCTAATTTCTATATCAATAAATCATACCACCATTTAAAATCATACCACTAGTATCGTAAAATGAAATCCTTTTACGCATAACGAACATGTAGGTTTATTTTTTCTCCCTCTCTCTATTAAAGCCGAACTTGTTGGCCCTTAAGCAATTATTTTACTGCCAACCCTGTTGAAACTACAGAAAGCAAATACATAACGTTATGCCAATGAGGCGCCAGGTTCACAAGTTTACACTTTTGTAATAATAATGTAATCTTTGGCTCTCTGGTATAGACAACTGCTTATAATAAGTGAATTGTTATTGGCAGCTGTTACTTCCTGATGAGCAAGGTGACAATTCAAGTAATGCCACCAGTTAGAAATGAGTTCTGGATTTCTGGAATTTGTTAAAATTCTTAAATATATAAACAGAGGTCTCCTCACAAATTACATTTATTTCTTTAACCTTTCCGAATGTCTGAGACAAATTGCGGATGTTTTCATGTTTATTAATTATTTGGGCATATTTTCCCTAACCAATATGTCCTCAAGGTATATTAATGCTGATGTTTTCAAAAATGAAAATCTTAAGCTCAATAGCAAAACAACCTGATTTTATTCCCGCCATCAACTAAACTTTTCGTTTGTCTCAAAACTAGACTCCTTACTAAGGTAACAATAGTGTTAAAACTTCCGGTCTCAACCCCTAGAAATATGCGAATAGCAAAATAACAAGACATGGACATTGTATTTTTTGTTTGGCAGCTGTTTTAATTTATATCTTTAATACTTAATTTTCCCTTTGCACCCCATGTATGAGGTATGGGATAGCTTCTCGCGTTGTTGTGAATTAACACGCTTTCTATTTTTAGATTCACAACTAACGGCACCTACTTATTTATCGACGAATGCGAACGTCACTGTTTTGAGAAGCTCTTACTTGAATCGACGCTTAATACTGCGAAGTTGCTGTCAAACAACATTCGAGGGGAGCCGACAATGAAAGAAAATTTTATTTATTTTTTTCTTTTTTAAGATGACTGGAGCCAGGTTTGAACCTGCGATCTCCCGCATGGGAGATGCCACGGCCGGTCCCAAATATATATCTTTAATATTGGTAGGCAAATTTTTAAAATTTCGGACATTTTAAAAGTAAGTATGCCATAGAATTTATTTATGATGTGAAATTGACTAGCTGATAAATAGTGTTCTGGTTCCAACAGAATAAAAAAAGGTAAAAAAGTCGTGGTTTTTTAAGATTCTAGTTTCATCAGATTGAAGCAAAACTATACATATATTCCATGTTTTTTTTTCTATACGCATAGAGACTTTATATTTGAACACTTTTTCCCCCCATAAAATAAAGGGCCATCTTACGTTGGGCTTAACTGCAGTGTACCTGGTTTGAATTTATGTCGAATTACAAGGACGAACACAAATTAAAAACAAATATGTATGTCTGTCATGTTTAATTAGAATCAAAAACCAATACATCCGAATTATGCACATATTTTTGTGTCACCAACAAAAGGGCCTCAATTTGGGATCCCTAGAGCCACATAGCCACCGGCACCAGGTGTTACCTTGTTTTTCTTTTTTTATGTAGAATTTAGTAAAAAGGATTATCCCTAACCTCTTCTGGCAAAGTACAATTATTACCTTAACCGAAATACACGAAAATGATTATTATTGTATACATATGTGGATCTATGCATATAAACTCCCTTTTTCACTATTTTTGGGTTCAGCATAAAGCAATTTCGTTTAATTATCACCTTTCATTTTGTAGCTGTTGGATACCGAGCGGTATCAAATTCTGTATCTAACTTTGCTCATAGTACAATTTATACAGAAGTTATTTCTTGATGATATCACATTATTTGTCTTGCAGTTAATGAACTTTTATTAACAATTACAATCCCTTCGTAATGACGGGTCCTTTTGTTTCTTATTTAATTTTTAATTTCATCCAGTCTTTCAAGAATGTACTTCCGTTCAAAACACCAATAAGAAAATTGTGCCAATATATCAATTTTGTCATCCCTGACATACGTTCACTGCCAACTGAAGCGAGACGCTTGCTAGTCCGAAGAGGCAACAAGACAGGCTGACTGGGCAAACCTGTCAAAATATGCAAAAAATGTAGAATGAACACAAACGTGAGATGCGATACGGTATTGGAGCCACCCCGAAACACCACAGATCGAACTATTGACGACACTTTATATCACGACCAAGGACAGCGCGACGAATCCGATATTTTTTGCCGTTTTTTTGTTTTGTTTTTATTTTCCAAAATCACACAATTTACTTTTTTTACATCGCATATTTTTTTTTTCTTAAGAATTTTTCCTTTTACCGTGAATCTACTTTTCTTCTTCTAAGGCGTGTGTGTGTTCTTGATTTCAATGATAATGAACTTAGCATTTGACGTTGTTGTTGTTCTTTAGTTTATTTTCATTTACATTTGGCTTTTTTTATTCTATGCTGCTTGTTAACGTGTTTTTGTCCGCACCTAAAGTTGGTCCGTATCTGAGTATGCGTCACTATTGGCTAAAGGCACTTGAGTGTGAATTGAATCAATTGGAAATTTAGTGGTCGGTTATGGCCGTTGGTGTGTTTTGGCCAAGTTGTGTTTTGTCATTATGTACAGCAACACACATACAAGAGAGTAGCACAACAGAGAGAACGAGAGAGCGGGAGAAATATTCTTATTGGCCTCTGTTAAGTGTTGTAAAGCGATACAAATTAAATTTATAAGTAACCGAATCGGTAAAAATAAGTATCAAAGTCAAGGAATTTAGATTTTTTATTATTATTATTAATATTGAAAATAAATCTAAAATTAAAATACTTGCAAAAACAACTTTGTAAAACTTAACTTAAAAGAATTGCTTCTTTAATAAATAATAGTTTTGTGAACTACAATTTTAGAATTTAGTTAATATGTATGTATGTATTAGTAGTTGAATTTTTAAGAAATTATAAAATAAAAATATTATAAATAAATATAATTTCAAAAGTTAAGTTGCAGTTGACCTATCGAGGTCTAGCTGAAAAAATAAAAATGACAATCAATACAGTACAATCCCAGAAAATTGGAAACCAAGATCCCTAGGGGCCAAAATAGAGGCCATTTAGACAAGTAGTCATATATATTACAGCACTGGATATATCAGCTGCATTCTCTGTACAATACTCTCTCGCCGAATCTCTCACTCTCTTACCATAACCCTTCTCACAAAATACAGCATAACTAAAAAGAGTCCGATATTTTTACGTGCGAGAAAAATTCATTGTTAGCCACAAATAATTACCGAATTGTCGATGACCAACAAACAAATTTTGCTATTGACGAACATTGAAATAAACAAATTGCTTTAAACAATTATAAACTTTCTAAAGAAAAAATTAACAATAGCAAACGACTTTTAATAAATTCTTTCAAGTGTACATTAGAAACAGATTGGCTGTTGGGCAGGTGGTTGGGTTTGCAGGTGTAATGCATCGTTACCTTATGACATCCCCCTCAAAATTATCCAATTTTATTGATATAAAAAAACTTCAACTTCAAACTGTACTCCAACAGATGTCAGCAGGGACTTCATGGACGACAAACTAAATTAAGGATAGTCAGCTGTCGCTGTGGAATTTTCGTTTAACCACTTCCACCTTGTAGTACTGTTTGTAGAAGTCCAATGAGAACAACAACAACTTTACACACACACATAGGCAGATACATCACACGCATGGATACAATTTTGCACATTCACACACAGCAGCAGAGAACATCCAATACACTTGCCAATTGGATTCTTTAACTCTCTGTCATCATTATTGCTTTTTTGTGAAGGCATTTTCTTCTTTGTCTACACTTTTGCACTTGATTTTTCAATTTTTCCACTTGTCATTTCGGACTAAAATTCTATGATATTTTTCGATTTTCGATGAAAGCTTATTAACACAATCAAAGTAAATGCTTTTTTATACATTTCTAACGATTTTCCGTTTTAAAACTTAAATTAAATCGAAAGAAAACACCCACCATCCAATTTGCAATTTGTCGCTTTTGTTTTGTGCCAAAGACTAAAAGTACAGAGTTGTTTTAGTAGGTATTCAGAGTCAGATATGGGATATACGGCACAATTGTACCATTTAATGTACAATCGGACATCTAGCATTTTTTCCCTTCCACACTTCTTTCTGGCGAGGTTCATAATGTGAAACATGCTTGACAAATATTTTTTCGGTTGTTTTTCACACGCATTATTTTTGTCAGTGGTAAATTGTGCAGAATTAATTTTTTCATTCGGAGCAAAGCAAAACATTTTTTACTGTTTCAAAAAGAATTACAAAATTACTTTAATAAAGTGTTGTTCGTGACCGTAGACGATTGTGTAATTAGTTAAAATTTTTATAAGTGTATCATGTGGTACATCAAATGGGCTAAATGATAAAAAGTTTTTTATTGTTGAATTTTTTTAAAAGTAGCCAATAAACTTACAGTTTTACAACTTAGTCCCAATCCACACACGGCAACTTTTGTCTCCGAAACTTATCTGATTCTCTTTTAAAGTTGCCTGTAGCATCCAGATAGTTTTAGTTTCCGTTATAATTTTTTGGTTATATTTTATTTGTTGTGTAAGTTAAACCGAGATCTAGTGTTTTTGCGAACAGCTTTGGAAATTAAAGACAATAAATTTTTATTTAAAACGTCATTGAATTATAATTAAATATTATTATTTTTACTTCGAATGAGTATAAAAATAGAATGCCAAATCTATGCGCAGCCAACTTCACTTAGGGCCAGCACCAAAGCGTGTCTCTGTGTACAGGCGACACAGTACGCCTCTTCCTACTACTTACAGCCAAGTCCAAAGTCACCCCCATTGAGGCTCATATCAATACCTAGACTGGAGCTTCATCCGTACTCTAGTGTGCGCCTACGGGAAGCCAACGCCAGTGGCGAGAAATTCAACAGAAACAACTCTGGAAACAAGTCTAGTATATAGACACACGACGTAGATTTTTAATTTTTTTTTGAGGTTGTAGGGATTTGTGCTAAAATGAGAATGGGGACGGACATAGTTCACGAGATATCGCCTCTTAAAGTTGGAATCTATATATATAAATATCTCCGACATCTGGTGACGGATCGAGACTATATATATATCATTGGAAATCCCTCTGAAAAAGCTTACCATATATATACAAATTAACCCATTATGCGCTAAAAAAATCAAATTAACCCATTTTGGACCATGACTTTTTTTAATAAAATAATTTTGTTTTAGAGAGTGCTATATTGAGTGAAAATTTATAGCAACAAATTATTCTTTTGATAGTAAAAAGCAAGAGTTTGCGAAAAGAAAAATAAATTATAAATCACACGATGTTAACTGTTCTGTATTAAGTGATATAAATAGAAATTTGTGAACAGTACGGAAAAGTACATACAAATACAGAATAATTAAAAAGAAAAATGGAAACAAAATAAATACGTAGTTGATGATCACTAAAATTTAAACTATGTCGTAGGTGATATACCCCCAAACCAACACGTAGTTGGCTAGACATAATTTGATTAACTAAGTGTTTGAAAAAAAAACTACATTAATTGTTGTTAACGACCATAGTTGATGGTTGCGACGTATCTTATATATATTGCAAATAAATAAGATATTGTATTTGGAATAAACAAAATCAAAATATTTATTATAATTAATTTATTTACCATTAGGATTCTTATAAATTTACAATACACTTACATTTCTAAATATCTTTTTATAATACATTGAGCTGCATTTTAGACATCTTGTTTTGGTTCTGCCATATGTTCCCATTTCAACTTCTTTACATTGGAACTGTTGCTGAAATTTTGAACTGTTGCTGGTCATTTTCTGCAGTATTTAAATCAGATTCTGTTTTCATTCCTAATGTTTGTTTGGCTCCTTTCAATCAAAATTTTTCAATAAATATCAAAATTTCATTTCGTAAGCTTTATAATTAATGACAATTTCAAAACAAGGCACTGTTCATTTTTCTTTCCACCAATCGAATCGCTTCATACGACTACAAATAGTTGAATTGAATTGATTCCACACAACTACATATTTTATTAACTTCGCGACTACGCTATTTTTCGGTGTAGTGAAAAAAAATTATGAAAATGTAACACGAAACTTGAATTTAAACAAACCTGAACTCGGTATCTCCACTGCCGCCCCGAGGGATCTGCCGTCTCTAAATAATTCAAGGGCACTATTTTCCATATCCATTTGCAGACCAAGCTCCCGACCACCATAGCAGCAAATCCACGTCTGAGGGTGCAAAGGCGGGGTACACATCACAGACACATCTCATACGGGTACGGACGGGCAAAGAAATTCTGAAAAAAGGAAAAAAATTTAATTTTTAAAACGTTTAACGCTTATATCATAATATCACCGTTTTGCTGACCCTCTTGGGAATTTTGTAAAGAAGATACCAAAGATTATCAGTGAGCAAAGTCGTAGGTTTAAGTTTATTAGCGCGAGAAAACTTATATGTAAGAAGGTGTCAAAAACAATTTAAATGTCAGATCGCAGTATATGGGTTTGGAGAATACATATATGTGGTACGGAAGTACAAAACGAAATATACGTCATACTACTGCTTACTATACAACCCCTTTTATAAATTGGCCCTATCAACTCAACAACTGGATTACTTGCATATCCTGTTCACCATTAGATATACATATTGTTTTTTCTTTCAGTATGAATATAATTAGTACGTATTACTTAATTATTTTTTATTATTTCCCTTAATTGAATTTTTATGGAGAATTTCTTAACATAGAAATAAGTAGTAAGTAGTTGGCCAAAATATACAGATTTGGCAGGCACAACAAAATAAAGTCACGTAATCATTTTTTATATACTTTAAAATCAAATATCTATAAAACTGGTTTTACACTGCAGTTTCGTATATTGTCAGCTGTTGTCTAGCTCACACATATTTCCATTCGCCTTGTAAACCTGCAATATTTTCCTGCCACAAACATATTAACATCGTTTCTGAGGCAGTATTCCACGAAGCGCGAATGTTTTTAACTAATTGGAATGATTATTTATTTATATTTTTGCAAAAATGTGAATTTTTTGTCCGTCCATGTTTTTTGGCATTCTTTCCGATAAATATATACAAACAATGCAACTGGTGGTTGCCGGATCAACATTACTGAGAAAAATCGCTTAAATTCCAATTTTCAGAGTACAACTCAGTGTATTTTTCCGCATCTTTCATGGATGCGATAATATGTTAACATCTTTCCAGCAACAAAATACATGTAAAAATTTTAGCATTTTGGCCGCATCCATCAAAGATGCGGATTAACGCGGAAATATGTTAAATGCGTTCCGGTGTAAAAAGGCTTTTAGTCTCGAACGTTTTTAGGCAATATGACATAAGTTAGGAGTGCAGTATTGGAATTTCTTAAACGAATACCGCCTTAACACCTAACCACATAATGCAGCCGGGCTATTAGACTATATGTCGACTTGTACAAGCGCAGTGTAAACGTACTCAAAAACATTATACGAAATAGTTACCAAGTATTGACGCCGTTTATTATATATTTCCATCGACTTTGAATTTTGGCAGCAAACGACAACACCACGTGTTGACAGCTGGCGGTGGGGCATAAACAAAATTGATTCGGTAGAGGAATTTGCCAAAAAAAAAGTTGACTAACTTCGGTTTAATTAGAATTTCACAATAATAATATTAACAAAATGAGAGACAATACACCACCCCGACCTGTAGACATTGAAGATGACGCTGAAGAAGTTTACTTAGAGAACGATGCGCCACCAGAGGATGATGACGATTTGGAGATGGAGGAAGTAACATTGGAAGAATTGGAGGCACGCCTGGGGAGTGTCGATTCGGATGATGAAGGCCCAAGGTCTCCTGTGCAGGATGATGCCATCTATACATTCCAACAACATGCGGCGCCTGTCTTCTCTTGTGCTTTCCATCCTCAAAACGATCTGTGTGCCACTGGTGGCGAAGATGACAAAGTGTTTATATGGAATCGCAATAACGGTGAAGTGTTGCTCGAAATCGGCGATCACAAAGACACCGTTATTGAAGTGCACTTCAACCATGACGGCACTTATCTTGCCACAGGTGATATGGCCGGTGACATTCTGTTGCATAAACTGCAGGAAAACCATGGTAACGGCGAAAAAGAGGGCGGATTTACAATCCGCAAAGTCTGGGAATACTCGATGGGTGACATGGCTTGGATGCGTTGGCACAAGGCAGCCAATGTGCTAATGGCCGGCAGTGAAGATGGCGAAATATATATTTTCCGTCTTCCAGCTGGGGATTGTAAGATTTTACCCGGAAACGGAGTTCGCTGTGAATCGGGAGAGGTGGCGGGTGACGGTAAAAAGTTGTTCACCTCGTACCGTAATGGAACGGTGAAATTGTGGGATATTAAATCGGCAACTGTATGTATGGAAATAGACGCACAACATCCTCTGGTTCATCAAGAAGGAGCGACTACCGTCTGTTGCGATAAAGAATTGCCAATATACGCGTCTGGAGATGAAAATGGTAAGAGCCCATCAGACATAAAAGCAGTTGAAAATAATATTTTGTAATATTTAGGTAGAATTGTGTTCTCCACTCCTAATGGTCCTGTGGGGACAGTAGATGCCACAGGTCCAATTGAATGTTTGGCATTTTCACCATCTCCTGATTTCCGCATGGCTGCCAGTGCCAGTCTGCAAGGCCATGTTGCCATATGGGACTACTCCAAGTTGAGTTTGCGCACACAATGCGAAGATCCTGGCGACGGCGTCACTAAGTAAGAAGCTATGACTAAATTAATAAAGAAATATCGTTAATAATAACTTTTTATATTTTAGGATGCAATGGATTAATGATTTTACTGTACTGTTAGCAACACTACAAGGAAATGTTATCGCCTACGATGCACGTACAGGTCAACGTAAATTTACTCTCTCTGGTCACTTAGCTGAAGTTTATTCTTTCTCCTACGATCCCCGGGAATCGCTACTGTTGACAGTATCTGAAGACAATTCTGCAAAAATATTTAAAGTCCCTCAGTTGGGTGATTAATCATCACGGCCGTGATGTTTGTAGTCAAGTTTATTTAATGTTTAGTGTAAGTCGTACTTTCTTTAGCTTCAGTGAAAGAGAATTAAAATGTTGAAAAATTGTACATAGTAATACCAGAGAAATAATAGATACAAATTATTTTGGGACATACGGCGCTCATAAACAATAAGACAGCTGTACAATATTTTAAGGGCGTGGTGGGTTCCCGATGGTAGTCATCTCATTGTTTAGAAAGAACTGCGAGTAGCCGGGGATTTGTCAATTGCCATTTGTTTGGTAAATAATTCATATAAATCTGGTTATCAGAATCGTGATTGAAGTGCTTGGTGAGGTTAAAAGTAGAAATGTATTGACCACGAAATGCGAGCAGCTCTCTTATACCAAATATATTTGATGCAATAGAAAGTATTATGGAGGAAGAAATTAAAAACTTCTGGCTGATTAAATTTACATTGGACTAATTACATTTACATATGTATACAAAAGATCGAATTAAATTGAAGGATATCTAGAATGTTTAAAAAATTGCCTAGAAGTCAGATTGCGTATATGTACGTAATACAGCTCTGATGTGTGGCAAATACAAACATTTGCTTGCCATAAATATTTCCGATTTGTTAATAATTAATTAAGTTTGTAAGACTTAACATATCGATACGTATTGTAACATGCGAATAACACAACATTTGATGAAATAAAAATTGATTGCGTAGGCAAATGGTGTTAAGGAAAAGGGTGATTGTGTCCAAGTTTGGTTTTATCACTTCAACAAGTTATTTATGTAATTATCCTAAATCTAAATATCTCAATTTAGACCTATTTTGAATCGAATTCTAATATATTAGACATTAAATATATGAAAAGAAGTAAACAATGGACTTATCGTACTTTCGAATTATTTGAATTTTATTCTCGTAATTGAATTTTAAAGCCCAATGTCAAATTTCAATAAACTTAACGGGAAATCCCAAACAACTTTAACAAAATAAATACAAATTATACTATTATCGTATTAATTCTATTTGAAGAAGAGAACTTAATTTTTTTTGGTAATGCGGACATATGGAGCCTCAGCATTCGTTAAATATTAGGTCAGAGCTAAGTTTTATCTTTAAAACTGCTTTAGTAACCTACGAGTATTACCTATGGACCTGCTTATTCCGTACTTTTAAAATGTCATGAGCCAGGTTCACCTGTTACCTATTGTTGTCATGATGTCATGTCACAACACTATGATAAAAACTAAAATTTAAGTCAAACATTTTCATGTCTTTATTTTAATCAATTTATAAAAAAGTAAAAGTGTAAAAAACATTTGAACATGTTTGAATGTTAATATGACATTTGTTTAGCTGTTACAGGATTGCTGTAAGGATGCACCCCTCCTCCAACATATACCTACGTAACTATCCTATTTACAGTCTTATTTTATACATAGAGCACACTAATGCAGTTGTGCATGTAGTTAAATGCTCATATACATAAAGGCTTAAATAGGAACAACAATAGAAATAAAAAACACGTGGTTCGAGACAAAGCACGAGACAAATGAGTTCATCGACACAAGGAACTAAAACGTAACGACAAGAGAATAAACTTGTTGAGAGAATTTTGTCTCAAACGTGAAATATTTCCCGGAGCATGCCAATCTATTTCGGATGATGTCGTACAAAACGTGCGTCCTTTAAATTAAAACACATGTATAGGTTAAATATTATTTTAGCAAATTTCTGGCCATTTACTAATACAGTGCTGTCGTACCGTATAGATTTCAATTAATTTTTGCAAGCACTGTTCACTAAAACTGTTATTTGCACTCTGAAGAGTGAAGATAAAATTAAATATTTTCCTCAACAATATATTATATTATTAATATTATTAATTTATGGGCATCTCCCAAAAAAGGTCCATCACGAGTGAATAATTCAAATTGTTCAGAAAAACTTTTTATTTAGTAACAAATCTAAATCTATATTTTATAAATATAAAAGCATTTTAAATTATTTTAACTTTTGTCCAAAATATGGCACTGTAAAAGAAACAAATTTGTATTCTGGCGTTTTTTTTAACGAATTAGTTATAACATTTTTAAGCAATATTACATTGTTGCTGTAATACATATTAAAAAATTCTACCAAAAGTATAACAACATAACTCAAATAAATTTTAAGGAACTGGTTCCATATGACTCTCCTAGACTGCACCAGAGGGCGCTAAAATCAATGAAATTTAAGCAAAAATTAATAAACTAAAAACTGAATTTTATTGCTTCATGAAAATAATTCGCAAAAAAAAAATTTTTTAAAAAAAGCGGGAAACTTCGATTTTTGTCTTCTTCATTGTGCTCAGAACTCGAAAAAAATTAATAAGTGTTTAATATGTTAACTAGAATTATTTCCAATCGCCCACAAAAAATATATTTTTTCTAAAAAATTTAAAAAATTAAAAAAGTTTGATAGAATTTAAAAAAAAAATCCCACAAAATTTGAAATTTTTTATATTTTGTTTTTATATAGTTTGTAGTGCTGTTAAATTTTGTTAAAAAAATTTAACATTTGTAGAGTTTTGAAAAGTTCTAACTCATATTTTTAACTGAAAATTTTATTCCTGACTCAAATTGTCTGAAGAGCACATCGTACGCAAAACATGACTGTATTCAATGTACTTACCAAAAAGATAACTAAGTTGGCCAAATTTAAATGTCCTCCAGCGCACAGTGGGGAAAAACATTTTTTTGCTTATTTTTTCACTCGGTTTAGTTCGTAACATATGTTCACATTAATTGAGGTCATTTCAAAATTTTTAGGACACATAATGCAAAAAATATTTAACACTAAAGTCAAAAATTAATTTTTCCTCGACTTTGAAAAATTTTACAAAAATAACGGTAAGGAATAAAAAAATACGTACATTCAGTGGACCATTTTTTTTCTAATAAACAAATTAAAAATTGTTCAAGAATTGCGGCCGAAAATTGCAAATGTCCAAAAAACTTTTTTTCCCCACTGTGCAGCGGTCCGTTTGGAAGTTATTAGAGATATATTATTTTTAACAAAAAATAGTTTTACAAGATTTGGTCAAAATTAACCAAGCCAATAGGATGTTCACACCTCATCGGAATGACCTAATATGGCAACAAAAACGATAAATGGGTTTTGTTTGGAGTCAAAAGTACATTAATAATTCACTTGAATCAAAATCCTAGCTGATCCTTTTTTAAAAATAAAATCTCCGTTCTCCGTAAATCTCCGTTTTTGTGCTTTTTGTATATCGTGTTATATCTGATACCCGAAGGCGTGGCACTTTTGGGTCCAAACTTTGAGATTTTCTTGATTTTAGTTTGATATCAAAAGTCACTAATTTTCATGTTGCTGCATCTACTCCTTCTATTTTTGTCCCATCGATGTTTGGGAACAAATCACTGTGCGCCGTCATCATTCCCATCTTACGAAATTTTAACGTCTAATTTCCGGAAATCCACACGTTTCGTCAACAAATCAGTCAGAGGTGGCAGAAGAAAATAGTCGTCATTACCCACAGCTAACTTCAGTCTAATATCCCCTCGGTTAGCAGTAGCCTTGGCGAACAAATTCAAGGGCGGAATGCACAGAAACACCTCCAAAGCCGCTTGCGATGTGCTCCTTTTAGCCCCAGTAATCCACATTGCAGCCATCCCATGGGTCTTGACGAGCATTTTTAGTAAGTTACTCTTATTTAGGCCCTCCCACCAAACCAGACACCTTTAGACTGAGTCCCCATCTTTTACCTCAAGGTTTCCGGCATGCATAGAGGGCACTGAAACCGCTTTTCAATATCTCCTCGATGTTCAACCTCTAGGCGTCCGTTGAGAGCTTCAGTTAACCAGTTAAGCAGTATGCATAAGTTAACCCATCGTTGGTAAAAATTTCCAATCTATCTTGATGACCACATCTTCCGCATATGCCACAATTTTCGTATCATCCTCATTTAATGATATAAGTACTCCGTTTATTACAAAGAGCCATAGAAGAGGGGACAGCACTCCGCTTGTGGTGTGGTGTTCCTCTAGTCGCTTTCGTTTTCACGCAGTTCCTACCAAGTTCTAAGTTGACCACACAGATTCCTCGCATGCAGTCCTCCCAATTTACTAGTAGTATTGGTACATCAATATTCCCCAGAGAGTTCCTTATTGCACATGACGTCACATTATTGAAAGCACCTTCTATATCCGGCAAGGCAGTTAAAGTAAAGCCAACTGAACTAAGATTGCTATCCGTAAAGCCAACCACGTCATGAAGAGCGCTCTCGACAGATCTTCGAGTGATTTACTGATTTTAAGATGTGCTCAAAGTGTGCTAGATTAAAGATGTCCTTATGTACATATCAATCAATCTCTCCAAAAACTGAACACACTTTGACGTTCTCGGTTTTTTTATGAATTTTATTTCCAAAAAAAAGCAACAACGGTAAGCTGTTATTTAGATAACTCCCACAGTATACTATTTGACAGATTTTGAGGTTATTTAGAAATTTTAAATATGTTTACCGATACATTGCCCATTCATTAAATGTAGAGATATTCAAATAGTTTATTTCCCATGTGCACTATTTTCTGCCTGTTTTATCAGTAGCGATAAATTTCAAAAGTGAAGACAACAATTTCGGAATTTCCTTTACAATTTTTACACATTTTTCACAAAAGAGAAAGAAAACAATATAAAACATTTTTTTCTGTATTTTTTGTTTTATATTGTTGGAATAAATAATAAAAGTTAAAATATTGATTCTGAAATTGTTGGCATACATAATTCATTGCAGTACTTTTGTCTGGATCAGAGTTATTTTTCATGTTGATAACAATAATCAATTGTTTTTTTTTTTTAATATTTTAAAATAAATAAAAAAAATATTTTAAAAAAGCTGCTGGTAGCTTAAACCATATAAACAATACAATTTTCAGATATCTTTAGAAAACTAAATGTTGTTACACTGAGTGCCATAATTTGGACATTACTGATATGACTTTGCCTATCTTTGTTAGTTTGTTTTATATCTGAGAAGGAAATATAAATGCCACTGCGTGTGATATGATAACACCCTCACAATATAGTATTAGGCTTCGCAATTGAGAGAGAGAGAGACATGGAGAGCGAAAGAGCGCGCCAGTAACAATGACTTATCCAAGTGCACTCTGTGATAAAACTATTGTGGGTGTTCTGTCTGTTCTTGTCGAATGTGAATTCATCACGATTTCTGCTGCTTTTTTGTATTATATTCATGAAATTCTTTTACAACAAATCTCAGCTTAGTTGAATTTGACATATCGAACGTGACGGTTGTTTCGAGGCGGAAACTGCACTGAATCAAAATTTGTAACCGCTCTTTTTTACCTTCTTTAGTTTCATATTATTTAAATGTTTTTAAGTGATTTTATGTGTTTTGCTTCGTGTCGAGTTACAATCGCAAACACTTGTGTCTGATAAAGCAAACAAAGAAAAAAAAAACAAAACCTAAATGCTGTTGTCATAAAATGTCGGTAGAAATTGTTATAAATATGAATCTGTGATATTATGTCATTAATAAAGTGTTTATCATACGATTCTTGTGATTTATATGAATTGCCATGGAAGATCAATAAATATTATTCATACGTCCGGGATGTGATAGTTTCTTGAAATCAATTATACGTCTAGTGGAGTTATGAGAGTAACAATTTAAATTACTTATACGCCAGGATGGCAAATTGTATATTAATAGATTGATGATTGATGTCAACCAAAGTAAAGAAATCAAAGAATGCACATTTAAAGAAATGACGACCAGTTAGTGATGTTTTTTATTTTGTACGCTGTGATTACTAGTAATGTGTTTGTTAAAACGGATTTAAAAAATTAAAAAAGAAGATGTGCCAGGAATGCTCTTCACCAAATCAAAATAAACATAAAATTTATTAACAAAATTACCCCTGGAAGTGATCCATCATCAATGCTTAATGCTATTACATAGATATTGTGTGTACTGTGCCATTATACTTGCTCTCGCGCTCCCCTGTGCCACCCACATGTTGTTGCTTATGCATATTTATTTATTGTCCTACACTCTCGAGTTCTGTTCTCTACGAGTATATTTTTGTCTGGCTGTGATGTGATGTGATTGTGGTGTGAGATGTGTGACGATTTCTGGTGTGTGATGTTCATATTATTCTATAATTCTGTTAATAATGAACTCAATTCGCAACAAAAACAACAGTACCAGCACGACTACTATAAATTACAACAAGACCTCATGTATTACTACTGTTGTGAAAATATTTTGGATTACACTGCGTTTCAAAGGAATGTATATATTTAGGGTGTAAGGAAATGGATGTTTAAGATGGATATTTAATGATTACATACATTACGCGGGAGGTATTATATTAAATAAAACCTTAACCTTAAGCCACCATGTATCTCAAACCAATGTCGAAGACTGCTTTTTAACGAAATATGTAAACAAAAACAATAGAAATCGTGAGGAGCTGAAATTGGAAATCGTGTAACAGTTTCCTACTATGAACATTTTAATCTGAACATATTTTGTATCTGTTTCCAGAATAGCATTTTTAAATTGTAAAAAAAAATTATTGAAACTTATGTATGTTTGTACATTTAAAACATTGTATTTCAGAAATGTTATGAAGGATTTAGAAATCGATATCTTGCAATCTTACAAGCAATTTTAATAGTGAGTAATTTTTAATGTAATTTTTTCAAGAAATTTGAATAAAAACATGATTACACTTTATTCAAAAAAAAAACTTTCTTTAAAGTATTTTCTGCACTATTTAGAGATTGTATTCTGAAAAATTAAAATTTTTTGACCAGTGTTGTAAAGAAGAAGAAAAGTTTTAAAGAGCATCCAAAATGTTTGTCCGATTTTCGAAAGCGATCAACAAACAAACTACAAATGCCGCCAAATTTGAATAATTTTATCTTTCGATCACAATTTTTCTCATATTTCTTTGATCGGCAGCAACTCCTGATATGGCGAGTCAACCGGCGTTTGTGTAATAAAAGTATCCCCAACAGCTGACGTTCGGCTTTGACGTTAAACTGTAGGTAAAAGTAGAAGCGTGTTAACTTCCATTCATTGGATGAGAAGCGAAAATAAGTTATGTATTTACAGAAAATAAAACCAGTACAGAAATTTCAGTCAGTTGAACTGACTGATAAATACCATCACCCTATATAAGATATTGTTTAAGTCTTGAGCTATTGAATTTAACCGATTTGTAATTAAAACCCGTTAGAAAGTTTCAGTCGGGCAACCCAACTTACATTTACCCTTACCCTCAGTAAAACAAATAATTTTCTATTATATTGATATTATTACTCGATTTAGAAAGTGGGCGGAGTGGTACATTTATATGGGAGGTACGAGATTAGGTGTGGTTAGGCTTACAGATTTATTCTCCATTACTTTATCCTGTTACAGCTTTACTAATTACAGAATTTGGGCACGATTGCCTTGGGTGTACTGATATTATTAGTACATCCCTAAAGTGGGCGGAAAGGTACATTTGTACGGGAGGTACCATAAGGGGCGTCGCTAGACTTCCAATTTTTTCTCCAAAACTTTGTCCTGTTATAACATAACAAAATACATAATTTGGGCACGATCGTGTCGAGTGTATTGATATTATTACCCTATTTCTAAAGTGGGCGGAGTGGTACATTTGTATGGGAGGTACCAGAAGGGGCGTGTCTAGACTTCCAGATTTTTTCTCCAAAACTTTATCCTACTTAAACTACCAAATACAGAATTTGGGCGATCGCGCGTTAGGTCTTTTAATAATATTAATCGATTTCTAAAGTGGGCGGTACCAGATGTGTATGGGAGGTACCAGATGGGGAGTGAATAGACTTCCAATTTCTTTCTCCAAAACTTTATCCTGTTATAGCTTTACTAAAAACAGAATTTGGGTACGATCACCTTTAATTTATTGATATTATTTCTCCATCTCTATAGTGGTCGGAAATGTAGATTTGTATGGGAGGTACCAGAAGGGGCGTGGCTAGGCTCTTACAATTTTTTCCAAAACTTTATCCTGTTATAGCTTTACTAAATACAGAATTTGGGGACGATCCCGTAGGGTGTATTGATATTATTACTCGATTTCTAAAGTGGGCGGAATGATGTATTTGTATGGGAGGTACCAGAAGGGGCGGTGCAATGTAGCCCATTTGCAATACCGTAAGTAGTTTTGAGAAAGTAATAACTCGTGCAAAATTTCAAAACATTTGGTTGCGTCTTTCGAAAGTTATCGTGCGAACCAGCCGGACGGCCACCAGACAGACAGACAGACAGACAGACAGACAGACAGACAGACAGACAGACGGACATGGCTCAAACGATTTAAAAAGTCATGAATCGAATTTGGTTCAAAGAAACCTAGGGTCTAAAGTCACTCCTTCTATGTGTTACACTTTTGGGTCGTATCAAATGATATATACCCTCATCCCTAAGGGTGATGGTATAATTATCAAAATAAATAAACAAAAACATCATTACTTAAGCTGGGATATTACTTCCTGATCTCAAAGCGAAACAAATAATTGCAATCATTTTGAACATAACTTCGTAACTTACTTTTGCTCCGGGAGCCTTAGACGACTTTTTCTATATAATGTATTTAGTTAAGTGAGGTGTTTATTTTAACGGTATAGATATCACTTTATTAATTTCAATTGTTGTATATTTAATTGCTTAACATATCTATTCCAAAGTCGATTGGTGTATAAATCACAATAAATACCCATGCAATTTTTCAATGTTTTCAGAAAATAAAACCAGTAAGAAAGTTTCAGTCGGGCGACCCGACTTACATATACCATCACCCTCAGTATAATAAAAAAAATTGCTATTATATTGATATTATTACTCGATCTCTAAAGTGGGTGGAGTGGTAATTTTGTATGGGAGGTACTAGAAGGGGCGTGTCTAGACTTCTAGGTTAATCCTCCAAAACTTTATCCTGTTTTAGCTTTACTAAATACAGAGTTTGGGCACGATAGCGTTGGATGTATTGATATTATTACTCCATCTCTTAAGGGGGCGGAAAGGTACATTTGTATTGGAGGTCCCGTAAGGGGCGCCGCTAGACTTCCAATTTTTTCTCCAAAACTTTATCCTGTTATAACTTAATAAAATACAGAATTGGGGCACGATCGTGTCGAGAATATTGATATTATTACTCCATCTCTAAAGTGGGCGGCGTGGTACATTTGTATGGGAGGTACCAGAAGGGGCGTGTCTAGACATCCAGATATTTTCTCCAAAACTTTATCCTGTTATAGCTTTACTAAATACAGAATTTGGGCACGATCGTGTCAAGTGTATTGATATTATTATTCCATCTCTAAAGTGGGCGGAAAGGTACATTTGTATGGGAGGTACCATAATGGGCGTGTCTAGACTTCCAGATTTTTTCTCCAAACCTTTATCCTGCTTGAACTTTACTAAATACAGAATTTGGTTACGATCGCGGTAGTTCTAATAATAATATTAATCGATTTCTAAAGTGGGCGGTACCAGATGTGTGTGGGAGGTACCAGATGGGGCGTTGGTAGACTTCGATTTTTTTTCTCAAAAACTGTATTCTGCTATAGCTTTACTAAATTAAGAATTACGGTACGAGCGCGATGGATTTATTGATATTATTACTCCATATCTAAAGTGGGCGGAAAGGTGAATTTGTATGGGAGGTACCAGAAGGGGCGTGGCTAGACTTTAAATTTTTTTTTCCAAAACTTTATCCTGTAATAGCTTTACTAAGTACAGAATTTGGGTACGATCCCGTTGGGTGTATTGATATTATAACTCGATTTCTAAAGTGGGCGGAATGATGCATTTGTATGGGAGGTACCAGAAGGGGCGGAGCCATGTAGCCCATTTGCAATACCGTAAGTAGTTTTAGGGAAATATTAACTCGTGCAAAATTTCAAGACATTTGGTTGTGTCTTCCGAAAGTTATCGTGCGAACCAGCCGGACAGCCACCAGACAGACAGACAGACAGACAGACAGACGGACATGGCTCAAACGACTTAAAAAGTCATGAATCGAATTTGGTTCAAAGAAACCTAGGGTCTAAAGTCACTCCTTCTATGTGTTACACTTTTGGGTCGTATCAAATGATATATACCTTCATCCCTAAGGGTGATGGTATAAAAATACAACCCACATGTTTGGGATTTAAGTCATTAAAAGAAAAAAAGTAAATTAAATCAAAAATTTAACAGCTTTTTTGTATATACGTATATAAAATGAGCTTTATAAATGTGCGATTATTGATCATAACCTTTTGGCATTTTGGTTTCTAACCATTATTCCATCAGTGTAGAACTTCTGGGTTTTTTTTAACAAAAAACTGACCCAATTCTGTTTTGCAGAATTTAAATTTACACCATTAAGAGAGTTCTGCAGAGATCGAAACTAATGATAAAATAAAAGTGCAACAAGGTCCTCGTTATGTGGTGGATACATCAAAACTCTCTCAGTGTCTGCCGGTTCATCAAAGATGTTCTATTCTATTGATAAATTCTGACCTCATTAATTGAATTGCTTGCTTCTATCTCGTTGATTGTTTACAGCTTATAACGAACAATTTCCTTCCAATTCCCCCAGACACAGCATTATCTTTCTTGGTGTCAATCCTGGCTTTGCCGCCGTCTTCGCAGCTTCATCTTGCTTCGTGCATGATATATTGTCGAACCTGATCCAACTTCCATTGCCCGTAATTTTTCGTTTTAGAAATGGTTTCAATTTCGTTCGGCTTTAGTTTTGAATCGTAAATAGAATTTGGATCCATTCAATTTTTATACCATCACCCTTAGGGATGAGGGTATATATCATTTGATACGACCCAAAAGTGTAACACATAGAAGGAGTCACTTTAGACCAAGGTTTCTTTGAACCAAATTCGATTCATGACTTTTTAAGTCATTGAGCCATGTCCGTCTGTCTGGCTGTCCGGCTAATTCGCACGATAACTTTCGAAAGACTCAACCAAATGTTTTGAAATTTTGAACGAGTTAATATTTCCCCAAAACTACTTACGGTATTGGAAATGGGCTACATGGCCCCATCTGTAATTAGTAAAGCTATAACAGGATACAGTTTTTGAGAAAAAAACTGGAAGTCTAGCCATGCCCTATCTGGTACATCCCATACACCTCTGGTACCGCTCACTTTAGAAATCGATAAATATTATTAATGGACCTAACGCGATCGTCCCAAATTCTGTATTTAGTAAAGTTCAAGCAGGATTAAGTTTTGGATACAAAATCTGGAAGTCTAGACGCGCCCCTTCTGGTACCCCCATACAAATGTACCACTCCGCCTACTTTAGAAATAGAGTAATAATATCAATATAACAGAAAATTTTTTATTTTACTGAGCGTAATGGTATATGTAAGTCGGGTTGCCGACTGAAACTTTCTTACTGGTTCACTGTTAATTCAAGTTCATTGTGTATATAGCTTTATTCAAAGTGATTGGTCGACCAGAGCGATTTACATCTAAAACATCAACGTTTTGATTGGAAATGAGCAAACCATTTCGCTATTGCTTTTCTAGTGAACTTCACAATTTTTTTTCACCAGCCTGCAACGCATTCCTACCTTTTCTATACTAGAAAGATAAAATATGACGGTATTATCCGGATTTTCACAAATTTTTAAACGTAGATAACTTTTCGCAGGATAATGTGATTTTAATAATGGCTTCTTACAAAGTGAAACTGTAGTTTTGTCACATGCAATTAATATTACAAGAGATATTATTACATTTTAGAGCCATCTGCCGACAACAAGTAACCTAACTTTTTCGAACACCAATATATGGGTTGCTTGTAATTTCCCAGCGGTGGAAATCATGAGTAAGAAGGCCTTCTTTTGGATCCCGCTGGTCTTCCTAGACCTTCTTTCCTCCTTTCATTTTAACACTGCGAAGGCCTTCCTTCCATCGTCCCTTCCTATAAGAAGGTCTTATGGAAGGCCTGTATAAACAAAAAAAGAAAGGACTTGAAAATAAAACAAAAAACCTTAAATTTTAATATAATTATAATTATTGAGTTTTATTGATAGCGCATCGGTTATTTTTAGATATTTCTCACTTCTATATATTTGCCTTTATACTTACACTTATTTTTTAGTTAGTCAGCCATGCTACTATCTATCTAGCCTATGAAGATGTTTTCAAATTGTGTTAAAACTAATGGTACATTGTTTTATGAAAAACTCACGAATACCTTCCTCGCAGCTTTCTTTTTTTTTTGGCAAAAAGAAGGGAACGTGAATGATCAATGAGTACGCACACAAACACATTCCCCTTGTCATATTTGTTACCTGTAAAAGGGCAGAAAGCATGGATAGACATTCACCGTGGGCATTGCCAAATAAGGACTTATGCATGCGTTATATAAGGAAGGCCTCTCAAATTCCCCCGGTGGGTCAAGTGGAAATTAACACTCTTTCCAGATTACTGTAATATAAAAAGACATTAGAAATATAACTTTTTTAAATTTTGTTGTTTCGACTTTTAATAGATATATAATAATAAAAGAAATTAACTTAAATAATAACCTTTTTAAAACATACAATTCAATTCCGTTACTACAATTACAATAAAGCGAAAACAACTCATTTAACAATATTGTGTACCCATTGATAGCTCCGCTTTGTTGTTGTTGTTTTTATCGTCAACAATTCGATATCGTTATAAAACCGACTTTAAATTTACCGTTGTTAATTTTTTTTACATTTGCTGCAACTGTCACGAATTAAATGGAAAACAATACAACAAGTAATAAAAAATTAACGTTTTAGTTTAATATCTATAAGGTAAAACATTTTGTTCCACAATTTTTTTGTTAACAATCTTAAAAAAGTGCAAGCAAAAATGCGAGAATTAAAAAATGTGTTTAAAAACCATCCAACATATTGTAATGTATGTAAATAATTGCACAAGACGTGTATTTTTTTTTATTGATAACATGATTAAGGTAATAATGAGAGATTTTATCTTATGTGATTTTAATACTACCAAATTCGATAAAAAAAAACTGTTCACATGTTTTAAATGCCTAACAAAATATAACATTCTGAAAATATATATATGGGTATTAGGGCGTTTCACAAAAAAAATGTTGCAACTCTTGAAGCGGAATATTAAAGCTTGTGATCTAAAAGAATTTCGAAAATTTTTTGAGATTTTTTGATGATGGGTATGGGGTCGCTGAAATAGATTTAATCAAAAAAATTAGGTTATGGAGCAAAAAATTTATATTATTTTTTCTGGTGCTTTTTGTTCACACAACTAAACAATTCTCTTCTTGAGGATCCGATCCCACGACAAAAAAATTATTGGTGTGAAAAATTATTATATTAAGGACCACTTTTATAGTCTTAAAAGTGAAAAATAATTTTTCCTAGCTTTCAAACCTCGATAACTTGAAAAGTTTTCAAGATTTTTTCAAGATGTAAAATTCGTTAGAAAGATAATTTAGATACCTTTATTTTGGTATATATAAGTTTATATCTTACTTGAGAAAAATGTTGAAAATAATAAAAAATAGACAAAAAAAATATTTTTTTTTTTTAAATTCACACTATTTGAATTTTAAAATATTTGATTGTTAAGTTGATTTTAAAATGTAACAATGCATAATTTTGTTACTTCCAAAAGAAAAAGGGTTGTTGATGAATTAAAATTGCCCACTTCCTTTTTTTCGAAAGATACACATTTATGGGAAAATTATGATGATTTTGTTTCTGCAAAGAAAAAACTAGAAAAACTATGTGTTGTGAATGATTTATCAAAAAGAGGCGTGGCGTCAGCTACAATATATAACAAAAAAATTACAAAGAATGAGGATGATTTTCAAAACTTATTGGTTAGCATTGATAACAATCGAAAAATTATACCTAATGTTAACAAAAATTTCATTGAAAATGCTCTTAAGAAACCAATTTGAAAATACTTCCACAGTTGTTCCACATTTAATGTTTAATGTATTGTAATTTTAGATACAAATTAACTTTTTAATTTTAATTTGTTCATTAAATATGTTGATTTTGTTTATTTAATATCTTATGATTTTGTATGGGAATACAAATATATTGATGAAATGTATTTTTGATATTTTTAGTAAAGCAATGTATTTTAGATGGTTTTTTCTACTTAACCAATAACGAAACATAATGAAATTCTTTAATTTTCATAAAATTTGATAAATAAAAAAATTTTTCTCAAACTTTAATTTTTTTCTTATATTTTTCCAACAAGTAAAAATTAATCTATGTACCGAATGAAAGGTAATTTTAAGACCTTTCTAACGCATTTTACATCTTGAAAAAATCTTGAAAACTTTTCAAGTTATCGAGGTTTGAAATCTAGGAAAAATATTTTTTCACTTTTAAGACTATAAAAGTGGTCCTTAATATATAATTTTTTACACCAATAATTTTTTTGTCGTGGGATCGGATCCTTAAGAAAAGAATTATTAAGTTGTATGAACAAAAAGCACCAGACTAAAATAATATAAAAATTTTTTCTCCATAAACTAATTTTTTTGATAAAATCTATTTCAGCGACCTCAACCCCATTTTTAAAAAATCAAAAAGGATAGTTTGCAAATTTAATTATATTTTTATGAACCGCAAGGGCTTGTGATATGTAAAAATTTTCAATTGATAGAAACACATTTTTTCAAAATGTATCAAAAATTGAAAAAAGGGCAAAAACAGCATACAAAAGCACAAACCGTTTAAATAAGCAAGATCGCTTGAATTCGTTAAATTAAGCAGCATCAGCAATACTCAGCATATGCTGGAAATTGGTCGCCCTAGTCATAATATTTAATACAACAATTTAAGTAAAGTTTTAATAAAATAACATTATGGTAAGGTGAAAAAACCTACATTTTTTAGTATGAACATAATCTTTAAAATATTTCAACTTTTCAAAAAAACTACAAAAAAAAAAACTTGCATCCGCAACGCCAGGAAATACCCATATATATCCAAAACATAGAGCAATATTATTTAGAGACACCAACTCTCTCGCGAAAATTAGGTTCCATAGGCTCGAGCAAACTGTAGGGGAAATGTTTAAAAGTAGGGACAATGTGGATCGTATGTTGCGTGTGGAAGAAAAAGACTTAAAAGAAAATACTGAGTTTTTTGTTTTGCTGGGTGCAGAAATTGCAAAAACTTAACTTATTTCATATTTTACCATTAACATTTAATGGTATTTTTGATAGATTTTCAAGAAAAGAAGTGACATGTCTCCACTTCGAACATTTTAGAATTCGCTTCAGCCTATTCATCAAACTGACGTCTAATTTCAAGCGAGAGAGAGTTGGAGACCCATTGGTTCAAAACCGAAAAACATCTAACCGGTTTTTTTCACCGAAAAAGTAGGACGGTTTTTAAAAAAAAAAAAATTTCTTAGAGTCTGTCTGGAAGTTAAACCAAAAAAAATCGACTACTGATTTTCAACGCGGATTTGCAACTTTAAACTGAACATCTGAATATACGAGTATTGAAAAGTAGATTTAGGCTGTTCACAGTTCACAGACATAAATTATTCTTATATTACCTTATTCTTATACTATTACGGAATATGTGAACCAATAGAAAAGCTAAAGCATCGATTATTCTATTTCACTACACACATTTTGTAGTATTTAAGGCACCATAATTATGTCATAATCTGTAAGGAAGACAGTAATTTCCGCTACAATAGAAAACAATCTTGTATTCTCTGTCTTTAGTATATTTATATATACATACATATATGTTTCAGTTTGTTCGAGGCTAGGTGTTGTTAAGCAACCTTGGCTATCTATATCTTAATGATGGGTGTCACTGGGAAATGAATTATGCAATGTTATAATAGTATTATTTCATATTTATACCAATGCCGCTAAGGGTGTTTTACTATTTCGCGGAACTAAATAAATACATAAATAAAAACATTACGAACGTGAGTGCTCTGTGTTGCTTGTCATTGTCAAAGAGAAGGACGACAATTCGAGATTATTGACAAGGAAGTATGTGATGTCAACGTCATTATTCATAAGGACTGTTTGCAGCGTGCGACTGGAAATTAAATATGTCGACACATTACAGAGTGCGACAAAATGAAAACAATTTAATGGGTCATGCAATACAATCATATAATTCTAAAAGCTGACATGATTGGAAATAAAATTCTGAACTTAGCTTTCTGGTCCAGTTTAAAAGGACTTAACAATTTTAAATAATATAATTATTCAAAATTTTTTTAATATTTTTCTGCCAATCAAAATAAGATGATGAAAGGAACACTTCGGGCTATCAAAATTTGAACCTTCATTATCTTTGACGCAGGAAGAAAATTAATTTTGGCGATCTTACTGTTCTTCTATTCATATCTAAATTGCAGTATTCTACTTTGAATAGTTTGTTTTTGATAACTACATTAATGTGGTTTTTAATAAAAACTTTACAACACTAATCTTGGATTATTGGCTTGTTTGTGGAACTACAGACGCACATAACAATACTGTTTACACGGTTATTGATCCTCTTAAGATTGTCTTCGTTTATAAGGATCTTCGAGTGTTAGAGGATGTGAATCATAGAGCAATATAATAGAATCTATCCAACTAGTACCAACTCGTCCCTTTAAAATAAGGTTCCATAGGCCTATGGGAACTTTTCTCTTTTGAGGGGAAAAATGAGCAAATATGAGGAAAAATGTGCGAGAAGAATAAGTATTTTGCGTGGATTTTGTTATTGTAATTTGTGGTAGAAGGGAGGTTAAAACAAAACATCAGCTTCGAGCCTGGTGAGCATACATTCTACTTTTAGGCAAGAGCGAGTTGGTAGGGCACTGATGTGAATACTGATAACACAATGCAACAAATTTTTGATCCCGGCTTCTAAATAGTTGATCCTAATGTTAAATTTCTCGCTGAAATTAAATCTGCTCTCAGATATGTGGAAAGTAGAACAGATTTTGAGATATGGTCAAATTTCCATTTTTAGTGTTTTGAAAAAAGGTAGGTCTACTAAAATGTCATTTTCTCTGGCTTTAATTCACCGATTTTACTAAACTGTGACAGAAATAAAAGATAATACAATTATTTCTTAAAAAATGATAGTTGATTAAAATCCAATCATTAATGACGAAGTTATGGCATTTCAAAGTTGGATTTTTGTAAAAATTTTAATGATTTTTCAAGTTTTCGCTGCCTTTAATTAAGTTTTTTTCCGTGTTTACGTAAAAATTGTTCCGGTTTCAGACTATTACATGATAGAATAATATGTTACAAAATTTTTTTGCCCTTGGTCATCAAAATCGGATAAAAAATACTTCCGCAGTTGCAGCATTTGTTTAACAAAAAACTTGAGTTATATTTCGGAGGGCAAGCAAAACAACAATTACTACTACTCTCAAGAAGAGGTATCTGTACTTAATTGTGAGTGTAGCGTTAATTTTTCAACCGATTTTGATGACCAAGGGCAAAAAATTTTTGTCACATATTATTCTATCATGCAATAATCTGAAACCGGAGCAATTTTTACGGAAACACGGAAAAAAATTTAATTAGAGGCAGCGCCATAACTTTGAAGTGCCATAACTTCGTCACTAATGATTTGATTTTAATCAACTATAATTTTTTTAAGAAATAATTGTATTATCTTTTATTTCTGTCACAGTTCAGTAAAATCGGTGAATTAAAGCCAGAGAAAATTACATTTTAGTAGACCTACCTTTTTTCAAAACACTAAAAATGGAAATTTGACCATATCTCAAAATCTGTTCTACTTTCCACATATCTGAGAGCAGATTTCAATTCAGCGAGAAAATTTACATTAAAATGTATTATTAAATGTCCCGGATACAGAAACTTTTGAAATTTTGTGACATAGTGTAATTATACCATCACCCTTAGGGATGAGGGTATATATCATTTGATACGAAAAAAAGTGTGACCCATTAAAGGAGTTGAGTTAGACCACAAGTATCTTAAGACCAAATTCGTTTCAGGACTTTTTAAGACGATTGAGCTATGTCCGTCTGTCTGGCTGGTGAGCAGGATAACTCGAGTAAACCTTAACCGATCGGTATGAAAATTTACCCGTAATAATATTTTTCAAAACGAACTAATGGGATTGTAAATGGGCAGAATAGCCCCACCCCTTTTTACCTATTTTTGGATAATTAATATTTCTTTCATAACTCCCAAACGCACGACCGGACGATATTTAAATTTTGTCAGTTTATTTATCTTGCAATAGTAGACAAACCCTAAGAAAACCGAAACCCTTACCACACCCCTTCTGGTACCTCCATACAAATGACCGAATTGACCCTCATACTTTTACATACATATCTATTTTTTAAGTAAACTGAATTTACTCAAATTTTGCGTATGATATTCGTTTATGAAAATTGGTCTCAGGAATGAATATGGACTATATCGGTTTACGCCTTCTGGTACTTCCCATACAAAATGACCTATTTTTGGAAAATTAATATTTCTCCCATAACTTCCAAACGGACACTTGGGGGGTAATGAAAATTGGTCGATTAATTTATATTGCAATAGGAGGCGAAACCTCAGAAAAACCTATCTATTTAACACACCCCTTCTGGTACCTCCCACCTCCCATACAAATGACCAAACTCAAAGATATGTATGTAAGACTATAGTTGCATACATATCTTTTTTGTAAGTACACTGAATTCAGTCAAATTTTTCGTAAGATGATCGCTTACAAAAATTGGACTCAGAAATGAATATGCACTATATCGGTTCACGCCTTCTGGTACCTACCATACAAAATGACAAAATTCCACTCCAATACCTTGTTGTGATAATAAAAAACCGGTTTTTTCTAACCCCATCAATAGTTTCCCTTTGGTTTCTTCTTGTTCTATGTATTATTCCAGAAATATTATGATTTTGGCGAAACTAATTTCGTTACGCAAAATCAGGCAAATCGGCCACTGTGTGATATTCGCATTCGTCTATAAAGATGTAGGTGCCATTAAGTGAGTCTAAAAATAGAAATCATGTAATTTTACAATAAAGTGAGAACCTATTTCATACCTCAGTCATGGAGTGTAAAGGAAAATAATTTTTTTTGTGTGTTATTTATGTTCTCTTTGCATCCACTGTACACAAACACAAACGTTTGCAAGCCATCACACATCATTGTGCGCACACACATTCATATCAACAACAGCATGCATGATTCGTAGTATGGGGAATACTTTCCATACGATATCGGTATCATTGACATGGGTTGAAATCATCTCACTGGACAGACCTGAACTTAATCATAATAAAAGTGCGCTGAAAAATAAGCGCACGTTAAATATCTCAGTTTGTCCATGTGACAGTTTGAATTAAATTATCACAGCATGTTAATATACACAAATACATTTATCATAACAGGCATCGCTGTGTGTTTTTATAGACAAATCCATCAAATGGAAAACTTCACACGCTTTCAAAATGAAAACAAAAGTGAAATTTATCTCGTTTTTTTTTAATTAGGAACGCATATTTCTGTACCGACGAAGTGACCAGTCGTTTGTTTATAAGATTCAATGAAAGGAATTTTATATTTGAAATTCTGTTGATGAAAGGGTTGCTGCAATTATTAAGTGACTGAAAGAATTTATGGCTTCTGTTTCCGCTTTGGAATAAATAGACACAATATTTTCGGAATAGCGAAGTTCAAGATTTTAAATACCGTTTTAACATTCTTGATGTGCGTTAATAGGGTGTACTACATTATACCCAAATTTGAAATCCCTAAATGCAAAATCCCCAATTTCTGTGTGAAAACCAATCAAATTATGTTAAAAATTACTGCGATTCCAATTGAAGGTGAGAAGGTACTAGGTCAGTATTTTGTAAAACCCCCACAGGGTTTGGCGTTCTCAGGCGTCCTTATATGATGTTTGTTCGCTTAGTTTTTCAGCTATAACTCAAAAACCATTGATGATTTCTCATATCATTCTTCAGCAAAATTGTAGCTAATGCTTAAATTCATAATTTCTATTAATATATCCACGTAAAACATCAAATTGGACTAAATATATTGAATGAAATCTTTAAATAATTTTTATTTGTCGCTTTTTTTCATAAATGTTCCCCAAAAACTCAAATTTTCTGACCATATGTAGGCTGTCTCATCTATGGTAAGTAGAAAACTGGGCATTGCTGATGGTATTGAGTAACGACTGTGAACCAAGTACTGTACTGTGTATATCTACAACGTATGAGTAATATTATTTTTTGGCGGATTTTATATTAATCATACGCACATCGTTCCAATACACTGGAAAGCAGAAAATTTTACGCTCTACTGTATTTCGATGCAGATGTGCTTAAGGGGTCATAATCCAAAAACCGAATATGAGGAATGAAAGAGAATCAAAAAGTACACTTCTACATTCAACAACAACAAAATTGTATTTAGTTAAGTTTATCATTTTTGCATTTCTTTACATTTTGGGGTGATCATGAAATTAAACGTAGTGGTTTTTAATTACGAAATAAAACTTTTCTATGAAAACAAAAAGCAAATTTAAAAAAAAAAAACATTTTATAATAATGCGTATGGCCTCTATTATTTTGAATAAATTTAAAAATGCCTTTCGATCATACTATTTATCAGGGTTTTTGGGGTCGAACTTTCTAAGTAGTCCCAAGCCGCTATTACTGCAGGTTTTAGCTCTGCAACGCTTTTGTATTGCTTGCTGTTGAAGTACATTTTATGAACAAGTATGCCCCCCAAATTTTCAATAGGGTTCATGTCATGGAAACACGCTGACCCCTCTTAGACTTCAACGTTTTCTGACCGAACCCAACGTTTTGTTCCCTTATTAGAGTGAGTAGACGCAATCGTGCGACACTTCCTCATCTGTTCTGGGTGGGGTTTTTTTTACCGAAATTATAGAGTTTGTGGAAACAGCCGATGAATACGCAATATGTGGACTAAGCCTGTGAAAAACATATCGATAATCGATATTACGTAATAGTTATTGAAAGCATTTGTTCGCATAGGCTATTTCTATCATAATGACGTCCACCATTTTCTTTAGATTCTCACAACGGAACCTACAATTTAATGACGGTTCCGAACATCAGTTTTTTTACTTGATTAGACAAATGCCGATTGACAGGGACCACTCGAAAGTTGCTGTTTAAAATATTGCAAGCGAAAATAGCCCAAAAAGAAGAAGTTCTGCATCATTCGTTTTGTCAAGTTACATGCCATAACAATTTAATATCGATTTGAAGTTAGTAAGTATCATATAGGGGAATAAGTCACGTTTTAGGCTCTTTTTTTTTACATACCATAAATACTATATGGTGGCGTATGAATATTATATGTAATATTCCACGTAAATCATACGCCACGGAGTACAACAGTTTTATTGTAACTGCTACAAAATAAACCGAGTTCAAAATCATTTGATAATTGGAAAAGTGAAACTGTTGCTTATGAGGAAAACGTTGTATGAACAGATTAAAGGAGATGTTATTCTTAGTTTTTAGCTAAATCGGACCAGTGGTTCTCGAGTTATGTCAAACAAAAGAGCCTAAAACGTGACAAATTCCCCTATAAGCTACTTACGAACTTCAAATCGATATTAAATTATTATAGCATGAAACTTGACAAAACGAATGGAAGCCAATTAGCTGTGGTCAAAAATAACATTTGGATGCTTAATTTTTAGAGGTATTACATTACAAGTTAATACAACGTAGACCGATTATACTCTTATGCCAGTCCTATTTAGCAATTGTTCCACTTTGCGCCTGTCCGTTAAACATTAATATATGTCACTTACGAGAATTATAGTTATTTGAATTTACTGCAAAGCTCATCTGCGTTGTTGTTATTGACATAATCATCTTACAATTGAGTTGACTAGCAGCAAAACGTTTGAATAGAGCAATTAGTAGTTCTAGCAAATGTGCTTTATTAAATTTGCCTAGACACATCTTCTGCCATTTGTTAGTGCGTCGCGCTTTTATTTTCACAAACAAAATCGTGAACAGATTTATGATTGCTCATTAATTAGCTGACCTTAAAGAAAGTTATCACACATGCGTCTGTTGTCTGATTGATAAGAATTGAAAATATTTCTTTGGAATCCTCGATTTGCACTATAATTGTCATACAATAGACAGTTTGTGACACATACATTTGTTGGGGGTCTGTAGTTAATTCAATTATTTATAATGCATATATACTATCAGCATGATCACGCCGACTAATTTTGCTAGCTACAAACACAACGGCATTGATTTTTGTGTAAAAACCTCATGCAATAATTTTAGGGTGAACGACACATATAACAATTATTTCATGTACATATTTTAACACGTGCATTCTTTGTTGTTGTATGGGCGTAGCACAGTAGACCGCAAAAGTTAACAGCTTTAAGAGGTTTGAGCCATATAGTGCGACATACAGTATCAGAGACTTGTATTTTATTGAGAGTCTTGTATTCGTTTATGGTTCGATTGTTTTGTTTCTATAATAAAGCTGTTGTCAGACTGTATAAACGATTTGTGTATGCTAAGGTGAACCTTATTATTTTTTTCGATTTTCCAAAAATACCTTTTTGTTATGTGTGAGGTTAGGTAAAGAAAAGAATTGACATTAATATGAGGTCGATCGGTTTGAAGTTTATGAACCTTATGGTAATTTTTTTTTTCAGTTTTCTAAAAAAATCGTTATGTCTTGTGAAGTGTTTGACTAAAAAAAATTACAAAATATGGGACCGATCGATTGAAAATCGACGTGCCGCTCGTGGTTTGAAGTTTGTAAAAACAAGGGTACAATTTTTTTTTGATAATAAAATTTTAAATTTCTTTTTAAATAAATAAATATTAAAATTTTAAAAATTTTAAATTTTAATATCGAAAAATGTTTACCCTTTTTTCACAGACTTCAAACCGTGAGCGGCAAGTCATATTTCAACCGATCGAGTTCATATTTTTGACAATTTTTTTTTTTTAACAAAACAAAAATGTTTCAAATTGTTTCCTACAAATACTGCAGATAATAAAGATCGTAAGTAACCCAATTTCTTGTTTTATGCATTTTTAACCCCAAAAAAGGGAGAATTTGTATAGGAGGTGGGAGTAGATTTTGTCCGATTTTGCTCATCTTAGAACTTAATCACTGCTTATAGAATAGAAGCTGGCATAGATCTTAAACTACGGCTGTAATCGTGAAATCTTTAAATCGACTCAGAAGTGTCTATTTAAATTTAAATATAGGTTATGTTGACATTGACAGCTGTTAGTGTTTACAAAACGAAATAAGTCGCTTTACGCTTGAACAACGTTGGGAGATATTGAAAACTTATTTTCATACTGAGTTCTGTATAGTCCACGGTGCTCACAGCGAGAATGTGGCTGCCGTAGCCGAGAGTATGAGACTCAATCCGCTAACTTTGACGGTCAACGATTGGCCTAACGAAGACATGCTGTTCGACTTTTTTTTTACTGTAATAGGAGACATGGATTTGTACGACCTCTGGTTCGGGTAGAATGGAACGCCATGCTAAACATCTCATGCCACAAACGATCTTGTCCGCCCATTCCATACTTTTAACACATACTGTACATTAGAGTGGGTCGGTCCCAGTTTTAAAAAAAAAAGTTGCACTTGTCAGTCCCTAAATTTGAAGATTAGGCAACAACGATTCTGGGACACAAGAAAAAAAAAAATTTACGCGCACCCTAAAAACGGCCCATTTAGTTTTTTCTGTTGCCTAATCTTCAAATTTAGGGACTGACAAGTGCAACTTTTTTTTTCGACCCTATCTACTGTACATTAAAATGGCTCAAAATACCAAATGTGGAAAATATTTAGGTGATAAATTAGTTTATAAAACCTACTTCCCCTTGAAACCCATATACAGAATTTCAGCAGCCTACAGTCATGGGAATTCGATGCACCTTGACCTTAAGGGCAGACGACTCCAGTACAAATGTGAAAAATAATGAAACTTCTGTTTTAATATTAGATCATAATTGGCAACCTTATGTATATTGAAGCTATATGGCCATTTAATCTTAGAAATGTAGAATGCGGACAACAATGACCTTTAAACTGAAAAAAATATCGATTTTTTAAAAAAAAATTGCAAATTATTTTTGAACAACATAAAAAAGATTGGATTGTGCCCTTTAATTTGATATGCATCTTAGCTGTGCAATTTTCCTTCATTTATAAATACAAAATATTTGTACTGTGTTATACATTTTAAGAATGCTACTGAAATAACTTTTAATATGATATACATAGTATGTCTATAATAAAATATAGATACTATAGATGAAGCATACTGACATTTGCCAACATTTGTACTGGAGTCGCTTACACTTATAACCGAGGTGCATCATCTTCCCATGAGTGTAGGTTGCGAAAATTTGGTGTTTAGAATATTAAGAAAACGTACATTCGTAATCTGATTCATCAGCAAAGGTATTTTATACTTTAGTTTTTTAATATGATCTTGAGCCACTCTAACGTACATGCTATCTAACTACATGATTTCAACAATTTTTAGCAATTTTGTTATTTTAATCATAAATTCAACATAATTTTGCAGTTGATTTGCAATTCAGACAAGTTTTCGCAACCAGCGGTTTTATGTTGCAAAATATTGTATACTGTTAATATGTTTCCTTTGAGTTCAATCACACGTTTGTTTATCGACTGAAATTGATTCCTTTCATGTCATTGCCGCCTGTGTAATACGATACTGTTAAACCATTGCATCAAATTGTTTGCTCTTTTAATTACATTCGCACCGTTGATCAGAGGTAATAATTTTCATAATTTGTTTATGCTGTAGTGCAGTAGAAGTAAGAGTGTCATGTGGCGACAACCAAGTGTATGCAGGTTTTTGCGTTAAATAGAGACGTCGTCGATTTACTACTAATGAATTTAAATCAGAGACCGTAACTCTTATAACTTTTATTTATAAAAGTCCCTCAGTAAGAGTTATTTTCTGATTTTTATTATATCTCTCCGACCATAAGACTTATTTTTGATTTATATTTTAAAAGTCCCAAAATAACAATTATTTCTGATTTATAATTTATCGCTCAGGAATAAGAGTTATTTTTGATTTCTATTTTAAAAGTTCCACAATAATAATTATTGAAGACTTTTTGAAAAAGAAATCAAAAAAAAAATCATTCAATGAGTTTTTCAAATCAAAATCGAAAATTAAAATCTGCCTGAGACTTATATTTTTTCTGATGAATTATAAAACTCACTTGAAGACTTTTGTTTTTTATTTGTTCAAATAAAAGTCTTTTGTTTCAATCGGTATGCAAACAATATTTATATTCTGGCACAATAATTACAATTGTGGGACGTTCAGACCATATTTAACTCATAGCTACACAATGCGACGAAAAAAACGATGGTTTTTACCATCACCCTTAGGGATAAAGGTATATGTATATGTATCATTTGTTACAAATAAAAGTTTAACGCATTAAAGGACTTCTTAACATTGACATTGAGCAATGTCCGTCTGTTTGGCTGGCTGGATGGGTCGTGGGCAGGATAACTCGAGTAAACTTTAACTGATCCTTATGAAAATGTGCCAGCATTTTTAAGTTAGGTAGACAAACCCATAGATAATCGAATCATTTGACACACTCCTTCTTGTACCTCCCATATGAATGACCAAATTTGTTCCTTAGTTCTACAGGCATATCTTTTCTGTAATTAGAGTGAATAGTGTCAAATTTTGGACAAGGTAGTTGAATAATGGTTGAATATAAACCTATTTTGAATTTTTCTGTGTATTTGGAAAGGAGAGACTATGGCCTTTCCAAATCTATATATATATGTAGGTCATAAACTTTTGGTATTTTTATACCATCACCCTTAGGGATGAGGGTATATCATTTGATACGACCCAAAAGTGTAACACATAGAAGGAGTCACTTCAGACCCTAGGTTTCTTTGACCCAAATTCGATTCATGACTTTTTAAGTCATTTGAGCTATGTCCGTCCGTCTGTCTGTCTGTCTGGTGGCTGTCCGGCTGGTTCGCACGATAACTTTCGAAAGACACAACCAAATCTTTTGAATTTTGCACGAGTTATTATTTTCTCAAAACTACTTACGGTATTGCAAATGGGCTACATGGCCCCGCCCCTTCTGGTACCTCCCATACAAATACATCACTCCGCCCACTTTAGAAATCGAGTAATAATATCAATACACCCTACGGGATCGTCCTCAAATTCTGTATTTAGTAAAGCTATAAAGGATAAAGTTTTGGAAAAAATTTTAAAAGCCTAGCCACGTCCCTTCTGGTACCTCCCATACAAAACTACATTTCCGCCCACTATGGAGATGGAGAAATAATATCAAGAAATCAAACGTGATCGTACCCAAATTCTATTTTTAGTAAAGCAATAACGGGATACAGTTTTGGAGAAAAAATCTGGAAGTCTAGACACGACCCTTCTGGTACCTCCCATACAAATGTACCACTCCGCCCACTTTAGAAATAGGGTAATAATATCAATACACTAGACACGATCGTGCCCGAATTCTGTATTTTGTTATATTATAACAGGACAAAGTTTTGGAGAAAAAATTCGAAGTCTAGACACGCCCCTTATGGTACCTCCCATACAAATGTACCTTTCCGCCCACTTTAGGGATGTAGTAAAAATATCAGTACACCCAACGCAATCGTGCCCAAATTCTGTATTTAGTAAAACTATAACAGGATAAAGTTATGGAGAATAAATCTGGAGCCTAAACACACCCGTTCTCGTACCTCCCATACAAATGTACCACTCCGCCCACTTTCGAAATCGAGTAATAATATCAATATAATAGAAACTTATTTTTTTTTTACTGAGGATAAGGGTAAATGTATGTCGGGTTGCCCGACTGAAACTTTCTAACTGGTTTTAATTACAAATCGATTAATTTCAATAACTCAAGATTTAAACAATATCTTATATTGGGTGATGGTATTTATCAGTCAGTTTAACTGATTGAAATTTCTGTACTGTTTTTTTTTAAATTTTGAAGAAGTTTTTTGCCAAAAATTTTGTTTGCATTATCCTAATGTTTATTATATTATTCAGAATGTGCACACTGTCATGATTAAAACGCATACTTGTTTATGAAAATCGGTTAACAAATCGTTAAGTTATTCATAATTTTCAAGGAACCTGGGGGATAATTACATTTGGTCGGAGAAAAAATGCGATCTAAACCAAAAAAATTTAAAAAATATCCCTCTGGCGTTAAAAATAAATGTCAAAAATGGATTCCTTGACCCCAAAAAGAGTAAGATTCCGGTGCTATAATTTAAGATTTTTGTTTAAATTAATAAGAATCCCATTCGAAATGACCCAATGGCCAGAAATAGTTAATTTCTATGCATGAAGACTTTTTGAAAGTATATCTAGCTCACTAGCAATTTCTTCACTTGACTGCAACTTCACCACCGATTAATTTTATATATAAAATCGGTTCTATAAATTAACAAACACAATCGGACGGACAATCGGATGGAAACTGTATGTGCATGGATATAGCTTCTTAAAACGTAATGTACTAAGTATGTTTGTATTAAAGCGTTGTATTGGAACAAAAGACAATATTATGCAACACAAATGATTCTTGGTTGAATAAAGAATCAGCTTCAAAGGACAAGAGTTCTATAAAGATTTATACAGTACCTCTGATCATCTGAGCATCCCAATGAAGCTATGATGCTCTTGTGAAACGATCCTTTGGGATTAACGTGAAATACCGGCAAATACTTAGGATTGATAAAGCATGTATTTGGTTGCATTTACTAACTTGTAAAACAGTGTTGCGTGAGATGGTACACACCCGCCAATTTGATAATTTTTTTTCGAGGTTATACAATTTTGCACCCTTTGTTGCCGTGTTTAACTCACAGTTCGCGAACTATAAGTGAACACTTAGTCCAATTATTTTTAAAACTTGCTCATCTCGTTAAGCTGATCAAAATCATATATACATTTCTTTTATTACAAAAAAACAATAATGCCGATGTCAGCAAAAGACTTTTATTTCAGGCCTGAAGAAATAAAAATCATTAGGTGAGTTTTAAATTTTGTTTTGAAAAATATAAGTCTTTGATTGATTTTTATTTTTCGTTTGGCAAAATAAAACTCACTTCGTAATTTTTATTTCAAAAAGTTTTCAATAACTCTTATTCAAAGACTCAAAAAATTAAAATCAACAATAACTTTTAGTTATTGAGGGATAGAATATAAATCAAAAATACCTCTTATTTAATGAGCGATATAATATAAATCAAAAATAAGTGTTATTTGGGACTTTTATAATAAAAATCACAAAATAAAAGATTATTGCGAAATTCTACAGAGGGAGTAAAAACCAATGTATTTAAAATAATTTTAGCACCTTTCCTTCATATTGATTTTTTTAGTTGTAAATTCGATCAATAACAGTTATTTTCGGTCCCTGATTTAAATAATCTTTCTGAGCAGATTGTAGACATAAACGTATGTGGTTAACCAAAATCTTAATTTTTATAATTCCAGAGGCACTTTGAATAAAATTTTAAAATGTAATAAGGATCTAACTCATGATAAAGTTTTGATATTAATTCTTATAAGAAATGTGTATTACTTCATATGTTTGTAGGTTGTATGTTTACGGAAATATATCATAAATTTAAAGAAATTAAAATTATTATAATAAAATTTTCTTCATATATTACAATAATTGCACTTTTATAAGACAACGCTTGATATATGTATAATATTCGAAATACCAACACCGGATACCGGATATATGTTTCACGTCTTTGAATATGAGTGAAACCTGAACTTATACTGCTATCTCAGATTGAAAACAGGGATGCACAAATTGGTACAATTGTACTTTTTTGGTACATTTTCGGCATTAAAAGTACCATGGTACTACTCATTTGGTACAATTTCAAAAATTTTCGATTTTAACATTTTATCAATCGGGTGAGTTCTTATATAAATTTTGAGTGAGTTCTAATATAAATTTTGATGATGATATGTTGAAGCGGTTATCGAAATTTTGAGAAGAGACTGAAAGTATTGTTCTATTTTTTGGTAAAAATGTTTCCAAACGAATGCAAGAACTTTAATTCGATAACCAATCAATACAGAGCCTTAGCCGATCTATATTCAAATGATATTTGGCATAAAGTTTCAAATATAAAGAATAAACTGGATGAGTATATGTTTCCAGACATCTCAAGAGTGGTTGCAGGTGTTTTATCTATTCCCAACTAATCCGCAAAATTTTGAGATAATATTTTCTTTCCAAAATTTAATAAAAACCAAAGAGAGAAATATACTAAATGTAGCAACTTTATCTAGCATAATACAGACGAAAGATTTACTAAAGTCTACAAATTCGTCTTGTCATAAAATGAATATAACAAACGTTAACTAAATATTCTACCTGATTATTTAAATGTATTTATTACATGTAGTTTATACAACTATCCTATATACCTATATACTTCAGTACGTGCCTGAATTACTTTTTGTGTTTTTTTTTCAATAAATTAAATTAAAAAAAATATATATTTTTTGGTACCGTGGGCATCGAAAAAGTACATTTTTCAGTAGTAGATGGTACAAAATTAAAAATCGGGAATGCATCCCTGATTGAAAATCTTAGATTAAAAATGTTGCGTTATGACAATTTTTGACAGATTCGTTAAAGTTATAATCTGTGTACCCTGAGCGGAACATTGTTTTAAAGTATACAAATATTAGGGCATGATTTGTAAGCGATTTGTTTTTGAATTGCTAAGTCAACATGCTTCCAAATCAAATTAAAAGAAATCATATCTCGCTTCCATTCGTTTCATACCATAGTTTTATTTAAAAATTAATCACATTAAACCAATAACACTTACCAATTTAATTCTTATGATTCTAATTACTTAATCACTAGTCGTAAAAACTCGATTATCAAAACGCTTTTAATTGCAGTAGTTGTTGTGATTTTAAAATAAATTTATGACCTATTAAATGGGTGAAGCCATAAAATGTTCAATATGTGATTAGGCCACTTCAAAATGGTTTTTAACACGCTAATTGTGACAAAAAAAAAACAAATGAGTTGATGGCTTTATTGATTTTCAGTGAAATTTAATTTAAATGGAAGCCTGTGAGTAGCCATTTTGGGATAACTTTTTGGGTACATAAAAGTTTTGAGTTTTAAAACGATGATACAAAAAACTAGATAAATAAAATAACAAAGTTATTTTTTTATTTTAATTATTTATTTATTGTTATTACCTGCATAAAAGACAAAGTCTTATATTAAGTACAGGACATTTATGTTGGGACAGATGGTTGGTTATGGTAAATATATAATTATACATTGGGTAATGGAGAGTAACATGTTATTACAAAAACAAAATAAACAAAATCGTAACACATAATTAAACTTAAAACTAACATTAATAACATAGAAAGAGAAGAACAAAAAAGCAAAACATAAAATATTAAACATAAGTTTTAGTTAAGAATCAAAATTTTAACATTAAAAATTACTTAAAATAAAATAAAAATTAAATATATTTCTATAAATATTAATAACATTATTTAATTATGATTGCTGAAAATGTCTGTATAAATTTGTCTTAAATTGCCTTTCGCTACTTATTATTTGTATATTATTAGGGATATTATTCCAAAGACGAATTGCATTAACAAAGAAATGATGGTCAGATATACGTCTATTGTGTCTTATTTGTATCAATTGGTTGCCTCTATTGGATCGTAAGAAACGTAGAATATCAAACAAGTATTTAGGTTTCCGGGTGTAAATAATTTTATGTAAAAATAGTAAAGTCCTTATTTGAAGATAGGTTTCGAAAGAAACGCCAAATATTTGATTAGCAAAAACAGAAACATGGTATCTTCTTCCCAAACCAAATACATACCTTACAATACTATTGAACGCAACACACAGTCTGGAACATAGATTCTCTACCACAATTACAGAACAGTTCACATGAATACAGAAGTTTAGGAATCAAATATGTTTTGGCTAGTAGCATTCTTAAATTCGGAGGCGTAAAATTTTTGTAGATATAAACATTTCTCAATACCCCATACGTTTTACCGATCGCTGTTCCTATATGATCATTCCATAGTAGTCTATTATTAAAAATAACTCCCAGATTCATAGCCGATTTAAAAATATCAATGTTTGAGTTTTATAGGTGCACAAGTAGGATTTTAGTTTTTAAAAATAACATCATGCATTTGTTATTATCCCATTGCTGCAACCTGGAGTAAACATTTTCTATAACGTCTTGACAGGTGTTTCATTAAATGTTTTGCATTTCCATTTAATTCATTTCATTTAATTGTGCAGAAGACACTGGGTTGTTGCTGAAAACTTTACCCATACAAAATAACCAAAGAAAAATTCCATTATGGATTAGTCTGTGTTACGTGGCTAGTTTTCGTGATGGTGACTGTCGGTAGACAGTTTTCGAGTGGAGAGTCTAGGTTTTACACGAACAGACGCTCTACTTTTTCAGGATCCCTTAAAGTTCTAGGTCGGCCGGATCGAGGTTAATTCCATGTCGAAGCTGTCTCCTCGATTTTTTACAACCATTTTCTAATCAATTGAATCGTTGGAGTTTCTTTTCTTTGCCGTGTGTTTTAATGAATTCTTCCGACAGTACTTGCGTACGAAGAATGCAAACTGTCCTTCACTGTATGACGCCTTGGCATTAGATTTCATTGGCTGATCATGCATTCCTATTTTTAGATCCGAACAACCGGATCTATAGTTTAATGGCCTATCCATGACCTTAGATGTTTGAGAAGATTGTTGTCTCCAACATTGAGGGGTCCGCCGATTAAAGATAAAAATGTTAATTAAAATTTCTCTCTAAAGATTAATCTGGTTCTAAGTGGGTATGAGACCAATATAGCTAATTTTGGAAAATAACAACATTTATAGAAGGGTTGTATGCATAAGCGAATTTATTAAATTTCTTTAGAAAATCATGTACAATTTCGTATTTTACAAATGTTTAGTTTTGTTACTCTTTTAACAATTGTTTTATTTATTGCTTTATGTATTATTTTGTATTTATTTTCAATGTAGAAGCAATTATTAACTTTAACTCACTGTATCACTTAAAGGACACTAAGCCCTACAAATGCCACACTCAGCACAATTCATAGTGGGATTTTATGTTCAAAAAACTAAATCTTTCTAATGAATAACTAACTTACTTGCATACCCAAGTCAACAACCATCGTTGTTGTCCACTATTGCTGATAACGCTGTTTTATTCGCAGCAGCCTGGAAAGTAATTAAACATCACTGGAAAGCTCATGTATTACCTAGATTAAACTGAATATGACCGGTAGTTTTAACAGATTAGCCACATTGAAAATTTGACAAAAATTTGAATCACAGCAAAATAAATCAAATGAAAGCAGCAAATATAATGAAAAACAAAATATTGCGGTACATATGTTGACATAAATGAAATCAGCAGAACATGCTGATACAGCTGAAATAAAATCTGAACCAAATTCTTTGAAATTAAAAAGATTTTATTCATGGCAAAAAAATAAATTTTGAAAATTTCGCTGTAATCAGGTCATAATTACAACCTGATTTTTACTCAAATAGAATACACGAACAGGTGACTTATATGGGAGGTGGAAGTGGGCGTTGTCCAATCAACCAAAAAAAATCAAAGTGGTGTATGTGATAGCCGCTTTACTTTCAGTAAGTAAATAAAGTTCTGCGGCTATCATAATTGCTGAATTATGCTCCAGTAATCTGGTAGCCTATATGGCAGTTGCAAATTTAAAACAGAATTATCATATAAGTTTCGGTGTTCTCTGCTGCCCCCTTCATAACCAGTTCAGAACCCTGTAATCATAATTGCCAAAAGTCTCATAATGCGTTCGAACTTTACTTGTTAGTTAGCCTTCTCCATTGCCTGCTACCAAACTGCCCATAATATTTTAGTATAAAGACATAATATCTTTAGCTCTTGTATCTGATTTACAACTTTCAGCCACTAACTTTCGCATAATAGGTATTCCCTTATAATATGGTCACTTTGCATATTCCTAAATCAGCATTACCTTCAGTAGTGCATTCTCTGTTTACCATACCAAATGCCAGAGATCAACATTTTGTTTATTCTAACTGAAACATAGAGAGAGAGAGAGAGAGTAAGCGAACGACAGAGAAAATTAGCATGTTTTGAGTTATCACAAATAAATGAGACTGGCATATGTTATTAACAGAATGTTATGCTAAAAGGCGTTTTGTTGAAGCGATGAGTAACAACAGTGTTGCTCTCAATGTTTGCGTTTTTTTGTTGTCTTATTGTATTGTGTGTGATGAATGTTATTTACCAAAGTGTGTGGTTGTTGTATTTAGTGAAGTAGCACTGGTATTTATTTATTAATGTTTGTATGTTTGTGATGTTGGCCTTTGTAAAGGTTTGCTGCTTTTGCATGTGTGTGACTGCGACTGTGACGGAGAGTGAGCGACTGAATGGCCATAGCTGGGTATAATTCATGTTCGCCGTATGCAGCTGTTTGACTCTTTTGAGAACAGCGCGACGGCAGCTAGTAGTCACTTTAAAGAAGTTTGTTAAGGCCGACTTAGTTTGATATTAGCAAGCAAAATGAATAGTTGTTTGCGATAGTTTACTTCGGAACTTACTAAACAAGCGATAGGATTGGCTTATAAGAGCGAACGCGGCATGTGGTTTCGATTTGATATCAAATATATGTATGTAATATTAATAGTGCGCCAATGTGTTCATTTAAATATCGCAAATAGCAACATTATCAGTTTTTAATTAAAAATACAAAATAATCATATTCAAAAATATAAAAAAGAAACACGTGTTACTTTGTCATAGCAAGAGCAAAAATTGAGAACAAAAAACAGCCACACAAAAAAAACTTGAATAAATAATTCATTTTCCAAATGTAGATAAAAAGAAATACAAACACAACAAGAACAACAAAAATAAGAAACCGTAAAGTAAAAAAAGCTAAATAGCAAGACATGTGGTTTCTATAGCATATCGCCTCTATTCCACAGACAAAAGTACGCGATGAGTTTGTAAATAAAAGGCCAATCGAAGCCAAATGACATTGTGCCACATAACGAAAATACTTCGTTTTCATTTTCCCATTACACCGGCAAACACGTTGTTCAACGTAACGTAACTCCAACGGCACGACGAGAAAGCAATAAAGAAAACTAACTCCGCCGTACTGCAAACGAGTATCATCATCCAAAAACCATTAACATTAGGTGGGCAAACAAATTCTCTCAATTCACGCATCCGTTTATGTACACACGCACTGTTTTAGTACCTTAGCACTCTTCGGTTTGTCTTGTGTGTAAGAGAAAAAAAAGCTGATGCAATCGTTGGACTCTTTTGCGACTGTCGGATATAAAACCAAAGGAATATACTCCGATTACTACAACAATTAACCGCCGCCAAATCCTAATTCCATTAGAAAGAAGCACGTTCGCTTCCTTCTTTACGAGTCGCTTCCAAATTCCAATTAGTTTATAGTTATGGCCCGTGTACAAGCCGGTGACAATTTAGTGCCTCGCCAAGTATTCGAAATGCCCGGTACGACGACAGACAGTAAACGAGAAGCGCAAAGTTGTGATAGTAGCAGCCAGGGGTCCGGCGTGAAGCTGAAGAAACGTATTGGTCTCTTGGATGGTGTGGCTATTATTGTTGGCGTCATCGTGGGTGCGGGTATTTTCGTAAGCCCCAAAGGTGTTCTACAGTATTCAGGATCCATCGGGCAATCGCTGATAGTATGGGTGCTCTGCGGCATACTGAGTATGGTGGGAGCATTATGTTATGCCGAATTGGGTAAGTACAGCTCGAGCCTTAGACTATAAGTTTATATATATCATTTTGGTACGAATGCTAATTAAGTTCGTTACCTTAAATGTCTCTCATATAAAAGATCTGGTCTTGTTTTTTATTGTTGATCTGTGCAGAAATATGAATATGTTTTTCATCTTTCGGTTTAAGATCATGTTTCTATTATTGCTAATAGAGTTTGTCCTACAAGAGTTGTGCTTCGACAGATTATTTCTTAATCACATTAGTAAAGGAAAAATTATAACGTTCAGCTAACAGTTCTGGAGATCATAATCACCGCCCTAAGATTACCCTCATGTTCTAGCATTCATATTAAATTCACAAAAACGAATCAAAAGACGAATAACATAGGACAATGCAACCCAGCAAACAAAAGTTACATTTAGTTTTGTGTAGTACTCGCACTATATGAATAACTCTTCATCGAAAATTATATCGCTTACGATGGCTTCTGTGTAGGTGACTTCAAAACGAGAAAAGTAAACGTTGTTATTGTTCTCGTCGAATACTGATGGTCAGATTTTTTTACCTTTTCTTATTTTTTTTAACACATTCAGCTAATGTTTGTTACACGCGCTATTGTATGCCAGGTGGTGACTATTCTGCGATTGTCCCCAGCTATATTTTTGTAATATGCACTATAGGTCAAATGATTAATTTTGCCGTGCGAAATCCAAATTTTAAAAAGAAAAGCATTACGTTTAAAATACTCCAAACCATTAGGATCTGAATTTTTTTTGTTAAAAAATTAATTTGGGCTGGCAACACACTGCCAAGTCACTTTATTGTAAGGTGTTTTAAACTCGTTCGCGCAGTTGTCTTCTTTTAAATTGCTAATTGCGGACATTAGGGAAAAATTAATAAAAAGTAAACAATATAAAACAACAAAATAATTAAGTATTAATGTTTCAAAGAACGGACAAGTATTTGTGTTTTGCAAGGAGAAAAATCTTGCTTTTTAACATAACCTAAAAAATGTTTCGTTTCTTAAAAGTAAGCAGACTTTTAAAGCTTCGGCAAAATTTGGCAATGTAAGATTAATAAGAAATGAATAAATTAAAGGCTTAAGAGTTAATTTATTTTTATTTCAACCTGCGGAAATGTGCTCGTTGCGAATAATAGCGTTTTTTCTAGGCAACCACTCTATCGGAAAAAAGATTTTTTTTTAAGTTTAGCAGAAGGAAAACTCTAAAGAAGAGAAGTACGGCGCGATTGAAAAGTGCGTGTTGAAAAAAATTTATGATGCTAAATTTTGGATGAGGAACACTAAATAATGTGCCGCACAAATGTTTATATGTTTATCGTCCCTGTTTAAAATAAAGCTTGAAATAGCTGTTTTGAAATAGCTAAAATTTTCCAAAAACTGTGGTTCTATTACATTCAAAGGACTTAATCGAATATACAGTTCTACCAGTTGGTTCCTTCGAGAAACTGCTGCAGAATCACCACATAATGTCTAAAAAGTAGGCAGATTGCATAATGCTCGAAAAAACAGCCGCAGGAATAATCTTGCTGATGTTTTTAATACAGCTCAGGATTCATCCGATCCACTTACTTATATTAATGAAGAATTCACAAAAGTGCAATCAGCAACGAAAACTCACAATTTCCTCTTAAAGAAATAAAACTGTTAAGCTTTGAAATCACGATCGGGAACTTTGATGTAGACAGTAAAATAAAAAAAATATGCTTTAATCTGAAGAATCTGCAAGCGTTTTTCAGTATTTATGTTTAGATAGAGAATTGAACCAAAAATATTTCAACCTTAAGTGTTAAAAGCTTCAAGCAAACAATCCCAGCAACGAAAATATTCAGTTTGGAGGCCTCCTAGCAGGCCTTTTTTTGGAGACGTTATTTCTTCTCGCCCCATACGATCTTCATTTCTAAATTACATAGTGTAAGATTGGTGAGCTAGGTCTTCCCTCTCGCTGCTCAAAAGGACCTTCTGAAGGGTTCTCAGATTAATAGCTTCATTAGGTTTCATAAATCAGTCATTCCGAAGGTCTTATTAGAAAGACCTCTGTAATGTTATAAAAAGACTACCTTCAGAAGTTCACCAGTGGAAGGCCTTCAAAAGGCCATAAAAAAACATCCTTCAGAATGTTTTCCCCAGAAAGCAAAAAAAAAGGCCTTAATATACTTCCTTCAGAAGGTCTTCAATAGTTAATTTTTATTACTTACAACAATAACAAAATAATTTTAGACTGCTGTCGCTGGGACCCTTGTGGCATCTTTGACGAACACAAAACAACTAAATGCAAACTAGAGATCAAGGGAGCAGACAAAACAATGTAAACAAAAAACTTGATGAAATTTCGTTTAAGATTATAACTAACAAAAATTTGTTGTTGTTGGGGCTGTGTACCTCGTGTTACTTTGCTTCGTATAAGAATTCCTTCTTTAGATCTTCCAATGTGTTACAAATGCTTCTTTGAATCTTTTTGGATTCAAACAATAGGACTTCAAAGCTTCAACTTTCGAAAATTTCATACTTATTTACTATCCTAAAGAATAACTACTAGAACTCTCTTTAAAGCAAGGAATCAAACCGTGTAGCAGGTGCTCTGTTGCAAATAATAGAAGACCTACTTGATTTCCTCTTAGCAGAACTGCTAGATCTCTCCTAAAAGTTGCGAATGAGAAGTTATAACACATGCTCTTTCGCTGCGATTAGAAGACCTTCTCGATTGTTCCCATAGAAAATGAGAAAGGATTAGTAAGAAGGTTTTTTTGAAAGGAATAGGTAGGGACTTTTGCATTACTCATTAAAGTAGGTCTTCTGGTAGGTATAGAAAATCCAATAGAAGACCTACAGAAGGTTGATTTTTGGTAAGGCCTAACAAATTCCGGTGCTGGAATATGAAGCTCACACACACCGGTGCGAAAATGGTATCAACGAAGACTACACGTCAACATAATCCACACAAGCTCTTGTCTATGCTTTGTCCATCGGACAAAATTGCATAGAATTGTTTTTGGCAACAAATGCCAACCCAGTGTAGCTCCCGTGTATTGATTTCTCTTGTTTTGTATTGTCGATCTGTTTATGTAAATAATGAGTTTGGTTTCATTGTTCGGTACAAGATCTTTTCTATTATTGCTAATAGAATTTGTTTTACAAGAGTTGTGTGAAATGGATTATGTTGCAAGCTGGCAGGGCAGATAGCTATTTCGATGGTTGCCAAACCATCATCATCAGTGCCGTTTGCTGTGCCTTCTCCACTCATTATCACAACCTTAAGTGGTAAAAGCTTCAAGCAATCAATGTGAAGCTCACGCACACCGGTGCGAAAATGGTATCAACGAAGACCACACGTCAACATAATCCACACAACCAATTGGCAACCATCGAAATAGCTATCTGCCCTGCCAGCTGTCAACTTAATCCATTTCACACAACTCTTGTAAAACAAATTCTATTAGCAATAATAGAAAAGATCTTGTACCGAACAATGAAACCAACTCATTATTTACATATACAGATCGACAATACAAAACAAGAGAAGTTAATTTTTTTAACTAATTTGTTTTCTTTAATTTTAGACCTCAGAAGGGTTAATGGTCGTTAATAGGTTAAATTATATTTTTTATATGTTTGATTTATATATTCTATAGCGTTTCCTGTGCTTTTGGGGTCTATTATCAATTAATTTCGCACGGCAAAATTAGTCATTTGACCTATAGTAATATGTTTTAAAATACCGCGTTCTAGAATCGGTTCTTTGAACACGTTCCCTGACAATTTTATGAAAAATAGAATTTTTGTGACCAATAGTGGCATGATGCTTACAATACGCGAACATTATGCGAGTGACTAAGATCGAACCCTGTCACAGTCATTTACTTTTCTTTGATCAGTAAAATCTTCTCAAATTGCTGACGTCGGGATTCATTGTTTAACTGTGGTTTCCGTTATGGAATATAAATATAAGCGAGTTAACTTACACAAATTCGAAAAACTCTTGCATCTCGATCAAGAGATTCAGTGGGAAAAAAATTTATAAAATTAACTATATTATTGTAAATTTTATTTCAAATCTATAATATAAAATATTTTTAAAATTTTACTTTATTAATGCGACATACAAACAAACACATTTTAGGTGAAAAGGTTTTAAATTGATTTAAATCCAAAAAAAAAAATACGCTGAAATACTTTCAAAATTTATTTTTTTTTTTTTGTTAAATTGTAAAAAAAACAAATGTGACAATTACCTACAAACATTTAGAATGACAATCTTTTATACATGTCGATGCTCTGCATAAATAGGAATGTATGCTGACTTGAGTCATGCTTTTAGGAATCGATTGAAGAATCAGTTAAGTTTTTTTCACTTTATTACTGTTAATTTTAATCAATATATGTTATATCTATTGAGTACCCACACAAGTGCAGTTGTGGTAAAAAATGTAGCACAACAAGGCATTCTGTCTTCATTTCTAATTAAAATTGCACCCAATTGGAGAGAGAGAGAGATAGAGATAGAAGAGAGATGGGAAACAATTTGTTTTATTATTATTTTGATGCTGACACTATCCCAGAAAATATTTTCTGCAATTTGGAGTAAAAATATTGCTTCCGTACTGTACGCGTTTTTTCCTTAACTAAGTAAGGGAGATAAATGAAATCTCACTTACCTGATTACAGACATGTATGCGGATAACACTACTTTACAAATAGTTATTTTTTCTCTGGTCTTTGGATACCACCATTTTTTTGACAGAGGACGGGCTCCTTTGGCTTCTTGGATTCTATGATGACTACCTATGTGAAATGAAAGATATTTTCGAGACTTACTAAGTTGGAATCATGTATATTTGCATTGTTTTTGTTTGTTCGACGATATTTAACGTTTAGAAAGTAATTTTTACGAAGAGGAGTTGCGAAAAGTAAAATACCAAATATTTGGTTCTTTAACTTCCTTAACACTGTAGAGAAATTATTTTTTTTTAAATGTTTTAAAAATTGGTTTTCAGGCCATGCCGAAAAGTAATTACATATGATAAGATTTTAATATTTAATTGATATCAATTCAATATTTTGAGCTGCTTTCAAAGCGAGGGTGACAAATCTTAATTATTTTGTGCTATATAACATATCAGCGTCACTATAAGGATCGTTTGCGTTATTTATTATGTTTTTCAAATCTTATAAAGGAAAATTTCTATAATTTCTTGAAATATTTACTTTAAAAAAAACGATAATGCAAATCTACCACTTTTAAAACTTACGGAATTTATTTGAGATTTAAGTATTTAAATAAAATTAAATTTACTGCAAATTTAAAAAAAAAAATATTTCTAAACTATTAAATTCACTTCTATATATTATTATTATATTGTAGATACAATCGGCATTTGTCTGGTAAAAGATTCATATAAAAGCTGACGTCCTTAAACATTATAAGACTGTAGGTGTCGTTATACGAGTCTATAAATAAAAGCATGCAAGAAGTTCCTCCATATCTTACTTTATTAAGTAAGTTATGGCTCCTAATCTTACATTTCTACATTTCTACATGTTAAAAATGTTTGAATGGAATTCCGGTTCGTTATCTATTCATTTTGCAGTTTTTGTTTTATGATAAAAATTTGTGAATAGTACCGTATAGACTATTATATGACTGGTTTAGTATTTGATGGTTTAGTACTGATGAGTAATGTATACTTTAAATGTTTGTCCAAGTTTTAATCAGTTGTTGTTTTTATATTTAATTTGTAACTATGAAGGGTTAATACAAAAATACCGTTTTGAAAACGGAAAAAATCATTTAGAGTGACAATCAGTTCCAGTTCGCATAAAAAGTAATATAAATTTGGTAATGATTTTATGTAATAGATAAGTAAAAAAATTTAATTACGAAATTGTTTTTTAATCTACGTTACATATTATCTTTCATTATATATATATTTATTATCATATGAGTACATTATTGCTTATTTTTATGTCCAAAATGAATGTATTTGATCAGTGGCCGCACCGTTTAAAAATGCTGACAAGTTTCATTGACATGAGTTTTGTAGTACTCATGGTAAATAGGAGGAATATATTACAACATTTTCGGAAAACCGGTTCCCAAGCCCGGATTTAAGAGCCGATTTTATATCTTTATAGACGTTTGCTATCTTTACATAATAGTTAATAGCTATTTTAACAGCAATAGTTAAAAAAAAAACTTAATTTCCCTTTACATCCCATGAATGAAATATGGGATAGCTTCTCGCGTTGTTGTGTTTTTTTAGATTCACAACTACCGGTATCTACTTGTTTAACGACGAATGCAAACGTCACTGTTTGAGAAGCTCTTACTAGACACGCCGATTGACTCGACACTAATACTGCGAAGTTGCTGTCGACAACATTCGAGGGGAGCCGACAATGAAAGAAAAATTTATTTTTTTTTTTCTTTTAAGATGACTGGAGCCAATAGTTAACCAGTTTTAAAAACCCTGTTCCAAAACTAGGGTTTAAGAAACAGTTTTTATCTTTATAGTCATTCCCTATCTTACCCTAATGGCAATGGCTAACCAGTTTCAAAAACTCGGTTCCAAAACTCGGGTTTAAGGACCGGTTTTATATCCTTGGCGTCTATTCCCGCTCTTGATGAATCGGATTATGCACAAAATGTGTGTAAAAATACCAGAATTATTTAAAGTTGTCATTTTAATTTAGTATTTTTAGTCACCAATTTGCACTGCCACTGAATATTGTCTGATTTAGACCGCTCTCATACGAACAATAATGGCGATGAATTCATATGTAACGTTACATTTTCTAAAAATTCGAAACACCGACTGCTGAAAATTGAAGAACTAGTCAAATTAAAGGTAAAAAATTCCTCTTCAAACCCAAATTGGACGAGTTTCTTTGCTTTATTTTCAAATGAGGTGTCAGAAACAAGAACAAGCTATCTAAATGACACAGTGACCTATATTTAGGTTGAACCCTTGATTATGTTACAAATTAATTATCGCTTCAACACTGATAAAAAAAGTAATCATGCAAAGTGCAAACAAGTGCACCGTACAGCAATACACTGACAGGTTGAAATTTTAATCGATATCCAACAATGTTATCTTTAATTCATAACTGGTTGTTTGCCATCATGTGGCCACCAATTTAAAATCCATCGATAGAAAAGGAATAACAATTACGGAACCGGTAATATTTGCTTACACTTACTTGTGTAAACGTAGTTAACATTTACTTGGATGATTATCTCTTTTTGAATTGAGTTATTTTAACTGTCAAAATATTTGAGCCTCATTAATATTAATTTTCTTTTTTCTTTTCGTTTATTTGCTAAAAATGGATAGTACATTTTCTACTACAATGCAGAAAGATATTGTTGAAAATCAATTTAAAAAGCGAAAGCAGGATCTTAGAGGGAACAATGAATTATATGTTAATTTTAAAACATTATCAAGTGAAATTTCTGACCTTCAATGTTTCGATTTTTCAAACTTACAATTAGCAATTAAACTACTAATCTATATATATAAAAAAAAGTTGCATGTAACAGTGAGTGAAATTTTGCTTCTGTATATTTCTAATGAAAGTTGAGGTCAATGGCAAGGTTTGTTTTAAATTTGGTCTTTCTTTGAATAGTGGTTCATGGGTTATATATATAGTGAACATACCTCTATTTGTGCGTATATGATGTAAATAGGGAAATATATTACTTAATATTAAGTCGCAAATTGTAAACAATTACTAAAACAAAGTAAGTTATTGAAATATTTAAAGATTTGAGTCTGTCCATAGACGGTTTATGTCACGATTGGACCCGTTAGGTGTCACAGCAATCGTCCTTTTTTGCTGTTTATTTGTTCGTTATCAGTCGAACTTCCTCAAACTTGCACAGAATCTAATTGCCAATTCTAGGGGTAAAATGTGGTATTTATCTTGATTAGTGAAGAGGGATCTCCACCTCACATATATTGTTAGTAGTAATAACACTAATTTACATTGTGACCGTGATACATGTTCCCTGTAAGGTTCTCATAAAGTGTGACGTTTTTTACATACAGCCTTTGAACGTGTAGTGGTTCACGAGTTAAAGGCAGCAATTGTATATATTTGTATATGCGTTTTAGAAATTTCCTAATTTTGACAGATGGTGTAACATATTAAGGTATTGATCTTTTAAAATGAAAGCACACTACAAAGTCTACTTGTAAACACAAAGTTTTTATTTGTCAGAAGTTTAAAACTGCATTATTTTGGTACATATGCAAAAAAAATTGCATGGCGACCTTCACCGATTTGGGTTATTTTTTACAGACGACTTTCTTAAAACTTGTCCAGGTTGTAAATTAAGTTTTGTTCTAATCGGATAATAATTATGAGCAGGACACAGAGTTAAAGTGTGAAATTAGTACTCCCATATATCTACTTGCAGTTGAGCCAAAAAAAATTTGTTGTCTTATTTTTTCACTGAGTTTAATTCGTAACTTATGTTCTAATTAATTGAGGTCAGTTCGAAATTTTTGGGACACGTAATGCAAAAAATATTTGACATTAAAGTCAAAAATTATTTTTTCATCGACTTTGACAAATTTTAAAAAAATTACGGTAAGGAATTTGGAATAAAAAAAAGGTACATTCTGTGCACAATTTTGTTTCCAATAATACAAAAAAAAGAATTTTGAAAATCGGTCAAGAATTGCGGCCTAAAATTTCAAATGTCCCCACTGTGCACCGCCCACACAAACCGAAATTTCGATCGGTCATATCTGACGAGCCATTAGAGTAATGAAGGCGAGATTTGCTACATACGTTACTGGTACAAGGAGGATTACGTCTCGCTGGGGAATGGGCTCATATGAGACTGATCTCACTCCCCCAACCTAAACGGCTAATTTGGCATGTAGGTTCGTTCTGTGACGTAGATGCGTCGTAAGATGCATGTATTTCGATTTTATGACATAATTGGGTATTAGACGGGAGATATGAAAAAGGCACTTTTAGAGGATAAACGGAGAAAAAGGAGTGAACATGGTACAAATCTCTAAAAGCAAAAGCTTTAAGCTGCACCAGCATAAATGGTAACTCAATGTTTAGAATGAATATTTTACATACATGAAAATGAGTTCCCCGGGAATTACTTTTTCCCAAGAATTAAAAACTCCTTTTTTAACATTCGGAGAAAGATATATTAAGCGTGACAAATTTCAAGTATTCGAAGTCAGCGTATTTGCAAAGTCTGAAAGCTTGCAAAATTTTTTTTGTAATCCGTGTTTTTTTGTACAACAACAGAATTGTTAATAAAATATAATTGTTGACACATAATAATAAAGGGGTATCGCCCTTTAAATTTAAAAAATTCAGATGCCAAAGGAAATTAGCCAGTAGTTATAAGATTCCAACAAGTACTCAACATCTTTATCAATAATTTTGGACGCAGGACGAAGACAGCCGGGTCAGTTAGTATTCTATATACATATAGAGATTTTCGTTTAAAAATTTCGTAGGAACCAAAAAATTACGTTAAATAGGCCAATTAATTACGTATGATAACAGATTTAATGAAAATCATTGACGAGAGTTTATGAAACGATACTAGGTTCTTCATGTTGGCTCTAGAGTTACTAGAGTATCCAATTAATCGGGTTTAGGTTTTGTTCGATTAAAAAATTAATCGATTTTGGGAATTTTAATTTGCTCGATTAATCGATTAAGTCGAATTAGTCGAATCACTCGAATAATTTCTGTATACCTTACGTGAAAAATAAACAAATTTAATGTAGGCGTTAAATTTTATTAATAAAAAACATAAAAATAATATTAAAACATAAACACAAATGTAAAATAATAATTCATGTGAATTCAAAAACGTTTAATAAAAATAATAATTAATTAGGTACATAAAAAATGAGATCTTTTATATTTTAAAAATTTTTAGTCACATTTTCTAAAATAATTTTAAAAAAATAATATGCAATTAAGATGTTTGGCTTTTAGTCAAATTTTTTGTTTCGTTTTAATGAAGCTTGACTTTGAAAACACCCTTTCACTTAAAGTAGACGTTGGTGAAACTGAAAGAATTGCATTGAAAAGTTTTTCTAGTTTTTCTGATCATTTTTTTGTTTTATCTAGATACAGAAAATCATCAATTATATTACAGTTTACATTCAATTTTTTTAAATTTTTTATACTTGTTATAGTGTCGTTCAATTCCAGTAAAAGATTATTTTCATTGATATCAATTATTTCCTCTTCTTCTTTCAACACAATATCATCATCTGATATATTTTGATTAGCTTCAGTGTGAAATAACCGATCATAAATTTTCGAGGCAAAGTCTATTGTTTCGGTTTTGGAGCTATATTTTAAAAAGATTTTTTTAGACCAGGCCGATTCGCCAAAGTATTATATTTATATAAAGAAAGAAGAATTTATTTAAAAATAATTTAAATCGAATAATCGGTTTAAATTGGTCGATTATTCGTTAATCGAAATTTACTATTTTTTCTTAATCGAAAAATTATTCGAAAAAAAATCTTCTATTAATCGTTGTTCGATTGGATACTCTAAGAGTTACTATGGTTTAACGTATTATATTTATATAAAGAAAGAAGAATTTATTTAAAAATAATTTAAATCGATTAATCGGTTTAAATTGGTCGATTATTCGTTAATCGAAATTTACTATTTTTTCTTAATCGAAAAATTATTCGAAAAAAAATCTTCTATTAATGGTTGTTCGATTGGATACTCTAAGAGTTACTATGGTTTAACGAAAAATCGAGATAAGTTCCAATTTCGTAATTTTTTGAATTGCAAAATTGTTTTGTGTGTCAAAATCATATTGTAGCTAGTGCTAAATATCATCAGTTGACCATTTTTTACTGTTTTTTCGTACTGAGTTTATTGGGAATAACATAAAATTTTAAAAGGATTATTATGGTAATTAGTAAAAAAAACCAACAGTTTTATTAAAAATTATATTATTCTCAAACCAAAGTATCCAATATTAACTTTTGCAGTTACATATAAAAAAAATAAAGTTAATATTCAATGATTTCTGTTTTTAATAATATATAAGTGCTCCCCATTTCCCGGGAAACGGTATTTCCGGTTTTCCCGGAATTCCCGGTCCTTTCCCGGACCGGTGTTTCCGCAGTTGTTAAGCAAACGTCACAAAAATTCGTGGAAATGTTGTTCTAATGTCGTTCTTCAATACTACCGACTCGCGAACTATTTGAGTAAGTAGTTTAGAAACGCCAGTCAAAGATAGACAAGAATATTTAATAAAATCATACAAATGTATGATAATAATTGAAATTTCTTCGTTCCTGGGCCGGCGTTTTAACAGTGTTCCATCAAATGGCATACTTTTTTTTGGAGATTGCAACGGCTCTGTTTATGATCTGAGCAAAATTTTAAGCCATTCTTTGCATCTTTGCTTAACAAACCGAAGAAAAAAACAATTTTTTATTCCCGGAAAATTCTAAATCCCGGGATTCCCGGGATCCCGGTACAAGAGAGCACTATAATATATTAATTTATGAGTTACACGAAATTTTGATTTAAGTCTATGAGGACTTTATTTCAGAACACAAAGGTAAATGGTAGTTTAAAAGATTTGTCTGAAAGTTTAAAAATCTGTAGCTCGTTTCTGTATAAAAGCCGGTAAGTTGCCGATTTGCATGACGTCACGCTGTTTCGTTCCTTATTTACCGATGTCGAAAGAACTGCTATTTCGAACTGCTATTTCGATTCACTTTTCTTACAGAAACACTTTCTTAAAATGTTTCTATGAAGTGATATCGGAACATGCGACTGCTTACACAGTGCAGCAGTAAAACTTGAACCAATTGAGACCGCCAAAATCTGAAAGCTTATGATGGTAGAAGAAAACCCCTAGCTGGGTTTTGAATTATTAGCTAAGGTTTTTGTATTATTCATTTTTGAAAGTTCAAAAATCATTTACTGATTCTTAAGGCTATATCTCGCGAACTATTTAAAATTTTGATGTCTCTCTTTGGTAAAATTTTAGCTCTTAATCAGATCTAAAAATTTAACCTTCAGATAAAATCAAAAACACAACATAATCTCACTCAAAACAACAAAAATGTAAAAAAATCGTAAAATTTCATCATAAATCTTTATTGTTTTTTGATTTATTTCTATTTTGTATCTATTTCATTTTAAAAAGCATAGCATTTTTAATTTCTATATACGTACAATTGAAAGTGATTTCTGTACAGTTTTGCTGTTTTGAGTAAGATGTTGTTGTTTTCGTGATTTTATCTCAATGCAAAATTTTTAGATCTGATTAAAAGCTTAAAATTTGAGAAAAGCTATATTTGGAATAGTTCACGAGATATAGACTACTAAAATCTTCCTCTCAGTCGAAAACTTCAAAAATGAATTAAAAGAAAATCTTAGCTAATAATTCAAAACCCAGTAAGGGTTTTTCTTCTACTATCATAAGCTTTCAGATTTTGTGGGTTTCAATTGGTTCAAGAGTTTGAAGTAGGAAAATGTGCTACTGTGTTATTGGAATTGGAATGAATGAGTTGAAGAGAAATCGACTGAGATTCTTATAGAAACATTGCAGGTTATATGAGTCGTTGACTGCGATCGTTACGGGTTACAGAAACGGCAAATATTACCTCCTGATTCTAGGTTTATAGCAAATACTAAATTTTTACGAATGTTATGTTTGTTGTCTAAATTTTGGAATATAACAATATGACACAATTTGATGGTCATTGTCTCGGGGGTGTACCAAACCAATTTCAAACGATTGCATTTGATCTCAGTAACAAAACCCTAAACTCCATTTTGTTCCACTACGTCGCAAATTTTTTTTTACAGTGGTTTAAAGTTTGATTTTTTTGGTCAAAAGTCGAATCGAAGAATATGAAAAATCATCTGTAAAAATACGTTTGGGGTATTTCATGTCTTCGGACACCTATATTAAAACAATCAGGGGAATATTTTCTCGGAACATTTTAACCCTCTAGCTCCCACCCGTATGGGACATTTTTGGCCCAATTTTAAAAAACTGTTTAAAAGTCAACTTTGGAAGGAGGTCAAGGATTAGAATCTTCGATAGAAATATTCTCCGGAAAATTTCACTAAGAGTCACCGAAGACAAATAACCTCTACGAGTCAAAGGTTCCAAAATAAAATCAAAATGAAATGTCAATGAAATGTTAAAAAGTCTATTTTTGAGCAAACAGTGCAACGCACTTTTTCGGGAGTGAACCAAACCAATATCAAACGATAGCAATTGCCCTCAGTACCAAAACCCTAAACTCCATTTTGCTCCACTACGTCACGATTTTTGTTTACAGTGGTTTAAAGTTAGATTTTTTTGGCAAATGTAAAATAAAAGAAAATGAAAAATCATGTGTAAAAATAGATTTGGGATAGTTCATGTCTTCGGAGACCTACAAACATTTTAACCCTCTATCTGCCACCCATTTTGAACATTTTGAGAAATTTGCTTTAAATCTGTTTTTCAAAATGTATTCTAAGGGTAGGAGCTGGAGGGTTCAAATGTTCTGATGAAATGTTCCTCTGAAAATTTTAATGTTTGTCTCCGCAGACATGAACTATACCAAACCATTTTCTTTTATTTGACTTTTGATTAAAAAAATCCAACTTTAACCCACTGTTTACAAAAATTGTGACGTAGGGGAGAAAAATGGAGTTTAGGGTTTTGTTACTGAGGTCAAATTCTATCGTTTAATATCGGTTTGGTTCACTCCCGAAAAAGTGCGTTGCACTGTTTGCTCGAAAATAGACTTTTTATCATTTCATTTTGATTTTATTTTGGAACCTTTGACTTGTAGAGGTTATTTGTCTTCGGTGACTCTTAGTGAAATTTTCCGGAGAATATTTCTATCGAAGATTCTCCGTCCAAAGTTGACTTTTAAAAAGTTTTTTAAAATTAGGCCAAAAATGACCCATACGGGTGGGAGCTAGAGGGTTAAAATGTTCCGAGAAAATATTCCCCTGATTGTTTTAATATAGGTGTCCGAAGACATGAAATACCCCAAACGTATTTTTACAGATGATTTTTCATATTCTTCGATTCGACTTTTGACCAAAAAAAATTTGCGACGTAGTGGAACAAAATGGAGTTTAGGGTTTTGTTACTGAGGTCAAATGCAATCGTTTGAAATTGGTTCTTAAGCTTCTTATTACTAGTATTGTTCAAAGCTGTGCAGAAAAATAGTGGTTTATGCTTTATATTAAATACAATTTAATAACAATTTAATTTAAGTAGTTTTGATATCTGGTGCATTCAAAAAGTTGTTCGACAAAGAAGGCGTTTTTTGTCGCTTGCTAAATTACCAATTTTCAAATTGCAAACAAGTTTTGTATTTCTAATTTCCAAAATTATACTATTATAGAATAAACATTAATAACACAGAAACCAGTATTACTTATAACTGCATTATTTCTTGACATTCCACTTTATTTATACAAAAACATTATTATAATTTAATTTAATTTAAAAATTATAAAGAATTGGAGCAAAAGTAACAGCGCCTTAACTTTTGACGCGCAGCGAATGAAATAACAGGAAATAACATTACCACAGAATTGACCATAGATAATTTTCATTTTGCCACACCAACAATGCTGATGTCTTAACGTGTCATTTTCTTTGTACCCTATGGATTTGGTCAAATAAGCAATGTAACTTAATTTAACGAACATTGCTAAACATAAGACATTTTTAATGACATCTGTGTCGTAATTCAAAGTTAAAAGAATTAGCATGACCCCATGAATGTAGAAAGAATGATAAATACTAAAAACTTCATTGCTTGGGCACAGTGTTACTGTTGTAACCAGTAAATGTTACAAACTTTAGTGTTATTGTTAGGTAACATTAAGGTTCTTTTGCTACAATAGCAACAGATTAACTATCACTTGTTTAATAGCTTTTTAATGGCAAAATCTATTAAATCATTGCTTAGCCACAGCATATGTTCTTATTGGTTCATTGGTTAAGTCATTAATCATGACGCAACATTTTAAATATTAAAAATATTGATATTCCAACTCTACATACATATATTGTCTTACGCTTACGCTCTTCACAAAATATTTCTTACTATAATATCTGTTGTACGAAAACTGAACTAATTTTTCGTTTTCAATTTTAAAATCTCGTTTATGCTAATAAACAAAAGAAACAGTGGGCAACAAAGTTACCCTTTGACAAAAATATTACAACTTTTGTATTTTTGTTGAACATTTAAATTGTGGGTTTACAGCCAATCTCTTTTTTGTAACGCGTGGATAAACATTTGATCTTTGTAAATAAGCACAGGTTTTTGTATGCGTAACAAACATATTTGTCTAGATTTTAAGGAAAAATTATTTTTTACTTAAATTTTTTACTTTTGTTTTTTAATTGTAATACTTCCCAAAAAAAAACTGAATTTCCTTTTGCACCCCATGAATGAGGTATGGGATAGCTTCTCGCGTTGTTGTGAATTAACACGCTTTCAATTTTTAGATTCACAACTAACGGCACCTACTTATTTATCGACGAATGCGAACGTCACTGTTTGAGAAGCTCTTACTAGACACGCCGATTGACTCGACACTTAAAACTGCGAAGTTGCTGTCAACAACATTCGAGGGGAGCCGACAATGAAAGAACTATTTTTTTTTTAAAGATGACTGGAGCCAGGTTTGAACCTGCGATCTCCCGCATGGTAGTCGCGTGTTATAATCACTATGCCACGGCCGGTCCCAAGCGACTGTTAAATGCCGGATACGGGTTAGAATCGCTTAAGTTTGATGCGGACAGTTTCCAGATTCAATGAAATATTAACTGGTCATTAAGATTTCGCGTTGTGCAGTGATTTGATTACATTTTAGTTCAATAATCAACTAATACCTTTTTATACTACACATTGGTAGTAAATATTAAATCATATATATATTAAAACATACGTACAAGATTATGTAAATTTTGCAAGAAGGGTTGCGTTTGCACACAATCGCTATCGGAATTCCAGTAATGACCTCAAATTGAATATATACGTTTTGTTTACATTCCGGCGTGTTATCTGACTTTTTTCAACGTAGAGGTATAAGAAGCAAAGTCGACTAAGCAAATTTTAGTTTGAGGTCAATGCCACCTATACTTTGTATAATTTCACTATTGTTCTTAACCACATTTATGTTATAGCGCGGTTTTATACATATAGTTGCGATATTTAGTTTCGCAGTCATCCTCCAAAAAGCAACCTTTATTGTTGTTATTTCAAAATGGAGAATTTAAAGAGAACTATTTAAGTAATACATACTTTGAATATGTATAAAACTTCCTAAAAATCCAAAACGCCATAATAAACCTCTTGAAGTTATAGCACCTTTCTGTTACAGTATGTATCAGATATAAGAACATCTCTTATAAGAAAAAAACGCATATAAGAATGATTTCCAAAAACACCATGTTTCGTATAAAAAAAAATTTTATGAGAAAAAAAACTGATGAAAAAAATATTTATTAAACACCGAAGATCAGAAACGCCTGTGAAAAATAGTTTCTATAATAAAATATTTTTTTGTTGAAGGCAACACGAAGGTTACAAAAAAGAAATTTAATACATTAAAAAAGAAAAAAACATAAATACGTAAGACAAATATTAAAACTAACAAATATTACTATTTACTTTTCTCGATAAAATATAACTTTTATGTAACATTTTTGTAAAAGAAACAAATTTCTTCATGCGTATAAGAAATTATTTTCAACTGTATTGTTTGTTAGTTTTAGTCGATCGTTATTGTATATATCAATTTTACGTTAGCGTATCAAATGATACATCAAATTCGGCTTACGATCAGAAAAGTGCTTTTATTGTTTTGATATTTTTGGTCAAATTCAGTGTGTCACTTTTTTGATCGTAAGCCGAATTTGATGTATCATTTGATACACTAACGTAAAATTGATAGAAATTATTTTCTTTTAAACAATAATTCCTTATAAGAAAAAATCGGATATAAGAAAGAATTGTGTGGTATTTTTAGAGTTTCATATATCCCTTACCTACTGTATTAAGATATTGCAATTATTTTTTCTTAATTTGTGCAAAAAGAACATTACCAACAGTGCTGCATAAGATTGATGTTTTGCTAACAGTGCTTTCATACAGAAAACATTATGTAATTTGACAGCAAAACGCGCCGAACGTGAACTGTCTTCAATCCATACATCATTCTCCTATATACGAGACAAAAAGAACACATCTAATACTTTGTTACATCTCTAACAATCGAATACAAATGTGTAAATCTTTAGACACTCCTTAACAAATATACAATGTTAATTTACATTCTATGCATGTTATATTGCATTTAAAATAAACTTGACATTTCAATAATTGACAGACTGTTCGTACAGGTGAGCACTTTAATTTGCACTTATAAATTCTTGTTCATTCATATATGCAAAGACATATCAGTTATTTGAATATGAATCAGACAATCGTAAACAGTAGTAAAATGCGAGCAAGTTATTACAATAATGTTAGGCACCTGCTAAGTAACATTTCCGGCATACCCATATATGTATGTTAAAATACATAAATCGTACATATTTTTTTTGAAATAAAATTGTATTAATGATAAATGTAGATCGCAAGGTATGTACGATTGAATTTAGTATGCTGGCCAAAACTAGCTCTGAATATATAAAATGTCCGTAAACGAAACAAAAATTTTAAATTTTCTGAGAAAATTTCGTTCTTTTTTCGATTTTTCGTGGACAAAATCAAATATTAAAAGAATTATCACGGCTAAGGTTTTTAAAAAGGCCTTAAAATATCAACAGATCATATAAATTGGTGCCGTAAATCGTAAAAATCATATTAAAAGTGGTAAAAGTTGCGGAAAAGATACATTAGCATTAACATTTTATAAACGAATTTGCACTCTGATAACGGTTGCAGGTTTGCCTTTGCATTATAATTAGTGTTTTTGATTTCCCGGCATTTTTCCTTTCCCGGGACTTCGGGATTTTTATATCATTTTCCCGGGATCCTGGGAAATCCCGGTCCAAAACAAAAAATAAATACAAATTGCCTATTTTATTTAAATACAAACAAACGAATATAAAATGAAATATAAAAATAATTCGAAAAATTGCATGTTATGGTTAATCCAAAAATTGTTTAATATTTAGACAAGCTATCATCATGTAACCTGTACATGAGCAATCTACTTATAGACTTAGAGTGGTGCACCAAGAGATTTTTTGAAATTCGTACTTTTAGGGGGAAAAAATGTCTAACAAGTGAGAAAACTGGTAACGTGGAAATGCATATGAGCAAGCTTCTTAAGGAACAATAGGGCTGCTAGTAGGAATTTTTCCAAATTCGTACTCTTTGGGGTAGAAAGGCCAAAAAGTGATAAAACCGGTATCATTGAGCAATATCCTTATAGAATTAGAGAGCTGCACGAAGTGATTTTTCGAAATTCGTACATTTAGGGGTAAAAAAGAACCCAATCCAAACGACTAAAGCTATAATCCGAAGGCATTTTTCAAAATTCGTTCTTAGGTGCTAAAAATGCCCCAAAAGGGGTAAAACTTATACAATCACCCAGATCTACGGCTAATGGTAGCATCGCAAAAATCTATATGGGAATGCTTTCTATAGAATTAGAGATCTGCATGAGGAGATTTTTCAAAATTGTTACCCCTTAAAGAAAAACCTTACCACACCAAGACCAATCGGCTGAAGGTAGAATATCAAATAAGGGGCGGAGTATTAATTTTAGTGAGTAGAGCATTCATATCAAATTGGTACCATCACCCTAAAGATATAAAAAGGGGTATTGGGACGAATATTTATTTTATGGAGCAATTCAGCGATTTGAACAAATTTCGAACTTTTAGCAAGACAAATCCAAAAATGGGATGAAACTTTTACCATCACCCAGACCAAACGGCTAAGGGTGTAATCGCAACAATTAGAGTTACCACTTGTTTTATAGGGTAATTGTGCAATATAAAGGGTTTTTTTGAGATTCGTACTCCTTGGGATAAAGAGGGTATAAGTGTTATCATCGCTCAGACCAAACACCTAAAGGTACAATCACCCAGTACACAAGCAAAGAAATTTATATGTCAGTCAATTGGCTTAAAAATATAGTTTTAGAATACATGCCTATCAATAAGTAAGTACCTATCAACTCATGGACATGGTATTGCTGATCCATTTTTGCAATTTAATACGTTCACATTTTTCTCTATATATTAAAACACATTTGAAAGATAAACGACACATCGAGAGACGGAAGACGATAGTGATGGTCAAGAAAACACTAAATAATTTATGTTTTTAGTGAATTTTAACTTATTTAACAGTTTGATATTGACAGATTATATAAGCATAATGAAATCCCGGCCGAGTTCCCGGGATTCCGGGACAAAAAATTGGCCGGGATCCCCGGGATTTTTGTCCCGGGAATTCTCGGGACAAAAACACTAATTATAATTCAAAAGTATTCAATTAATTGATTGCAACAAGTTTCAATCAAATTTGCGGAATAAATACACCAAAACAAATATATATCTTTTATAAGAAAAAATCTATTAATTTTAAAATTTGCTTAAACATCGGTAAATAAATGTAACTAAAACTTAAACTCCCCGTCTTTTATTTAACAATACACTTAAATCTCTAAATCATTAAGACTTTAAGATTTTCGTGGAATTTAGGGAATAATCCCTTTTCTGACTAGACACTTATTATTAGGGATGTAACGAACGAATATGCGAATACGAATTATTCGCATCGTTCTATACATTCGCATTCGTATAAATATATATTTCAATATTCTATTTATTTAATATAATGTACTATAAGATCGACTAACAAAAACAAATACACATATTTCAATATTCGCAATCGCATTCAGTACTTGCTTTTTCAAACGACATAGAAATCCATAGAAAATTTCTTAAATACAGTCTCTCATGCAAAAAAATTGTGCAAAAATTGTACGATAAAATACGATAAAGAGAAAAAAAAATCTAATTTCAGAAAATCATTTATTGTGGTGGAAACGAAACAGCTCGAAATACCAAAAGTTAGTACCTTTGGCACGCCAGTTCCTCCGGGAACTGTCCCCAGCGACAGTTGTTTAGTGGAGCCGGACTTATCTATGATCCACTAAGAACTAGATTGCATAGCGAAAAAGCGGCGAAGCTTCTTTTCGTTAAATACAACTTGGCTCTACTAAACTTTGAATACTGAATACGTCAAAGTTTTCGAAAGTAAATAAAGTTATTGCTTAGTTACCTTAAGGATTGCATTTCTGAGAATTATATTTTTTTTTGTTTTTGTTTTACTTCGAAAAATGTATTTTATGTTTAATAACTTAACTGGAATACATATTTTATTTGAAAAGGCAGACAGTAGGAATGAAACTAAATTATTCGTTTACGTAAACCTTTTTTGTACATTCACTAAACAATTTTGGAATATTCCCTTTCACATTCGCATTCGCAAAAACCAAAAATAAGTATTCGCTTTCGCAAAAAATAATATTCCAATATTCGTATTCGCATTCGCATTCGCTAAAGCACATTCGTTACATCCCTACTTATTATACAGTCCTATTAGTTTCAAGCTATTTGAACTTTTATACAAAACAACTGCATACTTTTAGGCACTATTGAGTCATAAACGTTAGGTAAATGCAGGCCTCAATGACATGACATTGCTATAAAGGGCTGTGGGCGAAATAACTGAATTTTTTTTTCAAATCAAAATTTTTTACTTTAACGTGGTGTATTCATTTGTTATATATTTCATGAGCCCTAGTAGCTCATGAACACTTTGAAAATATGTTTATTATACTATCACCCTTAGGGATGAGGGTATATATCATTTGATACGAAAAAAATGTAACGCATTAAAGGAGACGAGTTAGACCCCAAGTATCTTAAGACCAAATTCCTTGCAGGACTTTTTAAGACGATTGAGCTATGTCCGTCTGTCTGGCTGGTTGGCTGGCTGGATGGCTCGTGGGCAGGATAACTCGAGTAAACCTTAACGGATCGGTATGAATATTTACCAGTATTAATATTTTTCGAAACGAACTTATGGGATTGTAAATGGGCAGATTAGCCCCACCCCTTCTGGTACCTCCCATACAAAATTACCTATTTTTGGATAATTTATATTTCTCCCATAACTTCCAGACGGACACTTGGGGGGTAATGAAAATTGGTCGATAAATTTATACTGTTTGACACAGCCCTTCTGGTACCTCCCATACAAATGACCGAACTCACCCCCATAGTTGTACGGTTATAAAAATTTTAATCAGCAATGAATATTGACTATATCGGATCACCCCTTCTGGTACCTACCATACAAAATGACCTTGTTTGGAAAATTAATATTTCTCCCATAACTTCTAAACCGACACCTGCTACCCCTAATTGTACCTCCTACTAAAATAATTCAATTTTTAACGGTTTTACTCCACAAGCAGACAAAAAACAATACATACATAAGTAATTTTATTTTAATTAACAATCTATTAATTTCAATAACTCAAGACTTAATCAATATCTTATATTGGGTGATGGTATTTATCAGTCAGTTTAACTGACTGAATTTTCTGTACTGGTTTTATTTATCTTTGTGCATAGACTTTCCACAAATTCAAATTATGTGTAAAGTAATGTCCACCGGTATTTTAATATCTTAAAGCACTTCCAAAAATTGAACCAAATAAATTATGTTTGTTTTTTGATCAGTCATACATAAGGCTCGTATCTGTACTGTTTTTCGCAGTATTATACTGTTTTTCGACATCAAAAAGTGCGTACTGCTTTTTTCCCACAAAATATTGTTTTTCGATACATAATAGAAATAAAAACGGCGAACAGCGAATTTACCAAGCCGTTATGAACAAGTTGAGCGAATATAATTTGTACAATGCCAATGAAAATGCGGTAAATTTGGACACCCAATTTCGATATATCAAAAACTATTGTACTAGCGACAAAATCGTTGAATATATTTTAATGTTGCCAGGAACTTCAGCATCAGTGGAACGAATCTTCTCTGCAGTGAACAAAACTTGGACGTCAGACAAATCTAGATTAGATGTACAAACATTGAAGGCGATTCTGACCGTCAAATGTAATATGAAGTACATTTCTACAATTACCTCAAAACGAAGCCGGCATAGATTATTCAAATTGCTTCAAACGACAAATACAAAACAACCACAAATGCTGAATCTGATGGATATGATTCAGATGATGAAATGATTGTTAATTTTTTTTATATATTGAATAAAATATATACTGCGGAAAGTACTGTTTTTCAAGTCGATGTACTGTTTTTTTTTAAATTTCAGGAAAATGTACTGTATTTGGTCCAAAAAATATACGAGCATTAGTAATAATTTGAAATCAGCCCTACTAATAAAAATCGGACACGTTTTGCTGGCCCAACTCGTGCTTTTAATACAAATTAACAAATTTCCAGAAATACAATATTTTCCAATAATTTTTGAAAGAAACCACAATACGTTGAAAATATTTTTAATTTTTTTTTTATTTTCTAATATTTGGTGTAACCTAAAAACCCGTCAGGATCACCCCACCCATTAGAGGCTTTTTTCTTTATTCTAGTGCAACGACAATAACATAACTAAAGTGTACAAACAACATAAAGACATCTCTGAAATGGCACCGTGCTATAAAGCCATAGCTAATCGAATGGGCAATAAGGACATATTTCTTTATTGCCAGCATGGTTGTGCAATAACACCATATTAAATTTGCGATCAAAGTGGAAATCAAAGTGACCATACCATTGAAAAATTCGTCTAAAAGTAATGAAGTGGGGTAGGCGGGCGCCTGCAATGTGTTTCTAGTACACCACTTTGTTTATCAACTTATGAACAGAGAAAGAGAGAGTAGCGAGGCTGGTTATGCAGCATTTTATTCACAAAATTTTCAAAGGTGAAATAATGCCATAATGGCTTTATTTGACACCTCCGGTGGTAATAAAACCAAATGGCCTTATTTCCCATTCTATTGGCTTTATTACCTATGGCTTTATTGCACGTCACCCTCTGAAATCCTCTCTTAAATACTGAGGATGCTTATGATCTAGAGCAATTTGTTCAATGGTTGAAAGATGAGAGACCTAAGTATTTTGTTCGAATTGTAGATTACGTTCAGACTACTAATGTGTTTCATCTTTCCTAGAACCCTACTGAAAACTGTGTTTTTAAGGCTGTCCAATTGTTTAAAAACATTAATAAGGCATAATCTTAAAACGGGCTCAGATGCGCTCTTTTTTTCATTAGAATAAAGAGTGCAGAATTAAAATAAACTTACGCGCTACAACCAATTTTAAAAGAATTATGCAAAAAAAAGAAACTAAGGAATATAAAAAATCGAGTGACAAACAAAATTGCCTCGCCTCCCAGCCCCTGCATAAATTAAAATGGCCAGCGAGATTTCCTTAAAAATCAAATTTGGCTCGCCAACAAATCTAATTGGGAAGTCCTGATATAAAGGAATAAACAACAAATAAAAAACGTTTAAAAGTTCCACAACTAAGCTTAAATACGCATGGCCTTAAAAGCATACCAACGTTATAAATGGGAGTCTCAGTAAGTATCGAGACTTTTGTAAGAAAATATCTATGCAAACTACAAGTATGTGTATTATATTCTAAAGACAGCAGAAACCTTAATAATTTTCCTGCACAAAGGAAATACGTTTGTCGTTCAGACGCCAAAATAAGAACACAATAGAATACAATGAGTAATTGTGAATTCCAAAAATAATAAACAAAAAATCTACGCAAAACTTTCTGTATTTGCATTTAACTTCCATTTTTGTAGTATAAAGGCAGTTAAAATTATCAGCTTCACCAAAGAATACAGCCAGACTATATTATTGTTATTCCTTTTTTTTGCTCGGCAAAAAAAAATTGAATACATTTAACAATAACTAGTTGAATCCATTTTGCAGGTGTTTAAATTGCGTCAAAACGTCGTCATACACATATAGAGGAAGATCCCAGTCAAGTGAACTATTAAGATAATACAGCAACAAACAATTAGTCGAGTCTCTTTTCGATCATTTATGCCAGGGGTGGGTATGTTTCTGCCCAAAGGCCAATATGTGGTATACAGACAGGAAACTGGCAACGTTCTATTCATTTTCTTTGCGACGTAAGTTAATGACTTACGAGTACGTATACAAATTAGACTAAACTAATGGGCGTTTTATTTTTAGACTCAAATGTTTCATTTCTTTGCATTTTACCCTGGAATTACATTTCTTATAGTCTTTTCAAAAAAAAAAGGCAACACTGTGAACGGGTAACGTGTTTTTTGTTACCGTAAAAGAGAAAAGCCAATTCAAAATTCTGATTTACGAACAGCTGTATAAAATTACTTATTTTTTTGTTCTATCGTGATGATAAAAAATTTAACAATTTTGTAGGGTGAGAGTAACATTTTATAAATGGCAACTTGTAAATTTTTTTTCAAAACAGAAGTAGTTCTCTAATAAAAATTGCACCCTAAGTTGTATTTTCTAAATATTAAAATTGAATTTATCGACCCCAAAAACAGAAAGATAATAAAAATAAATAAGCATTATTTGAATGATTTTTTCTTGTAAGCCGACTTTCCATAATCACCAACATCAAATGCGTGCAAAAAAATATCGCACTAAACTAAAAAAAACCAATGAGGGTTTTGTTATACAAAATGTCAACTTTAATTTGCTTTTGGTTTCATCCTATTCCGATGTTGAATGTTGCATAGTGTAATATAGCTTAAGTATGTGCAAAATGAGATGTTTGCTTTTACAATTAGTTCATACATGTCCATATATTTGGTGTAAGACCACATTTAAATGACACCATAATCATAAATATCAATAGTTCCTTTGAGTAAATATTCAGTTATTAACATATGTTACATATGTCGTTAAATATTATAATACCTGTTCTGTGTGAAAAATTGGGCATTGGAAACAGGACACAGTACGGGGACAGCAAATTAGGGAAATTCTTAAGCAGAAACATAATAAATAACGAAATACATATAAAATTATGTGGTCAGTTGAAAGGTTTTGGTCTTGATACAAAAACATTTTACAACGCTTAGCTCATTCATAGTAACTAATATCTTTTAGTGACTGTGTCATCGTTCTAGTATTGCGTGCACATTATCTACTGTTTAGGCTTCGGTATCACATAACAATATATAAAACCATTACCAAATTTGTCCATATTGCTCATCATCTAGTAATAGATGGTAGGTAATAACTCAAACAATGCGATTTTATGGAGAATGAGGCGTAAAAAATTATTACCATCAATATTTTAAAATTAAAGAGATTTTTTAAAATCTTTTGATGAAATGGAATCTATTTCTAACGGATCGCTGGATATTTAAAATTTTTGACAAATTAGAAAATGTACTCGAATGTGAATAATTATGGAACCTTGGTTCTTTATTTAGTCATCGCTTTATAATTTACACCCCGTAAGAAGGGTGCACTGATCTAGAAAAAAATGGTGTTCTGAAATTGCCTGTGTTATCTGTGAGCGTAAGAGATATCACATCAACTTTTTCGACCCTTCATACATCACACCCAAATGTCATAACACCGTGTATCAGTGGTTTTCACACTTGATGAAGACCATATATACGTGAAACTAGAGACCTTATGTAGTAAAACTGAGTTCTCAGTTTATCGCCAGAACGTCAGGATTTTTTTTTAAAAGGACTTCGAAGTTTCTTTGGATACACCACTTTCAAAAAATTATATCAAATATTTCCACGAACCATATGATAACGATATGGGTATGAAATGAAAGGTAAGAATTTCAGCAATGCAAACGATCTGGACCAAAAATTTCAAAAATGTCCTTTTAAAGTTTACAAGCTTAATATCATGTAAATAATTTTTTCTGAAAAAAATATATGGTGACAAGTTATATGTACATGTTATTAATCTAACTTAACTAGTTTAGTAAAAAAGAAAAAAATATTAATCCTGTTTTAAAATATTGTATGTATATAAAAAAACTGAATAAAAATTAATTAAAATGTAAACGTTGACTTTGCCGCTGTGTCGTCTGTGTCACGACATATTGTCCAACAATATCACATATTGTCCAACAATTCTGTCCTATGAACCAAATGCACATATTCGGAAAGAGGGGAAAAAATAAAAATACATTAAAAAAATCGTCGATTTTCATGTACACGTCAGAATTTTTTTTTTTAAGTTTGAAGTATAATGCTCGTAGTGGCCTGTGTGAAAGCCTTTGGACCGATTTTAAAACCCTTTTTCAGTGATCCAATCGAGCTGATTTTTTGCAGGCAGACTCGTGAAAATGTCTGTATCACGGTAAATTTTTTAAAAACAATTTTTATCAATTCTCAGATTTTCCCCAATTTTTATTATTTTTGAAAAAAAAATATTTTTTCACTTTTCTTAGCATAATTTGAAGGGACTCCAAATTTGTAAACTACTTAAGCGTTACGAAAAAAAAATGTTTTTTGACCCATCCTACTCGATATAGTTGTAGTTAATCAATAGTAACCTTCTAACACTAAAAAGTTTTGCAATGAATTGTGCTACTTTTGTGTAACTTTTGCTCAAACAAAAGGGTACCAATACATTTACCGCAACAAAATTCGCTACGCTAATGTAGAATCGGTAATTCCAGCAGTTCTATACTCACCAGAAGAGCGTGTAGCGGCTTCAGTGGAGATTTTTGATAATGTTCCCGAAATAAGCGATGCAGAATCAACAGTTGTACCAACACTGCTATCAACTTTTCTTGCATCGAATGCGAGATGCGAGAGTCCACAAGTATCGGAATTTGTGGCAACACCCAGTGAAATTGGGACTGCAATGCCGCATTTAATAACGCAAGCCGACTTCAATGACCTCGTACGAGACGGAAATTTGTCGAGGAGAACAGCAGAACTCTTTGCATCACGCTTTAAGCAGTGGAATATAGTGGCGGCTAATTTTAATATAACAGCCGCTCGTGGTCGAGGTACCACTATTCCATATGACGAATTTTTTAAATTGCATGAAGATCGGGAAAAAAAACCAAGCTTATTGTTATGATAATGATTTAATGTTTGCAAAAATTGGTTACCCTCATATTTCATAGGAGTGGCGACTTTTCATCGATGCATCGGTCAACAGCCTCAAAGTCGTGCTGCTTCATATCGGTAACATACATCCATCTGTCCCGATCGCATATGCCACAAACCTCAAGGAAACATACAAAGGCATGGAATTAATATTACAGCTGATAAAGTACAAAGAGCATAATTGGAAAATATGCTGCGATCTGAAAGTGGTCGGTTTAGTCATGGGTGATAAGCGTGGATTTCCAACCCACCAGTGCTTTATGTGTACATGGGAAGGTCGAAAAAGAGATGAGCATTACACTAAATTTAAGTGAAAGCCGCGAACATGCTACAAAGTAGGCGTAGAAAGTATAGAGAATCTACCATTGGTGCAGCCGTCTCAAATCATTTTGCATCCACTACACATTAAGCTCGATCTCGTATCAAATTTTGTTAAAAAACTGGATTGTGATGGCGAGGCCATTGCAACTTTGCGCAAAATTTTTCCGAAATTGAGCGGCGCAAAGATTCATGCAGGTATTTTTTTTAAGAAGTCATTCAGTAACTTTATGTTTTTTAATGATTTTTTTGATTTAAGGTGTTTTCAATGGTCCGCAGATAAAAAAAACGATTGCAAGTTCTGAATTTTCATCAAAATTAAATGCTATCGAACAACGTGCATGGAAAGGTACAGTTGCCGTTATTGATCAGTTGTTTGGCAATAAACGAGCTGCCAATTATAGAAATACATATTGTGGCAGAAATGGTTTCGGCATATGGCGAAATGGGCATATTAATGTCGCTAAAGATCCATTTTTTTCACAATCATTTAGATTTTTTCCCTGATGATTTAGGAGCTTGTAGCGATGAGCATGGCGAAAGGTTCCATCAGGACATTGCGGCTATTGAAAAGCGCTTTAAAGGAAAAGACATTACGCATTTGCTTGACGAATACTGTTGTTCTTTAAAAACATTAAAATTTTTAATGTAACAATTCTTTATTTTTATAATACAAAAGTAATAAAATAAATTGTTTTTTTTTAACGAACTGAAACCTTAAAAAAAACGATAACCATTTAAAAAAAATATAGGAAAATCTGAGAATTGATAAAAATCTATTTTTTAAAAAATTTGACGTGATACAGACTTTTCCACGAGTCTGCCTGCAAAAAATCAGCTCGATTGGATCACTGAAAAAGGGTTAAAAACCTGTCCAAAGGCTTTCACACAGGCCACTACGAGATTTATACTTCAAACTTAAAAAAAAAAATTCTGACGTGTACATTAGACCGTATCACCTTACAGGCACACAAAAAAAAGTTCTCCGTACACCAGCGAATATGAAACATTGTTCCAAGGACATTTCAAAAAAAAAAATTTTATTTTTTTTGCCGAACGTTGGGGTCGCCTTTTTAGTTTTTCGTTATATCTTCCATATTAACAGTCCGATCTTAAGGAACAATGTTTCATATTCGCTGGTGTACGGAGAACTTTTTTTTTGTGATACGGTCTAGTGTACATGAAAATCGCCGATACACGTGTATTTTTATTTTGTATCTTACAAGTGTTTTGACACCTATATGTTAGAGAATATTTTTTGCATAATTTACCCATAAAGTCATATTTATGCATATTTTGTTTTTAAGAAGATATTTTTGAATAAATGTTCTCTTTTTAAAGCACATTCCATATTTTTAGGGCATATTTTTTTAAAAATATTCCTTTTTAAGCATATTTTATATTTTTCACAATAATTTTTTGTTAGTAAAAATAAGGAAGTTTTTGTAAACTTAGCTTTTTTTCAAATGTAACAGCCAAATTTGCTATATGCTTGACTGTTTGTTTGATTGTTTTATACAACTTTGGAATGTTGAACGTTAAAAAACCTAAAGACAAGAACACTTTTTGAGGAATTCACGGACTACCAAGTGCCATCCGAAACATTTCTTCGAATTAAACATATAAAAAATGTATACAACGACTGCATGGGTAATATACGTGCTAAACTAAAAAATCATTTTATATGGATCTCAATAGATAAAACTATAGATGCAACATGCAGAAATGTGGCAAACGTTTTCTCAGGCGTTTTAAGTACTGACAGGGAAATTCCAAGTGCAAAAGCTATATTGGCATTTTATCCGAAAGTTACGCATGTGACATGTATTGCTCATGGCCGCCATCGATTGTGTGAATGTATTAGGAATTTATATGGAAACGTAAATAAAACTATTTCTAACGTCAAGAAAGTATTTTTGAAAGGTCCATGTAGAGTGGAACTTTTTATACAAATGTTTCCAGACCTTGCATTGCCTCCAGAACCTATAACAACACGTAGGGGAACATGGCTGAAAGAAGTTAATTACTATGCCAACAATAATGAAAACATTTAAAGGTCCTAAGTGCATTAAACGTATCTGTGAATCGGCATCTTCGCCCGTAAATTTAGGTGCCCGGACATAACCCCCACGGACATAATCCCCAAAACGATTTTGGGGCTTATGTCCGCCACGCTCTGCGGTTTTTTGGGATTATGTCCACGGGGCATAGCGGACATAAGCCCCAACAAATATAACTGACATAACTCCCAAACTAATTTTGCGACTAAAAGTAATCAAAAAACTTGATGATGAAATTGGGTGTTATGTCCGGCCAGTTGTCCGGTCATAAGCCCCAAAATTGTTTTGGGGTTTATGTCCGTGTGGGGTTATGTCACGGCACCTAAATTTAACCTTTTTTTACCCCCTAATTAATTTAATTAATTAATTAATTTAATTTTTTCGACGGAGATTCGATCATTTCAGACAGACCACATAAATAAAGTAGTTATTTTATATATATATACTTTGTGCTTCGAAACCTACGAATGTTTTTTAACTATACGTCTACTGAAACGAAAAGGCGGATGGTCTTGCAATTTATAAACTATTCACTATTCCTCTAAAGTTTATAGTTTAATATGATTCACATTCACTCTATAAACCATAGGTGTCATTTAACAACGCAAGGTGGTATATCTTCGGTATAAAACGCTTCAGTAGCACAAAATAATAGCGACAAAGTGAGAAATTTATTATTTTTGCATAAGCTTATATATTACAAAACCCCAACATCTATATATATAAAATTGAACATTTATTTCTACGTATGTCCACTATAGACTTCAAAACCACCCAACCGATGTGCAACAAACCGGCATCAATAGAAAGACAATCTTTCGAGGATCGTTATAGGTTACTTAGACATTGCATTTGAATCATGTGGTCCATTTATTGAGTCGATTTTCGATTTTCCCATACAAAAAATGGGTATGAAAAACTTGTCCACAAATGTCCTGACAAGTCCTTTTTCAACGATATTCTGCAAAAAATACGGATTTTTAAGTTTTTAGTAGCGACATTTTTCTGAACTAAATGCTATTTAATTCGCGAGAAACGAAACTCATATTTAGAAAAGGCATATTTTTTGTTAATTACACCATGTCACAAGAATACCAATTGTATTTACTTGAAGAATTATTTAGTTGACGATAAAGGTTTTGCGGTGAAGATCAGAAGTCTGTATTAAAGATGTACAGTATACACTAAAAGAAAGATGTTAGGGAAAAAATCTGAAACACGTGTTTACTTAAATCGAATAAGGATAAATATATGTCAATCTGACGTTTAATTCGGAAAAATGTCGCTACTAAAAACTTAAAAATCCATATTTGTGCATCATTTTCCTGAAAAAAGGACTTGCTGCGGACATTTGAGGGCATGTTTTTCATACCATTGGATGCGTCTTTAAAAACTCTTTCCTATGATACTAATATTGCACATACTGTCTTTAACGAAATATCAAAAATGTTTGAAAAACTCAAAAAAAGACAATTTTTAAAAACCGTCCAGCTTACTGGACCTTAATCCTAGCCACGAAATTTTTAGGCGTTCATCATAAATCAAGCCAAGGTACATTTTAAGGGGTGGAACAAAGATACTTTATTTGGTGAGTCGGTCTAATGTACATAAATTTTGAAACTTATAGGGTGGTACAGCATTCAACCGATGTTCTTCAGGTGTGGTCCACCCTTTTCACACCATTACCAGAAATGGTAATACAATAAGTGACTTTAAATTAGGAGTGGATGCAATATAATAAGGTCAAAAACAGTCGTGCTTTGATTATTAGGCGTGGCCCCGCCCATGGGAGATACTTTGTTAAAGTGCGGTATCCGAAGAACAGGATCGTTAGGCGTGACTCTGCCCGTTAAACGTAATTTGTTATAATGTGATGTCTGAAGAACTATTTTGCGAATGACCATGAAATTTGGTGTGGATTCAATTAAGATAAGTATACGTAGTTTAAAGGAAAAAAGAGGCGTTTAAAATAGGGTGTGCAATAAACACGAATATGCGTGATCAAGCACAAAATGGGTTGCCCTGCACAATTCTGTCATACAAACGCAAAGATAGAGGACTATAGCACCATTCGACTTGATATTTGATATGGCTTTATTTGAGACCTGTATTGTATGTAAAATCAAATACAGGTAGAGCATCGGATTCTATCGGTTTTGATATAGTTGATTTTGTCAAATGTTTGATCGCAAAACGTGTTGCGTTGAATACTGCATCCTCCTGTAGTGCTCAACTCTTTTGGACGTCGCAGAGTAAAGCAATAAACTGCATTTATCTGAAAACCCCACATATAAAAAATCGTTGGAACCCATTGATCGCGCATTACAGGATTTAAGAAGAAATACATGATTGAGATATCCTTCTTAAATTAAATTAAACCAGAAAATATAAGGGAATCGATGTATTGCTACTATGTATTCCAATAATACCGACACCGTTTGCCGTTTGATTTCAAAAGATTACAGTTTCCATTTCAGTTCAGCTGAAGGGCATGTTTACGTGTAGAAAGTCCCACTGATTAACATATGTACACTCCTTTGGTTCTCCTACAGACGTTTTATTAAAAGCTTTGTAATAAATTTCTGTCGTTATAAAAATATTATCCTTTATCATCATATTATCCTTCATTATCTAAAGTTGTTGTTTAACTTCGATGAGAATATTATTCCACCCAAAAAAATAACATTGAAGTCAATACTTCTTTAGGCAGGACGAAGTCTGTCCGGTCAGCTAGTATCAATATAAAACCCCAACATATCAATCCATTAATAATATTAATCGATTTCTAAAGTGGGCGGTACCATATGTGTGTGGGAGGTACCAGATGGGGCGTGGCTAGACTTCCAGTTTATTTTCTCAAAAGCTGTATCCTGCTATAGCTTTACTAAATAATGAATTTGGGTACGATCGCGTTGGATTTATTGATATTATTACTCTATCTCTTAAGTGGGCGGAAAGGTACATTTGTATGGGAGGTACCAGAAGGGGCGTGGCTAGACTTCAAATTTTTTTCCAACACTTTATCCTGTTATTGCTTTACTAAGTTCAAAATTTGGGTACGATCCCGTTGAAAATATTGATATTATTACTCGATTTCTAAAGTGGGCAGAATGATGTATTTGTATGGGAGGTACCAGAATGGGCGGGGCCATGTAGCCCATTTGCAATACCGTAAGTAGTTTTTGGGAAATATTAACTAGTGCAAAGTTTCAAAACATTTGGTTGCGTCTTTTGAAAGTTATCGTGCGCACCAGCCAGACAGACAGACGGACATGGCTCAAATAAATATTTTTAGCCAATCTTATTTTATATTATAATTATAATTTTGATTTAAACAACAAATATTACTCACAATTTTGTTATTTTGGTTTTTAGGAAACTCTTTATTCTTCTATTTTAGTATTGAAAAAAAAATTATAATACAGTATTTATGACCTTTTTCTTCTTATTGTTCTAACAATGAAATTTAAATAAACTAAAACTTTTGGACTATTTTATGATTCTTATCTTAATATGGTACCACTATATTTGATCTCCAAAAAAATGCATCCACTAAAAGCAGAAGCTAATTTACAATTCGATTTTAGGAGATAGTAGAGGTAGAGGTCCCATTGTGTAAGTCTAAAAATAGATGCATATTAATTCACAATAATGCAAGTAGCGCCCTATCTCCTATGCATTAGGTCTAAAGGGAAAATAAGTAAGTTTTAAAATTTTTTGTTACTGGAACACTGTTGCCTTTTGCATAACGCATATTGTTCGTTTTCGCAGAACAGGTTTCATAGGTATATACTCAAGTATTGCTCCAAAAAGCGCTTTTATATGTTTGCCAATTATTTTCGAACAATTTTTGGAAACACCAGAAATCTAGTGTAATATTTTAATTTCAAATTGAAATATAATTATCTTATTTGGTTAATAAATTTTAAATAATAATATTTTCTTTAAATGCAACGATTGTGTAAAAGTCGATACTTCGTAAATTAAGTGTTCAAAATCTTGTTTCACCTTATGAAAATTAACTATGTATTATGTAAAAAATTATAATAATTTATTTAAAACTCATATAATTAAAATTGTACTATTTTTTACAGGCACCATGATACCCAAATCCGGCGGTGATTATGCCTACATCGGTGCTGCGTTTGGACCGATGCCCGCATTTTTGTACTTGTGGGTAGCTCTATTGATTCTGGTCCCCACCGGCAACGCCATCACAGCGTTGACATTCGCTCAGTATCTGTTGCAACCATTCTGGCCGACTTGCGAAGCACCAACTGCCGCAATACAGCTGCTGGCAGCTGTCATAACTTGTAATTATTGCATTTCCATTTGGGTGGATGAGTGTATCTTATGCTGGAATTTTATTTATATTTGCAGGCGTTCTTACTGTGATCAATTGCTACAATGTCAAGTGGGTAACACGCGTCACAGACATCTTTACTGGCACCAAAGTTTTTGCTTTGTTGGTTATTGTAGCGGCCGGTGTCTGGTATCTGTTCTCCAGCAGTACCGATCATTGGGACAATCCGATGAGTGGCACACTGACCGCACCTGGTTTCATAGCGTTGGCTTTCTACAACGGCCTCTTCTCATATTCCGGCTGGAATTACCTCAATTTTGTGACGGAAGAACTGAAAGATCCCTATAGGAATCTACCGAAAGCCATTTGCATTTCGATGCCCGTGGTCACAGTCATTTATGTGGTCACAAATATCGCCTACTTCTCGGTTCTATCGCCTGAGGAGATGCTGTCATCGGATGCCGTGGCTGTTACCTTTGGCAATAAGATGTTGGGATTCATGTGGTGGCTGATGCCGTTCTTTGTTGCCTGTTCCACGTTTGGCTCCCTCAACGGCGCCATATTTGCATCATCTAGATTATTCTTTGTGGGTGCTCGTAATGGACATTTGCCTGCAGCAATTTCATTGATTAATGTGAATTGCTTGACCCCAGTACCTTCTCTGATATTTCTGGTAAGTGTGTTATGATTTAATGTCTTGGCAATTATTTTAATAACCGCTATATTTGTTGTTGTATTTCAGTGCGTTTTGACATTAACTCTACTGTTTATCAAGGACGTGTATGCACTCATAAACTACGTCAGCTATGTGGAAGCACTATTCACTTTGATTTCCGTATCCGGTCTGTTATGGCTGCGTTATAAGCAGCCTAAGATTGAAAGGCCCATCCGTGTCAATTTGGCATTACCCGTAATATACCTCATTATCTGCCTATTTCTTGTGGTCTCTTCAGTCTTCCAATCGCCTGTTGAGGTTGGCGTAGGCACTGTTATAATTCTCTCCGGCATTCCAATCTACTACATGACAATACATCGTCCGGTCGAATGGATGACGAAAACCTCGCAGGTGATCAATATGTGGTGTTCGAAATTCTTCATTTGTATGCCAAATCAGGAGAAATTCGACTAGAGATTAAACGCGCTATTAAATTTTAAGAAAATCATAAAAGACTAAAAATAATTCAAACACATATTTATTGTACAAACTACTCAATGGAAATTAACAGAAACAGAAATGTAAAACTATATACAAGAATTCCCCAATTATTATTAGTACACTGTGCCTTTTGCCTCGCATTATTATACTCTTTCTAGAAATCTGGCATGCCGAATTTGTAATTATCTAAAAACTATTTCGAATTGTAATTTATTATTTGTATTACTTTTAAAAACATTAAAATACCTTGGAGATATATATGTACCCTTAAATTCCGATCTATTGGTATCAGGCACTAAAAGCATTTAAGGATTAAGTAAATATATAGTATGTGCATATATGTACATTAGTAACAACTTTGATTATGTACACAAATAGAAAATTCTATGTGCATCAATACTATAAATAAGATAAAGTTTTTTTTTATCATCAATAAGTATGTTACGTATGTAAAAATATTATATGTAAGTCAGTCATTCAGTCAATTGTACAACTCGAAATATGTAATTGTTACTCAAATAAAACATACATACGTATATTTTTACATATAACAAAACAATACGATAAATAGATTGATTTGTGTTTATTTGTTAAAATGAATTCGTATTTAATCAGAGTTTGGAGCTGCTACTAATTCCGGAGGTGGGGGCCAATGAATCTTAGATTGGGGGTTCAATTGAAATCGGACATAAGAAACCCCATTAGCCTTGGTCATTTGTATGTAGGGTACCGGAAAGGGCGGTGAAAATCCGATAAACCTTTCTTAATTAAAAAGGACACAATGGATTAAATTGAAATTATAAAATTCACTTTTTATTGATTTCAACCGAGCGGGCGAAGAGAGATTCGAAAACTAACAACTTAAAACTATATAAGGAAAAGAACAAGTGAAATTTTGGGTAACGGAATAGGGAAAGGACAAGGGAATGGGAAGATGAAAGGAAAATAAGAATGATAGGGGAAGGTTTAGAAATTAGGGGAAAAACTTTATTTAAAAGAAAGGGCAAAGGAGGAGGGAAAGATTGATTAATTAACAATTAACAGGCGGATAAAATTACCTCAATGTAGATGAAAAAAATTCCAAAATTTTAGAATTAAGATTAGAATTTCATGCGTAATATTAAAACGTGCGACAAAATAAGAAAATTTGATCGGTCATGGGAATGGCTGTATAATCCTAAAAGCTGATATGAAACGAAATAAATCTGTTCAAGTTTGCGCTTAAAAGGACTTAAAAGATTTTTTAAGATATTTGTGATATTTTGAGTTGAGTTGTAATTTCAGTTAAAATTGTACAATGTGGTATTATTGATTACAACGTAACCTGTGTAGTACACCTTAAAATTACAACTGAACCAAACAATTCAACCAAAAAATGACAACTAATTGATAGCAATTGTTTTCAATTACAACTCAACAGATAGGGGTAATATTTATTTTAAAAATTGTTGTAATTTTTCTGTTAGTTCCAGTAAGATGATATGGATACCAAATGAAAGGGTACACTTTGGGATATAACAATTTAAATACAGATTCGAACCAAGTTCATACATATATTCATAGAAGAAAGATATTTGTGTTCTTTTTTTTTGGATAAACAAATCAAAAAAACCTATTTGATAACTTTAACATAACATTTTGTGGGTGAACTTTTTTGACAAGCGCCAAAAGTTATACACTATTTTTAAATAATTGTTAATGGCCTTATTGACTATGCTAGGGCTATTTAAATATTTTCAAATATTGTACGACACTTATAGCCTTTATGCACATATTTCACATATAAATTCTTGTTTTGTATAAGTTGAATTTGTCGCTTGTATTGAACATGTATGTAGTGTTTTTGATTTCCCGGCATTTTTCATTTCCCGGGAAATCGGGATTTTTATTTCAATTTCCTGGGATCCCGAGAAATTCCGGTCCAAAACAAAACAAAAATATATAAAAAATGCCTTTAACTATTACATACTATTACATAAAAATAGTTTTTATTTTAAAACAAACAAAGAAATATGAAATGAAACATAAAAATAATTATAAAAATATCGTCTTATGGTTTATCCGAAAAGTTGTTAATGCTTAGATAAGCTATCATCGTGAAACCTGTATATGAGCAATCTCCTTATAGAAATTCGTACTTTTAGGTAAATAAAAAAACAAACAAGTGAGTAAACTGGTAACGTTATTCAAGCCAAACGGCAAAAGCTATCATCGTGGGAATGTATAAGAGCAGGCTTCTTCGAAAACAAGAAGGCCGCTAGAAGACATCTTTCGAAATTCGTACTTTTTTGGGTAAAATGGATAAAAAGGGATAAAACCGGTACTATTGAGCAATCTCCTTGTATAATTAGAGAGTTAAACGAAGTGATTTTTTAACACTTATTTTATAGGGTTATTGTGAAATATGAAGGGATTTTTTGAGATTCGTACTCCTTGGGACAAAGAGGGGAAAAGTGTTATCATCGCTCAGACCTAAAGGTGCAATCATCACCCAGTACACCACCAATCGGCTTAAAAATATTGTTTTAGAATATATGCCTATCAATAAGTAAGTATTCATCTACTCATGGACTAGTATATGAAAGCACATTTGAAAGATACACTAAATATCAAAAGACAGAAGACGATAGTGATGGTCAAGAAAATAGTCACCAATTGGTAGTTTTATGGTAAAAATTTGGAATACTAAAAAATGTATGATTCTAGTGGGTTTTAACCTATTAAACATTTTGATATTGACTCATTAAATTTTGGGAATTTTGTCCCGGGAATTCTCGGGACAAAAACACTACATGTATGACACGACATATGGATTAGAAATTTCCTGCAAGCATATGACTTTATGCAGTGTTCACTAGTGGATGTATCCTCATAATATCGCTCACAATCGAACTTATTGGAGGAATAGTTATTATGTTGATCCGGGGAATGTATTTTTAATGAAATATTACCATCAAAAACTCCAAAGCTGTATAATAGTTATTCCGCTAAATCATTATAGTTATCCTGCTTATTAGGGCTCATATCCTTAAAAAACCTAAAGTCCAAGACAAGGCTAGTCAATGAATTCCGTGTATTCAGTATTGTTTAGTTTTTCTCCATCTTCACAAAACATGTTTATGGTTCACGATTAGTATTAAATAAAATAAGATAGAAAAGTTTTTAAAAACAAACTAGTCAACGTAAAATGCAAAAATTTGGATATGAATTGTATATAAGACTAGTGGGCCCGGCAATGCTTCGCTATTGCATATTAACTTGTAATATATTTCACATTTGGGTCTACAAAGTACTTTGAAAACGGTACTTAAGCTCGACAATAATATATTGAGTTTATTTACTTATGTAACTTATTTAAAGTAACTCCCTAACATTAAAGTTAACCAATTAAGTTTTATTGTTGTAAATGCTAATAAAAAGTTCATCAGCAAAGTCACTATAGAGCACTATAGAGCCGGCATGTAGATTAAGTTTTTTCTGTATGTAGGGCGAAAAACCACTTCTTCCACAAATCGGAAACAGACATTCCTCTAAAGATCAAAATTATTTATTTTGATCCGTAGTAGCGGGAACCATCTGTACACTAACTATCTCTAAATAAACATTTTTGTTATGCCTTCTCCTATTGACCGCAAATGAAAATTCCGTTTAAAGCTTTATGCCTTTAGCCATAAAAACTTCTTTTGTCATGTCTTCTTCTCACACGGATCAAAAATATTCCCGAATACTGAATACTGAACTCGTATTACCATTTTTTGGGATAATTCGGTCACCAATGTTTGGCTTAACAAAGTGATGGTCTCACGCGCTGTATGGCATTTTACACCGTCGTGTTGGAACCATTTCTCCATCAAACAATGTGCAATGACATGATAAATAAAAAATCAATTGGTCGCCCATTGGCTCTAGTTCTTCTCCCAGTTGGATTCTATATGAATGTGGGCCAAGATCTTTCCTCAGCAATTGCAGAGACCGAGTTGCTAAGAAAGACGTCGGTTCGATAAATTCAAGTCCCCTGTCACACTAACGTCTACAGCGTCGATGGCTTCTATTAGCTGCTCAGATGGATCATTATATGCACCCTCAACTCCACAAAGAGCTCCATAAGTTTGGCGAACAGAACATTCATTTTGAAAATAAATTTGCAATACTTGTTAACGTTGTTCTTGTGTAGTTTTTACATGGTGATTTTGCAAAGTATACTAAATAAAAGAAAGTCTATCACACTTCATTGGTATGACAGCTAGATTTACACATACCTATCAGAAGTTCTATATGCCAAGAAAAATACCCCATGCATAGGTTATTTACAAATGTTTGCAAATGTTACCTCTGATATACTATTAAAATTTAACCATTGTAGTATAACTACAACGAATATTGCTTAATTTTTCTATCTATATGATTTATTACCGATTCGGCTTCCTGAAAAATAATTGAAAAATACATACATGGAAAGTAAATTAAAAAAATCACTATTTTAGTCTGCGCAGCTACTATGTGTCCTGCCTGGTATACGGACCATTATTTGATACAGTTAAAAAGTTAACTATTGAAGTGCGTGGGCAGCGCCTCGGCACTTTTTACTTATTTAGTTTGAAATAGCCTGTTCATTAGGGCGAATCAATTAGTTCGCGTAAAAAAAAAAGTGGTAATCGTATACCAGTATCGGAATGTACGAAGAATTCTTAGAAAATTTCACTAAGAAACTATGTGTTTAAAATCAATTCCTAGTTTGCGCTGAAAAACATGAATATTTCAGGTAGAGAGCAATTATTCAGTTACTTCAGACCTATGGGCCCCGGGTCTAATTTTTACCTACCATTCCGATGAGAATAGAATATTTTAGATTTTTTTATTGGGATGCCACCCAATATTCTGAAAAATGATTTTTAAAAACTTAATTTCTGTATGCCAACTCTCAGAGGCCATAACTTTTTAACCATACATAGATTTCCTTCTGTAATACTTCATTTAGTTTGTTGGGAAGTCAGTTTTACGCAGAGAGTTTTAAAAAAATATATATCTGAAGTTTTCGGTTTGTGCTCATTTTAGACACAAAGATTATTGGTGAAATTTTCTTAAAATTCATCGTAGATTCCGGTTTTGATTACGATTTTTGCGAATAAAAAAATTGGCCCACCTTACTGTTCATATCTCTAGGCGAACAGCAATATACTGTGGAATTTTGACAGTTATAACTGTATGTTTTAAAAAGGAACAGCCAATTTCCACCCTTACTGTAACTAATACTGCTCCAACAACATATATACCAAATCTCATCTTCATACCTCTGATAGTTCATAAGGTATAGCCCTATCGATTTTCAAGTTGTATGGGCGGTGCCACGTCCCTTTATCCAATTACAACCAAATGTAGTCAGGAACTATCTACAGGTCAACAGTACCTCATGGTAAAATTTTTGTATCAATCGATCTATTAGAAAAGCCGTTAGAGCAATTTTTGAAAAGGGGGCGTGGCACCGCCCACTTGCACCCTGGCTGTAATTCTAACTGTACGAACAACATATATACCAAATCTCATCTTCATACCTCTGATAATTCATGAGATATAGCTCTTTTAATTTTCAAGTTGTATGGGCGGTGCCACGCCCCTTTATCCAATCGCAACCAAATATAGCCAGGGACTATCAACAGGTCAACAGTACCACTTGGTAAAATTTTCATATCAATCGGTCTATTAGAAAGGCCGTCTGAGCGATATTTGAAAAAAGGGGCGTGGCGCCGCCCACTTTTTGAAAAAATAAAACCTTTTAAACCATCCGGAAGCTATAGCGAACAAAACAAAAAAAAAATTTTGAAAATCGGTCCAGCCGTTTTTGAGTTTTAGCGAGACAACTGCACAGCAATTCATTTTTATATATAAGATGTATTTTTTCCCAAGATTTTCTACCGTGCGTCTTAAAGGATATTGATGGATTAAAATTGCAAAGATTTTTTTTTCTACTTTTTTGTACCACTTCTTACAAACAAAAACAATCCCTGTTATTATGTATGTCGTAGTCACGTCGAATCTTTGTCGTATTTCAAATATGGCATCGCTAATGTGGTTTGTGAAATTGAAATAAGACTTGTTCTTGCTCATATAAAATTGTTCTTCATCAGATGATGAAAAATTCTCAATATTAAACATTTCTGTTAACTATTACTAATTTTATTCAAATATAAAAAACAATCTAATGTTGTCGAAAGTCGACTACGACATACATACGTAATCTGGGGAAATATATAGATAGCCCAATGTTACTCTTTAATTTGGTATCCGTAACGTTTAACGAGGACCTGCCGAAAAATGTTCAATAATTATTTCCTTAAAAATTGCAAGTCCTTTAAACGCAAACTAGGCCAGAAAATGAAAAACTAAGTACACAGTTTTGTTCCTATTCGTGTCAGCTCTTAGAATTATATTGACCATGACCCAAAATAAGAAGAAGAAAAAAAATACGAAATGCTTTTATAGTTATTTAAAAATTACAATTAAATTGTTTCAGGTTTATTGTAAACGATAAAATTTCGAAATTTTTCTAGAAACTGTTCTCACGAAAACGAAAAGTCGGCGAGTAAAATTTCACCGGGATTATTTTTTCTACAAATAGTATGCTAGTTACAGGTTTCTTGAAAGAAATTCACGTACAATGGTAATAAACTGCGAATGTTTATTTGAAGAATCATTATTAAACCTTAAAAGCAGAATATCGAAATGTTTATATTTATTTATATATATGTAGTTTGGCAACTATCGAAATATCTATCCGCCCTGCTTTCCATTTCACTTTAACCGGATGATGAAAAAAAAATCATAATTCTATACAGATCAATAAAAACAAATAAGTGACTTATTACCTATCTACGAATAAGCTCAGCACTATGTTATGAACTTTTGTTTTAAGCTGTTATCAAGTTCTTGTAGTTTGTTTCTTTTTTTATAATTGATATCTGTAAATGTTATCATGTTATCACTATCTCTATGTTTAAAAAAGCGTTAATGCCAGCTATGTCAATGAGTAATAGTTGATATATGCCACATACGAGTAGATTGTCATGTTAACTGTAAAATGTTTATGTTATAATACTAACGACATCTTTTGCTGATGTGATGAAATTATTCTGCAGAGCTTTAAGCTTTTTCCATGGTTAAACCAAGTTAATAAAATATAGAGAGAGCCATAGAGAAATTAGCATTGTAATTTGTAGAGAAAAATTAAGGAAATTCCGTTTGGTTATTTCCTGAATATTAAACATACTCATTCCTCACTGCAATTGTTAAACATATTTGACTGTGATGGTAACATATTTACAGGAGTGTTTTCTCCGCTACGCTGGTCCAAATGAATTTTGTTGAAAACTGGTTACAAAATAGTTAGCTCACGAACGACAAGTGTGTCTCAATTTTTTTTTCGAATAACCCTAATTTTGTTTGGTTGAAATCAAATACTAATACAATAGAGCCCAGTTTTGCGGCGATCACTGACTTCATAAAACGAAGAATTTTTGGCAATTCCCCTTCTCTTATCTCATTCTAAAAAGTGCTGAGAGAAGTCAATAAATTAACTTAGGGGAAAAAATTAGTACATGGGTCGATATCACGAAATGACTACAATCGAGAGTTGAAAACGGCCAAGTGCGAAAATGGGTTTAAATAATTATTTTTCGGTTTATACTGTTTTATAAGACCATTTTATGTATTAATAAGCAATGGGCCATGTTTTTTTTTTAATAATAAAAAATAATAAAAAAAAAAATTTGTTAAAAACCAATGGGTCATGTATATTTCATAATGTTAAGGATTTTACGCGCAAAAAACACTAAACACTTCAACAGCTCTTAAACAACTGACTACATTTTTCACTTCTGTTAATTATCTTTAAAACTAACGGGAATTGTCGTTACATTAATAACACAAGGGAACAAGGTATTTGTTGTTTATGAACTGAATATTGTTTTAAAGGTAATTTGGGACGCTGAATCCAAATCTGCACTTAATTTTTTTGTATCAGCTCGACTTTTCGCGATATACCGTTATGTCCATAACTAAGGCACTTCCACTACAAATATTTAAATAACTTGAAAACGGTTCACCATATTCAATTAAAAAAAAAACTTAAACTCGTCAACAAAATTATCTTTAATCCGTGCCTACATTGTTTATAATTTGGCTTAGTAGTTTCAGAGATATCGTTGTAGTTTTAAAAAATAAAACAAAAAATCTACAAAAAAAAAAAAATTTTGTTTTTTAAAAATTCATAAAAAAAATTAATGCAACACAAATCACAGTGTTTGTCTTAAAACATTTAGTTTAATATAGTGTGAATCAAATGAGCTTTATTTCATTAAAATCTCTGCACAACTTTTGATTTTGTCAACAATTTACTGAGATAACTAAATTTACAAAAATCACGATTTCCATACAAAAATAACATTTATTAATATGTTTGTGAAAGTGTAACTCGAGCAAACCTTAACGGATCGTTATGAAAATTTATCAGTATTAATATTTTTCGAAACGAATTTATGGGATTGTTAATGGGCGGAATAGCCCCACCCCTTCTGGTACCTCCCATACAAAATTACCTATTTTTGGATAATTAATATATCTTCGATAGCTGCCAAACAGACTACCGGAGGATATTGAAATTTGGTCAGTTTGTTTATCTTGCAAAAGTAGACAAACCCTAGAAAAACCGAAACCGTTGCCATACCCCTTCTGGTACCTCCCATACAAATGACCGAAATCACCCCAATAGTGTTACATACATATCTTTTTTGTAAGTACACTGAATTCAGTCAAACTATGCGGAAGTTTTACGGTTATGAAAATATAAATCAGGAATGAATTTGCACTATATCGGATCACCCCTTCTGGTACCTCCCATACAAAATTACCTATTTTTGGAAAATTAATATTTCTTCCTTAACTTCCAAATTGAAACCTGCCGATTAATTAAATTTGGTCAGTTAATTAATATTGTAATAGGAGGCAAAACTATATATTAAACTATAAATAAATTTGCAAATTTGTCATGATTTTTAAAAATACAAAATTTTAATTTTTTTTGGGTAGAAACAAAAAATTTCGAAAAATCAGTTATCACCGAACTTAGCATAACTCATTCAATTTTCAATCGATTATTATGTACATATATGTTTTAGAAAGCTATTTTAATATGATATTCAATAAAGCTAATAAAAATAACAATTTGCCCCCAACCGATTAACTTTCAGCATGAAGAAAATTAAAATGTGTATTTTTTTTTGTAATTTATTTTTATTTTTTTTGAATAAAACAGCCGTTACTCAGTAATTTTTTTTTGTAATATTAAAAAATTTGATTTTTTTCAAAGGTAACAACAATATCTTTAAAAAAGAAAAAAAAATTTTAAAATCCGGCTTATGAAAAAAAAATTATAATTTTTTGAACTATAATTTTTTGGAAAAAAGTCGAAAATTAGTACCTGTAACTTAAAAATTCGAGCTGATGGAGAAAAATGGAGATTAGATTTGAAATCAGCGACCTCAAATTAGTAAAAAACAGCTATCGAATTCCAAACAACACTCAAAAAGTTCAATTTTGTTCCCTTGTGTAATTTACACCTAACCGAAAAACCGGTTTAAAGCATTTTTTTCTTAATAAAAAAATTAGCCCACGGGAATGACGAAAAAAATTGGCCACGGACAAAAATGTCTCAAAATCATAAATTTTAAAATAATTTTATATTTATGAAATTAAAATTGACTTGCTTCATTCTTCTTGAATAACTTGACGTACTTCATTTATAATACATATTTTGAAATATTAATGAAAATCTGTGATTTCTGAACACAAATCGATCGGACACATGCCATGGTAATGACTATTTGCACCGTGCGACCAATTTTTTTTGCATAAAAACATGTAGAATATTTTATTTTGATTTCCGTGCCTCGTTAAAGGACATTTTGTTTTATTTATTGCTGTTTTCAGAATTTAAATTTTGCAATATTTTCAATACTAAATGCGTCGGGCCTAGTGATGGCAATTAAAAAAGTTTTTTTTTTTTTTTTTTTTTCATATAATTCTTTATTTACAATCTATCCACTCAAGGATAATAAGCAAATTGTTTAATATATAAAAAATAACAGAATTGACGATCTCCATTGAGATCGTCTTTAAAAATAAAACAAACTCTATTCGGTTAGTGTGGTTATAATGTGGTTAAATGAGTAAGTAAGTTAATTTACTTTCGAAATGGTAGATCTAATACGTGGTGTCTCTTGAGCCTTCGAACTTCATGTGTATCATCTAGTAGTGATATAGCCAGCGGGTTGACGTGATTACTCAGCCTATCTAAGTATTTAGCGCTAAATCTGTTGATTTCATCTTTGACGTATGGGATATGCAGGTCGTCATGAATTGTTTTGTTAGATACAAACCAGGGTGCTTTTATAATAAATCTCAGAGTCTTGGACTGGTATCTTTGAAGTATTTCGATGTTGGAGTTGCTAGCAGTTCCCCATAGTTGTATACCGTACGTCCATACAGGCTTCAGTATAGCCTTGTAGATTAAAATTTTGTTTTGAATACTTAGTTGCGATTTAGTACCGATTAACCAAAAGAGCTTGCCAGTTTTAATCTTAAGTTGTTCCTTCTTAGCTTTAATGTGGTTTTTCCATGTTAATCTCCTATCAATGTGTAATCCAAGATATTTGACTGTTTGACTTTGTGGAATAGCGCTATTGTTCAGTGTAAGACCTGGACAGTCTCTCCGGCCTAAAGTAAATGTTATGTGTACAGATTTATCGGTATTTACTTTAACATTCCACATGTTGAGCCATTTCTCTATTATATTCAGCTGGTTTTGTACAAATCGTGACGCTTCATCTGGTGAGAGGCTTGAGGCCAAAATAGCCGTATCGTCAGCATATGTTGCAACAGTTACATTTTCAGTAGTCGGTATGTCTGATGTAAAGATGGTGTATAAAATGGGACCCAAAACGCTGCCTTGGGGCACTCCTGCGGAAATATCGTATATATCCGACGTATCGTCATTAACTTTGACATAGAAGTGTCTGTCTGATAAAAATGATTTCAGCAACAAATAAAGATGGGTAGGAAGAACTTTTTTAAGTTTATAGAATAAACCATTGAGCCAAACTTTGTCAAACGCTTGTTGAACATCTAAAAATACACCCGAACAGTACTTTTTATTCTCCAATGCATCTCTAATTTCGGCAACGACACGATGGCATTGTTCTGGGGTTCCATGTTTGTGCCTGAAACCAAATTGGTGTTCCGGAATAATATTTTTTGCCTCTAAGACCGGCAACAATCTTTTCAATAATATTCTTTCGAATATTTTGGAGAATGTGACCAGCAGACTAATCGGTCTATATGAAGCTACTGCATTTTCTGGTTTTCCAGGTTTTGGTATCATTATAATCTCTGCACACTTCCATTGAGACGGAAAATGATTTAGCCGCAGGATTGAGTTAAATAATAGTGCTAAGAACTTAATGCCTTTACTTGGTAGATTTTTAACAACCGCTCCATCAACACAGTCAAACCCAGGGGACTTTTTAGCATTTAGTTTCTTTATTTCTTCTTGTACTTCTTTAGGTGAGACAGATTTAATAGGCCAATCCATTGGGCATGGGCTTTGTATGAAATCAAGTACCTCGTTGGCATGATCTGAACTACAAATTGCATGTGGTTTAAATGTTTTATGAAGATAAGATGCAAACGCATCTGCTTTCTTTTTATCAGTTCTACACCAAACACCGTTTTCGTCTTTGATGGGTACATTTCTTTTTGATGGGCGCTTAAGATAGTATGTTGCTTTCCATAATGTGTGTTCACTATTCTTTACGTCATTGAGACTACGGAGGAAATTTCCTAATTGTTCGTTTCGTAGCTCAATGAGGCGACGTCTAAGATGTTTTGCTGCGTTATTAAATACTCGCTTATCGTTTCGATTTCGACTTAGTTGCCATTTTTTTCTCAATCGTCTTTTCTTTCTTACCAAAACTCTGATTTCATTAGACACAATAAAATTAGTCTTTGTTGTGTTATCATTATTTTCTGGAGTGGATAAAAATCCAGCTTCATGAATAAGATTGATGAATGACTCCACATGATCATCAAGTTCTGCTCCAGACGATATTGAAATATTCAGTTTTATATTACTTTCAATCCATTCACGAAACGATTTCAAGTCAGTTTTCGAAGATATAATTTTGTATCGTCGAGCTGCAGAATGAAGAAACGTATTAAAATTTATAATAACTGGTGTGTGATCTGAACTTAATTCATCGCAACCAGTTATAGTTAAAAATTGTTGAGCAATCCCATGGTAAACGGTAAAGTCTAATAGATCTGGTATTTTTCTTGGATCAGATGGCCAGTATGTCGGCTGTCCTGTAGAAAGAGCAGAATAGTTGTTGTCTAAAATGCATTTAACTAGTTCTTTTCCTTTGGGGTTTATTAATCTGGAACCCCACCACTGGTGCTTTGCATTAAAGTCTCCTCCTACGATAAATCTTGGTCCATACCGACTAAAGAAATCTTTATATTTATCACATTTAACAGCAAATCTTGGTGGAAAGTAAACAGCACATACATTTACATTATTATTGTCACATTTTACTTTTATGCAGGCGGCTTGAAGATATGGCTCTCTGATGCTATCGAGTGTTTCATATTTAATCGACGATTTGATTAGTATGGCTGCACCAGCGTGAGCCCTATTATTTGGATTGTTAGCACATATTAAATCATATCCATTTATTTTAAAAAAGGTTTTGTTGGTGAAGTGTGTCTCTGACACTAAGAGTATATCGATAAAGTGCGAATTAAGAAATACTTCAACTTCATGTTTGTGGTTGGAAAGCCCGTTGGCGTTCCAGATTCCAATTCGTATATTTAATTGCATAATTTCGCTAGTAAAAGTGACATGACGTTCAACATGTTATTTGTGAGTTCAATTTGTTTATTGATTAAAACTTCAAGTTTGGCAAATGAATCAGTATTTGGTGGTTCAGATCTTAACACATTAGCATAGGAGAATGAGTTGTTGTGAGTATTGTCGACATTGTTTGGTGGAGTATAAAAATCATTGTTGTAATTGTATGAAGCATTTGTTTGTCTATTGTACGACTGTCGAATTTGTAGTTTTCTCTTTAGAATTTTTCTGTAAACATTACATCCTTTGTAGTTCGCAGGATGATTTTGCAAACAGTTGACGCAACGAGGTGGAGCATCAGCTTCCTTTGAACATTCAATTGTTAGGTGGCCTAAGCCACACTTTACACATCTAGCTGGTTTTCTGCAGTATGTTTTGCTGTGGCCGAATTCTTGGCATCTATGGCATTGTATGATATCAACGCTTTTTCTTGGTGGTTCCACTTGTACAATAGCACTGTTTAAACTCCACATATCATATATTTTTTTGTTTTCGGGGTCGGGTTCAAGATCAACGTAGAACATTGAAAGTGGTTGCTTGGTATATCTGTGTCTGATATTAACTATGTTGCGAACTTTGTGTCCCAGCTTTTCTATTCCACTTTTTATTTCCTCAATTGGCGTTGAATAGTGTAGTTTTTTCAAAACAACCCTATATGCTCTTTCTTGCTTTAGTTGATACGTATGAAATGACAGATTTTTTCCATTCAAATATTTTACTAAAGTTCTATACGTAGCAACATTTTTAGTTATTATTCTCACTTGACCATCTCTCATTGCTTTGTAATTGAAATCATCAAGTGATATAATTTTCGAAAAACTATTTATCATTCCCTTGATATCATTTACCAATGGTATAAATATTGGTGGTGGTTTTGGTTCACTTATATGATTTACTTCATCATCTTGATCACTTTCAAATTCATCTTCTTCATTCTGCAGTACTGAGAAGCGGTTGTTACATTTTGCATTCGCCAATTGTTTAAAATTGTTGTGGTTGATACTTGCTTGTCGCGACGTACTCGGTTTGTTGTTGTATGGTGCTGTGTTTATTGCATTGCTGTTTGCTGCGCGTGCAATGTTGTCGGCAAATTCTTGCTTTGATGTGCTTAGTTTGCTGTTGATGTTTAGTGTATCATTGTAGGTGATGTGTTGTTTCTTATGCGGAAATTTTTGAGGAGATTTTGTAAGTCGACGTTTATTTGATTTTGGGCTGGTGACGACTTGCCAATTCAAGTCGCTTTCATCGCTAGAGTCGGAGTCATCATTCATTGTAAGTGAATGAAGACACTAACAATTTGCTTTGAAAAAAGTTGTGTTGTTTTTTTTTGTGTGTTTTAAATATTATTTTAAAAATAGAAAAGGAATTTTTCGAAAGAAAGGGCACGAGATTGTACATGCGTACGCGTTCGAGGTCAATAAAAGACTGTGATTAAAAAAGAATAATCGATTAATAAATCATATGATTAATCAAAACGAAAAATAATTAATCGCGATTAATTGGAAACAATTAATCGATAATTCGATATTTTCACCTAAAACTAAAAATTATCATTAATAAAAAAAAATAATTTAATTAATTTTTTTGTTTGTTCAATTTAATAAAAAACAATTTATTTGTTTAGTACAGAATTAAACCAGTACAGAAATTTCAGTCAGATAAACTGACTGATAAATACCATCACCCACTATAAGATATTGTTTAAGTCTTGAGTTACTTAAATTAACCGATTTGTAATTAAAACCAGTTAGAAAGTTTCAGTTGATATTATTACTCGATTTATAAAGTGGGCGGAGTGGTATTTGTATGGGAGGTACGAGAAGGGGTGTGTCTAGGCTTCCAAATTTATTCTCCATAACTTTATCCTGTTATAGCTTTACTAAATACAGAATTTGGGCACGATTGCGTTGGGTGTGTTGATATTATTACTACATACCTAAAGTGGGCGGAAAGGTACATTTGTATGGGAGGTACCATAAGGGGCGTGTCTACACTTCCAAATTTTCCTCCAAAACTTTGTCCTATTCTAACATAATAAAATTCAGAATTTGGGCACGATCGTGTTGAGTGTATTAATATTATTACCCTATTTCTAAAGTGGGCGGAGTGGTACATTTGTATGGGAGGTACCAGAAGGGGCGTGTCTAGACTTCCGGATTTTTTTCTCCAAAACTTTATCTTGCTTGAACTTTACCAAATACAGAATTTGGGCACGATCGCGTTTGGTCTTTTAATAATATTAATCGATTTCTAAAGTGGGCGGTACCAGATGTGTATGGGAGGTACCAGATGGGGCGTGGATAGACTTCCAATTTTTTTCTTCAAAACTTTATCCTGTTATAGCTTTACTAAAAATAGAATTTGGGTAAGATCCCGTTGGGTGTATTGATATTATTACTCGATTTCTAAAGTGGGCGGAATGGTGTATTTGTATGGGAGGTACCAGAAGGGGCGGGGCCATAAAGCCCATTTGCAATACCGTGAGTAGTTTTGGGGAAATATTAACTCGTGCAAAATTTCAAAACATTTGGTTGCGTCTTTCGAAAGTTATCGTGCGAACCAGCCGGACAGCCATCAGACAGACAGACAGACAGACAGACAGACAGACGGACATGGCTCAAACGACTTAAAAAGTCATGAATCGAATTTGGTTCAAAGAAACCTAGGGTCTAAAGTCACTCCTTCTATGTGTTACACTTTTGGGTCGTATCAAATGATATACAGTGGTGTGCGATGAAATAGAGGCGCACCTAACCAAAATTGTCAAAGCAAGAAAAATGCACAAAAAAATATATTTTTATGGAACTTTTAGTTATTATACCATCACCCTTAGGGATGAAGGTATATATCATTTGATACGAGCCAAAAGTGTAACACATAGAAGGAGTGACTTTAGACAATAGGTTTCTTTGAACCAAATTCGATTCATGACTTTTTAAGTCGTTTGAGCCATGTCCGTCTGTCTGTCTGTCTGTCTGTCTGTCGGGTGGCTGTCCGGCTGGTTCGCACGATAACTTTCGAAAGACGCAACCAAATCTTTTGAAATTTTGCACGAGTTATTATTTTCTTAAAACTACTTACGGTATTGCAAATGGGCTACATGGCCCCGCCCCTTCTGGTACCTCCCATACAAATACATCATTCCGCCCACTTTAGAAATCGAGTAATAATATCAATACACCCTACGGGATCGTCCCCAAATTCTGTATTTAGTAAAGCTATAAGAGGATAAAGTTTTGGAAAAAATTTTGAAAGCCTAGCCATGCCCATTCTGGTACCTCCCATACAAATCTACCTTTCCGCCCACTATAGAGATGGTGAAAAAATAGCAATAAATTAAACGTGATCGGAACCAAATTCTCTTTTTAGTAAAGCTATAACAGGATAAAGTTTTGGAGAAAAAATCTGGAAGTCTAGACACGCCCCTTCTGGTACCTCCCATACAAATGTTCCACTGCGCCCACTTTAGAAATAAGGTAATAATATCAATACACTCGACACGATCGTGCTCAAATTCTGTATTTTGTTATGTTATAACAGGACAAAGTTTTGGAGAAAAAATTGGAAGTCTAGCGACGCCCCTTATAGTACCTCCCATACAAATGTACCTTTCCGCCCACTTTAGGGATGTAGTAATAATATCAGTACAGCCAACACAATCGTGCTCAAATTCTGTAATTAGTAAAGCTATAACAGGATAAAGTTATGGAGAATAAATCTGGAAGCCTAACCACACCCCTTCTCGTACCTCCCATACAAATGTACCACTCCGCCCACTTTCGAAATAGAGTAATAATATCAATATAATAGAAAATTATTTATTTTACTGAGGGTAAGGGTAAATGTAAGTCGGGTTGCCGGACTGAAACTTTCTAACTGATTTTAATTACAAATCGGTTAATTTCAATAACTCAAGACTTAAACAATATCTTATATTGGGTGATGGTATTTGTCAGTCAGTTTAACTGACTGAAATTTCTGTACTGGTTTTTATTGAATTTCAATACTAATCTAACAAAATTGAATATCAGTGTGGAAGTTCAAAAATTAAAAAGGTACAGTCAAATAAAAATATCTCAAATTCCCAGGTTTTGGCTGTGAACAAAAATAGAGTCAAAGAATTTATCGACTTGAAAGTTAATAAATTAGTGACTTAAATTAAAAAAATGGTTAAGTTATATCTTTCTTTACCTCAGTACTTAGTAGAACAGCCATTACTTTTAATTACTTCGGCGGAACGATTTGGTATTGAATCCCCTAACTTTTGACAAGTCTGTATTGAAATATTATACCACAGAACTTTAATCATTGCCCATAGTTCATTGTTATCACATGTATTTTTTCCTTTAAGAGCTACTTCTAACTCCCGCCACAAATTCTTAACAGGATTTAAATCTGGCGATTGTGCAGGCGCCCTTAAAACTCCAACTTTGTTATTTCGAAATCGAATTTGACATTTTCCATGTGTGATTCGGGTCGTTGTCTTGCTGAAACAGCCATCAAAGTGGCATTTCCCATTCAGCATAAGGCATAATGATGTCATTCAGAACATTTGTGTAAACTTTGGCGTCTATTTTACCATAAACGAAACGTAAAAAGAAGAGATTAATTCCTCAAAGAACTTGCGGATTGGCCAGTAACCAAGTGGCGGTATATTTTGTGGTCATATGAAACGAAAGTGAAGTTTTTTTAACTCCCGTCGCAGCGAGCTTCCTTTATAAAGACCACCCAACACCGATTATCGTCCCCATCAACGAATATCGTCCCCAACACACCATTATGACCATAAAACATGGTGGTGAAAACATACTGATATGGGGTTACTTTTCGTACTATAGTACTGGGCCTGTATTTCGGTCTGAGGGTACAATTTACGCTACATTTTACACAAATATTTTAAATGGCTTCATGATGCCTTAGTCTGAATAGCAAATGCCACTTCGATGAGTGTTTTAGCAAGAAAACGAACAGAAACACACATGGAGTTGGCTAAAATGAATTTCGAAAACAACAACATTTATGTATTAAGATGGCCTGCACAATTGCCAGACCTAAATAATGATGAGAATTTGTGGCGAGAGGTAAAAATGGCTCTGAAACGAAAGAATCCTTCTAATAAGGAATGAACAATGGACATTAATTGAAGCTGCTTGGAAGAATATTCCAATACAGACTTGTCAAAAGTTAGGGGATTCAATGCCAAAGCTTTGCACAGCAGCAAATAAAAATAATGGCTATTCTACAAACTACTGAGGTAAAGTAAGATATAACTTTAATATTTTTGTAATTTAAGTTACTTTTTCATTTACATTAAGGTTGATAAATTCTTTGACTCTATTTTTGTTCACAGCAAAAACCTGGGAATTTGAAATATTTTTATTTGTTTGTGCCATTTTATGTATTGCACTACCACACCGATATTCGAATTTGTATATTTAATATTGAAATGTAATAAAAATAACTAAAAGTTCCATAAAAAATATTTTTTTGTGCATTTTTCTTGCTTTGACAATTTTGGTTAGGTGCGACTCTATTTCATCGCACACCACTGTATACCCTCATCCCTAAGGGTGATGGTATAAAAATAGGAGCTTTGATAGCCGTTTTGTGGTTGATCTGTTCCGTTTTTCCGTTACAATTGCACCAGCTTTGGAAAAAAAGCCGCTCTGATGGAACAGATGTACCAATCAAAAAGCAATATTTTTGTGCAAGAGAGTACAGCTTAGGGTAGACCGATTTCATTTCTTCCCATGCGTCTATTACATTGCGCTTTAATTCTAGTACTAAAGCATTGACAAAGAAGCTTAGTTCATCTTGAGGAAGTGTTGAGTCATTGTCCTTCCTTCTTCGCCCATAAATCCAATTCAGCATCACCAGCAGAAGACGTTTCACTGCCGCTCCCAATGCTTTTAATAACTAGGGTTGCAGTTTTAGGTATTTCGTCGTCAGCCGTCAAAGCTCAATGAAAACATTTGGCGGCTGGCGACGAATCTTTTGTGTTCCTGGATGTCAGTCGATTATTATTTGGAATAATCGATTAATGCAATTAATCGAAATAGAATTCACGATACAATTAAATCGTTAATTGAAAGAAAATAATCGATTATTACTAATTTTTCGATTAATCGTGCCATCACTAGTCGGGCCACAGAATGTAGTCATTACGTGATATCGACCCACATATATTTTTTTTCTTTATAATAACTAATAAAATGTGACTCTTTAATAATATATAATTTTTTTTTACTAAATATTGGGGCTGGAGTGTATATACAAAGCCTAATACAGAGAAGAGTGGTCGCTGCACTATTTGCATTTGTTGTTGTTACTCGTACTTTTCATTCCTGATGATGTCTTTCGATAAAAGACAAAATATTGAAAAATAAAATAAAATCACATTGTCCACGAACCTAATTTTTTTAAAATGTATTTTATAAAAATCTAAACAACAAAGCAAATAACGGGTCCGCTATCTAACGTTTTTTTAAATAACTAGTGCTTATTTCGTGAATGGTAACATTTAGCTCATTTCTGATTTGACAGATAATTATTTTCATCCTTCCGCTGAACGAATATGGTTGTGTATACGCTTGAACAACGCTAGGAAATATTGCGACATTACTTTGAAAATCATGGTAATGTTGCAGAATGTGTGCGATGAAGCTCATTTTGATCTTGGCGGGTATGTAAACAAGCAAAATTGTCGCATTTGGGCACATTGAAAAGCCGATGCACCCAAAACGAGTCACTGTTTTGTGCGGATTTTGGTCCAGAGGCATAATTGGGTCATTTTTCTTCGAAAATGAGCAAGGACTGGCCGTTACAGTCAATGGCGATCGTTATCGAGCCATGTTGAACGAATTTTTGTTCACAAAAATTGAAGAGGAGGATATTGGCAACACTTAGTTGTAACAGGACGGGCTCGATGTTATGCGCCCTGTTTTTGAAGATCGCATTACACTATGACACAAAATCAAACTTTTTGAAAAACACCCGAACGTGACTATATAGGTTCGATAGTACAACCGGAGCTGAGTAAAACCCAAGCTCAGTTTGGCTAGATTGGCTACCAACATTTTTTTTTGGCCCTCGTAACTTTTTGAAATACCTTGGGATCCCTTGAAAAAAGGTGACATCAGTTTGTAGCCAACAGTTTGTACAGTGTTTAATCTAGCTCTTTCTCTTCTTAAGCAAAGTTGTAGCTAATAGTCCGCTTAAGAAATTGATATAATAAAATTTCCCAAAAAAATTAGACATCCCTCGTTTATTTTCAAAAAACTTCGAAAAAAATTCTACTTTTTTCACTATTCTGAATATAAGTCGTAGGGAGTCCAGATTTTTTGCACACTCTATTCAGTGAAATTGTAGTTTAGGTAACACCGAAAAACTTCTTTGAACAAACCCGTGCAATCTGAACAAGTCTAGGGGTATTAAATGGCTCTCAAAACACACTATCTACTTTAAACAAATCAGTTTTTTAGGAGTTTTGGGCCATTGTGCAAAGTTTTTGCTTGGTATATTTACCAAAAACTTACTTATTGTGTAACTGAACAACTTCTGTAAACAACCTATATGATCCGAATATTCCACCCCTTTAATTGTGCACAAATAGTATTATTTTGTTTCATATATGGAATTTTTCAAAATGTGTATTAACTGCGATATTGGTCATCTAGCTTCACCTTACATTTGATTTTGCTAAAAATACGAATATATTGTGAAAAATTTTGTATCGATAGTTAGGCATTAGGGTGTGCCGCAATGAGGTTAAAGTTCGAATTTGTTCTCAAATCATTTTATAGCTGCTGGGTATTTTTCTTTTGAATACAGACTTAGTAGTAATAAGCCGTTCAATAGCTGAAGTGAAGACCTAAAATAGTATGTGTTTGCTTTTACCATATCTCTTATAGACATCGAGATATTTGATGTAAAATTTGAGGTATTTTTGAAAAAATTATTAAAAATTTTGAAATTGGATTCCGAAGTAGCCAATCTAGCCAAACTGAGCTAGAGTTTTACTCAGCTCCGGTTGTACTATCGAACCTATATAGTCACGTTCGGGTGTTATTTCCATTGTTGCACTGTGTTAGGTGTTGATATATCCGATCAAATGACCTCCTACGCCTCCACCCTCAGAAGAGGAGTTAAGTGGTATCGCAAAGTAGATTTTGAACTGTTACTTGGAATGTCTGTCGTAAATGCCTTTATCTATATATATAAAAATGGTGGCAAAAATGTATAGTAATTCATCAATTGAGAACGGCTGGGCCGATTTTGCTATTTTTTTTTAAGTTGTTCGTTATTGGCAGGAGCAGGTTTATGTGAAAGAAAATTTTGGGAAAATCTTCCGGAAAAGTCGGAAAATTGGAAAAATCGAAAATTGCCTTTTTGTATAGAATTTTGTGTGCAATTGTTACGGAATGGCTTTTCGAGTAGAAAAATGGAAAATTTTTGTTGAAAAATGCGGAAAATTCCGGAAAAATTCAAAAAGTTTGAATTTGTTGTTCGACGAAATTTTGCATATTTTCGAATGATTTGATAATTTTGGACGATGTAACAGTGAACAATTTTGGATAATTATTCCGAAATGACTTTCCGAATGAAAACATAGAAAAATTCTCGGTGGAAAACTCGGAAAATTCCGGAAAAACTCGAAAAATTTGGACTTTTTCAGAAACATTTTGCATCGCAAATTGAGTTTTTGTATAACTTTTTGTGTGCAATTGTTCCGTAGTGGATTTTCGGTTGAAAAAAACAGAAAATTTTTGTTGGAAAATTATGGAAAAATTCCAAAAAATTGAATTTTTTTTCGACAAAATTTTACTTTTTTTTGTGATTTTGATAATTTTGAATGATGTAAATGTGAACATTTCGGATAATCATTCCAAAATGACTTTTCGAATGGAAAAATAGAAAAATTCTTGGTGGAAAACTCGGAAAATTTTTGAAATAACTCGAAAATTTTGAATTTTTTCATCGAAATTTTTCATTGAATCGCTTGATTTGATGATTTTAGACGACGTAAAGGTGGAAAATTCGTTGTGCTGCTTGGAAAAATTCGGTTTATTGTGAAACCTATATGTATAAAAACGGTGTAAACAGTGTGTAGTAATTCATCAAGGGAGAACGGCTGGCCCATTTTGTTTTCAATTTTTATACAATTGTTCGTAATTGGTATGAGGTTTTTATGCAAGATAATTTTGGGAAAATCCTTTGAAAAAGTCGGGAAAGTGAAAAAATCGAAAATTGGTTTTTTGTATGGAATTTTGTGTGCAGTTGTTACGGAATGGCTTTTCGAATGGAAAAATAGAAAATTCTTAGGGAAAAACTTGGAAAATTTTCTTTTTTATTTATGAAATTTTGCAATTTTCGCATGATTTGATGGTTTTGAACGATGTCTAGGTGGAAAATTTTCGGTTAAATGTTAGTTGGTAACGAAAAAATAATATTTAAATAAAAAATCCGTCAAACCCGACATTGAGAGTGCCATCGTCAAATCGTTCGATGCAAAATGCATTCGATCGCGAATTTTAATGGGAGCAAGACTATAATCTAGATGAGCTGATCGAAAGAGTTCGAACTAATGTGTCGCTGTTAAATATCGAGTACAAGAACGTGTACGATTCACGATGAAACTGGAGGCATTTACTTTCTCGATGCTCCGAGTGGGACACCTAAGACATTTTTTGTTGATTCCGGCAACAATTTGGTCAAGATCTCAAATAACGTTAGCCGCTGCGTCCTCTGGCATACCTGTCACATTGTTGATTCGAACTGCAAATTCCACTTTAAAACTGTCGATGAATCTTCTCACGGTTGAAAAGCCAAAGTATACAATGACATTTCGGATGAATGTTTGATAACTAAATGAGCTTTGGAGGTAGTTGACCGAACGATAAAGGATTTACGAGGGAATTTAAAACGATTTGGTGGGGCTATGATTTTGCTCAAAATGTCTAATGCTGCTGATTTACTAAAACCATGCTTGAAAACGTCAAGAAGTTGTAATTGACCAAAAAATTAGGGGCTCATTCCAGAACCTCCCATCTTCTGCTGAATTCTCGAAACAACTGCCAGCGCTTGGCAATGGCCAAATTCGGGTTGATGTTTCGACTGAATTGATATCGTTCTCAGCAAATTTTTGCCAGTTCACATCGTTGGAAAAGTAACTCATGACATTGCACAAAATTATAAAAATCTCGATTGGATTAATTTACGGGCAGTATGTTACTAGCAGAGAAGAATAAATACATTAATAGCCACAATTTCAAATTAGAAAGTTAAATCGCTTGAGAACTGCATTCGTACAAATCTGTTTACAGCGTGACCGTAAAGGATGAAGCGACCAACAATCCGACCGATTTTTCCACTCGCTTAATATGCCGCATAATTTATAGATAAAGGTGGGATCGATCATAATCATATTGCGGAATCTGAATCAACCGAAATTGAGCAATGGTACGCGGTTGTCCGTCAAGAATCTGATAAAAAATGTGATTTCAGACGATCATAAAGAACAAAATCAAAAGAACAAAACAGGAAATAAGCTACAGCATGTTTTTTTTACAACGTGATATTAACAAATGGGTAATGTATTTACATGTTTCATGGTCCTACAAGTGTTTTGAGACCTATTTGTTAGAGCATATTTTGACATATTTTACTCATAAAGTCATATTTCGGCAAATTTTGGTTTTAGCAGCATAAATTTAAAAAAAACCTCCTTTTCTAAAGCATAATTTATTTTTCTTAGGCCATATTTTTTCAAAATTATCCCTTTTTAAGCATATTTTATGTTTTGCACATTATTTTTTTTTCGTAAAAACAAGTGTCTTTGCAACTTTGGTTTTTTTAAATGTAACAGCCAAATCTACTACATGTTTTACACAACTGTGAAATGTTAAACGTTTATTAATCCTGTTGTTCGCTCTTTTTATTCAACAAGTAAACAAAACATAAAAAAGAGGTGCTTTTCAACCACCGCCGATTTCGACCCTGGACATAATACCTAAAGCTGATCCGACGAAAGCAACAAAACTAAAGGCGGTTGTAGAAAAGTTTCCTGACTTACGAGCTGATGTTGGATTCCTCTATTCTAAAATCTGCAGCAACGCTATCGCAGCAGATCGCAGATTTCAAGTGAAGCAGCATGTGGAAAGCGGAAAGCATATTCAACTAAGCCATAAAAGTGAAAATAAGCAGACCAAACAATTATTTTTGCCAGAATGTTCCGGTAGACTCTCAAAAGAACATGATTTTCAAGAAAAACTGTGCCGAGCTTTTTTGTCTGTGTACACTAGGGTGTTCCTTATATGGGATTTTTGGGAATTTCGTTAAAAAAAATATATTAATAGCGAAGTTGGACATCGAGCTCCACCTTCCATTTGTTATTTACAAAATTACGAATATGTTGTGCGAAATTTCACATCGATAGTTAGACGTTAGAGTGTGCCGCAAAGAGGTCAAAGTTAGATTTTTGTGTTAAAATCAGTTTATCGCCGCTGAATAATTTACTGTTTTAGATAGATGATCTAATAATATGCCGTTGAATAGATGAAGTGACGACCTATAAAAGCATATGTTTAAACTTACCATATCTCTTATACATAGATATCGAGATATTTGATGCAAAAAAGGGGGTATTTTTGAAGTAAAAATTTACAAAAATTTTTTAAACTGCTTTACGAAGTCGGTTATAGCTGACCACCAGATATTTCCACAATTTAGCATACATCATGTCAAAATCTACAAAAAGTATATGAGCATATTTTCAATATCTCAATTCGTTTCTGAGATATCAGGCGTTAAAAATAGTTTTTTTGGCATTACATGTTGCAAAGACTAATGCATCTTAACTTTGATCTCTGGTTCCATCCGAATGCACATTGTGTCTTCTTTCTAATGACACAAAGATCATTAATATCCAATGCTTCTTACAGGAGATATTCAACATTTTTCACACCAACATCGTTAAATATTGTTTTTATTTTGTATTTCAAATGAAAATTTGATGTCAACAGTGGTTTGTTTACGCAAAATGTTTTTAATATTGATAATTATTTGTACAATTATTGGTATGGAAATATTTCAACTTATGTAATCCATAAGATTCCTGTGGCGATCTTAGTTGTGTCATAGATTTAAACCCGTATTTTCAAAAAACCGGTTTTCTGAACCGGGTATTAGAAACTCGGTTCCAAAATGTAGATTTTTATATATTTAGGTCTGGGGATATAAATACTACATATAAAAACTAAATTTCTTACACCAACGAATATTGTTACAGCTTTTTCATCACAAAACCACTGTTGGCATTCAAATTTCATAGAATAAATTGATGAAAAATATACATATTTGATGATATATCTATGGGGCATTGGATGGTAATGTTTTTGGTGTCATTAAAAAGTAGACACAATGAGTATTCGGATGGAACTACATATCAAGACTCATTAATATTTGCTACATATAATGTCAAAATAACGGTTTTTAACGCCTAATATCTCAGGAACGGATAGAGATAGTGAAAATATGCACGTATACTTTTTTGTAGATTTTGACTTGATATATGCTAAATTGTGGAAATATGTGGTGGTCAGCTATAACCTATTTCGTAAAGCATTTTAAAAAATTTTTGTTAATTTTTTCTTTAAAGATTCCCCCACTTTTGCATCAAATATCTCAATATCTATAAGAGATATGGTAAGTTCGAACATATGCTTTTATAGGTCGTCACTTCATATATCTAAAACAGGAAATTATTCAGCGGCGATAAACTGATTTCAACTCAAAAATCGAATTTTGACCTCTTTGCGACACACTCTAACGTCTAACTATCGATGCGAAATTTCGCACAACATATTCGTAATTTTGTAAATAACAAATTCAAGGTGGAGCTCGAAGTCCAACTTCGCTATTAATAACTTTTTTTAAACAAAATTCCCAAAAATCCCATATAAGGAACACCCTAGTGTACACGGACTACCAAGAGCCTAAACAGTTCATCGAACTAAACATTTAAAAAATGTATACAACGACTGCATGGACAATATACGAGCAAAACTAAAAAATCAATCTATATGGATCTCAATCGGTGAAACTATGAATGCAACAGGCATAAATGTGGCAAAAAATTTAGCAGGTGTATTAAGAAAATTGCAAGTGAGAAATTTTTACTACATACAGCAGCCCTGGAAAGGGCTAATTACTCGACAATTGCTCGATTGTGGGACGGCTTTATCAAAAATCTGGACGTCAACTTCAATCAGAATAATGTTTTGTGACTGATGCACCTCCATACATGGTAAAGGCTGCAAAAGCTATAGTGGCATTTACTCATGGTGTCCATCGATCGTGTAAATCTATATATAAAAAACTTAAACTTAATTCCCCTTTGCACCCCATGAATGAGGTATGGGATTGCTTCTCGCGATGTTGTGAATTAACACGCTTTCTATTTTTAGATTCACAACTAACGGCACCTACTTGTTTATCGACGAATGCGAACGTCACTGTTTGAGAAGCTCTTACTAGACACGACGATTGAATCGACGCTTAATACTGCGAAGTTGCTGTCAACAACATTCGAGGGGAGCCGACAATGAAAGAAAATTTTATTTCTTTTTTTTTCTTTTTTTAAGATGATTGGAGCCAGGTTTGATCCTGCGATCTCCCGCATGGTAGTTGCGTGTTCTAACCACTATGCCACGGTCGGTCCCAGTAAATATATATATAGTTATATAAAATTTTACTGTACGTGTGTTGTGACTGAACTCCTCCTAAACGGCTGAACCGATTTGCATAATGCGTTTGGGTGGCGCTCAGCGTGTTTTAGATTTACAATTCGGTCCAATAGGACAAAGGGGCGTGGCACCGCCCATACAACTTGAAAATCAAAAGGGCTGTATCTCATGAACTATCACAGGTATGAAGATGAGATTTGGTATATATGTTGTTGGAGGAGTATTAATTACAGCCAAGGTGGAAGTGGGCGATGCCACGCCCCCTTTTCAAAAATCGGTCTAACGGCTTTTTTAATAGACCGATTGATACGAAAAATTTACCAAGTGGTACTGTTGATCTGTTGATAGTCCCTGGCTATAATAGGTTGTGATTGTATAAAGGGTCGTGGCACCGCCCATACAACTTGAAAATCAAAAGGGCTATATCTCATGAACTATCAGAGGTATGATGATGAGATTTGGTATATATGTTGTTGGAGCAGTATTAATTACAGTCAGGGTGGAAGTGGGGGTGCCACGCCCCCTTTTCAAAAATCGCTCTGCAGACTTTTCCAATAGACAGATTGATACGAAAATTTTACCAAGTGGTACTGTTGACCTGTAGATAGTCCCTGGCTATATTTGGTTATGATTGGATAAAGGGGAGTGGCACCGCCCATACAACTTGAAAATCAAAAGGGCTATATCTTATGAACTATCAGAGGTATGAAGATGAGATTGGGTATATATGTTATTGTTGCAGTATGAATTACAGTAAGGGTGGAAGTGGGCTGTGCTACACCCTTTTTAAAATAAGTAGTTATAACTGTCAAAATTCCACAGTATATTGCAGTTCGCCAAGAGATATGAATAGTAAGGTGGGCCAATTTTTTGCAGTATGAATTACAGTAAGGGCGGAAGTAGGCTGTGCTACACCCTTTTTAAAATAAGTAGTTATAACTGTCAAAATTCCACAGTATATTGCAGTTCACCCAGACATATGAATAGTAAGGTGGGCCAATTTTTTTATTCGCAAAAATCGTAACCAAAATCGGAATCTACGATGAATTGTTAAAAAATTTCACCAATAAAATTTGTGTCTTAAATCAATTCCTAGCTCGCGGTGGGAAGCAGGAAGATTTCAGATAAAGATTTTTTTGTTTTGAAATGAGCACAAATCGAAAACTTCTGCGTAAAACTGGCTTCCCAACAAACTAAATGAAGTATTACAGAAGCAAATCTATGTATTGGTTAAAAAGTTATGGCCTCTGAGTGTTGGCATACAGAAAACAATGTCAAAAATATACCATTCTCTCCGCCTTGGTCTCCAAGCATCGGAGTAGTAGGTAATTAGAGCCGGGGCCCATAGATCTGTATGTTTCAATAGTTGCTTATTGTTAAAAAAAATATGTCATACTGAAATCTTCATGCTTTTCAGCGCCAACTAGGGATTGATTTTATACATATTGTTTCTTAGTGAAATTTTCTAAGAATTCATCGTAGATTCCGATATTGGTATACGATTACCAAGTTTTTTTCGACGCTAAAAAATTGATCCGCCTAATGAACAGGCTATTTTGAACTTAATAAGTAAAAAGTGCCGAGGCTCTGCCCACGCACTTCAACATTTAACTTTTTTACTGTATCAAATAATGGTCCGTCCACAAGGCAATTTATGACACATGGTAGCTGCGCAGACTAAAACAGTGATTTGTTCTGTTCGCCGAACTTATGGAGCCCTTTGTGAAGTTTAGGGTGCATATAATCATCCATCTGAGCAGCTAATAGAAGCCATTGACGCTGTAGACGTAAGTGTGACAGGGGACTCGAATTTATCGAACCGACGCCGATCTTAGCAACTCGGTCTCTGCAAATGCTGAGGAAAGATCTTGGTCTACATTCATATAAAATCCAACTGGTAGAAGAACTGGGCGACCAAAACTCCGTTGGAAAGACCAGGTTAGGAGGCGCTTATAATATTTTTCTACGTGCGGTATATAATCCACTGGGATTGCATAGAAGTATCAGCTAAGTAAGTAAGTATGAAGAACTAGAGCAAGTGGACGATCAATATATAGAGAGTATTCGGGTATATTCTTGGTCCGTATGAGAAGAAGACATGGCAAAGGAGGTTTTTATGGCTAAAGGCATGAAGCTTCAAACGAAATTTTCATTTGCGGTCAATAGGAGGAGAAGGCATAACAAAAGTGATTTTTACGCCCAAAGACATAGTTAGTATACAGACGGTTCCCGCTACTACAGATAAATATAAAAAATTGAAATTTGATCTTTAGAGAAAAATCTGTTTCCGATTTGTGAAAGAAGTGTTTTTTCTCCCTACATACAGACAAAACTTAATCTACATGTCGAAACTATAGATATGACTTAGATAATGAACTTTATGCTATCGTCATAGAGCCTATCATATTTAGAATTTTAAACAATAAAACTTAATAAGTTAACTTCCATGTTAAGGAGTTACTTGAAATTAGTTACATAAGTTAATAAACTCAACATATTATTCTCGAGCTTAAGTACCGTTTTAAAGTACTTTGTAGACCTAAATGTGAAATATATTACAAGTTAATATGCAATAGCGAAGCATTGACGCACCCACTAGTGTATTAGGAAATTATATGAAAACGTAAATAAAACTATTGCTAATGAGAAGAAGTTATTTTTAAAAGCACCATGTAGAGAGGAACTTTTTAAACAAATGTTTCCAGACCTTCCATTACCTCCTGAAGCTATAACAAAGCGATGGGGAGCATGGCTTGAAGGAGTTAACTACTATGCCAACAATTATATAGACATTTTAAAGGTCCTAAGTGCATTAAACGATGAAGATGCACAATCCATTAAAACTGCAAGGATGTCTTGACAGACCCCCAAACTAGATCTGACTTGATTTATATTGCTTCAAGTTACGGTTTTATTGCAAAACATATTCAAAATTTGCAAACATCAGGTCTTACGCTTATTGAACAAGTTCAGGTGATAGATAATTTTTCGAATTACGAAATAAATTTAATAGTAAAAAAAATTGAATCAAATTATGTCATAAAACGTTGGCTTGGAAGAAGTAAAAAGTATTTGTAAAGAATAGTGTGGATCTGCGCCAACTTTAACATCAAACACGAAGTAAAGGAAATACTGTCCCTTAAATTCGCTTCAATTACATCTGTGGATGTCGAAAGATCATTCTCAATGTACAAAAACATTTAACGTTGTAATAGACAAAATTTGTTGTTCGATAATTTATCTCAATATTTTGTAATTTATTGCAACAACAATCTCAAGTAACAATCTCAAAAAACAATGTGATAATTAGGAAACATGGTTTAAGATTTTTGTTACTTTAATGTTAAATAAATTCATGTGATATTTTTTTAATTGTTCCTTAAATAATAATACTTAAATATTTATTTCTATTTTATTTTATTTACTCAACATTTGTGTATGTAAATTTACCAAAAATTCTTACAAAGTCTGTATTTAAAATAATATTGTTTTTTTTTAAATTTTTATGCTGTTTTTTTTACTTCAAATAAAAATATTTCTAATTCATATGGAAAAAATTGTGTGACTTTAATTTTAAGGTCATGATTTGGAATACTAGTATTTGCCTAATCGTTATTTCGCTTGTTGAACTCTATACTACTTACTTAAGTGGCCAATTACAATTTACAAAACGTAGTTCATAAATTTGAGGCCTGAAGTAATAAAGAATTCCACACGCTTCGGTCTTCTGCGTGTGTTCTCCAGTTAGTCCTACCAGATGATGGCACATCGCCTACCACTTGGTCCTTCCAAAGGAGTTTGGGTCTCCCTGCTCTGCGGCGTCCTTCAGGTTCGCCTTCAAACACCTTTCTCGCTGGAGCATTTACATCCATCCTGGCAACATGTCCCAGCCATCGAAGTCGTTGGATTCTGACTCTTTTAGCTACGTCGATGTCGTGGTAAAGCTCATACAGCTCATGGTTCATCCGATGGCGAAACTGGCCTTCGACACAGATAGGTCCATATATTTTTCGGAGTACTTTTCTCTCGAATACTCCCAGGTTTTGTATGTCCGTTGTAGTAAGCACCCATGATTCGGCACCATACAACAGAACAGGTAAGATAAGCACCGGGTATAGCTGTTTCTTAGTATTCCGAGAGAAGGTGGTGTTACTAAAGTGCTGCCGAAGTCCGTAGAAACATCTATTGGCTAGCACTATTCTCCGTTTAATTTCTTGGCTGACATTATTCATCTTGTTGACGGAAGATCCGAGGTAGGTAAATTCGTCAACTACCTCAAAACAATAATTGTCAACGTTCACGGTGCGTCCCCATCGAGAGGACTCTTTGTTCGTCGAAATCATTATTTTTGTTTTGTCCTCGTTGACCGCTAAACCCATTTTTGCTGACTCCTTTTCTAGTGATGAGAAAACTGCAGTAACATCCCGCAGATTTCGGCCAATGATGTCTATATCATCGGCATAGGCTTGTGGCATGTGGCTCTTGTGGAATATGGTGCCAGACATGTTGACACCAGCCTTTCTCATCACCTTCTCCATAACTATATTAAATAGTGTACAGGACAGGCTATCGCCCTGCCTGAGACCTCTTTCCGTGTTGAATGGTACAGACTGATCCTTACCAATCTTAACTGAGGATTTGGTGTTGTCTAAGGTACATTTGCAAAGTCGAATCAGCCTTGCAGGAATACCAAACTCAGACATGGCCTCATAAAGCCTATTCCTTATCGGAGAGTCGAAGGCAGCTTTGTAGTCGACAAAGAGGTGGTAGGTGTCGATCTGCTTTTCATGGGTTTTTTCCAGGATTTGTCGTAAGGTGAATATTTGATCCGTCGTAGATTTGCCAGGTCTAAAGCCGCACTGATATGGTTCAATTAGTTTTTCTACAATTGGCTTTAGACGTTCACACAATATGCTTGAAAGGACCTTGTACGCAATTGGTAATAGGCGGTAGTTCTTACATTCACTACGATCTCCTTTCTTGTATATGGGACATAACAGACTGAGGCTCCAATCCCCGGGCATGCTCTCCTCTTGCCAGATGTTCTCCATGAGCTGATGCATGCTCCTAATCAGCTCCTCCCCGCCAGCCTTAAACAATTCAGCAGGGAGACCATCGGCTCCAGCAGCTTTGTTGTTTTTAAGGCGGGAGATGGCCATACGTATCTTGCTCTGGCTCGGAGGTGGACAGTTAATACCATCGTCATGGATTGGAGCGGGGTCTTCTGGAGTGGTGTCAGTATCCAGTAAATTTCTAAAGTGATCTCTCCATACCTTCAGAACGTTATCCGGGTCCGTCACTAGCTGACCATCGCTGTCCTTGCAGGAGGGCAACCCTGTTCCACGCATTCTCGCTTTCACTCTCTTGTAGAATTTTCGGGCTTCCCCTCTACTTCGGAGCAATTAGTGCACTCATCCTGCCTCTTCTTCAGCTCCTTCTTTTTTCTTCTAAAAAGACGAGTTGCCTGTCGTCTCTTCTCCCTGTGCCGTTCACGAACAGCTCGCGTTGCCATTGGCTGCAGTTTCGCCCTGTATGCAGCAACCGTCTCTCTCGTGGCAGTGCGACATTCATCATCGTACCAGGCATCTTCTTGAGACGGCTTTGAGTACCCAAGTACGCTTCTCGCAGCCCGTTCTAAGGAGTCGGCTATATTTTGCCACTGCGAGGTTATATTGTCAGGGGTTGGAGCATTCCGCAGCAGTTGAGTTAGGTGGTTGGAGTAAGCGTTTGCTACCTCTGTGGTCCGCAGTTTACCGATGTCCAGCTTTCGTTGTGCCTGGTTACGTACGTTTTTCGCCATGCTTAGCCTTGTGCGTACCTTAACTGCGGTAAGGAAGTGATCGGAGTCAATCACTCGTACGTCCAGAACACTCGATGCGTGCCGTCCATCGACTACCACGTGATCTATCTGATTCCTCGTCAATTGATCTGGAGATAACCATGTTGCCTTATGAATATTTTTGTGGTCAAATCTAGTGCTGCTAACTACCATATTTCTTGCCGCAGAGAAATCAATCAGTCTGATGCCATTGTTCGACGTTTCGGTGTGCAGACTGAATTTTCCGATTGTAGGCTCAAATGCGGTCTCCCTGCCTATTTTAGCATTAAAATCGCCTAGTACAATTTTGATGTCATGGCTGGGGCTACGGTCATATACATTTTCTAGGCTCTCGTAGAACTCGTCTTTGTCCTCATCGCTTTTCTCTTCTGTGGGAGCATGGGCACATATAAGTGTTATGTGGAAAAACTTTGTTTTGACTCTTATGGTGGCTATACGTTCACACACCGGGTTGAACCTTGAGACTAGGTGTCGCAGTCTCTTGCCAACCACAAATCCACAACCAAACTCGTGCTTGTTCGCATGGCCACTATAGTAGATGTCGCACGTCTTCATGCGCGAGCACCCGTGTCCCGTCCACCGGATTTCCTGTAAAGCGGTTATGTCAGCCTTGTATTCTTCAAGGACTTCCGCCAGTTGGATAGAGGCACCTGGTCTATACAGTGTTCTAACATTCCAGGTGCATATCCTTAAATCATGGTCCTTAATTCGTTTGCGGTGGTCGTCAACATTTTGGGGGGTCCATTTTATTCTTTTCTTACTTCTTTTCATTGCAATAGTTTATACGTCGGTGGCGGGTTGCAAGCCCAGCGCACCATGTTGAACTCTATACAAAAATTTATTTTTAATTTTTGTATTCGATTTACTGAGAGTTCTTGTGTAAAATTGGGATAAGCAGCGATCTGTCATTTAATGGGAGGCACATAAATTTAAATAAAATATTGGAGACAGGAAAATCTTCAACTTTAGTATCAGTTTCCTTATTTACGGTAACTATACCGAGATCACTTCAAATTTTTGTGTCTGTGACGCACGACACTTTCAATGTTATTTATTATTGCAAATTTATCCACTTTAAATGGTATAAATGGGCTAATACAGCAAACGTTATTAGGAGCACTACATGTCAAAACATAGAATTCAGCTAAGTAGTGTGTAATATCACCCACTTGCATTCATTTTAAACCCAATTGTTACATCTTCACAAGTTGTATCATATTTAGAGTACCAATTATTAAGTTGTTCTAATATCTTTGAGGGTTTCTTTACCTTCTTTTTTATATTTTGTAGCTTATTTTCAAATTTATATACTGAAAAGCTTTCTATTTGCCCAATTTTACGTACACATTGACCAACGTGGAGCATATTGTGGACATTATAAGTCAATGATTTCGGTGGGTATAAGTTGCTGTAACTCTCTACAAAATCTTTCAGTAAGGTTGACATAAGCAAGCGGTATGCGCAATGAAACAACAAAAAATGGTTATAATAATCACTTGGCAATATATCTTTAAAAATAAATGAACCAGTATATAAAATAAACTGCCTAATATTCACAGCTTTCCATCTTGCTAGCTCATCAAGGTCCCTAAGTTACTGGCGAATTCTTTTGGAATAAAGCTGGATATGGAACAAAGATTTTGAGATATTTTGTTGATGCCATCTGCATCTAATTTAAATTGGAGGGTTCTTTTTTGAATTAGGCAAAGTAAAATCTTTTTCAACTCCAAAATCAAAAAGTTGCATCGGGTCTATTGGAAACTGCATGACCTTTCTCACATTAAGATCTTATAATTTTGATTTTGTGTCTTGAAATTCAGAAACATATTTTCTTGTCGATAATTCTTCGTCGGTTCTTAAAGGCCCACCTGTACTTGCAAAAACGGTCACATTTTCAATATGTTTTTCAACCTGCATGCATTTAAAGCACCCATTTAAGGCGTTGTGTCCCACAATCCCACAAAGGAAAGATCTAGCTGGGGCGTCGCAAACGAAACATCTAATTTTAACTTTTATAAAAATTAAGTCTATCTCAATACCAACTTCATTGAGATTTGACATTTCGTATGCGAAATCATGCATATATTGGTCAACGCAGCTTGGTTTACTTGGACCTAAATACGACACGATTAAAAAAACACTATTATCATTTAAATTGCATACGTGGCCAAGAATTGGCCAAAGAGTTTGCTTTGAACTTTTGAATAATGGTAGTCCATTTATTCCCACATCAAGAAAAATTTCAGAAACACTTTTTATCTTTTCTTTGATGCTCAGCAAATAACGCTTGATTCCTAAATGAAAATATTGTCCGGGTGCCACTGAACGAATAACAATATTTTAAGCGCTTTTAATTATTGTTTTTGACGATTGTGGAAGATTCCAAAATCTTTAAAAAATCGTCCAAAGCTTCTCGTGTCGGATGGTGTTTTTTGTGAAATGCAATTATTTTATCACTAATGGAAATATTTGGATTGCCGAACACATCTTCAATTAACTGATTCATTGACACAATTTTCATATGTTTCAGTTTCACAATTTTGCTGTAAGTCCACATTTTCACTTCCACTGCTAATTCCAATTTTCATAAACTTTATTTTATTTTTAGCTGCCAAGCGCTGAAAATATCTTCTTGAAAACCCCCGCATGGTATATAACGTTCAAAAAAACGGCAAATATACTGAACGTTGCACTTTTTTTAATCAAGTTTTTTGTTATTTATATAAAATTTAAAAGGATGAGAACAATGTTTTTTTTAGATATGTATATCACAATACTGTTTTCTTTGTAATTCAATAACACTTTTGCAAAATAACACCAAATTACCGAAATTATTCTGTAATTTATTAATTTAGAATTAAAAAAACACGTCCACGCACAACCGATAACAAACTTTCGTTAGTCCCTTCCAAACGAAAGTAATAAAAACACGTGGTTGTTGTGCCGACGGTTGACTTCGGCTTAACTTTGCATACCATTTCTAGTTTCTTTTAGTAAGAGTAAAAATTAAGTATTCAAAATTGCACATCGTCTGACGACATCTTCGTATTTGTTCTGCATACCATTTCTAGTTTCTTTTAGTAAGCGTGAAATGAAGTATTCAAATTATATTTTACATTCCTTTACTAGTTTCTCTTAGTAAGTGTAAAAATGAAGTACTCAAAACTTGCCTTCCCATTGGAAGTACCTTACCAAATTTCCGACTGGGTAGGGACGCTTTATAAGGCGGAAAAAAAATCATGTTTTCTCCCCCCAGTTTTGTAGTTTGTCTGTATCCAAATTTGATAATCTCTTGAAACGATGCCCATATCGTTTTTCTTGGATAATTATGGGCTACATTTAGCTTATTAGACATTCTTGACCCCGTCCTCATTTTTAGTTTTTGGTTTTTTACTTCGTTTGTTATACCCTAATTATACCTATTTCTGATAAATGACCTTAAATTGTTTTCAGACAAACTACAAAACTAGGAGGAGAAAACATATACTTTTTTTCGACCCTATGTAGTATGCATGCCTGCAATTACAATATGATCAATTTGATTTTTGGTGTTTTGATCGGTGAAAAGCCAAATTGTATTTGTGTTGGAATCTGGTTCCACTTACTGCTATGTTCCATGAGCCCAAATCTGCGTGATGTAGAAATATTTCGCTTTTATGCAAAGTGTGGTTATTCGATCTTTAACCAGATTGAACCGAGAGAAAATATGTTTGAGTCTCTGGTCAATTACAAATCCACAACCGAATTCGTGGTTTTCCACATGGCAGCTGTAATAGATGTCGCGAGCATCCCTGTCCTGTCCATCTAATCTCCTGGATTGAGGTGATATAGGCCTTATATTTTTTTAGGACATCCGACAGTCGGTCCTTTTTACGTTTGTGGGGTCTAATAGATTAAGCAAGCACTTTCGGCACAAGACCGCCACTAAAACAACAAAACTGCTGTATAAGACATTTATTTTACCTGTCCTAATGTACGGCGTAGATTCCTGGACTATTGCGCAGTCAGACGTAACAGTCTTGGGAGTTTTTGAAAGGAAAATATTACGTCAAATATATGAGCCTATCTTTTTAAATAGAGTGTATAGGCACCATATGAACCACGAGCTGTACCTGCAATATAAATACATTGATGTGGTAAAACGTATAACGATGAAACGTTCACTAGGGCATCTTGCAAGAATGCCTGAAGCAGTTCCAGCGAGAAAGATACTAGATACTGCGCTAGAGAGCCAACGAAAAAAGGGAGACCAACCGAAAAACGCGCGCAGAAAACCGAAGCACCTGGAACCCATTATTAAATTGAATTAGGTCAATAATCGTGTGTCAATATAATGGCACACTTTCAATAACACAGTACAACATTTTTCAGCTCATTGATTTGGGATTTAATTCTGATAACTGCAAGTATAGTAAGTACGTAAACAAGATTTCATAACACTTTCCCCATAGATTTTGACCTCCTTAATACGAAAATGATTTTTAAAAAATTTTCTGAGGTACCGTTTTTTTATAAAATTTTTGAAATTTTTGGAAGTGCGCTTCATATTTTAGTAATATTTTGGGTATCTCTTACCCGATCGTCATAAAACCACTTAAGTTAAAGACAATTCTAAACAAGTTCTTCCTTGAAAGTTTTTAAAAAAGTAATGTCGTTTCGATGAAAGCGATTTAAATAACTAGAAAAACTGCAATTTTTCTGTAAAATTTGATGGTGAAAAATGTATTTATTGACGTACGAAAAATAGAAAACGCAATGCAAACCTGATATCTGAAGATATGGAGAGATCACTTTAGAAATTTACTGGATACTGACACCACTCCAGAAGACCCCGCTCCAATCCATGACGATGGTATTAACTGTCCACCTCCGAGCCAGAGCGAGATACGTATGGCCATCTCCCGCCTTAAAAACAACAAAGCTGCTGGAGCCGATGGTCTCCCTGCTGAATTGTTTAAGGCTGGCGGGGAGGAGCTGATTAGGAGCATGCATCAGCTCATGGAGAACATCTGGCAAGAGGAGAGCATGCCCGGGGATTGGAGTCTCAGTCTGTTATGTCCCATATACAAGAAAGGAGATCGTAGTGAATGTAAGAACTACCGTGGAATAAGCCTATTACCAATTGCGTACAAGGTCCTTTCAAGCATATTGTGTGAACGTCTAAAGCCAATTGTAGAAAAACTAGTTGGACCATATCAGTGCGGCTTTAGACCTGGCAAATCTACGACGGATCAAATATTCACCTTACGACAAATCCTGGAAAAAACCCATGAAAAGCAGATCGACACCTACCACCTCTTTGTCGACTACAAAGCTGCCTTCGACTCTCCGATAAGGAATAGGCTTTATGAGGCCATGTCTGAGTTTGGTATTCCTGCAAAGCTGATTCGACTTTGCAAATGTACCTTAGACAACACCAAATCCTCGGTTAAGATTGGTAAGGATCAGTCTGAACCATTCAACACGGAAAGAGGTCTCAGGCAGGGCGATAGCCTGTTCTGTACACTATTTAATATAGTTATGGAGAAGGTGATGAGAAAGGCTGGTGTCAACATGTCTGGCACCATATTCCACAAGAGCCACATGCCACTAGCCTATGCCGATGACATAGACATCATTGGCCGAAATCTGCGGGATGTTACTGCAGTTTTCTCATCACTAGAAAAGGAGTCAGCAAAAATGGGTTCGACGAACAAAGAGTCCTCTCGATGGGGACGCACCGTGAACGTTGACAATTATTGTTTTGAGGTAGTCGACGAATTTACCTACCTCGGATCTTCCGTCAACAAGATAAATAATGTCAGCCAAGAAATTAAACGGAGAATAGTGCTAGCCAATAGATGTTTCTAAGGACTTCGGCAACACTTTAGTAACACCACCTTATCTCGAGATACGAAACAACATCTGTACCAGGTGTTAATTTTACCCATTCTGTTGTATGGTGCCGAATCATGGGTGCTTACTACAACGGACATACAAAACCTGGGAGTATTCGAGAGAAAAGTACTCCGAAAAATATATGGACCTATCTGTGTCGAAGGCCAGTTTCGCCATCGGATGAACCATGAGCTGTATGAGCTTTACCACGACATCGACGTAGCTAAAAGAGTCAGAATCCAACGACTTCGATGGCTGGGACATGTTGCCAGGATGGATGTAAATGCTCTAGCGAGAAAGGTGTTTGAAGGCGAACCTGAAGGACGGCGCAGAGCAGGGAGACCCAAACTCCGTTGGAAGGACCAAGTGGTAGGCGATGTGCCATCATCTGGTAGGACTAACTGGAGAACACACGCAGAAGACCCAAGCGTGTGGAATTCTTTATTACTTCAGGCCTCAAATTTATGAACTTCGTTTCGTAAATTGTAATTGGCCACTTAAGTAAGTAAGTAAGTAAGTAATGCAAACCCTAATTTTGCATTTTTTACATATAGCTGACCATTTTTCAAAGAAAACAACACTGCAACCATAAAAATCCGAAAGACTAAAAATTCGGGTTTTTAACGATATTAGTTTTTTTTGGTTTTAACCCCCAAACCTTTGGGGAAATTGCAGCATTGGGAGCAAATGTAAAAAATTTTATGGGTGCATCTGTAGGAGGTCAAGATATGCGGTAGGTACGTTTGGGAAAAATGTTAGGAGGGAAGAAATAGTGGGGTTTATCATACATTTTATCCCTCTAGGGGATACTTTGGGGCAGTTGCGGGGCTTGTTGTGGATTTTTCACCTACCTCACTTACTTAGCCCCTAATTTTATGAGGTTGGGAAAAAAGTAAATGAACCAAAAAATGGTGGAGGTGAGGTGGAGGCAAATAAATGCGCATCGTGGCCTAGGTTGATGTGATAGGTGAAAAATTCACAACAAGCCCCGCAACTGCCCCAAAGTAGCCCCTAGAGGGATAAAATGTATGATAGAGTTACGGAGAAGTATATTGAAGTGTTGCTTCAAGACTTACTCGAGCACACAGTTATTAGACTTTGTCTTTATCTGGACGAGCATTTGAGGGGGGATTTTTCCTCCCGGAATTTCAATATACTCACCTAAGGATTTCATTTTGTAAAGGCATTATTCACATTACAGACAATGATCTCCCAGGGATGCACAAATTGGTACAATTGTACTTTTTTGGTACATTTTCGGCTTTAAAAGTACCATGGTACTACCGCAACTCATTTGGTACAATTTCAAAAATCTTCGATTTTAACATTTGATCAATCGGGTGAGTTCTTATTTCGCCAAATAGCGATTAAAAAGATATCTTAGATAATTATAAAATATCTAAATTAGACCTCAACCGAAATCATATCATTATTGATGATATGCACCGTGGTACAGATGCAGAACGATACATGGTTACAAACGAAATAAACAAGGAAATTGTTTTAAAATTTAAAGAAGGTGCAAAAAAAATTTATATGAAATTGCGTGATGTTTATAGAACTAAAATAAATTTTGATCATGATATGTTGAAGTGGTTTTCGAAATTTTCAGAAGAAACTAAAACTATTGGTCTATTTTTGGTGAAAATGTTTCCAAACGAATGCAAAAACTTTAATTCGGTAAATAACCAATATAGAGCCTTAGCCGGTCTATTAGATTTAAAAACAGCAACAAATGACTATACTTGGCATAAAGTTTCAAATATAAAGAATGAACTGGATGAGTATATGTTTCCAGACATCTCAAGAGTAGTTGCAGGTGTTTTATCTATTCCCAGCTCATCCGAAAATTTGGCGATAATATTTTCTTTTCAAAATTTAATAAAAACCAAAGAGAAAAATAGGCTAAATGTTGCAACTTTACCTAGCATAATACAGACGAAAAATTTACTAAAGTCTACAAATTCCTCTTGTTATAAAATGAATATAACAAACGTTAACTAAATATTCTACCTGATTATTTTAATGTATTTATTACATGTAGTTTATACAACTATTCTTTATACCTATATACTTCAGTACGTGCCTGAATTACTTTTTGTGTTTTTGTACCTTTTATGAACATCTGAATTTTTATGTACTTCTTGTTTTTGTTTTGTTATGTTTCAATAAATTAAATTTTGGAAAAAAAAATATTTTTTGGTACCGTGGGCTTTAAAAAAGTACATTATTTAGTAGTAGATGGTACAAAATTAAAAATCGGGAATGCATCCCTGTGACCTCCATTCAGCTGCACAGTGTTATCTGTTTACAACCGAAACACATTTTAACACCTGCACTACAAGCGTTTTAACTGTAACATATCCTAAAAACATTAATATTAACAACAAAAACTTTTGTTCTTTCATGCATGAGTCACACCATCGCGACACACAAACATCTCATGTAATGAGAACAACAGATGTCCCAATCGTATTCTAGGATCTTGCCCACAATTACTTCAACTAAAAAGAAAACGTCTCAACAATAGTGGATTTTAAACCTTTCAAATCATAACACACGTTAATAACTTCATACTTTAAATTTTAAAACTAATAGAATTATTTAACAATCTGTACCAATATAACTGTTTTATTTACTATAAGATTGATAATAATTGTATATCCATTACACAAATAAGACCCATTTAAGACTCTTAATTCAGTCACTTAACACTAGGCTCGATTTAAAGCAGTTTAATAATATTCACCTTCGCGAGTCCCATATAGACGTGTCCACACGTTCTTTAATACATACCTATATGCTATAACTTTTGAGGATGATACTTTGTTTTGAAATCATGTTTATTGTTTTATCTAAAAACAAACAGGAATTTACTTGAGCTAACCTTTTCGGATGCAACATATGCAAAAATATTTATTTAGGCCCATTTCCTGAGAAACGCAGTGAAAGCTTTACGACTGTGCTTCAAATTCAAATATTTGCAAATAGTGATGCCAGACTGTTTTATCTCCGAATAGATAATGACAACTATACATCTTAAAAAAACTTGTGATAACAAAAACTTGCACATTTAGCGTTTCGTGTGCGTCTCCGATGTAGTGGCATATTCTTGATTCCTTTGTAACATTAGTTAACTTTGGGGGCAATTTAACTTTTCCAAAGCTTACGAGAGAAAAAGCTTATACCTACTAACATTATAACGAGTAACTGCTAATGTTTCAATTCGCTTGCGATCTGATGGTAACTCGCTTGTTCGTACATATAGAGAGGCCAAAGTGAAGCAAGAGCTCAATACGCCAAAGGCGTTTAACACGATCAGCACAACCAAGCGGCAAGAAATCGCACACACAAGAGCACAATAGTTAGTACGCGAAGTAACCGTCGTCATTGTATTTAGGTTCAGTTCAGTTGAATACGAGCACCAGCACAGTAGTGAGTGACAGAGTGTGCGATCGGTCGAGAATCATAAATAACATAACACAATCGCGAGCAGCACTAATCCAAATGAAATACAAATCACGCATTTTAGTGACCAAATTGATAAAGTGGGAGATGTTATAATAACAAAAAAAAAACAAGTAAAGTAATCGCTCGGTCAATGTGTGAGTGATAAACAAATAAAAGAGGAATTCAACGACAACAAGATTGTTGTCAATTTTCTTTAATATTTGAAGAAAAATCGTATATCTACAGAGGAAGATTTTACTGTAAAATCCAAAAATTCATACGCAAAAATCTTTTGACAAATTCTTAAGTTTTGGCAAAACAAAAAATGGCACCAATCAAGCGTAACTTCGTTCCGACATTTCTACTCTTGATCACCTGTGTAACGGTGACAATGACGGAAGTAAAAGCAGCAACAGAATATAACCGTTATTTGGCGCATATTTTTCAAAAATATGGCAATGGTGGTACAATGTCATTTGAGGTAAGTTGCCTAATCTAACTAGAGTTTCCATCAATGGACATGGACATTTAGCGATTGACCTTTGTCGTAGTGGCTTTGGTAATTGACAAAAAATGGCAAACCAAAGCAAAACAAACAACAACAAAAAACTACCTATGTAATAAAAATTTGGGAGAAAACAAATCAAATAGTAATTAACTTAAGTTAATCGTACGTACAGTAGTTACTACGTTAGTTAACCAGTGAATTGAATTCAAATGAAAGGATATGAATTAGTTGGTGTATCTTGGTTAGTTCGGTGAATAAAGTTTTTCGTGAATATTTTTTGTATATCTACTAAATGTACAGGCAAGGGCATCGTTATTAATGTTAACAACCTGTAACATTTAAGAAATTGACGAAATTTATCTATGACAATTTACTTAAACCACTATTTGTTTCCGGTGAATGTTATACTCTTTGCGGCCGAAATACTGACCCACCCAAATGTACAAGTTATCGGGACAATCAACCATATTTGAATTTAACTTGATACTCCAATATTATTCCCTATAACTTTTACGATATGCTTTTTGAGATATAATTAGATTAGATTAAAAGAACATTTTTAAAATAAATGTATATGTGTTACGCAAAGACAATATCGATTTTAAAGCTAGTAGCATTATACGACATTGCCGTGTGCCTTAATCGTTATTAAACTAAAAAAAAAAACCATTTTCTCAGTGAGTAAACACACTTCTATTTTTGAGCTCAACTAAACGGAAGTACGGGTTAACGAAATTTTCCTATGTCAGCTTAATGAGAAACTTTAATTGTACAAATACCGATTAACTCAATTACTTGGAAGTTGTTGTTCACAACAACAAGAATACCGCCGATTAAAAATACAATTTGTTGGCTATTATAGCGCTTCCGCATGATAACGGCATTTGCTAGCCATCAAGCCACCTTCTGTCTTAAAATTGTTTAATAAAGGGTACAGATATATATTTGTATTTAAATTTGCCTTTAAAATACCCTTAATTTGGATGTGTTAGAACATTACTGCCTCCACTTTATCGCATATCGCTATTAGTTTCACTGGCAAAAATCTAAGAGATTACAGCAAATTTGAATGATAAACAAATATAACTATTGTGTCTTGATGGTTTCTTAAAGCATTTAAAACTTTGCGGTTGTGATGATTGGTAGAGAAGTCATAGCAAAGGGTGCTGATGAGTTACTTTGGCAACTAGCAAAATAGCTATCCGCCCTTCCCGCTGTCACATAATCCGTTTCATACAGCTCTTGTAAAACAAACTCTATTAGCAATAACATAAATATAATATTATTAAGATTACATCCCTAAAGATATCACTGTATTGATTGAGTAACTACATGTTTCGTGAGTTTATTATCTCTTTTGCAAAAATACGAATATTATGTTTCGACTTTTGTGTGATTTATTGATAACGTAACTGTTCATTTTGATTATTTTGTTGATTACAAATGTTTTCAGTTTATTTGGCTGTGGACGAAATGCTTCTCTTCTCACACGTGGTGAGCTTTGGTGAAATTATTTTGTGTGGCGATGAAATTTTACCACGCCAAATAAATTAAACAAATTTTGATAAGTTGTATCGGTCAGTTATTGGATTTAGAGTTAAAATGTAACTTAAGTACAATTATTTACAATTTACCGTTAATTTAAATTTGTTAAATAGCAATTCACAAAATTGTATAAAGTTTGCTAAAAAAAAAGTCCGTTTTTTTTTTTAAATGTCATAATTTGTACTAGAACATGTTTTGCTGTTTCTAATGAAATTACGATATTTTGACATATAAAATTTTATTTGTTTAAAATTTTTCAAAATAACGGAATTAATAACATTTTTTCTTATTCTTATATGAAGTCCCAATAAACTCAGATCAATCTTACTGATGTATTATAATAGTCAAATGATTATTTTCCACTTTGGCTGGTAATATGTTGTACAATTTTCTTATTTAGTCACCATTTATGATTATACAAATTATGACAAACGTCATAATTTCCTTCCAAAACTTGTAGTAACCAAAGATGGTCTGTCGTAAACTGTGACGTATGTGACATACGTATACAACATCGTAACCCTTCTTCTTCTTCTTCTTAAAGGCAGCAACAACAGAAAATTATCTATCAGTAGTCGCACGTAGAAAAGTATTCCAAGCGCTTCGGTCTTTTGCGCTCCGTAGATAGCTCGTCACACCAAGCTTAGTTAACAACTCTTTCACCTGGACAATCCATCGGAGTTTTGGTCGCCCCCTCCTGCGCCGCCCATCGAGTTTATTGCCGAAGACTTTTCGAGCCGGAATGTTATCGTCCATTCGTACAACGTGTTCAAGCCAGCGAATTCGGTCTATTTGAACGCGCTTGACCACGTCGATGTCGTTGTACAGCTCATACAGCTCATGATTCATTCGACTGCGGTACTCGCCGTTCGCGATGATGGGTCCAAATATTTTGCGGAGTATTTTTCTTTCGAAGACTCCCAGAATAGATTGATCCGCTTGTGTCATTACCCAGGATTCTGCGCTGTAGAGCAAGACAGGTAGGATCAGAGTCTGGTAGAGCTGGATCTTTGGTCTTCGAGAGAGCGTTTTGTCGTTAAATCGCTTGCTTAGCGCATAGTAGCAGCGGTTTGCGATCAATACTCATCTTTTGATTTCGAGGCTGACATTATTATTTTTGTTTATGGCGGAGCCACGGTAGACAAAATCATCTACCACCTCAAAGTTATAGTTGTCAACGTTCACGCTGCGTCCGGACGAGTGGACTTTTTGTTCGTTGAAACAAATAACTTTGTTTTGTACTCGTTTATCACCAGACCCACTTCAGCCGACTTCTTTTCAATGCTCAAAAAAGCCGCAGTAACATCTCGCAATCCAAGTTCAATAATATCTATATCATCAGCATACGCGAGCAACATGTGGCTTTTGTTGAATATGGTGACATTCCTGTTTACTGCTGCTTTCCGCATGATCATCTCCATTACGATGTTAAAGAGATCGCAGGACAGACTATCGCCTTGTCTTAAGCCTCGCTTGGTAGAAAATGGCTCTGACTGATTTTTGCCAATTTTCACTGAAGTATTTAGATAGCCTAATGTTACAAATTTGACCCTTATGAGAAAATTTTAAATTCTTTTCAGAATAATTTGTTTTCATTCGAAAAATATCCGTAAAATATTCTTGAAAAATATTAATAAATATAATTTGTGTGTTCCTATCCTTATTGGTAGATGCTTAAAGCATTTACTTTAATAAATTTGGAAAAAAAAAATAATTTTTTTACTCGTAATCCTGGTCCTTTATTGAAAGATAGTAATACTGGTAGCAACGTTTATATGAAAGTGAACCAATTTCTCTTATTTGAAAACTGTATCTATTATACTTGACAAGTGATTAAAAAGTACTTGAGGTTTGGGGTTTACCGTGATTTCCTCAACAAAACACAACCAAGGATTAGAAGTAACTATAATGCAAAGTAACATAATGCATTTGATGCTTTCGACACAGTTTTGTGATGTTTACAACTTTTAACCTTTACGGCAGTCCTAAACTTTAAAAATGCTGTTACGGACCATCCCTGGTAGTAGCTCTGGGACTAGTGCAAATTGTGACATTTAAATTCGCAACGCTTATGTTGAAGTTTTGTTCGATGGAAAAAATTTGGAACATTTCAAACACAACTTAAGTAAGGAAATTTTTAACCATAAAAAGACTTCGTAACGGACATTTGTATACTGCAGCTTTAAATAAAATATAACAGGAAAATGCAAGCATTTTTCGGTGAAGCACGCTGATAACTTGCACAGAGAAGCCTAGTTTACATATGACAAAATTTTTACAGTGCATGCAAAATATAACAACGAAAATGATAGGTCATCTAAAGGAACATCTGAACTTATCCCACGGGTTGGTATGGGTCACCATCCAGCTTCAGTTATGGTATGGTGGGATACTCCTACTATGGGGTCTTTTAGTTTTGACGAACAAGTGGTCAAAACTTCGGTCAAAGTTTACAAAGAAACAATTTTAGAACTTGTTGCCTATTTCAAAACCAATCGTGGACTTTATAGCAAGTTTCTGCGTCGTCTCATAAGGCTGAAATGACACAGACCTGACTTCAAAACAATTTGTCAGCTTACATTTTCTCTGAAGAATGACCCTCACAAGCCCCGCTTTAAACCCAATAAATGGTAAACAGTTTGGAGGACATGGACTCCCACAAATATTAATTTCCTTACGGTTGATTTGAGCTGTAGCCAATTTTTCAATGGACGCAGTGCGTGCTGCTGTTGATGATTGGCCAGTGGCTCTTAAGGCGTGCGTGCTGAATGACAGAGACGTAAATTTAGACTGCATAGTAGCTTTTTGTGTACAATATATGTTTTAATAAATTAATATGAAAAGTTTGGTCCAAAAACATTCATTAGTTTTAATTTTATAGCAAAAAATGCATGTAACAGAACTTATGTCCCTATTAAGTATTAAAATGTTTGATCAAATAATGTAATTTTAACTAATTGTGTTGAAAAATAAAATTTATCTTTATTTATTTAGCTTTAATATATAAATTTGATTACTTATTACAAAAAAGTCAAGATTTTTACCAATCAAAATACAATTGAATTATTTGTAAATGTATTTGTATTCTTATTCATAGTGCTAGAATATATTATTTTTTTCCAAAAAAATTAGTAAGTTTATTAAATCAGAGCAATATTAATATTTATTTACCGTTATTTTATTCGAACTAGGAAAATTGCAACATATTTATATTTAGAATTTTTTTTTGTTGTTGCAAAATTTTCTGACAGAAATTTTATAGTTTTCCTTAAAAATTAATTTGTAAAAACTATTCAAAATATTTGATTGAATAAAATCAAAATAAACGAAATTTTTTAATATATTTGATAATATATTACTGTATTAATTCAGAGTAAATAGAAATGCTTGTTTTAATAACTTATTAGGTAAACTTGTTTTTTATTTGTTGATCTAAAAAGATGCTTAGTTTTGCTAAACTATTGTTTCTTCTTATATATTTTTACACATTAATATTTAAATTTCGCTGTATGGATGCCAACGATAACAACTAAAATATATTGTTACATAATACATGTTTTATTATAAAAGTTTTAATGTCATTTCAATAAATTGTCTTCAAAACTTTGGTTTTAATTTTGACTTAAGATAGGATCCAAAAATTAATTTCTTCTTTGAATCGGTTTCAAAATTCTAATGTACATTTAAATAAAACCGAAATGAATCTAAACTTAATTCTTAAAAACTGTTTGTTAAGAATTTTGTTTTTATTTTATTAATTTTTTTGTATTAAAAAGCATTTATTTATTTCAAAAAATTGAGAGCTACTTTATGTTTTGTCTTGTGTTTGGATTTTATTTTTCCTATCGTTTAACGGTTATGACAAATTACAACTCATTAGATATGATCGACACGACTTTGTTAGCAGAATCGAGAGAGTACTGTCTTGAATACATTTGTATTTGTTATTCATTCAACTTGATGATTCCCATGAAGTTTAGCAAAATTTGTATTTATTATTAACACGGTCCATTGCGTAGTCGTGTTTTTCTTTTATTGTTGTTATTTAATTGTTTACCGGGTTGCAAAGCATGACTGACAGAAATTTTAATAGGAGTGATAGATATTTAAATGAGGACGAGTTAGAACTATACCCCTGTCAACACGCTCTTAGGGATTTCTTCAAATTAACTTATAAGTAAAGGTCATATTAAGGAACACAGTTAAATTTTACATAAACCATATGTTAACATATCAGTGGTATGTATTTAAATTTCAGTGGTACTTATGTAAATTATAGTATGTAGTATAGAATATAACACCAACAATCGATTTTAAAAAGCATATCGTACGTACTTGCGATATATTTTCCCCATATTTTTAATCAAACGCGTTGTTAAGCAACAGATGGACAAAAGAATTAAGAAAATTAAATCTGTTAATCGTTAATGTAAATTTCTCAATTAATAACAAACTTTATAAATTATCACAAAGCAAGTTTTATAAGCTGTCGCAAACAGCTGAATAATTAGCATGGTATGCACACATTTTCCCAAGTGAAGCGATTTCGATTTTGTCATCTTTAATATAAAGGCATTTTAATATTTTCGTGATTAACACGTGATAGAAAATTCGTTTAGAGAAGGTGATAAGTGAGCTCCTCTAATATGAAGGACAAACAAAGTTCCACTTGCCAGTTGTGCCCAATACTAATTCAATTTCTTTGGAATGAAGATATTGGTAATACAAATATTTATTTACATATGTATTTAATATTTTGTATCTCGTATACTGACAAATTATTTATGCAACATTAGTCAGCTAAAACAGGTCATCGATCGATCACAGCGGAAAACAAAAAACAAACGGAAATAATTTTCAAAAGTAATAAATATTCCGGAAATTGGAATACCGTGTGATCAAAGAACATAATTGTGTGTAAAAAAAACAACATTTATTTTTTCCCTTTGTGTCCCATGATTGAAATATTACAGAGTTAACACACTTCTATTTTTCAACTCACACAACTGGACCTACTTTTTAATGCCGATTGACTTGACTATTCGGTGGATGCTGTTTACAACATCAAAGAACTCAGGCCACAGGAGAGTCCTAACAATCATGCTATGGACGGTATACTTATGTTAAGCGTTTCGCTCTTATAAGCCTAATGACCAGGGCAACCGAAAATGACCAAATATGCTATTACAATCATAAAATATGCCCCTAAAATCAACAAAAATATGCTTTAAAAAATTAAAGTGACATAAGCAATAGCTTTAGTTACGTTTTCATACAAATTCCTAATACATTCACACAATAGATGGAGACCATGAGCAATACATGTCACATGCGTCACTTTCGGATAAAATGCCACTATAGCTTTTGCAGCCTTTATCATGTATGGAGCTGCATCTGTCACGAAGAGCAAAACATTATTCATATTGAAATTGGCGTCCAGATTTTTGATGGCGTCGTCACACAGTGGAGCAATTGTCGAGTAATTAGTCCTTTCCAAGGCTGCTGTATGAAGTAAAAATTTCTCAATTGCAATTTCCTTGTCAAAACTTAATACGCCTGCTATACTGTTTTCCACATTTCTGCCTGTTGCATCTATAGTTTCATCGATTGAGTTCAATATAAATTGATTTTTTAGTTTTGCTCGTACATTGCCCATGCAGTCTGCCATTTAAAAATTGTATACAAAAATTTTTAAATGTCAGTTTCGGGTGGCACTTGGTAGTCCTTGTATTCTTCAAATAGCGTTCTTATATTTTGGTTTCTTATTATACCCTCACCCTACGGGTATATAACATTTGATACGACCCAAAAGTGTAACACATAGAAGGAGTCACTTTAGACCCTAGATTTCTTTCAACCAAATTCGATTCATGACTTTTCTTTGTTTGTTTGAGCCATGTCCGTCTGTCTGTCTGGCTGTCCGGCTGGTGCGAACGATAACTTCCGAAAGACGCAAAATTTTTTTAAATTTTGCACGAGCTACATGGTCCCGCCCCTTCTGGTACCTCCCATACAAATACATCATTCCGCCCACTTTAGAGATGGAGTAATAATATCAATACACACAACGCGATCGTGTCCAAATTCTGTATTTAGTAAATCTATAACAGGATAAAGTTTTGGAGAAAAAATCTGCAAGTCTAGACACGCCTCTTCTGGTACCCCCCATATAAATGTACCACTCCGCCCACTTTGGATATGGACTAATAATATCAATACACTCGACATGATCGTGCCCAAATTCTGTATTTTGTGAAGCTCTAACAGGACAAAGTTTTGGATAAAAAAACAGGAAGTTTAGCCTTCTTGTACCTCCCATACAAATGTACAACTCCGCCCACTTTAGAAATCAAGTAATACTATTATTATAATAAAAAAAATTATGTTTTACTGAGGGTGAGTAAAGTAGAATGACAGCAGGCACAAAAGCTCGGCACAATTTTTCCTGAAAATCGTGTTCTTTTTAGAGACTACCGGAACATTTTGACAAAAATAATTGTTTTGTCTGCTTATTTTCACTTCTATGACTTAGGGACCGGCCGTGGCATAGTGGTTAGAACACGCGACTACCATGCGGGAGATCGCAGGTTCAAACCTGGCTCCAGTCATCGTAAAAGAAAAAAAATAATTAAAATTTTCTTTCATTTTCGGCTCCCCTCGAATGTTGTTTGACAGCAACTGCGCAGTATTAAGCGTCGATTCAATCGTCGTGTCTAGTAAGAGCTTCTCAAAACAGTGACGTTCGCATTCGTCGATAAATAAGTAGGTGCCGTTAGTTGTGAATCTAAAAATAGAAAGCGTGTTAATTCACAACAACGCGAGAAGCTATCCCATACCTCATTCATGGGGTGCAAAGGGAAATTAAGTTTTTTAAGTATGACTTAGTTAAATATGTTTGCCACTTTCCAAATGCAGCTTCACTAGAAATCTTCGATATGCTGCAATAACTTTTCTGTATATTTTACTATATAGAGGAATCCCCCATCAATTCGCAAGTCAGGAAACTTTTTTTAGCTTTAGGCATTATGTCCACAAATACAGTAGTATTAGTAGCAGGCAAACATGTAGCAGATTTTACCGTTACATTGGAATAAAGCAAAGTTGCAAAGACTTCCTTGTTTTTACGAACGAAAAATAAAAAAATATGCCCACAAAAATGTGAAATATGCTTAAAAAAGATTTTTTTTCAAAAGTATGCTCTTAAAACTAAAATATGCCGAAATATGTCTTTATGGGTAAAATATGGAAAAATATGCTTTAACAAATAGGTATCAAAACACTTGTAGGGCCATGAAACATATAAATACCTTACCCATTTGTTAATATCTCGTTCTAAAAAAACATGCATGTGCATATTTCCGGTTGCCCTGCAAATAACCTTTCCCAACTTCTAATTGAATAATCTTTTACATGTTATTTGAAAACCGATTTTCTAAACATGCTATTAGAACACCATTATTGCTGTGTAGCGCAGGTGATGTATACAATAATATGTCCCAATACTTTTCACAACCACTTCTGTCAATATCAAACGACCGTTGAAACCACAAAAGTTATGAACTTCGGGTTTAGTTACAATTGCGGCAAGTATACAACACATTGACACCGAAGATCCATAGCATCAATTAGTTACCATTACAGTTGCACAGTGGCTTTATTACATATATCCATTGTAATATTGTTAAGGAAACATATCACTGTCACTTCACGTGATATCGGACAAATTTAACACGTGTACGAGTAAAGTTTATTATTCAGTTTTATTTTACATGTATGTATTTACAAATCCCATTACAAAAATATACATTTCCATTACAAATGATTAAATCTTACATTGGATTATCATCAAGGGTTATTAAAGACTCAACCCCAATCAAACAGCAGTTTCTTGCTCCACAGCATCATAGTTAAATCTGAGTATAAATAATGTCACTATCATTGTTTTGTCTCTTCTTTTTTTGTGCCGTTTAACTTTGTACTCAATGTTTGCTGAAATGCCACCACAGACATTCCATTCACTCGTCGACGTCGTCGTCGTTGTCTTCTTATGGTGTAATTGCTGAATGTAGGAGACAAGTTTAATAATAAATACATAGTATGTATGTAGTTTATCTACCTAATATTATATTATGCGGGTCTACAATGTAGACGTATACAACTACGCGGTCATACAGTACTTGTGATCGTATTCATGTTTGCAAATGTGAACATACGAGTAGTTGCAAAGAAATGCCACTCTAGGTAGTAGATGACTGCTTATCTTTCAGCAAAAGCAATGTAAAGTAAAGTAAAGAAACATATCATAAATTTAATCAAAATCCAACGCATTTTATCACATAGAGACATATATAAATCTGTCTGAGTTACTTACATAGCGCTGTGGCACAGTTGGGGAGTTGCATTAGGGCCCTCGTTGACATCAGATCGAAAGTAGAAGTATTTCGCTGTTCTTGCTTGACCAAGGGCTACATAACGGTCATAGGACACTTTTGACTCCGATGTCAACTTTGACTACAAATTATAAATTAAACAATAGGTCACCCAACATTCCGCAAACATTTGTATTGGGTTGTCTTGTAATTTATTGATTATCTTTTGAGAAAAATTAAATATTATCTCTACTGTTTGTTCGTTGGGTACATTTTGATTCGATATCAAGTTTGTGTTTTTGAATGGGATTAGAAAAAAATTGATGTTTTGCTTTGAGACTTAACTTTATTATCTTTTCGACCCATAACTATGAAACAATTCTAAGCAGTTTCTTTTGCAAAGGCAAATTACGACTTTAGTTATTTCAAATTTTAAAAAATCTATCCTAAAAATTTTTACATTCCCCAAATTTATAATATTTATTATGAATCATGGTAACCTACCGGATTCATTATCATGTTTTTTATACAAATACTATTTTAACTGCTGTTTCGCGGAAGTAGAATTGAATAATACAAAACAGTTTGTCTTTAAAACGCCCTCATTATAATTATTTTTAAACTGACTAAATGTTCCTGACAACTAACATAAATAAGTTAGGGCATATATCTTTGTTATCAGCCATTCTATCCCTAATCTCCTGATGAGGCAAATAACAATTTGCTTGACTGTGAAGACAAATAGCTAAACGATAAGGTTTTTATTTAGTGCATATCGCAATAGTAATCTGTTATCTCATTATGCAGCAATTAAAGGTAATACACTAGAAAAGATTTAGATTGACTTCTACTGCAAGTAAAGAAGCGTAGTACATATACGAAACAGTTTTTCACAGCATAGATAAAATTGTTCAACAAAATCTAGCTTATGTTTATTTATAGTAAAATAAATAAAGAAATTAGAAACTATGTATATCCGAAAGTTTATCCGTCGATTTTATGCACTATAAACGCCCTACGAGGGCGTATTTGTTCGTAAATTACCACTATCGAACTACTAATTTATTATTTCTCTTGTTTTGTTTTGTTGATCTGATGAATTTCATATGAAACAATAGATAAGATATAATTTATTATTTCGTTATACTTTTATCAAAGACATCAAATATGTAATTTGTCTATAATTTTTTTTTAAATATTTTCCAATCCGAAGTTCTCATTAATTTATCTGTGTAAAGGGTGGGCCAAATACAAGTATCTTTATAAAAGTGCAACATAATGAATAAACTTAAATTTTATAAGTAACAATAACTATTCCCATTAATTATGGAATATAACTTCGTTCAAGTGGTTGCCTCGGCTGGCATCGCAGTAGCGCATTCTGTCACTCCAATTTTCCAAGACCTTGTTAGTGGTTTCAGGCTGTACCCCACGGATTGCTTGAATGATATTGGCCTTAAGTGGTATTCTTGGCCGTTTCGGGATTCTTAGCATAACATCAGTGCTTCATGGTTTCCCGCTCCGAGGCGGCCAGTTGACTCCGCCAAACTGAGAACACGATCTGGGAACTTGGAGCGCAAAAAATCGATTGTGGCTTAAGGCTGATTTACACGCTATCCACCCATATCCCCTATCTACTGTAAAATCAGTACATTTTGATTTTCTATCCACCTTCCTATAATTCAATATTACTTTGCTACAATTTTGTAGTGTTTGTCATTGCTAACTCCTACATGTTTTCTAATAAGGCTATGACTAGAGTGTCAAATACCTCCTTTTTTCAAAAACCCGGTTTCCGAGTTATGCGAAAAATTGATTTTTTAGAAAACTCGGATTTCGAATACAGCATTTAAAAGAAAACCGGTTTAACCGGGTTTTTTCGGGTTTTTCTTAAAAAGTTAAAAATAAAAATAAATTGGTTTAAAAAAATGCATTTATTTGCAAAAAAAAATAGAAATTGTTGTTTTTACTTTTTAATAAATTTTTGGAAACTCACATTTTTTTTAAGTAGTATTTTTGGAAAGGAATACATTTTTGGAATATTTTAATTATTTTTTTTAAAAATAGCATTTAAGAAATATTGTGCAATTTAGGTGTTATATCTATAGTCTATTCTTCTGTTTCGTTTTTATAAAGCTTGATACAGAAAACACACATTCACTAATTGTGGAAGTAAGATTTATTGACTAAAGCGCTTTTAGAGGGATGTTGGTAGAGTATACAAACATTCGACTTTTTTGAAAAACCGGTTTCGGTTATATTCGAAATTTACATAATTTCAAAAACTCGGTTTTCGAATACTTAATTAAGAAAAAACCGGGTAACCGGTTATTTGCACAAAAACAAGAAAAAGTGTTACTATTATGAGCAATTTAATTTAGAAATGTTAAAAATGGCGTATGGAAGGCAGCGTTTAACAGAAAAACATGTCTAAATCTAATTCTAATATTAATTAGACAAAAATCATGTAATATAAACCAATTATTAGGCATTTGAAGCCAGCAAATTTTTAAGGGCGGAATAATTCCTTTACGGGATGAAAGCCTTAGATGAGTATATCACTGATGAAGTTTTCAGTTTAACCCATAATAGACATTGAAATAGGCACTTAAGACTACGTTTCTTACCCTTATTGCTTTAGTGCATTTTCGATATCAGATGTCTGCAATAACATTTAACGATAATTTTTTTATGGAACTTTTATGGCACTGTCTATTTTGAATTGTTACGTGCCCGTTTCGTACCTGTTTCAAGAAATGTCAGAAAAATATCTTCAAATAGGACTTTACAACATTCAAATGCTCTACAAAAATGCTTCTCGGAAAATTTTACATGGGGTGTTGTAAGACCAAAATCAATATCTCCAACTTTTACTACTCATTATACCGTCATCCATAAGGATGAGGGTATATATCATTTGATACGACCAAAAAGTGTAACACATAGAAAGAGCCACTTTAGACCCTAGGTTTCTTTGAACCATATTCGATTCAGGGCTTTTTAAGTCGTTTGAGCCATGTCCGTCTGTCTGTCTGGCTGTCCGGCTGGTACGCACGATAACTTTCGAAAGACGCAACCAAATGTTTTGAAAGTTTGCACGAGTTAATATTTCCCCAAAACTACTTACGGTATTGCAAATGGGCTACGTGGCCCCGCCCCTTCTGGTACCTCTTATACAAATACATCATTCCGCCCACTTTAGAAATTGAGTTATAATATCAATACACCCAACGGGATCGTACCCAAATTCTGTACCTAGTAAAGCTACAACAGGATAAAGTTTAGGAGAAATAATCTGGAAGTCTAGACACGCCCCTTCTGGTACCTTCCATACAAATGTACCACTACCCTACTTTAGAAATCGAGTATAATATTAGTATAACAGGAAATTTTTTGTCGTACAGAGGGTGGTGGTATAAGTAAGTCGGGTTGCCCGACTGAAACTTTCTTACTGGTTTTGTTTCTTTTCATTCAAAGTCTGAAGTTTGTCATTGTTTTAGCACTTATTGATATCAGATGCCTTCTATGAAATTTAACGATTATGTTTGTTGTGAAACATTTAAACTCTCTATCTGGACTCCTTACCTGTCCCTTTTCGTTCTTATTTCAAGAAAAGTGTCGTAAAATGGGACTTTGGAACAATAAAATTTGCTACTAAAGATGTTGCTTAGAAAAATTGTTGGGGCTGTTCTAAGGCAAAAGATAGATATCTTCAACTTTTCATGATTTCAGAAAACCGGTAAAACCGACCTCAAAAAACCGGTTAAACCGGTAATTCGAAAATCGATATTTTGTAAAAACCGGCTGACGGTTTTCAACAAAAAAACCGGTTTGTCGGTTTCCGGTTTCGGTTTTGTATACTCTAGATGTTGGGCTTTTCTGTCCTTTTATTAAATCTACCAAAATAGTTGAAATCATCATATAGTCTTGTGTCATTGCAATTGGTTTTCACTGCAGGATTTTGGATGTTATTTATTGTCCTGTTTAAATCGTTGCAAAGACTATCATTAGGAGATTCCTCCATCTCACAATCTGAACTGTTACTAGACTCTGCCGTGGTTGTGGAAATTGCAGGATAAAGTCTTTTAAAAAGTTCTTTCGCATATTCCATCGTTTCCGCCTCTTTAGAATACTTTACACAGGATGAGCTTGAAGGACATTTTCCAAAGCTATGATATATAATTAGGCTATTCAACGTCTGTATTCTTCTTTCCTTTTAATCTTGCTTTAATTTTGTCTCGCAGCTCCCGAGCATATGCGGAATCCATTCATATTGAATGATTTGATAATCTTTTAATTGCGAGCGCTAAAGGCTGAAGCGCTGAGCTTAAATCTCTCAAAATTGTTATTTCTTGTAAGCGCATGGTTGATACATGGGTTAATTCTTTAAACTGTTCAATCATTGCAGATAAGGAGCTCCACCGGTGTTTCACATCGACAATGAGCCTTAGTTATATATTGTGCTCCTGGAAAACATAGTTCTGCAATTTTCTTTGTTTTTCGCTCGACTTGTTAAATGAATTAACATGCTTCCACAATTTTGCGACAATTTAAGACACGTTTTTAATGAGCTCGTATGATTTTTTTTCACCCCATTCATCATCGCCACTATCATCTTCGGAGAGATCCACTTCGACTTGTTGTTCCACTTAAATAACGTTTAAAAAGAATTTTCTAAATTAATTTGAAATTGTATTTTAATATTTTATAAAGCTTCTAAAAACATTCTCGTTTACAAAATGCAAAAAGTTTATTCTAAATTAATTTCAAATTCAATTTTAAAATTTCTACTTTTTCAATAACTCCTTTTAGAGTTGTAACAAAGCAATTTAAAAAAACCGAGTACCCGAAGGAAAAAACTCGGTTAAACCGGTTATTCGAAAATGGCACTTTTGCAAAAACCGGCATACGGTTTTAAATAAAAAAACCGGTTTACGGTTTTTCGGTTTCGGTTTTGAACACCTTAGCTATGACTGAATTAAGTGTACTTACAAACAAGATATGTATGTAAAACTATGAGGATGAATTCGGTCATTTGTATACGAGGTACCAGAAGGCGTGTTGCAAAGTTTTTGGTTTTCTGAGGATTTGTCTACTATAAATAACAAGATAATTAACCTTACCAAATTAAAATATCCTTCAGTTGTCCGAGTGGAAGTTATAGAAGAAATATTAGTTTTCGAAAAATAGGGCATTTTGTATGAGAAGTGGCGGCGCTTTCGGCCCATTTGCCACCCCTTACTTCATTTTAGAAAATATTAATATTGAATAATTTCCATTGGGATCAGTTAATCTTTCTTCGAGTTATCTTAAACACCAGACAGCCGGACAGACGGACATAGCATAATCGTCTAAAAAAGTCCTGAAACGAATCTGGTCTTAACCGTTTCAGCCCCAATGTTGCCTGAGAGCAACTTCACGTGTTTGTCATTAAACCACAAAGACCACGATTGCATTATCTTTTAAATTTTTGCAGGCATCACTGGGTTAATGTGTAAAGAAGAGAGTGTAAAACAAATAATACAAATTTACCGTTACCATTTGATTTTATTCTATTTTTTGTGCAGAGCGATCAGCATAATTTAGTTATTCGGAATTGATGTGTTAAAAAGAAGTGTTTTGTTCTAAATCATAATTAAATAAATTCCAATAGTGATTACTAGTTTTTTTATTATAAAAACATAAAATAATAAAAATATCAAACTTTTCATACATCAAATATCTTAGTTGAAAAATTTTTTATCAAATCGCTACATTTTAAGCAGAAATAATAAATTTCTTCAATTTAATTAATTTGATTTTCTTTTTTTAAGAAAACGCACGCTTTCGGTGCAGACAATCCTTATCCCTAAGGACGAGAGTATAAAAAGTATATTATAATTCATAAACTTATGTTCGATTCCTCGTGTCTGAATTTGGGTAGAATTGTCGAGTTCCGAAAAGTCTATTTTTTTGATTACCATAGCAGTAAAAGCTTTGGGCTTTATTTTAAATTATTTTGTCTTTGAATTTAATTACATTAAAATACAATTCCCAAAATAAATGCTGATGCCACTATTCTCACTCCATCATAGATCGTCAGTATATGCCTTTTATTGGACCCGATGCCAATATATATGGAAAGGTTGTTCTTGATTATTCTCCAAATAGAGAAATTTGAATTTTAATGTTCGAAAATCATTGTTAATTCACAATTGGTGATTGTATCTTGTACATTATTTGTTACACTAAATATCTCTAACAATCACAATTATACTTTTTTTTACTTCAGAAATTTAGTTGCTTTTATATTGTTCGAATAAAAAGGAAAAAGGTATAACTAAATAAATGGTCTACAATTGATTTTAGACACCCCCTTTACCCCTTTCTAAACAAATTATCAGCACTTCCGTAATATGTTGACCTGCATCGTGACATATACGTTAGCAATATTTGACAGTGGTTTCCCTGTAGTAAGTTTCACGCGGCTAACGGTTTCGTTCGTGCTAATATATCGTGTGTTTGTTATGCAGAAAGTTAAATTACAGCTTTAACACTATAATACACAGATAAATCAGTCCTACTGCCACTCATTGCAAAAAGCATCGATTGTGTTAAATTAATGATTTAACATTTAGTCATTAAATTTTATTAGCAAAATCAACAATTGACACTTACACCGCCCACATAACAGTAGATGTATGTATTATAATAACGGATTCAATGCACACACAAAGATTGCACAGATGTGAAAGTATTGTGTTTGATTGAATACATAAGTATTCTGATTGCAAACCAGATCTTTTATAAATTTGTATCCAAAATATGTATAATTTTGAACATTGTGAAGATGTCTGCGGATAACTCGTATGTTCATCATCCAGTTTATATTTTTGAAATTTTAACACGTGCTGGTAATTACGGTGGTACATCATTGGGGTGTATACGTTTGTATATATGTATTTAAGTTTGAACATTTACATAACAACATATTAAAGTACGTTCGGTTTAGAGAGTATTACTATCATGTTTTTTAATCAATTTAAAATTCATCAGTAAATGAAATTGGCTAACGGTTTAGTTCGAAACTTATAAAGCTTTTAACAACAGTACGCTTGTAGAAACTGGGATTTAACGGGACCAAGTATGAACGATAAATTTTCTAAAAATGTGGAAATGGAACACAAATATTTGTTTAAAATAAAACTTTGTAAACAAAGCAATATAATTTTTTTTACCAAAAATCGCCAAACATACTGGATATGAGAAAACAAACAAACAAATGGAAATATCTCAAAGGACAGTTGTGCCAACTAAGCAACAGATATAATTTTAATTTCCCTTTAGGCAGGCTTTTTTATTGACAAGTTCCAGGTAGATTTTATTATATATTATATGAAATAGTATCGTACAAATATTTTCAATATATTTCGTAATCTAAAATGTTATTGTCGCAACCCACTGTGCCTATTCCAGAAAACTTTCTACGAGACTATCGTATTTGAACTGGAATACTAAATGCGATTTACAAAAAAAAAACGCTGATATACATTTATTATATGTGCACTGAAAGTACATATAACTAGTATATTAATACATGTACTCGTACAAGTGTATGTGATTTTATTTAGTTAAGATATCTGATGAAGATTGCTGCTATTATTATATCTATTTATCTGCGTGTCATTTATGATAATAAAACCCTAACAAGATTCTTAGTGGATTGTAGACAATATAGATGTATAAAAGAGTACACATACATACATGTATCTTACAGAGATTAAGTGAAGATAGGGCACAAAGTCGTGTAGATGAGTAACACCCAGGTAGGTGGACTTATCAAGACTTTGAATATTCTGTAAGATCATCATTTAAATTATACGTATTTGTTAACAGATTTAGTGACCCAAATTAAACATTGTAAATGTGTTAGCTTAAAACTGTTTCTAGATTATTGATGTAGATTTTACTTTACTTAGGAAATGTAATAAGAATAGTTTATAGCTGCACAACAAATTGTATATCAGCATAAAATCTCTCAGATCTCCTCGTTAAACTTTTTCTCAATCAAATCTGATATAATAACACTAAAGTTACAATAAAAGATGTAGGTAACAAAAAAACTGAATTACAGAGATTACTGCTTTCGAATCGGAATCGATTTTTTTTGGTAATGGTAAAAGATTGATTAAATATACTAGAGCATAGTAGAGAAAGGATATAGTTTAATAATTTCAATTGTTGCATTGCTTAGATGCCAGGTATTCATCATACAGCGCTCGTACTTAAATGTTTGTATACGTGTACTCCTATTGCAACTTAATATTTGTAAATATCTGTAATAAAACTTTCTCAAGCGTAAGAAATTCAAAGTGAGAGAAAAGCTGTCTGAAAATCAACAATTATCTATTTCATAACACTTGTAACGTGAAATGTGAATGTTTAATGTCTTTGAGGTAAACACGATAGAATTTCTACAACTACGAGTATATGACATCTGGAATAAAATAATGTGCTCTTGAATAGAGGCATGTGAATATTTATTCAGTTTCCCACACAACGTTAAAACATACAAAAAAAAAACAATATATTTTATTATACTTATATATTTACATGAGATCTGTAATATAAAAAAATCGAGTTTCCGTTGCATTCCGTGACTGAAAATAAAGTTTTTGAGTATTGTTGCATTTGTGCTAAGGACATTGGTGAAGAGAAGTTTAAAGCGGACGGGTTACGTAAATCTATAATCTTAACATTAATAATTGTATATCATTTTATCGACTCCAGTATAAACAAACCCTAACAATGAAAAAATATTCATCAAATAGTGGAAATTACAACAAAAAACACCATATCTAACCAGAATTGTTGCTTAATACCTGTCTTACTTTGCCGTTTACGGGTTAGAGAAAAAGTAATCAATTAGCAAATTTTTGCAATAAATTATACAAATATCGTTAAACTACCACTTTCAAGGAGTAACACGTATTGTTGCATAAATTCGAAAAATATACTACACATTTGGTAGTCTCGTAACAATTTAATATTTTTTAATGTTTTGTAATTATGTATAACTAGAAGACCCGGCAAACTTCGCCTCGCCCCATTTTAATACATTCAGAAAACTCAGTAGAGGTGATATGATAAACAATGTTTTTCGATTAGTATTCCGCCGCAAAAACAAATAACGAAGTCGTTTCTCCAAAATGCGAAAAGGCAATTTTCAGATGACCGCACGAAAAACAGGAAAATTAGAGTTTAATCCCACATACTTCCAACGATTGGCCTTGCGATTTATTGATTTTCATCTTTATCCCAACTGTTGATTTTGCATTCTCGCATCAATTTCGCCGTTGCCGAATTCTTGGTCATTGTGTACTTTGGCTTGTGAAGATTCATTGGCAGTTTTACAGCGGAATTTGCAGTTCGACTGCATTCCAACAATGTGGCAGCCGTGCCAGAGAATGCAGCGGCCAACGTTATTTGAGATCTTAACCGAATTGTTGTCAGAATCAACAAAAAAATTTATTGCCTGTCCCACCCGGAGCATCAAGAAAGTAAATGCCTGCCGTTTCACCGTCAACAACCTTCATCAGCGAATCGTACACCGTCTTGTACTCGTCATTTAACAGCAGCACATTTGTTCGAACTCTTTCGGTCAGCTCATCTCGATTGTAGTCTTGCTCCCGTTAAAATTCGCGATCCAATACAGCTTGCATCGAGCCATTTGGCGCTGGTATTCCCATTGTCGACAGCAGATTGCCGCACATCATTAGCACGCACATGTCATCCGGTCGGGTTCGATGGATGACATGTGACTCCGATGATCGCAAACAATCTACGAATTTGAATCGCTGAAGCAGAAACGCAAGCATTGAGCCCATTTTCGAGCACCTTTAAATTTCGGCAGCCTCCCGAAATGCGGCACACAGAACTTCATCCACTGTGCGCAGGGAATTGAAGGATAGCAAAGAAAGCAGCATTAGCGTTGATGAACTGTGTATAGTATGACTAATTTTGGACGACATTTTCGTCATCTAAGATTTTATCGTCTTAAGGGAGAAGTTATCCAGCAAATAACTGTCCCTAAAAAACTACAAAGTCGTTAACGAATGAATGCCCGAATCCAATTGGATAACTTCATTTTTTCACACGTAAAGTCATTTTCTAAAAAAATTATCAAATTGATAAATATTGCATAGGATATCAATATATTTTTTTTATCTAAATGCTATTTACTTACTTACTTACTTAAGTGGCCAGTTACAATTTACGAAACGTAGTTCATAAATTTGAGGCCTGAAGTAATAAAGAATTCCACACGCTTCGGTCTTCTGCGTGTGTTCTCCAGTTAGTCCTACCAGATGATGGCACATCGCCTACCACTTGGTCCTTCCAACGGAGTTTGGGTCTCCCTGCTCTGCGCCGTCCTTCAGGTTCGTCTTCAAACACCTTTCTCGCTGGAGCATTTACATCCATCCTGGCAACATGTCCCAGCCATCGAAGTCGTTGGATTCTGACTCTTTTAGCTACGTCGATGTCGTGGTAATGCTCATACAGCTCATGGTTCATCCGATGGCGAAACTGGCCTTCGACACAGATAGGTCCATATATTTTTCGGAGTACTTTTCTCTCGAATAGTTCCAGGTTTTGTATGTCCGTTGTAGTAAGCACCCATGATTCGGCACCATACAACAGAACAGGTAAGATAAGCACCTGGTATAGCTGTTTCTTAGTATTCCGAGAGAAGGTGGTGTTACTAAAGTGCTGCCGAAGTCCGTAGAAACATCTATTGGCTAGCACTATTCTCCGTTTAATTTCTTGGCTGACATTATTCATCTTGTTGACGGAAGATCCGAGGTAGGTAAATTCGTCGACTACCTCAAAACAATAATTGTCAACGTTCACGGTGCGTCCCCATCGAGAGGACTCTTTGTTCGTCGAAATCATTATTTTTGTTTTGTCCTCGTTGACCGCTAAACCCATTTTTGCTGACTCCTTTTCTAGCGATGAGAAAACTGCAGTAACATCCCGCAGATTTCGGCCAATGATATCTATATCATCGGCGTAGGCTAGTGGCATGTGGCTTTTGTGGAGTATGGTGCCAGACATGTTGATACCAGCCTTTCTCATCCCCTTCTCCATAACTATGTTAAATAGTGTACAGGACAGGCTATCGCCCTGCCTGAGACCTCTTTCCGTGTTGAATGGTTCAGACTGATCCTTACCAATCTTAACCGAGGATTTGGTGTTGTCTAAGGTACATTTGCAAAGTCGAATCAGCTTTGCAGGAATACCAAACTCAGACATGGCCTCATAAAGCCTATTCCTTATCGGAGAGTCGAAGGCAGCTTTGTAGTCGACAATGAGGTGGTAGGTGTCGATCTGCTTTTCATGGGTTTTTTCCAGGATTTGTCGTAAGGTGAATATTTGATCCGTCGTAGATTTGCCAGGTCTAAAGCTGCACTGATATGGTCCAATTAGTTTTTCTAGAATTGGCTTTAGACGTTCACACAATATGCTTGAAAGGACCTTGTACGCAATTGGTAATAGGCTTATTCCACGGTAGTTCTTACATTCACTACGATCTCCTTTCTTGTATATGGGACATAACAGACTGAGACTCCAATCCTCGGGCATGCTCTCCTCTTGCCAGATGTTCTCCATGAGCTGATGCATGCTCCTAATCAGCTCCTCCCCGCCAGCCTTAAACAATTCAGCAGGGAGACCATCGGCTCCAGCAGCTTTGTTGTTTTTAAGGCGGGAGATGGCCATACGTATCTCGCTCTGGCTCGGAGGTGGACAGTTAATACCATCGTCATGGATTGGAGCGGGGTCTTCTGGAGTGGTGTCAGTATCCAGTAAATTTCTAAAGTGATCTCTCCATATCTTTAGAACGTTATCCGGGTCCGTCACTAGCTGACCATCGCTGTCCTTGCAGGAGGGCAACCCTGTTCCACGCATTCTCGCTTTCACTCTCTTGTAGAATTTTCGTGCTTCCCCTCTACTTCGGAGCAACTCAGTGCACTCGTCCTGCCTCTTCTTCAGCTTCTTCTTTTTTCTTCTAAAAAGACGCGTTGCCTGTCGTCTCTTCTCCCTGTGCCGTTCACGAACAGCTCGCGTTGCCATTGGCTGCAGTTTCGCCCTGTATGCAGCAACCGTCTCTCTCGTGGCATTGCGACATTCATCATCGTACCAGGCATCTTCTTGAGACGGCTTTGAGTACCCAAGTACGCTTCTCGCAGCCCGTTCTAAGGAGTCGGCTATATTTTGCCACTGCGAGGTTATATTGTCAGGGGTTGGAGCATTCCGCAGCAGTTGAGTTAGGTGGTTGGAGTAGGCGTTTGCTACCTCTGTGGTCCGCAGTTTACCGATGTCCAGCTTTCGTTGTGCCTGGTTACGTACGTTTTTCGCCATGCTTAGTCTTGTGCGTACCTTAACTGCGGTAAGGAAGTGATCGGAGTCAATGTTCGCACCCCTAATCACTCGTACGTCCAGAACACTCGATGCGTGCCTTCCATCGACTACCACATGATCAATCTGATTCCTTGTCAATTGATCTGGAGATAACCATGTTGCCTTATGAATATTTTTATGGTCAAATCTAGTGCTGCAAACTACCATATTTCTTGCTATTTATCTCACTAAATTCTCCAACCAACATTTATTCTAAATTTTTTGCGTTTTTACGGAATTTTCCTTCGAAAATCCATTCGTGACGATTGTACACAAAATTCCATACTTTTCCGAAGGATTTCCCCAACATTTTCTTGGATAAAAACATCTTACCAATTACGAACAATTGGAAAAATTTTTTTAGCAAAATGGGCCAGCCGTTCTCACTTGATGAATTACTATACACTTTTCACACCTTTTTTATACATATAGATTTCGGAATAATCCGAAATTTTCCAAGCTACACAACGAATTTTCCACCTTTACGTCGTTGGAAATCATCAAATCAAGCGATACAATGGAAAATTTAGACAAAAAATTCAAAACTTTCGGTCTGTTTCCGGAATTTTCTGAGTTTTCCACCAAGAATTTTTCGATTTTAACATTCGAAAAGTAATTCCGGAATGATTATCCGAATTTTTTCACATTTACATCATCCAAAATTTTCGACTTTTTTCGGAACTGAAAAAAATTTCAGCAGAATCGGTTCAGCCGTTCTCAATTGATGAATTACTATTCATTTTTTACACCATTTTTATATATATAGATATTTGATCTTCTTTAAATTTCGTATACGCAATCGTTTTAGTAAGCAATTTGTATCGGCTGGTGAGCGCGGTAACTCGAGTGAAACTTCACTGAACCTTATGCAAATTAACCAGTACTAATGTTTTCTAAAATTAAGTTATGGTAGTGTGAGTAGGCAGGCACCCATCTGGTACCGAAAACCGAAATATTTTTCACACGCCTTCTGGTACCTCCCATACAAATGATCTAATTCATCCTCTTACTTTTACATACATATCTTTTTGGAAAATTGCAGTGAAATCATCTACGCTTATAAAAATTTGACTCAGAAATGAATACGGATTACACAGGCTAAATTCTCTGGTACCTCCCATACAAATTGACCTATTTTTGGAAAAATACTGTAGGATATTTGAATTCGATCAGTTAAATTATCTTATAATAGTATACAAAGAATCAGAAAACCCGAACCTTTGCATACCACTTCCGGTACCTCCCATACCAATAACTCATATCACCATCATATGTAACAGGCTTATTATTTTTTGGTAACTACACTGAATTTTATCATATTTGTCACAAGGTAAACGTTTATTAAACGTTGACTGCGAATAAAAATTGTGCTGACCCAACTAAAAGCTTCTACACAAATTACAAATAACCTTTTCTACAGTTTTACTTTACCATTTACACCTCGCCAGCAGAAATATAATAATAAACAAGTAAATTTTTTTAAAAATCAATAAATTTCAATAACTCGAGAGTTAAACATAGGGTGAGAGTATTTATCAGTCAGATCACGACTAACAGAAAATTCTGCACTGGTTTTTAATATCTCTTAACAAATGCCTTGAAATCTAATTTTTTTTAATTCACATGAATATTTTATACTGCGATATCCACTGTATCATAATATCTGCGAGTAAACTTTTGTCGCACCACACGTACTTTGAGTTTAAGTGTGATACATAAATAGAGACAAAGACAATACCTATATCACGTTTACTCGTGTCACTTATTTTAAGATTTCCCCTCACTAATGTCTTAAATTGACTTTCATTTTAGTTATTTAACTTGTTTTATACTGGACCGTCCTCAAAGAGTATAGATATGCAAAGAGAGTTTGATTTACTGGCATTTAACTATGTTAAATATCAACAATATGAAAAAAAACGATTTAGTGAACTCGAGCATCTTAATAGAGTATTTTCCTACAATTAGAAAATTGAACATTTTTTAAATCATTTGGTGCAAGATCGGCTTACCTCAAAAATAACAATACCGAGCAACGTGCATTGACTTCCACCTTGCAAAGCATAAAGAAATCACGATATATTCAAGATAGACAGCTAAATGTCCACGAATTTTAGCAATATCCAGATGTTAGAGCGCTACAAGTATTCTCAAAAATTTCCTCTCCATTTATAAGCTATGAACAATTAAGACAACAAAAGACACTTGTGTATACAAAAATTTCAAATAAATATATGTAGTAGTATAACTATTCCGAACACGTCGAAAAATGAAACGGTTGCAAATCGCATTCTTCTCGTTTTGAACTTCGTCGTTAATTCATATTTAAGATGTTTTAAATTGACTCTGTGAGACTTCATTAGCATTACATGTTGCACGTCGTCATCTACGATGGCTGTAAAGTGGACATTCGCCAGTTAATACAAATAGTATTCCCAAACATTTAGAACAAATATAAATTCTGTACACGTGCAATAAAGATGTCGTCTACATTCTCGCCCAACAAATTTATAAGCGTAACGTGAATTATTTATATCCCGATCTAATCGTTGTTAACCTTATTTGCCAGTCAAAATATCGCGAAATGAGTGTACTCACTTGTTTGATCAGTTTTAAACATCATTAAATCACATTTGTGACTTATTTAGTGCCATCTCTTCTCGAATTGAGACAATCTGCGAAGAACAAACCAGGTGTGTTACTGAATGAATATAACGTATTAAATTTTATAGCTTTAAAGCGTTTTGAATTGAGACACGTGTCAATGTAAAAACTAATTTTGAATATATTTAGAAAATATTCCACAAATTTGGGAAAATAAATCGTACATTAATGTTGTTTAACATAATTAAACTACGCAATAAAATGCAAGAAATTGTAAGGTAATTATTTTCAAATATGCCGAAGCTCAGATACGCTTCACCATTTGTAAAAATTCCATATTTTAGATAAACAAAAAAAAAACTCATACTACCAAGTTCCAAAAAAACTTCTTACTTAATATGAATAATTCAATTATCATAAAATTCTTGTTTTATAGATTTTTTGTTAACAAAAAGGGGAGTAATTACGGATGGAGTTAAGATCGTTATCGATGTTCTCTGTAATAATAAAATATTTCCGTGAATCTAATGCCTATCTGTACTGAAACTATTATCGTACTGTTAACTAACTATAAATGAGAAATCCATATGATCCAATGTACATAGAGTGTTCAAATACCTACTTTTTTTAGAAACCCGGTTTCCGAGTTATTTGAAAAATTGATTTTTTAGAAAAATCGGATTTCAAATACAGCATTTAAAAGAAAACCGGTTTTTTCGGTTTTTTCCTAAAAAGTTAAAAATATTTATAAAAAAAATTATTTGGTTTAAAAAATGGAAGTCTAGCTACGCCCCATCTGGTACCTCCCATACCCATCAGGTACCACCCACTTTAGAAATCGATTAATATTCTTAATAGATCCAACCTGATCGTGACCAAATTCTGTTTTTAGTAGGGCTCAAACAGGATACAATTTTAAAGAAACAATTTGGAAGCCAAGCCACGTACCTGCTGGTATCTCCCATACAAATGCACCATTCCGCCCACTTCTGAGATGGAGTAGTTATATTAATACACCCACCGTGATCGTGTCTAAATTCTGTATTTAGTAAAGCTAAATCAGGATAAAGTTTTTAAGTCTACCCACGCCCCTTCTGGTACCTCCCATACAAATGTACCATTTCGCCCATTTTAGAAAACGGGTAATGATGTCAATATACTAGAAAATTTACTATTGTGTCAATTCTTCTGTTTCGTTTAAAATTCAATTTCAAATTAATTTAGAAAAAAATTTTTAACGTTTTATAAACAAGAATCTTTTAAGAAGCTTTGGAAAATTTTAAAATTAAATTTCAAATTAATTTAGAAAAATCTTATTACATTTTATAAACAAGAATGCTTTTAAAAGCTTTGTAAAATTCTAAAATTCAATTTCAAACTAATTTAAAAAAAACCGAGTACCCGATGGAAAAAACTCGGTTAAACCGGTTATTCGAAAATGCCATTTTTGCAAAAACCGGTTTACGGTTTTTCGGTTTCGGTTTTGAACACCCTAAATGTACATTTACATTTGTTTTATTACGAACAACAACTTACTACTACTACTACTAAATTGGCCCACTACAACTTACGAACATGGTTCATATATAAGAGGCCTGAAGTATTAAAGAATTCCACACGCTTCGGTCTTCTGCGTGCGTTCTTCAGTTAGTCCTACCAGATGGTGGCACGTGGCCAACCACTTGGACCTTCCTGCAAAGTTTGGGTCTGCCTACTCTGCGCCGTCCTTCAGGTTCGCTTTCAAACACCTTTCTCGCTGGAGCATATACATCTATCCTGGCAACATGTCCTAGCTATCGTAGTCGTTTGATTCTGGCTCTTTGTCGATGTCGTGGTACAGCTCATACAGCTCATGGTTCAGCCGATGGCGAAACTCGCCGTCGACACAGATAGGTCCATATATTTTTCGAAGTACTTTTCTCTCGAATACTATAGGTTTTATAGGTCCGTTGTCGTAAGCACCCACGATTCGGCAGAATACAACAGAACGGGTAAAATTAACACCTGATTCAGCTGTTTCTTTGTATCTCGAGATAAGGTGGTGTTACTAAAGTGCTGCCGAAGTCCATAAAAATATCTATGGCTAGCACTATTCTCCGCTTAATTTCTTGGCTGACATTATTTTTTATGTTGACGGAAAATCCGAGGTAGGTAAATTCATCTACTACCTCAAAACAATAATTTTCAACATTGACGCTGCGTCCCCACTCTTTGTTCGTCGGAATCATTATTTTTGTTTTGTCCTCGTTGACCGCTAAACCCATTTTTGCCGACTCCTTTTCTAGGGATGAGAAGACTGAAGTAACGTCCCACAGATTTCGGCCAATGATATCTATATCATCGGCGTAGGCTAGTGGCATGTGGCTTTTGTGGAATATGGTGCCAGACATGTTGACACCAGCCTTTCTCATCACCTTCTCCATAACTATATTAAATAGTGTACAGGACAGGCTATCGCCCTGCCTGAGACCTCTTTCCGTGTTGAATGGTTCAGACTGATCCTTACCAATCTTAACCGAGGATTTGGTGTTGTCCAAGGTACAGTTGCAAGTCGAATCAGCTATGCAGGAATCCCAAATTCAGACAAAGCCTCATATAGCCTATTCCTTATTGGAGAGTTGAATGCATCTTTGAAATCGACAAAGAGCTAGTAGGTGTCGATCTGCTTTTCATGATTTTTTTCCAGGATTTGTCGTAAGGTGAATATTTGATCCGTCGTAGATTTACCAGGTCTAAAGCCGCACTGATAAGATTAGTTTTTTTACAATTAACTTTAGACGTTCACACAATATGCTCGAAAGGACCTTGTGCGCAATTGTTAATAGGCTTATTCCACGGTAGTTCTTACATTCACTACGATCTCCTTTCCTTTCTTGTATATGGGACATAAAAGACTGAGACTCCAATCCCCGGGCAAGCTCTCCTCTAGCCAGATGCTCTCCATGAGATGATACATGCTCCTAATCAGCTCCTCCCCGCCTGCCTTAAGCAATTCAGCAGGGAGACCATCGCTCCAGCCGCTTTGTTGTTTTTAAGGCGGGATATTCCAACACGTTTTTCGCTCTGGCTCGGAGGTGGACAGTTAATACTATCGTCATGAGTTGGAGCGGGGTATTCTGGAGTGGTGTCCGTATGCAGTAAATTTCTAAAATGATCTCTCCAGATCTTACTAGCTGGCCATCTCTGTCCTTAGGAGGACAACCCTGTTCCACGCATTCTCGCCTTAACTCTCTGGTAGAATTTTCGGGCTTTCCCTCTACTTCGGAGCAACTCTGTGCACTCATCCTGACCTTTCTTCAGCTCCTTCTTTTTCCGTCTAAAGAGACAAGTTGCCTCTCGCCTCTTCTCACTGTGCCGTTCACGAACAGCTCGCGTTGCCATTGGCTGCAGTTTCGTCCTGATGCTGCATCGTCTCTCTCTAGGCATTGCGTGGAATCGTACCAGGCATCTTCTTGAGACGGCTTTGAGTACTCAAGTACGCTTCTCGCAGTCAGTTGTATGGAGTCGGCTATATATTGCCACTGTGAGGTAATATTATCGGGCGTTGGAGCATTACGTAGGAGTTGAGTTAGGTGGTTGGAGTAGGCGTCTGCTACCTCTTTGGTCCGCAGTTTACCGTTCGTTGCACCTGGTTACGTAAGTTTTTCGCCATGCCTAGCCTATTGCGTACTTTAACTGCGGTATGGAAGTGTTCGGAGTCAATGTTCGCACCACTTATCACTCGTACGTCTAGAACACTCGATGTGTGCTTTCCATCGACTATCTGTTTCCTCTTCAATTGATCTGGAGATAACCATGTTGCCTTATGAATATGTTGATGGTCAAATCTAGTGCTGCTAATAACCAGAGAAATCAATCAATCTGATGCCATTGTTCGACTTTTCGGTGTGCAGACTGAATTTTCCAATGGTAGGCTCAAATTCGGTCCCCCGCCTATTTTAGCATTAAAATCGCCTAGTGCAATTTTGATGTCATGGCTTGGGCTACAGTCATATACATTTACTAGGCTCTCGTAGAACTCGTCTTTGTCCTCATCGCTTTTCTCTTCTGTCAGAGCATGGGCACTTATGAGTGTTATGTGGAAAAACTTTGTTTTGACTCTTATGGTGGCTATACGCTCACACACCGGGTTGAACCTTGAGACTAGGTGTTGCAGTCTCTTGCCAACTACAAATCCACATCAAAAATCTCATGCAATCACTGTAGTAGATGTTGCATGTCTGCATGCGCTAGCACCCGTGTCCCGTCCACCGGATTTCCTGTAAAGCGGTTATGTCAGCCTTGTATTCTTCGAGGACTTCCGCCAGTTGGATGGAGGCACCTGGTCTATATAGTGTTCTAACGTGCCAGGTACATATCCTCAAATCATGGTCCTTAATTCGTTTGCGGTGGTCCTCAACATTTTGGAGGGTCAGTTTTATTATTTTCTTATTTCTTTCTTTTCAAACTTTAGTGGCGGGTAGCAAGCCCAGTGCACGCAGTTTTCTCCTCCTGGCAGAATTTTATTACAGCCGCCCATTATGGGTCAGACGCTAACCAGGGTACCGCTCACTCTGACCAAACGTGCCTGGCTTTTAGGTTTGGCCCCTCACAGTTAACCGTGCTCTAACGGGTGTCAAAGGCAAGTTTTCAGGCGTCACCACGTGGAGGTACTCCGTCCGCAGTTGTACCACGAATACGGAGCTCTGTGAGTAGACATGAAGTGCGATTGGCAAGGATCGCTCTGGGTTTGCCAAGTAAAACCGATCAGAAGCTTTACCTTGCATCACACTCCCGACGCCCACGAACAACAACTTGGTAATTTTTGTTTCAAAAAATTTTCAATAACTTTTCTTAAGAGAATTAAAAAAAATAAAAATCGAAAATAACTATTATTTAATGAGGGATATAATATAAATCAAAAATAACTCTCGAGCGTTATAATAACAATCAGAAATAGTTGTTGTTTGAGACTTTTATCATTAAAATTAGAAAATTAAAGTTTATTTTTGTAATATTCTATAGAGAGAGTAAAACCAATATATTGGTACATTTAAAATAGTTTTTACACATTTCCTTCACATTGATTTTTATATTTGAAAAGTCGTTTAATAACAGTTATCTTCGGCCTCTGGTTTTAGCTCGTGTATTTTTTAGAAATGTTGCAGTATAACACAAGAATAGACGTTTTAAGCAAAATCACATTTGCTAGATACGATTTTGATTCATAATTCGTTCATTACATTTTTGAAATAGATATCAAGTAAGTAACTGTTCCTTTTCCAGGCGATTTGCTCAATATATTCGAGTTTTGTAGCAGATCTTTTGGCTTAGTCGTAAATCTTATATATAAAAATGAATTGCTGTGCAGTTGTCTCGCTAAAACTCAAAAACGGCTGGACCGATTTTCAAAATTTTTTTTTTGTTTTGTTCGCTATAGCTTCCGGATGGTTTAAAAGGTTTTATTTTTTCAAAAAGTGGGCGGCGCCACGCCCCTTTTTTCAAATATCGCTCAGACGGCCTTTCTAATAGACCGATTGATATGAAAATTTTACCAAGTGGTACTGTTGACCTGTTGATAGTCCCTGGCTATATTTGGTTGCGATTGGATAAAGGGGCGTGGCACCGCCCATACAACTTGAAAATTAAAAGAGCTATATCTCATGAATTATCAGAGGTATGAAGATGAGATTTGGTATATATGTTGTTCGTACAGTTAGAATTACAGCCAGGGTGCAAGTGGGCGGTGCCACGCCCCCTTTTCAAAAATTGCTCTAACGGCTTTTCTAATAGATCGATTGATACAAAAATTTTACCATGAGGTACTGTTGACCTGTAGATAGTTCCTGACTACATTTGGTTGTAATTGGATAAAGGGACGTGGCACCGCCCATACAACTTGAAAATCGATAGGGCTATACCTTATGAACTATCAGAGGTATGAAGATGAGATTTGGTATATATGTTGTTGGAGCAGTATTAGTTACAGTAAGGGTGGAAATTGGCTGTTCCTTTTTAAAACATACAGTTATAACTGTCAAAATTCCACAGTATATTGCTGTTCGCCTAGAGATATGAACAGTAAGGTGGGCCAATTTTTTTATTCGCAAAAATCGTAATCAAAACCGGAATCTACGATGAATTTTAAGAAAATTTCACCAATAATCTTTGTGTCTAAAATGAGCACAAACCGAAAACTTCAGATATATATTTTTTTAAAACTCTCTGCGTAAAACTGACTTCCCAACAAACTAAATGAAGTATTACAGAAGGAAATCTATGTATGGTTAAAAAGTTATGGCCTCTGAGAGTTGGCATACAGAAATTAAGTTTTTAAAAATCATTTTTCAGAATATTGGGTGGCATCCCAATAAAAAAATCTAAAATATTCTATTCTCATCGGAATGGTAGGTAAAAATTAGACCCGGGGCCCATAGGTCTGAAGTAACTGAATAATTGCTCTCTACCTGAAATATTCATGTTTTTCAGCGCAAACTAGGAATTGATTTTAAACACATAGTTTCTTAGTGAAATTTTCTAAGAATTCTTCGTACATTCCGATACTGGTATACGATTACCACTTTTTTTTTTACGCGAACTAATTGATTCGCCCTAATGAACAGGCTATTTCAAACTAAATAAGTAAAAAGTGCCGAGGCGCTGCCCACGCACTTCAATAGTTAACTTTTTAACTGTATCAAATAATGGTCCGTATACCAGGCAGGACACATAGTAGCTGCGCAGACTAAAATAGTGATTTTTTTAATTTACTTTCCATGTATGTATTTTTCAATTATTTTTCAGGAAGCCGAATCGGTAATAAATCATATAGATAGAAAAATTAAGCAATATTCGTTGTAGTTATACTACAATGGTTAAATTTTAATAGTATATCAGAGGTAACATTTGCAAACATTTGTAAATAACCTATGCATGGGGTATTTTTCTTGGCATATAGAACTTCTGATAGGTATGTGTAAATCTAGCTGTCATACCAATGAAGTGTGATAGACTTTCTTTTATTTAGTATACTTTGCAAAATCACCATGTAAAAACTACACAAGAACAACGTTAACAAGTATTGCAAATTTATTTTCAAAATGAATGTTCTGTTCGCCAAACTTATGGAGCTCTTTGTGGAGTTGAGGGTGCATATAATGATCCATCTGAGCAGCTAATAGAAGCCATCGACGCTGTAGACGTTAGTGTGACAGGGGACTTGAATTTATCGAACCGACGTCTTTCTTAGCAACTCGGTCTCTGCAATTGCTGAGGAAAGATCTTGGCCCACATTCATATAGAATCCAACTGGGAGAAGAACTAGAGCCAATGGGCGACCAATTGATTTTTTATTTATCATGTCATTGCACATTGTTTGATGGAGAAATGGTTCCAACACGACGGTGTAAAATGCCATACAGCGCGTGAGACCATCACTTTGTTAAGCCAAACATTGGTGACCGAATTATCCCAAAAAATGGTAATACGAGTTCAGTATTCAGTATTCGGGAATATTTTTGATCCGTGTGAGAAGAAGACATGACAAAAGAAGTTTTTATGGCTAAAGGCATAAAGCTTTAAACGGAATTTTCATTTGCGGTCAATAGGAGAAGGCATAACAAAAATGTTTATTTAGAGATAGTTAGTGTACAGATGGTTCCCGCTACTACGGATCAAAATAAATAATTTTGATCTTTAGAGGAATGTCTGTTTCCGATTTGTGGAAGAAGTGGTTTTTCGCCCTACATACAGAAAAAACTTAATCTACATGCCGGCTCTATAGTGCTCTATAGTGACTTTGCTGATGAACTTTTTATTAGCATTTACAACAATAAAACTTAATTGGTTAACTTTAATGTTAGGGAGTTACTTTAAATAAGTTACATAAGTAAATAAACTCAATATATTATTGTCGAGCTTAAGTACCGTTTTCAAAGTACTTTGTAGACCCAAATGTGAAATATATTACAAGTTAATATGCAATAGCGAAGCATTGCCGGGCCCACTAGTCACTTATAAAATCTTATTAATTACTTAGAAAATTAAAAAAAAAAGCAATTCAAATATGTCTGGCGTTCGGCTAGTATTAAACTCAGTTAGACACATCCAACAATTATTGTGTTTAATGGTCAAGCAATCGTTTCATTAAAATGGCTCACATTACAAAATATTTTGTATTCACAGAAATTACGCTGCGGGTTTTGCGCCATTGTTTCATGTGTGGTTTTTTATAGTTGGAATGAAATTAACTAAAAAATTCACTTTTTATTTTTCCCTAACCATAGGGCAATAAACTAATAAAAATCACTATATGATGTGCTTTTGTTTTTGTGTATTTTTTGTTTTTCTTAGTGTTTTTATTTTTACATTTTTTTTTTAAAAAAAGAAAAAGCTAACTGTCACGTGTAAAATGTGTTTGCAAGTTGGTGGAATAAAATTAATTTTAAGTACATGATTGGAATTTTAGAAATTTCATTCACATCTTAAACGTTCATTAATCAGCTTTCGAAAGCAGACCTAGGCGTCAATAAGATGCGTATTGTTGTTTTCAATTCGAAATAGAGAGAAAAAATTTTCGTCTTTACAAACAAATCAAATAGCAAATGATTACTTAATATGGAAAAAATAATAGTTGTAGAAAGGATGTATATTGATGGGAATAACAAAACTATTTTATAATCGTAAGAGATTTATTGAAAATATGTCAAAGTTGTTTGTGTATATTTGTATTGGATATTTTGATAACATTTTCAAAGTGTCAATTTGTTGACGTCAAATTAATTATTGACCAAATATTAGCAAGTGCGGTAGCAGTATGTAAACAAAACATTCATTTTGATTTTATTATTATGATAACACCAGTTTACAAATCTTTATTTTTTATCAGCTGCAGAGTTCTAAATAATTTTTTTCTATAGATTTCGGCCTCCTAAACACGAATATGAGATTTAAAAATTTTTCCTCTGATTAGTTTTCAAGATATGAATTTTTGAATTATTTTGCAAATTTTTTATGAGATGCATCAGCTTATTGGAGAATAATTCGTAAACGCATTCAACGATTTGGACAAGAAGGGTCTCCAATTAAAGGTAATGTGCTCCCCTAAAACATTTCTATACAAGCTTTTAACATCGATTGGGTAGTCCTGATGGAAGGAGCAATTAAAGTTTAAAAAACAAATTTTTTTGTGCAAAAATCACTGATTTAAATTGATAAAAAAATTTATAAAAAATATTAATGGCAAAAATAAATCCAATTTCAAAAATTGAGTATAAAGATTGGACTTTCCCGGGGAAAACAAGCCATCATATTTAAAAATTGGGTGATTAGAGGGAGAGTAACACGTTTTGAAATAGGACACTACAAATCATAAATTTTTTGATTTTAATCATATCACGGTAGGCTTAGAGCTAAACTTTACGTTGCATGAAAATGACGATAAAAAGTGGAAATGCCACTGTATTATGGGTTGATTATGCATCACGAAAATGTTTAATTTGAAATCCTAGCTGATCATTTTTAGAAAATATCGATATTTTTCATTTTTGCCGACTGGACCAAAAGTCTTTTTACTTTTTAAACGATGACAGTAAAAAACCGGACCAATGAAATAAAAACTGTTTGATTGTTATAAAAGTACACAAACAGGGATTCTTGTATGATCATTGATTATTTTGACATTGCGTCAATTTGGAGGCTGGAAGTGCATTTTAAGCCCATATTTTTAAAAAATCTCTATATTTTTAATTTTTAAACCGCGTAACAGCCTAACAAGAATTTGTTCAGTATTAGAAAAGTGGAATATTTATTAATTGCAATATAAGCAAATATATATCTGGTTTAAAAATGGAAAATATCGATATTTTTCAAAAATGTAGGCTTACAATGCACTTTAAATCTCCAGGTTGCAGCAATGTCAAAATAATCAATGATCATGCATAAATCCCTGTTTGTGTACTATTATAATAAATAAACAGTTTTTATCTGAAATGTCCAGTTTTCTACTGTCGTCGTTTAAAAAGTAAAAAGACTTTTGGTCCAGTCGGCAGAAATAAAAAATATCGATATTTTCTAAAAATGATCAGCTAGGATTTCAAATTAAACTTTTTCGTGATGCATGATCAACCCATAATACAGTGGCATTTCCACTTTTTATCGTCATTTTCATGCAACGTAAAGTTTAGCTCTAAGCCTACCGTGATATGATTAAAATCGAAAAATTTATGATTTGTAGTGTCCTATTTAAAAACGTGTAACTCTCCCTCTTATCACCCAATTTTTATATATGATGGCTAGTTTTCCTCGGGAAAGTCCAATCTTTATACTCAATTTATGAAATTGGATTTATTTTTGCGATTAATATTTTTTATAAATTTTTTTATCAATTTAAATCAGTGATTTTTGCACAAAAAATTTTGTTTTTTAAACTTTAATTGCTCCTACCATCAGAACTACCCAATCGATGTTAAAAGCTTGTATAGAAATGTTTTAGGGGAGCACATTACCTTTAATTGGAGACCCTTCTTGTCCAAATCGTTGGATGCGTTTACGAATTGTTCTCCAATAAGCTGATGCATCTCATAAAAAATTTGCAAAATAATTCAAAAATTCATATCTTGAAAACTAATCAGAGGAAAAATTTTTAAATCTCATATTCGTGTTTAGGAGGCTGAAATTTATAGAAAAAAATTATTTAGAACTCTGCAGCAAAATGGCTGTAAACTAGTGTAATTAGGCAATAATTTATTTTGAATCTACCAAATGCCACAAATTTGCACATAGAGTAAGCATTTGTCATGCAGGGAGAAATACTCACTAATTGATGACTTATCATTTGTCAGTGACGTTCCATCATATGATGATCAACCTTTCTGATGAATTGTAAAGTTTTAGATACTGGTTTAATTGGAACATTTTTTGGTTATATTGACACAAATATTCAATATCTTTAATTAAGTTCCTATCTTAATGTAAGAAATTAAACTAATAACACATATTGTAAGGGGATTTTTTTAAATATTCCATAGGTGTGAATAAAGTGTACATTTGAAACAATATTTGTTTTTTTACTTGCTTGGCACAAAAACATAAGCGAACGACAACGTTCGACATCGTGGGACAGGTAATGTGTCTATAAAAATTTTGGTATAAAAAATAAAAAGGATACTTCTAAAATATATCTATTTTTGTTTTTAAATGTTAAAACTATTTCAAAAATTGTTGAATAGATCGATTAAGTCACCTTCACCACCTCAATGTTTGCGACAGTACCTCGAAAGGACAAGCATAAGACAGGACTAGTAAAATGTTTTCGAAAAGCTAACAGGAGTTATCCTGTGAATAGGAGAAGGGAAGAAAATAAGTAAATATTGACCAAAAATAATGAACTCAGACCTAGAAAACTAACATATAAAATTTGATCAGCATAGTTCAAAGCGCAGCCTTCAATTTTCTAATTTGAGTCTTTCTGATTATTATTCATTTGGGATAAACCAGAACCTCTCTTTGAAGGTACCTAAGCAGCTTACAACGTCATAGCGATCACGTATTCCTCGGACAATGCGACTGAACATCCGTTCAGTGGTAGCAAATGTGAGAAGGCGAAATGTTGAGTAACTTAATCGGCATGCTACCATCGATGCGTCTTAGGAATTAGGTAACACAAGTTACTGAAGCTCAACATAGAGGCTCTCTTAGTGGCTTTGGCAGCCTCTGTAACATCTTTGTTTATAAATAAAAATATATACGGTAAATTAAAAAATATCTTGGAATTTAAAAAACTTTTTTATCGTTGCGAAAAAAACCTGACTTATGGGGGTAAAAACCGAGATTCCGAAAGAAACTTCTAGAACTTGACTTCGGAGTCAAAAGTGACTTGACTGAGTATAGCTGTTGTCATTCTAAGAACATTGATATATCACACGTTACGATCGGACTATAAATGGAGACACAGGAAATAAAAAACCCATTGCGCGGGGTCTAGGGGCGTGGCAAAGAAAATAAAAAAAAAATGTTGAATAAGATTTTTAATTATCTTTTATTCTAGGGGGTGACCAGCAAAACTTTTTTTATTTGTATGAAGTGCGACCCACCTTACTGTCCACCACCGAGCCAAAACGAGATCAGAAGATAATTTCACGGCTTAAAAATAATAAAGCTGCGGGAACCAATGGACTGCCGGCAGAGCTTTTTAAAGCCGGTGTCGATGAGCTGGTAAGATGCATGCATCAGCTCGTAAACACGATTTGGCTTAGTCCGATGATTGGAATCCCAACTATCGCGGGATTAGCCTTTTAACATCGCATACAAGGTCTTGCCTTTTGTGCTATGTGAAGGGCTAAAGCCCATTCTGGCGAACATAATTGGACCTTATCAGTGTGGCTTTAGACTTGGTAAATCCACGACTGACCAGATATTCACACCACCACAAATCCTGGAGAAAACCCAAGAAATGCATATCGCCACCTATCATCCGTTCATCGACTACAAAGCTGCATTCGACAGTCCGATACGAAAAATTGTTTGATGCTACGGCTGAGTTTGGTATACCCGCGAAGCAAATAGGACTTTGCGGGATGACACGAAGTCTTCAGTGAAAATTGGCAAAAATCTGTCAGAGCCATTTTCTACCAAGCGAGGCTTTAGAAGTCTGGCGATAGTCTGTCCTGCGATCTCTTTAACATGGTAATGGAAGGTTGTAGTAAACAGGAATGGTACCATCTTTAACAAAAGTCACATGCTGCTTGTGTATGCCGATGATATAGATATGATTGGCCGGAGATTGCAGGATGTGACTGCGGCTTTTTCAAGCATTGAAAAGCAGTCGACGGAAGTGGGTCTAGTGATAAATGAGGACAAAACCAAGTTGTTTGTTTCAACAAACAAAGAGTTCACTCATCTGGGACGCTGCGTGAACGTTGACAACTGTAACTTTGAAGTGGTAGATAATTTTGTCTACCTTGGCTCCGACATAAACAAAGTTAATAATGTCAGCCTAAAAATTAAAAGACTAAGCAAGCGATTAAACGACAAAGCGCTCTCTCGAAGATCCAGCTCTATCGGACTCTGATCCTACCTGTCTTGCTCTACAGCGCACGGTAATGACACAAGCGGATCAATCTATTCTGGCAGTCTTCGAGAGAAAAATACTACGCAAAATATTTGGACCCATCATCGTTAACGTCGAGTACCGTCGTCGAATGAATCATGAGCTGTATGAGCTGTACAACGCCATCGACGTAGTCAAGCGATTTCCAATAAACCGAATGCGCTGGCTTGGACACGTTGTACGAATGGACGAAAATGTTCCGGCTTGAAAAGTCTTCGGCAATAAACTCGATGGGCGGCTCAGAAGAGGGCGATCAAAACTCCGATGGATGGACCAGGTGAAGGAGCTGTTAACTAAGCTTGGTGTGACGAACTATCTACGGAGCGCAAAAGACCGCGACGCTTGGAATATTTTTTTATGTGCGGCTACTGATAGATAAATTTTTGTTGTTGCTGCCATTTAAGAAGAAGAAGATTCAATATTGATGACTCTCTCATTTGCATCGTAGCATTTATTTATAAATTAATTCGCCCTAGAGTCGTATATTCAATTAAAAGCCAACCCCACCATTTGTCTTGACTACCTAAAATACAAAGCCATCGTTGACACTGAAATTTGGGATTGGAGCATGTAAAACAGACGATCACAAAAGCTGAAGTTGAAGCTCAAATGCACTCTCATACTGAAATGTAGCAAACACGTTTCAAAGCGTTTTCTTTAACCAATCTCACTGTGAATCACGAACATGAACAGACAGTTTCTTTAAGCTTTAACCATAAATACTAAAGGTAAATAAAATATTTACATTTTTACCACCTCTTTTGTATTTTCGCAGTCAGTCTTAACATGGAAAACAAGTTGGCTTTCGATGAACAAAAACTCGTTTGGAACTCTCTTAACTTTTCTTTATTGTGGCAGGCAGACACACAGTTGCAGTCACCGTTCGTTCGTTCGTTCGTTCGTTCGTGTGACGCCCCAAACCGCTAAACTACATCAAATACATCACTCATTGTCGTCGCCCATCTATGGGATTTATTGAAATTTGTCCCGTCTACCGTGATCGTTGTTGGGAAGGGTCGTCTGTTCGATTAAGCCAACACTTTTATGTGCACACATGAATGAACAACGTTTTTGTACGTAAAAGAATTCAACATTTTTTATATTGTTTGAATAAACATTAGAAGTTTAGCAACACATGTTGCATTATAATTTAATGTTTAATGTAGATTCTATACCAGTCGAATCGATTCATATACAATACAACTAAAGTGTTTATTTGTTTTTTTTCTGTTTTGTTACGGCAAGTGTGGCCAATTCCAAAGATATTTAAACGTTTTGGTGCTAAGTTATTAGATACATAGGTATGCAATGTGTAATGAATTCTTAAGTAATTACAGAATACATGCATACACGTCTATGTGTGGTTGCAAAAACACGCACAGTGAATGGCCACAAAATCCTAACTTGTTTAGAATGAAGCTGTGTTCAGAACAATAGCAGCGATGGATGAATGTTTGAAGCAGAAAATATTTCGGTCAGATATGGACAATTCCATAGGTAGGTTTACCGTGATCGAAAAAGTTGTTAAAATTTGTCCAAAGCTTTTCTTATTTTCGTTTATGATTTAACGAACCACAAGATTGCATTAATGATCTGGTCACCTCTTTAAATTTTTAATAACATATTTACTGATGATGCAAGTGCACTTTTATTATAAAATATTTGTATCAATAGTAAATAACTCCAATAAAAGTAAAAATTGATTAATATAAAATAAAAATAAGTAGTAAAACTGCATTCTCAGTTTATCGCCAGAACGTCAGGATTTTTTTTAAAAGGACTTCAAAGTTTCAAAGACTACACCACTTTCAAAAAATTAAATCAAAAATTTCCACGAACCATATGATAACGATATGGGTATCAAATTAAAGGTAAGAATCTCAGCAATGCAAACAAATAACTGATTTTAATGGACCTGGGCCCAAAATTTCAAATATTTGATCGTTTTCATCGTTCGTTATCATATGGTTCCTTTGGTGTATCCTTTGAAACTTTGAAGTCCTTTTAAAAAAATCCTGACGTTCTGGCGATAAACTGAGAATGCAGTTTTACTACTTAAGGTCTCTAGTTTCATGTATATATGGTCTTCATCCAGTGTGAAAACAAAAATTAAAAATTGTCGCAGGGTGTTATCACAACCTTAAGTGTTGGAAGCTTCATAAAATCAATGTGAAGCTCACACACTACGGTGCGAAAATGGTATCAACGAAGACCACACGTCAACATAATGCACACAAGCTCTTGTCTATACTTTGTCCATCGGAAAAAATTGCATAGAATTGTTTTTGGCAACCAATGCCAACTAGGGTTGCCAGGCACCGAATTAGAAAAGTCGGGAAAACCATGACTAAAAAGCGGGATTTGTCGGGACAAATGTAAAGATCATATTATATAGGTTTTAACCTTATCTATTAAGAAATATTATTAGTTGTTAAAAATGACTGGAATTCCTGACAGCTTTTACCAATATTCAATCTTATGATTGGTTCATCCTTTATAAGATCAAAAGATTTTCGGTTTCTATCTTTCGTGTATAAATTGTTTAAAATACTAAATACTTTTTCGCAATAAGCGTTATTTATCGGTTAAAAAAATATAAATGAGAAACAAATTCATGTGACCATAAAAAATGTGACCATATTTTGTCATTTAGTAAATCTTTGGGCAATTCTCCATAAACAGCTCGAAGACTGCGGTAGTAGCTGTACAACATGTCATTGTCCTCTGCATCTGATATTTGTAGAACTTTTGGAATTTCTCCCAAGTCAATAGTGAGTCTTTTAGATTAAATGCTGCAATTTGTCCACAAATGTAATGTTATGAACAGCTGTGGTAAAATCAGATTATAGACAATTGCTAGGGATGAAAAAGAGATTAATACCCATGGAAATGGGTAAATGGAAAAATGTTAAGTGCACACAACTAGTTCATAAGAAAAAAGTATTTTTTTGTACCTTCTTTAATATGTTGTTTCTTTGATTATTCTAAGTATAGGTAGTAAATATTAAAAAGTCGGGATTTTCCCCTAAATTACTTCAATACTCGTTACTCGGGATTTTCGTGAGAAGTCGGGAAAATCCCGCCTATTCCCGACCATCTGGCAAGCCTAATGCCAACCCAGTGTACCCGTGTATGTTTGCTCTTGTTTGTATTGTTGATCTATATGTGTAAATAATGAATGTGTTTTCATCGTTCGGTTCAAGATCTCTCTCTATTATTGCTAATAAAATGTATTTTACAAGAGTTGTGTGAAATGGATTATGTTGACAACTGGCAGGGCAGATAGCTATTTCGATGGTTGCCAAACCATCATCATCAGTCCCCGATTACTGTGACTTCTCCACTCATTATCACAACCTTAAGTGTTGAAAGCTTTAAGAAATCAATGTGAAGCTCAGACACACCGGTGCAAAAATGGTATCAACGAAGACCACACGTCAACATAATCCAGCTGTCAACATAATCCATTTCACACAACTCTTATTAAATACATTCTATTAGCAATAATAGAGAGAGATCTTGAACCGAACGATGAAAACACATTCATTATTTACACATATAGATAAACAATACAAACAAGAACTAAACAATTTTAATTAGAAATAAATGTTCCAATACGCTCAATTTAGCATTTTTCTACATGTATTTAAAAAAAACTTCTATATTTTGTCGCGTTCGCCATCGTCTTTTTTCTTAACAAATTCAAAGATTTTGTTATTAATTTTTCACTTTAAAGGAGAACGAATGTCACGTTCGCCATCCTGGAAATTACCATATAAAAACCAGTACTGAAATTTCAGTCAGGACAGATAAATACCAATACAAAATATTGTTTAAATTTGAGTTATTGAAATTGAAAAAATTTTAATTAAATTGTGGAGCAAAAACGTTAAAAATGTTACTTATTTGTACAGGAGGTACAATTGTCTGATTTTAAATCAAAGTATATCAACGTTTAACGAACGCCTACCTTGGTAAAATTTGTCTGAATTCAGTGTACATACAAAAATTATATGTATGTAAAAGGGGACATATCTCTTATTACAAGATAAATTAACTGACCAAATTTGATTATCCCCCAGGTGCCTTTTTAGAAGTTATGGGAGAAATATTAATTTTCCAAACAAGGTCATTTTGTGTGGGAGGTACCAGAAGTGGTGATCCGATATAATCCATAATCATTCCTGATTCAAATTTTCATAACCGTACAACTTGCGAAAAATTTGACAGAATTTAGTGTACTAACAAAAAAGATATATATGTAAGACTGGGGGTGAGTTCGGTCATTTGTATGGCAGGTACCAGAAGGGGTGTGTCAAATGGTTAGGTTTTCTGAGGTTTCGCCTCCTATCATAATACAAATTAAGCAAACAATTTTCATTACCCCCCAAGTGTCCATTTGGAAGTTAGGGGAGAAATATTAATTTTCCAAAAATGGGTCATTTGTATGGGAGGTACCAGAAAGCGTGAACCGATAAAGTCCAATTTTCATAAGCGTACATCATACGCAAAATTTGAGTAAATTCAGTTTACTTACAAATAAGATGTGTATGTAAAACTATAAGGGTCAATTCGGTCATTTGTATGGAAGGTACCAGAAGGGGTGTGGCAAAGGTTTCAGATTTCTTAGGGTTTATCTACTATTGCAAGATAAATAAACTGACCAAATTCCAATATCCTCCAGCCGTCTGTTTGGCAGTAATGAAAGAAATATTAATTATCCAAAAATAGGTAATTTTGTATGGGAGGTACCGTATGGGGCTATTCTGCCCATTAACAATCCCATTAGTTTGTTTTGAAAAATAATAATACTGGTAAATTTGCATACCTATCCGTTAAGGTTTACTTGAGTTATCTTGCTCACCAGCCATCCAGCCAGACAGACAGACGGACATAGCTCAATCGTCTTAAAAAGTCCTAAAACGAATTTGGTCTTAAGATACTTGGGGTCTAACTCGTCTCCTGTAATGCGTTACACTTTTTCTTCGTATCAAATGATATATACCCTCATCCCTAAGGGTGGTGGTCTAAAAAAGGTATTGCCCCTTCAATGCTAAATCGCCAAACAAATTACATAGATATATAGATTATAAATCTGCTAATATTTTAAACACAACTGTGTTGATACGCACACATGTTCGTAAGAAAACATACTCAAAAGTTTAAGCACCTTTTTTAGCCAGAAAGTGAATTTATTCAAAAATTGATTAACTGCCAAATTTCGTAATCCGATCAATTACGCCATTCGTTATTATTTGAATAATATTTTGAGTAACAAAATTCATAATTATATACAATATACATATAAATATGTCGACGAGATTTATCAATTATGCACGCCGTAACTTTCATTCGACAAGATTTTAATAATATTTTAGAAAATCTCAACAAAAATGGCAACCGTATGAGAACAGCTTCCTTCCTGTTATGAATATGATTTTCTGTTGACGTCTTCATTGTCGTTTTTATCTAATATTCATTCCGCATCATATCATGAAGCTTGAATTGTTCATATAACGCAACTGAGATAATATATGTATTTTATTGTTCTGCTAGTCAAGATGTAATTTACGACCGTGAACCTAGACTTTAATAAAACTGGAGCAGTATTTAAATCTTTAGATTAAAGTGGTGTGCTAATGTTAGATACAATAGGTTCATAGGTCATTAATGTACATACAAATTGTAGTCCGCGGCTCCAAAAGTTATAGTAAAGGATAATTGGTATAAAAAGAAATAACTAATAGCTCTTTAATCGGATACATAACATTTATTTGAACTTATACTAACAATAGAACATTTTTGTAGCAAAATTTTTCATAGATTACGAATAACATGACTAAAAAACAAAAATAACATTAACAAATTTTATTTTCTTTTCTTCAAGTTGAAATAATAATTGGGTACCAATTACTTTATTTTCTTGTTTTGATATTTTAAAAATCACTAATATTATTAAATTACAATGTGGTGTTCGAAAAGACAAGACCGGACCCGACGGTTTTACCCTAATTCGGGTGCGAGGAACAATGACGGTTACATACAAATGTTTTTAAAGTTTTTTTACTTTGAGTGGTGTTTTAAGGAGTTAAATAGATTTTCTAGAAGCTATAGATGGGTTTTCAGATAAACTTGTGCTCTTTAAAAAAAAAACTTTGTCAAAGACGGAAAATCCAAAAACCCAACTATAGTCTACGAAAATCGATTTGATTTTAAAAACCTACCCCCAATAAAAGGAAAAAAAAAATTAAAAACAAATTTGTATGAAACCGTCATTGTAACTAATGATGCAGTTCGGTTCCTCGTGTCTTCCAAAAATTTTTGTTAAAAACTATAACAGTGTTTCGGGGAAATATTTTTCGAAATATTCAAGAATGAAAAGTGGCTATTTATTTAATCCATATACGCAATGATTACGACGACAATTTTCTACACGAAAAATGCATGCAACGACTTTTTGCCATATGAAAAATGCCGAAAAGCTTCAAATAAAAATATCAAATACATAAATACAAGGATCAATTTTTAGCATGCTTAAAGTAAAAACAATCCTACTTTTACTAATTTAATCATATTTTACACACACTAAGGGTAATCTTCGTCGAAACACGAAGTCCTATTTCAGTTGGAAATTCTTAGCAAAAAGTCTAGCGTACCAGTCGGAAACATCATATTTAATGAATTATGGACTCTAGCGAAGAAGAAAACACAAAAACTGTATATTTTTAAAGCTATTTGGTTTATTTTCGAGCATGCCAATTTTTTGGTCTCAAGTAGATACTAGTTTTATAATAGTTCTTTAGTATAAAATAAAATAGACATGGCTAACTCGCACTTCGTGATAGCGCTAAACTATATTCGGCAATAATGTAGCTAGGAGTTTTGCGCCCTAATTTTATTAACAATTTATGTCAAAAAGTTTGGTTATCACTGCAATTTTTCAAAAAAAAATTAAAAAAAAATTAATTTTTTACTTCTTTGGGCATTACTTTGAGGGAGTCGACATTTTTCACTAACAATGTTCGCCAAAAATATAGCCATGGTCAAGTTGAATAACTTTCGTGAACATACCAATACAATCTGAACGGATCTAGGCAATCTACATAGCTCAGAAAGACCTCTAGGATACCGGTTTGTTGTTCCTTTACGCACTTAAAAGCCAGTAACGTGATTAAGTATCAACCGATTTGAAGTTTCTCAGCCGTTTTATAAAAAAGAGACTACGGCCTTTCCAATGGTATATATAGTCCTATTGATAACTTATCATAAATGTCTGTTTTTTGCCTCGAAATTTCAAACTTTTGTGATTTTTTTTACTATTTTTTAAGTTTGACGAAGTTTGTAGCCTCTATTTTATAAGGACACCCTAATGTTTACTTTTTTGTTCAGAAAGTACACGCTATCACGAGTTAAACGCATATTTGTTTGTAAAAATCGGTCAACAAATAGTTAAGTAATTCATGTTTTCCGAAGGACGCAACTATGCTAAAATCAAAGTTGAAGTTATTAACAACAACACCAAAACAATGCTTCTTCTTCAACTCTTTGATTTTAGTGCAGGATATGAAAGTTGCGTCCGTCGGAAAACATGAATAACTTAACTATTTGTTAACCGATTTTTACAAACAAGTATGCGTTTAACTCGTTATAGTGTGCACTTTCAGAATAAAGTAGTAAACATTAGGGTGTTCTTATAAAATAGTGTCTACAAACTTCGTCAAACTTAAAAAATAGTGAAAAAGTCACAAAAGTTTGAAATTTCGAAGCAAAAAACAGACATTTATGACAAGTTATCAATAGAACTATATATACTATTAGAAAGGCCGTAGTCTCTTCTTTATAAAACGGCTGAGAAACTTCAAATTGGTTGATATTCAACCACGTTACTGGCTTTTAAGTGCGTAAAGGTACAACATACCGGTATCCTAGTGGTCTTTTTGAGATGTTTAGATTACCTAGATCCGTTCAGATTGTATTGGTATGTTCACGAAAGTTATTCAACTTGACCATGGCTACATTTTTGGCGAACATTGTTAGTGAAAAATTTCGACTCCCTCAAAGTAATGCCCAAAAAAGTAAAAAATTAATTTTTTTTTTTAAATTTTTTTTGAAAAAGTCCTGGGATAACCAACTTTATTGACATAAATTGTTAATAATGTTAGATCGCATAACTCCCAGCTACAATATTGCCGAATATAGTTTAGCGCTATCACGAAGTGTGAGTTAGCTGTTGGACTAAAACTGATGACACCTTTTTTCGAAGGGCTCACTGATTTTGAGAATCTTTTGGGGTCAATAAAATAAAAATGGTCACCAATCTCGCCAAACTGAGTATAGGGTTTTATTACCCTTCGATAGTAGAAGCGAACCTATACTGTCTAGTTGTTGTATTTTTTTCACTGTTGCGCTGTGTTATTGATTAAAGAGGCTCAAAAAGGCCAGAATTTATTTATTCAAAAACTCGTGTCGTTGAACGGGAATCTCAATTTCAACAATCTTCTTATTTACAATTTCGTCCGAAATATCATCGCATTCGAATTGTTTGAAGTACGATAAGGGGTTGGTTCGGCCAATTGCTTCACTAGTCGGTTCTCACCTTTGATGCAATATATTTATTCCACGCCTTAAATCATTTTATATTTAGTGGACCAAAAATTTTATTTGTTTCCTACGAATTGTTTTTTTTTACACATTATTAGTAATTTCGGAACAAATTTAGTGGCTCACGATTATTTTCATCACCCGAGTCTGGTATAATATCGTCATCCCAGTCGTACTTCTCCTCATGCAAAAATACATCTTCCTCGACATATTTTTCAATTTGCTCTTCGATCATTGAATTGCAATGGGAGTCTTCAGGAGTATTTTCACAATTTTCAATTAAATCATGTGGTAATTCCGATATTTTAAATATTTTAATTAAAAAAATCAAAATATTTTTTGATTTGGTGACTTTTTTGCTAGAGCAAAAAGTCACACAAAAGGTAACCTTCGTCGTTTCGACGACGCAAGTTTTTGTTTATTGCAAAAATATAACAATTACGCTTAACTAATGCTGTCATATGCCAGCATAGCCTGAAAAAAACATCACAAACTAACGCTATTGCAAAAGGCAATAGAATATTGTGAAAAATAAGAGAGATATTTGAAAAAAAGCAACAGTGTTCGTCGAATCGACGAAGATTACCCGTCTAGGGTTAAGATGAGAACCGTTTATAAATTCTTGCTTAAAAATGGCTTATAAACCTTTTTTAACTTTTAATGAATAAGACCGTTAATACATAAGAAACATTAAGATATGGCGTTATTACAAAAAAATACCAACACTCTATTTGGCCTACAACTCAAATGAATTGAAAAATGTTCAAATGTTTATCAAATTGTCGTTAGCCTCACCTAAAAACTGGCACCATAATTGATCACGCTTATTATTTTGTTATATTAGCTATTCAAATAAATACATTACAGAAAAGTTCGAATTATTAAGTATACAATAAAGCATCTGTCCATCCACCCTTAATAAAATGTCTCATAATTTTGTTGCAGTATATCGCTTGACACTACAGGCCTTAATTATTGTGAAGTCTAACTTATTCACCAAGAAATCATATGTACTATGTATATTACCAAGTAAATACAAGAACTCTTCCTATTAACGCTTTAAATAAAAAAGAAAAACAAATTTTAAAATATGTTAACCAAGCAAATGAGATGAGATGGTGTGAAATAAAATGAAAGTAACTGAAATGGAAAGAAGACATTTAACAAGAAACTTGTCAGTTCATGAATAAAAAATAAGAGACATCAAGAATTAGCATCTCTTTGCCCTAATCTGAAAAAAAAATATGTTAGGCATGACAAATATTTAAAGCGCATACAAAAATAATAAACAAGACGTCACAGACTAACATATGTATGTATTTGCCGAAGATGTATTTACATACGGAATATCTATTGTCGGTGAAGGATGAAGCTGTTTTTATGGCTGTTTTTCTTGTCTTCATTTAATTAGCGAATAGTTCAACAACTTTTGCAAAATTGCGTTATATTTTAATACATTTATATAGCATAGTATTTGTTGTTACTTTATTAACACATATGGTGCTTTAATTTATTTTTGTCAAAATAAAACAACAGCGTTTTCATGAAAAACTTTAGTACTTCGAAAAAATTTACTTCGATTTAATCGCAGTTTTCATGTGAACATAGAGATATGCCCTAAACTAAAAGTTGGTCAGTTACACAGAATGGCAAACTGTAATCTATATTTCCTTTGCATTCCATTAATGAAATATGGGAAAGCTTCTCGCATTTGAGTTAGTTCAGACACTTCTATTTAAATTAAAGACTCACAAAATCGGACTTTCAGTTTAACGACAAATCCGAATTTTAATTTGATTTGATTATGACAGGGCAGCCGTTATAAAGGGTGTCCCAATAAGAACGCAATTTTTTAATCTGGCAACATTCGAAGTGTCATTGTTTGCATTTGAACACTTGTTATTGTTTGCTAGTAGAAGGTACGAGGTTAGTAAAAATGGAGCGCTACACGAATGAACAACGCATTCTCATTGTGAAATTGTTTTACCAAAATGGTGAAAGTTTTGCAACATGAAAATGCTGATTTTGCCGCTAAAATCATCTTCAGTGACTAGGCCTATTTCCATCTTGATGGATTCGTCAATAGTCAGAATTGTCGCATTTGGGGTGAGGAAAATCCTCGAGTGATTCACGCAAATGCAAATGCATCCCCAACGTGTCACTGTGTGGTGTGGTTTTTGGGCTGGAGGAATCATTGGATCTTTTTTTTATGCAAATGAGGCAGGTCGAGCGCATACAATCAATGGTGTTCGGTATCGTGAAATGATAACCAGTTTTTTCTTGCCTCGAATTGAAAAAATGAATGTGAAGGGCATGTGGTTTCAACAAGACGGTGCCACATGTCATACAGCCAGAGAAACAATTCAATTGCTGCATCAGTCATTTTCCGGTCGTGTTATTTCGCGTTCTGAAGATCAGAATTGGCCGCCTAGATCGTGCGATTTAACACCATTAGATTTTTTTCTTTGGGGTTTTTTGAAGTCGATGGTTTACGCGAATAAGCTGACGACGACTCAAGCCTTAAAAGAGGAAATTGGACGCTGCATTAATGAAATACCGCAGCATTTATGCGAAACGGTCATTGAAAATTTCATTAAAAGATCGCGTGCATGCCAGCAAAGCCGTGGCGGCCATGTGCACGATATATTGTTCCATACATAACCTCATTCTGCCTACTTTACGATTTAATAAAGTTTCACGATTTTTTTTAAGTATCTGTGTTTTATTTAAAATTTAAAAATTGCGCTCTTGTTGGGACACCCTGTATATGTAATTATTATGTAATTAAGTCTAAGGTTAAGATAATGGATAAGATTTTATCTTACTAGACCAAACATGTCCAGTTTTAAACTTTTATAAGGCATCTACATCAAGCGGTCGACGCTCTATCAAGCATTGAGCAGAAAAATGGGCGGGCAGGTATGTTGAAATCTGATGTGGTTTGATGCTGGTCAATGAATAATTTTGGTTTACACTCTTAAATCTGAACACAGTTTGAAAGATCCGGTTTTTGAAGCCCCATAAAAAGCTAGTTTGGAAAATCATTAAATATGGGCATTTCCACAAAAATGTCCACCGTAATCGAAAAAAAAAACAGTTGTGAACATTTTTTCCGACTAGAATAAACATATGCTTAAATGTTATTAAATTAAAATGTTCAAAATTTATCTTATTTTCATTTATGATTAAACGGACTGTAAAATTACATTAATGATCGGGTCACCTCATTGAATTTTTAATAACATATTTACTGATGATGCAAGTGCACCCTTATCACAAAATATTTGTTACAACAGTAAATAACTCCAATAATAGTAAAAAAATGATCAGTTAGCTGCAAAATTTTGATTTAATTTTATTGAAGTTCTAATTTGTGATTAAAATTTTTTTGTATATAAACTTCATGATATTTCCAAATTTCGCAAAAATAAAAAAATCACGAAATTGCCCATATATGTATGTAGATTCTAGAAACAAACATGATAACTACCAATAGAAATCCCCATCCCTCTATTGTAGTTTAAAAAATTTAAGTTAAAAATAAATGTTCCAATACGCATTTAAAAAAAACTTCTATTTATGTCGGGTTCGCCATCGCATGTTGTTTCCTAATGTTTTGGAAACAACAAATTTACAAAAGCTGAATCTTGCACTAAGCGGAGTGCCACTAAAATACTATCGGAAAATGTAAACAAGCTTAACAAACTCAAAAATTTCGTTATAAATTTTTCATATTAAAGGCGTACGAATGTCACGTTCGCCATCCTGGAAATGCCCATATGTGAAGTATCAAATCGAATCAATTGTATTTATTTTCTAAATTTAATATGAATTCAATTGAAACTATAATCGCCATCCGCTACATAGGCAACATTGCTTTCAAAACCAAGTTACAATACATGCAGTCAGTCCATCGTGCACTCGTTTTCATAAGTTTTGCCATAGATGAAAATGGATGGCTGCAACAAAACAAAAGAAACTACCTGCCAATGCCAATGATTGCTAAAGAAACAATGATTATATCACATTAACCAACAATGGTAAACGTTAAAAGCGTAAGCAAATGTGTTTACATGTTAGACACATGTACATTAGGGTGGCAGGAAAAAATTATTTGCTTTATATAAAAGAAGCACTGGAAGAGTCTATGCAAATTTTTAATATTTGGCGAAATTTGTTTTGTAATCAGTTTATTCTTTTTTGTGAAATAAAGAAGATATCTTGGTGTTTCATAAACACCTTCTTCACATTTCGAATACTTTTACCTTTTATGCCATTTCAATCTAAATGTGCGGGGAATATCTAACGGTAACGTGGGTGCCAACTCGGTATCAAAATCATTAATTTTTAACTCAAAGAGATATTTCTTTTCTATATCCTACGTACATGAGATAAGTATAATTAGCCAAATAGGCCCAAATACCTCTTGTTAGTAGTGAATTCGCTCTCAACAACAATTAAAAATATGGCATAATTTTCTAGTGTTTTTAAATAGTAAATGTAAGTTCTAAAAAAACAAAATGGAAAATGCTAATATATATAAAAATCACGTGTCACTTCAATTGAAATTCAAAATTCGTCAATTAAAATTCAAAACTCATCAATTGAAATTCAAAACTCGTCAATTAAATTTCAAAACTCATCAAATGAAATTCAAAATTCGTCAATTGAATTTCAAAACTGATCTATTGAAATTCAAATAATGGTTTGGTAGTTTTAATCATAATACACTCTAATCGAACTAAACTATATGTGAATGTTTTAAGTATCTGTACTGAATTTACAGTTTAATGTTACAAATTTAATATTGTTCTCTAAAGTCATATAAGCACAAACCAAATATGTGTATTTTGTTGTTAAGAAGAATTATATTAATAATGAAAATAATGAATTAATGATAAACAATACAATCAGTAATATATTATATATACGTATCAATCGTATGCGAATATTATGTGATAAAAAAGTAATATTCTTCTACAAGTAAATTTTTTCTCTTCGCTACCCATTGCAAATTTTGTATTTGTTTCCATATTTCTCAGCGTCTTACTCCCACATAACTACTAAGGTGTACCATATTTTACGTTCGAAGTGAACCTACTATTTATGACTCAATTTTGAATTTCAAATGATACGTTTTGAATTTCAATTGATGAGTTATGAATTTCAGTTGATGAGTTTTGAATATCAATTGACAAGTTTTAAATTTCAATTGAAGACTTTTGAATTTCAATTGATAAGATTTGAATTCCAATTGACGAGTTTTGAATTTCAATTGACAAGTTTTGAATTTCAATTGACGACTTTTGGATTTCAACTGACGAATTTTGAATTTCAATTGACAAGTTTCGAATTTCAATTGACGAATTTTGAATTTCAATTGCTATTTTTTGAATTTCAGATAGAAAGTTTCAATCGATGTTTTTAGAATTTCAAATGGTATTTTTGAATTTCAAATGACGGGGTTCGAATTTAAAATGGAATATTTGAATTTCAATTGAAAATGGTGTAGTACCGAATAACGCAACCTTTGACATAAATCGCAGCACATAAGACTTCTACGATTTCCATAAAATTAAAATTTTACTTTTGTTTGTACTTTTAGAACATGAATAATTTTAAATTTTTTGTTGCCACCCTAATGTACACATGCATGTATTACAACAATTGAAAGTCAATTTCTTAAAGTAAATGCTTGGATTGGAAACTCAAGTAATACTGACGGTAATTAAATCGTTAGAAAATTATATGTTTTCTTTTATTTCAAATGTTAAGAACATTTGCATTGGAATTCAGATTAACTGTAACAAACTGATTAGAAATATAGTTGTAATAACGTGATTTTATCTATTCTTATGAGGACATTTTCAATAGAATTAGGTGTTTTGCTTAACAATTAGTGTACTTACACATAGTTTGTATAATTGGGATTGTACTAATGGGTTAACTTAATGGTACCACTAAAGATTGCGATATTTAAGAAATATTTAAATTTGGAAACTTTATCATATAACATTCATTGTATCTTAGTTAACGTATTAAATCTTAGCTCCATCGGTCTTGTAGACTCTGGGTCTATTTCGGGCATACATACCAATACTCCATTTTGTATATAGGTTAGAATTTATCTGTAAATAATAAATTCTCTTATTAATCTTTACAGGGTCTCGAACATTTAATGCACAATTTAGGTTTAGGACAACTAGAGTTTGAACCATCTCACACCGTGGATAAACATCATCCCAAGGGTGCAGTAAACTATGATGTCAATGGGGACGCAATCAAATCATACATGGACCAATTAACAAACAAAATGTCAGATGATGATAACGATGACGCCATTCATATCAGACAGGACATCACAGCCAAACAACAAAATACTGATAAGACCCATCATGAGCACTCTGACCATGATAATGATGAGCCCTTGAAGACAGCAGATAATACAGTGATAGTAGAGTTCAAAGAAATGCACGACCCCAAGCACAGGCATCCTCGTGAAAATGGTGAGTAAATAAAAACATTCACTAGTCACCAGTGTGATAAAACCCACCAGAGATTCATATTCACACGGTACATCTAATAAATTTGTATTAACCTCCAAAATTCACACGTTACCTTCAGAGGATATCTCAGATAGTGGATAAGTTATAAAGGCAAAAGTAATCTGTAGATTTTAGTTGAAAAAAAAAAGTACAAAACATTTGCATATCTTTATGTTTGTTTATATTTAATTTGACTTTTAAAAATTACCTTGACTTTAGAGAATACTGCCAATGAAACACTTATCAACATCTTAGAAAGTTGTTGTTTTTTTGCAAATAATTTGAAGATGCCGTGAAAGACATACAAATTTGTGTACAGCTGCAGTAATAAAATATTATCTCATTTAAAATTCAGACACAACGCGCATTTAAAAATATAAGATGCTTTCAAACAAAAGATAAATAGATGCAAATTTGTTTTTAAATGAAAAAAATCCAAAATACGTTATAGAGCGACGATAAGAAATATAATTCTAAGTAAATTTTATGAAATTTTACTTGGATATGCCAACTATTTTTTGATAGTAGCTCAAATCTGGTAATAGTTGGCATTGTAGTACCATCTTTGAAAAAATCAAGAATTTAACAAAGTTTTTGAATGGTATTAACTCTATAATTGGATATAACTGCCGGTACATATTATAAAAGAATGTCAATTCTATGAAATTTTGATATGAGAACACTAGTTTACACTAATTTATTGAAAAAGTTGATATGAAGCGTTCTTTAGCTCAAAACAAACCCTTAATGAAAATTATATTCATAAACGTTTGTTATCAGTCCTTTAGCTTCATGTGTTCCTGTGGCAACGCCGACTGTTTTCGTTCATTAATGATGTATAAAAAGAAGTTTTATAATCGGATACGAAAATTTTATAATCGGATACAAAACATTTATGTCCACTTATAATAACTATGAACATTATTGTAGCACAATTTTTGATAGACTACGATTTACGTGACGGTAAGAAAGATGTTTAAGTAAAACTGTCATTCAAAATTTGTATTTCCTTTTCCTCATGTTGAAATAATAATAGGTACCCGATTATTTTGTATTTCCTTATTTGATAGTTTTTACATCACATATATTACAAATTTTTTTTTAAGTTTTTTGAGACATATTTTTGGAAATGCAACTCATTAATGAATATGTAATTTAGATACTTAAAGATCCCAAGTTCATAAATATACAATATGTATATATACAAACGTCAAGTTATAGCATGCTTAAAGTAGGGACAATACTAATTTAGCTTATTGGAGATGTGAATCGTTAATGAATACTGTTTTCTCGAAATTTGCTTAAAAATGTTTTATAAACCTCTTATAACTTCTTATGTATAAGACCGTAAGACTTTACGGGCATGCATTTGTTCGCAATACATTCGATACACATTTCAGAAACTAACGTAACAGTAAAGTTGTAGTAAACATTATAACATTTTTGAAAAAAAAAAATTAAAAATACGAGTTTTTTAGTTTTGTTCCGTAAAACTTACTGTTGTGCAGAAAAGATCCATTCGAACAGAAGCGTCTTAAAGCTAAAGCCTGTATGCTTCCAATAATATATAACACGATATAATATTTCTACGATTTGATAGTGGAATCGTGGGGCAAAGAACGCCAGTTTTTAGAAAAAGCACAAAACGGAGATAAAAAACAAAAAATCCTACCGTCTTAAAAAAAAGTATCAGCTAGGATTTTGATTTAAGTGGATTTTTAATGTAAAATTGACTCCCTACAAGGCCCCATTCATCGTTTTTGTTGCCATTTTAGGTGAACCCATTTGTCAATCAGGCCTCGTTTTCCTGTATCATATATAGATGAGTTTTTATTTAAGATTAGATAAAATCTTACAAAATGATTTGATTTGAAGTCACTATAAGCAGATATATACTTGAATACAAGCTTAAGAGCCACATATGTATATGTAAAATTACATAGGATCATCAAACACACAAGGAAGATAAATATTCACGTTGTCATTTGAGAGGATAAATCTCAGTGGGAGGTTGTCCTTGTTGCGGCTGGAGTTGTATAAGTCTTGCATAACTTTGATCGCACGCTCGCAGGTTGCTTCGGGCAATGTTGATTGTTTTGTTCATCTGTTTTTCAGTGGGTCTTCAAGCATTTGAGAGCTTTTGGGTAGTCATTCAGAGCTACAGATAGCTCTTCAAAATCTTCAGCGCGGAACAATTGACTACTGAACCAATGAGCAGCCCATGAGTAAGAAATGAATGAACAGACTTTACGCAACCTGTTCAGTGTTTCGAAAAAGCAAGAAAAGCTAGAATGGCACGAGAGTTCCAGCGTGAATTGGAGATGTTTGGGATCTGCTTTAACTTTACAAAAGAGTTCTCACTACTCTCAGTGCAGTGACGGAAGACACGAGTGAGGTGGAAGAGAGACCTCATGTCGTCTCTCCAGCCGCCTGTATCCTTAATCTCAGTTTTACCATTGCTGCTTTCAATTGATCATAATTGCTCATCAAATCCTGCACAAAGAAGTAGTCGATGTTTGATGATTTAGTCGACCCATGGAGCTCATCGTCTATGACAACGCGATCCAGCACATGGTGCTGGCAACTGATTAACTTGGGTTTGGGGTGAACTTTCTCTTCGAACATTTGTTGCAGTCGAACTACAACGCATGTCTTTTTGGCGGTATTTACGCTTGTTGTATCGGCAACAATCATCACAATTGATCCCCACAGGTTGAACTCATCTAAGACATTCTGGAGTCCTTCTGCGATTGTTTGAGCTTTCCCATCTTTCAATTTGAGCGCAGTCATCTTAATTTCTTTAGATTCATTCTTAGGGACCACGGCCCGATATTCAAATCTCTCAATGTGTTTGCCGTCAAAGTGCATGTTCCACTTCTCTAGATAAAGCGGGCTTACCAAATTCTTCTTTACCCGAGGAGCTTCCTTGAAGGTAGCCTTGTGGATTCCTGAATGAGATGGGGTTGGTATTTCAATGCCTCAGCGGAAAGCTGGTGGCACACCGTTGCTGCTCCGTGATAATAATATTATTCTTTCCTACTGACATCTGGCAACGGAGAAATAGGTATTTAAAAAAGATGAAGGCCGTTGATCGGATAAATTCGAAATTTGACGAATGAAAGATATTTGAGCATTGTGATTTTCCACTTCCTCTGGAACTAATTATGTTTCCAATATATTTTAAGCAGCAGTTCGTTTTTTTGTTTGTTTTCAAAATTATTTTTCTTAATTTTTGAAGCTTTTTTTTGCTACCGTGTATCCTCGACAGGTTAATTTTCTCCACAATAGCTACTCCAGTTGTTTATCGCTTTCAATAGTTAAATGATTTCCAGGGCATTAAATACAACGCGGCTGTCTATTACAGAAATTTGTATGTGACCAAACGATTGACATTTTAATATTGTGGTACTATATTCAGCTGCCGTAGTGGTTCAATTTGTACAATTGTATATAGCACGCTCTTTATGTTGATATTGATATCTTCAGTGGAATCAAATGTGTCTTTGAACGTATTCAATGATTCTTTAGTCCCCATTTATGTTTGTTGATATTCTCTATAGCCTTAAATCCTTGGAATTGTAGGTCATTCACAATAGAGTTACAATTGTTCGAATGCTGTAAGTTTTTGATCATTACATTAAAGGAAATGCGTGGAAATAAATGTTAAATGCATTCTTTTTGTCACATAGCACTTATATTCACTAGACTTCTGGCAACACTGCATTTGAATCAATTAACGTATGATAAACGAATTATTATTAAACGTTAAGTATACGCACCAAATCACTTTATTAGAAATTAATTAATTAATGAAGATATTCCCATTTATTCTTTTTGACATGCATATATCATTTTGCCTTAATTAGTCGTTATTTTTAATGGTATGCTATCTTAGGAGATTATGTGGGATGACTCCTATTCCATAGTATGAAAAATAGTTGTTGACAACACAAAAAAATTACACCTATTGTGTACTTTCCTTTATAGTGTCGTCATACATACAACAAAAAATCAATATTATTTATGAACGTAAGGTGTTGTAAATAAATATGTTATTATTAAAAATTGTAAATATCATAAATAAATAAATAAATATTATTCGAACGATTCGAAAAGAATAATATTTATTTGGTTATGATATTAACCAACAATCGAAGAGAGATGTGAATGCAACCTAACTCTGCACATAACAATCGTGAAAAAGCAAATGCATCATTCGATATGGGCATTCTACATTCCTCCTTCTTTTCCTGGCATTCACTGGTGAATAACATGCAGTCTATAAAAAGCAGTCACTGGGGATCGCCGATTTCTACGTTATAGAGAAAATTCTTTATAGAGAAGTAAGTGTGTGTGAAAAACGAAAGGAAAATGCATTGTTTAAAAAAATATTCGTTACAGAGAGAAATTCGCTTTAGAGATGTTTGTTATAGACAAGTTCGACTGACATACTAATAATAAAATAACATACGATTGTGGTATGTTGCAAGTCAATTTTTGTATGTTATTTTGAATGTGGCTTGCATTAGCATCTGACATGTAAGCGCCAAATAAATAATCTCAACCTAAGCCGAATAGTGGAATTTTCGTAATTACATCATAAAATTCCCACATATGCAAATTCTAAGAAATTTCCAACAGTTTCCATTGCTATGAATAACTTATTATTTGTGTGTATTTTAATTAGAACATATAATTAACATATCCAATGGGAAATACCACGCAAAATTTAACTGCATGAAAAATAAATATGCAGTAACTAGAATTAACGTGTCAATAAATATTTAGTACCTGAAACTGCGTTGACAGACAATAATAAAAGTGTTTACTGCTACATTTGTTGCTAATGGATATTTTATGATTACAAGATTGTTTACTTGCAATAATCTCTGATCATCCGGTGCTTTTCGACTCCAATAACAAATTTTAGCTTTTACGTTGTCAAAGATGAGTGCATTTCAAGTATGTCAGTTACCAAGGCAAACAAATCAAGTAGTCTTCTCTTTACAAAGAATATGCCTTTATACTATATCTTAAAATGAATAAACTTTTATAATAAACATAAAAACAAGTATAAATGTTCCACTTTTTTACGCACAAAGTGATGTTGGTATTAAGGTTATATCAGTAGCATGCAATACATGGGACATTGGAAGCCAAATTAGGGTAGCGAACTGTGAACAAATTTGATAAAAGTGTAAGCAAAAAGTAATCTTAAGTGGAATATGTGTCGATAGAAGATGACACATATACGGTGAAATAGAACGAATTTGTATTTACATACCCTCAATTGAACGTATCCAACTAGTTTTTTTGACAGCATTTTAAATAGTTTGAGGTCTGCACCATAAAATAGTCCTATCGGTAGGACTTTTTAAATAAAAAGACCGCTAAAATTGAATCAATTACGTTTACAAAGCACATCCTATTTGAAATATTTGGGGATGATTATAATAGTATTCTCTTACTTTGGCCCAACCACCGAGAAGTTAATGGGAAATGTCGTATGAAACATTAGGGTGATGACTTTTATACAATCTCGTTTCCCTGTGTCATATTTAGATGAGTTTTTATTTAAGATTATATGAAATCTTACATATAAGGTGATTCGATAAAAAAAAAGCCTCAGGCACAAAATAATTTTAAAATTTTTATTTATCAGCATTTTGGGCAATTTTTTGAAGTCACTGTAAGCAGATATATAATTGAACACAAGCTTTAGAGCCACATATATGTAAAATTACATAGGATCATTAAACACACAAGGAAGTTAAATATTCACGTTGTTATTGGAGAGGATGAATCTCAGTGGGAGGTTGTCCTTGTTACGGCAGGAGTAGTATAAGTCTTTGATCGCACGCTCACAGCACTGGTTGCTTCGGGCAGTGTTGATTGGAGATTCATCTGTTTTCCAGTGGGTTTTCAAGCATTTGAGAGCTTTTGGGTAGTCATTCAGAGCTACAGATAGCTCTTCAAAATCTTCAGCGCGGAACAATTGACTACTGAACCAATGATCAGCCCATGAGTAAGAAATGAATGAATAGATTTTTCACAACCTGTTCCGAGTTTAAGGCATCCGAATAAACGCAAGAAGAGCTAGAATGGCACGAGAGTTCCAGCGTGCATTGCAGATGTTTGGGATCTGCTTTAACTTTACAAAAGAGATCTCACTCCTCTCAGTGAAGTGACGGAAGACACGAGTGAGGTGGAAGAGAAACCTCATGTCGTCTCTCCAGCCCCCTTTTTCCTTAATCTTAGTTTTCCCATTGCTGAAGGCTGAATTGCTCATCAAATCCTGAACAAAGAAGTACGCGATGTTTGGTGATTTAGTCGACCCATTGTCCATGGTGACCTTTCACTTCGAACATTTGCTGCAGTCGAACTACTACGCCTGTCTTATTGCCGGTATTCACGCTTCCCCACAGGTTAAACACATTCTGTAGTCCTTCCTTGTTTAAGCTTTCCCATCTTTCAATTTGAGCGCAGTCAACTTAATTTCTTTAGATTCATTCTTAAGGACCACGGCCTGATATTCAAAGCTTTCAATTTGTTTACCGTCAAAGTGCATGCTCCATTTCTCCAGATAAAGCGTACTTACCAAGTACTTCTTCACCCGAGCAGCTTCCTTGAAGATAGTCTTGTGGATTCCTGACTGAGATGGGGTTGGTATTTCAATGCCCTCAGCGGAAAGCTGGATGCATACCGTTGCTGCTCCGTGGGACGAATGCTTTGATCCTGTAACAAGGCGTCTTGCAATGCCTGTTGGGTTATGCTTCCTTTTGCTCCTTGATGCTGCATTGTCATCCTCCGAAGGATTATCTGTACGGTTGTCGAATTAGTCCGTGTTACTTTCGGAACAATCGGGTATCGCTGTGCTGTTAAGTGTGGACACAGTCGCTTCCATTGCCCTCTTTCGCTTGGATGGGTGGATGGTATTGGCACCACCAGGTTTGCCACTGGAATAACCATACATAACCTTTTGTTTGTCACTACTTTAATTCTGAGAATCATAAAAAGGTCGTCAAAGTTTTTTCCCAAAGAGATACATTCGATTCAAAATGAGATACTTTCACTTAATTGTAGATAAAAACGAAAAATGTTCATCAATTTCTATGATCAATGTCTCATTTTGTTCATAGGTTATGTGGCTTTTCGTGAAAGTTATAAGACTTGACACTTTCTTCCGTTTTGGATTTATTTAATTTAAAAAAACGACAAAATTTAAATTTTTTCGCAAAAATATCATTTCAAAGTGGTTTGTGCGTAACCTTTTTCAATATTTAAATGAAATAAACGTTATTTTAGTCATTAATAGGCAAAAGTTCATTCATTTGTGCAACAGAAAATAATTTTTGAGAAAAAAAAATTCAAAAAGTCATCACCCTAATGGACGATTATCCTGGAAAAAATAAGGGCCAATGATGCCTACTCGTGAAATGACGCACCACACAGTGACGCTGTCCGAATGCAGAGCTCTCTGGGGTTTGTTTCACTCCAGTACCGCATATTTTGGAAACAGCGAATCGTAAACGAAAAGCACCCTTCACTGCAATGATCGAGTGCGCATTTAAAAAATACGCTTTAACAATCTCTCTCCTCACGTGTCCAATGCATGATGGCAACTGAAAGGCAGACGAATTGAAATCTCCCGTCAGCTACTATAAGTCACGAACACTCTCCACTCTCTTCGACTAACAGTACCGCCACAGCCTGCAGTGCAAAAAAGCAAACTACCGCGCTCCACCCTGTACTTAAAATACACCATAGTCGGACACCTCCTACAATTAAATATTATCCAAAGACAATTTAGCACACCAAATTTTGTTTTGACCCGAATTCCTCCTACTATGAAAATATATTAACATTTCTTTTATAGTTGTTCATTTATCCATTAACGACGACATAAGCCTTTTGAAAATTCTTCTGGTCGAAATTCGTTGTTATTCCTCAATATAAGGTAAGAATTGCTGTTCAATACAGTGAAAACTGAGAGAAGAATATTTGATACTTTGCTATTACATTTAGATCTCTGAAAAAGGGTAAATTAAGGACTTGTATACAAAAAAATTACGTGTCTTTATATTTTTGAAATAAGTTACAAAAAGGTTTAAGAGTAAGAAAAAGTTTATGAAAAGTCAAGGAATCAAAAGAGTGCAATGAGCGAAATATAGTCCTTGACTTATTGTTTCTAAAACTAAAACAACAATTGATAACAACAAAAGTTGAAATGATTATTTTCAATAAAAAACATTTAAAAAAAATATTCAAAATCTAAAATATCAATGTGCTGGGATTCTACTAAACTAATTTAAAACATCCCCTTATTTAAAAGAAAACTACAAGATGGTATGTTATAAAATTTTGCATTCTAATTTATTATAACCAAAAGTGAAATGAAGACATTAATCTCCCATTTGCAAGGTGACAAATATTTATTAAACAATTTAATATAACTTTCAAATAAGACACTTGGTAACCGAATGTTTTTTGGTTTCCACGTTTTAAATATTTTGTACCAACAATTCAATTATTTATTGATTAACATTTAATAAGTATAATAAGTACAATGCATACAATATACACAGGTATACACAGATCGTTTGTACCCAAAGGTAAACACTGTCATTTGACAGTGTCTCCTGGATATCGTCTATATGATAATTAAGTAAATAATTTACAAAAAATAAAAAATAAATGAGGTTGGAACGAACAACAACCGTTCGTGGCAACAATAGCAAAAAGAACAATAATTCAAGTACAAGTTCAATTATTACTTTGTTTGTGTCTTATGAGTTTAATTTCAATTTCAAGTGTATTGTAATTATAAATACATTTACTACGAATTTTCCAACAACAATACAATTTACCATCTATCATTTATGGACAATGTTTTTCGTTATTTTTTCTGTTTCTTTTTGCTTTGTAATTTTTAGCAAAAGAAATTAAAATCGAAACGAACAATGACATTGTACAAAGATCAGCAACTTAAATTGAGATATGACAATTGTTGACTTCCATCCATACATTTAGTCTCGGCCTCGGAGATACACCTACGCGCAGTCCGCATAAAATGGAAAAACGAAGGTAGTGCTTCGCACTGTGGTGCAAAATTGCAGTTAGTTTTTAATATTGGCAATAAAGAAGTTTGAGACTTGACTTGATTTGTTTTTCAAAATTTCTACATTTAGGCAAAAACAGAATTTTAGTACTGTCGTAAATACTTTAGGATCAAACGAAGGCTGCAACTCAAAATCGGAAACAAAATACTTTATAAATAAGTATCTGCTTTTAAGCGTTGCAAATACACAACGCAACTATCTTTGTATAAAGATACTTTATCCGTATATTATCCTTGATGGTTTTGCCACTGCTGTAACCTGCAGCGGAAATTTTTAATGACGGATTGACAGCAGTTTCGTGATATGTTCTGCATTTGCTGGCGAATGCTTTCCATTAATTTTGTAAAAGACCCTGGGTTTGCTTCTGAAAATTAAAATATTAAGGTATTCCCAAAGAAAGAAAAAGGGCAAAAGTCAAGGTGATAAAAAGTTAACTGCTCCATATGAATCGTTGGATTGAAATTCAAAAGCGTTTAATCAATAAAGTTTGATAGCATGACAAAAAACTGGTCAATATAACGGCATGTCCTGTTTAGCTAATTTTCAGCTAATTGATTTGGGACTCAATACTGAGAACTGCACGTAAAAGTAGCCCCAAAAAGAAGAAGTTCGGCATCATTAGCTTTGTCAAGTTACATGCCATAATAATTTAATATCCTTTTTTACACTTTTGGCTCGTATCAAACGATATATATCCTCATCCCTAAAGGTAATGGTATATTAAGTTATATTAACAAGTATTTGAAAACTTTTTCTTTCCTATGCTTATGTTATTTTCAAACTAAGCGAACGATTTAACATCTCAGAATTAATCGAATCTTTTATACTATTGTGTCCTCTGGCTCCATCATATTTACGCTATGACCAAATCGTACATTGTTGTACAATTCAATTGAATGATTTTCCGGGCTTTTTGTATACGAGTACAACTAATTAAGATGTAAGTTGGGAATTATTTATATCCACTAATTAGACTATATACCAAAATATGTATAAATTGCTATGTAAATTCTAAATACTCGCACTGACGTGTACTGCACAGTAATAAGCTTGATCGATACTATATACGTAAGCAAAAATGCCAGAACCAGGCTGGCGGCACTTGTGACACATTACACGGAAGCTTGGCTGACACTTATTGACAGCTCGGTAAAGAAAAAAATAAACCACTAATTATATGGTGATCACATGAAATGGGGGCATCGTCAGAGTGCCATAAAAAATTGCATTGCAAAGCCCATAATTCGGGTACATATAAATGGAATCAATCAAAAGTTACAAAGTATTTAATCGTAAATTTTTCTTAAGCAAATCAAAGTCAATGCTGTCAATCTTGAAGATATGTATTGCAAAACAGTTGTTGAATTGTTGTTCATACCCACATCAACATATAAAACCGGTATGCTTAAAATTCTTTGCATTTGAGGTGGGTAAAAACAATGCGTAAATTAATAATATTTTCACGTAATAAAACCGTTCAAATTTAAGCGTTAGCTTGACACGTGATCTTTTGATTTTACTTTGTCTCTTTCTCGCTCGCTCCTTTGTGTGTAGGAGTATTACTAATTGATATGTATTAGGCATTATCATGTTGGGATACTTTATATTCTTACAAGTCTTATTGTAATCAGCCTTGGAACGGATTAACCTAATTTACTAGTAAGTAATTTTAACGTAGAACTGACATTTGAAATGTAAGGATTGATCTAAAATTTGTATTTCGCAATTAAGAGTAACAAAAAGAAATATAATTCGGAAAGATTGATTTCTTTTGTGATATCACTAGTTTACAGTCATTTTGCTGCAGAGTGCTAAATATTTTATTTCTATAGATTTCGGCCTCCTAAATACGAATATGAGATTTAAAAATAAATTAAATATTTACCATTTGTAGTGTCCTCTTAAGAAACGTGTAACTCCCCCTTTTATCACCTAATTTTTATAAGCTTGTTTTGCTCGGGGATTTATTTTTGCGATTAATATTTTGTTATAAATTTAAAATCGTAATTTTTGCACCAAAAATTAGTTTTTTTAAGTTTAAGTTTAAATCTTCTATAGAAAGATTTTAGGGTAACTCATTACCTTTAATCTTGTTCAAATCGTTGGACGCGTTTACTAATTAATATTCAATAAGCTGATGCATCTCATAAAATATTCGTGAAAAAATTAAAAAATTCTATCTTGAAAACTAATATTCGTGTTTAGGAGGCCGAAATATATAGAAGAAAATTAGTTAAAACTCTGCAGCTGACAAAAAATAAACATTTGTAAACAATCTTTGTGGTTAGTTATTAAACAACCCTCTAATTATTGGCATATTATTGTCAATGTAATGCTTATTAATGGTAACAACAATGAATGGACATTTATTTTTCAAGAGAAAAGAAATTACAAATAACCCAGTGCAAATGACTTTTTAGTAATAAAAGTAAACAATTCAATGTGTTGACCAAAATTTTGTGATTGTACGCATTCAATAAACTTTTTTATAATTTATGCCAATCACATAAATTTTCAGGGAATTTTTCATTTAGTGTAAACGTTATTTTTACAGCTGTGACTAAAATATTAGTAACAGCAATATGTAAAAAGTGTACTCAAACTTAGCGATACAAAAACAATTGCATACACAAATAATAAACATTAAAATCAGTAGAAAATTTTAAGCAAATCATAGTATGTCAGATAAGTTCGTAATGTCATATTATCGCAACGAACTTTTTCTTCTAAATTTTTATTCAGACAAATTCATATATAATATCTAGCGATATATTGTCATGATACAGAACTTTTTTGCTTTAGTGTTACAGAATATCAATGGTTTAAATGAACGATGTTATTGTTATTTCACCTCGTTGGCACCAAAACGGGACCACCTTTTAGCCTAGACCAACGATGCCCCCCAGTTGAGCTCGCGAGCGAAAACAGCTTTTTGTGCTTTTACATCTACACATAAAGAGCTTTTGTGCTTTCACACATACACGATTTAATTTGCTTTTCGACTGTTGATCAGTTGTCATGTAGACATCAAGCGAGAAGGTAGTACACGCAAATCGGAAAGCGAATTACAGTATTGCGCAAAATGTTTAACGATGTTTGGGAAAATGATTTTTTGTTTTCGCGAAACAGCGTTGGCGCGCCAGTATGTTTGGTATGCCAACGAAATGTTAAGCGTAACCACAAATTTAATGTCGAAAGGCATTACAGGTCTTGCCATAAACAATATTTCGATATTTTAGATGAGGAAAGAGACATTTTAATTGATAATTTAAAAAAAAATGTTGTTGAAGGAGAAGCAGGAAACATTTTAAATATTAATGTTGAAAAGGCGACTTTTATTGTTTCGCTTGCCTTATCAAAACGCTGCCGTCCTTTTGATGATGGCATTTTTTTTAAGGTGCTTGCTAAAGACGTGCTTGGTTGTTTTGGAAGTAAGGGGAGAGAAATGGCCAACATTTTAGAAAAAGTACCATTATCAAGGAACACAATTACCCGTAGGACAGAACAAATTATTTCGTATATGTTTTCCCTCACCAAAAATTCGGAAGTCTTAATCTTATTTTTAACAAAAATAATTTGTAATTTGTAATGCAAAGATATTTAATGTCAGTTGTGACGAAGTGCGTCACTTTTGCACCATACTGTTTGCCGAAATAACAATAAAAGAGCTTTTATGCATACCCAACACACTCGAACAAATCGCATACATTGACGTTGGGCATCACTGGCCTAGACTTATCCGTAATGGACTTTTTTCTTTGGGCATAACTTAAAATCAGTGATCAAATATAATCGAAATTAATCGATTTTTCAACTAAACAAATGAAAGTGAAGAAAGTGTGTTAAACTGATTTCAAATACACATTGGTTTTCAATCCTTCGATATAATTTCGTTATAAACTGCGATTTTCAGATTTTTTCGATAAAAGTCTCAAATACTACTTATTTTTAATTTTTTATTTATCGCTCAGAATTAACAATTATTTGTTATTTATATTATATCATTCATTAAATAAGACATATTTTTTATTTTTTGAATCTTTGAATAAGAGTTATTTATAACTTTTTGAAATAGAAAATACGAAATGAGTTTTATTTTACCAAACAAAAAATAAAAATCAAACAAAATTTAAAAGTTTTCAGAAGTCATATAAATCGTTTGCTTATATTTTTGATCAGGTCGACGAGGCGAGTTAGTTAAGCTCAAAAGCGATGGACGACTTTGGCTTTTATAGTTGCCGAATCTGGAATGTTTTCAGATTTAGGATTTGAACACGTTAGTCCATAGCTAAAGTTTTAATATGTAGTAATTTTGTGGCAACTTAGTAGTTTTGTATTTGAGGTACCGAAAAGATTCAAAGACACATTAGATTCGTGAGCCAATTTCAGATGTTGTCGTAAAAAACAATATATAAGGTCATTCGTAAGGGGGTGCTTCTCTGCTAGAATAAGAAAAGTCATAAAGACGAAGGAATAACCTGTTAGACGACAAACAAAGCTGAAATATGTTTATATGGGCATCTAACTCAAATATGCTGCAAATATGGAGCGAACACTTTCAATCTCTTCTCGTTCCCGAAGGCAGCATAAGTGACGAAATCGCACCAATCATCGACGATGGAGTAGACTGTCCACCACCGAGCCAAAACGAGATCAGCACGGCAATTGCGCGGCTTAAAAATAAACAAGCTGCGGGGGCCGATGGTTTGCCGGCAGAGCTTTTTAAAGCCGGCGGCGATGACCTGGTAACATGCATGCACCAGCTCATAAACACGATTTGGCTCAGAGAGGGCATGCCCGATGATTGGAATCTGAGTGTCCTATGTCCCGTGCTTAAGAAAGGCGATCCTAGTGTGTGTACCAACTAGGGATGTAACGAATGTGCTTTAGCGAATGCGAAAGCGAATATTGGAATATTTTTTTCGCGAATGCGAATACTTACTTTTGGTTTTTGCGAATGCGAATGCGAAAGCGAATGTTCCAAAATTGTTTAGCGAATGTCAAAAAATGGTTTACGTAAACGAATAACTTAGTTTCATTCCTACTGTCTGCCTTTTCAAATGCAAATATGTCTTCCAGTTAAGTAATTAAACATAAAATATTTATTTCAAAGTAAAACAAAAACAAAAATATATATAATTCTCAGAAATTCTGTCTTTAAGGTAACTAAACAATAATTTTATTTACTTTCAAAAATTTTGACGTGTTCAGTATTCAAAATTTAGTACAGCCAAGTTGTATTTAACAAAAAGAAGCTATGCTGCTTTTTCGCTTTGCAATCTAGTTCTTAGTGGATCATAGATAAGTCCGGCTCTACTAAAAAACTGTTCGCTGGGCACTTCCCGGAGGCGTAGCTAAGAACTGGCGTGCCATAGGTACTAACTTTTGGTATTTCGAGCTGTTTCGTTTCTACCACAATAAAGGATCTTCGGAAATATTGTATATTGTATTGTATTCAGATAACAATTTTTTTGCACGAGAGACTTAAAACGTAACCACTTACATGTCGGCCTCAGTCTCATTATTACTTGTATTAAATAAATTTTTTTGCGAAAGCGAATGCGAATATTGAAATATATATTTATACGAATGCGAATGCGAAAGCGAATGTACAAAATGATGCGAATAATTCGCATTCGCATGTGCGATTACATCGTTACATCCCTAGTACCAACTATCAAGGGATTAGCCTTTTACCCATCGCATACAAGGTCCTGTCTAGTGTGACACGTGAAAGACTAAAGCCCCTTCTGGCGAACCTGTTTGGACCTTATCAGTGTGGCTTTAGACCTGGTAAATCCACCACCGACCAGATATTCACGCTACGACAAATCCTGGAGAAGACCCAAGAAATGCAGATCTATACCTACCATCTGTTCTTCGATTGCAAAGCTGCATTTGACAGTCCGATACGACAGAAATTGTTGGGTGCTATGGCTGAGTTTGGTATCCCCGCAAAGCTAATTCAACTCTGCGGGATGACACTGACTAACACGGTCTTCAGTGAAAATTGGCAAAAATCTGTCAGAGCCATTTTCTACCAAGCGAGGCTTTAGACAAGGCGATAGTCTGTCCTGCGATCTCTTAAACATCGTAATGGAGATGATCATGCGGATAGCAGCAGTAAACAGGAATGGCACCATATTTAATAAAAGCCACATGTTGCTCGCGTATGCTGATGATATAGATATTATTGGACGTGGATTGCGAGATGTTACTGCGGCTTTTTCGAGCATTGAAAAGCAGTCGGCTGAAGTGGGTCTGGTGATAAACGAGGACAAAACCAAGTTATTTCTTTCAACGGATAAAGAGCCCACTCGTCTGGGACGCTGCGTGAACGTTGACAACTATAACTTTGAAGTGGTAGATGATTTTGTCTACCTTGGCTCCGCCATAAACATAAATAATAATGTCAGCCTCGAAATCAAAAGACGAGTATTGATCGCAAAGAAGAAGGGTATCTAACTTATTTCAATTCCAAATGATATATATATTTAACCGTATGCGGACTTCTGTTGCGGTTTCATCGACCCCAAAAACTTAAAGTTGTCATATAACTTTAAGCACTGTGTAATTCCCCATTGACACAACAAATGTACATATTATATAAGTTTTAAAAAATATATGTATGTATTATTTTAAACACAACTGTACCTAGGCCATGCAACCATCGTTCTTATACTTTACAGCACATTCATATATACTTACCTACAACTCGTAATATATTTACATATCTTATTAACGATTCTCTTCTTTTGTTTCATTATATGGACTTCGTCGCCTACATCAACAGATGCCACATTTGACGGTCCTCCATTGTCTGCGAATGTCTGTTTGTCGCCGAAATCATTGTTGCGTTTGGTAATCGATCATGACGACTTGCACAAGCGTAAACTGTATAAAACCTATACCTCATCTTCCGGAGCACTAGCTTCTACTCCAGAAAAACTCAATGTTCAAGATGACCATAATCTTGAGGAGGAATATAACGCTTTCGTAAATAATGTTCGCTTAACTCCCGTGACGTTTATGAAACTGTGTCCGGCTCTATTGGCACAAATCGATCAACAAGTATGTATGCAGCCAGCGCCGCTTGTGCATACTGAGGATCCGAAGGAAAAGATTTGGAATGGTACGTTTTGTATGGAGATTGATATAAATAGAGTTCATAATTGGATTGATTTAAAAAGAAATATTTGAATTAAACATATTAAAACCAAAATTATACTAAAACCAATGTTAACTAACCCGATACGCATGATGCAAAAGATCGAAATATAACAAATTTCATTTCAAAGTAGAGAAACATTTGACCGTTATCGTAGCAATTTATACTCAATGTTACTCAGTTCTGCCCTACGGTACTCTGAAGTCTATTGTCATGTGGTTAGTTATAGCGATTTGATATCGATATCGGCTTTTAAATTTTAAATTCATAAAAGATGAGTAGAAGTCTGAGCATAACAGATTTCGATGTTTATACGATAAACATACATATATTTATCTCTGTTGAAATGGCTGACAAACAAACATTAATAATTGTATCATTTCTTTTCAGCTTGGATCTATGCCAGTGCTTCTATATTCATACTGTCCGCTTGTGGTCTTTTGGGCATTTTATTGGTGCCTCTGATGAAAACTGTTGCTTACCAGGAAATACTAAACTTTTTAATAGCCGTTGCTGTGGGTACTCTTAGCGGAGATGCTTTGATGCATCTTTTACCGCATGCTCTTGTTAACGAACACGCAGCTCCAGAGTCCCACGATAATCATGGTCATGATGATCACGACTCATCATCACACTCACATGATACAACGGCCGTTTGGATATGTGCCTGTGCCTTTTTCACTGCCGTTTTTATGTACATCATTGAAAATCTCTTGCCATTATTGAAAAGTGGCAGCACCGAAGGATCCCACGGACACAGTCATCACCATCACCATCACGGGCATAGTCACAGTCATACGAATAACAACAACACCAAACAGATTATTGCAAGCAATCAAGTTGGCGGTGAAAATAAAGCAGAAGCTCCTGTGACTGATCTAAAGGAAGTGAGAGAATTGAACGTAATGCTTAATGAAACGAAATTAGATGAAAAGAAACCCTCAAGACCCCTAACACCGGTGGCATTTATGGTCATCATTGGTGATGGTTTACATAATTTAACAGATGGTTTGGCAATAGGGGCCGCATTCGCCTCGGATCCAGTAACAGGCCTTGCTACAGCCTTTGCCGTTCTTTGCCATGAACTACCACATGAGTTGGGCGACTTTGCACTGTTACTACAGACGGGCGTCTCAATTAGACGGGCGATTTATTTGAACATCGTTAGTTCGGTTTTAAGCTTTGTGGGCATGGCTATTGGCCTTCTAGTAGCTGGTCTACATACGAATATGACCCAATGGATATATGCAGGAACTGCGGGATCATTCCTCTATATAGCTTTAGCCGATTTAGTTCCAGCTATGGCAGCAGAAAGTAAAAATCAACTAAAGAGTTCTTTTATACAAGTTATGGGTGTTCTGGTCGGTGGCTTCATAATGCTAGCCATCGCTATTAATGAAGATGATCTGGAAAGGCTATTTAAATAGCTTCCGTAGCGAACGTCTCTTAAGGTTCGTCAATGTAAGCCTATTAAGTGCCAAGTATTACATATATGTAAATCTCGTCCTAGTTAAGTTAGTTGTAATTATTTTTAATATTAAATTGTACGAATTTTTAATTGTAAATTATTTAAACGAATAAACAAAGAAAAAGAAAACTACGCCATTCTTTTGAAAATACCATTTATTTCCGAGAAGTTTTATTTTTATTCACATCAACACTTACGATAGTTTATTTTTTCAACAAAACGGATTATTAAATTAACTTAGAAATACAAGTCATTTGGGTACTGTTTAGGCCATCTGCATGTGTGACTCTTCGAAGGGTTCATTTGGCAGGCGTGCAGGGTTCTAAAAGTAAAGAAGAAAAAAACAAAAATTGTGTAATCAATAAAACGCAATGAATCTTAAAAATTCACAAGTCAAAAATTTTTAAATAAAATATGTAATATATAAATGGCTTAATGTAGAAAAGGTGTATCTGGTTTTTTTTTTACTAATTCGAGTTTTTTTGCATATTATTGAAGGGGACCATCAAATACATGTCTCATACAAAACAAAATTAATTTATGGTAATAAATAAAGAATTTATAGTCATTAAAAAATAGCCCTAACTGTCAAATAACATTTAAAATTGTTTCGTTTTATTCAGTTTTTCTCCCTACTGTAAAGTATTAAAAATTAAGATACGCCTTTTCTACATTAAGCCATCGATATGTATGTATTAGGAAAAGGTGTTCGAGTTTAAGGTTTGAAACATACGAATAGGAAAAAACAAGGAATATAAAGTTTTGGGTCAATCTAATAAAATTGATCAATGCAATTGAAATCTGGAAAAACCTCGATTTTTGGCATTTTTAATTTTATTGGCACCTGAATACCACTTATCAGGTTGTTTGGCACAATTTATATTTTACATAAATTCTATGGCATATTACCTTTCTACCTTTACGCACTTATAAGCCATTAACGTGGTTGGCAGCTATTTTAACTTATAATTTTATTATTTGTAGGATACATTTTATGATTTTGGATAGGTAATAAGCCAAAGAATTTTTATAAAATGTAATTTGGCAAAGTAGGCTGATAAATGGTACTCAGGTTCCAACAAAACGAAATAGGTGGTTTTTTAAGATTCCCGTTGTCGTCGCCGATGCAAAACGACGTCGTCTTGTTACGACGGTGTAAAATTGGTATTCTCGTAGTCGTTTTCGAAAACTATAGATGTGACGACAACGTTGAATAGAAAGGACTCTGAATCTGTCGTCAGTTTTTGGTAACGACTTAAAACAATTTGAAGGAATAATTTTAGTTTTTGTAAAATAATTTGTGTAATAACGTCAAGAATAAAAATTTCGAGTAAAAGGATTTCGGCAACGTAAGAAAGTTGGAGAAAAAATAATTCATTTGTACCGCCTTTAAGAAATACTAAAAAATCTTTTGCGCTTGTAGTAACGATTCTGGTCTTCTTTTATTGGAGCGGAATTGGTTCCACCAACACATCCAGAAAATCCTCGTTTCATTAAAAAAAAATTAACTTGCTTCCGATTTTTCATCTTCCAATTGTATTGTGGGGAAATGACCTCTCTAATGCCTTCGACCATAATCTTGCAACTACTGGCTGCGACAGTCCAATTTAAAATGCATTACCTACTCTTGGGTAGTAAGACCCCTGTCCTAAGCACCTCAATGTTGCTGACAACTTAATTATGACTGTAACATATGTGGTCCTGAGTTTACTTTTCATTTGGTAACTATTTTTTCAAGCACGTAAATAAATGCAGTCTTACTTAGGCTTAAATAGTTATCGAATCTAAAAAAATAAAAAAGTTGGAAGGCCGGCCAACAGGTAACCTCAAATTAGGATTGTAACTCTTATGTTTATACTTGTTATCTGGCAAGCTTAACAAATCGAATTTTTTTCGATATATATCGTTGCAATCTGAATAGAACACAAAAATATTTTTTCATAAAACACAATAAAACAGCCATGTTCTGGAAAACAATTCGGTTTAAAAACAGAGCAAAATCGGTAAAAAGGTAATACTTTTTAATACATTTCTTTCAATTTTGTTTTTTTTTTAAACCGAATTGTTTTCCAGAACATGGCTGAAAATCAAAATATATCAGCTGATGTACAAATGTTACATTACTTTCATGGTAGTTACAGAATACCGAAAAAGCGTTGAGGTGACGACGATGTTGGATCGAAGTGATTTTGACATAAAAACAACGACGATGTAGACGACTACAATGGGAATAGAAGTGAATTGCTTTGAGCCACCTCTAAATTTCTTTAGATTGATACAAAACTTTATATTTCTTGTTTTTTTTTTGCTATTCGCAAATTTCTAGGGGGTTAGGCCGAAGATCTAAAAATATAAATATTTGGATCTCCTTTTATACTTATTTAATTTTTTTCGTGTTAAGCTTTCGATTATTTTTATTATAATTACCCCCAGCTGTAATACTGATTGATATATGTTTATGTATAATGATTGGTCTATGTATTATTTGTAATCATTAAATCATTTAATTTTTAATTATTATTAGTTAGTTTTGGTTAGTTTTTAGTCGATCTTACTGTGTATTATATCAATTTACGTTAGTGTATCGAATGATACATCAAATTCGGCTAAAGCTTAGTTTATCAATAAACCTTGTAAGAAGCTTAGCTTTGAGGCAAAAATCCCTGAGGTTTTGTGGTAAAAAGCTTGAGCTTTGTGGTAAAAAGGGAATCGTGGGGATAAAATATCCTCCATTCTCATGTTTGGTCAAATTCATAACTATGCTGGACATTTTCGGCTGATATGTACTTCACATGCCATAATGGTTGATATACAGTTGTTGGTTGTACAGCAGATGATGTACCATTGTGCATCACAAAGGGGTCTGAAGATGAATGGAGTCATGGAGTTCGAAACTCGTCATCCTAGTGCGTGACACACTGAATTTGACCAAAAATATTAAACAATAAATAAAAAAAACATTTTTCTGATCTTAAGCCGAATTTGATGTATCATACGATACACTAACGTAAATTGATATATTATTAGTTAGTCTAAGTAATTATTCAGGACTTGTACAATGTTATATGTATTTTTTTTGCCTTGAAGGCTTTAATATTACAGTGATTAAAGGAAATGAATTGAAATAAAATTATATGAAACGTTGTCATTAAGAAACAAACTGTATAGAAAATATAAAACTAATTTAAACACAATTATTGAAAATAATTCTAAAGCGTCAATTTATACTAGTTCTCAATAACCTCTATTAAAATGGTTCGAAATTAGTTTAAAAGATACCACCCAACTAGAATTTCTGAACTAGTTCTATGCTACCTAATACAGGTGGAAGCCTTTATTATGGTGGCGCTTTGTTTGGAAGGTAGTTCACAATGCAATTACTATGGAGAATTATAAAGAAAATTGATCCAAACAAGTATTATTCTCTATTGGGAATAAAACGTTTTTAAAATATAAGCATTATTAATGTTCATCTAAAGCACGTGTTATGTAATATGTATCTAGCATACTTCGGTCTCCTACAATAATTAGATTAAACGAATAACTTACCAGTTTTCTGGCCCGTTCCTCTAATGTACCATATGCCACATGATTCACCACAAATCCTGCGGGCAAAGCGATGCCTTGTATTCTGTATACTGCCTCCTTGTCGCCCTCTTCAGCTACTTTATGAGCAGCCGTCACCGTGCATTTGCCTAAAAATCTTGAAGAACCCATCATAGGACCTCGGGAAATATCAATATGGTTTCCCATCCGATATAGCACTACTCGTCCTTGATTTTGTTGTGCTATACTTGGCAGTTGTTCATTCTTATATCGTGAATCCTTAAACATTTCTAAGGCTAGATCGCTATTGACCTCCAACCGTTCAAACTTGAGTTCCTTAGCGGCTAGTTTTACCATTTCGGCAGATAATGCCCGTAATTCTGCTTTGGACGGTACCCATGTCTTGGAGGCCAAAACGATGTCGTGAACGAAGCTACCGGATTTAACTAAAAACAAGAAATAAATATGAATTCAAACAAGATTTCATTAAAACTTACTATTGGGTCCTGGAAAACTGTGCAGCTGCAAATTGGCCTCTTCCTTGAAAGCATTTTTCAATGCTGAACCAAGCATAAAACTACATGAGCGCCAGAAAGCTCTGCAAAAAAATAAAAACAATAAATGTCGAATACTCTGAAGTTCCCGGTTGAACATACTTGTTGACCACATGGGGATCAGCTACAGTGAAATTCAACAATTGCAACGTGCAATTGTCCGGCAATGGCCTATGCATATCCCAAGGTATATTGCCATCTATCAAAGCCAGGACCGAACGTTTGCAATGGCCTTCCGACAAGTGTTGGGCACAGTTGTAGGGTGTAGAAAGTTCACGGTTCATTATCAGTGTAACATCATTGGGCAGACCCAAGTAGCGGACTTCAATTTTCTCTATGCGGCCCACCAACTCACGTTGCCTCTGTTGCTCATTGGTAAATAATTCATTCAGCCTTTCGATGGATGCATTGGAAAATGTGCCTGAAAATTGTCGACAGTCAAATGATATTTCTATTATGAAAGGGTTATCTCTCCATGCCGGGCAAGCGGCTACTCACGAATATTTCCGATTTTCTGCCACTTTGTCAATGCGTTCCATAATGTAGGTCTAATATGTTGAACGGCAGACATTTTTGGTTTGTAACAAGACGTTTTAAATAATTTTCTAATTAATAAAAGTTATTACCAAAAATTGAATGAAAAACACGCAAAAATTACAAAACCAATTGGAATAAAACTGTCAGCTGTTTTCATATAACAACTCTGTTTCTTTGGAAAAGATTGGGATTGGCAACAACAAAATCACCTGTTGTCGAACGCAAGCCTGGCAATTCCATAGTTCCACTGAACAATAACAGTTTTTGTGGGCTGTCAAACAAAATTGTGTTTTGTCATTGCGCCGCTTGCAAATAAAAATTGCTTTGCTATTCTGTAGCGTTTTTATAAAGTATATTGTCAGAAAATAATTGGTGAGAAATGCAATTGGAACAATTTAGAGATGTACCAAAGTCTGGTTTCAACTTTGAAAACTGCAAAAGGTAATAATTCGTGGACGACTCTTGTTTCTGTGTGTGCAATAATTTATGCCTCTTTGCAGAAATGCCCAGCTTATGCAGAATGGCTTCCAGCCACCAAAGACCGTAAAGACAGGTACCACTATTGCGGGCATAATCTTCAAAGATGGTGTCATTCTAGGAGCAGATACACGTGCCACTGAAGGTCCCATTGTATCCGACAAAAATTGTTCCAAAATCCATTACTTGGCCAAAAATATGTAGTAAGTACTCTAAATAATAATCGAGAGAGCATTGCCAAATAATGGATATTTTACACGTTTAGCTGCTGCGGTGCTGGTACTGCTGCTGATACCGAGATGACCACAGATATGATTGCCTCTCAGTTGGAACTGCATCGCCTTAATACTGGACGCCAAGTGCCAGTTGTAGCCGCCAACACTTTGTTGAAACAAATGCTGTTCCGTTATCAGGGTCACATTAGTGCCGCTTTGGTATTGGGAGGAGTGGATAAAACTGGGGCATACATATATTCTATTCACCCCCATGGTTCCACAGACAAATTGCCCTATGTCACTATGGGTTCTGGTAGCTTAGCCGCTATGTCAGTTTTTGAGGCTCGCTGGAAACCAGACATGACTGAAGAGGAAGGTAAGAAACTAGTTCGCGATGGTATTGCTGCTGGTGTCTTCAATGACTTGGGATCTGGCTCTAATATTGATTTGTGTGTTATACGCAAGGACTCTACAGATTATTTGCGTAATTATGAGTTGGCTAATAAGAAGGGAGAGCGACAGGTAAGTTAGTTTTGTGATTGTTTAAATTTCTTTATTAATATTTTAATTATTTGTAGCTTGATTACACCTTCAAATTGGGCACCACAGCTGTGTTGGATACAAAAATCAAACAATTTGACATTACAGAGGAGATACGTTTTATTCCAATGGAAACTGCTTAATATAAATAACTAATAGTTTCAGAAACTAATTTTTTGGATGAAATATGTTTTATAAATAAATAAAAACTTAAAATGTGATGATGGCTTTCCGCTAATGCGTTGTTTAAATGACTAGAGCAAAAAATACAAACTTAATTATCTATCAAAAAGCAATGTATGTATATATTTTGAAAGAAAGTAATGCATTTGTATGTATGTTAATGTAACTAAATTGAACTACATTTTTAAACATTCACCGTTAATTTGACTCAAATCGAAAGATTAAAACAAATTCAGTCAACAAAATGTCTATAATAAAAATTTATATGTGTAGAAATGAAGAGTGTGGATATCTTAGTTCCAAAAACGAAGATTCGAACTGTTACCATTCGAATATATAACGGGATATAATGATGTTGGTCAACAACTCTACATAAAATCTGTGGTGAAAAGGAAATCTGCTGTCTGTCTTTGCAGGAGAGCACTTCCAAGTTTAAACATATTTTTTAAAAACTTATGGTGATTCCAGTATAAGTGAAAGTCATCCATAATCATTGCTAATTAAGGAACGCATTATTTTACATTCCAATTCAGAAATTATTTCTCTGGTCAAAAATAAAATGTAATAAAATTTTTGCTTAAGTCGACTTAAGCACTTTTCACCACAGAAATGTAGGCGTTAATGTCTGCCCAGACTTAACCCTTCAGTTTAGGGCGATGTATTCGGTCTGCGCAGACTTGTCTGTAAAAAATCAAAGCGATTTTGATTTTAATAAATCTAGGCAAACGTCTGATAATGTAGACAGGTTTGGCAGACTTTTTTTAAAACATTAATTTTCTTAAAATATTTCAAATAAAATGAAATGAAAAATACGTTCGGGTTAACGTTATAAAAAAATAAAACATTTAAATCGAAGCAAATCATGCGATGTCGATTTTTATCTGAAGTCGATAAATATTATTTATCGACTGCAGAAATATACCATCACTATAAATAGTTTGACGTTAACCAAACAAAAACAAAACTGTAAAATCGGCTTTTTTCCAGACACGTCAGATTATTCTCAAAAACAAAAACTACGGAGAAACGCCAGACCTCAAGAAATATTGCAATATTTGCACAATTGTTTCTATATTTGTTCATAACTTTACAAAGAAGAGTTTCTAGAAAAGTAGTGCGGATAAGTCAGCTATTATGAAAAGTCTAGTATTGACAGCTTTCCTAGTGGGCTGCATATGTTTTACGGTTGCCCTGCCAGTAACCAAAACAAAGAAAGGCGAAGAGGAAAAGCCCAGCACTCCAGCTACGCCAGATGTTGAGACATCTCTGGAATATGAACGTTACTTGAAGGAAGTCGTCGAAGCCTTGGAGAGCGATACAGAATTCCGTAAAAAACTGGACAAAGCTCCCGAAGCCGATATTAGGGTAAGCAAAAAAAGAGTTGTAGAATATGGTAATTCCCCTTTGACGATTGAACATACATACGTGGTTTTATTGTAGAGTGGCAAAATAGCTCAGGAGTTGGAATATGTGAATCATCATGTTCGCACGAAACTTGATGAAATCAAGCGCCGTGAAGTGGAACGTCTGCGCACTTTAGCTAACAAAGAATATGAACTGAGTAATGACATTGATCGGGACCACTTGAAGGTCTCCCAACATTTGGATCATGATAACCACCATACTTTCGAGATAGAGGATTTACGCAAATTAATCAAAAAGACATCTGAGGATTTGGCAGAAGCCGATCGCAAGAGACGAGAAGAATTCAAAGAATATGAAATGCAAAAAGAATTCGAAAAGGAAATGATTAAGAATGAGCTGGATGAAGAACAAAAGAAGAAATACGAGAAGGAACAAAAAGAGTTGGAGAACAAACATAAGAAACACGAGAAAGTGCATCATCCAGGCAACAAAGCCCAGTTGGAAGAGGTGTGGGAAGAACAAGACCATATGGACAAAGCCGATTTCGATCCCCATGCTTTCTTCATGATTCATGGTAAGTTTATCGAATGGAAATAGCAAGACAATATATCATATTAATTGATATATGTAGCTATATTTTATATGCAAAATGTATTACTCAATATTTTATACTTAAAAACGATGAAAGATTGCAAGACAGCAGATAACACAGTGCGCCCTGGTCATCGAATTCGTTTCGAATCGAAATAATGATTACAAATGTGCTTAACAATATGAGATATGTGTTTTATAGATAAAAGCTTCTTAATATTTAAACAAATAAAATTCCGAATACAAATATGGACATCATCACTACACATTCCTACTCCAAATTTGATTTAAAAGGAATTAGAAGATTATCCCCTGTTAAATCTTATTTATTTAACAAAACGAATTTTCGAATTAGATGATATTGAATTTGTGAAGAATATTTAGGTTCCAAAAATATTGAAACATGAATGATGTAAAAAAAAACATTTATAAAAATTATTATTTGCTGGAACCATTTGAGCTCTAATGACACCACAGAAATTATCCATTCTACCACGTGTCTTTAAACTATTATTGAAGTTTTTTTTTTAATATATGCATATTTCTTATCAAATTAATATTTGTCACATATTCCTGTAATTAGCTTTAGTCTTTCAAAGTCAGATATTTTTTTGTATGACTATGATTGATTACTCAAGTTGTGATGGAAAACAATTATGTAATGGATTTTTATGACGATCTTTACAGTTTAAAATGTTGAGAAAGCAAAAAGTTGATTTTAACAAATTTATATTTTTTGATTTGAATACAAGATGTTTTTATTATTGGGTTTGTTAAACAGCTTGTCGAAAGTAATAGTATTAGTGATGATTAAACTGCTTTAAGGTACTTAACTCCATGTATTACTGCCGTAATATTTATATAGTAAACATGTGTGAGTATAGGTATATTGACTTTTAAGAATAGTCAATATAAGAATAGCTATTCTGACGTAATCGCAAAGAAATATTTTTAATATAATAATAATTTGCAATGTGACAGACAAAGCCAAAGATCTTCCTGGATTAAAAACAAGTAAACATTTCTTTCATATTATAAGGGGATTATTATGTATTTACACAGCTTTAAAAGCAAAGTTTGTATATTTGTGGCTATAGCAATATCCGTTATATTTCTGACACAAAATGTATGGCAAACTCCAACTCCTAGTAAATTAAATGTTGTGTATCATTTCAGATGTCGACGGAAATGGTTTCTGGGATGAAACAGAAGTTAAAGCCCTTTTCATTAAGGAACTCGACAAGGTCTATCAAGCTGGTTTGCCTGAGGATGATATGCGCGAACGAGCAGAAGAAATGGAACGTATGCGTGAGCATGTTTTTCAAGAAACCGATACAAATCGCGATGGCCTGATAAGTTTTCAGGAATTCTTGGAGCAAACGAAACGTGACGAATTCAATAGAGATCCTGATTGGCAAACTGTGGATGAACAGCCACAGTACACTCACGAGGAATACCTAGAGTTTGAGCGTCGTAGAAAGGAGGAAGTTGATCGGATGATCGCTCAGGGACTTGTAAGTTAAATTAAATAGTGCCGCAGAAAATGTTTAACTAATTCTTATTAATATTGCAGTTGCCACCTCATCCAAATATGCCACAAGGCTATCACGCCGATCCAAACGCAGCCCACCATCAACAACAGCAGCAAATGCACTATCAAAATCCTCAACAGCAACATGCGCAGCAACAGCAACAATATCAGCAGCAACAACAACAATACCAGCAACATCAACAATTCCAGCAGCAACAATATCAACAGCAGCAGTATAATCCCCAGCAACAGCAGCAATATAATCCTCAACAACAACCGCAGTACAATCCTCAACAACAACAGCAGTATAACCCTCAACAACAGCAGCAGCATAACCCTCAACAACAGCAGCAGCAATACAATCCACAACAACAACAACAATATAACACACAACAAGTGCACCTGAATAACAATCAGGTGTACCAGCACGTGCCTGCACAACCACAACCACAACAACCTGTTGCCAATAATCTTCCACAACAACAGCAGCAACAGCAACCAATAGTCAATAATTTGCCAGCCCAACAACCTTCCGCAAATAACATCCCTGTCCAACAGCCAATTGTCAATAATCTACCACCGCAACAGCCGGTGGTCAATAACAACATTCCTACTCAACGACAAAATCCACAGCCGGCCGTTCAACAACAACAACAAAGTGGCAACGCACAGCCTCCAACACATTAAATAGTTCCAATACATTGTAACCATTGCGCATAGTGCAAATGCGCGTTCGCACACTTTCAACGTTGACAACTTCAAGTATATTGAATTATTATGTTGATTGTGTTTAGCCGACCTAATATACGAACGACTTTTAAATGAAACATTTACTCATTTCATTTATTGTTACACTTTAATATTCCAATTACTATCTAAAAAGTATAACAATTTCAACATTATTCCCAATGTGTTGTGATCTGTTCTTTGTTTGTTTGAGTTTTTTTTACCAAAAATAATACTATTTTTTATATCTTTTGCATTTTTCAAGACATTTCAATACGTATATATATTTGTATAACATCCATTATATTTGTATAAAGATTAACGATTATAAACATGTAAGTATGTTTTGTTTGTATTTTCGATTATTGTCTACACAAATTTTAGAATGATTTAGGAAAAAAAAGCGAAAAATATATTAACAAATTTGTTTGTAATTAAAACTAGCAAATCCATGCGATGTTTTTTATTGGTATTGGCAATGGTAATCCCCTGGAATTTGCAAACATTTTCCAACCATACAAAACACACTAAGGTAAAACAATAGAAAACAATATTTTAAAAGAAATTAGTGACTCTGAGCCCATGGACTACAAAATCTATTTTAGAATGTCCAGTGAAAGTTGCGATTATTTGGTTAAATATGTTACTACCCTCATATTTCATTTTTCTGATTCCCTTCTGAACGATGACTGTTTGCGTAGGCAAAAAAACCCCAAGGATGTGATGCGAGAAGAAAGAATAAATAAAATAAAACACAAGGGATTTAATATTAATTAATCAAAAGATTTTCCGCTTTATTGGGAAATTCGACAATTCAATGTTGGTATACCTTGCAAGGATTGTTCCGCTTAGGGAGAGTGCACAACAAGAATTAGATGATTAATAGCTCGATGTAGCGAACAAAGCCTGAAGAGCGCGAAGGATCGCGGCAACTGGTTACTCGTTATGTTAGATCTACTGCGATTTTATACAAGCAATACAAATCAAAGTTGTATAGCAGTAGATCCTTACGCCTATTCGAAGGAATAGGGTGGTTCACGAATAGAGTTACGACAAAAGGTGTGAAAACAGCAATTTGTACGTAAACAATGACCGAAATGTGTATATTTTCTGTTTTACATCAAAAACAACAGCTTCAAAAACACCTTTTGACTGAAACTGTCCGCTGACTGTCACTCAATCAAAATTTGATGCACTCTGATCACTGTATCATTCTGCGCGTAATATTCCAAGGATTATATATCCTCGATTTAAAAATCTTGTTTGAAAAGTTACAAGGTAGACCGAAAGTCTGTATTTATTTAGATGCGTCGGGCAGCGCAACGAAAATTGTTCGCTTATTACAACATACGGCATTGAAATGAAGCTCCACCGATTTAGTTGATTAGAAATAGGGTACACAAGTTTGAGAAGACAATGAATCAACCACGATCCGACCAATTTAAAACATTCAGGGCTTCCGAAAAAGTAGAGCTTGCAAGCGAGTCGGTTCGTGAACAACCTAAACTTTTTACTATTAAGCCAGAACATTAAACCGCATTCTTTACAAAGATTTACATTTACATCCTTACAAAATGTAATTGGTATTGGAAGTTATAAAGCCCATAGATATGCTCACAGGCTCCAGTTTGCGAACGTTTTTATACCCTCACCCTACGGGTAGGGGGTAAGTATAATACACAGATGAAGTCACTTTAGACCCTAAGTTTCCTTGAAACAAAATCGATAAATAATATCAATACACCCCACGCGATCGTGCCCAAATTCTGTATTTAGTAAAGCTATATGAGGATAAAGTTTTGGAGAAAAAAACTGGTAGTCTAGCCACGCCCCTTCTAGTACCTCTCATAAAAACATATCACTCTGCCGCTTTAAAAATCGAGATATAATATCAATACACAAATACCCACATTTTCACCCATGTTCTAAAAAACAATTCGGTTGGAAAACAGACCGAAATCGGTACTTTTTACATACAATTTTTACCGATATCGGTCTGTTTTCAAACCGAATTGTTTTCCAGAACATGGGTGTTTGTATTTTTATTAAGCAATTACAGGATAAAGTTTTGAAGAAAAAATTGGATGTTTAGTCACGCCCCAAATCTGTATTTGGTTAAGATAAAGGGTGTCCCAACAAGATCACAATTTTTAAATTTTAAATAAAACACATATTTTTTTAAAAAAATCGTGTAACTTTATTATATCGTAAAGTAGACAGAATGAGGTTATGTATGGAACAATATATCGTGCAGATGGCCGCCGCGGCTTTGCTGGCATGCACGCGATCTTTTAATGAAATTTTCAATAATCGTTTCGCATAAATGCTGCGGTATTTCATTAATGCAGCGTCCAATTTCCTCTTTTAAGGCTTGAGTCGTCGTCGGCCTATTCGCGTAAACCATCGACTTCAAAAAACCCCAAAGAAAAAAATCTAATGGTGTTAAATCGATTTGATTCTAGCAACGCCATGCAAAGCTAACAGGTGTTTGTTAAAGCTGCCCGGGAAATATTATTAAAAACGCAGATTAATCGTGTCGACAACTTGTAAAAAGTACTTTATCGGTTCTATTTACACCACATCATCTTCGATTTTATGAAGTTACATTGGTTTGAACGTCGTAAGAACTATTATATCAACTGCAAATTTGGCTTAATTTTTGTGGTTTACTGGTGTTATTGCTGCTACCGGCTTTCTTAGTGCGACTGCTGTTGTCTCGCTCACTCCTTCAATTTTGGCATTAACTATTTTGTAAACAAAACAAACAAATCAAAATGCCTGGGAAAAAAATTGTTTGTGGTAAATGCAAAAAAGATATTGGCAAAAGTGGAAGTGTCCAATGCGATGAATGTATGGAGTGGTTCCATTTACCCTGTGCTGGAGTAACTGAGGCTCTGTGCGCTGAAATCTAAAAACGATGGTATTTCATATAAGTGCGAAAGTTGCAAAAATGGCTCCACTAGTAACAGTTCGTTGAGAAATGAAATAAACACCCTAAACAAAAAGATTGACGAACTTTTTGAAGGACTTTCTCAGCGAAACAACTCAATTGATGCTAAGCTTGAGTCTGTTGTATGTAGCCTTAAGTCTGAATTCCTAGCTAGATTTGAGAAAATTGCAGAGGAAATTAACAGATGCAAACAGGAAACAACGGGTCAGGTTTCGGGTCTGGAGAAGACGGTTAGAAGGCTTGAAGCAGATAATAATACCCTGCACCATAGACTTAACCGTACTGACGTAGTTATAAATGGCCTCCCCAACAAAATTGATTGCCTTGAAAACATTATAGTTAAGTTGTGCTCCCACTATGGGATTGCTATTAATGCTTCGGATGTTCAACATGTTTGCTATATGAACAAGAACAAATCCGTTTTGGTGAAATTCTGTCACGTTAAAATTCGAGATCGTCTTATGGGAGAATACCACAAAACTAGATCTCTTAAACTAAGTGACATCGACGACAAAGATATTCATTCAAGAGTCTATTTGAATGATCATTTTTCGCCGCTTTCCGCTAGGATGAATTTCATATGCAAGCAGCTTCTAAGTAAGAAAAAGATAAAGAAATACAAAATCTATAACGCAGATAAACCCAAAGTCTTAATTTTCAACACGGACGGATCTGACGTTTTTGAGCTACGAAGAGTGCGAGAAGTTGCTGTAATAGTATTTTGCTTATTGTTATTGCATCTATTTATATACAAATTTTGTTGTTGTTTTTTACGATTGATTACTATATTTTCCTTTTTTTTAATGGTTAAATATTTTTATTTCCCTCGGCTTTTAGTTAAATGAAATGATTTATAAAAAGTTATATTTTCAAACATTTTTTAATAATTCTTCTTTCAAAATTATGGCTCCCCCGCCTTTCCTTTTTTTGATTTTTTTGTTTTTGAATGACTCATAACAACAATCTTGGTCAAATTGTTAGTGACAATATAGTTTTGAAAAACTGTTTCAAAGACCGTGAATGCTTATTTAAAATTGGTCACATGAACTGTCAAAGTATATGTCCATCTAATGGGACTAAATTAGATGAAATTCGAAAAATTCTCGAAGGTAATTACCTAGATATGTTTGGAGTTTCCGAGACTTGGTTGAAGCCTTATGTAACTAGCAAAGCCATTTCTATTTCAGGTTTTTCAGTTATAAGAAATGATCGTGTTGGGACTCGCGGTGGAGGTGTTTCTCTTTATATAACTGATAGAGTTAAGCCCAAAGTAGTTTTTAAAGCGGAGAGATATGGTGTGTGTGAGTCTATTTTTGCGGAAATTAAGGTTGAAAATCGGAAAGTATTAGTCGGTGTAGTTTACTTACCTAAGGGCGATATAGAAGTCTTTGAAGAGATGCATCAAAGTCTTTTTTTGAGATATGATAGCATCATTGTTCTTGGAGACTTCAACAATAATCTTTTTGATATCTCAAAAGCTAATAATGTAAGGAATGTTTGTAATCGTCTTGGACTTACTATTAAACACAATAGCATACCCACTCATTTTGACTTAGTACATCAGTCATCATCTTTAATAGATTTTTGTTTGATTGGTGGAGATTTTGGTATAAAGGTGTTGGGCCAATTTCAATGTCCATCTATTTCGCGACATGCATTCTTATATTATGGGTTTGACATTAATTTAAATAGGGAGAACGTTTTTGTTGAATTCAAGGATTTTAACAATATTGATTGGGATGGACTTAATTTTATGTGTAATTCTTTTAATTTCGAAGCCATCTATGCGACAAATGATGTCAACTACCAGGTTGAAATTTTAAATACTTTTTTAAATGAGGCTTTTTCTTGTGTTCCTACTTTACGACGCCAAAAGCGAGAAATGGGAATAAATTGGATGAATTCAAGGGAAATTATACTATCGAAGTCATTAAGAGACCTTGCGTATCAGGCTTATCTTCAAAACCTCACTAATTTCCATTGGCGTATCTTTTGTAAATACCGTAACAAAGCGAAAACTGTCATTAGGAAGGCAAAAAGAAAAAACTGTTTTAAATCTTTTGAGAATAGAATAGAATAGAGATATGGCAGGCATTAGGTGGTGTTGGTTTTTTGGATCAAGATGATACCATTATGGACTATGATGCGAATGAGGTAAATGATTTTTTCGTGGATGTTTCAAGCGTCAATGCAAGACTTTCTAATTTTGATTTTAGATACCAGGAAGATGACTCATGTTTCTCTTTTGGTAATGTCACTGAGTTTGAAATCATTGAAACTTTTAATTTAATAAAGTCAGAATCGGTTGGCGTTGACGGTTTTCCATTAAAATTAATTAAGCTGTTGCTTCCCGTGATTAGTATGCATGTTTTGCACGTGTTTAACACGATCATCACAACATCCTCCTTTCCAACTTCTTGGAAAGTGTCAAGAGTTGTCCCAATTCCCAAAGGTAGGAGTGCTTCGAGATTGGAAGATTTAAGACCGATAAGTATTTTGCCGGTTTTGTCCAAAGCTTTTGAACTTTTACTTAAATCCAAGATGGTACAATATTTAAATGAAGAAAACTTAATAAACAACAGTCAATATGCTTTTCGGAAGGGTTATAGTACTTCCTCTTTATTGGTGGAAATGACTGATAATATTAGGCGTAATACAAATAATGGAATGGTTACATTATTAATTTCCTTGGATTTATCTAGAGCATTTGATTGCATAGATCATTTTTCGCTTATTGTTAAGCTTCGAGACGAGTTCAAATTTTCTATAACTGCCTGTAAACTCATTTTGTCTTACTTAAGTGACCGTAGTCAATTTGTAGATATTAAAGGAAGAAACTCTGAAATCCGTAGTGTTACTTCTGGTGTGCCTCAGGGCTCAGTTATTGGTCCACTTTTAGTTGTCCTATATTTAAATAAAATTTCTGAAGTTGTATCAGTTCCTGGCAAATGTATCCCTTATATTTATGCAGATGACGTTCAATTACTACTAAGTGGTGATCGAGATTTTTTGGACGTTTTGGAAGCTGAGGCTAATTTTTGTTTAGCCAATGTTTCTTCTTGGATGCTACATAATAAATTCAAAATTAATTTGGCAAAGTCTAAATGTATGTTTTTTGGCCGTTGCTCAAGTTTAAATTTACAAGTTAATATTAACGGATCGAGTTTGCAGTTTGTAAATCATATGCGTTGCCTAGGTATTGTCATAGATGACAGATTAGATTTTGGAATGCATATCGATTCGTTGTATAATAAAATAACTTTTACCTTGCGAAAACTTTATAATGTTAATTACTTTTTGCCAATTCATATCAGACGCAATGTCGCCTACGCCCTCTTAATGTCTCGAATTTGTTACTGTTTGGAGGTTATAACTGGAGTCAACTCACACAACTTCGTTAAATTACAAAAACTATTTAATATGATTGCACGCTTTGTTTTCTGTGTACGAGTGCGGGAGCATGTATCTCCTTATGTAACGCAATTCTTAGGATGTAGTTTCCGTAATTTTGTGCGGTTACGGTTACTGTTTTTCTTTTACAAACTTATCTCAACCTCGACCCCTCCAAATCTAAGTAATTCCTTTGTTTTTTCAAGATCAATAAGAAACGCTCAAATTTTAATACCACGCATATATAACTCAGTTTTTGAGAGATCTTTTTTAATTAGAGTTGCTAGAATTTGGAATGAATTACCATGCAATCTGAAAGTGTTTGGAGACAGTTTTAATGTGTACAAGAGAAAGTTATTACTATTTATTGCAGAAGATTGATTGATTGATTACTTTTACCTACATAATTTGCGATAATATCGTACAGTTTACTGCTCAAAATTTTATGTTTTGGGAACCCTTGACTTTTTTCTTCTCTTTTATATTTTTCTAATTATATTGTTGCTAACAATGACCTATTAATATACCTTTCTGGCTGGGGGGCCAACAATTTTGCAATTCTTTATTAATCAACATAAAATTTTTATTTTTATATTTTGATATTTTAAAATATTTTATTTTGTTGTTTTTTATATTAAATTTAAAATAAAATTAAATTTATGTAAATTAAATTTATGTAAATACACCTGAATATTGTAATGATCTTTGTAATATTATAAATTGGCCAACAATTGGCTTTATATTGCAATAAACGAAATTGAAATTGAAATTGAAATCGCACGATCTAGGCGGCCAATTCTGATCTCCGAAACGCGAAATAACACGACTGGGAAATGACTGATGCAGCAATTGAATTGTTTCTCTGGCTGTATGACATGTGGCACCGTCTTGTTGGAACCACATGCCCTCCACATTCATTTCTTAAATTCGAGGCAAGAAAAAACTGGTTATCATTTCACGATACCGGACACCATTGATTGTTTGCGCTTGACCTGCCTCATTTTCATAAAAAAAAGGTCCAATGATTCCTTCAGCCCAAAAACCACACAACACAGTGACACGTTGAGGATGCATTTGCATCTCGTGAATCACTCGAGGATTTTCCTCACCCCAAATGCGACAATTCTGCCTATTGACGAAGCCATCAAGATGGAAATGGGCCTCGTCACTGAAGATGATTTTAGCGGCAAAATCAGCATTTTCATGTTGCAAAACTTTCACCATTTTGGTAAAACAATTTCACAATAAGAATGCGTTGTTTATTCGTGTAGCGCTCCATTTTTACTAACCTCGTACCTTCTACTAGCAAACAATAACAATTGTTCAAATGTCAAACAATGACACTTCGAATGTTGCCAGATTTAAAAATTGCGTTCTTGTTGGGACACCCTTTATAACAGTATAAAGTTTTAAAGAAAAAAAATTTAAGTCCAGTCACGCCCCTTCTGATACCTCTCATACAAATGTAGCATTACACCCAATTTAGAAGTCGAATAATAACATCAATACACTCAACACAATATTTTCCAAATTCTAACCACTATCCTTCTGGAACCTTCATCCTGCACACTTTATAACTCTTGTAATATTACATATCACTACGCCTACAGCAAGCCTACCCAATCTCTGTATTTAGTAATACTTTAACTAGATACAGTTTTAGATAACTATTTTAACGGTAGCCAATCCCCTTGGGGATTTTACTGACCAACGCGTTTGGTGAGTAACTTTTTTTAACGATAGCGAAAAACTAAAAACGCAGTTCTTAATATTTGTCCATGCCCTACACGATTTTTCTGGGGAGATTTGATATTTGCAAAAAGTTATTACCCTAAGTATACCCCTACCTTTATGGCTAAAGTTATTATGTTAAATTTTTATAATTTTACAGGAAGCCTAACGAAGTTTTGAAACCGCATAAAGACATTAGCGATACATCTTTTTGGAGTGAAAAATACAACCCTAGTTTCATGTGAGGAATGTTGTTCTGATAATAAATAATAGTTTTTAAGGATGATTCTCGAAAGCGATCTCGTGCTTTTTCTTAGATGAGAAAAAAAATGAATATATATATGTAGACTGAGATTTTTGGTTCAGAACTTTTTAAGACGAATGAGCTACGTCCGTCTGTCTGGCTGGATGGATGGCTGGTGAGCAGGATAACTCGAGTATACCTTAACGAATCGGTATCAAAATTTACCAGTATTAATATTTTTCAAAACGAACTAATGGGATTGTAAATGGACAGAATAGCCCCACCACTTCTGGTACCTCCCATACAAAATGACCTATTTTTGTATAATTAATATTTCTTTTATAACTGCCAAACAGACAACCGGAGGATATTTGAATTTGGTTAGTTTATTTATCTTGCGATAGTAGACAAACCCTAAGAAAACCGAAACCTTTGCCACACCCCTTCTGGTACCTCCCATACAAATGACCGAATTGACCCTCATAGTTTTACATACATACATATCTTTTTTGTAAGTAAACTGAATTCACTCAAATTTTGTGTATAATGTTCGCTTATGAATATTGGACTCAGGAATGAATATAGACTACATCGGTTCACGCCATGTGGTACCTTCCATACAAAATTACCTTTTTTTTTGGAAAATTCGTATTTCTCCCATAACTTCCAAACTGACACTTGGGGGGTATTGAAAATTGCTCGGTTAATTTATATTGTGATAGAAGGCGAAATCTTAGAAAACCTAACTATTTGACACGCCTGTTTGCGTAACAAAAACACACCAAGGATGTGATGCGAGAAAAAGAATGAATAAAATAAAACACAAGGGATTTTATATTAATTAATCAAAAGATTTTCCGCTTTATTGGGAAATTCGAATATTCTGTGTTGGTATACCTTGCAAGGATGGATCCGCAACAAGAATTAGATGTATAATAGCTCGATGTAGCGAACAAAACCTGAAGAGCGCGAAAGATCGCGGCAACACGTTACTCGTTATATTAGATCTACTGCGATTTTATACAAGCAATACAAATCAAAGTTGTATAGCAGTAGATCCTTACGCCTATTCGAAGGAATAGGGTGGTTCACGAAGAGAGTTACGACAAAAGGTGTGAAAACAGCAATTTGTACGTAACAAGAGAAGTGGGCTGTATGACTGATTTTTCAAAAAATTAAAAGTAATTAGAAATTAGAATTATTTAGCAAAATAAAGTAAGGAAAAAGTGCACAAATTAAATTTATCACATTGGCATGCTGATTTCGGCACCAGACCCGTATCCGCGTATCCAAAAATAGTGTTCCGGGCTAGAGGGCGACCGAATCGGGGATTTTATTAGCCGCCGCTAAATCTGAAGCCGTTAACGGGTACACGTCCATGACTGCCACTACCGTTTAAGGCGCTGGAGTCGTGAGTGCAGTTCCAGCCTCCGTAATGGCATCCAAGATGGTTACTGATACTGCCTAATCGCTTAGCAGCTCCTGCTCCGAAATATATGCGGGTGCAAATGGCAAATTCCATGCTACTACCAAAAAAGGAATACAAATAGTGCAAACAAAATACAAAAAGGTAAAATTTAAACGAGTTAGCCAGAATGACTAACTTGTGGTATATCGTCTTACAACAACATTTTTGAAACGATTCGAGTGTGGTTGGGCGATGCGTTTGTCGACAAATTGACAGTTATAGTTTCAAATATTTTGTGGTTTCAAAGCACGAAAAAAAGCGCAAGTAGCACTTGAAGAATTAACCAAATTGGAAGAAGTTTGAGCATTAAACGGTCTTGCAAATCACGCCGACATTCGAAAGGTAGTTAACGAAGTTTCTCAGGGGGTGGAGTGGCAATTATACCGTTACTTAAAGCGGGCCGAAATCAAGCTTGCCAAATGATGGGTTTAAACAGAGCGAAAGTCATAGACACGCCGACTTCTTTAATATGGGTGAGTGTTATGAAATACATTAATATAAAAGCGATCACGTCAGATACGAGAGAAGGTTGTTGTATTTCTACCGATATTGTAGTAATATGGACTTTTTCCAATCAGCTGGAGACGGTAATATTGGGCGTTACTTTAATTCTCGAAAACGTTAGATGCTTTCTTGTCAAAAGAATTAAGCGTCGTAGTGAGGGCTTTAACGGCCGATGTATTGAACGGGCCAGTTACTGACCACCCAAAAACAGTGCGTTGAGCAAATAGGTTTTCTAAAACTGGCCTTATTTCACCTTTTACTATACGAGGATAGAGATCAGCACCAAGTAGGACGGCTGTCTCATAAGCATCTATCTGCCAGCTGAAGTTCTGACAATCGTGATGCTAAGTCTTCGCCAATGTGAATAGACAGCAAATTGCCCGAAATATTAGGCAAAATTAGAGCCTCAGTCTCTAATAGCACTGAAGCGTCCACAGGTGAACCAACGGTTAGAATGCATTTCTGTTTGGCAGTTGCGGTGGCCAATTGATTTATGCCGCTAATTTGGGCGCTGACAGGTAATGTTGCCATTTTAAATTGCCTTTGCAAGTGTGTCGTAACAAAAGATGCTTCCGAAGCCGGGTCAATCAGTGCACGAACAGGATACGCAGTACCTTGGCGGGCTTTAAGGCCGCAATGGGTTGGTTGTTCGCAATAGCAGAATTTGGATTTCTATTATCCTCCCTATGCAACAACTTGTGGTGCCTTCTATTACATATTGAACAACTGTGCCGACTAGTAGAGCTGTTGAGGTCATGGCCTCGCGAAAGACAATTAATGCAGATTTTATGACGTTAAACATTGTCGAATCGGTATGCAACGCTAAGTTGTTTTAACTTAGGACATGAGCTAAGTGGGTGAATTTGTTTTGGGCACAGTATGCAAAAGTGCGCGTAGGCTGACCAGATCTGTCAAAAGTGGCGTCATTCGTAAAATGAGCCTACACCCTCTTATCATTTGACCGATTGGCAGAATTGGAACCCAGAAGATCGCGTAGGCAATCAAGAGTTTGAATTCTTTCTAAAAGAAAAGCATCCAAATCTTTCCATTTTGACATAACAGTTTTGTTCTTAACGGTGTGTTCCCATAATGTAACCGTTTCTTTCGGCAGACGTTGAAGACACAAGAACACAATAATCGGATCCCAATTATCCGTCGAAACGTCATATAATGTCATAGCCGATAAGCATGCGTTAATGCCGCGCTGCAAAGTTTTTAAACCAGCACTCGACTCAATGTCTAAATTTGGCAAAGCGAAAAGTTTCCTGAGCTGGTTGTTTACATGGATACGTGAATTATCATAAGTGTCGTACAGAGCACGCCATGCTTCGTTGGCAGCTGGAAGTGCCGCTGAAGTGTTGCCAATTGGGGCTAGGTGTGAACCGTCTGAAGATTCGGAGGCACTCTGATAGGAACGCTCGTCATCAGGGACCGGCACGCATGACCGAACGACTTTGGCCGAATGACCATCTTTGGAAGACCGAAAATTGAAAACCCGTTTATTCATATCGGCTAAGCAGCGGACATACGACTCGAATGCGGCATTAAACTTGCCCTCGACAGAATCAATATTGTCGGGGTCCGCGGAGTCCGCCGCGATACGGGCAAGACACTTGTCGTATGTCGCTTGAACTTTTCGCCATAACTTTTTCAATTCCACTATTTGGATTTCCAAGGTGAAAATAGAATGCTGCTCCTCTTTAATAAGACCAAACCTAGCCTCAAATTTGATCAGAGCGTCAGAATCTCTGATAAACATGTCGAGAGGAGAGCTGGCCATATTTGTTTAGAGTAAGGCTAGACAAAAGCGCAAAAATATTTTTCGAAAAAATACGTCAGAAATATTTGTTATTTTTACGAATAATCGGAAAATTTCAAATGTGACAGTGAATAAATTTCAACAATTATATCGCGCAAAGTAACGGAGCTACCCGGGATGATTTGTTGGAAAACACGAAAATGTTTTATGATTTCCTTAGCGGCAAAAATGTTATTAAATATTTTAAAATTTCGATAATTTACGCGAAAAAAGCTTTAAATCTGATTTACAGAGAGTAGGGTACACAAATACAGCGCTCCTACTAATCTGTAGTAAAGAAATCGACTTTTCCAAATAAGCAGACTGTAGGGTGTACTAATTAAAGCCGCTACTCTAGTACGTGCCAATATTTCTCAAACAAAATTTGAAATTATTTGAAAAAAAATCGCTCTAAAATCACTAATAATTTAATATTCGTAGCTACCGCTCGTAGGGTGTACGAATTTATCAATGATAAACGATTTTCGAAAGTACCGATGTCGAAAAAACCACACTGAATAATAGTCAATATTATGACCGAACTTCACGAACGACCCTCGAAGTACGTTTGAGGGTTAACACACACAACTCTGATGTCACCAAAGATAGAAAGAAAAACAAAACAGATCTATCACTGTTGTGGAGTTTTGTTACAAGTGTATTGCAATATTTCTTGATTTTGTTGTGTTGTCGCGATATTGAATTTATCACAAAAAATCGAAAAACAACCGGCAGAGCGGATTCGCGAATACTCTTGTAATAGAATTAGAAATATAAATTTTAATTAATTGTACACTTCACTGCTGTTGTTTTCTAATTTAACAAAATTCACAAAAAATATCACTTGTTGTTTTCTAATGGCGACCGTGGGTGTATGTGTGTCACAAGTACCGGGATGACGTTGTGTTTTTGTTATTGTTGTAAGACGATACAAATGTTTGATAATTTATTAATATCACTTTTTGTAACAATTTTATTTGTTTTAAATTTGCACTATTTACGTACCTGTGATTTTTGGTAGTGATACAAGAATTTGAATTTGGCAGGAGTGTTGTGGCTGCAGCGAAAGATGTGAAAATTAGAAATAATTTTCAAAGTGGTTTTACTATCCGTGGCTCGTAGGACCAATGTTTGCGTAGCGAAAAAACCCCAAGGATGTGATGCGAGAAAAAGAATAAATAATATAAAACACAAGGGATTTAATATGAATTTATCAAAAGATTTTCCGCTTTATTGGGAAATTTGAATATTCTGTGTTGGTATACCTTGCAAGGATGGATCCGCAACAAAAATTAGATGATTAATGGCTCGATGTATCAAACAAAACCTGAAGAGCGCGAAGGATCGCGGCAACTCGTTACTCGTTATATTGGATCTACTGCGATTTTATACAAGCAAGTCAAATCAAAGTTGTATAGCAGTAGATCCTTACGCCTATTTGTAGGAATAGGGTGGTTCACGAAGAGATTTACGGCAAAAGGTGTGAAAACAGCAATTTGTACGTAAACACACCCCTTCTGGTACCCTGGTACCGCTGTACAAATGACCGAACTTACCCCCATAGTCTTACATACATATCTTTTTTGTAAATACACTGACTTCAGTCAAATTTTGCGTAAGTTGTACGGTTATGTAAATTTGAATCAGGAATGAATATGGATTATATCGTATCACCCTTCCGGTACCTCCCATACAAAATGACCTTGTTTCGATAATAAATATTTCTCCCATAACTTCTAAACCGGCACCTGGGGCATAATCAAATTTGGTCAGTTAATTTTTCTTGTAATAGGAGGCAAAACTATTTGACCCTAACTATTTGACACACCCCTTCTTGTACCTCCTTAAAATAACCGATATTTCCCCTTTTTACATATATATGTATGTACACAGAATTCAGACAAATTTGCCAAGGTAAGCGTTCATTGAACGTTAATTTACGAAAAAAATCAGACGTGCTGCCCCTAATTGTATCTCCTCACAGTGGGGAAAAAAAGTTTTTTTGGACATTTGAAATTTTAGGCCGCAATTCTTAACCGATTTTCAAAATTTTTTGTATTATTATAAACAAAATTGTGCACTGAATGACAGATGATGTAAAGTATTATGGTATTGATTTGTTTAAATGAAAAGCACACCACTTAGCCTACTTGTAAACACAAAATTGTATTTTATCAGACGTTTAAAACCGCATTATTCTGGTACATATGCAAAAAAAAAATTGCATGGCTTATTGCACCGATTTGGCGTATTTTTTACAGACGACTTTCTTAAAACTTTTCCAGGTTGTAAATTAAGTTTTGTTCTAATCGGATAATAATTATGAGCAAGACACCGAGTTAAAGTGTGAAAATAGTGCACCCACATATTTACTAGCAGTTGAGCCAAAAAAAATGTTTGTCTTATTTTTTCACTGAGTTTAATTCGTAACATATGTTATCATTAATAAAGGTCAGTTCGAAATTATTAGGACACGTGATCCAAAAAATATTTGACATTAATGTCAAAAATCATTTTTTTATGGACTTTGACAAATTTTAAAAAAATAACGGTAAGGAATTCAGAATAAAAAAACGTACATTCTGTGCACAATTTTGTTTCTAATAATTCAAAAATACAAAAATTTTGAAAATCGGTCAAGAATTCGGCCTAAAATTTCAAATGTCCAAAAAAACTTTTTTTCCCCACTGTGCTACTGTACAAATAAGTCAAATTTTTTACGTTTTTGCTCCACAAGCAGACAAAAAATAATACATAAATAATTTTATTTTAATTAAAAATCTATTAATTTCAATCACTCAAGCCTCAAACAATATCTTATATTGGGTGATGGTATTTATCAGTCAGTTTACCTGACTGAAATTTTTGTACTGGTTTTTGTTAACATTTTGTACAAAATATATTTTCTTCACAGATAGACTATAGCATTAATACCTGTGAAACTACGTTTAATAACATGTTAGCAGAAATTCATCAAACTCATTGGTAACATGGAGTCACATTGTTTGAATCCAAGCCAAAGATGTATTCAGATCAATGCTGTTATTAAATCATGTTCATATGAAATGCAAAGTTTTCCGGATGTTTTCAATGCTTGCTAATTCATAAAATCTTGCCTCAACGCAGAGCAACTAGAGCTCTTTAACTACCTATCCATTGGACAATCGTTTAACGAGACGTGTTCCCCTTTTATGGTCCGTACCAAAGATACAAATTAATGTCTCACCTGTGATGTAATTGATTCAGCGGATCAAATTTTTTTAAATGAACTTGTTTTATTCATTAAAGATGCAGTTATGTGTTACTTAAGGTATTAGAGTTTTGATCAGTGTCCTTAATCGATGAGTTTAATGCCCCTATTACGGCTTACAACTCAACTCAGTTGAAAACAACTGGTTTTGCTGAGTTGTAATTTTTTGGTTGAGTTGTTTGATTCAGTTGTATTTTGTAGGTGTACTACACAGATTAAGTTGTAATCGATAATACCACATTGTAAAATTTCAACTGGAATTTATGAACTAGCAAGCATTTTATAAACTGGGTGAGTTGTAAATCGCAATAGTGGCATAACATTTTAGGGTGATCAAATGTTAATTTCGACACAGATGTTTAATGCAATCAATTACATCGTTCCATTAAAATTATTGTTACACCTATTTAAATTTAAAAAATTAAACAAAGCAGCACTTAGTTTTATTGTATATTTATACATATTTTATTAAATAGTAATATCAAACGCTTTCCAGCATTGTTCATTATGAAGACTTATAAAAACTAAACTCAAATCATTAGGGTTAATAATTAAATTCTCAAATGATGTGTATCTGCAACAAACAAGCCAATACGAAAAATAAGTATTTGCAATATATTTATATATAGAAAAGCAACAAATTAATTAAAAATCTGACAACAACAAGCTGATTTTAACATATATCGATCAATAAATTGTAAAAGGCCGATTGATTATATGGATGGTTAAACACGTTGATAATACATGAGGGGGTTTTAATAATACAGGTGTGAGTTCTAAGGTGTTAATAAGTATAATTTTATTGGTAGTAAACATATGTAAAAAATATTTGTATGTTTTAAAAACTTACAAACTAAAGTATGGGATATGCATAAAAAGGGAAATGAATCAAATTTCCTTAGCAGGCGTTTTATCTTTTGAGTGTTTTCATTTAGCTTTGTTCGTGACAATCGTATGGAGTATTTTTTGTAAAATACTCTTGTCATACTCGACGTAGCTTTATAGAGAAAGAAATATTGTTTGGCAAAAGATTTTTCAGTGAAAAAGCGATGAACTCATAATTGGCACTTAATTGTTTATGAAAAAATACATAGTGCGCTCAAACCAATTTTCAATTGTTTTTATTCTTGGGTAGATTTTGGAGAATGTGGACATTGGTTGAAATTATAAAACGTATATTGAAATTAGGTGGTATTCTAAATATATGTATATTAATGTTGTGAAAATAATAAAAATAAATTTCCTTTCATTTAATTTAATACACTTTCAATTTCCCTTTTTTAATGAGCGGTAATAATTTTGTTTCAATAACTTCTTTATATTCCTGAATTTTACAAAGGCAGGAACTTTTAACAAATTTTCTTTGTGTTTGTTTCCACATTTGTTTGTTCGTATCTTATAACAATTTCAAAAATACTTTCATTTCTATTAAATTCTGTGATTGAGCGATCAAATATCTACAATACAAAATAATTATAGTAAAACTATTGGTTTTTTTTCTCTGTAAATGCGACCAAAAGTTACAGTCTAAATAAAAATCATTAGCCAAAGTATGATTGATTATGACAATTGATTGGTATCAATAATATAATATGTATGTATATAGAAAAATGAAATAAACTTACGTTTTCAGGGATGTTAACTCTTACGAATAAATGGGGGCTCATACATATCGACATGAACATGTATAATATAATAATATTTGAGAACTTAGATAAATAATAGTACTTTGCAATGATGTTTCTATCCAATTTTTATTAACAGGATGAAAACGGGAACAATGCACTTTCTATTTGTCATTTTTTATAAAACTAGATGGTCTAGGAAGTCCACTGCGCTTTAGAGAGTTCGGCGGCCTCAAACCAGAGGGTTTTGGAATACCTGTTGAACCGATTGTAATTTTGGTAAGAGCAGCAGTAGTGTTACTGTTGACTTTAGTTGTTGTGGCATTTGCAACATTTGGCGTTTTAATACCTACGGCTTTATTGAGACTTTGCACACTTCCCCTCGAAGAAGCTGAGGACATACTCTGCGTGGATGGTATGAAAAATAAATATAAAGCTATTTAACAAATGATTTGAAAACTTACATCTGTGGGTGAGTGCCGTCCTGTATCACTCTCGGTATCAGCACTTATTGGCTGTATTCCCTTCGCAGTAACGCTAAGGCTGTAGTATCCGGAAGACGGTCGTACCAATCCAGCTCGTTTACTAGCCACCCCACCGGCAGCAGCTCCTGGTGCTCGTATACCTGATACGAGTTTTGGAACTTTAAATACACCTTCGTCAGGTTTCTAAAAATAATGGTTAGATGTTAAATTAAGCTGATAATCGTCAAGAAAGAAGAAATAAAGTGTGAGAGGGAGATAACTAGACTAAACATCTTTAGTTATATAGCGGCTTGGTAGTAAATTATCCTTGTAGACATTGTTTATCTTGTTAATGTTGTTAACGTACTAACATTTACAACACCGTAACAACAAAATGTATACTACAGTTTACTATGTGGTGGTTAAAAAATCACACAAAAAGCTGTAGTAAACATGTGTTATAAATTTGTCAGAATAAAACAGCTGAATGTCAAAAATATTTGCCAGCAAAAATATTTGGTTTGATTTTAAATTTTATGATAACTATTAAACGAGTTTAGTAAAAAAATGGATAAAAAGCTTAATTTTACCTTAGTATATTTAAGCATTTAATCCGACGAAAACCAAAATCAATATATACGAAAAAGACGCTCACGCTTTGTAGTGTAAAATAGTATTAAATAAAACAGAGCTGTAAAATTAACTCAAAGAGTGAAAACCGCTAATAATTTTATTGGTCCTGATAATTGATGTCAAGTTGGCATAGAAATATTTTATGAATAAATATTTGGCCAACATTTCAACCAAGAAAAAAAAATGCTATGTATAAGGCGACGCATAGCAAGTATGAAGGAAAGCTCAACAACTTTGAAAATAATTTTACATAAGTTCTACCTTTGCCATATAATTCACGTTATAAAAAAATAACAATGCCTATGATTCTTATTCATCTGCATTTAGCAGCAACAATTGTGTAGTGGAACATAGTGTAGTCAGTCCCAATCTTAAATAAAAATACTCACCTGTTGCATCATTGGCTGTTGTACATTGCATGGGTTAATTACCGCAGAATATCTATTGGGATTGGTTTTAGCCTAGAGAATAAAATACTGAATATTAGAATACCATTTTCATTACATCATTCTTCTTAACCTTACCAGCTTTTCCGTTGAAGTTGCACTTGGTTTTCGAAGACCCAACATTCTGGAAACAGGAGCACCTCCAACGCTTCCAATATTAGAATTGGAAGTTGAGGCGTGGTGGCTTGATAGATTATGAAATGATTTTGATTTAATACCCATTGGACTCTTTAGCTCTCCCCCCGCGTCCTGGCCTGTTTGATCACTGATTTGCGTTCGGTTTTGTGACACGTTGACTGCACTTGACCCCTTAGAGATACCGCTATTTAATCCTGAAATAGGTGCGGTCAGATTCGATTGGCGGGGTACAGACTCTTCTAATTCGTCAGCGGACGTGGCTTTGCTTACTGCGCTGAATTTTGTCAGACCACTTAGGTATCGTGGTCGGGACAACGATCGCGGTTTAGCAGATGATGTTGCATCCGGCGCTACTGCAATCGTGTTTGCAGAAGCGGGAGCAATCTCGGGTAAATTCCGAACGTTCGTTAGCTTATCCTTAGGCTTCTTATAGGTTAGATAGTTGGGGTTTATTTTCGAAGTTGTTTTTTTTGTATCTTTAATTTCCGCCTCTGATTTATTATTATTAAAAACGGGCGAAACTGTTTTATCACGTCTGGAAAATCGTTGGTTTTGTTGCTGCGCATCTTCTTCTTCGGCATCCGCATTTACGTCTACACCAAAATCATCAATACAAGGCACATTTAATTCCAATACTCCCGATTGGCCATCCCCGCCAGCATTGCGGTTTTTGTTAATTTTAATTGTCTTAAAACGATCTCGGTCTCGCTCTCGCTTTTCGGATAGTCTATATTGAGCCGCAGCTGTGGTCTCCAGAGTATTATTTGTTGTAGGGTCAGCTACATCCTTTTCTTCTTCGGCTGTAGATTCAGTCTTTTCTTGCACCATTTCAAGAACATTGTGACCACACGCATTTTCAGTCTCGTTTGTTATATTTGGACGTGTATCGTCTGCATTTTCTTCGTCTTTATGTACAGTATAAGATGATCCCAGAGATATCTTGGTACCGTGCGATGAAGTTGACGAAAGTGTTGAAAGATTAAAGTCATCATAAAGTCGACTGCGTCGACTCAAAAGACGTTCACCTCCATTGCTGCTATTACTAACCGAGGACATACTAAGTCCATTTGAGATTTTCGATTCACTTATACTGCTACTGCTAGTGACCGATTCCTTAAGTGGACTTCTTACAACTTCTACAGTATCATTCAGTACTTGTGATGATTCCGCTAAATGCTCCTTCGAAGCCTTTATATCAGCTTTACCACCACTCAAATCCATGGTCATGTTCATGTAGTCTTTAGAAGAAGATGTATCTTCTTCGCCCAACAAATCGGCTGACACTCGCAACATTTCCCGCATATCTTTGGCTTCGCGAGATATCTCTCTGTGTTGGCTTTTTTCTTTACTCGGACCGTAAAAACGCCTTTTGATTGTATCCAAAGATTTTTTAATTTTCAACTGTTCGGCGTTAAGTTCAACTTTGCTAAATTCGTCCAACATATGATCGAACTCTTCTTCATTGTTATTGGATGCCAACAGATTGGCTTCAGCTTGGGCTAGATCCATGACGTTTTTCATTTCAATAGATGCAGGACTCGGTTGCTCATAAAGTCTATATTGTTTTTCAAATGTTTCGTTTGGATTTTCAATGTTCTCTATCATTTCTACAGTCGCATTCATGGGTAAATTTCCAGAAAAGGTTTTTGTGTTGATTACATTATTGGTTTTGTTTATTCTTGGTACATTCTCGAACGTGTCGCTGAGCACTCGAGTGGCATTGTGTGGAAGAGGGACAGTGGAAGCAACGATTGGTGAAATATTGACATCATCTATCATTTTTAGCGTGGGAGTGTAATGTTGTTTGTTATAACGAACACTTGTGGCCTGTGGCGTGGACTCGTAGTACTTTAATGTGGCGGGTTTGTCTACACCTTCAGGCGTTTCGCAACGATTGTTTGGTGTTATGTTCTGCTGACAATCAAAAGTTGAATTGCCTCCAGTAATTTCATTGTTGACCACCGCCGCTACATTTGTTGATACGCAGACCGTTTCGTCCAGTGCAGAGACAAGCTGACTGCTACCAGTATCAGAACTAGACTGTTGAGATTGCGCCAAGCTATGTGTAGTGTTTATAGCATGTCTTTCGGAAGCTATGCTGCTATACATGCTATTCTCTACCAAATTGCAGGTAATGTCGCCAATCATTTCGTCTGTTAGTACCATTGTACGATTTAGTGCTTGGTCTCCATTGCTGCTACCACTTGACGATTTTAAGTCTTTAAAAACACCACCATCAAATTTACACTCTCTATTTATACCTTCTATACGATGGTTAACCTCTACGCTTTCTGTAGAGTTGTCCATCGTGCTACAACCGGAAGCGGTTTTGCTGAGCGTCAATGAAATATCGTCGATTTGACCGATCTGCGAGTCCTTAATTATTGTACCTTCACTTGACATTGTCAATGACTCTAACGCTTTTCGATCTCTGATCATATCACTCAGCGTGTAGCCGTCATTGGTCATTTTCCCCATTAAGTTAAATTCGCCGCCGTGTCTATTTATGTCAGTTCCACTGAAGTCTAAACTGTTCGTTGACTGCAAAAAGTTGATGTTGGAAAAATCTGCTGAGGTTATCAACGAATTATTCATACGGTCTATGGAGGTATCCATGGACGAAAAAGAAGGCGGCGATGTATCATGTAAAAAGGATTTCTGCATGTTTGTGACCAAACCACCAATTTCCAAATTAAACATTGGATTTTCATTTTGTGTAGGAATAGAATTCTGTTGTTGCTGGTGATGAAGATGGTTTTGTGAAGCATTTGAGGTATTTGTCTGCAAAATAATTAAAATGACACACATCATTTACTGTAATGTATACACTTTTGTATTTGGACATTAAATAAATTATAACAACAAATGTCCGAAACGGGTATTTAATTAATGCGCTGCCTGTGTGTGTTTGTGAGTGTGTGTGTGTGAGTCATAGTGCTTTGTCGTCATTTCTTGCTTTATTGCCGTCATCGTAAAATATTAAGTAACAAATAAAACAAGACGAATCCCCCGCTTATAACAATAACAAACAATAAAAGTTTTTAAAGCGAAATCGCTAATTTATTGAATTCAAGGTCGTGTAGACAACATTTTAACGGCCGATTAGTTTTGAGGAAATACAAAAAATTTAACATATTTACTTGATAGGGCGATGCCGTTTTAATAAATAACGGCCAGATTTGAACAACCGTTTGATGGGGGATTGTTGGGCGGTATAGCCAAAATGATAGCTAGGATCTTAATAAAAATTCCTCCGTGTCTAATAATAATGTGACATATTACTATTTACAGTATCTAGTGACGTCTAATGAAATCTTATATGGAACATTTTAATAATGATAAATTGCATAATTAAAATGATATACTTCATTGAGTGGAACGTAAGCGATTTTTTCAAACATCTGTCGTAGTTCATCCATAAAATGAATGCTCCTTATACTATTTTAGCTTTAGTTGTGCTAATCACTTAATGTACTGTGATTGAATATCATTAATTGGTGAGACAAAAACTCTCACATGCATTATGTATATATATACATATATGTATGTATATCTACGATGATATAAAAATATGTTGAATGGGCTTGGTAGATGTTAGATTCAAAGTGCAATTAAAAAATTTAAAACAAACAAAATTGTTATGCAGATTTAATGTGAGAAAAACGATTAAGAGCGACGTGTGATTCCCGAGCAATAGGATTAGTGTTTTTAACTCTCGATAGCTTAGAGAAACACAAGTTTAGCCAAACGCCAAAAATGTACCTTATGTTGTTGTCAATAAGTTTTTGGTATAATTTTTCACAACATAAGATGGAATGAGCTCTCCATTTTAAGATTTACAGTTGCTATTTCAATTTCAGAGAATTTTTCTTTGCTTAATTTTAATTTTTAATGGAAAAACGTATTGCTCTTAGTAATTGCATTATTTTGCCAATCTGTTTTATGTTCCGAGAATTAAGATTTTGTTAGTTTAAAGTTTAAAGATTTTTAAGAATATTTTATTTTTATTGCAGCATTATTGATACACACATAGAAATCTAAAATAAATATGGAATATTTGTGAATGAAATCTTCGAGAAACAGACGCATCAGAAATTTCGATATACTCTAACCAAGTTCCGACTGTCCTAAAGAGGCGATGAGCAAAATTCTTCAGACATAGCTCTTAGCTACAGTGCGGATACTTATAGCAAGCCAGTTCGCAAATAAATTTTACAATTTTTTTCTTGAAGCTCTTGTTCTTTTAAAAGATCTATTACTCCGATTTTCCATTTGCTATCTGAGTACCGAGATGAACAGGTTCCGAGCAATGGATTGGAAAGTTCATATATCCTCTACCATGTCTTAAATTAGCAGCATCGTTGTTATTATAGGTACTAACTCTTTAGATGAACAAAAAAGCCATCACTACATGTAAGGCTTATAAAATGCAATGTCACTGTTTGCAAATTTTTTTTTCCCGAATTGCATAAAAAAATATTCTTGACCAAGACTTTGCTTCCAATTTTCAAAAGACAATCAAGTCATTATTTGAAATCATTATTTGAAAAGTATCATCCAAGTATATTAAAACTTCCAAAATTATGTACAACGTTCTTATAAGAATCATATGACATATACATTTTGTTTCATCTACTATTTAAAATTTTAGCAAATTGCTTTTAAATAAAAAAGATTTGTTTGCTAGTTACTAGTGATAATTATAACTATTTGTGTAGCAATTAAATTTGGAAAGCATCGGTAAAATATTTTTTTTTTAATAATTTAGGGAAACCTATGTCGTACAGGGGTCACGTACAACCTATATATCACAACAAGTATAAACTTTATATTACAACAACATATAATAATAAAAAAAAATCATTTTGATGTTATATCAAAAGTTATCTTAATCTTTTTGAAGAGATGTTTACTTTTTCTTAAAATTCGTGATATATAATATAATTATTGTAATATTTAAGGGTGTTTAACATAGCCCATATAACCTGACTCACAGCACACACATGTACGGTGTTTAAATGTTTAAAGTCTGTGATTATGTCTTATACTTTCGAATTAAATATTAATACAAGTTAATGTAGAGAACAATTGACAGAAAAGATTTTAATTTTTAAATACTAAATACTCCACTTATTTATGATATACTTACGAATTGCAGATCGAGATTTTGTGCCAACTTCCGTTTTGGTCGCGTGAATGTTCTGGAATCTAATTTATATACTGCACGAACATTTCCATCATTCAAGCAAAGCAAGTCATCGCGTTGATGCAACCAGCAACATCCATCCACATTTGATATTGCATGCAGATTTAAATGGATTGATTCGTGTATGAAGACGTGGGAATATGAAAAGAAAATTTAAAAGTACATAAAAGAAACACAATTAAAAGCTATTAAAACACATAGTGACATGAAAATAAGATGGGCATATTTTAAAATATGGAAAACAATTGGCTTTACACAAATACAACGAGGAAAAAATGTGCCTTCATATCGTGCACCGAAAGTTCAATAAACAGTCACATTGGCTCTTAAAAACCAAAATGGAATAAATTTTAAAAAGTAAAAGGTTATACCTCTAAAGAAGGTAACATATGCAATTAATATGTACATTTAAGCAATAATTTCAATTAACAGTTGAATCTTTTTGAGAGGCAATTATCCAAAAATAAGGCAAAGTTTTAAATTCAGCAACAAAATATTGATTATGAAATTATTTATTCCAATTTGATAAATATGTATAAATATGCAAAAATGTAAATTGTAATATGTTATAGTTTTTGTATTTGAGGTAAAAACTGCTTTTAGTTTTCACCACATTCGATTTGTATTTTTATTTCTAAAGTGTTTAAACGAACATAGACATATACATAAATCTGTCTTCCCCCTTATCTTACAGACATAAATATCTGTCAAACTTTTTTATTTTGTGTATTGGTTTGGCTTGAGGTCATCAGTAAAAACCCAAACTTTTATGATTTATGATTTCAACAGTTTTATTACACTATGCAACAAATGACGACTTTTTGAAAAATACAAAAACGGGATAGTATAGGTTCGATTCTACTATCGAAGGGTAATAAAACCCTATACTCAGTTTGTCGAGATTGGTGACCAATTTTTTTTTATGGGCCCCTAAAGATTCTCAAAATCAGTAAGCCCCATGAAAAAAGGTGTGATCAGTTTTTGTCCAACAGCTAACTCACACTTCGTGATAGCGCTAAACAAACAGATATGACAAGTTGCCAATATAACTATATATATGGTTGGAAAGGCCGCAGTCTCTTCTTTCTAAATCCACTGAGAAATTTAAAATCGGTTGATATTCAACCACGTTACTGGCTTATAAGTGCGTAAAGGTTCGAAAAACCGGTAACAACGTGGACTTTATGATCTATTTAGGTTGCCTAGACACGTTCAGATTGGATTGCTATGTTCACGAAAGTTGTTTATCTTTACCAGGGCTACAATTTTGGCGAACAGTGTTAGAGAAAAATTTGGACTCCCTCAAAGTAATGCTCAAAAAAGTGAAAAGATAATAAATTCTTCTTCAATTTTTTTTTGAAAAAGGGCAGGAATAACCAACCTTTTTGACATAATTTGTTAATAAAGTTAGTGCGCAAAACTCCCAGCTACATTATTGCCGAATACAGTTTAGCGCTATCACGAAGTGTGAGTTAGCTGTTGGACAAAAACTGATCACATCTTTTTTCATGGGGCTCACTAATTTTGAGAATCTTTAGGGGCCCTTAAAAAAAATTGGTCACCAATCTCGCCAAACTGAGTATGGGGTTTTATTACCCTTCGATAGTAGAATCGAAGCTATACTATCCCGTTTTTGTATTTTTTTCACTGTTGCACTGTGTTATTTGTACCCAATATTTCAACCAACTTCGCTGGTCATCTTCAGGGGGATCTAATTTTAACTATAAAAACTGAGTAATAACGTCCTACATCTTTAAGCTTCGTTTCACCAACAGTCAACACGATCGGTGTTACGAACGATACATAATATTTATACTTTATTATACAAAAATTTAGTAACAACACTTTCTAAATGTCTATTTCCTTCCATTTTTTAAATTTTGCTCAAATTCCAAATAGTCTATCGAATGTAGGGACAGTATGGGATATATCTGACCAGATTAAAAAAACCACAACCGTTTTTGGAAGTCTGCTTAGACCAAAAACATCACCTTGGGGAATAAGTCGGGGCAAACATTATACCTGACAGTCTTATCAGCCAGAATAGTCGGCCTTATTCTTCAACATTTTTAATAGGTTTATAGAATGATTTTCCTACGAAAATTTGTCCTAAGATAAATATTTATTAATTCGATTATTTATCTTACTCCGGTATTGAGGGCACTACACATTATTGGAACATGAACATTACCTTTTTTAAATTCAGACTACGGAATATATATGTTTATGAACTACTCCGGGCACTAAACATTATTGAAACATGAGCATAACGTTTTTTAACTATCGCTTTCAATTAAAAACATACGGAATTCGTTCTTGAACGTTAAGACAAATGTAATCGGCGCTGCTTCCATCGCATTCATGATAGCATTAGTGCACAAAAATTTAGTAACAGCGTATAGAACACAATTTTGTGTAGCACATTAGCAAAGTTATATATGAAAGTTTTTGCATAGTGTTGCAAAATATGTTTTAAATGACATATTAGTATTGCCAATAGAAATGATCTTAAACTGAACTATGACAATATCATAATTCAATACAGATCAACAAAAACAAAATCAAGAACGATTAATCACTGAAGGTACCCAGAACGAGGTTGGAACTTGTACCAACAACAAAACTCCTATGCAGTTGAATCCAAAGTACAAATGCATATGAGTGTTTTGATGGCATGTTGCGTGCTTCGAGAATGCTATCTTCGCACCGTTGGGAATAGTTCTCATTAGCTTAGAGATGCTTTCTTCCCTTAAGGTTTGTGATGATAGAGGAGAAGCCACAGCAAAGGTCGCTGACGAGACATTGTGTTAATGTCGAAATGACGTCATACGCCTAACCTCTTGTGACTTAATAGGCAGCAAAAGTGCAGAATAGGGGCGGGTGCCCAAAAAAAAATGCCACTCCCCCCCAAATAGGCCCAAAAACACGAAAATCAAGGTCAAAATTGGCGCTAAGGCCTACGGTGCCCGGGGGCCCAAAAAAAGGGGCCCCTAGGGTTCTATGATAACCCCCCTTGTGTGGGTACTCAAATGTAAGATACTTTCGAGACGATCGAGGAATACCGAAAATTTAAATGGCTCTAACTCGGTCCAGGAGACCCGTAGAAACTTAAAAATAACATTCGTCTCGAAAATATCTTTCATTTGAGTACCCGCACATGGGAGGTCATCATAGAACCAAAAGGGGCCCCTTTTTTTGGTTTGTCACGGCCATCTTCATTTCTTTGAACGCAAAACTATGGTCCAGCATATGAAAAAAGAGTGTTGTGCTCTCCACTTAAATAAGTCCAAGTGATCGAACGGTTTTCTAAGCAATTCTCTGTACTCATTTGTTATATATTCATACAAATTATATTATTTAATCAATGCCCATGAATGGGCTATATTCTTTTAGTACAACAAATCAGAAGCTAAAATGACAATATTAAATGCAGTCGAACTTCTCTATAGCGAATTTCTCTCTATAAGGAATTTTTTTCAAAAATTCAAAATTTTCCTGTTGTTTTTCACACATTATTACTTCTCCATAATAAATTCTCTATATAGTTTTTTCTATAATGAAACTTATTAACAACACAGTTGGTGTAAAACCTCCTAAAGCGAATTTTGTTTATAAGTCGCAAAATTGCAATGAATATCTGCACACAAAAGAAAATTTATAAAATCAAGAAATAATGTCATAAAAGAAATTTGTTCCTTCCTCATAAATGTGAAGATTCTGTCGATAAAATGTAACGAAGAAGCATACGAATGAAATGAAAAGCTATTGTTTACACATATAACCAACTAATCAGCAATTTCTCTATAACGTAGAAATCGGCGATCCCCAATGACTACGTTATAGAGAGATGTTCGACTGAATAATTAATTAATTTTTAGCAAAATTTGTTCCCTCACACATTTCATTTAATCTAGAGTAACTTTAGATAAGTTTTATTTACATAAATAATAAAAAGGAGTTTGAAAAAATGGAGTTGTTTCATGCACCCAAAAAGTCCAAATAACCGGATAAATGTTTTGTAAAGAGATGCCTATTATAAAAATCTATTGTATGTTAAATATAAGAACTTAATTTCGGTATAAACTGTTGTTGTCCGATTCTTAAACCGAGGTCTTCAATTATTACGGAGACTAATAACTACAATTTCTTTATAGATTATTTTTGCGCCTTGTATTATATATTTTTCAATATCCTATAAAATCGTGTATATAGGCAGAGTAGTTGAGAAGTATCTACACTGCATAAATAACATGTGGCGTTAATGTAACATGTGCCAATGTCTCCGTGACTGTATTTAAAGTCACACAAGTTATGTACCAGCTTCGTATTTTATGTACGAAACAGTTTGCAACTCTTATAATTTCAAAACTGGGATAGTACACAAATTAGCATAAATCAGATACTGCGTGCCGTTACTTTAATACAAATGCCGTATTCACCGACTTTGGGGCATTTGTGATTTTGTGCGTGGATAGTCTATGGTCCACTTAAGGTCATAAGTAATCATTTCCTCCAATTATAATATTTTACAAAAAAAAGATAGATGGTTTTTTTGAAGTAAAACAAAAATAGCAAAAATTATTTGTTCAAAATCAGTTCCCAAAAAGTGTAATTTTATGATTTTTGTTTTAAATAATAATATTTATAAACTTTGACTCTTTAGTTCACAAACACCTTAAAAATTTTGTCTACGTTTTGTAAAAATACAGCAATGACTTGATGTTTTACTCGATACAATTTAAGAAAGAAACAATATTTGCATTCCGTCTAATCATATCTTCAGTTACTCTATTTCAAATTTTTAGCTATATGATGGCAAATACTTTAATAATGCATCCTTCGGTATGCCACAAGGCCTTATTATGGATCTATTGTGATTTATGATGTACATAAATTCATTACTCATCATTTTGTATATACATACATGTCACACAACTGTAACACGTTTGACGTAATTGAATTAAATAATAATCTATATTCTGATACAGAGCGTAACTGCTTTTGCTCGGGTATTTGTGGTTGATTAAAAAGATATATCTTGAAGATATATAAACTGAACGTATTGCCAATGATGGGGTCCAACTATAGTCATCTATAATAGTCCTGTCACAGTCATCTAAATTTCTTGTATCGTTGGTCCCCTCAATGTTGTAGACAACAACTGGCTAGTAAAAGTGCCAATGGTATGTAGTTGTTTGTACGCAGCAGAAGCCTAATTCTTATCATCCATATTGCATTATTGTTTGTAGATTGAACTTTCATATCAATATCTAGTAAAGAATGTTTTTCAATAAATCAATTTGGTATTGGAATGAATTTCAAGTAACGTCAAAACTTTGTAGATTCTAGCATTTCAAAAAGGGGATTTATTGGTGTTTGCTGGCTGCCATTTCCTATTTGCCTTCAAATAATAATAGATATGTAAATGGATGTATAGATTAATTAAGTTATATTGACAAATAAAAGTAAACATAAGAGTTTTAAGTAATTACTGAGCTAACGCTTTCCTATTTTTGATCTATATTTTGGCGACGCCACATAATTGCTGGCTGGTCTATTTGCCGGGATTCGAAACCGCATACATTCACAAGATAGTCACTCTCAAAAAGGTCAGTTACGGTTTAAATGAAATCTGGAACTTTTCGTTCAAATTAATATTTTGTTTTCTTTCTGGCCTATTGCACTGTTTCGTAGACTAAGAGTAAAATGATTACCTTGTAAAACCCACGACGTCAATTTAGAATGTAAACTTATGCAGACATAAATAAGACCAAATCCATTGGTCTTCCATTCCAACAAGTACACTATTTAAAGTACCTCAAGTGCAGGTATTGAATATGTGGTTATGAAGACTTTTTAACTTGTTATGGGCAAAACAAGTTACCGGTTGGCTGTCTTGTGTGTGCGACACATAAAAGCGTTGCTGCAGTAACCCATTTTGTATACACAGTTAACAAGACAAAGTAGTCAAGTCATTGGCGATGGAGGCATTCATTTGTGGGTCGTTATTTCTTTTTTTTTTGGCTTACCTTGTTCTTGTTGCTGCTGCTGTTGCTGTTGTAGTTGTTGTGTTTGGGTGGCATTAGAAGAAGGCGGAGGCAAGTAGTTGTTACACTTCCACTGCTGCAATATGTTGGATATGTCATCATGGGTTTTGTCTTCGAGAAAGCTAATAAGAAAAAAAACATGATGCAATCTCAAATAACAAGATTCCGATACATCATCTTTGCCGCTGAATTGGCCAGTCACTTACATAAAGGAATCATCTTTAAGTGCTTCGTCGATGTCTAAAATATCCATGATGACTAAAACAGAGCAGTCACTTTGTGGTGATTCGATTCGCGCAGAAGGGCCAGAGCGAAGAGATGCACAAATGAAAAACACGACTTGCTTGACCTTTTTCGTTTGTTTTGCTTAAACAAATGCAGACTTTCGTAGTTATTATTAAATTCTATTTCAAACACTTATGTTGCTAAATTCGTATGCAGAAATCACTTAAAAATCATTTACAACTGAAATTATATGAACTTAAAAATAATAAGAGGCACCACACGACGAAAATTTGTTCGCTAATTTCTCTTTGGCGTATTTTTTTTCAGTTGTTCCTTTTTTTTTGCTCTTTGATTTCTAAGAATATCTTTGTTTTCGTTTCCTCTTTCGACTTCTTTGTAAAGTATGAAGCACTAGAAATGTATCACTATTCAAAATTGTATTTGTTTACATTTTTGGATATATTCCTTGTTATCGTGTATATAAATTATGCAATATTTGAATTTTGTTTGTTTTGCACCGATTTCTCTTTTAAACGTTCACATTATTAACAAGAAAGATAACAATTAAAAATGCAATGCCTGCTTCAGCTCTCGTAAAGAAAATAAGTTGTCGAACAAAAAACAAAGTGTTGCCAAGTTTTAACATCAACCTAATTGGCCAGATTGAAAATAAGTACACTGGTACAGATGCTGCCAAGTTATCACTGTGGAATTGCCAAGTTGAAAAATAGCTTAATCCGCATTTCCAACTGTTGCGATTTCATATTTTGCTTGTTTTAAGGCAAAACTCTATTAATACAATGAGATGCCAAATTACACTCACTGGCTGGTAAAGTAAAGATGGTATCAGTTGGGCCTTTGAAAATTAAGGTTCAAGTTGGCGCCAAGCGGGCAATGACTTCTAGGGATCCTACAATTGGGCCCTTTTGGCAGAATAGTCTTTTTAACGAAATAGGTTATTTTGTATGGAAAGTACTTAAAGAGGCGTGGCTACATACATTTTAGGTAAACCTCAAACCAGTTGAGGTTAAAAAACCTATAGTACTTTCTTCTTTTTCTTGAGTTTATCATTTCCCACAAAAATCAAGCTTTCTCTTTCTTTCTTCTTTCTATTTTACATGTAAATCTCGTTTTTCGAGCTCATTTATTTAAAATCGATGAAAATTAAAAATCTGCAGACTTCTAACAGTTTAATAAAATTTTAACCAGTGCGCTGACATTTGTGTAAACTATAAAGCTTATGTGGATTTAAACAGCTCAAATTGCTTAAAATTTGTTGAAATATATAAGTCTGCCGTAAGAAAAACTTAAAAAACTTTCCCTTCACACCCCATTAATGAGGTATGGGATAGCTTCTAACTAACGGCACCTACTTCTATTATCGACGAATATAAACGAATATGAACAGGACCGGCCGTGGCATATTGGTTAGAACACGCGACTACCATGCGGGAGATCACAGGTTCAACTCCTGGCTCCAGTCATCTTAAAAGAAAAAAAATGTTGTCGACAGCAACTTCGCAGTATTAGTGTCGAGTCAATCGGCGTGTCTAGTAAGAGCTTCTCAAACAGTGACGTTTGCAATCGTCAATAAACAAGTAGATGCCGTTAGTTGTGAATCTAAAAAGAGAAAGCGTGTTAATTCACAACATCGCGAGAAGCTATCCCATACCTTATTCATGGGGTGTAAAGGGAAATTAAGTTTTTTTATGAACGATTTTCGCAGACTATCGCCCATGTCCTGACAATCGCATTTTGATGAAATTTGCGATTGTGATTTCAAATCGCAAAATTGGTGTCACAGAGATCGCAATCGCATAATATTTGGCGATTGTCAATCACATGTATCCAACCTGGTGAACTTATATTTTTTGTCTAGAATTTATTTAAAAAATACAAAACAAGAAAAGATGCACCTATACAATTTAATAGCCTTTTTACACCGGAACGCATTTAACATATTTCCGCGTTAATCCGCATCTTTGAAAGATGCGGCCCAAATGCTAAAATTTTTACATGTATTTTGTTGTTGGAAAGATGTTAACATATTTTCGCATCCATGAAAGATGCGGAAAAATACACTGAGTTGTACTCTGAAAATTGGAATTTAAGCGATTTTTCTCAGTAATGTTGATCCGGCAACCATTTTCTATGTTTTTTTTTTCGATAGACGGACAAAAAATTTACACTTTTTCCAAAATATTAATAAATGACTGCCTCCGAAACAATCAAAATATTTTTGTGGCTGGAAAATTTTGCAGGTTTACAAGGAAAATGGAAAAATGCGTGAGCTAGACAACAGCTGACAATATACGAAACTGCAGTGTAAAACCACTTTTTAGCATTTCGCATCTTCAGCTCAAAATGTGAAATGCTTTTTTGGTGTAAAAAGGCTATAACATGTTTAAATTCTATTTGATCACAAAAAGATATTTGTTTCTAAACAACTTTTATAAAAAATGCGTATTTAAAAAATGTTTAATATTTTCGTCAAATTTTTGGTGCAAATGCTCATCTTCTTTTTTTGAAAGTTGGCGATACAATAGTTTACAGCGGACTTGCAAATCTTCGAAAAATGTGTGCTGACACACATTCATGTTTTCGACCCACAAAACATATGTTCAAAAACGAGAGAACTGTAGAACAGGAGGAAAATTACAAATCATATGTGATTTGACAATCACATGATTGTCAGGACATGGGTGTATAGCAGTGATGTCCATCTCATAGCACTTTTGTGCGGACCAACACATAAACAATGTCACACTTATTCTTATGCTCATCCATTCAGTCGTCGCTGAGAAAGCGAAGTGAAAACACGTAAGCGGACGTATGCATCTTTTGTTGTTAATAAAATAGTAATTAATTGAAATACTACTTTATTTGTTTGAAAACTATTTGAAAATTTTTTAAAATTTGTGCTATAAAATCCAACAATTTTTTTATTTCCTAATGCACAACCATTTGCCTGTGCACTACCAAAATCATAAAAAATATCAAAAAAAATTCATACACCCGTGCTCATGTGCACACGTCGGTATCTAGTCGACGACTGAAGCAACATCGATATTCTCACCAATACAACGTCATAAAAAATTTTGGACACCACTGGTGTATAGTTGGATTTTCGGATATGTCGTCTTTGACAAAGTTGTGTCCGCTTTAGGGTAAAAACATCGAGTCCGGCATTGTCTTTTTTCGACTACCACAGTGTAATTTGTATCACATTCGTAATCATGATTTTGATTCGAAAAGAATGCGGTGATTAGGCCTCACTAAAAATTACATAAGTAAATAACAGCCATTGTACGTAGAGGTAAAAACATTTACTATTATTTAACATATGTATTTGAAAATAATAAAAAAGAAAATATTACAAAAACAAATGCTACATTAATTGTGAAGAATTTTTTGTTGATCTCAAAAACAAGATTCAATTATTGAAATTTCTAATACTACCACATAAAATTATGATGTTATATGAAATTATTTTGTTTTCTTCATAGCAAATCGTCGTTTGTATGTAGTCATGTTTCGTTTTTTTTTCCTTTTAAATGTATGTATGTATGTAATTCATAAAAGTTCATCATAAAAAAGAAGGAAATAATGTTTATCCATATTAAAATGTAAATAAATTAAACAGCTTTTTTTATTACAAGATTATACAGCAAGCTGCTCAGCAATAATCCTCAAGTCCAAGGCGGGTGCGCGTGTATGCATTTTGTGAGGAAAAACACAAACCGAAACTAATTTTTAGACGTCCTTAAGATCTTGTGGCATTTCATTTTTGGGATGTTTGTTTTCGAAATGTTGTTTGTACGTTTTAGGATCAGGCATTTGAGACTATAAAGAATATTTTGTAAAATAAAAGATTATGACAGTGTAAAGGTGTTTAAGTAATATGTACTCACTTTGCATACGGCACAGACATGAACTAAGGCTTTTTGGGCGGCTTTCTTTTGTTCAGTAGCGCTATGTCCTTGTTGCTTCTTCATTTTAGCTTGTTTTTCTTGAGCTTTAGCTTGCGATTGGAGTTTTTGGTGACCACGAGCCATTTTGTCTTATCTGCAATGACATTTGAAGCAAAATCATTAAAACGATCGATCAAAAAAGTACAAATAGGTAATGTTATAATATACATTTGTTGCACAATATGGGTGTACATAATTTTATAGTAATATAGTAATAACTCGTGTTGATGCAAGAAAGCAATCAAAGAGTTAAGGTAGAAATGAAAGTTCTTTGTTAAATATAGATTTGATTATGCATAATCGTTGGGCCCGTTTTGTTGGAAGGCCGGATTATAATATGGGTTTAACATTGGTAAGAAAGTAAAACTGGTCATTCATCGGCAGTTTTTTTGATGTCACTTTGTGATAGTCGTACTAAGCTACAGTAATTGATAAAAAAAAATTAAAACAAAAATCTCATACACATACGTTATTTGAACGCAATATCTGAGGAGATTCCCTTCATAAAAATATTTTTTGAAAAAACACTTAAAAAAAACTGCATTATACAAGTTTACTAGCTTCGGTTATTAGAGTATAACAATTACGAATTTTATTTATCGGTCTTATTCATAAAAACTTAAAGAGGTTTATAAATAATATTTAAGCAAATTTCGAAAAAAAAACTGTATTCATTTCTCATTTTTAATAACCTAAAGTAGGATTATCCTGCTTTAAGCATGCTAAACGTTGACCCTTGTACAATTTATTGTATATTGTGAATTTGTGGGAAATATTCGTTGCGTGTATTCATCGTTTATTAAGTTGTCTTCGTAATCAATAAATAATATTCGTGATGTATAGACAATCAAAATGAGGAAACAATGTAATCGGCATCGGATTATTATTTCAACATGAGAAAAAGAAAATACAATCTTTTAATGTCATATTTACTTTAACCTCTTTCTTAATGCCATTTGAATCGTAGTCTATGAAAAATTGCGCTACAGTAATGTTTATCGTTATTATAAGCGCAAATAAATGTTTTGTTTCCGATTATAAGGCTTTTGTATTCAACTATAAAGCTTCGTTTTAAACATCATATGTGACCAAAGAGAGCTAAAGAATACTTAAGCAAAGAAAAGCTTCATACTTATTTTAGAATTTTGTTATGGACAAGACCGAATGCCTATTAATACGAATACAAATTTATCTTACAAATCTTGTGGGTTATGGATTATGTGGCAGCTATCAGGGCCACATATCTCATCAGCACACACTGCTGTGGCTTTTTCTACACCATCATGACAAACCGTAAGAGTAAAGTTATTGAACTGAAGTGAATTTAAGTGAGTTTAAAAAGGAAGGATCAAGAACATTCACTTTGGGTTCCATGGACATTCGTATGAATTGCTAAACTGATTATAGTTTGGACTAGGAGTGATTTTTGGCTGCTAGGGTCCGATTTAAATTTGAGATAGGAATGATTTTTGACTGCTAGGTCACTGCGGCCTGAATATACCAGGCTCATTTTAGATAATCTGGCTGCTCTCTGCAAAAGGAACTGTATGGTAGGATTTAAAAAGGACGCTGCAATGTGAATAACTTTAAGACTATAGAAAGGTATTTGTAAAAGCCTATGGTTTAAAGATGGTTTCATAGAGGACCTGAATTTATTTTATCTATCAAAAGAACAAAAATGGATTTAGGAAATACAATATTGCTTGTCTAAGGTAAATAACTATTTTGGATGTTCAAACAGTACTTAATTTAGTACCTAATATTAAAGGTAATAGAGTTCTTGTCTAGAGCTCCTGTCTTTTTAGTTGATTAACTGTTACAGTGTTGTAGAAACTAATTTGCCTCTGGGATGACATGTCAAAGCCTTTTAAGGAAGTATATGTCTTTAGTCTTCTATGTCCAACTCCTTTATCAAATGCTAGGGATGTTTATCCATAAAGTACATGTCAATCCATTTTGTCCTGTATATCAAGCATCTCCAAAGCGAATAGAAGTGAACAGAGGAACTTCATTTAAGCGAGTGCAACACTCACTGCTAGCATGGCGAATATTATAAGGCTATCGCTAAGTTATCTCGTATACATATTTGCCTAATAACGGTATGCACATTTCATCTTTGTGTATAAAATATATGTAGCTATTAACAACAAACCTAACTTCATCATTTGACGTGACAATGTTGACTTGGAAAAAAGCCCAGGGGGAATACACCACGATGTATAGACAAATTATATCATAAGAAGGCACAAAAATACAAATATTGTTTTTTAAACAATATTCGTGTTGTTGCTTTCTATACAGTTGATGTGTTACTTGTGTGCGCGAGGTTATTGCACACAAACGAAGAAGCAACAAAAACCTATGTGAAGCCACCACATACGAGTTGACGACATCATAGAGGAATTGAAATTCATCAATGGATCGAGTTTTTCAAGTTGATTGCACCTAGTAGAAGACGTTTCAGGTATTGCATGCAAAATGTTTGCCCCTTCGTTGTTATAAGTCGACAAATAAGACACCATCTATCACTGTCAGTACGTATAAACGTACGTATAAATGGCGACCACGTTACAACAATTTGCGGCCTAGTACCAATACGCAAACAATGATTTCCAGCTCGTCCACATCATCAGGCATCTACAAGTGTAATCTTATCTGCTGCCCCTGGTATATTAGCACTGACTTGGCGAGCTGAGCACTATATTTTGCATATGAAATTGTATATTTTTGTATTGCAAAAATTCCAATTATATTTCTCGAACTTTTTTCTGCATGTGGCCTCTGCCAGCAGCGCGCCACTTGTGCCCACTTACCTAATTTTTTGTTATTGTTACAGATATATCTAGAGGAATTGCTGAATGTTTATTTAGGCGAATGTTAAGTTTTTTGATTTATTATCCTTAGCAGTGATATTTTTGTCGGGAACTTATTAATTTGTTAGTTTGTGTTCCAAAGTACTTCAGCTTAACAAAAAAAAATTGTACCATGAAGCACCTCTGCCAGCGAAACTGAAAGATTTCCTTAGTTCTGCTTGCGTCGCATGAACAACTGGTTTGTTATCACCATCTCTGTTATGTACTCCAATCTTGTCGCAAAAGATGGAAAGAGGAAGATATATTTTAACAAAAAATGTGACTTCAAGGTGCTGAGATAGTAGATACTGCAGTTTTACTTATTCAATTTTAACTCACTGAATGCATCTAGATGGCACTCACAGTAAGTTTAAAGTAATAGCCTGTTTACACCGGAACGCATTTAACATATTTCCGCGTTAATCCGCATCTTTGATGGATGCGGCCAAAATGCTAAAATTTTTACATGTATTTTGTTGTTGGAAAGATGTTAACATATTTTCGCATCCATGAAAGATGCGGAAAAATACACTGAGTTGTACTCTGAAAATTGGAATTTAAGCGATTTTTCTCAGTAATGTTGATCCGCAACCACCATTTAGGTCGTTTGTTTACATTTATCGGAAAAAATGTCAAACAACATGGACGGACAAAAAATTTACATTTTTCAATTAGTTAAAAATATTCGCGCTTCGTGGAATACAGCCTCCGTAACAATGTTAATAGGTTTGTGTAAGGAAAATATTGCAGGTTAACAAGGCGAATAGAAAAATGTGTGAGCTAGACAACAGTTGACAATATGCGAAACTGCAGTGTAAAACCACTTTTTAGCATTCCGCATCTTCAGCTCAAAATGCGGAATGCTTTTTTGATGTAAAAAGGCTTTAACATTCGTACATGAATTTTGTTGTTGGAAAGATGTTAACATATTTTCGGATCTATGAAAGATGCGGAAAAATACACAGAGTTGTTCTCTGAAATGGTGGATATAAGCGATTTTTCTCAGTAATGTTGATCCGGCAACCACTATTTTAGTTGTTTGTTTACATTTATCGAAAAAAATGCCAAACAACATGGACGGACAAAAAGTTTACATTTTTGCCAAAATATTAATAAATGATTATTCTAATTAGTTAGAAGCATTCGCGCTTCGTAGAATACTGCCTCCGTAACAATGTTAATAGGTTTGTGGCAGGAAAATATTGCAGTTTTACAAGCCAAATGGAAAAATGTGTGAGCTAGACAACAGCTGACAATATGCGAAACTGCAGTGTAAAACCACTTTTTAGCATTCCGCATCTTCAGCTCAAAATGCGGAATGTTTTTTTTGGTGTAAAAAGGCTTTAACATTCGTACATGTATTTTGTTGTTGGAAAGATGTTAACATATTTTCGGATCTATGAAAGATGCGGAAAAATACACAGAGTTGTTCTCTGAAATGGTGGATATAAGCGATTTTTCTCAGTAATGTTGATCCGGCAACCACTATTTTAGTTGTTTGTTTACATTTATCGAAAAAAATGCCAAACAACATGGACGGACAAAAAGTTTAAATTTTTGCCAAAATATTAATAAGTGATTATTCTAATTAGTTAAGAACGTACACTTTAGCACAAAAACATAAGGGAAGAAGTGTTATATGGAACATTTTACTTTCCATTGTTAAAGAAGACGAAAGTGCCGTGGAAGGGTGGCTATTTTGCAGCACCTGCCGAAAAGTGCTGGAATTTGTGGCTGGCCACACATCAAATTTGTCTCGGCATAAATGTTGCATGATAGTAAGGCAACCAAGAGAAGTGACGAAAGTGTCGGCAACATACAAAGCAGAAGCTTTTGAATAATGCAGTCAATGGATTGTCCAAGGTTGTCTGCCGTTTTCATCAGTAGCCGGGTCCGGATTTAAAAACATGGTGCAGTTTTTTTTTTATCAAAATTGGTGCCGCCTATGGGGACCACATAGATGTGGATGACTTGCTGCCTAGTCCATCAACGGTCCTTTAACTGTATGAACGATTTCAAATACATATAAAATATGTAATGCCCTTGTTGTAAACATTAAAATTAAATACATAATTACATATGAACATATAACACGCAATGAAGCAGCAAAACACGGCTTTTTATTTTAATTTTACATATAACATATGTATGTATATGTGCATATTCAAAAACAAATATGTATGCATGTATGAAGCTAATGCAAGAATAACAACAACGCTCATGTCTCTCACATATTGTTTGTCTTAAGTGTTGTGCTCTCAATTTCGCTCATTCCTTTTGCTTTAGCAGTTTGATCGGCCTCAACTCATGTATACATGCAGAAAAAGAGCATGAAATCGGTTTGCGATTGTGCGTATGAGCATGTTCGAAATTATCAGTACAAGGCAACAAGCCTTATTTTAGAGTGCCGATCACACTCTAAGGGTCGTAAACGCACAAATGATTCGGGTACACTTATTGTTAGCGTATACCCTTGCCGTTCTCTGGACGTCAAGAACTTGTCCAAGATGAACATTTTTAGACTTTTTAACAATTAACATGCTAAAGGTGGTATTACACGACATGTATTTTACACATGGCTTGTCAATTCAAAAAGCGATATGTAATTCTGCATGTCTGTCAAAATGAGCGTGTACATTTGGTTTATAATTTTTGCGTTCAAACGTGCTTGTGTATGTATACATGTGTTTATCAGTAACAGCTGACTTTGCTATATTTTATCATCGCCAAACACAGCTTTATTTGCCAAATTTAACTAAAAATATGTTGAAAAACACTCATTAATTGTTCTATGTACTATTTGAAATAAAATACTTATCCTTTTCAACTTTTTGTCAACAAACGGTTTGTTGTTTTTCAAAAACAGCTGATTGCCGATATGTATTACATGTCAAAATAGAGCACGCTCTAAATGAAATGTATACATATGTTATCCAACACATTGTTTTACACAAGCAGTGTTTGAAAGGGGTCACACGACATGTATAAATTTTACACTGTAAAAATTGACATGTCATATGTACAATACATGTCGTGTAATACCACCTTAACCGGAGTAGTTGGTTCGGTTAGATTTAACAGCAACTCTTTTGTGTGTCGGTTATGAGTTAATCGTACTTTGTGAAATTCAGATTTGCCTAACTTTCGGTTAAAGTTCACGTTAATATTTAATCGTACATTGTGAAAATGGCCGTAAGTATGGTTTACACGCTATCTTCCCATATCTACTCATATCCCCTCAACAACATGAGCGAGATAGCCTAATTAGAAAACATGAAGGAGTAAGCAAAAACAAACACTACAATATTATAGCAAAGTAATATTGAATTATAGGAAGGTGGATAGGAAATCAAAATGTACTGATTTGAAAGTAGATAGGGGATATAAGTGGATAGCGTGTAAATCAGCCTTTAAGCTTGATACCATTTTAAGCGCGCTTGTGCAGGGGTTTAGTAATTATATGAAATACTCTGAGTGGTTAATGGGAAAAGGCGCTAAGGGTGGTAACGACAGTAGTGTAGTTGGGATGTTAAATACCTTAGTTAGCGATAAAAAAAGCAAAATGCAATACTTTTACAGCATTGCCAGGTAAGTGTTTTATGCACAAATTATACTCAACGAGAAAGTGCGGTGAAAAGTAAAACTATTAAAAAAATGTTATATACTAAAAAAGCAGTGAGACATTCAAGATAATTAATTTATTAATGCGTTGTGAGTTGTACGAAGTTAAATGAGTATTTCTGACGATTTTTCTTTAACAGTTTCCTGTTATTTTTCGTATTTACAAATTACAACGATAACGCCTGGAAACCTAAAGCTCTGCACATTAAAATATCTAACAGCCGAGTAAACTTACAATTTTTGTCTTGCATTTAGATAATATTCCGATTTTTGAATCTGTTGTCTTCCAAAATTGCAGCTCTTCATAGTAAAACGGGAGTAAAATCACAATTTTTTTTAATTGGGGGAAGAAATACGTTTTATTTTGACTGAAAAGCAGACATCCGATATTAATACCTAAGAACGTTTTTTTTGTTCAATTTTTCCCTCATAAGAAAACGAACTTCCAAGTTTAAAAATAAATGTAACTTTCGATTTTTTTTGTGTTCAACAAATGTTTGAAATTTTATTGTACCTCAGTGTTCAATATAAAATATTCAACTGATGAAAAAAGTAAATAAAGAACAATTGATCAAAATAAAAGTTATTAACCATTATTTACAAAGTTATTTATCATTGTTGAAAACGAAACCCATGAAGTTCTTTTCAAAATTTAACCCTCATGTGTAAAAAAATGAATAAAAAACTTTTGGAATATTATCAAAACTAGAATATCAAAATATTGTTTCAAACCAATTATGTTAGCTTATATTAATAATATCTGTATTAATATGCAATAGAGATTAGAAACAATAGTGGGGAGAAACCAATAAATTGTGTAGTTTAAGTAATCATTTAGAGCTAGAGATACATTACATCAATACTTATTTGAAACTTATTTTAGTATTGCATTTGATAGTTTAAGTAACTACTAAAAACACTGTTCGACAAGGGGTTTTTTCTTTTTTTTATAATGTGTTTTTAAGAGTTTTTGACATGGGAAATCCAAATACGTAATCAGAATTTTGCTATCAGGCATAGTTTTTTGGCTATTTGCAAATAAGTTTTGTTTCTCATTCAAAATTTGTATAGAGGGGATTGTTTAAACATTTAGTAGAAACAAGTGGCAACATCAGCAAAATGCCTATTCGGCTGCAATTATCGCGCTATTCTATTTCATAATCACCTTATTCTCTTTTTAATATCCTGATGAAGAAAATCTGAAAACATATTTGAAATCATGATATTAATAACCATAGGAATCACAATTCAGACACCCAGAATAATATTTTATTTGTATAGCAGTGTAATTTGCCTAATTAATTTAGAAGTTGGCCATTATAATAATGTAAATTTATATAGTAATGAGGAAGGCTTAAACAATAGACAACTTAATGGTACATACATTCCTGCCTACCATGATCACTACAAACGATTTAAACTAATGTTGTTGAGAAACATAAATCTGTGGTTTCTTTATTTATTGCAGATTTTCTATAAATTAAACGTTTGTACATTAAATAACTTGAAAGAACTCAATTGTAAATATGTATTGTATGCACTCCTTAGTTCTTAATTTCAACTTCACTCTATTGACATGACTTCTACTTAGTTGGAATAAGTTTGAGTAGGATTATGTTATCCAGGTTTTCAGCACTTAAATTTCTCCGATACTTTGTTAAAACTACAGAAAGTGCACTAAAAGCTCTTTCTACAGACACTTGTGTTGCAGGTATAGCTAAAGCGACCTCGGCAATTTTCGCCAACGTTCTAAATTTATGGCTTTTGCTTTTCCAATACTGAAGAGCATCATATTGAAATGAAAGTTTTCCTTCAAATTATTGCTGTTGCAAATATTCCCGTACAGAGGCATATTCATCCCAATTGCTAATAGTGAAGGATGCCGTTTTGCTTTCTAGTTTTTTGTATCTTTCTTCTGGAGAATGGCTAAAAAAAGGTACCTGTAGGTTTTTCTTGTTGAATCCCTTATGAGATATGTCGGATTATCAAACAATTTACCACTGCAATTGTTTTCTGCGACTCCGATAAGTAGGTAGATCCTCTAAAGCAAAACCTGGGATCTAAATATAATGCCGATATGAACGCTTTATTTTCCATCAATATGTTTTTTCGGGTATGAAGGGATTGCAAAAGCCGCTCCGCTAATACATTATTATTGTGTAATTCTTCTAATTCCGTTTCGCAAACTAACTATTCTCTATAAAAATCGCCCATTGTAACTTGTGTTGATTGCAGAATAGTAGTTGCCTTCGCTAATGGTTTGAAACAATCAACAAAATTTATAGGAAACTCCCAATCAATGTCGATTTGAAAAAGAGTTTCAATATCTATGGTTTGTTTAACTTTTAGCAGTAAATTAACCATTTCGTATGTTGAAGTCCAACGTGTTGCATTAACTAATTTTGGCAGTGGTCTCAAATTTAACTTTCTGATTTGTTTTCTTATAATTTTAACGGTCTCTCTGCACTTGTCAATTTCAGATTTAAATCGATTTATCACATCCCAAGAAACTAATTGTAATGTGTGGGCAGCACAATGCACCACGGAGACTTTCTGACATTTGACTCAAACATATTCAAACATATTGTCATCGTAATTTTCATCTTCCAAAATATCGCATTCTTATACTCTTGTAATAATTTTGAGGTTTTGACAACATTGGCTCCATTGTCAGTTGTAATAGAGTATATCTGACTGATGTCAATTTTAAACCGACCAAGGATAATCAAAATTTGGTCTTTTAAATAAATTGCACAATGTCTTTCAAATAATTCAACCATTACAGTCGTGTATACTACCAACTGGAAATTTTGCATACACTGAATATTTACACCTATGATGCTGCGTTCTATTCGACTGGCAATGTCTAGTTTTAAACAAATATATTTATTTCCAATTGCATCTTTAAGGCACTATGTATTGTCGTGACAAACACCGACTTTAAGAGCGACTAGACTGGTTGGACTGGTTCTATGGTGTCTAATCGCAAAATCAATTCCGCAAATGGTGCGATCATTATTACGAAGCCGTGGATTAGGGGCACACAAAAGGGTGGAGTCCTTTATTATGGTTGCTGGCGGCAAACGGTGTTCTCAAAAATTTTGAGGGAAATACAAGGCAGATTGGGGAAAATGTAGATGAGGGGGTTAATCTTGTTACGGGGAGGCGACTTCCACTTTAAGTGACTTAATACGGTGTGACCATCGGACGCTATTCATTTGGGCCAAGAGTAGTGGATTGATTGTAAACTGAAACTTTCATTCGAAGTTAAATACTAGGATGTTATTTTAGAGAGGAAATTACACTACAAGTGCAATGTAGACAAAAGCTAGAGACTACAAGCCACAAAGGTATACTGGATATATATACATTGGTCGGTCATATGCTCATAGTTACTTACGGTGTAGTGTAGATCATTGGATCCAGAAACATATAGCCTTTTCACACCGGAACGCATTCAGCATATTTTCGCTATATTATGCATTTTTTCTCAATAATGTTGATCCGGCAACACCATTTTCGTTGTTTGTTTACATCTATCGGAAACAAATGCCAAACAACGTGGATGGACAACAAATTTCCATTTTTGCCAAAATATTAATAAATCATTCGAGTTTCTAGCGTTAGCCAAGAATAACGTCGCAAATAACTCTACGTCTTCTTAAACCTCTTGCTCGGTCGCCACTTAACCTAATTTTTTCCGGGCAAAAATTTTATGTGTTAATCGGATTTAATTGGCCGAATATCCGCAGGAGAAGAAAATCAGTGCGCGTGCCCCACGAGGGTTGATCCTCTTGGGATCTTGTGGAACATCACGGATCCATGTGGAACATCAGTCAACCCATAAAAGAAAAAATTAATAGAAAAACAGTGAAATTGAAAAATTAAAAAACATTGAACTCTTGATGAGTAAGGGAGAAAAGAAATCACAGGAAAAATTTTGTGCTTAAAGGAAAAGAAAAGATGAAGAAATATAAACTATAAAAATAACTTTAAATAGTGTTCATAAAAACTCAAAAAACTGATGTAAAAAAGTTTTTACAGTTACTTCTTTCATAGTACTACGTCGTAGTACTGCGATTGTTGCCAACGGGACTTGGCGTACTATGGAGAACAGGAGAGCACATCGCAAGTAGATTAGTGATGCCTTCAAGTATTGCTGTCGTTCTTCTTGTGTTTGATTGCTGTTGCTGTGCGGAGATTTTTGAATACGAGGGTTGTGAAACAAAAACTTGTGGTGAGGGATAAGGTGCTGGTATGGAGGGGAGTGCTGGTGACCCACCTCCCCCGGGAGATACGACGAGAAGAAGCCTGTGGAGAAACGACTGGAATGGTAAAGGTAAGCGCAGTAGTGATAAAAGTAGGAGCCGAAGTGTCAATAGAAATAAGAAATCAACGGGAAAAGAAATTCTAAATGCCCCCTCGATGCCTAACTTAACCGGAGCTACACCAAAATCTATTTCCCTGCCGGGAAAACTCCCCATTCCTCAACAAATATTGGTATGACACCGATAGTTCGGGACCCTTCATGGTTTATGTTGCGATTAACACAAACGCCCAACGTAGGTCTATTAACACGATTACTCTTACGAAAATTTTAAAATTAACCTTTAGCATAAAAAATATGTAAGATGTGGCAAAAATTGGTTTCGGTCGCTCGCGGTTAAGTGGTCCTCAATGATGCGGTTTCTGCAAATAATTTCGTGAAAGACGAACGTTTACCAAAGGCTTGATACCAACCAAACATTTTCGCCGACTTTGTGTCCAAAATGGGCATAATTTTTTCCGTAGAACCAGAGGAGACCATCGAGGTACTCCTAGAAAACGTTAAATCTGATGTGCCCATAAAATGGAAGTGAATCATTTTATTCCACTCATGAAGAGGAGGAGAATTGTACACGAAATTTAATTTGCACCAATTGTAAGGGAAACCATCGCCCCACAAACAGAGACTGTCCGGCTAGAGAGAAGACGTTCCAGATAAAAAAACCATGACCACCGAGAACCTGTTCTACAAAGAAGCAAAGATTTTTCCTACCTTATTTGAGAACATATTCTATCTTCTTGACGATGATGTAAACGCCAACTTTCCTACAATCAATGAGACTACAAGAAGACGGCAGCAACCCAGGAAGAATATTCTGGACAACACAAGCGCAGTGGCCGAATTCATGCATAAATCACAATCGTATGTCAAAGTTTTAAGGCACAACGCAAACAGGGAAAGAGAGGCTGCAAACGCTCGTAGAAATCGAGAGGAACACCGCAAATCTCTAGAGACTTCTGATATTTATGAATCCCCCAACGGCATAGCCTTTACCGCAGCAGATAAGACTAGATCCAGTGAGCAGGAAACCAAAGCAAGAAACTAACAGAGTTCTTATTGGGAAACTGCACTCTAAGCGTAAACGATAGAAAATTTATCACTGATTTACGTCAAGAACTCAATGTTAAATTGAATAATATGGATGTCCAATCAATACAGAAGTCGCCACCTAACCTTATTGATAACATATCTAACTCCTTGAATATCTAACTCATGAAAATTCTACAGTTTAATATCCAAAGCCTTCAAAATCGTAAAAACAAGAATCTTTTGTAGTCTCGACATAACCATCGGTTCGATGGACCATGTTTTACGAATCACGGAAAACGTTGACAAAAGTTGTAATTTTTTCAAACTAACAAGCGCTTGCAATGGAATTTATGCTGAGATAAATTACAGATCCTTTGTCAGATCAAAATTAGAATACGGGGCATCGGCCTAATCAAACTTAACAAAATGGGCCGGCAACAGACTTCGAGTATGCAGTAATAATTTTATAAGAAAGTCCTTAAGGGTCATGACGGCAACACCAATTCCTATCATCTACCATATGGCCGGCGAACTACCACCTGAACATCGTTTCCGCCTCGCTGCTGCAAAAGAGATTGCCAAAGTTTACCGGCCAGTAAAATCATGGACCATCTCGACAACAACATCAACACGAGTCATTATAAAATCTACAACGAATTTCGAGATATCTTTTCTAAAATTCAACGTACCAAAATTCTTGTCACGGGGACAAAAAATATATTAACGGATTGTAACTTTTTTAAAAATACTTCTTCTACTAAGGCAAAGGCCAATAATGATTTAATTAAACAACTTTACAAAGAGAGAATTAACCATCTCCGGAACGAGAACTACCAAATTTTCCATACAGTCGGCTCTGTCAAGGACTATTGTACCAGCGCGGTCTTACTGACAGTCTGAACGGGTTATTTGCAGCAGGAAACGACACCCATAGAAACCATCCGATGGATAGGATCAGAGAACTTGCAGCCTCTTTCCCTGTTAGCATTGAACTTCATTTTATACCGTGGCACAGCAGCATTCGACTGAATGAAATAGCGGACCAGGCCGCAAAAAGAGCCACGGAGATCGAACGTGAATGGGACTTAGATTGGCCTCTTAAAGACGCGGTAACGGCTATTGAGGACAAAATTTGGCAAACGTGGACTGTACAGTACGAAGAAAAGGCACGGGGGGGGGCAATTACATTATTATAAAATCTTTCCAACAACATCGAGGAAGCGTTTATTTGACCATGCCAACTTTGACTCTATCACTTGTAAGTCGCTAAATGGGGTCCTCAGTAATTTCAGTATATTTTTAAATTCAAACTTAAATTTAAGTTTTTAAATTCGAATATTTTGAATTTAAATGGAGCTACATTCATAACAGACTTTGAAATGGGCTTGAGAAAATAAATAAATTCCAATTTATATGCTGGTTTGCACTTCGTCTGCACATCACAAGAAATTAGAGGCATTCATACGTGTTAACAGAAAGGCATTCTTAGAATACCACAAGCTCTTGTCACTTCCGCTGCTACCACCAGGACACATCCTTCGATGACAAAGGAAGTATTCTCCACAAGGATTCTCAGTTTCTTGCACAACAACCCGAAGCATATAACGCTTTGGAAGCATATAACGGCGTCCTGGGGAAATTGATTCCAAAGCATGGAAATTTCTACAAATTTGTGCAAATTTTACAAAATTAAGAGTTCAGCATGAGCCGCGATTTAAAATTGTTAGTCTACAGTGGCGGCTCTTTTGGAAAAGCAAAAATTAAAAAAAAGTCTATTGCTGTTAAAATAGATAAAGCTATCAATGAACTACTTAAGGGCACAATAACAGCTTCAACCTTTCTTGCAAATGACTTGGATAAGTTCCAATGTCCAGTTTGTCGCAAAAACTGTTGACGATACTGTACAAGTATTTGTATAAATTTTATAATGACTTTATTAATATGACAACCTGTTGTTTTTAATCAATGAATTCAACTAATTTTTTTAAAAATAAAATTATAACTTATGACTACTGTGTAAATATATACAATGTAATAGAAATACAAACTGAAATGAATACAACATAATAAACAATATAAACTTATTATAAATTTACTAAAAGCTTACATTAGTAAACATGATGTTTGGAAAATCATTATCGCAGGCATTGTAACTTGTTAAGTTCCAATTATTGGATAAGCGAAAGGGATCCCTTATTTTACAATTGTATTCATGTTTGGAAAATATTTGGGAAAAAACTTGATATGCAATATACATATAATAAAAAAAGTTGGAAAGCTTGTGGTAAATTTATATTTTTATCTATTTCCAAATTAGACATAAACACCAAAGCAAATACAAAAGTTTTGTCAATTTAATTCCAATTCAATTGATTTCTTTTAATAAACTCTCTATATTTTCAGTTAGTTTTATTATTTCTGGTCTTCTTTTCCGCACCCTTTCTTTTATATTTATGAGGACTTTTTACTTCGACACGAAACACGTCAATCTTTCAGCAGCATCTAATTATACTAAATGCCAAGACGAAAAGAAATATGTAATCAAAAACTATAACTAATGTTTTCTGTCTAGCCTGGGAGATTACAAAAGCATTGTATTTTTATTTTTTTTCAAATGTGATACAAACTAATTGCGTTTCATTACTCTCAGTTACTCCACAATGCTCAGTAATCCTCATTGAACTTCCTACAAGCTTACAATGCATAAATAAATTAATATTCTTGAATTTATCGGAACTTTTAACCAATAAACCTAAATTTTATCAAAGATTACATGACGGGATTTCCACAATTTAGTGATTATTGACACGGTAATTGACAGTTCAGAGAATGGATAAGAACCCATTTCGACTCCTTAAACATCTCTGACATTCTAACCGGCGATCCAACAACAGAAACAGCTGCAAAAGAGGAGTTTATGAAAAGGAGAAAAAAAGCTGAAGAATGTTTAGTAGACTAAATGAAGACTTGTTAAGCTATGTACGTGGTAAAGAGTCTACAAAAGCAATTCTCGAAGTTGCATTGGCTAAAAAAATTTATAGTCAATCAATTGCTTTTGAGAAAACAGTTGGAATGAAACACAAGCATACATTTGCAAACTTTTGAAAATTTAATAAGACAACTAAAGCTTGCTGAAGATACTCTAAAAAAAACTTTCTTCAGCTGGTCTTTTACATGTCGTAAAAGAACGTTTCCTAGCTGAAAAAAAGTGAAGAAGCAGAAGAAACAGCATTTAGATTCCAAGTCAACCGAGAAAGAAGCTTGACCCAAAATGTCGAAAAGCTTTAATGATTGGATACGTACCTAACGGTTACTGCCTTTGGGATATAGAGAAATCAAAATAGTTTACCACTCGAGGTATTTAATTTGAAGAAACAGAATTCTCACTCACATATAAATCAAATGAACTAAAACTTAAACATATACACACAACAAGACAGGATAAGTGATGAAGAGGATATTGGAGATATAGCTCTGCCAAATACGTTTAGATGTCCGAATGTTGATAATGCAATAAATGGTGATTTTTATTCTGATATGTCCAATGAAATCTGAGAGCCAGATATTTTAACAGTAGAGGAAGAGAACCAAACACTACGACGGAGTAACAGAGATCGAAAACTTCCAAAGTAATTTCTTGGATTCATTACAGGACTGAAGCGAAAGTAAAAGATATTTATAATGTTCGGGATACATATCAGCATATTTTCGATACACCAGATATGGTATAATGGGAGAAAGCTTTTAGAGGGGAATTAAAGAGCTTGATGGATAACAATGTACGGTCGGAAGTAAAACGAAACCCTAAAGTAAAAACAATAAATTCAAAATGGGTGTTTCAGATTTAAGATAACCTCAATGGAAACCCATCTCAAAGCCAGATTAGTGGCGAAGGGTCTTTTGCAAAAGAATGGTGTAGATTAGACCGGGTCGGTCCCCATACAACTTTTTTTTTTCTTCAAAGTCGAGGGCAAATATTAAAGATCATCTCGAGACAACTTAAAAAAAGAATTTTTTTTCCTCCCCCACCCCCGGAAAAACACCCAAAATCGTTTTTTTATCACAGCTTTTTTGTTTGTGGCTCAATCGTTAAATCAAAGGCATCGGTGTATAGGTTTCGACAAGTACTACATTTGTTCTATAGATATCGCTGACATACGACGTCATCTTGTAATGATGGTCTCATTTAGAGCAATTTCTACCCCTAAAATATAAAAATATTTTTTACTAGGATTAAAGCCCTTTAAAAACCAAGAACATTTTGCTTTGGAAGTATACAGTTTTATTCAAAAACAAAAAAGTTACGAATGAAAAGATGTATTTACAGCATCAACAAAAATTTATTTTATTTTTTGGCATTATTATCACAAATTATTGCATACTTTATAGCGCTGATACAAAATGTTTATAAAAATGATTCTATACTTTGTAGCTCAAATTGTTGCATAAGTCTTAACGATATCGAAAATTTTCTCGATAATTTTTTTTTTCTCGAGATAATTCATTTTTAACCTAGTTACCGACGAAATATAATTTTTATTATAAATAAAATCCCAAAAAGAGCATAGATATGTATGTAATTACAGCAAATATTGGCGTGACTCAAGGTCCTTTCACTACTTTCTAGTTTGGCAATAATTTTCATTTTGATTAGTCATTCCAAGCGCTGATTCACTTAAATTTCGCAGAAATGTTCAGTGTTGCAAATTGCATGGGAGAATACAAGTGCATATTAACGTCTATATTTTATTATTAATACTTCCATTTTTCACCAGATATCTTTATAATTTAGTTGAATATTGGTGACGCTGAATAACTTCATCCGCATGTTTGAAAACACTATTTGTGCTAAAAAGTATGCAATGACTTGTATTTAATTTTTTCCAAACGCTAAGAAGTATGCAATAGTTTTCTGTAATAATGCAAACAACAGGAAAAAATATTAGTGTTAATGCTGTAAATATATCTTTTTATACGTAACTTTTTTGTTTTTGAATAAAACTGTATACTTCCAAAGCAAAATATTCTTACGGCCATATTCATAAAAAATTTCTAAAGTAGGTATGAAGCGTTCTCTAGCTAAAGTATTATTTAGCTCTAACAAACCTTTAATAAGAAAATGTATTCATAAACGTTTTTTATCAGTACTTTAGCTTTATGTGTTCAGGTGGCAACGCCGACTGTTATTGCTCGTTAATGATGTACAAAAACAGCTTTATAATCGGATACAAAAGCTTTATAATCGGATACCAAATATGTATTTGCACTTATAATAACTATAAACATTATTGTAGCACAATGTTTCACTGACTACGTTTCTCATGCTGATAAGAAAGACGTTAAAATAAAAATTATATTAAAAAAATTGATTTTCTTTTCCTCATGTTAAAATTTTAATCGGATACCGATTACATTGTTTCCTTGTTTTGATTGTTTATACATCACGAATATTATTTCATTATTTACAAATTATTTTTGAAGAATTTTGGAGAAAAATTTTTCAAAATGGTATTCATGAATGAAAAGTGTCTATATAGATACTTTTCTATGTGCGCAATGATTAAGAGGAAAATTTCCTACACAATGAATTCATGCAACAACTCTTTTCAATAGGAAAAATGCCGAAAAACTCAAAATAAAGATCTCAAATTCATAAATATGCAATAAATTGTACAAACGTCAAGTTATAGCATGCTTAAAGTAGAGACAACCCTACTTTAACTTATTGAAGATGTGAATCGTTTATGAATATTGTTTTCTCGAAAATTGCTTAAAAATGGTTTATAAACCTCTTATAAGTTTTTATGAATAAGGCCGTTAGTTTTTAAAGGACTTTAATTCTGAGAAAAAATATTTTTAAATTTTAGGGGTAGAAATTGCTCTAGATGAGGTCATCATTACAAGATGATGTCGTATGTCAGCGACATCTATAGGACAAATGTAGTACTCGTCGAGACCTATACACCGATGTCTTTGATTTAACGATTGAGCCACAAACAAAAAAACAGTGATAAAAAAACGATTTTGGCTGTTTTTCCGGGGAGTGGGGGAGGAAAAAATTTTTTTTTTAAGTTGTCTCGAGGTGATCTTTACTATTTGCCCTCGACTTTGGAAATTTTTTTCCGCGACCCGGTCTAGTGTAGATTATAAGGAAACAATGGCTAGTCTGACCACGATTCCTTCATAAAAATTTTAACGAAATATCAAATGAATAAAGTATTGATAAAATTTAAAACAAATTTGGCATTTCAAAACACCAATGAAAAAAGTGTTGAACTTATCTATAGGAAGCAGTGAACAAAATAATAAACCCTACAGAGAATTAGTGGTAAATTTAATGAACAATATGCTATGTTGCATGCCGGATATTTACTTTGCAGTCGTATATATGTGCGATTCAAAAAAAAAAAAACCAAAAGAAATTCACTAACAGCATTTGAAAAAGATTGTATTTGAAGGGTTCGAAGAAAATAAAATTAAATTAAATTATATAAAGGACGATAAAAATCCTATTGATGGAATCGCTGATGCTGGCTGGGGCAAAATATACGAATGACAGAAAATCTATTAAAGGGAGTTGATTAAAAATTGATGGATGTTTAATTTCGGGGTCATCAAGAAACAACATACAGTCGCAACTTCACCAAGTAAGGCGAAATATATTTTACTGAGCTCTGCCGTACCTAAAACATTTACGTGGTCTTATACAAGATTTGTGGAAGATAACAACAAAGCTGTAACCAATCGAAGATGCATTAGTAACGCATTTTAAAACGCGATAATGTGGAAGGTTTTAAACAAATTTTACCATTTAAGTCAAAGTGTCAAGAAACTGATTTGACTAAATGAAGAACCCATACCTAAGGTTAAAAGTTATAGCTGAATATTCTAAAATTTATAAGTAAGTTATCAGTAATTGTAGCACATTTTTTCCAGATATATTATTATTTAAGTTGAATATACATAGTCAATTAATTTCGTTCCATAATTAAAACACACAATATCTTTAATAAATATGTACATGTAGATATAAACATGATTTATTTAACAAATACTTAACAATGTACATATATAAACTTAACAAAATATATATTAATCTAAGATTACTACTAAATTGGCAATATAAGTTTGTTGTAAATACATATTCAGTCTGATGGCTATATAGCCGTCGGCCCAGGTTAAACTAATACACTAGCGTTATTGTCACAAAATTCATAGATATTATCAACAAAGTTCATTTGATCGTTATTGGGATCAGCGATAGCAGCTGTTGCCGGTTGTTCTGTCAGCTCAGCTTTCAACACTTTTTCAACATCGATGGGAACGCCACATTCATTCGGATCCGAGTCCAGCGTTAAACGTTTAAGGTTATTTATTATGGATATATCTTGTTTGATTTCGTTTTTAACCTCAAGCAATGCGTGTTCAGTTCTTACGATTTCCTTGGCGTAGGCTTCGATGTTACGTTGAATTTGTTCCACTGATATCTCGAGATCTGGTTCTGACTTTGTGTAAAGTTCATTTTGAAGCTTGTAGAGTTTACATTTGTTGCTTAGCTCTCTGGTGAGGGCATACTCACGGTCATAGAGCTCATCCATTTCGACATTTTTTTGAGCCAACTTATTACGCAGCGAACTGCGTATGGTTGCATCTTTTCGCCGACGTAGATAGTTAGAGTTAAATTCCATGTTGGCCCCCTTGTCGTGCGAGGGACGTTTCTCTTTGCGTTTGTGTGTGGATCTACGTTTGCGTTGAGTTGAACGCGATTCCGAAAGTCGGTAGAGTTTTTCTTTGTTAATTTTGGTTTTGGCTTGAATATCCGATTCTTCTTTGGTTGGCTTAAGATTGGAGTTTTTCGGTTTTGCCACTGGATCATTATCAGACATTAGGAGTAACTTAGAGTCCTCTTGTCCTTTTTGCTCATGTTTATCATTCTTCGTAGTCTTGAGGGCATTATTTGACGATTTGTGTGGTGTGTTCTTGTGGGACGGCTTTCGTTTACCAAATTTCAGCAATTTACAAATGTAATTACGTATCGAGGACAAAGTTGTATTAGTCTTCAGTGCTTTCGTGGGATCCTGTATATCCTTGTGGTGTTTCAAACTCAAACGTATCTGGAAATTAAACAAATATAACATTAATTGTATTGGTTGTTCATACATACATATGTATATACTTGTAATTATTTAACAATTAGTGCGCTAGGAGGTGGATAGAGCATATGCTGTTAATATTGGAACATGTAAGCCGAATTATAATTACATTAATGTTCAAATTTGTCCATATTTGTTTATATTCTACCATTTACAATTAATTGGTTTGGATGAAATTTTTTTTTTTTTTTCAAACAAATGCCTGTTTTTTTTGTACTCTGACAATTGATAAGGGTGAACGGAAGTAATGGCGACACGGTGACACTGGTAACGTTTCAAAATTTAATAGCCTTTTTACACCGGAACGCATTTAACACATTTCCGCATTATTTCATATCTTTGAAAGATGCGGCCAAAATGCTAAAATTTTTACATGTATTTTGTTGTTAGAAAGATGTTAACATATTTTCGCATCCATGAAAAATGCACGGAGTTGTACTCTGAAAAGCTCAATTTAACCGATTTTTCTCAGTAATGTTGATCCGGCAACCACCATTTTCATTGTTTGTTTACATTTATCGGAAAAAATGCCAAACAACATGGACGGACAAAAAATTTACATTTTTAACAAAATGGTAATAAATGATTATTCCAATTAGTAAAACCATTCGCGCTTCGTGGAATACTGCCTCCGAAACAATGTTAATAGGTTTGTGGCAGGAAAATATTGCAGGTTAACAAGACAGCTGACAATATGCGAAACTGCAGTGTAAAACCACTTTTTAGCATTTCGAATTTTCAGCTCAAAATGTGAAATGCTTTTTGGCGTAAAAAGGCTATAACAATGGTTTTGCTTGTTATTTTGACCATTTTTTGAACAAAAATGCCTTTTATACTGGTAGACAAGTCTGGGAGACAAAAAATCTGTGTAAACATATGTCTTAAGCGCCCCATACACGAGTACTGCTGCAGTTCATGCCGATGAACCCCTTTTGTTCGTGTGTGATTGAAGTTTTCGATACACACGTATCAATCATCACTTTATTTTGAATTTTGTAATAGAAAGACATCTGAGAATTGCTGTTTAAATGTTTCTATCACTTATATAATCCCGGCAAAGACTGGTGCACCTCTTTACTTTCTCCACCAAATCTCTTTTTTGTTAGTTTTCCAAATTATTTTTCATTCAAAACTGTTTGTAATTTTGGTTGTTTACATTTTTATCATAATACAATTTTCAAAAATTTGACATATTAGACGGCAAACAAATAAAGAAAGTTCATCTGATTGATAGGTGTTCATTTTGAAAATCAAAACTGTTTTGATTTTCATACTGCATTGTCCGTGTGACAAATACTTTCTCGTACTGAGTCAAATTCACTAATACATACATATTGCCGTTCCTGCGGCAGTACTCGTCTATGGGGCGCTTTACCCTTTACGTTAAAGACGTATCTGACGAACTTTTAGTTTTCACAAGCAGTCCACATTCACGGTATATATATATATACATTTAATTTTACAAAAATTTGTCACAACACATTCTGAATGTTCATTTCTTAAAAGTTTTCTTTATTGTTTAACTTCTGATTATGTAGGGGCAGGCTCGATAAATTTTGTTTCGTGTCAAAGAAAAATTTCAAAATAAAACTTAAAAAATTGTTAAATTCATTAAAATATACGAATAAAAGTCATATAAAGAAATCTTTTTAGAAAATTCCATTCGAAAAATGTACTAAATTTTATAAATTTTTAAAGATAGGTTTGTACACGGATTTTTGTCTCCCAGACATGGCCGCCAGTGTAAAGGACACTTAATTGTTTTGCATGATATACATATACATAATCTACTTTTATATTTCCATATACATATGTATGTGAGGAGCAATATCTAAGCTCTGGGGACTTTCCTAGACATCGAGGGAGCCTTCAGTAATGTTTTACTTACGGCAACCATAAATCATTACATGTTGTGGCGGTGTACAGTTCAGTGATTCACCTAATTTGGATACTTCTGGTGGAAAGAACCTTCAAAGCTGAATGGGGAGAATTCAAAATTGCTAGGAAGTTTAACAAAGGGACACCTCAGGGATGAATTCTGTCTCCACTTCTATGGCTAAACTTGAAAAAAATTCAAAGATCAGTATTGATTGATAAGTGTAAGTGGGGCAATGAATACAACGTCAGGTATACCACATAGTGTCATTCAAAATATATGGACTTCCAACATTAAAGCGGTATCGGCTGCCGCCGCATCTCGGGGAAGAATCAGAGAATGTGCAGTTTTGCTAAGTGGAACAACCTGGACATGATAAATTACAATCCAGGCCAACTGAATCTCCGTAAAACGGACTATTGTACCAGTAACTAACCTCAGAACTTTTATTTCGAATATCAATACCTGAAAAAAGTCCTTGAAGAGAGATACCAGTAGTATCCGATTCACAAAGTTGGGCGAGAGAGTAGCAGTATGGAATCATTGACATCAGGGTCATCTGAGCAAAAAGTATATATATCAACAAGAGAGGAAATTCCCCTGTTTTGTTCTTGTTATTTTTCCGGTAAACATAATTAGGGAGTAAATGATAACAGTGATTGTGTTGCCATACAATTAAAAACCATTTAAAAGTATGCGGCAATTTTCTCCTTAAAATAACATTCATAACATTTTAAATGCCGCACTGTGGTCGATTTCCTTCAAAGGCGCGCATGAGGGTCATTTTTGGAGGTTCCAGAAACCATTTTCTAACATGTTTACCTTTCCTTGATAGTCTAAGGTAGTCCATTCCCCGTAGCTAAATATTAACCCATAATCCGCGTTCGAATGTTTTAGGGAAACTTTTTTCCAACGTAAATTCGGTGAACCAAAAAGGCTGATATGCAATACGTCACTGGTCACTTTCGATCTTCTAGATTGTATTTCTACTTCTTAAAACATTCTTCAAAGATAATTCCACTGTTTGGAGGGTCGATTTCACCTTAAAGGTTTACACTTTTTCACTTCTTCTGGTTGTAACAAGTTGCAACTAATGAAGGTATCGAAAATTTTCGTGTTGTACACAGGGTTACACATACAGCACAGAGGTTGTCGGCTTGTTGTAGAAAAATATGGTTGCTGGAGTATGTCACCCTTCATGCATAAAGTGCATGGTGCGGATATTATTACTTCAGCGATTTTACCACTAGGTAAACAACCACTACCGTTAAATATTTTTCCAAGTTCTTCCATTACTCATATTGTTTACATGTTTAGGCCAATTATCCTAAGAAGCTCTTGAGGACAGGAACAAAGATTTTAATAATTTTCGGACGAACTACGTGAGGCAGATGTCTAGAAAACAAAATTTGGAAGATATATGGCAGCGATTCCTCATCACTTCCGATCCATACACTTGTAGTTTAAGAGCGACAGACAGGAAATCTACAAACCAAGATCTACCTGATGAATTTAGTCAGAATTTAGTCAAATAGGCTAAACGTGTGGTTGGAGATGGGAATGAGGAAAAGATGGATATTGTTAAGAATGAATTCAGAGAATTTTTCTGAGAGAGATTTCTCTTACCTCCAACTTGGATGACTGTACAGAAATTTCTCAAATGATTTAGAATTTCGCAACATAGAAAACAGCTAGTTTCTTTCGATTGATGCACTTTTCAAAAGGATTGCGTTTTCCATTCCAGTAACATGGGTTTTACCTTCTTTGCAAATAGTATGATATTCAATCAAAAAATACCCTTACAAATGTATTCAGGATCATGCCAATAATATTAATAAATTTTTATGGAATTTCCCGTAACATTTTCGGATTGTTCAAATTGACCTTATTGAATTTGACGGCTTTTCAAAGATCAGAAATTTCCTCAAAAATGTAAAAAAAAAATGAAATTTTGGCTCAAAGTTCGCCAAATACACGAAAAGGGCATGAAAAAATTCTCCGAACCTTTAATCTGAATACAGTCGAAACTCTCTATAACGAACTCCTATATAACGAAGTTCTCTTTATTGCGAAGCAATTATAAGAACACTGTGTTTTGGTGTATTATAATCTCCATATAACGAATCTCCCTATAGCGAATATTTCGTTATAACGAAGCATTTTTGCACCGTAACTTCAAGATTGTGGCGTTTTGAATCTCCATATAACGAATTAATTCAAATAATAGGCAAAACCGAACGCACGCACACAAAAAAGAAATCGACGTCGCTTTGTTGGGTGTTACTGTTGGTCTGTGTGTACTTTGTTGCTTCCACAACGCACAGAGACAGATGCTTTGAATCATTTATTTACCATAAAATTTAAAGTGTATTTTGGGGAACCACCGAACTATGCAAGTGACAACTGGAATCATTACCATCTCTCACATTTCTTGCAGTCGCTATCAGTTTGCCTTTGCATATCGCGATATGTACTGTGTTACTTCTTTTAATGTATTAGAAAATTATATTAAAGAAGAAAAGTGGAAAAATATACTCCAAACCAAAATAACTAACTACCCAATAAACAATATAAAGTTATTATAAATTTACTATAAGCTTACATTAGTAATCATGATGTTTGGAAAACCTTTATCGCAGGCATTGTTACTTGTTATTTTCCAATTATTGGATAAGCGAAAGGGATCCCTTATTGAACAATTGTATTCATGTTTGGAAAATATTTGGGAATAAACTTGATATGCAATACATAATAAAAAAGTTGGAAAGCTTGTGGTAAATTTTTATTTTTATCTATTTCCAAATTGGATATAAATACCATTCCAAAGCAAATACAAAAGTTTTGTCAATATAATTTCAATTCAATTGATTTCTTTTATTTTCAGTTCTTTTTTAATAGTTTTATTATTTTTGGTCTTCTTTTCCGCACCCTTTCTTCTATATTTATAAGGACTTTTTACATTTACACGAAACGCGACAATATTTCAGCAGCAGCAAATATGTAACACTAAATGCCAAGACGAAAAGAAATATGTAAACAAAAATTCTAACTGTTGTTTTCTGTCTAGACTTCGACCTTACAAAAGCAATGTATTTTATTTTTTTTCCAAATATGTCACAAACTAATTTGGAAAAGTTTAACTTAAATCTTTGGAAAACATATTTTTATTAGCCAGTTTACATCAATGTTTATTGGGCAATTGTTTGTTTCTTTTTTTTACAAATCTGTTACAAAGTGTTTGTAAATAATTTACTAAAGGTTTGGAAAACGTTAACTTCGCAAACTAATTTTGAAAAATTAACTAAAATATTTGGAAAACATTTATTTATTAGCCGGCATACATCAATGTTTATTGGGTACTACAAATAAAAAATGTTTAAAGCAGACATGTTAAATTCCAATTAGAATTAGCAATTGATGCAATTGGTTTATATTCTCTAATTCATCAAACAATTAGAATTAGTTTAACTAATTCCCATTAGATAATTGAAATTTTTATTCCAATGGTAAAACTAATTGCAATTAGTTGCCATTAGCAAAAAGAATTGGTTTCCCTTTACAATTAGGAATCTAATTGAAATCTGCTAATGCAATTAGATATTCAATTAGCTTGAATTAGAATCAATTATTTTTGATATTTTCAAAAACAAAAATAAACTAAAATATTCATAATATGAATTTCACACATATATATAATAATACTTATGTACTACTGAGCTAATTGAATATCTAATTGCATTAGCAGATTTCAATTAGATTCCTAATTGTAAAGGGAAACCAATTCTTTTTGCTAATGGCAACTAATTGCAATTAGTTTTACCATTGGAATAAAAATTTCAATTATCTTATGGGAATTAGTTGAACTAATTCTAATTTTTTAATGAATTAGAGAATTACACAAAAGAGGGTTAATTAGCAATCATTACCATTATCTAATCATTATTAAACATCTTTGGTTTAAAGGAACAAAATTGTTTTTCTTTTCTATATAGCGAAGTAAATATCCAGTCCCTTGGAATTCGTTATAGAGAGTTTCGACTGTATTAATTTTTGCCGTGGAATTAGCCATATACATTATTATATAACGTCTCCGTATTGACGTCCAACCTTGGTCAAGGATCCTTCAAGGTTTTTCCATGGGTTTTGATAAGTCATGATGCCGCCAAAGCTTTTTGGGGGCCACCAATACCTCATGCGCGCCTTTTCGACCCAAATCGACTACTGTGTGCCGGTGGAACAGAAAGAGTACCTTTAAATTAATTCAAATCAAATGTATTTTTTTCATATAATCAATTAGACACAGAAAAACAGCATAATAAACTTTCAAAAATATCGCTGTGGAAACTTCATACTGGTGGTCTTAAATTTCTATCGTTTGAAACATATTGGTGGGGAATTGTTTCCTCTTGTTACTTTTTTATACTTTTTGATCTGAGTAACGGGACACAACGACATTCCGGACAATTGCTTAGCGGATGAGTTAGCTGGACAGGGTACTACGGCACAGAAATTTCCAGCAAAATTAAGTGGTAATACGCCTATCTGTACCTGCAGTCCGCACATCAGGCTATGGACCGATAATGTATTCAATCATAAATATAGACTCGGAAGGATGACTAAACAACGAAATAGTAAGATTTTAAACAGTTTCCTCTAAATGTGGCGTTCGTATGCGTTTCTGCCCACTGAGTGTTAGAAGCGATTATTGATTTCATTCAGGATAAGTATTGTTTATAATTACAAACAACAAAATCCAATGTCTTTTAGCTGATGATGACAGTTTAGTATACCTAATCGTTTTGTAATTATGGCGACAATAATTCTCAACTCATTAATCACTTCATGATAAATTGTAGCTAAACGAAATCGATGGTGAAATCTTTAAGGAGAGCCAAGCTACACAAACGTTAACGTTTCATACCAACACCGTTCTATTCCATATTTCATCATTCATTGACTTTGAACAAATTAGTTTAAATCGCTAAACGATTTTACGATTCGCGTGAGGCGCCGATATGTTTTCATTTCCCCATGAGCCGTGTTCTTTGTATTTGATTGGCGTCGTTTTATTACTGTGGTAGTGAGTCCACATACACATAGGCAATATTATGCAATCACGGCAAAAAGTCGTCATGTATTAGAACTATTTCAAGAATGTGTGTGTTTGTATATCTGTGTACATGCACTATACTAATGTGTGTGTGTTGACTTATAAACTAGTATTAGTTTAGTTAGTACATAATGGACTGTGTAGCATTTAACGGTAATATTACCTCATTGTGTACACGACTCCAAGCTTTCCAAACGGGCAGTATCGCCATATTGCTATCGTAGCTGCGTTCGATACCGCGCCAACATTCCGTTATAACGTAATCGCTGTAGTCACGCGATGCTGTGCCATCTTTTGTTTTATTTGTTTTTGTTTTTTTTTTTGGTTGTTTTCAGTTAACATTGCAAATGTAGCGGCAAAGGAGCGAAAGGAATGACGCCAGGTTTTTTTAGCGTGCGTTGCCAGCGGAAGTACAGTCATCAAAATATGAAAATAGAAGAAAGGAAAGAGAGCGAAAGCTTCTCGTAAGTTCATGTTGCGTATAGAATCAGTATGCAAGTTCGTAATACTAATACATCATAATTGTAATCGCCATTAAGGAGGAGGGCAACGCCGCAAATTAATCCCTGTGTAGGAGTTGGTAACTCACCTTTTGATCGCTGACAGTAGTCGTAATTGCCACAACGGATTTCGTCATCAATCAAAGCTTTGATGATGTCATTGCATGTGGTTTTATTGGTCACACCAGACACATAACGAGGTTCATCACCAAGCCAAATTGTTATTTCCTTGTGACCTTGTTCCTGAAATGACAGGATAACAAAATGAATTGTTAATATTTAAGTTTACTTAAAATTTCAGTCAGAAGTTTCTTCAGTGTATAAGCTAATGACAGGTGCGGTGTGTTTTTCGTTACGTATATATAAAGCGGTTATAAACTATTAGAGCAAATGCATACAAGAGTAATAAAGTATTTAAATTTAAACCACGATATTTTTAAAATTGTTTGATGTCAAACACGCGCTATTTGAACCAATAACGGTAATGCCTTGTCTTCAGAGATGAAAGGGGAGAAGTCGCAATTGCTAGGAACGTTACCGTTAATGCCTTGCCTTAAAGGACCTAAAATCTTCTCGAAACTGCGATATAAATATTTATAGAATTTACTAAAATTATTACTATACTATTATGGTAAATGTAGATATATCCAATTTTTATAATTGTAGAGGAAGCCGATTTAAAGTTTTGAAAGCTTTTTGAAGAAGCTGCATCTACACAGGTTGCCATTAAATTCCTGGAAGCCATGTTTGCTATATATCCGACGGTAAAGGAATGCCATTCATCACTATGGGATTTGACATCAGGCACTTCTGGGTATCCTGACACAGCGACAATCCGGAAATTGCTAAGCGGATGAGCTAGCTAGACAGGGCACAGGGTCAAAAAGTGTTGGTAGGCCGATCTCTACCTGTCGTGTGCACATCAGGTAATGGGACTTTAATATATTCAATGATAAATGGAGACTCATTTCAACTGGTAAACAATCTCTGGCCTCAGCTGAGTTAGAATATCTGCAGTTATAGACACACTTATAATGGAACATTGTCTTGTTCCATTGTCATAGAAACTCCACTCTCTGTAGATGCTGGCATGGAGAAGGAAGAAGAAACAACGAAGCACCTGTTCTAGTATTGCCTAGCATTAGCTGGAGAACTAGAGTATTCCGGATTCATATAATATGCACCGAAACTCTTCAAAAAATACCCATAGGATTGATCAGGAAATTTGTAGAAAAGGCCCATAACAATAGGAAATTATTTTTTCTTTTGAAATAAAAAATTTCAGAGTATTTATTTAAAACTTTTTTAAAACAGAAACATTGTCTTTGTGTTCCTCTTACAGTAACCTGGTGTTTGGTTTTGTTTACTATTTTGTTTTTGCTTAATTGTTGTTGTTTTTAGAACACTTTTTTTGCTTCATACAAATTATCTATAGTAAATATCATAAATAGCGGGCTTTAATTAGAATTTAAACAAAAATATAAAAATAGCAAACAAGTGTTCATGTTATTTTGGTCATTTTGTGATAAAATGCCGGGTGGTACGTTCTTAAGTGAAGTGAAGCTAAATTCTTGCTTTAAAGCATGAAGACCACACCATTTTTAGGTGATCCTCATAACTACGGGAAAACAACGAGTGGTGGCCGAAAAAAAGTTTACGAAGCGTGAAGATCAACTAATTTAACGAAATGCGAGCAATTCATCTTCGACCTTTAGTCAATTAAGGGCGTTTGTGGACAATAAGGCTTCAAAAAGTACCATAAATGGGTTTCTTAGCAGCAACCAGCATTATCCATTAAAAACTTAAGGATGCTTCCCGTTTAAATCTTACTCACAAGAAACGGCGACTCAGCTTTGCCAGAATTAATATTAATACAAAACCAGTAAGAAAGTTTTAGTCGGGAAAAACGACTAAACGACACCCTCGATAAAACATAAAATTTTCTAGTATATTGATAGTATTACTCGATTTCTAAAGTGGTCGGAGCGGTACATTTGTATTGGAGGTACCAGAAGGAGCGTGGCTAGACTTAAAGTTTTTTTCTCCTAAACTTTATCCTGATTTAGCTTTACTAAATACACAATTTGGACACGATCACGTTGGTTGTATTGATATTACTACTCCATCTCTAAAGTGGGCGGGAATGGCATATTTGTATGGGAGGTATCAGAAGGTGCGTGGCTAGACTTCCAATTTGTTCTCCAAAACTTTATCCTGTTATAACTTAACAAAATACAGAATTTGGACACGATCACGTTGGGTGTATTGATATTACTACTCCATCTCTAAAGTGGGCGGGAATGGTACCTTTGTATTGAAGAAGAAGCGTGACTAGACTTCCAATTTGTTCTCCAAAACTCTATCCTGCTTGAACTTTACTAAATACTGAATTTGGGCACGATCGCGTTGGGTGTTTTGATATTACAACTTCATCTCTAAAGTGGGCGGGAATGGTACCTTTGTATTGAGAAACCAAAAGGGGCGCGGCTAATATTCCAATTTGTTCTCCAAAACTTTATCCTATTATAACTTAACAAAATACACAATTTGGACACGATCACGTTGGTTGTATTGATATTACTACTCCATCTCTAAAGTGGGCGGAGTGGTACATTTGTATGGGAGGTACCAGAAGGGCCGTGTCTAGACTTCCAGATTTTTTCTCAAAAACTTTATCCTGCTCTAGTTATGCTAAATACGGATTGTCTATTAATAATATTAATCGATTTCTAAAGTGGGCGGTACCAAATGGGTATGGGAGATTTCAGAAAGACAGTAGTTAGACTTACAATTTTTTCTCTAAAACTTTATGCAGTTATAGATTTACTAAATACAGAATTTGGGAAAGATTGCGTTGGGTGTATTGATATTATTACTCGATTTCTAAAGTGGGTGGAATAATGTATTTGTGTGGGAGGTACCAGAAGGGGCGGAGCCATGTAGCCCATTTGCAATTACGTAAGTATATTTGGGGAAATATTAACTTGTGAAAGGTTTCAAAATATCTGGGTAATGAATCATGAGCTGTAAGAGCTGTACTACAACATCGACGTAGTCAAGCGCGTTCAGATAGACCGAATGCGTTGGCTTGGACACGTTGTAAGAATGGACGAAAGCGCTCCGGCTCGAAAAGTCTTCAGCAATAAACTCGATGGGCGGCGCAGGAGGGGGTGACCAAAACTCCGATGGGTAGACCAGGTGAAAGGGCTGTTAACTGAGCTTGGTGTGACAAACTATCTACGGAGCGCAAAAGACCGAAGCGCTTGGAATACTTTTCTACGTGCGGCTACTGATGGATAAATTTCTGTTGTTGCTGCCATTAAAGACGAAGAATGTTTCTGGCGAAAAATATCGCACCTGTTCATCAAAAGTGACACAACTCAAAAAATTCTATTTTTCACTTTTTTGAAGAAAACAGTGTATGATTACCATATCTAACCACTGTACAATTTTTGGTATTCTATTTTTAATATTTCATTTGAGAAATGCCTTTTATGTCTTTCTTTGCGTACTCATATTGTTTATTTTGATTCAATTAAAGAGTATTAATTTGAGTTGCTTTGACGTGTTCAAGGGTTACGTTACTCAAATGTATCAGCAAAAGTGTATTAATTCGAGTTGTGATTGTTTTCATGTTAAAAATTTGTTTATCAATAACTGATTATTTTGGTTTGTAATACTTTAACTTGAAATAATACTGATATGTAGATCAAAAAAAATCATGAAAACTGTATGACCTAAAAAATCCGTAAAAATTTCGGAAAAGGGAAGAAGAGAAATACATTTTGTTATTTTATTGAAGTATTATTGAGTTTCCTTTACAACGTTATATTTGTTTATAACAATAATTCCATTATATTGGCGGAACTAGTTTTTTGCCTCTACTGAAAAGTCGTAAATTTTGAGTTGTGTTACTTTTGATGAACAGGTGCGATAAAGTTTTCATTTTTATTGAAGAGAGAAACTTCGGAGGTAGTTCTGTAACTATTTGGGGTACTTTTTGCTTTGATAGTACTCTGGAACTGCAATGGGTTTCATCTTAAATGAAAAGTATGAATTAGGTTTGGGCAGTTTAATCCCATTTTTAAGGGAGCACCAACAAAAGAATTTAATGTTCCAGCAGAATATTGATTCTATCCATGTTAGTAAGAAAAAGCTTAATTGTTTTCGTTCCGTAGTTTATATTGATTGGACTGCCTTATAACCCGACTTTAACCCTATCTCAAATCTTTGGAGCATCCTTTCCAGGCGTTTGCACGCCATCAACAAACAATACAATACTGTTGAAGAGCTAAACGCCTGAATTTTAAAAGAACGGGCGACCTTAGGTCTTCTTTTGCTTACAGAAACTTGTTAATTTATTGCAATTAATATACAATAAATTGTACAAACGTCAACTTTTAGCGTGCATTAAGTATGGACAATCCAACTTTAACTTATCGAAGATGAGAATCGTTTATGAATACTGTTTGCTCAAAATATGCTTACTTTTAACTTTTATGAATAGGTCCTTTAAGCTCTAAACTACGTCTATGACTCATAAGTTTTTAATGTCGTCATCAAATATCGCTTTAGTAATTTCGGAGATCTATAATTATTACCAAATCAATGTGTATCGTATAAATCATTGAACTAAGTGTGCCTTTGAATGCAAACGACACATTAGCTCCTCTTATGTTGTTCTCCTACTTTGATCATTATCTATTATGTTTTCTATATAATTACATACATATACATATGTATATTAGTTGTATACGAACTCGTACACATGGCTTAATGTATGCATTCACTTAACTTTGTTTTTTTTACTTATGTATGTACTTACAATTGTACTATTAACGCCATACAGTGAAATAGAACGACTGCGACGACTATGACCACTGCGTGTACTTCCGTTCCGTTGGTGTTTGTATTTCTGCTGATGATAATGGCGTTTTTCTCTTTCCGCCTGGTGTTGTTTCGTTTGCTGTTCCCAATTACGTACATAGTTGACATTTTGTTGATTAAGGTTGTCATTGTTATTATTGTTATTATTACTGGTCTTATCGTGGGTTTGATTTTGTTTATTCTTTAGCGGTAATATGGGGCTATAATGATTAATTTCCTCGGGTATATTAATCAATGAAGGGCAAACATCAAGATTTTCATCGATAAGTGTTGAATTTTGTTGGGGAGCCATTTTGAAACGACGCCTTCCAATATTTGTTGATAAACTGAAAAGAAAAAAGAATTTGTAAAAAAAATCATTAAAGCTCGTTCACAATTTTAGTAAATACACAGTATAATTTGTGTTTTGTGAAATCGTGCAAATTTCATATATTCATAACGACATGCAAACGTATAATTTAAAATATCCTTTTTTGTTGTTGTTGTTTTGTATGCATATTTTCGTGTTTTGAAGTTGTAAACGTAAGCAGAGTTTGTGCATTTTCATGTTGGCATATTAAAGCTTTCGCCGCCCCCTTTCGTAGTTTGACCCGTGTATGCAGTAAAGAACACAACGCCGCCACAATGTCGGAACGATGGTTCTCTTTTTTTCCAACATTCTTTTCAAACTAACGATCAATTTAGATTTGAACAAACGATAAAATAAATTACCCCCTGTATATGGAAATCCTAACGGTGATGTGGTTCTTTCTTTCAGTTGGGTTTTTGACAAAACCTCACCACCACTCTGCTGCTCCGCTTTTCGAAGTGGGCGTTTTGTTCCATGGGGCACCCCACAATGGTACTACATACAAGTATTTAATTTAGTAAGTGGCAACTTTAAGGCTCCGGATTCGTTTTTGCTTTGGAATGCAAACGTTGTGTTTTCCACTGTAAATATTTTCCATTTACAAAAAGAAGAGCTTTACGTGCATTTCTCCTATCGTTGTATGTACGAGTTCTACGTAGTAATGCTTTATTCTACCGGAAGTTAATAGTAAATTTTCTTCTTTGAAGGCATAATTTTAGTTTTTTGTTTTTTTTTTTATTTTCTATCGAAAAACTGTAATAGTACGAAATACAAAGGATTTTCAAAACTCCTTAAGGCGACAGACCATAATTGTGTTACTCTATCGCGTCCTTATATACATTAGAGTGGCCATAGTGGAAATTTTTTTGAAAAGTTAAATTTTTCGCACTGAAAAATATGAGGTTGGGGATAAAAATAATTATGCAGATTTTTTTTTTTTTTTTTTGATTCCGAGTACCTCCGGGTTGGGCCCAAACTTTTATTACATTACCCATTTAGGCTGAAGTGCAGAATATGGGGCGGGAGCCCGATTAAAAACCAAAAATATGCCATTGTCTTCATCTTGGCCCCCAAACATCGGAATGGTAGGTCAAAGTTGGCGCTCAGGCCCATGGGGCCCCGGGGGTCAAAAAAGGGGCCCCTTTTGGTTCTATGATGACCCCCCAGGTGCGGGTACTCAAGTGAAAGATATTTTCGAGACAAATCTAACGATGTTATTTTTAGGTTCCTACGGGTCTCCTGGACCGAGTTAGAGCTATTTCCGGGATATACCAAGAAAAAAAAATTATTTTTAACTAAATTTAAAAAATTTTAATAAAAATTTTTGCGTGCGGCACTACTAAACCCAACATAGGTGTACCGTCATTTCGCCCAATGTCATTTCGCCCAAAAACAACCATGACATATCGCCCAAAACATGTCATTTCGACCAAAAACCTAACTACAACATGACATATCGCCCAAATGCTATGACAGAAGACCCAACTCAATTTTTTTGGGCGAAATGTCAGACTCATGACGACGGCACGCCCTGCTGCATACGTCGCAGTCAGTCTTGTACTCTCTCTCTCGGTGGGGGGCACGCCCTCGCCGCATACGTCGTAGTCAGACTCGCTACTCTCTCTCTTTCTCTGGCATTATTAAAACACGAATGCGGTGGGGGGCACGCCTCCCTAAGGCGGGGGCAAGAGTACAAGACTGACTGCGACGTATGCAGCAGCGCGTGCCGTCGTCATGAGTCTGACATTTCGCCCAAAAAAATTGAGTTGGGTCTTCTGTCATAGCATTTGGGCGATATGTCATGTTGTAGTTAGGTTTTTGGTCGAAATGACATGTTTTGGGCGATATGTCATGGTTGTTTTTGGGCGAAATGACGGTACACCTATGTTGGGTTTAGTAGTGCCGCACGCAAAATTTTTTTTAAAATTTTTTAAATTTAGTTAAAAATAATTTTTTTTTCTTGGTTTATCCCGGAAATGGCTCTAACTCGGTCCAGGAGACCCGTAGGAACCTAAAAATAACATCGTTGGATTCGTCTCGAAAATATCTTTGACTTGAGTACCCGCACCTGGGGGGTCATCATAGAACCGAAAGGGGCCCCTTTTTTGACCCCCCGGGCCCCATGGGCCTGAGCGCCAACTTTGACCTACCATTCCGATGTTTGGGGGCCAAGATGAAGACAATGGCATATTTTTGGTTTTTAATCGGGCTCCCGCCCCATATTCTGCACTTCAGCCTAAATGGGTAATGTAATAAAAGTTTGGGCCCAACCCGGAGGTACTCGGAATCAAAAAAAAATAAAAAAAAAATATGCATAATTATTTTTATCCCCAACCTCATATTTTTCAGTGCGAAAACTTTTGGATTTCACATTTTTAATTTTTTCTATATAACGCTATGGCCAGTCTAATATACATACATAGTACATTGTGTTCACATATATAGTAGTAACATTGTGTATACACAAATTTTCCCCAAGGAACAACCAAAGTGGTGGTAATAAACGTAATTGCACTTAAGCGGATTTATAAGTACTAAAGGCTATTTTTATTGTTATTCGCAAACATATACAAACATACGCGAGTGTGTGCGTTGCATATCATTATAATGGAGTAGTTGCGTGCGTTATGCATAATTTGATGTCCTATTATACACTCGTACAATGAGACTTATGCATTTTAAAGTGTACATGACATGGCGTTTTTTATATATGCAATACAAAACGCAAATAGCATGAAGTAACTTTAACTTTAAAAACAATATGCTAGAGTCTGATCCTACGTATATGCAACGCTCTTGGAAGTTTTTACGGTGACCAAAAATAAAAAAGCTCATCACCACAACGAGAATTTTGGCACTTCAGCCGATACAAATTCGAATATATCGGCGGATACAAATAAGCCGACACTAGCTGTTGACGTTGGTAACCCTAGATTAAAGTTAGTTTTTAAGTACTAAATTAATTGTTAGTTTTAAGGATTGAAGAAAAAAGAAGAAGAATAAGACTAATAAAACCACCGCAAAACCAGAAGGTACGTTTTTCAATAAACTCCCTTAAAAACCCATAAAATACTAATTTTGTTTTTATTTTTCCCTAATTTGCCGGAGTTATTATTTTGATAAATTGCCCCGCAACCCAACATTGGTCCTTCGAGCCGGATGTTTTGTTTCTACACCGCAAAATATCAAAATAGTATTCGATCGATAGTAGATTTCGATCCCTATACTTATCCACCCATTGTTTTGCTTCGCCTAAAAGTATTCCCCTAATATATTTCAAAGGAACTAAGGTAAGTTACTTGAAGTATTTTGTGTGGCGACAAACAAAAAGCAATGTTGGGTTGCGGGGCAATTTATCAAAATAATTTCGGGTTTTCGGGTGATTTTATTAGTCTTTTTCTTTTTTTTTCTTCAATCCTTAAAACTAACAATTCATTTTAATACTTAAAAATAATTTAGCCGTACACATCGTCGGCGGCGCGGTTAAATATAAATAGTCGGCGACGACGGCGTATCGGCTAATTCTAGGTCGGCTTCCTTCTCAGCTTGGAGTGGTTTTTTTTGAAATGAAATTTTAATTTAATATTACTAGAGTCTCTTACAAATACATTGGACTATATTTTTAAGTGCCCATGCAATTTGATCTGCACTGAATGTTTGAAGAATAGAGATTATGTTTGCTGACGTGACAGTAATTACTTCAAGCGAAAAAGTAAGTAAAGTAATTTTCCAAAAAGGATTTTGGATTTTTGAATAGGTCAAATAAATTTTGCATATATAAAATATATCTAAAGAATTTAGATTTTTACTGGACCAAAAGTCCATTTACATTTAAATCGGCTGTTGCGTCGAGCAGCCATGGTGAAGTGGTTACGAAATGCAAGAGCAGCCATTGGTAATTCAGTGCCATGATGTCACTGTGCAGAGCACAACGTGTGTTCTGTTTGCAGAAGTACTATCAAAACGCAAGAAAAATTGGTTCAATAGTTCAAGAAAACAGGTTCAACAATGATTCAACCACGATGCACCACTACCTAGAACTTCAAAAAACGTACATCGTGTAAAAGCGTCTGTTCGTGAAAAACCTAGACTCGCTAATAAAAGCGGTCTAGCATTTTATATGTGTCCAGAATAAATGTAAGCTCAAGGTAACTGTATGTACAGTAGGGTGGCAGCGAAATGTATGGAGACGATTTTTGGGGAAATTTAAAAATGCCAGACCGGCATATTGTACCACTTAAAACTTAATTTCCCTTTGCACCCCATGAATGAGGTATGGGATAGCTTCTCGCGTTGTTGTGAATTAACACGCTTTCTATTTTTAGATTCACAACTAACGGCACCTACTTATTTATCGACGAATGCGAACGTTACTGTTTTGAGAAGCTCTTACTAGACACGACGATTGAATCGACGCTTAATACTGCGAAGTTGCTGTCAAACAACATTCGAGGGGAGCCGACAATGAAAGAAAATTTTATTTATTTTTTCTTTTATGATGACTGGAGCCAGGTTTGAACCTGCGATCTCCCGCATGGTAGTCGCGTGTTCTAACCACTATGCCACGGCCGGTCCCGGTTGTACCACTAGATGTAAAAAATACATGAAGGAAATTTGAGTAAGATCGGACAACTATTTCCTGTGCCCCAAGGAGGTCAAAGGTCAGGTTCTTAGTAAATCCTATGTTTTTTTTTACTAATGTTCGGTTAAGGAAGTTTATGTTTTTCTCGCAAATATGTAATTGTCAAATATATCTCTAATATACTGTGAAATTTTCAGGATGATCAAACTATTATTATGAAACTAACTATCAAACTATCACTTCCACCCTGGCTGTTATTCGTACTGTACCAACAACATATACTAAACATCAGCTTAATAGCTTTTATAGTTCATGAGATACAGCCTTTTAAAATTTCAAGTTTTATATGACGCCCACAGATCCAATACCATCTGTTAGATCACAAACGTTGCTGCGAAAAGCATCCACACAAATATTCAAGCCGATTGCGATTTCAAAAATAGGGTCCAATTGGCGGGGCCACGCCCACTTGATGTATCAAAAATTTAAGTACCCTATTTTCACCACCGACATTACATCTACATTCCGTGAAAATTTCAAAAAGATCGGTCAAGCCGTTTTCAAGTCTATACGGTACTAAAAAATGCAACAAACAAAGACAAACTCATTTTCATATATAAATTTGACCCTTGACCTCTTGTCTGATTTTGCTCAAATTTTGACCACAGCCGTTTTATAACTAGTGACACAACATTCCGCTCGGGCATTACCGAAAATCCAATGTTAAATTTTCGTTGCCACCCTAATGTACAGCTTTGTCACCAAGAGGCATTATAGGTCCATTCTTATATGATGATTAAAAAGTTGCAAGTTAGCGAGATGTTTTTGAGTTCGTTAGTTTGTTTGTAGGGAATAATATACTACTCATCCGATTTTAAAAATTCTTTCACCAGTTATCACTGAGTGATATAAGCAAAGCAAGTGTATTATAATTTACCAGTTTGTGCAGCGTAAACGGTTGAAGATATGACTTTCGGTCATACGGCCAGACGTTAACAGACATGTAGGTTAACTGTAGTAAGACTTACAGTATAAAAAGTTTTAATGAAATCGCCAACAAATGTAAAAAGTTCAATTCCATATCTCTGGACATATGGCCATTTTGAATGGGGGTACCGAAAGGATATAAGAACTATGGAAAAGGTCTTTTACACAAAAATCTTAACCTTTTAGACACACACGCTTGCAACAGGAGTAGAACAACAACACATGCAATAGAACGAAGGTTATGAATTGCAAAACATATACATAAACGGCCTTATTCATGAAAAAAATCTCTAGCTAAAGTATTCTTTGGCTTTATAAAGCCTTTTATAAGAAATTGTATTCATAAATGTTTGTTATCAGTCCTTCAACCTAATGTGTTCCGGTGGCAACGCCGACTGTTATTGGTTGTTAATGATGTATAAAAAAAGCTTTATAATTGGATACAAAAGCTTTACAATCGGATACAAATAATGTATTTGCACTTATAATAACTATGAACATTATTGTAGCTCAATTTTTTATTGAATACGATTCTAATGACGATAAGAAAGACCTTAAAGTAAAAATTATATTTTCTTTTCCTCATGTTGAAACCGATTATATTGTTTCCTTGTTTTGATTGTTTATACATCACGAATATTATTTCATTATTTACAAAATATTTTTGAAGATTTTTGGAGAAATATTTTTTAAAATGGAATTAATGAATAAAAAGTGTCGTTTTAGATACTTCTCTATGTGCATATGATGTAGAATAAAATTTCCTACACAAAGAATACATGCAACAACTCTTTCCAATTGGAAAAATGCCGAAAAACTCAAAATAAAGATCTAAAATTCATAAATATACAATAAATTGTACAAACGTCTAATTATAGCATGCTGAAAGTAGAGACAATCCTACTTTAACTTTTTGAAGATGTGAATCGTTTATGAATATTGTTTTCTCGAAATTTGCTTAAAAATGGTTTATAAACCTCTTATAAGTTTTTATGAATAAGGTCGATATACTAACAAGATTGAAAAATAATTTCGAAACGATGATAAAAATCTTATGCAAATCTTTTCACGTCGAATATTCAATTGATGTTTGAGGACGTAACAAAGCGTATTTTAATTACCAATTTACAGACGTAACTATTAGTGGCATTGACAAATGAACAGCGTGTTATAATTTCCATGTTTCTGCAAAAAAAAACACAAATACTTTCATTTCATTTGTACCGGAATTTCATTCGTACAGTCAGTTTTCTTCGAAACAATTTTAACGCCCCTAAATGTCCACTTAACCACACCGACTAATAAAAAAAAAATGTCCAAGCACTATGAATTCCTTTGATACGTAAATAAAACAAATTAATAAATAATAACATTTAGTTCGCCGACCTTTTCGGCAGGACATGACAACGGACACCCGCGCACTTTATAAGGAAGGACCCATCCCTTCAAACACTTTTCAATGTCAATTGGTGTTTGATGGTTTGCATGTCGGAATTGTTTTTAGACAAAAACTGATTTTGTTCCCTATGATTTGTGTGTGTGTGTGTGTGGGCGAGTTTATTTTATTCTACTCGTATGTATGTATTAGTGGGGGAGTATTATGAAATTACATTTAGGAAATGGAAATGAATATTAAATTGAATGTACGGCTGATTGAAATATTCAATCGATCAATATACAATACTGGCCAATGTATTTAGTTCTGTTCGAATTCGAACTACAATTAGACATAGATAGTAAGCATGTTCTGAGTAATCATGTTCGAAGTTAGATATTCAACATGAGATATGAATATAATGGACATGTCATTTGCTATTCATAACGATAATCTAGGTAATGTAAGTAATGAAAAGTTTTTGTGTTGTCTGTCATTATTTCCTGATGGCTGTTCAATGAAATTTGATATTTGTGTTGACATGAGAAATATAATAGAGTTTGACCCACATGCATGTTTTAAATGAATGGCAAGGAAAAGTTTTTTTACGGAATTTTTATTTATTTTTTATATATAGTTGATTGGTGAATTTGCCATAGGACATAGCTGTTATAATAGTTGGCGCTTTTGAGTTTAACTGTTCTCATTATTACACGCTAAACTTACAATCTCATTTTAAAAGTTTAATTTATTATCTATGGCCTCGCAAAGGTTAAGATATGTTGAATATTCTAATTATGGTTTCCCTTTTGCCAAATCAAAGGATTAATTACTTTTGCACTTGTTTTGTATTGTTGAACTATATGTGTAAAGAATGAATGTGTTTTCATCGTTTGGTTTAAGATCTTTCTATTATTGTTAATAGAGTTTGTGTCACAAGAGTTGTGTGTGAAATGGATTATGTTGACAGCTAGCAGGGCGGATAGCTATTTCGATAGCTGCCAAACTATCATCATCAGCACCCTTTGCTGTGCCTTCTCTAACATTATCACAACCTTAAGTGTTAAAAGTTTCAAGAAACCATCGAGAAGCCCAAAAAGCTTTGACAGCAACAGACATTTTAGTTGTTACTTTTATGAGGATCAAGGTAGACATGCTGGTATAGACAATACATATCAATACGTGTTACAAAACTTTTTGCTCCAGGTTTACATAATTTCAATGGTTAAATAAGAATCGTTGTTTCAGCAAGATGGAGCGACATGTCACACCTCCAACAATTCATTGGATGCAGTTTCCAATATTTATGGGTAAAAGAATCGTATTCCCAACAAAATGCAGAAAACCCTTTCAAGCCTTTATTGACAATTTTCCGTTGCAAGTTGCAGCAGTGTCCAAAGAATAGCGCACCACATACGGGCTTCTCATAGTAGATCGGACGCGACATTCACACGCCTTTAACAACGCCAAATACAATAAAGACACAGAAACAGCCGATTTGTATTGTTAGCGTTCTAAAACGCTGAAAGAGTACTACATTTAAGAAATATATTTGCAGATTTAGTACAAATTAGTAGAAAATGCTAAGCAATTACACATTGATACGGACGCGACAAAAAAAAGAAGTCCATTAGAAGTTCTAATAGAGATATACAAATATCAGCGATTTTTGGAAAGTTTATTTTTCTATATACCCATATCGTCGCTGCTCCGAGCAAAACAGTGATGTGTTTTTAAATAACTTTTCAGGAGAGCCAAAATACTTGTTTATTTTGGAATTTTTTTTCAATATATTCTACACTTTAATGGTGTTGATAACTTCCAAACCAATCAAGATCTCGCGAAAAAGATTTTAGCGTCGAGAGACGACCATGAGCTTTAAAAAATTACAGGAAAAAATTCCTAAAATTACACATAACTCATTCACACTTTGAATAAGAGAAACATGAGCAATACGAACATTTCTGAATTGTATAAGGAAAATTTCAAATATTATATCTAAGAAAAAAATCATTTTCCCACTTGTCATTCATTTTTATGTTTTGAGTGTACGCTAAGCATCAAAGCAACGTGCAATAAAACAACCACCACGATCGACTGTTAGAGCGAGAGTAGATGGTTTTGTTTACTCTTTTCCAATATGTGTGAGCAATGTGGGAGAGCAAAAGCACCGTCCCTGTCGGAAATTGAGTTAACTTCAAGCTAACCAATGGTTAGTCAAAGATGAGTCACAAGTGACTCAAAAGCTAACTCATTTTCATTGTTAAATCCTATTCAGTTTTTCCACATGATGGCATTGCAGTGAGTCAGTACTCACTCACTCTGCATAAGTTTCAGCTAACCACAAGTTAGCTCGTTATAAGTTAGTTTGTAGCTCATTAAGAAAAAGTTAACTTTGAACTAGTTTTAAAATTACTAACTCATGATTGGTTATAACGAGTCAGCTTATGGTTAGCTATAAAACTTCAACAACAAAAATGTAATAATAACGCCTTTTTCTTGTGCTATTTTCATAAAATATATATTTATTTAATTTTAAACTGTTTGTTTGTTAGTTTCAGTCGATCGTGTTTTATTTATTAAATTTACGTTAAGTGTATCAAATGATACATCAAATTCGGCTTACGATCAGAAAAGTGTTTTTTATTGTTTGATATTTTTGGTCAAATTCAGTGTGTCACGCACTAGGATGACACGTTTCGAACTCCATGACGAACTCCAATGGTACATCATCAGCTGTATATATATCTACAATTATGTGAAACATGTGCATGCGAAGTAGATGTCAGCCGAAAATGTCCAGCACCTTTTCTGCATCAGTTTTGAGTGATCAAAAAGTTAGTACAAAATTTATCGAGAAGAAGTCAGATGGAATAAATAAAACAAATGACTATATCTGCATCAGTTTTGAGTTACCTTAAAAGTGCGTTGTAAATGAATGAACCAAAAGTCAACTTGATTTTGAGTCAGCTCACAAAATTCCGACAGGGGTGTAGTGCTTTTGCCGATCTATGTTCTATACCAGTGAACGGCAGCCCAATACAACCACAATATGAGTTTGTGTTGGGAGTTGCTCTCTCCCTCTCTCACTGTAGTGAAGGAAATTGTTATATGGTCTTTTCATAACTATAAACAAAATTATAATACAAAAATTCAGGAAATAATTACTAAATATTACTCCTGTGCGCTTGGTAACGTACATTAACATATTAGACAACATTTTTACCGTCGAACGAAAGCTCAAGTGAGATTGAATGATTTGTTTGTTTTCGTTCATTGTGTGTGAGAATACATGTGTGGCTCTCTCGCTTATGTGGCCCATGGGCTACCTCTAGCGGTTGACTGTTCTATACATACAAAAGTTAACCAGTATGTTATAATTTGGTATGTTTTCATAAACTGTATAAAGTACAGATATTACACTTCGGCTTGAAAAGACATTTTGACTATTTATGATGATTTACGCGAACTAACAAACTCAAACATCTCCTCTTTATAATATAACGGTCTCATTCATAAAAAATTCTAAAGAGAATATGAAGCTTTCTTTAGCTTAAGTATTCATTGGATCTAAAAAAACCTTTAATAAGAAATTGTACTCATAAACGTTTGTTATCAGTCCTTTAGGTTTATAACGGTGCCAACGCCGACTGTTTTTGGTCATTGTTGATGTATAAAAAGAAGCTTTATAACCAGAAACAAAAGCTTTATAATCGGATACAAAACTTTTATTTGCACTATAGAACATTATTGACTTAAGTCAAAAAAAAAAAGAGGAATAGTGTGGGATTTTCATCGCCACCTTGAAGACTTGGACTTCGCCGACGATATTTGCCTCTTGTCTCATAAACAATCTGATATGCAGGACAAATTGAACGAGTTAGTACAACTGGCAAAGGAAGTGGGACTGGAATTAAATGTGGGAAAAACATATGCAATGCGCGTTAACAATACGACCACAAGCGAAATTAAACTTGACGATCAACCCATCCAATATGTCGACTCATTTTGCTACCTTGGTTGCATAATGTCAGCAGATGGAGGAATAGATAAAGATGTTTCGAATAGACTTAACAAAGCTAGGTCAGCATTTGGGCGCTTGAACAAAATATGGAGATCTTGCCAAATAACACAAAATACCAAAATTAGAATATTCAACGCATGCGTGAAATCGACATTACTATATGGCAGCGAAACATGGCAAATGACAACCGCAATAGTCCAAAAAATACAAACATTTATCAATAAATGCCTTCGCATAATATGCCGAGTGTTCTGGCCAAAAACAATTTCAAATGCGGACCTATGGAGTACGACCAACGAGGAAAGCATAAGATGCCAAATAACAAAAAGGAAGTGGAGATGGATAGGCCATACTCTACGAAAACCAGAGGACAGCATCATCAGAACGGCACTGGAATGGAACCCTCAAGGAAGCCGACGCCCTGGGCGGCCAAAAATCACTTGGCGCAGGACTTTATTATATGAATTAAGACAACAAGACCTCACTTTCGATGAAATTAAAACTATGTGCAACAATAGAAGTATTTGGAATAACCTTGTAGAAGCCCTATGTTCCCAAGCGAATAAATAAAGGAAAAAAAAAATAGAACATTATTGATGCACAATGATGCATAATAGACTAGACGATAAGCATGACAGTAAGAAACAGTTTAAAGTGAAAATTGCATTAAAAAATTTTATTCGCTTTTCTTCGTGTCGAAATAATAATTCGATACCGATAACATTATTTCATTGTTTTGATTGTTTATACATTATTATTCATTATTTAAATATTTACAAATAATTTTTGAAGAAATTTTTTTTTAAATCCATTTCATGAATGAAAAGTGTTTATTTAGATATACGATGAATACATACAACGGCTCTTTCCCATATGAAAATTGCCTAACAATTCAAAATAAAAATCTAAAATTCATGTACGATAAATTGTACAAACGTCAAGTAGAGACAATCCTACTTTTACTTTTTGAAGATGTGAATCGTTTATGAATAAGGTTTTTTTGAAATTTCCTTAAAAATTGTTTCTAAACCTCTTTTTAAGTTTTTATGAATAAGACCGTAAGTATATATATAGTAATGAGAAGAAATTAACTGATCTGAATGGCCCTGAACTATTAGTTACTAAAGAGGGCGACGTGATGTGACAAAAAAATGTTAGTGTTTTATTTTTTGACAAAAATCAAAAATATTGCGAAATGAGTCTGACTGTTTTTGCTATTATATAATTTGGAGTTTTCCTAGATTGTTTTAGAATTTGATGATTTGAGGTTATAAGATGTGACATACATTTTCTATTGAAAAAAATTTCAATATGTTACAGTCATCTGGAACTTGGAAAACGAGAAAGTGCTTAAGTCGACTTAAACAAAATTTTAAAATTTTTTACTTTTGATCATAGCTTCTGAAATTAAATAATTTCTGAATTGGAATGTACAATAATGTGTTCCTTAATTAGCAATGATTCGATGAATGACTTTCACTTTTACTAGAATCACCATAAGTTTTTAAAAATAAGGTTTAAACTTAAAAAGTGCTATCCTGCTAAATCAGAATTAAGAAGTTTTTACTTTTCACCACAGATATGTTATTAAAAATTAAAAAGGTGTCAAGAAACCGAATGTAGTTTTGCAGTCCATTTTATCATCATGTAAACTTAAATAAGTGTTAAAATAGAAGACAAAGACGAGAGTCTACTTTTACACTCAACTGCATTTAATATTTGTTTATTTGTAATTCCTGAAGATGATTCTTAAAGAGGATCGAAATATTGAAAAATAAATAAATTTTACAAAAAAACACTTGACCTCGAGCTTGATCTAAAAATAAGGAAAATAACGATAACTAAGAAAGGTCGAATTTAAAGAACAAAACTAAAACTAAGCTTTGGAAATTTTAATTCAATAAATTTTAAAATTTGTCTTTACTAATACATGAACGAATCTCATTTTTGTCAACCTTTAATTTTTCGATCAGGTTCACCGTAAAATGCCCACAATTGGAATTATGTTTTTTGCATCTATTGCTCATTTTTCTAATATTGTTGTAGTAAAGACAATCTTGAATGAAATGAAATAACAAATTTTCTTTGGAAAGCGATCAAAAATTCTGCAAAGAAAATTTTCGTTTGAAAATCCTTTAAGATTGAATTACATACCTAAGAAAAATATTTTAAATTATGTGTGGCCCAAAGAAAACTTTTTGAAATATACTTTAATACTACTGATTGATTTATTTCACGTTATATATGTTCATTTTAAACTTCTGTTGCCAGATCTGATTTTATTGGTTGAAATGGTTCTATAAACAGAAATTACTATGTGAGATTGTTTTTACATTTCATACACGCAACTGACTTTGCAATTCACGTTAAGCGATATTTCCATATATCGCGGCCTTAAGTCGTAAAGGTTGTAAGTCCACTTTTGCCTAAATGTATTTTTTGATGTAGAACGCAAGATAAATTGAAAACGCATCTGGCTTGAAAAAATCCATCAAAAATATATGCGTTGTCACATTTCATACACATAATTGCATTCAAAGTTTTAAAAAAGTTTTAGAAGTAGTTTGAAAATTTCGAATTTTGCATATATGCTGTAATTTTATAAAAGCAGTACTTATTCATTTACGCTATATTTATTGTAATTGTTGTGTAGAAATGGTTTAATTTGGGCATTTCTGTTAAAATATCCCAGCTTTTCTTAAAATCGTTTGCTGAGCACTATTTTATATACCTTGTACATAATTACGTAGTCTGACAATAAGTTGTCCAACTTTTGGGAAAAGTAAGGGCGTCACTAATAAACCTGATGGCCACTATGGCCAAATCAATATCAATACTACCCAGTAATTTTGTTGATTGCTCTTGTATGTAAGTTATTTTATAAATGAAGTAGAAACTCTTGTCAAAAAATCCCTAAATTTCTAACCCGCCTGTGGCCTGTGGTTTCGAACTTATCGATTGACTTCCTACAAGCCTTTATTCGTGATTAGCAATTATGTAAGTTGATCGCAGCCGAAACATTGACTGATGATCGATTGAAATTGTTTACAATCTCTTTTAGTTTCTTATTCCGATTTAAAACTTTCGACGAGTCACTTTTTGATGTTCTATTTGCCGCATTAAAATTTGACACCCAAAGAACCACAGAATACAATTTTAAACAACTGTGAATTCTCCCAGTGCCAAGATTCAACACAGTATATAGAGGGGTACACGTCGATGGTATCGCACAATTCTAAAAGTTGTTCTAAAAGGAAACCATATGCATACAAATAAATATTATTTTCTTTAATAACTTACATTTCTTTTTTTAATAATCTTTTACAGCTACTGGCGAAGATTCCCGTAGACGATCATGTAACTTTGTTAATGAATTGATTTTATAATGTTATTTTTTTTTAACAAAAATTTAACGAATATTCTAATATCACGTAACGAACAAAAAAGTTGAAAATAAAACAACAAAAAACAAAAACGAACAACACTTTTTGGCTTTCAACTCATTTAGTAGCTTGAAATTTCATTCGGTAATACTGTCACTGTTGTGCACTTTAGTTTCTAGGATATTTTTGTGAGAATCTACTTGTAGTGATCCTTGCTGCTGGAAAGCATGTTAATCCTTTGAGCTTTCACCCTCGACTACTTTTCAAATTTGAATTTCTGTTACGATTTCAGCACGAGCCGGAAAACTGGCTAGATGCTAGGCGTCAGTAGTTTCCGCTGAGCAACTTCACTGGCACTGGTTCTGCCGCCGATTGCGTTGTTGTTGTTGTTGGCTTCTAACGAAATTTCCATTCGAGCCGAGGTCAGACTGAGTCTATCTCTCTTTGGCAAAATGCACTATGCTGGAAGTTTGAACTCTGCTGCGGGCATATATCACTTGGCAAGGCTTTTTGTTTGGCTCCAGGACACTATTTCTAGGAATCGCTGGTCGAATCGAGTGGCGCTGTTGTTAGGTGAACACCAGTCGTTCGAATTGTTGTACTTTTCGATGTGGTGTAATAGCGTTTTTCAATAAAGTTATGGTTTTACTTTTTTTTCGGTTCGTATGTTCGTTCGTTCGTTTGCTTCGTTACTAGGGCAACTGTGGCAGCACAGGACAGGACAAAAGTCGCGAGCTCTAGCGAAATATGTAACGCACAGTATCCTTGACGACGAATGACTAACCTGTGTTTTATTTGTTACCACAAAACTTAAGTTAGAACAAAATCGAATTGATATGACATGGAACGGAGCAGAAGAAACTCCCTAGTAGAACCTGTCGCTGGCACCTTACACGGTGGTGCCGTGCTCATAGGGGTAGATTTGGAGTGTGAGTGAGTGTGTTTGTCCGTGTGAGTGGTGCTATTAACCTGGTTGGTATGACAATGGCCATGGTATTGCATGTGGCGACGGTGGCGGCGGCGGCGGTGGTAGTAGTGGTACAATTGGCAGTAGTAGTGGTAGACATGCGACGATAGAGCCAACTCGCAACGTCATGCAAGACCAAGGAACACTCACTCATCACGGGCTGTAACACAAAAATGCCCAGCAACTGCCAACGGAGCTAGCTGATGACTCGAGCCATATACGGAACAGGTAGAGTCGTCTTACAAAATCCACCAGCTGAGCGAGCGGTGGCATGCGGCTGTTTATTTTGTTTTTGCTTGGCTGTTCTTCATTTGTTTGGTTTTAACCAACATTGTGAGTTTGTTAGCAGTTCTACCAACTGCCTGCCAAAGTCATAACCTGCGCTACAACCAAAAATTTCACATTTTTATCATCACATGTGTTTAACATTCAGCTGTGTTAAATTGATGTGTGTGTGTGTGTGTGTGTGTGTGTGTCGGTGTAGCTGAGTGAGTTTGTTTGTTGTTGGTACTATTACACCACCAAGCCCTTAAATTCATTTATTGTGCTAACAATGTTACCAGAATGTTTTAAACCATATTAAAAAATGACCAAATTCAATACCCATTACCCTCGCATGCGTTTTTAGCACATTTCACCAATTGGTACGAAATCAATATGAAATGTACGTCACCGCAAGGCAGACTTACTGATTCGCACTAAAATAAAAGTGTTGCAATAGCAAGTTTGGTTGGTAGGAATTACATTGTTTAACAAATGAAACACGGATTAATATTAAGTATTTTTATTTTTGTAGGTTTAAATTTGAGCTATCTTAAAAAGTAATAAAATGTGTTTATCTATTACCTCGGATCGAATATTCATTCCACATTTTTTTCCGATATGCCTCCATTTTCAGATCAATTATATTTATCTACATTAGTGAACATTTTTAAACATCTCGACATCTATTAAAGGTATGGTAAAAGCAAACACATACTTTTATAGGTCTTCACTTCAGCTATTGAACGAATTATTACTCGTTAGTCTGTTTATAAAAGAAAAGTACTCAGGGGCAACAAATTGATTTGAGAAAAATTCGAACTTTAACCTCATTTCGGTACACTCTAATGCCTAGCTATCGATATTAAATTTCAAACAATATTTTCGTCATTTTGGCAAAAACAAACCTAAGTTAAAGCTAGATGCCCAACATCGCTAATATATCCTAATATTACGAAATTGGACAACATGCCATATAAGGATTCTCATGCTCTTTCTGAACAATTAAAGGGGTTACGTGTTCCGATCATATTGGTTGCTGACATAAGATGTTGAAATATGCAATAAATACATTTTGGTAAGGATTGCAAGTAAAAACATTGAAAACTGGCCCAAAACTCCTAAAAAACTGTTTATTACTGGGTTTTGAGAGCTATTTAATATTCCTAGCCATGTTCAGATTACATGGGTTTGTTCACAGAAGTTATTCTTTGTTACCTAAGGGCGATTCCATTATCGCGTGTGAAACATTTTCAGCAAAATGATTATTGGAATTACAACATTTAGCCATGGTGGCTTTTAATTCGTTGTCAATAATTTAAATGATTTAATTAAGATGTTAAATGTGATATTGCGGGTGCAACAAGAAAACTGGTAATTGCAAAACATTACAGTAGGTAACGGATATAAGAAAATCAAAAATACAAATACATACAAAATTCTTTCTTATATCCGATTTTTTTTTATAAGGAATTATTGTTTATAAGAAAATTATTTTTTATACGCATGAATACGGATAAAAGAAATTTGTTACTTATACAAAAATGTTACATAACAGTTATATAGTATCGAGAAACTTAGAAAGTTATAAAAGTTAAAATTTGTTACGTATTACGTATTTATAATGTTGTTTTCTTTGTTAACATTTCTTTTTTGTAACCTTCGTGGACAACTAAGAAAAAATATTTTAAGTAAAACTATAAATTAAAAAATATGATACTCCTTTTTTGCAAAAAATATGTTCGGTGTTGCCTTCAACAAAATATATTTTCTTAAAGGAACTATTTTTTTAAAGGCGTTTCTGATCTTCGGTGTTTGGCAAATCAGGTTTTTTCTTATTCGATACATTTTTGCTACTAAGACATATAAAAAAATCATGTGGTTTTTGGAAATCATTCTTATACGCGGTTTACATACTGATTTTGATTTGACATTAGATTTCAAATATCATAAAATAAATTAAATAAACCCAGTTAAAAAAAAAACAAAATAATCAATAATATATTCACTTTTGAAGTAATCGTGCAACATTTATACCAATTGTTCACATTACTATTATCCCAAATTTTCGAATTATAACTTTTCAGTGTGCAAAATCTTTTAATACACAAAAAAATGAATTTTTTTTTATATTTCATTTTTATCTTCTACTTTGCACTCAAATAAAAATATTGCGATTCAAAAATTGATGTTGAGAATCGTCTGTAATACAATCGCCCCTAAATTATTATTTCACTGAATAGAGTATGTAAAAAATCTGGATTACCCACGTTTTATTAAATAAAACGAGGGAAGACTAATTTTTTGGGCAATGCTATAGAAGGTGTTTCTTAAGCGGACTATTAGCTACAACTTCGACTAAGGATAAATTGCGGTATATTCAAAACTGTAGGAACTGTTAGCCAAAAACTAAGGTCACCTTTTTTCGAGGGACCCAAGGGTTTTCAGAATGTTTATATGCAATTTTTAATATTAGAAGATTTAAACTTCTTAAAGAGCTGCCTTTTTAAAATTTAAATTTTTCAGAATTACGAGTTTTATTTTTCGCTCGGGAGTGGCACTAATTTAAAAGGTTTAGATCGGTATTTTGATTATTTCTTATTACTTACTTACTTAGCTGTCACTTCTTTCCAACAGTGGATTACATGCCGCACGTAGAAATATATTATCGATCGATCTTCTGCGCTTCTTCTCCAATTAGTCACACCAAGTTCTGCAAGGTTCTCAGTAACCTGAACTTTCCAACGGAGTTTTGATCGCCCTCTTCTGCGCCGTCCATCGAGTTCATTGTCGAAGACTTTTCGAGCAGTAGCTTTTTCGTCCATGCGTACAACATGACCTAGCCAACGCGGCCTCTGCACCTTTATGCGTCTGACCACGTCAATCTCAGTGTACAGCTCGTACAGCTCATGATTCATACGACGCTGATACTCTCCGTTAACGATGATGGGCCCATATATTTTACGGAGTATTTCTCTATCGAATACTGCCAGAACCGATTCATTCGCTTGTGTCTTAACCCAGGAATCTAAACCATTCATTAAGACAGGTAGAACCAGCATTTCGACTTGATGCGGATTGCGGCTATTCGATCACTAACAGGATTGAATCGCGAGACAAGATATCTGAGTCTCTCGCCAACTACAAATCCACATCCACATTCGTGCTTTCGGCATGGCAGCTGTAATAGATGTCGTAACTTTTACGTCGCGAGCATCCTTGTCCTGTCCATCTCATCTCCTGGATGGCGGTGATGTCAGCCTTTTATTTTTCGAGGACATCCGCCAGTCGGATAGTGGCACCTTCTCTATATAGAGTACGGACGTATCCTTAAATCAAGGTCATTATTTCGTTTGCGGGGGTCGTTAACATTTGGGGGGTTCGGTTTATTTCTTATTATGAAACATTTTTCTCCTTTAAAGTGCACTAAAAGTGAGTAAGCAGGTTTGTATATTAAGCCCACGATTTAGAAATGTTTGAAAATTATGTTTAAATGACAAAACATATCCAGAGTAAAAAGATTTAGGATCTGCAGCAATATAAACCAGTACAGAAATTTCAGTCAGTTAAACTGACTGAATATAAGATATTGTTTAAGTCTTGTGTTATTGAAATTAACCGATTTGTAATTAAAACCAGTTAGAAAGTTTCAGTCGGGCAACCCGACTTACATTTACCCTTACCCTAGTAAAATAAATAATTTTCTATTATATTGATATTATAACTCGATTTCGAAGGTGGGCGGAGTGGTACATTTGTATGGGAGGTACGAGAAGGGGTGTGGTTAGGCTTCCAGATTTATTCTCCATAACTTTATCCTGTTATAGCTTTACTAATTACAGAATTTGAGCACGATTGCGTTGGGTGTACTGATATTTTTACTACATCCCTAAAGTGGGCGGAAAGGTACATTTGTATGGGAGGTACTATAAGGGGCGTTGCTAGACTTCAATTTTTTCTCCAAAACTTTGTCCTGTTATAACATAACAAAATACAGAATTTGGGCACGATCGTGTCGAGTGTATTGATATTATTACCTTATTTCTAAAGTGGGCGGAGTGGTACATTTGTATGGGACGTACCAGAAGGGGCATGTCTAGACTTCCAGATTTGTTCTCCAAAACTTTATCCTGCTTAAACTTTACCAAATATAGAATTTGGGCACGATCGCGTTAGGTCTTTTAATAATATTAATCGATTTCTAAAGTGGGCGGTACCAGATGTGTGTGGGAGGTATCAGATGGGGCGTAGATAGACTTCTATTTTTTTCTCCAAAACTTTATCCTGTTATAGCTTTACTAAAAAAGGAATTTGGTTCCGATCACGTTTAATTTATTGATATTATTTCACCATCTTTATAGTGGGCGGAAAGGTAGATTTGTATGGGAGGTACCAGAAGGGGCGTGGCTAGGCTTTCAAATTTTTTTCTAAAACTTTATCTTGTTATAGCTTTACTAAATACAGAATTTGGGCACGATCCCGTAGGGTGTATTGATATTATTACTCGATTTCTAAAGTGGGCGGAATGATGTATTTGTATGGGAGGTACCAGAAGGGGCGGGCCATGTAGCCCATTTGCAATACCGTAAGTAGTTTTGAGAAAATAATAACTCGTGCAAAATTTCAAAACATTTGGTTGCGTCTTTCGAAAGTTATCGTGCGAACCAGCCGGACAGCCACCAGACAGACAGACAGACAGACAGACAGACAGACAGACGGACATGGCTCAAACGACTTAAAAAGTCATGAATCGAATTTGGTTCAAAGAAACCTAGGGTCTAAAGTGACTCCTTCTATGTGTTACACTTTTGGGTCGTATCAAATGATATATACCCTCATCCCTAAGGGTGATGGTATAAAAATCCACTCCCTTTCATATACAAATACGACTAGAAGTTTTATTTTTTTTAATTCCCTCCTAGTGAGCGATTCCGAAAATAAAAATTTCGGAGTACAATTGATGTATATTGGCTTTTCTTTTGAATTTCGATACCCTTCATTTCGATGTCGTCCACGTTTTATAGCCGTCTTAAATTGGTCATTTGCAGCATTTTGAATGCGATTATAAAGATCAAGGTGTCGTCTGTTTTCAACCTCCTCTTTAGGACAAGGAAACAGAAAAAAGATTCTTTTAAGAAATTATTCGACAAATATTTTTTTGCGAAATTTGCTAAATTGTATAGGGGGTACTAGTAAGGACAGCACAACGTTGATTTTTTTCGTAAATCAACGTACAGGAATTACATACATACAGAATTTTTGCCTTGTGCAAAATTTGACTATGGGGCCCCATTCGGTCATTTGTATGGGAGGTACCAGAAGGGGAGTGGCAAAGGTTACAGGAAACTTTAAACATGTTCAAAATTTGAATTAATTATCCAATATAGGCACTTTTGTGTGGGAGATACCAGAAGGTGTAGGGGTATTCTGTCTATTTACCATCACATAACTTCATTTTGGAAAATATAAGTACTGGTAAATTTTCACAAGAATAAGTTAAACTTTACACGAGTTATCCTGCTCATCAGCCCCAAGCCAGACAGATGGACGTGGTGCAATCGTCTTAAAAAGTCCAGTGATAAATTTGACCTAACAGACCTTTTACGAATTGGGGGTTTTCTCTAATCAAATGATATGTATTCAGATCCTTATGGATGAGGTTATGTACCCTCTCAAGCGACTTCTAAGATGTGCGAACATGACACTTCTTTTCTTGAATTTAAAAATACTATAAAAACTTTATTTTAAAATGTGAAATATGTTAACTTTTTGCGATTTGTGCACCACGTCCAATACACGATCCGCATTGTCCCTTCTTTCAAACATTTCCCCTCCAGTTTGCTCGAGCCTATGGAACCTAACTTCGCGGTTGTGTCTGTATAATATTGCTCTATGATTTTACCACAAAAGGAACTGAGTTTGCATAGAATTTGTTAACCGATTAGTGCGAACTCTTCGCACATCGAACAAGCAAACAAATAACTCGTCCTCAATTACCACCAGTTCCACTACTGACGACTGCCTCTCAATGCTTGAAAAAGCTGCAGTAACATTCTGCAGTCCTTGGCCAATGATATCTCTATCAAAGGCATTCGCGGAATGGTACATTTGTATTGGAGGTATCATAAGGGGCGTCGCTAGACTTCCAGATTTTTCTCCACAACATTACCCTGTTAAAGATTTACTAAATAAAGAATTTGGGTACGATCAGAATGTGATTTTTTGCAGTATATCGACACCCACAGCTTTATTGTTTTCAGCCGTGTAATTCCCGTACTAGCAATTATAATTTTGTCTCCGCGATGGATATTCTACTCCATCATCGATGATTGACGTGATTTCGTCACTTTCGCTGCTGCGGGAACGAGCATAGTACAAAAATGATGCCTCAATATTTGCAGCACAATCTGTGTTTTTGTGACCAGATTTCGATCTCTGTCCTTGCATTTAGGGATAAATGTTCCGAAACAAGTTTACATTCTACCTTATGATAGAACTTTCGGGATAGAACTTTCAATGGTAGCACATTGTCGTCAAATTTATTGGGGAAGGGAAGGGAGTCTCCCCTAAAGGGGAAAAATGTATCACCGACCCCCAGTCCTAACATTTTCCCCAAACATACCTACCCCCATCTTCAACCCCTAAGGGGCGTCCAATGCAAAAATCTAATTTCTAGAAATTTTGCTCCCAGCGTTCTAACTGAACCAAAGTTGCCCCTAGAGGAGACAAATGTATGACCGCCCCAAATTTTTCCAACCCCAACAGTTTCTCAGAATATATCTATCCCTTATCTTTAACAATTTAACCAATACAATTTTTATTATATTTTTTTAAAAAAATCAGTTCCTGCTGCTCCCATTGACACTCTTAGAGGTGTAAAATCTGACAGCCAGTCTTTTTTCCTTTCTAACATTTTTCCCCAACATACCTACCTCCCAATTTATGCGGTACAAGCTTTTCAACTTGCGCCAAAAAAAAATATCATCAGTCGGAAGTCCCTTCGAGAATCCCGTACACAAAATCGACAGCAGGTTAATGCATTTTTGAAGGAAACCCCATAATTGGTTGCAGCAAAATTGTTTTAACACTCATCTATGACGCTAAAGACGCCACTTTTATCGATAAATATAGCTTGAATTTGGACTGTTCAGCGTTCATAAATTTCCGACAGGCGTTCATCCATAGGATACATTTTTAAGTGCCCCTCTTTGTCTTCCGTCCAAAATGTCGACGACCACCACAAACGTTTTAATGACCCTAATTTGAGAATATGCACTTGGAATGTTAGAACTCTATACCAACCAGGTGCCTCTATTCAACTTGTGTTTGTCCTCGAAGAGTATAAGACTGTCATTACTGCTATACAGGACATCCGGTGGACTGGATATGGATGTTTGAGGATGAGGATGTGTGACGTGTGCTATAGCTGCCACGTGGATAAGGTTGTGGATTTGTGGTCGGCAGGAGACTACGACACCTGGTCTCTAGGTTAACTCCTGTTAGTGAACTAATCGCCATATGTGCTCATACTGCGACAAAGAAAAAAAGTGACCAGGCCAAAGACGAATTCTACGCCCAACTTGAAGAAACATATGACGGTAGCCCGGGCAATGATGTTAAAATCGTGCTGGGAGATTTTAATGCCAAAATAGGCCAGGAGAATGTCTATAGCCCAACAGTCGAAAAATTTAGTCTGCATACTGACACATCGCCATACGGAATCAGACTGATTGATTTCTTTGCAGCAACGAACATGGAAATTAGCAGCACACGATTTGACCACAAAAACATTCACAAGGCTACTTGGATATCTCCCGATCAAGTTACGAGAAATCAGCCAACGCCTATTCCAACCGATTCACTCGACTACTTCGTGATGCTCCCGAAAATACTAGAGCGCAATGACAATATATTGCCCACTCGATGGAAGGAACTGCGCGGTCCGTACTGGGGTATGTGAAGCTCTTAAACGATAATGCCTGGTGCGATGACGAATGCCGCAATTCCACCTGGGAACGAGATGCTGCATACAGGGCCAAACTGCAGCCAATGGCAACACATGATAAGTACAAGAAAAGTACAGTGAGAAGAGGCGGGAGGCGACTCGACTCTTCAGGCGAAAAAAACGAAAGTTGAAGGAGCAGAATAATGTGTGCACTGAAGAATACAGTAACAGAGGTGAAGCCCGAAAATTCTACCATAAGACAATTGGATGGGTACATGGAATAGGTCTTCCCTCCTGTAAAGACAAGGATCTTCATTGTGTACCAATCCGAGACGATAACACCGAGTCCACCTCCGAGTCAAGCTCAGATAACAACTGCCATATCCCTTTTAAAGAACAACAAAGCCTCTGCGGCTGATGGTCTTCAAGCTGAGCTGTTTAAGGTGGGTGGAGATGAGTTTGTTTAAGCATGCAACAGCTCATAGAGAATATTTGGAGCATGCCAGAGCATTGGAATCTCAGTGTGCTATGTCCTATTTACAAAAAAGGTGACCGAATCGCATATTGAGTGAATGTCTTAGCCAATTGTGGGAAACCTGATTGGACCTTATCAGTGATGCTTTAGACCAGGCAAATCCACGACGGATCAGATATTTACACTACGGCAGATTCTTGAGAAAACCCATGAGAAGCAAATCGACACTTACCACCGCTTTTACAAAGCTGCCTTCGATAGTCCCACTATACCAATCCATGTCTGAGTTCGGTATCCCTGCGAAGATAGTTCGTCTCTGCCGGTGTACCCTTACGAATACCAAATCATCTGTTCGGATTGGCAAGGATCTATCTACGCCATTCGATACGACGAAAGGTCTTAGACAGGTCTTATCTCGAACCACCAAAGTCAAACCTTACCAGGTACTAATTTTACCGGTCCTGCTGTATGCCTCCGATTCTTGGGTGCATACACAGTTCAGGAGTTCGGATGATGTGGTCAAGCGAATCAAAGTGCAACGATTAGGCTGGCTAGGCCATGTCGCGAGGATGAATGAGGAAACTCCAGCGCGAGAGGTATTCTATCAAGACCTCGAAGGACGGCGCAAAAGGGGGAGACCGCGACTACGTTGGAATGACCAGGTGGAGGAATCACTGCCGCTGCTTGGTAGGACTGACTGGAGCCGGTACACACAAGATCGAAGCGAATGGAAATCTCTTTTCATTTCGGCCTCTGACTTAGACACTAAGATATAAATATATATGTTGTCAAGTTGTTTTTTATGTTACAATAAGAACTAATAGGAACAGGCATTTGTCAGATAACCACACATCAATAATAAGGGAATTTGATACCAAAAAGCATACGAAATTGGTTTAGTTCGACTTGTAGAAAATATCCTACTATATAAGGATCAGAAGGTACATACAAAATTATAGGTTTTGGAAACGGCAACTTTAAGTATCTCTTATATATGAGATTCTTATTTATCTATGAACACTAATGGCACATGCAAAGCTATATTTTTTTACATAAATAGTCGCAATCTGGCAACTCTTTTAATGCATAGGTTTGTATAGTGGTAGGAACAAAAACTTCAAAATTACTTATTATCACAACTCTCGTGCCGCACTACCACCACAACCAGCACTATATGCCCTAACCAATACCATTGCCATCAGTGCTAATGACTTTTTTGTTACCAATTTTTGTGGCAATTTCCCCGCGCTTTTTTTTTGTTTCAGTTATTTTTATTTCGTTTAATGCGATTGTTGATAAAATAAAATAAAACAACAACAACAAAATTCTGCCGTTGACTATTATGTACACGAGCGGACATACATCTGTATGTACGTACACATGTATGTATATAGTGTTTATATACGATTTCGCTGATTCCGTGAACGTATATAAGGATTTTATTGTTAATGTAGTTGTTTTTAGGCTGTTTTTTGGTTGGTCTATTTGTTTTTGCCATTATACGATGAGTTCGGTTTGATTGTCAAATGTATCAATCTGACAGTAAAGTCTGTCTTGAAACAACACAAAGATACACGTTACAATCACAGTTCCATGCATACATACATTTGCGCTATACAATAGCGTGACCCTTAACTAATGTATTTTTTTAAAGTCATAAAAGGAGAAGTTCAAAACAAGTTGTAATTTATTGTTGAAGGCTAAAGCACCAATACGATCATTGACTGAATTTTCGCTGGGGATTTATTGTAAAGTTTTTTGACGTTCTTATTTAAACTTTCTTCGTCGATCATATATTTAAAAGAAAAACAAATAAATGGTGTAAAAAATGTATAGTAATTCGTCAATTGAGAACGGCTGGACCGATTTTGTTCAATTTTTTTTTTCAGTTGTTCGTAAGTGAAAGAAAATTTTGTGAAAATCCTTCGGAAATGTCGGGAAATTGGAAAATCAAAAATTGCTTCTTTGTATGGCATTTTGTGTGCAATTGTTACGAATGATTTTTCGAATGGAAAAATATAAATTTTTTTTTTGGAAAATGCGGAAAGTTCCTTGAAAATTTTAATATTTTTTTTCGACGATATTTTGCATATTATCGTATGATTTGATAATTTTGGATGTTGCAACTGTGAAAAAATTTCGGATTATTATCCCGAAATGACTCCGAAAGGAAAAATAGAGAAATTCTCAGTGGAAAACTCGGAAAATTCCGGAAAAACTCGAAAAAATTTGATTTTTTCGGCAAAATTTTGCATTGTTTTGCAATAATAAAATATTCTTAGGGAAAAATCTCGGCAAATTCCGGAAAAATGCAAAAAATTTTAATTTTTATCGACGAAATTTTTCAGTTTTCGCATGATTTTGAATGATGTTAAGGTGGAAAATTTTGGATAAATATTGGTTGGAAATTTTAACGAGATAAATAATATTTATATAAAAAATATATATTGATGATTTTGATAATATTTTTTTAGAAAATGAGTTTGTGTGCAGAATTAAGTTATCCATTTGGATTGCGGGCATTCATTCCGTAACGACTTTGTAGTTTTTTAGGGAGAGTTATTTGCTTGGCTTGGGACCGGCCGTGGCATAGTGGTTAGAACACGCGACTACCATGCGGGAGATCGCAGGTTCAAACCTGGCTCCAGTCATCTTAAAAAAGAAAAAAAAATAAATAAATTTTTCTTTCATTGTCGGCTCCCCTCGAATGTTGTTTGACAGCAACTTCGCAGTATTAAGCGTCGATTCAATCGGCGTGTCTAGTAAGAGCTTCTCAAAACAGTGACGTTCGCATTCGTCGATAAACAAGTAGGTGCCGTTAGTTGTGAATCTAAAAATAGAAAGCGTGTTAATTCACAACAACGCGAGAAGCTATCCCATACCTCATTCATGGGGTGCAAAGGGAAATTAAGTAAATTAAGTTATTTGCTTGGCTAATGCCTCCTATTAGACAATCAAACCTTAGATGACGTAAACGTCGTAAAAACATTAGTCAGACTATACACAGTTCATTAACGCCAAGGTGTATGCTTCTATCTTTGCTATCCTTCAATTCTCTGCGTACTACGGATGGTGTTCTGTGCGCCGCAATTCGGGAGGCTTGCCGAACTTTCAATGTGCTCGATAATGGACTCAATGTTCGCCGATGCGACCATTTATGCGCCAGCAATTCAAATTCGCACATTGTTTGCGATGTCGGGATCGGCGTGCTTATGTGCGGCAATCTGCTGACGACATTGGGAATGCCAGCGCCAAATCGTTCGAGTCAAGATGCATTCGATCGCGAATTTTAACGGGAGCAAGACTATAATCGAAATGAGCTGACCGAAAGAGTTCGAACAAATGATCCGCTGTTAAATGCCGAGGACAAGAAAGTGTACGATTCGCTGATGAAGGTTGTTGACGATGAAACGGGAGGCATTTACTTTCTCGATGCTCCGGGTGGGACAGACAAAATATTTTTTGTTGATTCTGGCTACAATGCGTTCAAAATTTCAAATAACTTTGGTCGCTGCATCCTCTGACATGGCTGCCACATTGTGGGAAGGCAGTCGAACTGCAAATTCCGTTTTGAAACTGTCGATGAATTTTCTCACGGTTGAAACGCCAAAGTACACAATGACCAAGAATTCGGCAACAGCGAAATTGACGCGAGAATACAAAACGAGCATTGGAAGTAGATGATCGAAGGATTTGCGAGGTGATTTAAAACGATTTGGTGGGGCTATGATTTTGCTTACGAAATCTACTGCTGCTGATTTACTTAAACCATGCTCAAGCATGTCGTCAATGAATCGACGAGGTAATGTCATTTGATAATAATTCCACATTTATTATCTAGTATATTCCCAAATGCAGTGAAGATGCAATGTATTGATTCTATGTGGACGATTGCTCTTGATTTTGGAATGTCGCGATGAAATTTTACATATAAAGAAACGCATTTATATCTCAATATGTGTTGAACCGCTAACAATTTAATAATATCAGTTTTCATTGGAGATGAATAATATCTATTATTGTACCGATAACCCAGCGAACCTCATATTAAGACTTAATTTCCCTTTAAACCCCATGAATGAGGTATGGGATAGCTTCTCGCGTTGTTGTGAATTAACACGCTCTCTATTTTTAGATTCACAACTAACGGCACCTACTTGTTTATCGACGAATGCGAACGTCACGGTTTGAGAAGTTCTTACTAGACATGCCGATTGACAACAACATTCGAGGGGAGCCGACAATGAAAGAAAATTTTTCTTTTTATGATGTCTGGAGCCAGGAGTTGAACCTGTGATCTCCCGCATGGTAGTCGCGTGTTCTAACCACTATGCCACGGCCGGTCCCGTGATGACGACAAAATTATGGGAAAATAAATTAAAAATCGTCATTTAAATCTAAATACAATTCGTAATAATAACAAAATTATAATTTACACTGAAATTATATAAAGCATTCTATGGACACATTAAAAGAATATATTATTTTCCTAGGACATCTCGTGTGTTAAGAATAATGTAATGTAAATATTGATTCCAGTATATTTAATGCAAGCTATATATTACATTTTAGACTCCTATTAATTATTTTTTCCTGCAGGGTAGTTTGCAGTTACTACTGCTCTGATAGCCTCAATTACGGGTGGTAAAAATGGGTGTGGTACTAAATCAGGGGAAGTACGACTTTGACCAAACTCATCTTCCTTAATCATCCCTTGTGAATATTTTTATACCATCACCCGTAGGGATGAAGGTATATATCATTTGATACGACCCAAAAGTGTAACACATAGAAGGAGTGACTTTAGACCCTAGGTTTCTTTGAACCAAATTCGATTCATGACTTTTTAAGTCGTTTGAGCCATGTCCGTCTGTCTGTCTGTCTGTCGGGTGGCTGTCCGGCTGGTTCGCACGATAACTTTCGAAAGACGCAACCAAATGTTTTGAAATTTTGCACGAATTATTATTTTCTCAAAACTACTTACGGTATTGCAAATGGGCTACATGGCCCCGCCCCTTCTGGTACCTCCCATACAAATACATCATTCCGCCCACTTTAGAAATCGAGTAATAATATCAATACACCCTAAGGGATCGTCCCCAAATTCTGTATTTAGTAAAGCTATAACAGGATAAAGTTTTGGAAAAAATTTTGAAAGCCTAGCCACGCCCCTTCTGGTACCTCCCATACAAATCTACCTTTCCGCCCACTATAGAGATGGAGGAATAATATCAATAAATTAAACGTGATCGTACCCAAATTCTATTTTGAGTAAAGCTATAACAAGATAAAGTTTTAGAGAAAAAAATTGGAAGTCTATTCACGCCCCATCTGGTACCTCCCATACACATCTGGTACCGCCCACTTTAGAAATCGATTAATATTATTAAAAGACCTAACGCGATCGTGCCCAAATTCTGTATTTGGTAAAGTTTAAGCAGGATAAAGTTTTGGAGAAAAAATCTGGAAGTCTAGACACGCCCCTTCTGGTACCTCCCATACAAATGTACCACTCCGCCCACTTTAGAAATAGGGTAATAATATCAATACACTCGATACGATCGTGCCCAAATTCTGTATTTTGTTATATTATAACAGGACAAAGTTTTGGAGAAAAAATTGGAAGTCTAGACACGCCCCTTATGGTACCTCCCATACAAATGTACCTTTCCGCCCACTTTTGGGATGTAGTAATAATATCAGTACACCCAACGCAATCGTGCGCAAATTCTGTATTTAGTAAAGCTATAACAGGATAAAGTTATGGAGAATAAATCTGGAGCCTAAACACACCCCTTCACGTACCTCCCATATAAATGTACCATTCCGCCCAATTTCGAAATCGAGTAATAATATCAATATAATAGAAAATTATTTATTTTACTGAGGGTAAGGGTAAATGTAAGTCGGGTTGCCCGACTGAAACTTTCTAACAGGTTTTAATTACAAATCGATTATTTTCAATAACTCAAGACAATATATTATATTGGGTGATGGTATTTATCAGTCAGTTTAACTGACTGAAATTTCTGTACTGGTTTTAATGAAACTTAAATTAGTGAATTAAGGTTTTTTATACCATCACCCTTAGGGATGAAGGTATATATCATTTGATACGAGCCAAAAGTGTAACACATAGAAGGAGTGACTTTAGACAATAGGTTTCTTTGAACCAAATTCGATTCATGACTTTTTAAGTCGTTTGAGCCATGTCCGTCTGTCTGTCTGTCCGGTGGCTGTCCGGCTAGTTCGCACGATTACTTTCGAAAGACGCAACCAAATGTTTTGAAATTTTGCACGAGTTATTATTTTCTCAAAACTACTTACGGTATTGTAAATGGGCTACATGGCCCCGCCCCTTCTGGTACCTCCCATACAAATACATCATTCCGCCCACTTTAGAAATCGAGTAATAATATCAATACACCCTACGGGATCGTCCCCAAATTCTGTATTTAGTAAAGCTATAACAGGATAAAGTTTTGGAAAAAATTTTGAAAGCCTAGCCACGCCCATTCTGGTACCTCCCATACAAATCTACCTTTCCGCCCACTATAGAGATGGTGAAAAAATATCAATAAATTAAACGTGATCGGAACCAAATTCTCTTTTTAGTAAAGCTATAACAGGATAAAGTTTTGGAGAACAAAATTGGAAGTCTGTCCGCGCCCCATCTGGTACCTCCCATACACATCTGGTACCGCCCACTTTAGAAATCGATTAATATTATTAAAAGACCTAACGCAGGATAAAGTTTTGGAGAAAAAATCTGGAAGTCTAGACACGCCCCTTCTGGTACCTCCCATACAAATGTTCCACTGCGCCCACTTTAGAAATAAGGTAATAATATCAATACACTCGACGCGATCGTGCTCAAATTCTGTATTTTGTTATGTTATAACAGGACAAAGTTTTGGAGAAAAAATTGGAAGTCTAGCGACGCCCCTTATAGTACCTCCCATACAAATGTACCTTTCCGCCCACTTTAGGGATGTACTAATAATATCAGTACACCCAACGCAATCGTGCTCAAATTCTGTAATTAGTAAAGCTATAACAGGATAATGTTATGGAGAATAAATCTGGAAGCCTAACCACACCCCTTCTCGTACCTCCCATACAAATGTACCACTCCGCCCACTTTCGAAATCGAGTAATAATATCAATATAATAGAAAATTATTTATTTTACTGAGGGTAAGGGTAAATGTAAGTCGGGCTGCCGGACTGAAACTTTCTAACTGATTTTAATTACAAATCGGTTAATTTCAATAACACAAGACTTAAACTTATATCTTATATTGGGTGATGGTATTTATCAGTCAGTTTAACTGACTGAAATTTCTGTACTGGTTTTAATTCCAATTATGGACGGTAAAAACGGGTATAGCAATAAATATTAGAATTGCCGTTTTGAACTAACGCATCGTCTTAGAATCATGGAATGTGGTGTAAATGTTTCTCTAAGAAATTAATAGTAAATTTGGGAAAAGGGCGTGGCAATAAATCAGAGAAGTTGCCGTTGTGTCCAAATGCGCCATTGTGACCAAAGTAATTTAGAAATCCAAATGTCACTTAGAATCAGCATATATATTTTTCCTGTTTTTATCGTTTAGATTTCTAGAAAGTATTGGCTTCATTTAAAAGGTGATAGATTTGTCGGAACGAAAACCGTCTACTCTAGTATCTTATATTACAATAGAGCATTCGAGACATAATTCAGAAAGTCTCGCAATCATTTAACATCAATATTAAATTTGTCTCTCTAATCAGAATTTTTTCTTGCAAGAACGAAAGAAATTATCGGAATTTGAAAGCATAATTTATCAAAAGCTCTAGATAAGGGATGCCACCCTAATATACAAACATAAAGTGTTGTGTAATACTTTGAATTTCGTGCTATAAATTATCCGTTTGTATGCATTGTCGAATCCTTATTATTTGTTGTTCATACTCGTGAATACATAGTTGTAGTTATTACACGTACATATACATACATTTATTCGTATATTGTTTCTTATGTACTTATGTATGTTGTGTGTTAAAATGACATCCATTTACATTTGCTTAATGGAATAAATTGTCATTGATTTTGATTCACATTGTGAATTTTTGATGAATTGTTCATACGCAGGGTGCCGTAAAATATAGGCCCATTTTACTAGTTGTACGCAGGATCTATGCAATTATACGTACATGAATAATGTTCTATTGCAACACATTTGAGTTACATAATAATATAGATAGATATTTGTCTGTTTTTGAAAGTATAACAAATTATATATTTTCTACACTGTGAGTTTGATAATTTCAAAATTTTCGCTATTTCGAGGCTTTCTTTTGTATATGTATTTTGTTAAATAGAAGTTCTAAATACGATGAATCCATTGTTAGACACATTTAAACAATCTACCGTAAAAGGTATATTTTATTTTGTACAACAAAATCACTATTTAATAGATCTTTATACCATCACCCTTAGAAATGAGGGTATACATCATTTGATACGACCCAAAAGTGTAACACATAGAAGGAGTCACTTAAGACCCTGATCCATGTCCGTCTGGTGTGCACGATAACTTTCGAAAAACGCAACCAAATGTTTTGAAATTTTGCAGGAGTTAATATTTTCCCAAAACTACTTACGGTATTGTAAATGGGCTACATGGCCCCGCCCCTTCTGGTACCTCCCATACAAATACATCATTCCGCCTACTTTAGAGATGGAGTAATAATATCAATACACCCAACGCCAACGTGCCCAAATTTTGTATTTAGTAAAGGTATAACATGATAAAGTTTTGGAGAAATAATCTGGAAGTCTAGACACTCTCCTTCTGGTACCTCCCATACAAATATACCACTCCGCCCACTTTAGAAATCGAGTAATAATATTAGTATAGTATACAATTTTTTGTTGTACTGAGGGTGATGGTATATGTAAGTCGGGTTGCCCGACTGAAACTTTCTTACTGGTTTTATCTGCAAAGATCTTGAGAGTAAATCTAAAATCAGCTTTTATTTTTTCATAAAATTTACCAAAAATAGAATGGATGGAACAGTGTGCCTGGCACCAATTTATCAACATATATTGCAGTGGGGTTTTTGGCCTCGGTAAATTGGTAGGGATTTAAATACATGGTGGACCAATACATTTCAAACGTTAATAAAGAAAGGTAAATTAGGTAAAACTTGTTTTATGACTATAACACTCGTAATAGCCCGAAAGTTTTTATAAAAAAATTTGCCACGTCCATTTCTACGCCCATTTTTCCCAACACACCAATTAATAGAAATAGCTCGAGCCAATTTTTAGCAAAAGAGAAGCTCGCGAGCCAAGACAATACATACAATCCAAATGCAACAAAATACTTTTAATATGATATTGTAGTTGTTATTATATTCGATCTTCTATAAACTTTCATATAATTAAATCGATTTATTTAATTTTGGTACAAAGTACTTGTACCAAAGTACATAGTACATTTGTCCCAAAATACTTTTTTGTACCAAAAAGTACTTTAATTGGCACAAAATCACTTTTCTGATGCACAAAGTACTTTATTTTGTACCGAAATACTTTTTCGTACAAAAAAGTACTTTTATTGGGCCAAAAGGATGTTTCTGTTGCACAGAATACTTTTTTTGTACCAAAGTAATTTTTTGTATCAAAAAGTACATTTATTAATTCATTACATTACATATTACAAAGTGCATTCTTTTGTTCCAAAGTACTTTTTTTTGTACCAAAAAGTAGTTACTGCCCCAAAAGTACAAAATAGAACAATGGTACAAAAAAAGTACTTTGTGCAACAGAAAAGTGCTTTTTGGCCCAATAAAAGTACTTTTTAATACGAAAAAGTACTTCGGTTCAAAATAAAGTACTTTGTGCAACATAAAAGTGGTCTTGGGCCAGTAAAAGTACTTTGTGCAACAGAAAAGTGGTATTGGGCCAACAAACTAAATGATATGAAAAGATCTAAGATCCCAGAGCTCATTTGTAGTTTTAAGGCTCGCGAGCAGAGAGTCAAAAAGAGGGAGCCAAAACGTACTCTGCTGTATATATCGTTGATGTACTGCGTAAACTGAACAACTCCACTTTTTTTTACTCTTCAAAGAGCATTATTGGTGACAATATTTAGTTCGACAAACTCAAACACGGGCGAAACAAAACGTCATATTGGACAATCTAGAAATAGCAATCGTTGAGTTGTAAAAATCCACAGAAAATGAAATATTGCTATTAAAAACTTGTTTTTGACCGTTCCAGACTTTTATTGTGTGGTTTTTTGAAGTCCCGTGTTTACCCGAATAACCCCGAGACCCTAGAAGCTCTCAAGGACAACACTCGACACGAGTGCGAGAATCTGTCGCCGAAGTGATGAAAAATGCCACAAAACGAACCCATATGGCAATCAATTGTGACGGCGCCCATTTGGCAGATATCATCTTCTCGACTTAACCAATAAAACTCTAAAGATTTAAATAAACATAATAGAAAAACAGAATCGAAGTTTTTCATTTAGAAAAAAATGAGAGTCAAACAACTACGGATGACTTCTTTTGGTCCACCTTGTAGATTATAAAAATTTTATTGCAATCGGTTTAATAATATGACCAAAATAACGACCTTTTAAAAACGACGAATGCGAACGTCACTGTTTGAGAAGCTCTTACTAGACACGCCGATTGAATCAACGCTTAATACTGCGAAGTTGCTGTCAACAACATTCGAGGGGAGCCGACAATGAAAGAACCAATTTTTTTTTTTTAAAGATGACTGAAGCCAGTTTTGAACCTTCGATCTCCCGCATGGTAGTCGCGTGTTCTTACCACTATGCCACGCCCGGTCTCAGCAAATCCTTATCACTACATTAAAATTTGATGTTTTCTATATCGTAATGACCCAGGAAAAACTGTCACTTTTTGAAAAATTTAGTCCGAAAATAATGGAGAATTCTGAATTGCATGGAACATAGCACTAAGAGGTTTTTGGGGTCGTTGATTAAATAGCTAAATGACATGGTGATGTTATGTATTTTTTTTTCATATTAAAGCTATGTTATAAATAACCTTATTTTACGGGCCTAACTGTCCCCATTGAATGTTAGACGGCATTTTATAACATAAGCATTTACATTGTAATGTCACTTTAACATTAACTAAATACATTGTGTGATCGAGACGCAACTTGTAGGCTGGTTTGCTAGTACGATATAAACTTATCTTAATACATCTTACAACGTGAAGACAGCTCGAAGAAAATGGGGCGTATGGTTGACAGATGGGCAATATCGTAGAACATGCACCGTGCACATGACACATTTAATTTAATCAAAGACATCTGTAAATACTTGCTTACAATTTACCAAGTCATCTATCATTTTAGACTTTCTAATAATTTCACCTTCAATCTTTTGTGTTTACACTGAATCCTCTCAGGTTTTTTACTGCACTACTAATTGTGCATTTTTAGGGTATTTTTGGATATAGCCCTGCTTGACACCTGCTAACCTCATGAATATTGAAATAGGTATTTCCCTGTGAATGGTAGATACGTACGCTTATACGTATGTATGCTTGAGACATTCGAAAATTACTTCCCCCATATCCATCACACCGCTACGGATACGAGCGTACACGATAGCAAACGTTTCCAGTGTTTGTGTGAGAGGACAACTGCGAGTCATATTAATTTAATAGTGTCAGTTGGATTCCTAAACCAGGTAGCAGCGATGTTTCCATTATGCGCTCGCAGAGAACAATCAAACACTTGTACACACTGTGGATGCCCATTTGTTGTATTTAGTGTATACGTCGTATGTTGCTTATGTTTGCAGCATATGCTGCTGCCGCTTTGAGGTCATTAGTGGGTACGTAACAGCAGTTGTGTTCCTTCGACCACTTTGTGTAGTCTTGCATGCACCTTGCACTTGATCCCAGCCGAAACATGTGGAGTTTGGTACTCGTAGGCGTATTTTACATGTTTATCGGTAATTTTGTTTAAAAATAACAATACAGTCGTAATAATTGTAGTAAATAGTTTGACTTCTTCTGTAGCACTCTTTTTGTTAGAAAAATAAAGCATTTTAGTAATTTAGGTGTTTGCATATATTTAAGTAGTTAAGCATTAAAGAATGCAGAATATATAACGTAATTCCCTTTTGTAGATATAGAATTTGTAAGGGTCTGTGCTAAATTTTGAGTCAGTTTTTATACCATCACCCTTAGGGATGAGGGTATATATCATTTGATACGACCCAAAAGTGTAACACATAGAAGGAGTGACTTTAGACCCTAGGTTTCTTTGAACCAAATTCGATTCATGACTTTTTAAGTCGTTTGAGCCATGTCCGTCTGTCTGTCTGTCTGTCTGTCTGTCTGTCTGGTGGCTGTCCGGCTGGTTCGCACGATAACTTTCGAAAGACGCAACCAAATGTTTTGAAATTTTGCACGAGTTATTATTTTCTCAAAACTACTTACGGTATTGCAAATGGGCTACATGGCCCCGCCCCTTCTGGTACCTCCCATACAAATACATCATTCCGCCCACTTTAGAAATCGAGTAATAATATCAATACACCCTACGGGATCGTCCCCAAATTCTGTATTTAGTAAAGCTATAACAGGATAAAGTTTTAGAAAAAAATTTAAAAGCCTAGCCACGCCCCTTCTGGTACCTCCCATACAAATCTACCTTTCCGCCCACTATAGAGATGGAGAAATAATATCAATAAACTAAACGTGATCGAACCCAAATTCTATTTTTAGTAAAGCTATAACAGGATAAAGTTTGGGAGAAAAAAATTGGAAGTCTATTCGCGCCCCATCTGGTACCTCCCATACACATCTGGTACCGCCCACTTTAGAAATCGATTAATATTATTAAAAGACCTAACGCGATCGTGCCCAAATTCTGTATTTGGTAAAGTTTAAGCAGGATAAAGTTTTGGAGAAAAAATTTGGAAGTCTAGACACGCCCCTTCTGGTACCTCCCATACAAATGTACCACTCCGCCCACTTTAGAAATAGGGTAATAATATCAATACACTCGACACGATCGTGCCCAAATTCTGTATTTTGTTATGTTATAACAGGACAAAGTTTTGGAGAAAAAATTGGAAGTCTAGCGACGCCCCTTATGGTACCTCCCATACAAATGTACCTTTATTCTCCACAACTTTATCATGTTATAGCTTTACTAATTACAGAATTTGGGCACGATTGCCTTGGGTGTACTGATATTATTAGTACATCCCTAAAGTGGGCGGAAAGGTACATTTGTATGGGAGGTACTATAAGGGGCGTCGCTAGACTTCCAATTTTTTCTCCAAAACTTTGTCCTGTTATAACATAACAGAACAGAATTTGGGCACGATCGTGTCGAGTGTATTGATATTATTACCTTATTTCTAAAGTGGGCGGAGTGGTACATTTGTATGGGAGGTACCAGAAGGGGCGTGTCTAGACTTCCAGATTTTTTCTCCAAAACTTTATCCTGCTTAAACTTTACCAAATACAGAATTTGGGCACGATCGCGTTAGGTCTTTTAATAATATTAATAGATTTCTAAAGTGGGCGGTAACAGATGTGTATGGGAGGTACCAGATGGGGCGTGGATAGACTTCCAATTTTTTTCTCCAAAACTTTGTCCTGTTATAGCTTTACTAAAAAGAGAAATTGGTTCCGATCACGTTTAATTCATTGATATTATTTCACCATCTCTATAGCGGTCGGAAAGGTAGATTTGTATGGGAGGTACCAGAATGGGCGTGGTTAGGCTTTCAAAATTTTTTCCAAAACTTTATCCTGTTATAGCTTTACTAAATACAGAATTTGGGGACGATCCCGTTAGGTGTATTGATATTATTACTCGATTTCTAAAGTGGGCGGAATTATGTATTTGTATGGGAGGTACCAGAAGGGGCGGGGCCATGTAGCCCATTTGCAATACCGAAAGTAGTTTTGAGAAAATAATAACTCGGACAGCCACCAGACAGACAGACAGACAGACATGGCTCAAACGACTTAAAAAGTCATGAATCGAATTTGGTTTAAAGAAACCTAGGGTCTAAAGTGACTCCTTCTATGTGTTACACTTTTGGGTCGTATCAAATGATATATACCTTCATCCCTAAGGGTGATGGTATAAAAACGGTTAATTATCAATTGTCAATTCTTGACCGCCTTCTTTCATGTCCTTTATTTTCAATATTTCGACATTCACCATTAGCTTCAAATATAGCTGTCGTGGGCCAGCGTCTGTAATCTAGTGCCAATTATTTTATTCAAGTATTTTTTCTGTTAGTTGATAAGGCTAACTGACTAAAAGATATTGATCATTCCTTGTAAAACTTTTTTAATAACGGGTTTTCCAATAAGGTCTTGACAATTTTTTTTAAATAAAACGCAAACCATTTGAGATATTTCCAAAACTTTGTGATCGATGAAATGTAAAATAGTTAAAGCTGAGGTGTTTTCGAGATGATTTGGAAATTGGGAGCCTACAGGGTGTGGGGGCACTGTGTGGCCCTCCAAAGTTTGTAACCTCGGGTGTTTCAAAGTGTTTAAGGAATGTGCATTTATGAACTTTAAGGTTGGGACCTCAGTTTTTCATTGATTGTAAAGATATTTATATCGTTAGTTTGCTCATGTTATTATAAATCACTATTCACGGTGTTGGCTGGAAAATGGGCGAAATAGCCACGCCCCTCAAGTACCTTCCATACAAAATTACCTATTTCACAAAAAACACTGTTCTGCCGCTAACTTCATGTTGGTGGGCTTAACGAAGCTGAAAGTTGGCTGGTATTATTATTTTATATCGTGTAGTATATACTGAAATAATGGGTCCGCTTTCCCCGCCCCTTCTGGTACCTCCCATACAAATTAGCATAACCTTTTATAAATTATTGTACACAAAAACCACATTTTCGCTCTGATGTTGACAAAACTTTACACATTTTAGTTTTTTTACGATATTAGAATGTGGAAACAAAACTAAGCATATATATGTGTGGTTTACGATATATACTTTTTTTTTGCAGAGGTAGTGAAGTTTGATTATAATTGTAAAGAGTAAATTAACTCTTGACATACAAGTATTGCATATCGTTGGAAAAGAAATAACATAATGTTTAATAACACAATGCAACAAATTTTTGATCCCGGCTTCAAAATAATTGATCCTTATGTAAAATATCACGCTGAATTCAAATCTGCTCAGAAATATATGAAAAGTAGAACGGTTTTTGAGATATGGCCAAATATTCATTTTTCATGTTTTGAAAAAAGGTAGGTCTACTAAAATGCCATTTTCTCAGGTAATAGTTCACCGATTTTTGTAAATTGGAATGAAAATACAAGATAATAAAATTATTTCTTAATAAAACGACAGTTGTTTAACATCCAAACACAAATGACGAAGTTATGTCACTTCAAAGTTAGATATTTGTAAAAATGTTTATGATTTTTCAAAAAATGAAAAATTAATATTTGTCGATATCTCAAAAACCGTTATACTTTCCTCATATCTCAGAGCAGATTTGAATTCAGACTGAAATTTTACATTAAAATCAATTGTAAAATGTCCCGGATGCAGACACTTGCAATTTTGTGACATAGTGTAATATACAAAAATTAATTAAAAGCACATTATATTTTGGACATGATTATGAGTAAATCGTAACATTGCACAATGGTCCTTCTGAGCAAATACGTGGCCAAAATTATTTTTTTTTACTTTGTGTTTTACCATTTTTGTCGTTACACAAAAATTAAAAACACATCAAAGCAACCGGAAATTAATTATATTTTTGTAAATTGTTGTTTACCGTTAGTTATTGGAGCGACAAAGTTAGAAATTTTTTGTATAGTTTTGAAAACAATTGAGTGCAGTACAACATATGTATTTTGTCATATGATGTTTTTATAAAAATATAAAAAATTTAAAAAAAATTTGTAATGTATAATCTTACCCATAGTAAGTACCTAAATAATTCCCTATAACAAGTTTGAAAAAAGAAAGATAAATAGGAAATAATTCACCTTGTTTACATGCATATTTAATTTTATAATTTTTCACTTCATTCAAATTGATTTAAAGTTAAAAAAAAGTCAAATTTTGTTTAGCATAAAATTAATTTTCAAAAACAACTTGTGATCTGCTCAACAATATTCTTTAATTTCATCTTGCGAATGCTTGCGATTATTAAATGTATATACATTTTTCTAAACAACCTTCGCTTCAAAAATATGAAGACGAATATGACAAAATATGAAGAATATAAAGACGAATTCGCAGATGGCAATTTAATCTAAGAGAGCAAGCTAGATATAACTGACACTTAATGTATAATTTTATTTTTCCAGCATAAAAATAAGATTTTAATTAAATAAATATTTGTTTTTATTCGTTAATTATAAGCTATCAAAGCAGAAAGTAGATTTGGATCAATTAGGAAGAAAAAGTTATATAACAATATTAATTTATTTCTGAACAAAAATGATAATTTTCTTAACTTAAATTTTAATTTTTAATCCACAAAAAAATACTATTAAAACTCGAAATTGTTTACATATTACGCTCACCTGTGCTTATTTATGTGAAGGATCTATTTCTTTTTTGGCTCGTAATTAAGATTACTTTCATATAAAATAAAAAAAAGTTATAGAAAACCCCAAGCGAAATTTTCCCCAAATATCAAAAATGAAAAATTTTACAAAAAATTGCCTAATTTCCGAGAATGCTGAGTGTAGGGTGCATGTCCAAATTATCATCCTCCCTAACCATGATATTTATTACGATCCCTTAGCCCCAGGACCTAATATTGGTCTTTGGTTGTAAAAAAATTTATTTAAGAAACGTTTATAAGCACTAAAAATCGTTTTCAAATGCAAAAATTTGTACGATGTAATATGAAAGACTTTCGATGTAATGTGAAAGACTTGATATTTTTAGTCCTACTGAGGTTTCTAAGCAACATATTTAAACCATTGAAATGCAATTACCTTTCTTCATTATTCAACTTTTATCTCCAAAAGTACGGGGACAACCCGTTGTCTATAAGAGCAGAACTTTTAGAAAGTATCTGCCTACCTCAAAAGTGACTTCCAAAATTTGTCATTTGTCATGTCGGCCATATGAATATGCAGACAAAATTTTAATTTTGGGCCCAATGGGCGGAGTGGGCGTGGCAAAATTTTTTTAGAGCTAGAAAGATAAAATATTATACCCAGATAGTACTCGACAACGCGAATATGAATATGCAGACGAAATTTAAATTTTTGACCAAATGGGCTTAGTGGGCGTGGCAAAACTTTTTTTAGAGCTAGAGAGCTACAATTTGATACCCAGATAGTACTCGACGACACGAATTTGAATATGAGACAAAATTTTAATTTGGACCCAATGGGCTTAGTGGGCGTGGAAAAATTTTTTTTAAAGCTAGAGAGATAGATTGTGATACCCTGATAGTTCTCGACAACACGAATATGAATTTGCAGACGAAATTTTAATGTTGGCCCAATTGGCGGAGTGGGCGTGGCGAAATTTTTTTTAGAGCTAAATTTTAGTTTTGGACCCTAAAGGCATATTGGTTATGGCGAAACTTTATGTCATATATAATATGATACATACATACAATATGATATGATATGACAACACAAATATGAATATGCAAACAGAATTTTAATTTTCTATCAATGAGCAGATTTAACGTAGCCAAATTTTTATTTTAAATCAGTGGGTGGAGGATGGGGCATAACTGTATTTTAGCCCTAAAAAGATAACATATGGTACACACATAGTACTTGGCATTACAGTTATAAATTTGCGGAGGAAATTTTATTTGTATTTTAGCCCTCGAGAGATGCAACACAATAAATAGATAGTACTATGCGCAACAATTACAAAAATTCAATCAGTGGGCGGAGGGGGCATGCTTTAACCGAATCTTAGCCCTAGAAAACTAAAATTTGGTACACAGATAGTATTCGGCACTACAATTACAATATTGCAGACGACAATCTTAATATATTTATCCTAGAGAAATGAAATTTGGTGTACAGATAGTACTCGATCAGCGATCATAGTGGGATAAAACATTCGACACAATAAAACGTTATTGATTGACCTGGTTTGGGAGTTACTTGGGGTAACGAATTGTTTACCGAGGGCATAAGATCAACGCTTAAAATTTTCCCATTAAGAAAGCAAGCCAGACATATTATTATCGAGTTAAGGAAACGTTGTCAAAGTATGTTTTAAAGAGGCATATGCACTGCTTTTATAGCTGTGAACCAATATTAATTGATATACGTGTAATATATTAAGATAATTTTGTAATATTAGTCAATTATGCAATAGCGAAGCATTGCCGGGTGCACTATTTAATATTATAAATGTGAATGTTTGTCTGTTTGTTTGTTTGTGGCTCAATCACGTCTAAACGGCAAAACCGATTTCAATAAAATTTGAAAGGCAGTTAGTATACTGTATGGAAATTACCGTAGGCTATATATTTTGTATATATTGGACCTTATGGGCGGAGTGGGAGATAAAATTTGATACACAGATAGTACTCAGCAACATGAATATGAATATGCGGACGAAATTTTAATTTTGGACCAGTGGGCGGAGTGGGCGTGGCAAAACATATTTTAAGATCTAGGAAGATAAAATTTGATACACAAATAGTGCTTGGCAACACGAATATGCGGACGAAATTTTAATATTGGAGACGTGGGCGGGGTAGGCGTGGCAAAACATATTGTTAGAGCTAGGAAGATAAAATTTGATACACAGATGGTACTCGGCAACACGAATATTAATATGCGGACGGAATTTTTATTTTGGACCATTGGGCGGAGTGGGCATGGCAAAATATATTTTTAGAGCTAGGGAGATACAATTTGATACACACGGGCAACATGAATATGCAGAATTTAATTTTGGGTCAGAGGGCGAAGGGTGTGTGGCAAAATATATTTTTAGAGCTAGGAAGATAAAATTTGATACACGGCAGCACGAATATGAATATGCCGACGAAATTTTAATTTTGGACCAGTGGGTGGATTGGGCGTGGCAAAAAAATATTTTTAGAGATACAATTTGATACACCAATAGTGCTCGGCAACATGAATATGAATATGCAGACGGAATTTTAATTTTGTGTCAGTGGGCGGAGGCGGTGTGGCAATACAGTATTTTAGCCCTAGAGAAATAAAATTTGGTACATAGATAGTACTCGGCTACACGAATATGACGAAATTACAATTTTGGGTCAGTGGGCGGATGGGGTGTGTCCAAACTGTATTGTTAAACCCAGAAATATACAATTTGGTACATAGATAGTACTCGGCACTTCAGGTTCAAATTTGCAGACGAATTTTTTATTCTCAATCAGTGGCCGAAGAGGACGTGGCAAAACTGTATTTTAGCCCTAAAACGATAATATTTTATATACAGATATTATATTGTACCAAAAAGTACAATTTATTGTTACAAAAAAATACATTTATTGTACTAAGAAGTACAGGTTATTGTAATAAAAATTCTGGCAATGGTGTCAGGTAAATATATCGACAAAATATTAATTTTCGGCCAGCGGGGATATGAAGGTGAACATTTTATTTCCGATCTGTGCGCAGAAGGGAAAGTGGGAAAATGTTTTAAGGAGTATATAAGGTAATATTTGTATAAAGATAGTACTTGGCGCTACAGTACAGATACGCATTTGCTGACGGATGTTTAATTACCTGTTAGTGAGACGTGGTTAGTTTGATCAGGTTAAGGAGTAACTTGGGTAACGAGTTGTTTAAAGAGCGTACAGGACCGACGCTTAGGCTTAGCGCTTAAGAAGCCGTGCCAGACCTTTTATAAGCTTTCATCCACTAGTAACTTATAAATTTCAAAATGTATTTTTTAAAAGGTATTCTTAATAATTTCTAAAAGTCTGATTCCTCCTTTACAAATGTCTAGAATATTTCGTTTTGTCTACTATTACAAGATAAATTAACTGACCAAATTTAAATATCCGTTTAGAAGTTATGGGAAAAATATAAATTTTCCACAAATTTTAAACTGTATTGTTTGTTAGTCTTAGTCGATGGTATTGATTATATATCACAATTTACGTTAGTGTATCAAATGATACATCAAATTCGGCTAACGATCAGAAAAGTATTTTTACTGTTTGATATTTTTGGTCAAATTCAGTGTGTCACGCACTAAAAATGGGTAATTTTGTATGGGAGGTATTAGATAGAAGGTACCTCTGTATGAACTTTGTACGTTGTACTTTGTCTTTTTTTTACGAAATCGAATTTTTTACTTATTCTCGTAAAAATACATGTTTCGTACCAAAAATATTGATTTAAGGTTAGCAAATAAAGAATTTATAGACATTTAAAAAAAGCAATAACTAAAAAATTACATCGCTCCGAGTTTATTTAGTATTTTTTCCTCTTCTTAAGAAGTATACAAAAATTGAGAGGAGACTTTTTAATTTTAAGCCATCTATATGTATATATAGCCATATCTAAAACTCTTACTAAAAGGTATTACAAATGGAGAAACTAGCTGACATTCCCCAATTGTCTTCATAAAAATGAAATTAAGTCAAAAATGTTGCAATGTTTTCAGTCTACACATGTATGGATATTTTCAACAAACAATTTAGAATCTTAATTTTAGATACATATATGTTTTTTTATAATACTTTTCATCTTTGATTGCATTAAATTTTTTTTCCAAAAATCGTTACTTTTGAAGTACCTTACTTGCCATTACTGTGAGGTTATAGACACAACAAATTTATCCTGATCTGCCTTCATTAATAACTACATCTAATACTTAGCGGTAAAAATTAATTTTTCTCTCTTCTTAGCATCATGCAAATCTTAATTTTTTGCTTAAATACAGGGTGCCAAATTCCCAATGGTAAATAACACTAAAGTGCCAATTTAAAGATTTAAGATTTTCTAGTGTATTTATTCCTGGGGGCAAGACAAGTGGGCTAGGTGACAAAAGGTGCTAGGCTCAAACGGTGCCCTGCGCTTTGTTATACAAAAATAAATAAAAACAAGGATAATAAATGAGTTTTATACGTTCGGCTCGTATGAAATACATTACACGCAATATGGAAATTCATACAAGTTTCGTGTTGTAGCGAGTTACCTTTCGTGGAGTTGGGGGTTACTTTTACATTTGTGTTTCCATATTTTCAAAGTCACCAAAGTGGCGCAAAGTGTCGATGGTGCGGGAAGTGACAAAGAAGTGGTAAGGTGCTACATACATTAAGGTTACACATCATTTTCCTATATCCTCGTGTATACGTTGTACCCGTACACATTATCCGCCCGCCACACTCACGGATAGTAACCAGCGGTGTCAACTGTGTGTCGCGTTTCTATGCGATTATGATAATGATCTATTCGATCCTGTCGTTATTGCATGGGTGTATGTGTATCCTGCTGCCATTTCGTGGAGGCGGTTTACGAGTATAAGGAAACTTGGACACAGTAGCTGTATCGCTCATGATTTGCGGACACAAACTGACAAACTACACGGTCTAATGGTTTTTTGGGGTATGGGAAACGTATAGGCATTAGTCGAACATTAACGCATACCACCTGTGTGTTTGTTTTTATGTATATTTGAATGTAATTATAATTAAGCTCCGAATGTATGTGTTTGCCTATCCTGAAATCATTCCAGTCCAGTTAATGACCAGATGGCAATTACAGTTCTTGGGAATATCCAAAGTAAACAATATGTCTATTATTTTCATTTCGTCAGGATTGATGACGGAAGATTGGGTAGCCGCAAATAATAACGTTCATAATTTATATTCTAGAAATGAAAATAGAATCAGATGTAGAGATAATCGTCTTTGAACTGAGGGAGAGAGAGAGAGAGAGAGAGAGAGATATCTTGATGGATTGTTCTTTATAGAACGTTCGTTTAAATATTATTTATTTATTATTGTACTAATACGTCTACTTATCTCATCCCACTCATTTTTCGCCTGAACACTGTTACATACACCCACACCTTTTTTCAAGTCGCTCAGGATAATTGTACCCCGATACCCCATTTCTGTTAATGGAGTCGTGTGGGCCACAGCCCTTGAAGTTATCTTGCCCATTTTTCTTTAGAAACCTTCAAATTATCTCAACTTACAAATAAACACAACTTCGAATAACTTTTTCTGAAACTTTAATTACTTCCGAGTATACAAAGATTTTATAAGCACAAAAAAATCTAATATTAGTTCCATTGCAAAATTGACAATATGTATTGTAAATAATACAATAGGACTCAAACAAACAAGACTCTCCCAACCTTAGCAGTTCAGATGTAGGATAGTTAGTACTTACTTTTACATGCAGGTGCTACTTCCACCTTTATGATACCTCCCATTTTGAGTCGGACAATATTAACAAAGGCGTACGTATCAATTGAGAAATCTGTCGCTGTAGTACTGCGTAAGTATGGCAGTAAATATTAACATTGTGCAGGGTTTTCCAGACTCTCACTGTTATAGTAATACATACAATGTTGCTATATAAGATATGAGAGGTTCCAATCATACTTTTTCAACCATGCCGAGTTTCTTTACACATATAATGGAAATCGTAAAGAATTTTAAGAATCTCACTGTGATAGCTCATAAGTGAGGAAAGATAAAAAAAAACGGTTTTTGGCCCGTAAGTCTACATTTTGAGCTTGTCAGGAAAAATTGGTATACAGGGTCATGTTGCTCTCGACCAGCCCTACAACATACACTATGTCACCCCCCAAGTTTCAAAAGACTGTCAAATCAAAGTGTTATTATTTCCAGTACATCCTATTTTTACACGTTTTTTGGCAAATAACACGACAACATTAATTTTTATTTCTTTAAATTATAAATTGATTATAATCTATCGGCCTTATTCATAAAAAATTTTAAAGTGGAAATGAAGCGTTCTCTAGCTAAAGTATTCTTTTGCTCTAAAAAAACCTTTAATAAGAAATTGTATTCATAAACGTTTGTTATCAGTCCTTTAGCCTAATGTGTTCCGGTGGCAACGCCGACTGTTATTGGTCGTTAGTGATGTATAAAAAAAGCTTTTTAATCGGATACCAAACATGTACTGTACACTTATATTAACTATGAACATTATTGTAGCTCAATTTTTCATTGACTACGATTCTCATGACGATAAGAAATATGTTAAAGTAAAAATTGTATTAAAAAATTTTATTTTCTTTTCCTTATGTTGAAATAATATTCAGATACCGATTACATTTTTTCCTTGTTTTGATTGTTTATACATCACGAATACTATTTCTTTATTTACAAATTATTTTTGACGAATTTTGGAGAAATATTTTTAAAAATTATATTCATGAATGAAAAGTGTCTATTTAGATACTTTTCTATGTGCGCAATGATAAGGAAGAAAATTTTCTACAAACTGAATACATGCAAGAACTCTTTCCAATAGAAAAAATACCTGAAAATAAAGATCTCAAATTCATGAATATAGAATAAATTGTACAAACGTCAAGTTATAGCATGCTTAAAGTGGAGACAACCCTACTTTAACTTATTGAAGATGTAAATCGTTTATGAATATTGTTTTCTCGAAATTTGCATAAAAATGCTTTATAAACCTCTTATAAGTTTTTATGAATAAGGCCGATAGTCTTTAAAACCATCCAACCGATGTGCAAAAAATCGGTTTCATTGGAAAGGCAATCTTCCGAGGATGGTTATAGGCTATTTGAACAATGCTTAAGACATATTAGGCCCATTCATGAAGTCGATTTTAGACTTTTCCCATACAAAAATATTCTGAAATTTTACAATCTATATATATAAAAATGAAATGGTCCACGTATGTCATACCATCTCTAGAGAACGGCTGGAACGATTTGGCTGATTTTTTTTTATTCGATTCAAAATTTTCCGTAGATTGTTTGTGTTAAAAAAAATCAAATCCAGGTGGCGCTAGGGTGGATTTATATCGAAAATTTGAATGCATGTACCAATTCAACTGAAATTTAGAATGGATATTCGTTTGATCATGAGAAAACATTTTATGTACAAATGGACCCTGTAGGTGGCGCTGGGGTCGGTTTACAATCAAAATTTTAACGAATGGGTTAATTTAACTGAAATTCAAAATCTATATTTGTTTGATCATTAGAAAAAATCGTATGTACAAATGGACCCGGTAGATGGCGCTAGGGTGGATTTATATCGAAAATTTGAATGCATGTACCAATTTAACTGCAATTTAGTATTTATGTTTGTGGAACCTTGAATAAATTGACCCGATAGGTGTCGCTATGGTGGAATTATAATGAATATTTTAATAAATTAAACAATTTGACTGAAATTTAGAATGTATATTTATTTTATTATGAGAATTTTTTTTTGTGTATATGGACCCGCAGTTGATTTGGCTGGGGTTGAATTATTTCAAGAATTTATATCGATTGTCCGATTTTACTTAAACTTAAAATATATGATTTTTTGGCATGAGAAAATTTTGAATGTATGTTTGGAACCTGTTGGCTGTGTTTAGCTTATGGTACACTTGATATTTGGAATGTCATTTATTCACTTTTTTAACATCATAGTTATATAAAAAAGATGTATATTTTAATGTCACCACTAATTGTAAAAACGGTTGACCCAATTTGTCCCAAAATTTCATTGAAAGTAGTAAGTAAGTAGTAGGCTTAAAGAAGAATGACTAACTTTTATAATGGCGCACTTCCTACAGAATTATAGAGCTTCACAAAGTGGTTTTTCCCATTTCGAAATTTTAGGGGACAATAACGAAAATAGGAATAACTGTTGATATCACCCAGAGCATACGGTTAATGGGGTTACTGAGCCTAATGAATGCATTTTTGAAATTTGTACTATTTAGGATAAAAAGGTACAATCACCCAGTACACCAATGCAGAAAGTTATATGTCAGTCAATCGGCTTAAAAATGTGCTTTTAGAATATATGCCTATCAATAAGTAAGTTTTCATCATATCATGGACGACACTGCTGATCCGTTTTAGCAATTCATATAATAATCTTTAAGATATATGAATAACAGAATTTGTCCGGGAAAACCTCGCCCTTTAAATTTAAATATTTTAAAGGTCAAAAAATAAACCAATCGTTTTTAGATTTCAACTACACTCAACATATTTTACAAAAATTTGGAGGCAGGACGAAGTCTGCCGGGCCAGCTAGTTTTGAATATTTAAATTTCAGTTTACAACAAAACCTAATAGGTTTACATATATGTATGTATACTCTGTATATCAAAATAAAATTGTGTTTGTTTGTACCTTATAGGAAGCCACATCATTCAACCGTTCTTTTTGAGGTATACCCCACCCATTCGCCCCTGAATTTTATTAGTATGAGTGGTCCCGACCATAGATTCCAATTTTTGAGAATGCTTTATCTGTAGGACTTATCCGAATGACGATGAAATTCGGTATGATTTATTTTAAAATCAGAACACATATTGCAAAGAAAATGGGTCGGATTAATGATAAAGTGTGGACTTGATACCGTTGATTTCGACAAAAGTTCGGAGACGAAACAAAATCGGATTGGTCATACTTTATTTTTTGTTGTGGCAACTATTTGGATGTGGCCCACCCATTCCAGCCTATTAACAAAAATGAAATATCCGGCGTCCTATTTCAACAATTGACTTTAAATAAGGTGTAGATGCATTATGATCAGGTCAAAAGCTAGTGGAATTGGATTGTTATGCGTGGCCCGCCTATAAGAGCTAATTTATTAAACTGCGGTATCTGAATTACTAGATTAGAAAGCATGGCCTAGCCCATACGACCTCATTTTTAAAAGTAAATTTGTTACAGTACGATATCTGTAGAACTATTGTGCGATTAGTAATGAAATTTGGTATGGATTCAATTAGGATCAGTATACGTAACCAAAAAATATAAGAGAATCGATGTATGTATTCCAATGATACACGTGATTGCCGTTTGATTTAAAATGATCACCGTTTCCAGTTCGGTTAGAATTTGCGATGACAATCAATTAAGCTGATGGACAGTCTATTTAAGTTTGCGGATTGAATTTGGAAAAGTGAAGAAATTTCCACAGGTTAACATATCGTCGTTCCGAAGTTATCTTCACGTATCTCCAGAAAATCTTTTTGTGAGAAATTGGTTCTAAAGTTTCAAAACTTAATACAAAAAAAGTTGTGTGAAAAAAGTATTCCAATATTTTTGTCAGAAGTAGTGCTTGAAATTCTACATATATTAGTGTAAAATTCTACATATATTTGTTGTATACGCCACTTTTTGGGAAATATTTATTTTTTTATGGCACATACGTGAAAATAACATGAAAACCCGCGTTCATATGTTTTAACTCCGAAATTATCTTCACGTATATCCACTATACATTCAGTAAGTTGCAAGTAGGCAATTGATCAATAACAACGTGAAACATTTGCGCATTCTGTACAACGTGGTACTAAATTTTACCGAAATGGGTTATAAAGTCATTAGAATAGAAATATAAATGTATCGTCACCTGGAATGTAAAAAAAGCGAGACCCTCATTTTCATAATTTTAGAGGAGAAGCAAAAAACTTTATAACATGAAAAGTATTATGTTTTTGGACACGAATTACTCACGGATTCGCTTAAGGTCAACAATATATTACAATATTTTTTTTTAGAATTTCTAAAGTTATGTTTGTTAGTCTTTTTTGATTGTTTATGCAATAAAACCGTTATTTTTGGAACTTTGACAGGACGTGTAGAATCGCCTAGTATGCCATATTCAATCCAAAAAAGAATTTTTATTTTTTTGAATTTATGGTTTTTGCATTTCCATTGATGGTATGTCGAATTGTTAATTGTTTGTTTCGAAAAATTTTATTGATAACACACTGCTAGAGTATGGAAAAAAATTAAGGAAATTGTAGGAGTGACATGTTGTAAGTGTGATTAAGAACAACATGTATCTGTAACCCATATTTCGATAACACCCTCAAAAACCTGAATTACGGGTAAAAACCCGGTCTCCACTTCAGGGCTTATAACTCAGTCAATTTTTAACCGTGTTTAGTTGCTTTAATGGTCTGAAAAGAAGAAGAGACTACTGTCTTTCAAACGATGTATATATTTAAATAAATAACTTGTCAGATATGTCTGTGTTTGCCTTGAAACCGCAAACTTGTAGGATTTGAAAGTGACGTTCTTCGAAAAACTTCAATAACCTTAACCACTGTGTAAACAATTTTATGGGCAAATATGCGTTGAACTCGTAAATGAATGCAATTTCTTAATAAAATAATTAACATTAGAGAATCCTAATAAAATATAGGATAAAAACTTCTTCTAACTTAAAAAATAGTGAAAAATCCAACAAGTTTGCGGTATCAGGGCAAAAACAGACATATATGACAAGTTATCTATATAAATATATGTATTGTTGCAAAGGCCGAGTCTTTTCTTTCCAAAACCATTAAAAAATCTAACTTTGGTTAGGAATTGACTGAGTTATAAGCCTTCAAGTGAGGAAAGTAATGAAGAGTCGGTATTTTTTCCCGTAAGTCAGGATTTTTGTAGTTTAGGGAACTTTGGTATACAGGTTATTGTTGTACTCGATATGACATACAACATGCACCAGTTTACGTTCTAAGTTCTCATTGACTGTAGCACGGTGTAATTTATTTTTCAAAATATGTCACATTTTTCTGGCACATACGTGAAGATAACTTATTTTTTTATAATTCGAAATTTTCATATATTTTTTATTGTACATCCACAACAATGGTTCATACGGCATCATAACGCAAAAATTTTTTCCCAAAAGTGGATATACAACAAAACGGCTGCTCAATATCTCAGAAACTATAAGAGGTAAGGACCTGGTTATTAAACAGATCGATAGATCTAACAAATTTATCCAAGGAAATGATCTTATCTCAATTTTTTTTGATTTTGTGCTATACGTGAAGATAACTTCGGAACGACGATATGTAAACTACTTTGGTTCCCTCATACCAGTTGTTTTTTCAAAAGAATTGCAATAAATTTCTGGCATTTACTTTTTGTTAATGTTGGATGAAAATATAAAAAAAACCCACCCGATTATTTATTATATCCAAAAAAAAAGTTACATTTAAGTCAATACTTCTTTAGGCAGAACGAAGTCTGCACGGTCAGCTAGTATGTAAAATAAAATAAAGACTTGTACACTTGTTTTACAAAATTATTAATTTTTGTAAGCTTTTTAAAACGCTTGTTTAACTTGGATCCTGAAATACAAAAGGTATTCAAATGTTTAAGTAGAGTATCTCGTGTTTCTGTAAGGTGTTTTCTGGCTGATATGTTTTCACAATTTATGTAACTCAATCTGAACATTGCACAGTGGTCGATTCGACCTCGTTGTTTTTATGTCCAAATTTTATTAAAATCTGGTTTTGAATTGCTAGATTAATTTTAAAGTCGATTATCATTTAAAGGGTATTGTGACTAAAAAACAGCCTTAATATTAATAATTTTAAAACTGCTATAAAAAAACGAATACGCAAAGTTTTTTAGCTTTTTTTTATTTCAAAGAGTATCTATCGTTATATGTTTAAACAACACCCCTTAACCTTTTTATAATTTTGTATTACATATTATTTTATATGAAATTATTCAATATTTGTATTGTTTAAAAGTAATCTTGTAAACAAATTTTTAACATATAAATTAAAAACAAGTTTCGTACATTTTCTCAAGTTTTTGTTAACATGGGGTTAATGTTAGTGCCTGGGTACGGTAGGAGAGGAGGGGGGTATGAATCATTAACCACTCCCATTTTATCATTAAATAGTGTTAGTTCAAGATCATTTAAATTTTGCACCGGGTATTATATCGACTAAAATAATAAAAAAAACGAATTTCATCAAAAGCAGCCACGCCCTACGCTTAAACAAATCAAATCGAATTTGTGCATAAAATCAAATTTTTGGCACACAATTTATCTAATCCAAGGAAAAGTGTAAAATTTAAAAAAAAAATTCTGCAATAAACAAAAGATGCGTGCAAAGTTTCATCCAAATCGGCCACGCCCTCGGCTGACCGCCCATACAACCCAATATGGGTTTATGCCCAAAATTGTTTCTGTTCGGAAAATTTCTAATAATTTTTTTTTTCAATTTATTTTTTTATATTTTTTTCCGTTGAAAATCAAAAAAAATTGCATTTTAGAAATGATATCTTTTGAAACTTTGAAGTCCCTTTAAGGGACATATAGTTTCAGATGAATAATTAAGGGATAACGGAAGTTAACAATTTATCATCTTATCATAAGTCAGTTTTAAATAAATCTGTTTTTGGCCTGTTAAAATGATGTATTATATAAAACTATATTACATACTATAATAAAATATCATACGGTGTACCCTTATAATTGTGGGGTTTCGGGAGGGGCTTAGGTACGACCAATGTCTGTTATTACTAACTATATTTTTTATAGAATTTTGGAAAAAATTTCACAATAATATCTCCACTAGAAGTATTTTTGGCCGCTCGCTCCATACAAGATCGACCACTGTGCATTGGGAGAAAATCAAAGCAATTGAGCTGAGCGCAAGATGTTTTTGTTCGGCAGTGATATAACAGATAGAGAATACTAGGATGTTTGTGATCTTCAATATGTTTAATTGTTGAAAGATGTGAGAAGGGGGTTTACTGTTCACTTTGTTCCGTTCTGATTACTGATTTGTTTCATCTTCTTAATAATTTTTGTTGCCAAAACTTCTGAAAAATGGGTTTCTCGGACAGTCCTATTGTTGGCAAACATTTATGATTGATTGATAAATGATTGAGTTGCATTTCAGAAGATTTCTCAAACTAACGGACTGTTACTTTTATACCCATCACCCTTAGGGATGAGGGTATATATCATTTGATACGAAAAAACGGATTAAAGAACTTTTTAAGTCGTTTGAGCTTTATCCGTCTGTCTGGCTAGTGAGCAGAATAACTCGAGTAAACCTTAACGGATCGGTATGAAAATTTACCAGTATTAATATTTTTCAAAACGAACTAATTGGATTGTAAATGGGCAGATAGCCCTACCCCTTCTGGTACCTCCCATGCAATATTACCTATTTTCGGATAATTAATATTTCTTTCATAATTTCCTAACGGACTACCGGAGGGAATTTGAATTTGGTCAGTTTATTTATCTTGAAAAAGTAGACAAACCCTCAGAAAACCAAAACCTTTGCCACACCCCTTTTGGTACCTCCCATACAAATGACCGAATTAATCTTCATAGTATTACATACATTACTTTTTTTGTAAGTACACTGAATTCACTCAAACTTTGCCTAAGGTGTTCGCTTAGGGAAATTGGACTGAGAAATGAATATGAACTATATCAGTTTATCTCTTTTGGTACCTCCCATACAAAATTACCTATTGTTGGAAAGTTAATATTTGACCCATAACTTCCAAACGGACCCTTGGGGGTCAGTCTGTTTACTTGACTCAAATTTCTGTACTGGTTTGGTTTAACATGCTTACAGCAGAATCTCTTTCCTATTTAAAGGAAATTTACCATCATGTCTCACAATGTTTGGATCTACTACAGTTCTCTCACAAACGTGCATCTCAAAGACTACTTTGATTTCAGAGCCAACAAGCTTTGTTCCAGATTTTCGTAAACTGGCTCAATGTCATAAAACTCATTAGATGTTAGCATGCCGCGATTCAGCTATTTTAAAAATTGGAATGCAAAAAAGAAACTAAATACCATAAATAAATACAAGTGCTAAAGAGGCAACTAACATCTAAACGTAGGAGCAAAATTAAAAGAGTGCCGCGAAGTTTTTTTTAAAAATCAAATTTGGTCCGCCAACAAAACTAATTGGAAAGCCCTGTGACGGGAAGGCTTTATACATTCGATTTGCACCCACTGTAAAGAGAGCTTGTAGAGTAATGAAACTTAAAACAAAGCATTTTGTTAACGTAAACTTCAAACTGCAAGTGTAACGTCATATTTTTCAAACTAAACTCACACAAAACTAATCGGTATTTTGGAACAGAGGAATTTTATATTCTCCCATACATTGAGGGTCCACCTTTATATACATAGCTGATGATATACAAGAGTGCATAAATTCGTCACAAAGAGGATCTGATGATGAACTCGTCATGGAGTTCGAAACGCGTCCTCTCAGTGAGTGACAATGAATTCCCTATAATATTGGCATTGGCAATTGTTTAGCTAAATTTAACAAATTTAATAAAAGATATCAAGGTTCATCAAAATAAACCACGTCCACGTCACTGTATATATACCGCTCAAAGTTATTTAATATAAAGAACGACGTCATTCTCATTTGATTAAAACTTTTGATTTCATAAAAGTTCTATGTGTTCATTGGAAATTTGCAACTGCTATAGAGAACTATTTTTGGTACATATAACATCAGTAGTTGTGTTGGTAAATAAGCAACATTACATAGAAAACTGCGTTATAGAAATGTAAAAAGGTTTGAAATGCATTAGGAAAATGTAGTGTTTTTGACAAAACTTCGTTTTAGAGAGAACTTAGCTATAGAGAAGTTCGTTATGGAGAAGTTCGACTGTAAAAGAAAAAAATCTTTCAAATAGTAAAAGTAGAAATATTTTGACTGAACATACCAGTTATTATAACAAAAAACTGATCAATTGTTTTTCGCCAAATCTTTACATAACTTTGACTAATTTTTTCGCAACCAAAATTTTAATTTTTTGGGCACAACTATTGCGATTTGTTCATTTTGAGACATTTCCTTTCAAAACCGCAGAATAGAGTTTTAAATTTCAGTAGTCAAAAGATTGGGTTTTTGTACTCGTAATCCTACTGGGTTGTGAGAAAGTTGACAACAATAACTTTGCAGTGGTAGACTATTTTATTTACCTTGGTTCTGTATTAATTAATCCTTGTTTTTTTGCAGGTTTTTTTTAAATCGTTTTAAAGTATTTGCTTTTCTATTAACCTTAATTGATATTAACAATTCTTTTATAGACAGACATGAACAACTACTTCAATTTGTGTTTGATTATGAGCTCTGTTTAGAATAGTAGTGTTTCCAAAGCAATTTTTTGCAGTGACGATACAAAATTTATTGAAAATTTAAAATTCTGGGAAAGCCGTTTTGATAGTGTATTACTTATGTCACACCATATAAAAAAATGTGTGTCATAGTTGACTGAAATTGGAAAATGTGCCCTCATTGTTTCGTTGGATGCAATGAAAATACGATTTCTTCAGAATGACTTAAGTTTTTTTTGCTGAGCACTTGTTATATTTATGACACATCCTAGATAATTATGTAAATTGCCTGCAGTGTATAACTACAAGTGTTTTGGAGTAATAGTAACGTACATACTTATGTATAAACATTAGTGTGGCCTTTATTTTTTTTTATTGTTGTTATACCATCAACCTTTGGGGTATTGAGGTGAGCAGGATAACTCGTCTATATCGACTGACTCCTTCCGATACCACCCATATAAAATGATCCATTTTTAGAAAATTATTATTTCTTCCATTACTTCCACACGGACAACTAGAGGATATTTGAATTTGATCAGTGCAATTATTTTCGAATAGTAAACAATAGTAGTACCTCCCACACAAATGACCAAATTCACCGTCGTAGTTTTACATAAATTTTGTTTTTTTGTAAGTACCATGAAATTGGACATATTCTGAGTTTATTGAATTTGACACAGGAGTTAATATGGACTATATCGGCCGACCCCTTCTCGTACCTAATATTTCACACCACAACTTTCGAACTGCAGGATATTTGAATTTTGTCAGTTAAATTATTTTGTAAATAAAAATTGTTTAATTGTTTGCAGAAGGTAAACGTCATGAACTTGTGGTATGATGGTTAGAACTCGCTAATACCCTGCGGGTTGTCTATGGGTCGATTATTGCCTCCAGTCATCTACACTGTTTGTTTCATTGCTGGCCCCCTTGATGTTGTAAGTACACTGAATTTAGACCCAGGAATAAATATGGATTATAGTGTGCACCTCCCATACAAAGTTCTTCAGTTAATCCTACCAGATGGTGGCACGTCGCCAACCACTTGGTCCTTTTAACGAAGTTTGGGCCTCCTTGCTCTTCCGCGTCCTTCAGGTTCGCCAACAAACACCGCAGGGGCATTTACATCCATCCTGGCAACATGTCATACATCGTAGTCGTTGGATATAAAATTAATTAGCACCTGGTATAGCTGTTCTTAGTATCCCGAGGTAGGGTGGTGTTACTAAAGTGGTGCTGAAGTCCGTAAAAACATCTATTGGCGAGCACTATTCTCCGCTTGATTTCTTGGTTTACACTATTTTTCTTATTGACGGAAGATCCGAGGTAGGTAAACTCACTAACTACCTCAAAACAATAACTGTCAACGTTCACGGTGCGTCCCCATCGAGAGGACTCTTGGTTCGTAGAAATCATTATTTTTGTTTGGTCCTCGTTGACCGCTAAACCCATTTTTGCTGACTTCTTTTCTAGTGATGAGAAAACTGCTGATTTCGCAGATTTCGGCCAATGATGTCTATATCATCGGCATAGACTAGTGGCATGTGGCTCTTGTGGAATATGGTGACAGACAGACATGTTGATCCCAGCCTTTCTCATCACCTTCCCAATAAGCATACAAAATAGTGTACAGGACAAGCTATCGCCTTGCCTGAGACATATTTCCTTGTTAAATGGTTCAGAGTCGCCCTTATCAATCTTAACCGAGGGTTTGGTGTTTCCCAAGGTACATGTGCAAAGTCGAATCAGCTTTGCAGGAATACCAAACACAGACATGGCTTCGTATAGGCTATTCCTTATCGGAGAGTCGAAGGCGGCTTTGTTGTCGGCAAAGAGGTGGTAGGTGTCGATCTGCTTTTCATGAGTTTTTCCCAGGATTTGTCGTAGAGTGAGTATTTGATCCGTCGTAGATTTACCAGGTCTAGAGCCGCACTGATATGGTACAATTAGTTTTTCTATAATTGGTCTAATGCCAATTCACACAATATGCTCGAAAGGACCTTGTACGCAATTGGTATTTGGCTTATTCCACAGTAGTTCTTACATTCACTACGATGTCCTTTCTTGTATATGGGACAGAACAGACTGAGACTCCAAACTCCGGGCATGATCTCTCTAGCTAGATGTTCTCCATGAGCTGATTTATGCATCTAAACAGCTCCTACCCGTCTGCCTTAAACAATTCAGCAGGGAGACCATCGGCTCCAGCCGCTTTTTTAAGGTGGGATATTGCCACACGTATATCGAATGGGCTCGGAGGTGGACAGTTAATACCATCGTCATGGATTGGAGCGTGTTCTTCTGGAGTGGTTTCCGTATACAGTTATTTTCTGAAATAATCTTCCAGGAGGGCTAACCTGTTCCACGGATTCTCACCTTAACTCTCTGGTGGAATTTTCGGGCTTCCCCTCTACTTCGGAGCAACTCTATGCACTCATCCTGTCTCTTCTTCAGCTCCTTTTTTCGTTTAAAAAGACAAGTTGCCTCTCGTCTCTTCTTCCTGTGCCGTTTACGAACAGCTCGCGTTGCCATTGGCTGCAGTTTCGCCCTGTATGCAGCATCTATCTCTCTCGTGGCATTGCGACATTCATCATCGTCGGCTTTGAGCATCCAAGTACGCTTCTCGCAGTCCGTTGTATGGAGTGGGGTATATATTAGGGATGTAACGAATGTGCTTTAGCGAATGCGAATGCGAATGCGAATATTGGAATATTTTTTTTGCAAAAGCGAATGCGAATGCGAATACTTGCTTTTGGTTTTTGCGAATGCGAATGCGAAAGCGAATATTCCAAAATTGTTTAGCGAATGTCAAAAAATGGTTTACATAAACGAATCATTTAGTTTCATTCCTTTTGTCTGCCTTTTTAAATAAAAATATGTATTCCAGTTAAGTAGTTAAACATAAAATATTTCTTTCAAAGTAAAAGAAAAACAAGAATATATATAATTCTCAGAAATTCAGTCTTTAAGGTAACTAAACAATACTTTTATTTACTTTCGAAAACTTTGACGTATTCAGTATTCAAAGTTTAGTAGAGCCAAGTTGTATTTAACAAAAAGAAGCTTCGCTGCCTTTTCGCTATGCAATCTAGTTCTTAGTGGATCATAGATAAGTCCGGCTCCACTTAACTACTGATCGCTGGGGACACTTCCCGGAGGCGTAGCTAAGAACTGGCGTGCCAAAGGTACAAACTTTTGGTATTTCGAGCTGTATCGTTTCCATTACAATATAGGATCTTCTGAAATATGATTTTTTTTTCTCTTTATTGTATTCAGCTAACAATTTTTTTGAGAGACTGAAAACGTGACCCCTTGAATGTCGGCCTCAGTCTCATTATTACTTGTATTTAAGAAATTTTTTTGCGAATGCGAAAGCGAATGCGAATATTGAAATATATATTTATACGAATGCGAATGCGAAAGCGAATGTACAAAATGATGCGAATAATTCGCATTCGCATATGCGAATGCGAACGTTCGTTACATCCCTAGTATATATTGCCACTGCGAGGTTATATTATCAGGGGTTAGAGCATTACGTAGCAGTTGAGTTAGGTGATTGGAGTAGTCAACCGCTACCTCTGTGGTCCGCAGTTTACCGATGTCCAGCTTTCGTAGGCAAACCCTGAGAAAATCAAACAATTTGACACACCCATTTTGGAAACGCCCTTACAATTGACATAAATTGCCCATGCATAAATTACATGCATACATTTTATTGCAAGTACACTGAATTTAGTCAGATTTTGCAAAAGGTTAGAGTTTATTGAACGTTGATTAAAGGAAAAATCTAAAAATTTTGTATTCAAATGTAAAACTAAAGAAACCAGGAGGTTTACGATTAATTTTAAGATTTTTCTTTGAGTAAATAAGAGATTTTTCCCTTAGTACATAGTTGGTACCCTATAAGACTCTTTTGTTAACCCGCTACAAAATGACCAAATGCCCACCAATAAAATTGAGTTTTTCTTCGATGGGGGCAGGACATTTGTCACTTTTCAAAAGTTTCACATAATCATGGGCCACACTATTGGACACATACCTCTATTAGAAATACTTTTGTATTTCTTCCCCATCCTCCTAATTACACATGTAAATGAGTGGGTTTGGGAGTGAGGTGGTAAACAATCGATTTTGTTGTTGTTGTTGTTTAATATAAAGCCATTTAGAAAATGAACATGAATTTTTGATTTGTTTGTAGTTGTTGGCGCCCATGACCACTTAGTTGCTGAATAATTAAGGAAGTGTGCATGTAAACAATTACTTCAATCCCCACACGAAAACGATGTTTTAACAACTACGAGTATAACTGTAAACTGTAATAGCAGTTTCACTGACGCCGCCCAACTACCCAGCATTGCTGCAACCACGACTTTACGAACTTTAATAAATAGGACCAGCAAATACGGCAGCGGTACTGGCGACTCCTGTTGAAAATATTTGAAACGGCATACAACTAACGTATAATCAACGCCTGTCGCCGTCCTCACACCTGATGTAAAGCCATACATCAGGAATGGAAAATTATTTAGGGGTTATATGTAAAAATTAATTTATTTAAGTGTGGTGAGGAATGTTAAGATTATACCGATGACATACGAGCGAAGGCCCTGGAATGAAAACGAAGTTTCAACAATTTATACTTACAGGTGAGTAGATTTCAAAACATGCTCGCCCCATGCATGGCAAAAGGCTTAACTATTATTTGCTAGCTTCAAATTTTAAAATATTACATCTATATATATAAAAATAAGTTGCATTGTGTTAGAAATTGATGGTCTCTGGAATGCGTGAACCGATTTTGTTTCTGTAAACTTCATATGAAAGGTGACGTTAATACCAAGGTTTTTATAAACGGTCTTTGTATGTGTATTGGTTCTTGAGTTATAGCGAACACTGCATTCATTTCGAAACATGTATATGTGTGTGTGTGTGTGTGGGGATGTGTGTATTGTTGAAACGTATGGGCTCGAAAACGGCTGGACCGATTTTGATGAAATTGTCAGGGAATCTTCCGAATAACCTCGCAAGTAACATAGGCTAAACATTGTTTGAATTATTCCACATTTAGGGGGTGAAAATAGCAAAAGGGATAAAAACTCCCCTCTCCTATATATATATGTTTGTATGATTGCAACGAATAGACTCGAAAACGGCTGTGCCGATTTTGATGAAATTTTCAGAGCATCTTCAGAATAACCCCGCGGATAACATAGGCAATACATTGTTTGGAGTTTTCCACATTTAGGGAATAGAAATTGGCAATTCGTTGCTATTCCATTTTACTCAAACCATTCATTTAATTTATATACTTAGCTATTGTAAATCACATCTTCCGGGATCTATGAAATAAATTAAATATAAACACAGCACTAAAACCTTAAATATTTAAATACATTATGCACAGCAATGAGCTTTCTTATATGTTAACTTAACCGATATTTCAAACATCAAATCAAACAGCTAATATATACATGTAATACTGTAACGGACTTTTTCTCCAAGGCCGCTAGCTTTTGAGTGCATGCTATGACTGACATTTCATGATCAGCTGATCTATTTATATTCTCAACAAACATATGTGTCTCGATGTTTGCAGGCGGTTTTTCAATCTCGCGAATTAATAAAATTTCAATTACGTCAATCTATATATATCTATATATATAAAAAATTGTTGCAAGTGTGTTGTGACTTTATAGCTCAGGAACGGCTGGACCGATTTGCATAAATTTTTTTGTATGCGTTTGGGTGGCGCCCCGGTTGGTTTATATTTACAATTCGGTCGAATTGGACAAAGGGGCGTGGCACCGCCCATACAACTAGAAAATCAAAAGGGCTGTATCTCATGAACTATCAGAGGTATGAAGATGAGATTTGGTATATATGTTGTTGGAGCAGTATTAATTACAGCCAAGGTGGAAGTGGACGGTGCCACGCCCCCTTTTCAAAAATCGCTCTAACGGCTTTTCTAATAGACCGATTGAAACGAAAATTTTACCAAATGGTACTGTTGACCTGTTGATAGTCCCTGGCCATAATAAGTTGTGATTGGATATAGGGGCGTGGCACCGCTGATACAACTTGAAAATCAAAAGGGCTATATCTTATAAACTATCAGAGGTATGAAGATGAGATTTGGTATATATGTTGTTGGAGCAGTATTAATTACAGCCAGCGTGGAAGTGGGCTGTACCACACCCCTTTTAAAATAAACAGTTATAACTGTCAAAATTCCACAGTATATTGCAGTTCGCTTAGAGATATGAACAGTAAGGTGGGCCAGTTTTTTTATTCGCAAAAATTGTAACCAAATCTACGATGAATTGTTAGAAAATGTCACCAATAAACTTTGTGTGTTATATATATATCAATTATATTCCTATATTACAATTCCTAGCTCGCGCTGGGAAAGCTTAATTTTGTGCAGAAAACTTAAATTTTGATAGAAGTGTCTTAAAGCTGAAGTCTGTACGCTTTCAATAATCATGGGGCAACGAACGTCCCTTCTAAAAGAAGCGCAAAACGGAGTAAATAAACGAAAAATCCTTTTATCTTAAAAAAAGTATCAGCTAGGATTTTGATTCATGAGGATTTTTAATGTACAATTGAAACCCAACAAAACCCCATTTACCGTTTTTGTTGCCATTTTAGGTCAACCAATTCGTCATTCAGGAGAAGTGTGTGAAGTGTGATAGACTTTTATTGAGACTTTCTTTGAAAAATCACCATGTAAAGACTACACAAGAACAACGTTTACAAATCTTGCAAATTTATTTTCAAAATGCGCGTTCTGTTTGCCCTTTGTGAAGTTTATGGTGCATATACTCATCCATCTGAGCAGCTAATAGAAGCCATCGACGCTGTAGACGTAAGTGTGACAGGGGACTCGAATTTATCGAACCGACGCCGTTCTTAGCAACTCGGTCTCTGCAAATGCTGAGGAAAGATCTTGGCCTATATTCATATATCCAACTGGTAGAAGAACTAAAACCAGTGGACGATCAATTGATTTTTTTTATTTATCATGTCATTGCACTTTATTTGAAGGAGAAATGGTTCCAACACGACGGCGTAAAATGTCCTACAGCGCGTGAGATCATCACTTTGTAAAGCCAAACGTTGGTGACCGAATTATCTCATAGAGATCAATACAAAGATAGTTTTCGGAAATATTCTTGATCCATGTGAGGAGAAGACATGGCAAAAGAGGTTTTTATGGCTAAAGGCATGAAGCTTCAAACGAAATTTGCATTTTCGGTCAATAGGCGGAGAATGCATGTCAAAAGTGTTTTTTACGCCCAAAAAGATAGTTAGTATACAGACGGTTACGGCTACTACATTGAATTTTGATCTTTAACAGAATGTCTGTTTCCGATTTGTAAAAGATATGACTTTGCTGATGAACTTTTTACTATCGTCATAGAGCCTATGATATTTAGAATTTAAAACAATAACACTTAATTTGTTAACTTTCATGTTAAGGAGTTGCTTGAAATTAGTTACATAAGTTAATAAACTCAACATATCATTATCGAGCTTAAGTACAGTTTTCAAAGTACTTTGTAGACTTAAATGTGAAATATATTACAAGTTAAAATGCAATAGCGAAGCATTGCCGGGCCCACTAGTATTTTTATAAATTCAAAAACCAATTTCCCTTTTCTTTTCAAGTTGAGCCGATTAAACGCTTTAATTTTCCGACTCATTTCCACGGAAACTAAGACGATTGTGAAGACAGCTTTTAGAATTGCTTTTAATTGACATTATCTATCGATTGCTCACTCGATTCATAACAGTATTGTTATACACAATAAGGTGACCGCCGCTCAAATAAATGTAGATGGTCCCTAGGGTGTTCCTTATATTGGATTTTTTGGGAATTTCGTTAAAAAAAGGTATTATTAGCAATGTTGGACATCGAGCTCCACCTTCCATTTGTTATCTACAAAACTACGAATATGTTGTGAGAAATTTCGCATCGATAGTATGACGTTAGAGTGTGCCGCAAAGAGGTCAAAGTTCGATTTTTGTGTTGAAATCAGTTTATCGCCGCTGAATAATTTCCTGTTTTAGATAGATGAACTAGTAATATGCCGTTGAATAGCTAAAGTAGGGTTGCCAGACGGTCTTGATTTTTCTTGATTTATAAGAATTTTAATGCTCGTCAAGAATCAAGAAAAAATAAGTTTTGTCAAGATTTTTACAGACCAACCTAGAATGAACATAGTTTTGTAAAAATTATATTAGCAGTTCATAAAAATATTATTGTAAAAAGTTTTCTTTAAGTGTATTTGTTCGAAAATCTATTAACGTTTTATATAATTTAACAACATTAAACAGCCAATTTGAAGCAGAAGCTCGTATAAACAAATAACGAATTCACCTTCATAATTTTACATACATATCATTTTGTTAGTACACTAAATTCGAAACTTAGAAGCATCGCAGAGGAAAATATAGGATACGATCGTGAATCAGATAGGAAAATATGGATATCCGACAGCACATGGGATCTTATAAAGGAAAGAAATAGTCTCAAACAAAAGAAAAATTAAAATCCCAGTCTCAACCAAGAATATCAGCGCGTAGATAAAAATGTCAAAAAGGCTGCCGAAAAGACAAAAGGAAATACTTTGAGAATATGGCAACAGAAGCAGAGGACGCGGCGGGCGCCAAAAATATGCTACAACTTCACCGGATAATTGGCCGATTAACAGGCCAGAACGCAAACCGAAATCACGCAGTAAAGGATTCAAATGGTAATCTTCTGACCAATCCTACGGACCAAATCAGGAGGTGGAAAGAGAAGAAGAACATTTCTCAGAAATAAGCAACGTGAATACAACCATTTATCAACAAATGCCTTCGCATAATATGCCGAGTGTTCTGGCCAAAAACAATTTCAGATGCGGACCTATGGAGTACGACCAACGAGAAAAGCATAAGATGCCAAATAACAAGAAGGAAGTGGAGATGGATAGGCCATATTCTACGAAAACCAGAGGACAGCATCATCAGAACATCACTGGAATGGAACCCTCAAGGAAGCCGACGCCCTGGGCGGCCAAAAAACACTTGGCGCAGGACTTTTAATATGAATTAAGACACCAAGACCTCACTTTCGATGAAAATAAAACTATGTGCAACAATAGAAGTATTTGGAACAGAGGGCTTCTTTGTTCCCAAGCGGAATAAATAAAGGAAAAAAAAAATAATTTTATTAAAATAATAATTGAAATTGAAATATTTACAACTTATAACGTGAGTGTTTTTATTTGTCAAGATTTTTTTTCAAAATCAAGAAATTTTTTAGTGATTGTCAAGAATTTTACAATTTTGAATCTGGCAAGCCTAAGCTAAAGTGACGACCTATAAAAGCATATGTTTGAACTTACCATATCTTTTACAGATATCGAGATAATTGATGCAAAAGTGGGGGTATTTTGGAAGAAAAAATTAACAAAAATTTTTTTAAACTGCTTTACGAAGTAGATTATAGCGGACCACCATATATTTCCACAATTTAGCATATATCAAGTCAAAGTCTACAAAAAAGTATATGTGCATATTTTCAATATCTCTATCCGTTTCCGAGATATCAGGCTTTAAAACCCGTTATTTAGACATTCAATATAGCAAATACTAATGAGTCTAGATTTTGATCTGTAGTTCCATCCGAATGCTCATTGTGTCTACTTTCTAATGACACCAAAAACATTACCATCCAATGCCCCATTGAGGAGATATACGATTTTTAACACATATATATCACCAAATATGTATATTTTTCATCGGTTTGATCTATTAAATTTGAGTGCCAACAGTGGTTTTGTGATGAAAAGGCTTTAACAATATTCGTTGATGTAAACAAATAGTTTTTATATGTAGTATTTATATCCACAGACATACTATGTACTTCTAATAATATAAAAATTAACATATTGGAACCGAGTTCTGATAACCGGTTCAGAAAACCGGTTTTTCGAAAATACGGGTTTAACATCTATAACACAACTAAGATCGCCACAGGAATCTTATGGATAACATAAGTTGAAATATTTACATAACAATAATAGTACCAATAATTACACAAGGGAACAACGTATTTGTTGTTTAAGAACTGAATATTGTTTTAAAGGTAATTTGGGACGCTGAATCCAAATCTGCACTTGGTTTTTTTGTATCAGCTCGACTTTTCGCGATATACCGTTATGTCCATAACTAAGGCACGTCCACTACAAATATTTAAATAACTTGAAAACGGTTCACCATATTCAATTAAAAAAAAAAACTTAAACTCGTCAACAAAATTATCTTTAATCCGTGCCTACATTGTTTTTAATTTGGCTTAGTAGTTTCAGAGATATCGTTGTAGTTTTAAAAAAAAAAACAAAAAATTTACAAAAAAAAAAAATTTTTGTTTTTTAAAAATTCATAAAAAAAATTATTGCAACAAAAATCACAGTGTTTGTCTTAAAACATTTAGTTTAATATAGTGTGAATCAAATGAGCTTTATTTCATTAAAATATCTGCACAACTTTTGATTTTGTCAACAATTTACTGAGATAACTAAATTTACAAAAATCACGATTTCCATACAAAAATAACATTTATTAATATGTTTGTGAAAGTGTAACTCGAGCAAACCTTAACGGATCGTTATGAAAATTTATCAGTATTAATATTTTTCGAAACGAACTTATGGGATTGTAAATGGGTGGAATAGCCCCACCCCTTCTGGTACCTCCCACACAAAATTACCTATTTTTGGATAATTAATATATCTTCGAAAGCTGCCAAACAGACTACCGGAGGATATTGAAATTTGGTCAGTTTATTTATCTTGCAAAAGTAGACAAACCCTAGAAAAACCGAAAGCGTTGTCATACCCCTTCTGGTACCTCCCATACAAATGACCGAACTCACCCCAATAGTCTTACGTACATATCTTTTTTGTAAGTACACTGAATTCAGTCAAACTATGCGGAAGTTTTACGGTTATGAAAATATAAATCAGGAATGAATTTGCACTATATCGGATCACCCCTTCTGGTACCTCCCATACAAAATTACCTATTTTTGGAAAATTAATATTTCTTCCTTAACTTCCGAATTGAAACTTGCCGATTAATTAAATTTGGTCTGTTAATTAATATTGTAATAGGAGGCAAAACTAAAAATTAAACTATAAATAAATTTGCAAACTTATCATGATTTTTAAAAATACAAAATTTTAATTTTTTTTGGGTAAAAACAAAAAATTGCGAAAAATCTGTTATCACCGAATTTAGCATAACTCATTCAATTTTCAATCGATTATTATGTACATACATGTTTTAGAAAGCTATCTTAATATGATATTCAATAAAGTTAATAAAAATAACAATTTGCCCCCAACCGATTAACTTTCAGCGTGAAGAAAATTAAAATGTGTAATTTTTTTTTTTTTTTTAATAAAACAGCCGTTACTCAGTCATTTTTTTTTGTAATATTAAAAAATTTGATTTTTTTCAAAGGTAACAACGGTATCTTTAATAAAAAAATAAAATTTTAAAATCCGGCTTATGAAAAAAAATTATGATTTTTTGAACTATAATTTTTTGGAAAAAAGTCGAAAATACGATTAGTACCTGTAACTTAAAAATTTGAGCTGATGGAGAAAAATGGAGATTAGATTTGAAATCAGCGACCCCAAATTAGTAAAAAACAGCTATCGAATTCCAAACAACACTCAAAAAGTTCAATTTTGTTCCCTTGTGTTATCAATATTAAAAACATTTTGCGTAAACAAACCACTGTTGACATCAAAATTTCGTTCAAAATACAAAACAAAAACAATATTTAACAATGTTGGTGTGTAAAATGTTAAATATCTCCTGATCATTAATGATCTTGGTGTCATTAGAAAGAAGACACAATGTGCATTCGGAAGGAACCAGAGATCAAAGTTTAGATGCATTAGTCTATGTAATATTCAATGTCAAAAAAAGGTTTTTAGCGCCTGATATCACGAAACTGAAAGAGATATTGAAAATATGCTGATATAATTTTTTGTAAACATTAACCTGATATATGATAAATTGTTGAAATATTTGGTGGTCTGCAATAATATACATACCAATACAATTTCAAAATTTTTTGCTAATTTTTTTTTCAAAAATACCCCCACTTTTGCATCAAACATCTCGATATCTATAAGAGATATGGTAAGTTCAAACATATGCTTTTATAGGTCATCACTTCACCTATTCAGCGGCATATCACTAGTTCCTCTATCTAAAACAGGATATTATTCAGCGGCGATAAACTGATTTCAACACAAACTTTGAACTTTGACCTCTTTGCGGCACACTCTAACGTCTAACTATCAATGCGAAATTTCGCACAACATATTCGTAATTTTGTAAATAACAAATGGAAGGTGGAGCTCGATGTCCAACTTCGCTACTAATAACTTTTTTTAACGAAATTCCGAAAAATCTCATATAAGGAACACCCTAATGGTCCCGTTATCTTAACATCATAATTGATTGCAGACCCCGAGATTTTCGGATTATCGAGGCTTTTCTTAATGTTTTTTTTTTGTATTGAAAAACCTTTTAATAATTTTTTACTAGCTGGCCCGGCAAACTTCGTCTTGCCAGCAAAGTTATTTATTAAACTAAAAGTTGTACCGAGCGCTATGAACACAAATAAAATAGGTCCTAAGGGAAAGTGGTCTAAGAGCTAAAGCTTCATACACACCATATGGGTAAATCCTGTGTTGCGGACGTTACATTCGTACACATTTATGTTTTGTTATATTAATCCTGTTTGCGTTATGAGTGAGATATTTGTAAATAAACTTCAGCCAACAATAGTTATTTGAGAGTACTTTGAACATTTAATTATTTGTTTAACTACTTTTGACAAAATAGATATTCGAGTCAAAAGTGCCGTTGCGGTCGTTACAAAAAATGGAAGTAGTTTTGGATATCAATGTATACAGTAGACTACGGATAAGTGCACATCGGTTTTCGCGCGACTTTTTGTGCACTTATGCGGTTTTTGCATTTATACAACACTCGGATAAGTGCACAACTATTGCATATACACAAACATTGCATAAGTGCATGATTATTGCATTTATATAAACATTCGATTATTTTTATTAATCTGTAACACCAGTTCAGTTGGATGATACTTTAAGAAAATAATTAAAATATAAAGCTGTTTAACATTTTTAAATATAATCCAGTTTTAATAATTCAAGCTAGAGGTTTTTATTATTATTTATTGAATTATTAAACACTGGATTACAAAAAAACAGGTCGAAAAATAACCAAAGGGTTTTTATTTATATTTGGTTTACATTACATAACAGGTTTTTAATAAAAACTTATAAAAATCAGTTCAGTTTAAGGTAAAAAAAATCACAAATGTATGTTTCATTGTTTTAGTGTTTTTATATTTCATACAAAAAAATTACAAATTCAGTTCTGTGCCAAAATAAGAGCTGTTATTGAATCATTTCAATCATATTTTGCACCATTGTTTTTTGCAAAATACATATTAAATTGCATTCAATTCGATTCACCTAAACCACGTGTGCTGAAAAGTCTGAAATCTTTTTTTGAACCGGGTTTTTTTGTTCCAACCTTATATATTTTTTTCCCCAGTTTCTCTAAATCATAATCTACATTTATGATGTTTGAGAGATTTGCATTTATGCATGCAAAGTTTTACTAAAAAAGTACTTTCAGGTTATCAAAAGTTGTGCATTTATCCGGTTTTTGCATTTATGCGTGTTTCACTTATCCGTGTATTTTTGTATGTAAACGTATTAAAAAGGCTAATGGCTTCAAGTTCCAGTGCACTTATGCGGTTTTTGCATTTATGCGATGTGCACTTATCCGTAGTTTACTGTATTTCCATCTATTTTAGCAAATATTGCCTAGTAACAAAAAAAAATCGAAATACATAAAGGAAAGAGAAATATTTAAGGATTTTAAAAAGGCTTTAATAAGAGTAATGCATTTGAAATTCGTCCGTTGCGGGCGTTACACTTTTTCCTACTACCTTTTTTTCCGAAAAAATTGTATCCACATCAGTCTGTTAAGGAGCTATTGACAAACACAGGTATAAATATAAGAATTATATATATTATATGAATGGACCCGGTAGGTACTCTGGAGTGGACTTATTTCGAAAATTTGAGTGGATGGACCAATTTAAATGAAATTCAGAATGTATATTTGTTTGATAAAGAGAAAACATTTTATGAACAAATGGACTCGACAACTGGACTCGATAGGGGGCGCTGGGGTGGACTTATTTGGAAAATTGATTGACCAATTTAACTGAAATTCGGAATGTATGTTTGTTTGATCATGAAAAAAGATTGTATGTACATTTGCATAGATACAATGCAGATCAATATGGTACTGGCACCGTAACAGCTGACTAACCGCAATACATGGCAGTAGCGTAGAATTTTGTTGAAGTTGATGAAATGCTCTTAATATCAGACCCGCCACCAGGTTGTATCGTTTATCTGAAACTTTAGAACTAATTCCCCCATTCCACAAACATTTCATGTGAGTTGTTGTGTTCAATAAATACAATTTTGAAAAAAATCATACCGTTGCGGACGTTACGCACTTTGTCATTTATATTTTTCTGTAGAATGGTGTAAAAATACATATTTATATGTATATAATAAAGATTCATATTTTTAAGCGCACTATTGGCTCTCTTTGCGAACGTACTTCGTTTGAGGAAAAACTTAATATTAAAGCAGCTAAATTTAAAAAACCTTATTTTCCGTTGTGGACGTTATATGCCTAATGCCCATCTTTACTTACTTAGCTGGTACTTCTATGCAATCCTAGTGGATTATATACCGCACGTAGAAAAATATTATAAGCGCCTCGATCTTCTGCGCTTCTTCTCCAGTTAGTCACACCGAGTTCTGTAAGGTTCTCAGTAACCTGGTCTTTCCAACGGAGTTTTGGTCGCCCTCTTCTGCGCCGTCCATAGAGTTCATTGTCGAAGACTTTTCGAGCTGGAGCATTTTCGTCCATGCGTACAACATGATCTAGCCAACGCAACCGTTGCACCTTAATGCGTTTGACCACGTCAATGTCAGTGTACAGCTCGTACAGCTCATGATTCATACGACGCCGATACTCTCCGTTAACGATGATGGGCCCATATATTTTACGGTGTATTTTTCTCTCGAATACCGCCAGAACCGATTCATCCGCTTGTGTCATAACCCAGAATTCTGAGCCATACATTAAGACAGGTAGAACCAGTATCTGTTATAGCTGGAGTTTTGTTCGTCGAGAGAGGGCTCTGTCATTGAATCGCTTGCTTAGTCCGTAGTAGCATTTATTTGCAAGCAGGATTCTTCTCCGGATTTCTAGGCTGACATTATTCGCTTTGTTGATGGCGGAGCCTAGGTAGACAAAATTATCTACCACCTCGAAATTATAGTTGTCAACGTTCACGCAGTTTCCCAAACGAGTAGATTCTTTGTTCGTTGAAAGTAATAATTTCGTTTTGTCCTCGTTCACCGTTAGGCCCATTTTCGCTGATTCCTTCTGAATACCTGAGAAGGCTGCAGTCACATCCCGCAGTTTTCGACCGATGATGTCTACGTCATCAGCGTACGCGAGTAGCATATGGCTTTTGTTGAATATAGTGCCACTCGTGTTTACTGCAGCTTTTCTCATTATCATCTCCATCACAATGTTGAAGAGATCGCACGATAGGCCGTCGCCTTGTTTTAGGCCTCGTCTGGTATAGAATGGCTCCGTAAGGTCCTTGCCAATCTTCACTGAAGACTTCGTGTCAGTCAGCGTCATTCCGCAAAGACGTATCAGCTTCGATGGAATACCAAACTCAGCCATGGCTTCGAGTAATTTCTGCCGTATTGGGCTGTCGAAGGCAGCTTTATAGTCGACAAAAAGATATTACGTGTCGATCTGTTTCTCTTGGGTCTTTTCCAGGATTCGCCGAAGTGTGAAAATCTGGTCAGTTGTTGATTTTCCAGGCCTAAAGCCACACTGGTAAGGCCCGATCAGGTTGGATAACACTGGCCCATAACAATGTCCATCTTTACTTAACATTATTTATATCTTCTGAATGACCTACCGAGGCGTTTTTTACATTTATTGTAGACAATTGATTAGATTTTAAGTTTATTATAAAATTAAAAGTGGTATGGTGGTTTTTACCATTTTTATGAACATTTGAAAAACACACATACATTCTGAATTTCAGTTTAATTGGTACATTCGTTCAAATTTTGATTATAAACCCACCCATTGTCACCTACCGGGTCCATTTGTACCTAAAATATTTACTCATGATCAAACAAATATCCATTCTAAATTTCAGTCAAATTGGTTCATGCATTAAAGAAAAATTTGGAATCGAATGAAGAAAAAATCAGCCAAATCGCTCCAGCCGTTCTCAAGTGATGGGTTTACATACGTGGACCATTTCATTTATATATATATAGATTACAATGTATACGTACTTATTTATTTAAGAATAAATTAACTAATTGCGGATTTTTAAGTTTATACCGTATATCAAAATTGAATAATTTTTAACCCCAAATCTTTACACTTTTTTGTACATTGCAGACGTTTCAAATCGGTGTTTTCAAACGCTGACAAACTGTTCTTAATATTTATTTTATAACAAAATTTTCGTGGTTTTAAATTTATGTAGCGACACTGTTTTTTCGAATTTAATCAAAGATAGAAGCTTAATCACATGTTTCAAATAATTTTTCTTGAGAAAAATTAAATTGATACTGGAAAACTGAAACAATTAAAATTATTTTATGTCTATATAGTACTAGTGGGCTCGGTTATGCTTCGCTATTGCATAATTGACTTATATTACAAAATTAACTTAATATAATACACAAATATCAATTAAAATTGGCTAACAGTTATAAAAGCTGTGCATACATACTTTGGCAACGTTTTCTTAACTCGATAATAATATGTTTGGCTTGCTTTCTTAATGGGATAATTTCAAGCGTTGATCTTATGCCCTCGGTAAACAATTCGTTACCCCAAGTAACTCCCAAACCAGTTCAATCAACAAAGTTTTATTGTGTCGAATGTTATATCTCAATATGACCATCCGCCCACTGATCGGATACTATCTGTACACCAAATATTATGTGTCTAGGATAAAAATATTAAAATTTTCGTCTGCAATATTGTAATTGTAGTGCCGAATACTATCTGTATACCAAATTCTATTTTTCCAGGGTTAAGATTTGATTTCACATGCCCCTCCGCCCACTGATTGAATATTTGTATTTGTTGAGCATAGTATTATCTATTTATTATGTTGCATCTCTCGAGGGCTAAAATAAAAATAAAATTTTCTCCGCAAATTCTTAACTGTAGTGCCAAGTAATATATGAGTATCAAATCTTATCTTTTTAGCGCTTAAATACAGTATTGCCACGCACTCCAGCCTCTGATTAAAATTAAAAATTTGGTCAGAAAATGTCTATCTAGGGCTCAGATACAAATTGGCTACGTTAAATCCGCCCATTCATGGAAAATTAAAATTTTGATTGCATGTTCATAATTGTGTTGTCATATCATATCATATTGTATGTATGTATCATATTGTATATGTAAAAGCTCTAAAAAAAAGTTTTGCCAAGCCCACTTACTATGCTCATTGGATCCACAAATAAAATATCGTCTGCATATTCATATTTGCGTTGTTGAGTACTATCTGGGTATCAAATTTTATCTCTCTAGCTCTAAAAAAAAGTTTTGCCACGCCCACTCCGCCCATTGGGTGAAAAATCAAAATATCATTATCAAATTCATATTCGTGTTGTCGAACACTATCAGGGTATCAGATTGTATCTCTCTAGCTCTAAAAAAAAAGGATAGGATAGGATGGACAACGAAGTTCAAGTTATGTAGTTTGTAACAAATATCATAAAATTCGGAATTGTTTTGTTTTTTGTCTTTGTTATTTCCGATTCCCTCGAGATTAAATATAATCCAACTAAAATCTTATATGGCAGATGTTACAGCGCGTGGCCCAAAGGGACAATAAAAAAACCAGTAAGATAGCTTCAGTCGGAAAAACCGACTTACATACACCTTCACTGAAACATAAAAAATTCTCTCTAAAGTGGGCGGAATGGTACATTTGTATGGAAGGTAACAGAAGGGGCGTGGCTAGACTTTCAATTTGTTCTTCAAAACTTTATCCTGCTACATTTTTACTAAATACTGAATTTGGGCACGATTGCGTTGGTTGTATTGATATTATTACTCGATTTCTAAAGTGGGCGGAGGGTACATTTGTATGAGAGGTACCAAAAAGGGCGTGGCTAGACTTCCAGTTTTTGTTTCTTTACTTTATCCTGTTATAGTTCTACTAAATATAGAATTTGGGAACATTCGAGTTATGTATTGATATTATTACTCGATTTCTAAAGTGGGCGGAATCGTACATGGAAAGGTACCAAAAAGGGGCGTTGCCATGTAGCCCATTTTCGACACCATAAGTAGTTTTGCCGGGCAGCCAGACAGACGGACATGGCTCAAGCCAGGCTCATGAATTGAATTTGGTTCAAAGAAACTTAGGGTCTAAAGTGACTCCTTCTATGTGTTACACTTTTGGGTCGTATCAAATGATATATACCCTCCTACCCGTAGGGCGACGAGTTAACTGGACGAGTTAACCGTAATATTACATTGAGGTCCTCTAGATATTTTAAACTCCTCTACATTTGTTGTACATGTCATAATTATGCTATATCTGTTCAGACTTCAATGACATTTATCAATTTACCGACTTCTCCACATCCCGGATACTAACTATTAAGTCTTTTATAATTAATTATCTTAACAGTTAGTCAATATGAATTAGATTTTAAATTGTAAATAGTTATTATTATTGTACTCTAGTAATGTAAAAATAAATAAATATGTGTTTATTTTGTTGTTGTTTGATTTACTACTCTTGTTTTCGTATGATATACATATATACTATATTCTATGCTAGTGAATCTGTAGCCGAATTGGAACATTCTTTATTGTTCGCTCTCCACTACGGACCGGTCTGCAGTGTGTACGTTATGGTGATGGAACTCCCTCAGTCGGCTGGGGCGGGTGTGAGTTGTGGAGATGGCAACGTTCGAAAAAAACATTAAAAAGCCTTATAATCAGCGCTTATCCATTAAAGATGCGGTGATTTTTTCCCGTGAATAAAACATTTTGCTAGGATATCTATATTGCATGTTTTGTGGCAATTGCCATTCCAGTTCAACCGGTTCGACATTTAATAGAAATAAATTGAAAGATAAGTAAAGTAAATGATAGTAATTTGCTTTTGTTAACTAGCGATATTGTTTCGTTGTTTAAAAATTAAACATTATTTTAAAAAAATTGTAAATACGTGAAGTTATTATCTGTTAATATTTCGTGGTTCCGGTAAAAATAGCATCCAGCACACCTGTCAGACAGGTGAACTGATTTAAGCGCAACTTCGACTAAACTAAAATAATTCTTTTTGTTATTACTTCGCAGGTATAACAGATATATTTATCCACCAATTGAAGCTAGAGTTCCAAGCATTCTTTTACTGCAAGTTTGGATAACAACTACTTAACTTGGTCCATCCAATAAAGTTTTTGTTGAGCCATCCCGTGTCGCCCATTTAGTTTATTGCAGAAGACTTTTCGAGTTGAAGCATTTCCATCCATTCGCATAACATATCCCAAACAGCGTATTCAGTCATTTCGGACGCGCTTGACAGCGTCGATGTCGTAATACAGCTCACACTCTTATTTAACAAAAACTTTTCGGAGTATGTTTTCCTTTATAGAGCAGGACAAGTAAGATCAGTGTCTGGTTGAGTTGGATTTTCGTTCTTCTAATTCCCTTCAAGTTAAAATAATATCACCTACCACTTCAATGTTATACTTGTCAACATTCACACAGTGTCCCAAAGTAGTAGACTCTTTGTTCATTGCAACAAAAATTTATTTTTGTCCTCATTTATCAATGCTTGAAAAGTCAGCAATGACATCCCGAGAACTGGAAAATCAGCACTCCACTCTTGAACAAACGAGCGATGTTGCAAAGAGGAATGAGAAGGTATATTTGTCCATAGTCTTTTTGAATCCGCTTAAAAGCTTTTCGAGGAGCACTGTCTAATGAATGATGCAAAGAAAACCCAAAATCTTACGATTTTTAATCTTTGCCACAAATTCATTGCTTGTTCCAGTCATTGCGGGCAAAAAAAGGTTAATTTAAAATTTTGAAAATTATGGAAAAGTATTTTGCCGGTAGTTCGATTTTTCAAGAGGTAAAATGGCAAGATGCTCTTGCATGAACTTGTTGCCAAATAAAAATCGGACAAAAACTCACATCATTAATCGAGCATGTTTCAACTTTACAAGTGACAGTTTTATTGAAGAGTGGGATCTTTACGAAACTTTAAATTATTTCTCTTTTATTGTCGAACAATGCTGCTGATGCCTCAATCATGCTTTCTTTTACAATTTCTAAATGCAGAAATGGTGCCATTCAGTTGGGCAAAACCGTAAGCTTCAGTAACGATTTTAAATGTTCATTCATGACTATCAATGATACGAGATTTTATCAGAACGAATCCAGTAATATCTGCCATATATAACACAAGAAAACAACAATTTGTTCACAATTAAATGGATTTTAGTTTCTAATAGTTAAGGTAATTTTAAATTTTCTAAAAATAGGTTATAGGTTATTTTGTGTAGGAGGTACCAGAAGGGGTTGGCCGATATAGTTCACATTCATTCCTGAGTCAAATTTCAATAAGCTTATATCTTGTACAAAAATGACTGTACCTATACAAAAACCGTATGTAAAACTATGAGAGTGAATTTGTATTGACGATACCAAAAGTGGTGTGGCAAATGCTTCTGTTTGCTCAGTATTTGTCTAATATTAGAAGATAGTCAAAAGACCAAATACAAATATCATCGAATTGTCCGTTTGGAAGTTATAGAAAAAATAATAATATTACAACAATAGGTCATTTTGTATGGGAGGTACCAGAATGGGTCGTCCGATATAGTCCAAGTAAATGTGATGTCAGAGTGAAATTTTCATAAGCGTACATCTTACACAAAATATAATTGAATTCAATTATGTATGTAAAACTATTATGGTCATTTGTATAGGAGCTACCATAAGGGGTGTGACAAATGTTATGGTTTTCTAAGGGTATGTTTGTTTTTATAAGTTAATTGATCTTACCAAATTTAAATGTCTTCCAGCTTTGGAAATTATGGAAGAAATAGTATTTTTACAAAAAGGGTAATTTTGTATGCGAGGTACCAGAAGGGATGGTGCTATTCTGACCGCGTACAGTCCCATTACTTCATTTTAAAAAATATATAATACTGGTAAATTGTCATAAAGATCAGTTAAGGTTTACTCGAGTTATCCTGCCCGCCAGCCACACAGAAAGCCAGCGATCCAGCCAGCCAGACAGACGGACATGACTCTATCGTCTGAAAAAGTCATAAAATTAATTTGGTCTCAAAATCCTTTAAGGATAAATTGCACAAAGCCGTAATAAAATCGCGTGTAGCATGTCACAAAGGCTCGGAAAAATTAAGCGGCAACATCTCAATTAATTTTATCTTATTCTTTTGTGTTAACTTTTATTAATTTTTTTTTGTGTGTTTTTTTTTTAATTTCATACTATCACCCTTAGGAATGAGGGTATATAGTACTTGATACGAGAAAAAGTGTAACGCATTAAAAGAGACGAGTTAGATCCCAATTATCTTAAGACCAAATTCGTTTCAGGACTTTTTAAGATGATTGAGCTTTGTCCGTGTGTCTAGCTGGCTGGTGAGAAGGAAAACTCGAGTAAACCATAACGGATCGGAATGAAAAATTAACAGTACTAATATATTTTAAAACGGACAAGTGGGATTGTAAATGAGCAGAATAACCCCACACCTTCTGGTAAATCCCATACAAAATTACTTATTTTTTGGTAATTAATATTTCTTTCATAACTTCCAAACGGACGACCGGAGAATATTTGAATTTGGTCAGTTTATTTATATTTTTCAAAAGTAAGCAAACCCCTTAGAAAACCGAAACCTTTGCCACACCCCTTCTTGTACCTTCCATACAAATGCCCGAATTGACCCTCATCGTTTAATATACATATATTTTTTGTATGTACACTCAATTCACTCAAATTTATTTCTCCCATAACTTCCAAAGGGACACTTGTTGGGTTATGAAAATTTGTCGGCGAATTTGTCTTATGATAGGAGGTAAAATATCAGAAACCCTAACTATTTGAAGCAGCCCTTCTGATACCTCCCATTCAAATGACCGAATTCACTCTCATAGTCTTACATACACGGGCCGCAAAGCTGAAATAATGCTTATGGCAAATCTGTTGGTTGCGAAACCAACAACAAAACATGTTGTTTGAAAGCCGACGGCTTTTTCAACATAAACAAGAAAGAAGTTAAGCAAATGGTTTCTCATAGTTAATGGTTGTGAAGTTTTTCGAGTCTATGCACTCAAGAAAGAATTCTCATTTTGTTGTTAATTCTGGTGCATAAGACTTGATAAACATTTTGCAATCATTATACCAAAGTCTGCTGATGAGGATTCGTGGCTGAATCCGAAACAGCTGTACAGACTGCCTGGCATTATGAGAATATCATTCTGCTAACTTCTTTCAAAACAATTGGTCTTGAGCTTGAGATAAATTCCAAAGTCAATATCTTTTTTGTAAATACACGGAATTCATTCAAATTTTTCGTAAGTGTACGGTTTTGAAATTTTGAATCAGCAGGCAATAATAATACATAAGTATTTTTATTTTAATTAAAAATCTATTAATTTCAATAACTCATGAAGTAGACAATATCAGAATGGATTCACTAAATATTTCTGATCAAATTACATATAACTTAATTAGATCAGATACTATTAGATACGACTATATCAAATATACTTACTTACTTACTTAAGTGGTCCAATACAACTTACGAACGTAGTTCATAAATTTGAGGTCTGAAGTATTAAAGAATTCCACCCGCTTCGGTCTTCTGCGTGTGTTCTCCAGTTAGTCCTACCAGATGGTGGCACGTCGCCAACCACTTGGTTCATCCAACGGAGTTTGGGACTCCCTGCTCTGCCCCGTCGTTCAAGTTCGCCTTCAAACACCTTTCTCGCTGGAGCATTTACATCCGTCTAGGGTAGCCAGACGTACTGTTTTTAGCAGTACATGTACTGTTTTTTTGTTAATGTACTTTTTTATGCACAACACCTAAAACAGTACGCAAAAGTACTGTTTTTTAAACCTTTTACTGTTTTTGTACTGTTTTTTTAATTTTACTGATATTTTATATAACAATCGATTTCAATAATTGATAAAACATGTTTTGTTTAGTCTACAAAAATAACCGAAGATAATATAATACACTGTACCATAGTTAGTGTTTTGAATGCATACAATTTTTAAAATAAGTTTGAAAATTACATTTTAACGTCGCTGTAAGATACATTTATACCCACACACTTAGGGATAAGGGTATATATCATTTGATACGCAAAAGTATCAAATATATTAATACAAAATTCGTTTCAGGACTTTTTAAGACCATTGAGCCATGTCCGTCCGTCTGGCTGGGACGATAACTCGAGTAAACCTCCACTAATCCTTATGAAAATGTAACACTGTTAATAGTTTTTTAAACGATGTCATGGGATTGGAAATTGTTCAAGCCTACCCCCTTCTGGTATCACCAAATTTTGAAAAATGTATATTTCTTTTATAAATTTTAAACAAGAAACTGCTGGATATTTTAACATCGTCAGATTAATAACCTTATAAAAGTATAAAGTTATAAAACATTTGCCACACCCCTTCTGGTACCTCACACACTAATGACTTAGTTCACTGTCATATTACTACATGCATAACTGGTTTGTAAGTACAAACTTTGCCCAAGGTTAGCATAATCCCTATTGATCTCATATTTTTTTAATGGACAACGCAGACAATTACCTCATCAGTTGACCGGAGTGTGGCGAAATAAGTCAATTGGTTAGACTCTTATACTATTCCGCGAGCTTATGATAGATTATTAATAGTTTTTTATACCATCACCCTTAGGGATGAGGGTATATATCATTTGATACGACCCAAAAGTGTAACACATAGAAGGAGTCACTTCAGACCCTAGGTTTCTTTGAACCAAATTCGATTCATGACTTTTTAAGTCGTTTGAGCCATGTCCGTCTGTCTGTCTGGTGGCTGTCCGGCTGGTTCGCACGATAACTCTCGAAAGACGCAACCAAATGTTTTGAAATTTTGCACTAGTTATTATTTTCTCAAAACTACTTACGGTATTGCAAATGGGCTACGTGGCCCCGCCCCTTCTGGTACCTCCCATACAAATACATCATTCTGCCCACTTTAGAAATCGAGTAATAATATCAATACACCCTACGGGATCGTCCCCAAATTCTGTATTTAGTAAACAGCATAAAGTTTTGGAAAAAATTTTGAAAGCCTAGCCACGCCCCATCTGGTACCTCCCATACAAACCTACCTTTCCGCCCACTATGGAGATGGAGAAATAATATCAATAAATCAAACGTGATCGTACCCAAATTCTATTTTTAGTAAAACAATAACGTGAAAAAGTTTTGGAGAAAAAAATTGGAAGTCTATCCACGCCCCATCTGGTACCTCCCATACACATCTGGTACCGCCCACTTTAGAAATCGATTAATATTATTAAAAGACCTAACGCGATCGTGCCCAAATTCTGTATTTGGTAAAGTTCAAGCAGGATAAAGTTTTGGAGAAAAAATCTGGAAGTCTAGACACGCCCCTTCTGGTACCTCCCATACAAATGTACCACTCCGCCCACTTTAGCGATGGAGTTATAATATCAATATACTCGACACGATCGAGCCCAATTTATGTATTTTGTTATGTTATAACAGGATAAAGTTGTGGAGAAAAAATTGGAAGTCTAGACACGCCCCTTATGGTACCTCCCATACAAATGTACCGTTTCGCCCACTTTTGGGATGTAGTAATAATATCAGTACACCCAACGCAATCGTGCCCAAATTCTGTATTTTGTAAAGCTATAACAGGATAAAGTTATGGAGAATAAATCTGGAGCCTAAACACACCCCTTCTCGTACCTCCCATACAAATGTACCACTCCGCCCACTTTCGAAATCGAGTAATAATATCAATAAAATAGAAAATTATTTGTTTTACTGAGGGTAAGGGTAAATGTAAGTCGGGTTGCCCGACTGAAACTTTCTAACTGGTTTTATTTACAAATCGATTATTTTCAGTAACTCAAGACATAAACAATATCTTATATTGGGTGATGGTATTTATCAGTCAGTTTAACTGACTGAAATTTCTGTACTGGTTAACATTGTATTTGTTGCTTATTGATTTAATTCTCAAAATATGTGAAGCTTGATACATTTTTATGTATTATTTAAAATGTACTGTTTTTTCTTCGTTTTACTGTTTTTTATTCACTAATGTACTGTTTTTCCGATTTTAATATCTGGCTACCCTACATCCGTCCTTATCGAAAGGACTCTTTGTTCGTCGAAATCATTATTTTTGTTTGGTCCTCGTTGACTTCTTAACCCATTTTTGCTGACTCCTTTTCTAGTGATGAGAAAACTGCAGATTTCGGCCAATGATGTCTATGTCATCGGCATAGGCTAGTGGCATGTGGCTCTTGAGGAATATTGTGCCAGACATGTTGACACCAGCCTTTCTCATCACCTTCTCCATAACTATATTAAATAGTGTACAGGACAGGCTATCACCCTGCCTGAGACCTCTTTCTGTGTTGAATGGTTCAGAGTGCTCCTTACCAATCTTAACCGAGGATTTGGTGTTTTCTAAGGAACATCTGCAAATCGAATTAGCTTTGCAGGAATACCAAACTCAGACATGGCCTCATAAAGCCTGTTCCTTATAGGAGAGTCGAAGGCAGCTTTGTAGTCGACAAAGAGATGGTAGGTGTCGATCTGCTTTCATGAGTTTTTTTTCAGGATTTGTCGTAAGGTGAATATTTGATCCGTCGTAGATTTACTAGGTCTAAAGCCGCACTGATATGGTCCAATTTCTACAATTGGCTTTAGACGTTCACACAATATGATTGAAAGGTTAGTTAGTTAGTTCTTGCATTCCCTACGATCTCTTTTCTTGTATACGTTCAGTTTAGTAATGTTCAGTAATCAGTTCCTCACCGCCAGCCTTAAATAATTCAGCAGGAAGACCATCGGCTCCAGCTGCATTGTTGTTTTTAAGCGGGAGATTGCCACACGTTTCTTGCTATGTCTCGGAGGTGGACAGCTAATACCATCGTAATGGATTAGAGCGGGGTCTTCTGGAGTGTTGTCCGTATACAGCAAATTTCTGAAATGATCTCTCCATATCTTCAGAACGGTATCCGGGTCCGTCACTAGGTGGCCATCGCTGTCCTTTCAGGAGGACAACCCTTCTCGCCTTAAATCTCTAGTAGAATTTTCGGGCTTCCCCTCTACTTCGGAGCAACTCTGTGCTCTCATCAAATATATCTGGGACAAATTTCGAATAACATTAGATACAATTAGATCAGTTCTACTCTAAGCATGTATAATAGAATGCGTCAATTTGTTGGAGTCAAAAAAATGTATCAAGCGGTTATAAAATCGTAATCTAAAATGAACTCTAAAAAAATTTCCCCAAGAAACCATGGGTCAATATCAAAATTGAGACTCCGGTTTTTAACGAGAAACTTTTGGTATTGGGGAAAAATCGACAACAAGGCCCACAATTGCCCCGAAATCGCCCCTAGAGAGTTCAAATGTATGATCGACCCCAGTTACTTTTTCCTCCTAACATTTTCCCCAAACATACCTACTCTCCATCTTCACCCCTAAGGGGGCTCCCATACAGAACATTTTATTTATAAAATTTGCTCCCAAGATCTGTCCAGTGGCATTGTCCGGGAAATACGCGACTGCTGTTGTGAGCTGCTTAGAGACAACTACAGAGATATTCTGGTTATTCCCAAGTGAATAAAGATCAGAAAACACAAATAAGAAATTATCCTTTATAAACTATCAAATTATGTATCTTTAAAATTGTTAAAGGGCGATTGTTGCAGATATTTTTGCCTTCAAAAAACAAATATTGATGGTAAATTTATTAGCAGTAATGAAATGCAAATAACACAGTGCAACACACTTTTTCGGGGGTGAACCAAACCAATATCAAATGATAGCATTTGACCTTAGTAACAAAACCCTAAGCTCCATTTTGCTCCACTACGTCACAAATTTTTTTTTACAGTATTTTAAATTTTGATTTTTTTGGTCAAAAGTGGAATCAAAGAATTTGAAGCATCATCTGTAAAAATACGTTTGGTGCATTTCATGTCTTCGGAGACCTATATTAAAACAATCAGTGGAATATTTTTTCGGAACATTTTAACCCTCTAGCTCCCACCCGTATGGGATATTTTTGGCCCAATTTTGAAAAACTGTTTATAAGTGAACTTTGGATGGAGGTCAAGGATTAGAATCTTCGATAGAAATATTCTCCGGAAAATTTCACTAAGAGTCACCGAAGACAAATAACCTCTACGAGTCAAAGGTTCCAAAATAAAATCAAAATTAAATGTTAATGAAATGTTAAAAAGTCTATTTTTGAGCAAACAGTGCAACGCACTTTTTCGGGAGTGAACTAAACCAATATCAAACGATAGCGTTTGACCTCAGTAATAAAACCCTAAACTTCAATTTGGTCCACTACGTCTCAATTTTTGTATACAGTGGGTTAAAGTTGGATTTTTTTAGACAAAGGTCAAATAAAAGGAAATGAAAAATCATGTGTAAAAATAGATTTGGGATAGTTCATGTCTTCGGAGACCTACATTAAAATTTTCCGGGGAATATTTCCTCGAAACATTTTAACCCTCTATCTGCCACCCATTTTGAACATTTTAAGAAATTTGACTTTTAAGCTGTTTTTAAAAATTCATCCTAAGGGTAGGAGCTGGAGGGTTCAAATGTTCTGATGAAATGTTCCTCTGAAAATTTTAATGTATGTCTCCGCAGACATGAACTATCCCAAACCTATTTTTAAACATGATTTTTCATTTTCTTTCATTTGATTTTTGTCTTAAAAATCCAAATCCAACTTTAGCCCACTGTATACAAAAATTGTGACGTAGTGGAGCAAAATGGAGCTTAGCGTTTTATTACTGAGGTCAAATGCTATCGTTTGATATTGGTTTAGTTCACTCCCGAAAAAGTGGGTTGCACTGTTTGCTCAAAAATAGACTTTTTAACATTTCATTTTGATTTTATTTTAGAACCTTTGACTCGTAGAGGTTATTTGTCTTCGGTGACTCTTTGTGAAATTTTCCGGAGAATATTTCTATAGAAGATTCTAATCCTTGACCTCCGTCCAAAGTTGACTTTTAAACAGTTTTTCAAAATTGGGCCAAAAATTTCCCATACGGGTGGGAGCTAGAGGGTTAAAATGTTCCGAGAAAATATTCCCCTGATTGTTTTACTATAGGCCTCCGAAGACATGAAATACCCTTAACGTAGTTTTACAGATGATGTTTCATATTCTTTGATTCGACTTTTGACCAAAAAAATCAAACTTCAAACCACTGTAAAAAAATTTGTGACGTAGTGGAGTCAAATGCTATCGTTTGATATTGGTTTGGTTTACCCCCGAGACAATGACCATCAAATTGTGTCATAGTGTAAGTTAATATAATAAAATTTTACATATTAGGTTTACATAATATTTTTAAATGTTGATTATTTTATGAGAAAATAAATCTGAAATCGTACAAGAAAACTACCTTCATATTGACATATGTTGCCCTATTTAGCCGTTTTACTCAAAAAATCACTTCAACTCCAATTGTATTTTAAAAAACTCTGTCTCTTTGAGTTTTTTTAAGAAGTTTCCGGCTGACACATTGCCTTAAACAAAACCGAAATTCATCGTATTCATGTACTAAACCTTTCTTTAATTTGAGGGGTAAGTGACAACATCGATTTGTTTTGTTTTATTCAAACAATGCTTTCCTAGTGTACATGTGGTGAGAATTATTATAAGTTCACATGAGAGTATGTTCTAAAGGTATTTTCATAAAAAGTAACGTATTTTATAGCATAAGACAACAACTGCAATCGCGCCAAAACTATTTACACAGACGTATACACATATGCCGCAGTCATATCGTGTGGAATTAATTCCTAAAAATTTCAGGTATTCAGCAACAAATTGTAACAGATGAATTGACCCCGTGCTCTGCGCTGGAAGTATTGTTGCAGGTGTATGGCCATTGAACGGAACGAATGTGCATTAATGTGCCACTCTATTAACGAAGGAACGAACACACATCTGTGCTATCCGTCTACATACAGATATAGACAGACAGACAGACAGGTACCCTCTGACTGTATCTGAATCTAAAGAGGGGATGTAAAAATGCTTCTGTTGCAACACAAACAAACACTTGTCGCCTTCCCTCGGCGCTTAAAGGCCATACAAACGGTCGGAAGTACTAACGATGGCATCGATACGTTAAGAAAACCTGTTTACTGTTTTCTTTGGCATTTGGCTAAGACGAATACATTATGTTTCATTTTATTTAACCAATCAGAAAAGGAATGTAGATATGATCAAATGCAAGCAGTGAAAGCCGTAAATATTATAGAGGTATATGTATTTTTTAAAATTCTTCGTCACGTTTTCAATGAGCAAAGTCTATAATAAATGTGGGAAAGTTTTTGGTAGTTATATTGTGAAATTATTAAGCGACAAGTGTTTTTCAAGATTGACCTAATTTTATGTCTGCATTAATTTAAAACGGCTAATTTTGAAAGCTCATGTTTGCGCAACAATTATGGTACAATATGAAATTTAAATAAATTTTTTTAAATAAAATTATTAAATATTTTTATTGTATTGAGAAATCAAATTTATTTTGTATAAACCGTAAATGACCTCCATGCTCATCTATTCGCATGCTACATCTGATTAGAAAATAATTCATTGCGGACTGATTATAAACTGATTATGTTCTGCCGAATTCCCTGGTATCGTTTTGTACACCTGTTACGTGACATAACCCTGTAAAAAATGTCTGGTGTAGTCAGGTCAGGTGACCTGGCCTTAGTGGCCAGAGAAAAATGAGATACTTGGTATTAATTAAGTTGTTTGGGAATTTCTTTGGAGCTCCACCATTACCGGTCTGGCTATGTTTGCAGTTGCTCCATCTTGCAGGAACATAATGCTGTTGAAACGTATACTTCTTCGGCGGAGTTCTGAGTAAAAAAAACTCCGTCCACATAATATGAATTCGAAAACCACATCTTTCACTAATTACAAACATACATTCCGCTAAAGATCAAAAAAAATTTTTTGTTTGTATCTGTAGTAGCGGAAACCGTTTATCACTTTGTGTGTAAAAAACTCTTTTGGCGTGCTTTCTCCGCCTTTTGATCGCAAATCAAAAATTTCGTTTCAAGATTCATGCCTTTATTGCCGAGTACCATATGTGTACCAAACTTTATGTTTTTAGACGTAAAAAACACACTTGCCTTGTTTTCTTTTCTCACTGATCAAGAATATTTGCCGAGTACTATCTTTGTATCGAACTCGTATTTCCATTTCTTGAGATAATTCGGTCACCAAACGTTTGGCTAAGCAATGTGATGGTCTCACGCTCTGTATGGCATGTTACGCCGTCGTATTAAAATCAAATCTCCCCCGAATGAGAAATAAAAAAAAAAATCCTTTCTAATTCTTCCACCAGTCGGATCTAATATGGATGTAGGCCAAGATTTGCAGAGGTCGAGTTGCTGAAAACGGCGTCGGTTCGATAAATTCGAGTCCCCTGTCACACTAACGTCTACAACGGCGATGGCTTCTTTAGTACGCATGGTACATGCTTTATTTAGATGAATGTTATCCAAAACAGTAAATGTGGTCGATCCATAGTAATGCGTATTAGCTGCTCAGATGGATGATTATGTGCACCATGAACACGCATTTTAAAAATAAATTTCAACGATTTGTAAACGTTGTTCTAATGTAAGTCATTGCATGGTGATTTGCCAAAGTATACTGAAAGAAAGTCTAACACACTTCATTAGGCATGACAGTTTGATTTTCACTTATACCTATCAAAAGTTCTAAAGGGTGGTTGAATTTTAAGGGCCGATGTTGATTTTGAATAAAACACAAATTATTTAGGAAATTGTTGTCACTTCTTTTTATTATGATAATAATTGTATGATTCAATTATGTATAGAACAAAATATTGGCCAAGAGGCCGCCTCGGCGGCATACCTTTATCCGATGTTCAAAATTTTCGGAGACGCTGAGGCATAATTGAGGTTCTATTCCGTTAATTTGCCGAATTATCTTATCCCTTAGCTCTTGAATTGTTGCAAGCTTATCGACGTACACCTTTTCTTTCAAATAACCCCAAAGAAAGAAGTCCAACGGTGTCAAATCACATAATATTGGCGGCCAATTGACTTCGCCACCACGTTAGATAACACGGCCATTGAATTTGTCGCGCAAAAAAACCATTGTTTCGTTAGCTGTGTGGCAAGTGGCATCGTCCGGTTGAAACCACATACCGTCCACATCCATATCTTCGAATTCGGGCCATGAAAAGTTCGTTATCATCTCACGATAGCGAACACCATTCAAAATAACTGCCCGACCGACCTCATTTTGGAAAAAATACGGCCCGATGCACAGTGGTCCAAATGCAAAATCTAGCCGAAAAAAAGGCTTTTTTTTTAGTTCGAAACTAAATATTTTGTTTAATAATAAGTTGACAAGTGTCCACAGAGTACAACTGTACATTTTTTATTTATTTAACTACTGTTTTGAGGTTTGTTTTCTTGCTTCAAACACAAGAAATTTCTGTTTTGTTTTTCTATTAAGAGCTCAGTTGATATTTAGTACCGCAATTAAAGTTGTCGTGAAAAAATAAGAAACAAGTTTTTAAAATATTTATTTTTTGAAATTAATTTAACAAAGGTACGAGCAAATATTACTATTTTTATATTTCAAATAAAATGTTTTGTTTCCAAAAAAAATGGTGTTTTGTACGAGTGTGTCTTATACGTCAAAATTTTGTCCAATGTCCAAATACAATTAGAGTTTTAAATGGGAATTTATCAAACTTTAATTCTATTATTTGTGTTTTTGTAATCTGTATGATTGTAGCTTGTCAATGTATTCAAAATTAGCTGCCAGTTTTTGCCTAAATGCTATTTATTTGCGTTAGAGATTCTTATATATATCACACATATAAACTCTTATTTTAATTTGATTATTTATTATTATACCATATCCCTTAGGAATGAGGGTGTATATAATTTGAAACGATAAAAATTGTAACGCCTTCAAGAAGACGAGTTTTGACCCCAATTTTCTTAAGACCAAATTCGTTTCAGGACCTTCTAAGACGATTGAGCTATGTCCGTCTGTCTGGCTAGTTAGCTGGCTGGATGGCTGGTCAGCAGGACAACTCGAGTAAACCTTAACGGATCGGTATGAAAATTGGTCGATTAATTTATACTGAGATAGGAGGCAAAACTTCATAAAAGATAACTATTTGACACACCCCTTCGGCTACCTCCCATACAAATGACCAAACTCACCCACATAGTCTTATCTTTTATTGGGTGGTGGTATTTATCAGTCAGTTACCTGACTGCAATTTCTGTACTGGCTACTGTATTATTTATATTTATTTATTATTTATATTTGTATAATTCTATATATTTATTTTGATTATTATTTGCAAGTATTATGTCGAGATAGGTACTTCAATATTATTTGTATGAAATTATTTTATTATAGCTATAATATTTGTTTTTATTTATTTAACAAAAAATCTGCCACGCCCATTTTACAGTGCCCATTTTTTTGGTGAGTGTTTTTATTGACAAAATCTATGAAAGTGCAAAGTTTCATGTCAAAGCGGCTTTTCAAAAGCGAGTTATGAATTTTTTTCCGGCTAGATTGAGCATTTGGACCACTGTGCGATGATGCCTCCAGCCCATAAACCGCACCAAACACTCACTCTTTCTGGGTGCATTGGTTTCTCGACAATCAGTCTTAGATTATCATTCGCCCAAGTGCGGCAATTCTGCTTATTGACGAATCCACTGAGCTGAAAATGTGCCTCATCACTGAAGATGATTTTCTTCGAAAATTGAATATCCACTGTTGCCATTTCTTGCCACCATTCTGACCATTGATGACGTTTAGAATCGTCAAGAGGCTTAGTTCTTGAGTTAATTGTACCTTGTAAGCGTGTAAATGCAAGTCTTTATGCATAATGTTCATCAACAACGAGCGTGAGAGTTGCAATTATTGGGCACGACGACGAGTTGAGGTGGACGCACATTTAGACGATTAAATTAACAGAAAAATGCACGAAGTGCACGATATACATTTTGATTTGAACGCCCATTTTCATAATAAGTCTGAATAACTTTAACGCGTTGCTCGATTGTGTATCTTTCCATTGTTCAATTGAGTTAGACTGAAATTGAGAAATGTCAAATGAAATGCAGAAAAGAACTTGACGTTAAGGCGTGGGTCACATTCAACATCGGCACTTACAATTTAACCACCATTTATAGGTCTAAAATAACCCCTTACATAGTTTATTTTCAAATGTTCGGTAATGCTACCTCAGACATATTATGAAAATTTAAATTGTGCCTCCAAGTCAAACAAAAGCTGTCTTCCTGTCCAACTCCAATGAACATTGTTTAAATTTTCTATTTAAAGAATTTAATCGCTCTCCTGAAATGTAATTGAAAAACACATCACTGTAAAGTAAATGAAAAACACATCACTGTTTTAGTCGGCGCAGCTACGATATGAACTAATACCCTGTCCACACTACGTCTCGAATTACCTAATTCGCTCTTTGAATTACTTACGCGAATTAAGCTACGCACAGACGGTTGCCAGATCTTACAATATTGCCGGAAAAATTTGCAGAAAATGTCCTACAACCGTGTACACTTTAAATTTTGTATGGCAACGTTTGTAGAAAAATCATTGTAAAACAACAATATTGCCAGACATCCGATAATCGTCTGAACCGCAAAATGTTGCCACCTTCAAATTTTTGTAAGATAATTGCAAACACATTTAATTTGCAGATGTGCGAAGTTTATGCATCTGCAAATTTCACCATTTGCAGAGATTAATTATATGGCAACACTGTCCATGTCAGTACATTGCCGGTACATTAGCAGATTTGACAAAATTGCTATTTCTGGCAACCGTCTGTGCTTAGCTTAACCCTGTCCACACTACACGTACTTAATTTGATTTGACAGTTTCTTTTGTTTGTTTACTTTGCTTTGCTTGTATGCAACTCGTGGTTTTTTAAATTTGGCTTTGTAATTTGTACTAATAATTCGTGAAGCTCCATCCAAAAATCAATGAACGCGCGTTAAAGCCTATACAAAAAGCATAGGCAGTTATGTATGGGAAAAAGTTGCGTTCATATTGGACGCGACTTCCGATAAATTGCGTTTACTATAAATTCGACTATTTTTGCAATCGAAACGCACCCATACCTATTAATGGCAGCACTGCAAATTGCACATCCCTATTAAAACAGCTGTTTATCAGCATAAACGTTAAATTGTAGAGGGAAACAGCGATCCGCTTTTCTAGCGGGATAGCGAGCCGAAATGAAGTGTCTTCCTTGGTCAGTGCATGAAGGCGCTGTACCAACATTTGAAATATGCTCCTCTCTATAACGTAGCTATTAAATAAAAGTTAAAAAGAATAACTTGAAATCAATGTCATCCAACTCCATAAAAAAATAAACTCAATCAGCTGTTTGGATGTGAACGCGGATGCAAAAGTCAGTGGAAACACCATGCGTTCATTAACCAAACGCAGGCTAATGGAAACCGCATATAATAGTCAAATATTGACTTTCGTGGGCAGGCTTCATCAATGTTGACTGTGATGTCACTACCACGGACAACCCTTCCGACGAAGATATCCTCGAAAGTGTTTGAGAAAGTTTTGGAGCACCAGCTATCTTAGGTAAAGAGCAATAATAAAGAAATTCAGTGGCTTATAATTTTCTGATGTACATTATATTTCTCTTTTAACAGATTGTGAAACCGTTACCCACACATGGACAACTTTCTTCATCAGTTGAAGGTTTCCGTACCAATTTGGAAATGAAAACAAATGTATCAAATACTGTGTTTACTCTGTTAATGTATTAGAAAATTATATTGAAGAAGATAAGTGGAAAAATGTACTTTAAACCAAAATAACTGACTGCTACAAATAAAAGGAACAAAGTTGTTTTTCTTTTCTATATAGCGAAGTAAATATCTAGTCCCTTGGAATTCGTTATAGAGAGTTTCGACTGTATTAAGATCAGTTTCTGAGGACTTTCGCTTATATGAAAATATCGCGCATGTGAATTGTATGTATGTACATTTATGGATTTTCGGGCAAATGATATCCCAGTATTCCTGGTATATCGATAAAACAATGCAGTCAAGTTCAAAAATGGAATTTCGTTAATTTTTAATAGTGGCATATAAATATATATATGTCCGTTCCATCTATTGTTAGTGGAAGTCACTATTATAACAGGGCGTCTGAAATATATTGTGGTACACAGAGTACAGACATTGTTACTACAGAATGGTAACTAAAAGAAGGTTGCTAGAAATATTGTCTTAAACAAAAGACGTAATGAGCGACGCTGCATTTTATTTCACCACAATATATGAATGCTGCCAAGTAAAAAGAGCTATCCATATTTTTTTTTCGAAATAGCGTCATCTTTATTCAGCGCCGTCTAGTGGTAGTACACATGGATTATTGTTTGATTGAATTCAGCGCCACCCCTTGTCAATAGTGCCAACATTAACACGGATTACACATATTTTGTGTTAGCAGGGACATGATCCCCAAACAAAAATCTTTGCACAAGGTGAATCAGATAAAATTATTAAAATTTAGACAACAAAATCAAAACAACAAAAAATTGTTGTTTCTTTTTGTTTTAATGTTGTTTTCTGTTGGATTAGTTTTACAATAATGAATATATATTGAGTTTGAATTACACGATTAAATCTCAATATCTTAAATTCAAATGGTCGAAATACAGCTTATAGAAATGTCCAGTATATGTTCATAAAAAATGTTTTTTTCTCAAAATTTTTTTTTTGGCAAAAATCGGTTTGAAAGGAAATCCATGAGTAAATTAGTATGTTATGGTCCATAATAATACTAACTGCCCCAGCAAACTTCGCCTTACCTTCAAAGTTATTGATACATATTGTTAATTCCAAAATAAATCATCCAAAAAAACTTACTTTTGGAAATTCATTCCCATCGATTTCGATTATATTTTACACATACATATATTCTCCTGTTGCTCCCGTACAATGCCGTTTGTTTTAGGTCGAAACTCCTTACGGTTCATGTTTTATAGCTGTCTAAAGTAGGTCATCTGCAGCATATTTGTTAAAAAATACCATAGTTCTCGTTGGAGTTACTTTTGAACGTAACATCAGATTAAGACTTCATATTATGGTATCGCCTGAGAGGTTTCCACCTCCTCTTTCATCTTTTGATTTTCTTAATTTTAAATGTAATATTGCGCATACTTTTTTACAAGATGTGCAAATTACAAGATGGGTTCAGAAAATATTGGCTTTTAATAATGCAATTATCACATTATTCTAACAAAAAAGGTGAATTTGTATGGGTTTTTCATATAATATTACATGTACATTGGGGAATGGGACTTTGCCCAGAGGTTGAAAGTTACTGATTGTCACTCACTTGGGAGTGACCAGAAGCGATTCCTTTGTGGCACTGTCCAAGCAGCTAACTACTTCCGGTCTTAGACCAAGTATTCCCCGGGCAATGACTTTAAAGCAACCGCTTAGAGTTAGAAGGCGAAACGTTGAGTAACCTAATCGGCATGCTACCACCGATGCGGCTTAGGAAGTAGGTAACAGAAGTTACTGAAGCTCTACACAGGCTCTCTTAGTGGCTTCGGCAGCCCCAAGAAACTAGGATCGGGAGCGGTGGCCTAATAAGCCCCTCTCCTTAAACAAATTTATTATGAAAACACGAAGAAACGAAAAAACAAGAACCCCCCCAAATGTTGACGACCCCCGCAAACGATATAAGGACCATGATTTAGGATATGCATCTGGAATGTCCGAACTCTTTACAGAGATGGTGCCTCTATCCAACTGGCGGATGTCCTAGACAAATACAAGGCTGACATCACCGCCATACAGGAAATGGACAGGGATGCACACGACGAAAGAACTGTGACATCTTTTACAGCTGCCACGCAGAAAGACACGAATTTGGATGTGGTTTCATAGTCGGCAAGAGACTTCGACACCTGGTCTCGCCGTTTAACCCTGTAAGTGACCGAATTACGATGATTTGTGTCTGGGAGACTAATGCAAAAATAGGAAGGGAAGATGTTCTTGGTCTATCGATCCGTAGATTCAGCCTGCATACCGACACGTTAGACAACGGGTTTAGGCTGGTAAGCTTTGCAGCGGAAAGGAACATGGTAGTGAGTGGAACCAGGTGTGATCCGTGGTGCTAATATTGGCTCGGATCATTACCTGGTTGCAGCCAAGGTGCGCACAAGATTGAGCAAAGCGAAAAACGCACGTAACCAAACACAAAGAAAGCTGGACATCACCAAGCTGCAAGCCCCAGAGAAAGCTACTGCCTACTCCAACCGGCTCTCCTAACTTTTACGACACAACGCCTCTACTTCTGACGTTCCCGATACACAGTGGCAACATATTGCGCATTCCATGGCAATCGCCGCAACAACCGTGCTAGGATATGAAGAGCGGCGCTCAGACGAATCATGGTAGGGCAACGCTACAGCCAATTGTAACCCGTGCTGTTAGGGAACGGCACAAGAAGAAAGCAAAAAAGGCGAGACCGCTATTTAGGCGAAAAAAACGTCAGATGAAGGAACGGGAGAATATAGAGCGATACAGGGTGAGGCCCAAAAATTTTACCAGAAAGTAAGAGCAAATGGATACGGTAATGGCCTCCCCACCTGTAAGGACAATGATGGAAATCTGGTCACGGATACGCTGCACATATGGAGAGAACACTTCCAGCAACTGCTGGTTCCAGAAGGCAGCGCACGTGAAGTTATCACGCCAATTATCGACGACGGCTTAGAATGCCCACCACCAAGTCAAGCCGAGGTAAGAAGAGCAATATCGCAGCTGAAAAACAACAAAACAGCCGGTGCCGATGGTCTGCCCGCAAAGCTCTTAAGTCCGGTGGCGACTTTGCCATGTTTGATATTTCTGTCCTATCAAAACACAACACATATCGTTGTTTATGTTTTGTCAATGGCTCAACTTTTTTCATTGGCCACTTTTAACTCCGCACACAACCCATTGCTATTTGCATACGACTAAAATAAACTACTAATATTGTACCATATATAAGATGAATTATAAGCGAAGTTGCTCACAAGCAACATTGGGTTCAAAATGTTTACGAAAACAATTGAATTATTTGAAAAGATGTTATGTTTTATTAAAAGTAGAAGTTTTCTGTTTATTTATTTGTTTTTCATAACAACAGTTTCTTATTTTTTGTTTACATTATTATGATATTTTCTATACCGAACCATTTTTATACCGTCACCCTTAAGGATGAGGGTATATATCATTTGATACGAAAAGAAGTGTAACGCATTAAAGAATAAATAGCCCCACCACTTCTGGTACCTCCCATACAAAATTATCTATTTTTGGATAATTAATATTTCTTTCATAACTGCCAATCTGACGACCGGAGGATATTTGAATTTGGGCAGTTTATTTATCTTATCAATAGTAGACAAACCCTAAGAAAACGAAACCTTTGCCACACCCCTTCCGGTACATCCAATACAAATGACCGAATTGAACCTTATAGTTTTACATACATATCTTTTTTGCAAGTAAACTGAATTCACTTAAATTTTGCGTATGATTTTCGCTTATGAAAATTGGACTCACGGATGAATATGGACTATATCGGTTTACGCCTTCTGGTACCTCCCTTACAGAGTGACCTATTTTTGGAAAATTAATATTTCTCCCATAACTTCCATACGGACACTTGGGGGGGATTTGAAAATTTGTCGGTTAATTTATATTATGATAACCCCAGAAAACCTAACTATTTGACACACCCCTTCTGGTACCTCCCATACAAATGACCGAATTTACCCTCATAGTCTTACATACATATCTTTTTCGCAATGAATATGGACTATATCGATTGACCCCTTCTGGTACCTCTCATACAAAATTACCTATTTTTTGGAAAATTAATATTTCTCCCATCACTTCCAAACGGGCACCTACCGGTTAATGAAATTTGGTCAGTTGATTTGTCTTGTATATGAGCGAAAACTCAACTATTGGACACACCCCTTATTGTAGCTCCCATTGTAAGAACCGGAATTGCCTTTTTCCACGCGTATATATTTTTGTATATTCACTGAATTGAGCCAAATTGTTGTTTATTGAACGTTATAACTTCGGACACTTTGTGCTGCCCCTATTGGTACCTCCTAAACAAATAAGTCAAACTTTTACGGCTTTGTTACCTGTCTCTCGACCACTCGTATTATGACCGAAAGTCCTAGCTACAACCGTTTACGATCCACCTGCAAGCATATCCTATTAATATTATAAATGTGAATGTCTGTATGTTTGTTTGTTTGTTTGTATGTTTGTTGCTCAGTCACGCCTAAACGGCTGAACCGATTTCAATGAAATTTGGAAGACAGTTAGTGTACTATATGGAAATTGCCGTAGGATATAAATTTTTGACCTTATGGGCGGAGAGGGCGTGGCAAAACTTTTTTTTGAGCTAGGGTGATAAAATTTGGTACACAGATAGTACTCGGCAATACGAATATGAATATGCGGACGAAATTTTAATTTTGAACCAGTAGGCGGAGTGGGCGTGGTAAAACATATTTTTAGAGCTAGGGGGATAAAATTTGATACAAAAATAGTACTCGGCAACACGAATATGAATATGAGAACGAAATTTTAATTTTGAACCAGTAGGCGGAGAGGGCGTGGCAAAACATGTTTTTAGAGCTAGGGAGATAAAATTTGATACCCAGATAGTACTTGACAACACGAATATGAATATGCAGACGAAATTTTAATTTTGGACCAGTGGGCGCAGTGGGTGTGGAAAAATTTTGTTTTAGAGCTAGAGAGATAAAATTTGTTACCCAGATAGTGCTCGACAACATGAATATGATAATGAAATTTCAATTTTGGACCAGTGGGTGGAGTGGGCGTGCCAAAACTTTTTTTTAGAGCTAGAGAGATAAAATTTGATACCCAGATAGTACTTGACAACACGAATATGAATATGCCGACGACATTTTAATTTTTCATCCAATGGGAGGAGTGGGCGTGAAACAACTTTTTTTAGAGCTAGGGAGACAAAATTTGATACTCAGATAGTACTTGACAACACGAATATGAATATACGATATTTTAATTTGTCATCCAATGGGCGGAGTGGGCGTGGAAAAACTTTTTTTAGAGCTAGAGAGATAAAATTTGATACCCAGATAATACTCGACAACACGAATATGAATATGCTGACGGAATTTTAATTTTGGACTAGTGGGCGGAGTGGGTGTGGCAAAACTTTTTTAGAGCTAGAGAGATAAAATTTGATACCCAGATAGTACTTGACAACACGAATATGAATATACGATATTTTAATTTGTCATCCAATGGGCGGAGTGGGCGTGGAAAAACTTTTTTTAGAGTTAGAGAGATAAAATTTGATACGCAGATAGTTCTCAACAACGCGAATATGAATACGCATTATTTTTTATTTTTAAAGCTATGGAGATACAATTTGATACCCAGATAGCACTTGATACCACTAATTTGAATATGCACACCAAATTTTAATTTGGACACAATGGGCATTTTTTTAGAGCTAGAAAAATATAATCTGATACCCTGATAGTGCTCGACAACACAAATATAAGTTTACAAACGAAATTTTAATTTTGGACCAATTGGCGGAGCGAGCGTGGAACAACTTTCTTTTAGAGCTTTAGACATACAATTTAATACCCAGATAGTACTCGACAACACAAATATGAATATGCAGACGAAATTTTAGTTTTGGACCCTGTATTCATTTTGGTTATGGTAAAACTTTTTAAGAGCTATGATATGACAACAAAAAAATGAATATGCAATCAAAATTGTAATTCCCGATGAATGGTAGGATTTAACGTAGCCAATTTGTATTTTGGCCCTAGAGGGACATTTTCTGACCAAATTTTTATTTTGAATCAGTGAGTGGAAGGCGTGGCAAAACTGTATTTTAGCCCCAAAAAGATAACATTTGATATACATATATTACTTGGAACTACAATTACAAATTTGCGGAGGAAAATTTCATTTTAGATAATACTATGCGTAACAATTACAAATATTCAATCAGTGGGCGGAGGGGGCACGCTTAAATCGAATCTTAGCCCTTGAAAAATAGAATTTGGTACACCGATAGTATTCGGCACTACAATTACAATATTGCAGACGAAATATTTAATATTTTTATTTGTTGGGAGTTACTTGGGGTAACAAATTGTTTACAAAGGGCATGAGATCAACGCTTAAATTAGCCCAATAAGAAAGCAAGCCAAACATATTATTATCGAGTTTAGGAAACGTTGCCAAAGTATGTTTGAAAGTGACATATGCACAGGTTTTATAACTGTGAGCCAATTTTAATTCCTATTTGTGTATTATATTAACTTAATTTTGTTATATTAGTCAATTATGCAATAGCGAAGCATTGCCGGGTCCACTAGTTCCTAATAATACATTAGCAATTTTAATTAAAAATCGGTTATTTTCAATAATTCAAGACTTAAATATCAATATCTTATAGTGGGTGATGTTATTTATCAGTCAGTTTATCTGACGTTGGCATCTCTGCTTCAGATTGGAACTCTGAAACTCACCGTCTGGGGTTAAATACTTGGGTGTCATTTTGAATAAGAAACTGAATTGATAATGTAATATAAAGAAAATAACATTAAAGATGGGTCTACAAAACTCCACGGTATACTGGACATATACGATGGTGGTAGGTCATGTTGTACGCAAGGACGAAAAATCTCCTGCTTAAAAAGTCTTCGACAATGAACTCGATGGACGGCGCAGAAGAGGGTGACCAAAACTCCTATGGAAAAACCAGGTAATTGAGAACTATGCAGGACTGTAGGTGTGACTCGAAGGAAGCGCAGAAGATTAAAGCGCATATAATATTTTTCCACGTGCCGCATATAATCCCATACGATTGCAAAGAATTGTCAGCTAAATAGAATGCATCTTTATTTACTGTTTTATTCGTCACATTCATATAGCGAAATACCAAGGTGGAGGCAAATCGCTGATTGCTTTAATTCGCAATGACTTCAGGTTCGTCAATAGAGAGGTTTGTCGACGATGTGCTGTTGATTTCTGTGGTCCAATAAATACGTACTTGCACATTCGAGGAAACTTCCTACAAAACTTATGTTGGTGTCTTCGTATACATGACCACAAAGGTAGGACACCTCCTTATCGATAATGACGCTCCTAGCTGCGTTGAAGAGTCTGATTTTGTTGTGGCCAATAACACTATGCGACAGTCAAAATCGGAATGGGATGAAACCAACGGGAAATGTTATGATTTGAAGTTAGTAACTATCATATAGGGGAATATCTCATGTTTTAGGCTAATTTGTTATATTGTTATATGGTGGCGTATGAATATCATAAGTAATATTCCACTTAAATCATCCGCCACGGAGTACAACAGTTTTATTGTAACTGTTACAAAATAAACCCAGTTCAAAATCATTTGATGAATGGAAAAAGGAAACTGTTGCTTATATAGAAAAATGTTATATGAACAGATTAAAGGAATTGTAATTTTTAATCTTTTTAAATTTGTTTCAGCTAAATCGGACTAGTGATTCTCGAGTTATGTCAAAAAAAAGATCACCAAAGGTGACAATTTCTCCTATATGATAGTTACTAACTTCAAATCGATATATCTCGATTCCTAGACGTGACCCAGCGAAACGCCGGGACACGTATAACTACCGATATAACTTTCCCCGGTAGTTTGAACACTTTCCGATCACTGACCCCTACCATTTGTCTCACAGTGTAATAAATCGGACCACCCAGGGCTTCCCATCTACATTTTTCTTTCATTGCCGTCCCGCCTCGATGTTGACGACAGCAACTTTGCAGTGTAAGTGTCGAGTCAATTGGCATGCCTAGTAAAACCTTCTCAAACAGTGACTTTAGCATTCGTCGATAAATAAGTAGGTGCCGTTTGTTGTGAATCCATAATAGAAAGCGTGTTAATTTACAACAACGCGAGAAGCTATCCCATGCCTCATTAATGGGGGTGTAAAGGGAAAGTAAGTAAGTAAGTTAAGGTCATGTTTTTAAGATAAATTTTCTAATGCCTGATTTAATCGATGATACCTAGGGGCATCTGGAACAAGTTGCAGTCCCTATTTTTTTTCTTTAAATCGCATATATCTAGACGCTTTAGACATTTTATTATAAATTCAACCTGCATACCAAAATATACTTACTTGCTCCTTTCACGTCTCAGTCTGTTGATACGATTTCTTCTGTAATCGTGATTTGCTATTAAAAGCAGTAAAAACACATTATTTTTTTTTATAATTTTATTTGAGATTTTTATTAATGCCAAGCTGTTTGTTTGGTGTATTTACAGTAATTAAAAGTTCGAAATTTACTAATAAGTTTTTTTTTCTCTTTTGGTTCTATAAAATAAATATAAATATGTTGGTTTTTATTGTTGAATTCATTAAATATAAATTTTTTTTTGTTTTCGTTTTGCTCAATGAACAAAAATAATAATAACAATAATAATAATTGTTTTCAATTGTGTTTTGTTTGTTGGTTTAACAATTAATAGACTCACATTATTGAAATGTAACAAAAAGTTCAAATGAATAATAATAAAACAACGGCAAACAATTAACAGTTATTAAAAATATTGTATTTATTGTTGTATGTAATATTTTTATAAATATTTTACAATGAAATAAATTGGTATAAAAACAAAATTCAATAACAAAGTGCATAATGGAAAGTATCCAATTAAATTTTAATAAAATGTTGTGGAAAAAATCCTATTTGGTGATTAATTGTTGTTTTCTAGAGAGATGTGGGTGGGTGAGGAACGATGTGAATGACTTAGTAAAACATTTTTTTATTAGATTTGGTTTTAAATATTTACAACATACATTTAGTAATCAATATGCAATAAATAAATTATATTCTGATGTTTTCTTTTAAGTTTCAGAGAAAAAAGGCTTTGTGTGCTGACAACGCCCTGCACTAACATAAACACAGGCGCGATATGACTTCTCCTATCCATTGGCTGTGTCATGTTTTCAAATAATCGGTCATATCCGTTTTCGAAAATTGTTTAATATTGTTACATATTAATCGGCTTGTTGGTTGTTGTAAATAAACTTTTGTTGCTCTTTTGTTTCTGTATGTATGTATATAACTATCCTTAAGCTCTGTGCTCTAAAATATGCATCATTGATTTCTGTTTTTGGTTTTTGGTTGTTTGTAATTCGTTTAATTATTATATTTATATATTAATATCATTATGTACTTTAGAATACTTTTCAATATCATTCATTATCCTTTTTTTTGTTGTGGGGGGTTTTGATATTTCGTGAATTTCGGCGATATAAGGATTAGTACATTTGTTTTGTTGGTTTTTTCTTATTTTAGGTTTTAATTGTAATTTGCTTAAATTTTGTATAAATTGAACTAAAATAATTTAGCTAATTATTTCTAAGTTGGGGGTATTAAGCAAATCATTGTAAGTATATATTACTGAATAGTGTTTGTTTTCTGTTTTATAATTATAATTATTTTTATTAATTTCTTTATGGAAAAGGCACAAATTTATTTAAATAACATTTTCATGAACAAAAAAGGATACAAAAGGATACAAAGGTTTCGTGTATGTTCTTTGACTATAAATGTTTTCTAATCTACGACAATAAGCCATAAAGCAATTTTTGAAAAAGGCACAAGTTTGAAACCTAATAATTAACGGGGAAGTAGAAAAAAGGTGCTAACACAAAGAATGCTAAAGAATATTTAAATAATTTATTTATTAGTTTACAAATGTGTATGTATTAGTATTACTAAAGAGAAATCTTTTATTTTTTATCAAAATGTCCAATCTATTGATCTGGTTGTGTTAATCTTTTAAATTCCTATTTTCTGCTTCAGTTGATTCCTCATTTGACCAATGCGAGTCAAGCTCTTACTTGAACATGGTTAATTAAAATAACAATTAACTGAAAAGCAGCAGGCGCAATCTAAGTTAAACTACTGCGGAAGATCATTCGATCTGATTGAAAATATTTTTATGAGTTCTACAGTTACTTAACTGGACCAGGAACACAGAGATAGTTTGAAAAGCTGCGTACCACCTAAACAAAATGTTACCCAAACAAAATGTTACCCAAAATCGTAGCTGCACATATTTTCAGCTATTCCGGTATCATTATAATGAAACATTTTTTTCTAAGAGTCAAAAGTCAAATTTTAACCGCATTAGTGGCAATATTGGAAACTTATAGGTACATATTCAGGCAGTTAGGGACATTAATTGACAGCACAATGGAGAAATGATAAATTGCAAGTGCCGAACTGGGATTCGAACTTGGGCATGTCCGTGATTATTATTGTTATTGGCAATGAAATCAACTCTACTGCATATTTATATCCTAGTGTCTAAGTCAACGCCGAAATGATAAGAGATTTCCATTTGCTTCGACCTGGTCCTTCCAACGGTGTCAAGATCTCCCTATTTTGTTTTGGCTCTCTCACGATATGATCTAGCCATCGTAATCGTTGTATTTTGATTTGCTTGACCACATCAATGTCGTGGTATAACTCGTACAGTTTATGGTTCACCGAGTATTTTTCTCTGAAACACCACCAGAAATGCTGCATCCGCCTGTGTCAGCATTAACGATTCGGAGGCATATAGCAGTGCCTGTAGTATTAGGTGCTGTTGCAGTTGGCGGTTCGAGATAACGTGGTGATTATGAAGTACTCGCGAGCCCAAAGAAACACCTGTTGGCGAACTCTATTCTCCCATTTGTTTCCAAGCTGACACTGTTGTATTTGTCCATGCCGGATCTGCTATCTTAAATCAGCACTTCTCGACGTTCACACTTCCTTCCTAATGGGAGGTCACTTTGTTCGATAATATCATTAATATCCTTTTGTCCTTATTTACTGCTAAACCCATTTTCGCTGCCTCCCTTTTCATAGATGAGAAGACTGCTGTTTTCCCTCGCATCGTCTGCCAAATAATGTCGATATCATCGGCTTATGCAAGAAGCATGTTACTTTTATTAAATATGGTGCCGGACATGTTTACCGCTGCTTTTACCATCACCTCCATCACTATGTCGTATCTAATGGTGCAGCTAGATCCTTGCCATTCCCAACGGAGGATTTGGTGTTCGTAGGGGTATACCGCCAGAGACGGATTATCTTCGTTTTGATACCAAATTCGGACATAGCCTCGCATAGTCGATGCCTGATGGGGCAGTTGAAGGCAGCTTTGTAATCGACAATGAGATGGTAAAAGTCGATTTGCTTTTAATGGGTTTTCTGCAAAATCTGGCGTAATGTAAATATCTGATCCGTGGTAGATTTGCTAGGTCTTAAGTCAGACTGATATGGTCTAGTCAGGTTTTCCTCAATAGAAACACTACGCTAGAGAAGACCTTATACGCAACCGGTAAGAGGCTTTTTTGTAGAAAGAACACAGCACACTGAGATTTCACACCTCGGGCATGCTCTCCTGAAGCCAAATATTTTCTATGAGCTGTTGCATTCTCATCTCCACCCACCTTAACCAACTCGGCTGGAAGACCTCAGTCCCAGCGTGTCTTTGTTGTTGTTCTTTAGGCGTGATATGACAGTTTTTATCTCTGCATGACTCGGAGGGGGACAGTCGATGTTATCGTCGGGATTATTGCAGAGTCTTCTGTAGAAGTAATCTTTCCATATCTTCAGTACGCTCTTAGAGTCAGTAACAAGATGACCATTCTTGTGATTACAGGAGGGAAGACCTATTCCACGTTCCTTCTGGTAAAATTTTCGGGTTTCACTTCCCTTCCTGTATGTTTCCATGCACACAACATTTCGCTCCTTAAGCTCTCTTTTTTTGTTTGTTTGAAGAGTCGAGTTGCCTCCCGCCTATATTCCATGCATTTTTAAGAGACAGCTCGCTTTGTCCTTGGCTACAGTTTCGCCCTGTTCCATCTTGCCGCATTCGTCATCGTACCAGGTATTATAATTTTATTGCTTTACATATCCAAGTACGGCCCTCGCAGTCTTTACCATCGAGCTGGCAATATATTCCCACTACGCGCTAGTATTTTCGGGAGTTGGAGCATCTCGAAGTAGTTGAGTGAGTTGTTTGGAATAGGTGTTGGATATCTCCGTGGTCTGCAGTGATCCAAGTTGATGTTTGCACCCCTGAGTACTTGTTCGTCGACGTCACCAGACGCATGCCTGCACGTCCGTCATACCAGTTTAATATTGGGTAGGAGATTCATCAGTGACGGCGCCTTTACGAACTCAGCTATCCTGGCTTTCAACTTTTATAATATCTCATATATAGATGCTTCACTTGCCAAATCCAATAACTCCACTTAAAGATTTTTTAAAAGTTTAATTTCAATTCAAAGATAGATCAGAAATTTTGGATGTTAAAAAATATATTGTTCAATAATAAAAGTTAAAACTACTTAAATAAACAAGTTTTTAAAAACAATATTAGCTTTATGTTAATTGAAGTTAATTGATTTGACAATTGAAGCATTCATATTTTTGTGAGTAATAACTAGAATTACTTTTTCTCTCTCTCCCTCAAAGATATAATGTAAAAAATCCTTAAAATTTATCTCACTCATAAATGAAGAGCCAGTGAATCCTGCATTCAGAGGCAAAGTTCTTACTCAGGGAACACAATCATGGTAACTCAAAAAACTAAGGATGCAGTTCGATTCTTCGTTTCCTAATTAGCATAAAACCGTTGAGTTTGGCCACGTAATTTGTTTTTGACTACTAAAGTGTTTATGTGAATATTGTAATGTTTGGTATGAATGTTTTTGCTGGTTTGAGAGTAAACCGGTAATTAAATGTCACAAAAAATTCTTTGGTCAGACTTGATGATGCTTTGTATGTTTTTTAAGTTGCCAAAAAGTTACATTTGAATCAAATGTTCAAAGTTTCTCAACAGAATCTCATATGACCAAACATATAGCAGAAATTCCAATTTCGGTTCCTGGCAGTAAAAAGTAACTGATAACATATTAAAATTATTTCCTATTCGTTCAGCTTAGTTATTGCAAAGTTGTTAAATTCCCCAAAGAAACTAATACAAACATATTTGAAAACTTGTTAGCGTATCGAAACTTTTGTGTCCTTTTTCAAAACAAAATATTTGCAAGCAAAAATGTAAAAAAGATTGTCTTTACAAATTGATGGTTTTGATTTTATTTTATATTTATGCAACAAAACAAAACAAAAAAAAACACAAAAACAATAGCTCATAAAAAAGTTTATTATTTCAATTGGACCTAGTTTGGCAAAAAGCTTTCATTGTTTAAGTAATAACTTTGTGTTATCTCTTTGAGTTGCATATACTTGATATTTCGAATAATTGTACAAATAATAATTAAATAAGTAAAACGGTGGCCCATCTGTTTTTGGTTTGTTTTTATTCTCGCATCTGTACGAAATTATTAATTGTTGTTTGTAAAGACATATCACAAGCTTAATTAATTGTTTGTTTTAGAATTTAAATTAATATGTAATGTATTTATGAGTGTTTGAGTAATTTGTACATACAAACGCAATTTTTATTTAAATGTAGTAAAATCTGCGGCGTGATATCGGAATTCATTTGATTTTTTTCATTATTGAACTTTCTACAGAAATTGCACAAATATTTATAACACAGTACAACATATTTAATCTCATTGATTTGGGACTCAATTAAGAGAATTACACGTGAATATAGACCCAAAAATAAGAACTTCTGCAACATTCGTCTTGTCACGTTGCATTAATAATTTAATGGCCATATGAAATGTTTTGCTCAAGGTGTATTTTTAGCACTTTCTCTATATTTTAACACGGTTATATCTCGGTTTACCGTAAAAAATATCTCTTTTGTGTCTGAAGCAAAGTTGTAGATATTGAAAACGACGGCGTAGATTGCACACCACCAAATCAAGTCGAGGTCAGAAGAGCAATATCACGGCTGAAAAATAATAAATCAGCCGGTGCCGACAGGCTTCCGGCAGAGCTCTTCAAGTCCGGTGGTAGGAGCTGAATACGAGCATACACCAACCCCTACGCACGGTTTGGCTTAAAGAGTGCATGCTCGAAGATTGGAATCTAAGCGTATTGTGTCTTGTGCTGAAAAAGGGTGATCCAAGTGTGTACTCCAACTACCGCGGGATCAGCCTTTTACCCATCGCTTATAAGGTCCTGTCGAGTGTGCTATGTGAAAGACTAAAGCCAGTGTTATCCAACCTGATCGGGCCTTATCAGTGTGGCCTTAGACCTGGTAAATCAACAACAGACCAGATATTCACACTTCGGCAAATATTGGAAAAGACCCAAGATAAACAAATCGACACGTACCATCTACTCATCGACTGCAAAGCTGGCTTCGATAACCCGATACGGCAGAAATTACTTGAAATCATTGCTGAGTTTGGTACTCAAGCGAAGCTGATACGCCTTTGCGGAATGACGCTGATTGATACGAAGTTTTCAGTGAAGATTGGCAAGGACCTTACGGAGCCATTCTATACCAGGCGAGGGCTAAAACAAGGCGACGGCCTATCGTGTGATCTCTTCAACATAGTGATGGAGATGATAATGAGGAAAGCTGCAGTAAACACGAGTGGCACAATATTCAACAAAAGCCACATGCTACTCACGTAGGCTGATGACGTCGACATGATGTGACTGCAGCCTTCTCAGGTATACAAAGGAATCAACGAAAATGGGTCTTATGGTGAACGAGAACAAAACGGAGTTATTAGTTTCAACGAACAAAGAATCTACACTATAATTTCGAGGTGGAAGATAATTTTATCTACCTAAGTTCCGCCATCAACAAAACCAATAATGTCAGCCTCGAAATTTGGAGAAGAATCCTGCTTGCGATTCAATGACAGAGCCCTCTCTCGAAGAACTAAATCCAGCTATACCAGATACTGGTTCTACCTGTCTTGATGTACGGTTCAGAATCCTGGGTTATGACACAAGCGGATGAATCGGTTCTGGCTGTATTCGAGAGAAAAATACTCCTTAAAATATATGGGCCCATCATCGTTAACGAAGAGTATCGGCGTCGTATGAATCATGAGCTGTACGAGCTGAACACCGACATTGACGTGGTCAGACGTATTAAGGTGCAGCGATTGCGTTGGCTAGGTCATGTTGTACGCATGGACGAAAATGCTCCAGCTCGAAAAGTCTTTGACAATGAACTCAATGGTCGGCGAAGAAGAGGGCGACTAAAACTCCATGGAAAGACCAGGTTACTGAGAACCTTAGAGAACTTGGTGTGACTTACAGGAGAAGAAGCGCATAAGATCGAGGCTCTTATAACATTTTTCTACGTGAGGTATATAACCCAATGGGATTGCAAAGTAAGTAAGTAAGTAATATTGTGATTGTGTTTGAGATTTATGACCTTAGTTTGTAATGTGCATTTAGCATTGCCTTTAAAATAATTAAAACGAGATATCGTTTCTTTTGTAGAAAAAAAAAATAAATAAAGAATACTCGCCTTCATACACACGAATCTTAGATGAAATACTGCAACTTATGTCTTAGCAAGTGCGAGAAATTTTTGTGTGTGAACGATTTTCGACAACTACAATGTAATAGTAAATTCTTTATCCATAAAAATCCTGACATATAAATTTTTCAAAAGATTCCTAGTGTCTAAACGCGTCTTTCCACTTACTTTCGTATATAATGACTTCCGTATGAGTAATAAATAAAATTCCACATAATTCATACGCTCTAATATACTATGACCTTTATAAATATGTAGTTTATTGCGTTTAATCTACAATTACTAGACCATTTTATGCATCCTTACAATAAAAACAGATTAAAATTAATTTTAAATAAAGTTTTATTTGTAAATGCCAAACCCCAATGACAAGATATAACCGTGTTAAAATTTAGAAAAAAGGGAAAAATTATACGGCGCACACAGCATGCGATATAATGCATTTATTTGAAGTTAACTCTTGAAGTCAAAATTCTTCCTCGATAGGCCTTGGAAGCCAACATAACTTGTGACTCATCTGCGTAATACTTGGAAAAGAGATCGAATGATTGGACCTTCCAAATAGACCAATAAAATTTCCTTTAAAATATCTTTAAGACATACATGTCAGATATTGTTCTTCCGTAACAAAGACTCTGACTTGTAATTCTATTTTAAAAATTTCATTTAAACTATAAAACGAAATAAAAATGTTTTAGATCCCTTGTGCCTTTAAATAACAAAATGCCTTAAAGTTTTTTTTATGCCACTAACTCACAGACAAACCATTGGTTACTCGCTGTCAGATTTAATTGCAGACTGTCGTTATCTGTAGTAAAGCGGTAACGGCATCATAATGTAAACTGCATTCGTAGAAAATATTCCTAAAAAATATGTATGTATGCACTGCTTTGACTCAATCAATGACAATAATTGCATTTGTATATGTATGTAGTAGGTACGTGTAAATACAGATGAACAATTATGTGTAGATACGAGTATAGTAAATAATGTATGTCGTATCTGGTTGTATGTTTGCGATTAGTTTATGTGGCCAAAATGTCTGTATGTAATTTTATTGATTTCTCTCGACACATATTCTTTGTACATGTTTCCCCAAAGATATCAACAATTTTGGTAATATATTTTATTTGTCTTCATGATATCAATTTTCTTCTATTTTATCAATCGGTTTGTTGATCTGCACTATGCATTTAAGCCTTGAATGTGTAAGTGTCGTGTGCCTGTATTTGAATGTGTGTGTTGGGACTATTTGTTTGTACGTAATTAAAGTACTAAGATTTATTTTCAAGTAACCAAACAATTTACTAACTAGTAAAAAATCTTTAAATAATAACATTTACATTACATTTCCTAGGGTAAACTTCATATGTACATACACCCAAACATACACATATACATGCATACATATGCAATGTGAGCAGATACCAGTAAAAAAAGAGACTGGGCAAAATTACAGTAAACAATTTATTTTTTTTTTTTTGAATATAAAACAAATAAAAAGCAAATCTAGCACAAGCGATATGGTATCATACTTTAAAGTTTTGTTTTATCTGGGGTACAAAATATATGTGGTCAACTATCAATAATTCAAAATGTTTTAAATGCTATTATTAGTTAACAATGAAAAATAGAATACAAAAACAAAAACTTGTAATGGCGGCATTTAAATCATCTGCTTTAGGGTTTTGTAAATCGTTTTACATGGCAACAAACATTGAATTTTAAACACATTTCTGACGTTGTTCTTTTACCGCACTATACCAAAATGATTTCTGTGTTTAAAGCGACATGTCTTTTTTTTTCTAAATGCTGTATTGAAACATTAAAAAAAAACAATATTTTGGCATCTCATGATTCATCCCACTCCTATTTCTGGTACCCAGCAGGGCAGCTTCTGGTATTTGAGTGAGTTAATATGCTACTATTTCTAGATTCCGTCGATTGGATATGGTGGACAAATTGCTATTGGTTGCCAACCCGACCATCTACAAGATAGTTGTGTGCATCGTAATAGTTTATGAAAATGGCCATAAATATAAATATAATCGGCTCAAGAACTTAAGCCTACTGACCTTCAAGTGGGTCATTAGGAGACTGGAGACATATACCCTAGACAGACGACAGCGTTGATGCGCACTAAAAAGTCACTAATGCAAATTTAAATTTTACCCTGACAGCCAACAGTTCCTGCATTAAGAAATTGCTATTAGTAAACAGCTGTTTGTCAACCATTTTTTTTAATCATTTAGCACATATACTTCGATATGAATTGTCGTTGTACTTTTTGTACCAAAAAATACAATGTGCTTTCGGCACAAAGTACTTCTTTTTGTACCAAAAAGTACTTTTCGGTACAAAGTCCTTTTTTCGTACCTAAGTACTTTTTTTTGTACCAAAAAGCATTTGTATTGGCACAAAAGCACTTTTCTGTTTCACAAAGTACTTTGTAGTACCAAATATACTTTTATTGCCCCAAAAATACAATAGAAGTTAATTTTGGTACAAAAATGTACTTTGGTACAAAAAAAGTAATTTGTACCGAAAAGTACAATAAAAGTACTTTTTATCACAAAAAGTACTCTGGTACAAAAAAATTATTTTTTGCAACAGAAAAATGTTTTTGGGCCAAAAATCTACTTTTTCGTACAAAAAAAGTACTTTGGTACAAAAAAAGTATCTATTGAAAAAAAAGTGTAAGTATAGAGAGAAATGTATAGAAGTAAGAAATATACAAAATAACCTGTGCGCTCCCAAAAAAACTAAATAATTTGGGGTTGCACTGTATAGTTTTAATTTCATATGCAAGTCCTTCTTTTTCCATGTGTATGCAGGCCTTCCATAATGCCTTCTTATAGAAAGCTTCCATAAGGCCCTCTTATAGAAAGTTTTAATGAGGCCTTCTTGAAGAAAGGCCTTCATATGGAAACCGGTGACGAAAGACCTTATTTTCCAATGTCACGCAATGTAAAAAAAGAAAGGAAGAAAGAAGGTCGAGAAAGGCATGCCGGATCCAAAAGTAGCCCTTAAAACTCATGACAGAAGGCCTTTCTTCTCATGATTTCCGCCTCTGGGTTATATTCAGAAAGTTGGCAAATGCTCTCATGTCAAACCAAAAAATTAAGCTTAGTTTACCATCAAATCTCCTTGAAAAAGCGAGCTTTGAGCTAAAAAGGAATTGTGGGGAAAAATATCCTCCATTCTCATGTTGAATATTAACTGTCAAATTCAAATTAAAATTGATGTTGGACATTTTCGGCTGATATCTACTTCGCATGTACATGTTTGACATAATTGTAGATATATATAGTGCGTGACAATGAATTCACCACTAATATCAACAATAAAAAATCTTTTCTGATCGTTTAGCCAAAGTATCGAATGATACACTAACACAAATCAAAAAAACTTTCGACAGACAGACTCTCATCTTTTGTTCTTAAAACATTTGAAAGGATTTAAAAAATCCATGTGCGAAGTAATCTTCCACAGAAATTTAATATCAAAATCTCAGCATGCCTGTATTAAAGGAAGGTCAACTGACACAGCTCTCCACGCTATAGTCATTACTATTGAGAATTTTCTCGAGAATAAGATCTACCCTCTATGAACTATCCTAGACATCGAGGGAGTCTTCAATAATATTTAGCCAACAACAAACCTGAAATTAATGATCAGTTCCGTGAGTTACATAAGTGATATCCTTCTGGGGGAAAATTACCCTTAGAGCTGAATGTGGAGGATCACAATTGCTGGAAACGTCAACAGAGGCACACCTCAGTGAGGAGTTCTGTCTCCACTTCTACATCAATGAACAGCTTTTCGAATTAGATATGGCCGAATGCCAGGTATTTGACTACGCCGATGATCTTGCCATCAACTAAGCATTCGCTTCACCCGCTTACTTATGCCCTTTTTACGGTTTACAACTCAACTCAGTTGAACAACGTAACCTGTGCTTGTTGGAGGTCCCTTCATAAGAAATTTATTCTGAATTGATAAGAGTTAATGTTCGGTCAATTGTTTAGCAAATGAGCTAGCTAAACCTAAAATAAAGAAATGGGGGCTATTTCGGTCATTTGATTGGAGGTTCCAAAAGAGGTGTGTCAAATTGTTCGATTTTCTGAGGGGTTGTCTACTTTTACATGATAATTAGACTTACCAAATTCAAACATCCGCCAGTTGTGCGGTTGGAATTTATGGGAGAAATATTAATTACCCAAAAATAGGTAAATTTGTGTGGAAGGTACCAAAATGGGACGTCAGATATGACCTATGTGACAGAAGTTATGATTCTGGAGAGTTTGTATGTTATTACAAGCTAAATGAACTAACTAAATTCATATTTCCTCTATTTGTCGGTTGGATAGTTATATGAGCAATATTAACTTTTCAAAACTATGTGACAGAAGTTAGGATTCTGGAGAGTTTGTATGTTATTACAAGCTAAATGAACTAAATAAATTCATATTTCCTCTATTTGTCGGTTGGATAGTTATATGAGCAATATTAACTTTTCAAAACTATGTAATTTTGTATGGGTGTAATAGTAGGGGTGGGTACATTCTTCCTTTTTTACAATCCAATAATTTCATTTTGTAAATGTTTAATAAAGGTAAATTTTCATAACGATCTGTAACGAACTACGCGAGTTATACTTCTTACCAGCCAGCCAGACTAACAGACAAATACAATCGTCTTAAAAAGTCGTGAAACGAAGTTCGTCTTAACACACTTGGGGCCCTAATGGTAAGGGTATAAATACTCGAAAATATATTCTACATCGTAATATCAAGTAACTTAAGTATTGTTTGTTCTACTATGCTTTGATGTACCAGTGGCGGAATTCTGCAACCTTTTACTGATTAATTTTACTACAGGTCGTAATTTTGTAAAAAAAAACTGCTAAATACAAATTTCATTATAATTTAAGGACAGATTGTAGTTGACGGTTATCTACGGGGGAATTTCAGATAGCCACGATTTTATTGATCAACTTTCGGCATCTCAGCCTTAGATGTAGGGGTACAAAAACTGATGTTACTGCAACCTTCTTTGTATGCATTAAGATTGAGTCACCCTAATTGGGTCCTATTTCGAGGAACTAAAAGATATCAAACTATTAATTTTGAAACTGAAGAGCGGTATGAATGCACCAGGTTTTCGAAAGTATTAAACCTTGTTAATCGATTTGATTTAACAGTGACTTGTTTTATACTTTATGAAATTTGCAATATGTCCACACATTAAGGAATTTTGAATTTCCTCTGTGCCCTACACGATTATTTCGAACATGTGAAAAATTACTACAAGGGCATCAGTCGATGGTCTTTATTATTCAAAGCTAATATCTACTAACAACGATTTGTTCTTTATTCAATTTATCATATTACATTTATCGTGCCTATGCCTGCTTATTGCGTGCATGTACGTGTGTATGTAAGAGTTTGTGTGTATATATAGTATGTTCTTATCCGATATTTATTATACCATCATTCATTAAATATTTAAACTAATAAAGCATTTGGTTTCGTATCATGTATTTTTTGTTTGGTACATTTAGCTTTAGAGGTTAAATTGCCGTGATTTGGTTGTTGTCTTTTTTTTCATCTTCAATATTTTTGTTGTTGTTGTATTATTATTTAAAGTTTGCATTTATATATATATAGATTTAACAATTGAGTCGGTACTTAATTAACGGCTAAATTTTTTTCTGTTACCTAATTTTTGTTGTTATTTGCTTTTGATATATATATATATTGGCATGCTACACACACACACACATGCATACCTGGTACTACAGGTACTTAACTATGTGTATGAGCATGTTTGCAGTACACATGTGTGTACATTGACTCATCTGTTTCTGTACTTGTGTGTGTTATAAAATGCATTATTCATATGTACACACATATATACACATCCATATGTAATCAAAGACCAGTAGTGGTGAATTCGAATTTTGCGTAATTGTTGTTTTTTTTGATAATTGTAAAAATTAACAGTTATTATGTTAATTTTTTTTATTATAGTATAATAATATTTTGTTTTATAATATTATATTGTAATTGTTCTATAACTGGGTTTTTTTATATGTTATTTTTTTAAAAAGGCAGTCAAAAATATTAATTAAATTTAAAATTTATGTTTGTTGTTTTTTTTTCTTTTGGTATTCGTTTTTGTCTTGTTCTTGTGTCGTTTTACTAACGAAACTAATTCTCTGATGAATTTACGAAATGACAACGTTATCGTGGCTGAACTCAAAACGTTTTAGTTATTACCAGGGGGATTTCGCTTTAATTATGTTAATTATTTCTTAATCTCTTGTAATTTATATATATTTTGTTTTCTATAATTTTGTTTTTCTATCACGATGTTTGTGTTTCCCTTTGTTTCTTGATTTTTTATTTGAGTTTTAAAAAATAATGCTTAGAATGTAGTATTTTTAATATATTAAATTTATACTTAAGAACTTTTGTTGTTTTATAAAATTTTTAGGTGCATTAAATTTATTTAAATTAAAAATATGTATTATGTTTCATAAAAAAAATTCTATTTGAGCTTAAATGAAAAAAAAATATGAGTAATTAGATGTATGACGAGCAAGTAAAATAGGTGTAAAAACATTCTTATGCGGCTATTATTTTGAAGGGTTTCCCAAATAAAACAATTGTGTGAGTTAAGCTTAATTTCTGGTTTGCTTCACAAATCAAGCACACACAATGATTTTTTTTGGAATATTATAATAAATTTGGATTTAAATTTTAGAATTAATTTTTTAGACATGTTTTGAATCTGTCAAGTGCCATATGTTCTCATAACTGTAGAAAGGTATGAATTCTGAAATTGTATAGAAATATTTATGAATTTTTTGCATACAAGTCTTTTATTAACTTAGAGGGCAGACCTAATGGACAGGTTACAGGTATGGCCTGATTTAAGCGGAATCCGAAGAATTTTTTTTGTAACTCTAGATATTTTTTTATACAATCATCCCGTAGGTGTAAAACACCCATAATAAAGCGTTTAATGTACAAAGTATCTTTAGTATCTTTTAAAATGCTTTTCCGTTCGCTTGCAGGCCTATAACGTTACTTTCCACATAGTTAAATTTGAATCGTTTGACTTTAACCAAAATCCAAGTATTCTATAATATTTACATTAACTTTAAAATTTCAAACATGCAACTACGTAATAAAATGTAATCCATTGGCAGTTGGCTGTTGAAGACAAAAATGTTAACATGCGGCACTTTCGCTTTTATAGATATTTATGATTTCAACTATAAATTGATACTCATTAATTTCAAAACACTATAAATATTCGAAATTTCGAAAATTGTAATGCTTCTCTCTCTACAATTGTTTTCATGTGGGAAACCTGTTTCAGTTTTTCGCATGCCCAAAAATTTAAATTAGTAATTGTGCTATCGCTTAATTTTGTTTTCTTTTGGCCAGAATGCGTTTTTACGTGAGTTAACCAATTGCGTTCCTGCATGTTCGATCAATCAATTAACTAATTGAACATAATTTCTTAATAATGGAATTAACATTATTTGAATTTGTATTATTTATTAATTTCTTTATCATTAAATCAAATTCCATTTTGTTATTTCGGTTGTTGTAATTTTCATCAGTTTTCTTGTTTTCGCTTTTGGTTAATATTATTTTTGTTTTTTTTTTTTTTGTAGTTTTTTTGGGGTGTTGTTCATTCGCAGTGAATTGCAGTTGAGTTGAGACAGCACAAGGTGTTGGTATGCTTTTTATTTGTTGTTGTTTCGATTTTGGTTTCGGCTGAAACTGATGTTGTCTTTTTTGCAGTTTTTCTTAATAATTTAATTTTAAATCTTAACACTTTTATAAAGTTAAATTTTATGAAAATCCTTTATAGTGAACAAAGAAGAATATTAAGAATATGGCGTATGCAGTTGGAAATGTAATCCTAGCAATCACATCTATAGTTTTTGCGATTCGTATAGGATGTGGAGGTTCCTTCTTGCGAACCTGTACAAAGCAAGTCTGAAAGTAGATATAGAAAATACAATTAGTAAGGGCGGCGGATGTAAGAAAATAAACTAAGCTTATTATGTTAAATAAATGTTATTATATTAAATGTTATTGTATTAAATGCTATTATATTAATACATTTGGTATAAAGCACAGTGGGACAGTAGCTTTTCTTGTGAGGTAAGATTATTCTCTATCGCTTAGTTACAGTTTTCAAAACTCATTTTGTATTATTAATTACACTACTTTACAAATAATTATTTTTTCTCTGGTCTTTGAACACCATTATTTTTTTATGATAGAGGACGGGTTTCTGATTAAGAAAAAATATTTAAAAAAATTTTTTTTGGAGTGGATTTTTTTTTAAAAATTTTTTTGTAAAATTTTTTTCTTTGTTGACGGTGCCTTTGGATTTTAACCTATATTTCAAGTTCTAGACGGGCGGAAATGGCCAACAAGAATAATGCCAACAAGAATAATGCCAACAAGAATAATGCCACTTTAAGTCAACAAATTGCTTTATTTTGCCCTACTGGCTGAATTTATTTGAAATTGAGCTTATTTCATGAAAAATAGCGTCTCCTTTTTTAGTTTTTAAAATATGTAAAATCGAAAACTGGAGATAAAGGCCCATGATGCACTTGGTGGGGTCAAGAAATGGGCTCCTTGGAGTCTATGATGACCGCCTAAGTGCGGGTACTCCAATGGTGTAATTTTGAAGACTTATTGGGGACCTAGGGAGTCAAAAAAGGGTCTCCTTCGGTCCTCTATGTGCGGGTACTCAAATGAAAGTTATTTTTGAGACCAATCCAGTGGTGTCAATTTCAAGATTGTCTCGAAAATATCTTTCATTTGAGTACCCGCACATAGGCGGTCATCATAGAATCCAAGGAGCCCCTTTCTTGGCCTCCCCCAAGTGCATCATGGGCCTCGGCTCCCATTTTGACCTACTATTTCGATGTTATGGGACCAAGACGAAGTGAATGGTATATTTTTGTTGTTGTTTGGGCTTTCGGACCATATTCTGCAGTTCGGACAAATGCAAAAATTCAAATATTTATAAAAACTTAATTTCTGTATGCCAACTTTCAGAGGCCATTACTTTTTAACTAGTCCATAGATTCTCTTCTGCAATACAACATCGCGAAAAGAAGGCTTAATTTGTGATCCTCATACAACATTTGTGAAATCACTAAAATATACTTTGGATATCATCTTGCAAAGGCTGGGAAGTTGTCAATATTTGTATGAAGAAGTTTATCTCCTAAACTAAGTGTCCGATAGCAAAAAAGTGTCCGATCGCAGATGGTATTTAATCTTGTATCAGCTTGGGATCTCAATTCGAATTGAGCGGGAAGCCGTCGATATTCACATGAAAAACGTTGTGCCTTTATTTCCTATACTGAGGGTTCAATGGTTAATTTGTGATTGTTTGGATAAACTGGATATTAGTTGAAGCAAACTGTATTCAACGGATTTATGTTTTGATATTCATATTTTGTAATATTTAATTGCATGTTTGGTTTTATTTTACTAAATCATGTATTCGAAAACCGAATTGTTGGAAAAAGGTATTTTTCGAATAAACCGAAAACCGGTTTTCTGAAAAATTAAATTATTTGAACACTATATAAGCGATAAATCACCATTTGTTTGGCATATGACAGTAAAGTACGCCCATCTCATGACAAATAATGCGCCTACGTCGCCATATGCTACGAATCAAAGTTCCTCATCCGGCCGGCAGGTAATCGGCCATTACGCAATGAGCATAGCTCCCCTATCCAAAAATTCTGGTAGGTGCCGAAGCACCCCATCCGGCTGGCGTCATCGTTTTAACCATTCGGTCACGCTCGGGGAAAATGATACAAATATGTAAACTGAGTGGGACCGGCCGTGGCATAGTGGTTAGAACACGCGACTACCATGCGAGAGATCGCAGGTTCAAACCTGGCTCCAGTCATCTTAAAAACAAAAATTGTTTTTTCATTGTCGGTTCCCCCTCGAATGTTGTTGGCATCAACTTCGCAGTATAAGTGTCGAGTCAATCGGCGTGTCTAGTAAGAGCTTCTCAAACAGTGACGTTCGCATTCGTCGATAAACAAGTAGGTGCCGTTAGTTGTGAATAGAAAGCGTGTTAATTGACACCAACGCGAGAAGCTATCCCATACCTCATTCATGGGGTGCAAAGAGAAATTAAGTAAAAAAATGTAAACTGAGTGAGTTACTGTCGACTTCTTAGGAAGAACATCAAAGAAACATGCACAATTGTGGTCGTTCATACTATAAAGGAAAATGCCCCATGACTGTGTTCCTGCAACTGCAGTTGCAACCTTGTTTTAGGTTCGGAGCTACCCACCTCCATTTGCGTTAAGAATGCAACGCCACATCAACCAAAAAGAAACATTGATGCTCAATATGAAATGTGATTCTGGTATGATATCGAAGGGACACCCAGCTCCATAACACGAACATCATACTTTCAATTAACCAGCGCAAATTACGGTTAAGTCAAAATTTACGCAGTGTAGGAAACTACACTGAGTACTTTGGCCGCCCATAATACCGTCTTTAGACTCCTCGATCGAAGGTTGCAAAGGAATACACCCTTGATTTATCTTATAACCAGGGCATAGTCAGAAAATGCCCGAAAGCTCTCCATAAAAGGAAAAGTTAGTTTTATATATTTTATTTTCAAGTAGCGGCTAATAGTCGATCCGCATCTAGGCGAAATATTTATACATGACACTGAATTGTTGACATGCCACGACGGATGAGAAGGACGATGATAATAAAGGTACATTCTACGAGTGCCTAAAGGCAACATACGATCGCTGACAGATCCTGGCAATATGAAGATTGTAGTAAATCGCCTGTGAAATAGGTCCGATCCGATTGTAACCCGGACTGTTAGGGAACGGCACAAGGAGACAGTAAAAGAGGAAAAACCACCAGATTAAGGGATAGAGGAAAATCGGAAATCAGAAATCGGGTTACAGATACCAAATAAGTGCTGCATACATGAAGAGGACACTTCCTCTAAAAGTTGGTTCCGGATGGTATCACTTCAATTGTCAACGATGGCTAAGTTAGCCCACCTCCTAGCCAAACCGAGGTTTCCGGTTGAGCTCTTCCGGCTCAGCTCTTCAAGTCCAGCAACGATGAGCTAATAATGAGCAGGCACCAGCTCCTATGCACGGTTCGGCTTAACGGGTGAATGTCCGATCCAAGTGCATAATCCAACTGCCGCAGTATTGGCCTTTGAACCATCGCATATAAGGTCCTGTAGAGTGTGTTATGTGAAAAACTAATGCCATTGTTATCCAACCTGCTGTGTTCTTTCAGTGTGACGTTAGAGCTGGTAAATCAACAACTGTTCAGATATACACAAATCCTGTAAAACACCCAAGGAAAACGGATCGACACATATCTATACCCATATTAACTGCCTTCAATAGTACGATACGGCAGGAATTAATCGAAGCCATGGCTGAGTTTGGCGTTCGTCTAAAGCTGATACGCTATTTTGGAATGACCCTGACCGACACGAAGTCTTCAATGAAGAGTGGCAAGGATATTACTGAGCCTTTTTATTCACTTATCCGGAAAAAATAAATTTTTACTTTCAACGAACACAGAATCTACTCGCTGGAGACGCTGCGTGACCGTTATATAATACTTTTCATCGTGAGTCATATAACCCAAATTTACGATTGCATGGATGTGCCAGCTGAAAGAACCATCGGTGGACCTCTTACTGGCCCTGCATTGGCGAAAAGTTGATAGTAAAAACAGTTCTCCTTTATGAGCTCCGACCAAGGAGTCTAAAGATTGTGCTACGGGCGGCCAGGTTTCCTATCTATACTTCCTGGCCAAATAGGTAAGGAACAGCTTTGATGTTTAAGATACATGGAGCTGGGTGTCCCTTGATAGCATACAAGTCTCTCATTGCGCAATATATTCTTTTGGTTGGAAATTTATTAAGGAGTTTAGATAGATCCGAGCCATTTTAGAGCTATAACTTTTTTTGAAAATATCAAAATGGCCCTAGCATAGTCGAATAGGCCTATCTTTTTCGCCACTTTTTACCACCACCACCCACCCACAAAACGCAGTAAAGTTTTTATTTATTTAATCTATATATATAAAAGGCTTCGGTGACTGACTGATCACTCCCCATCCCAAACGGCTAAAGCTAGAACCGTGAAATTTGGAAAGTAGGTTCCTTTTGCGACGTAGGCGCGCACTAAGAAAGGATTTTTGGAAATTCGGGCTGAAAGGGGGTAAAATGGGCGTGTCACCGCCCATACAACTGGAATTTTTAAATGACTGTATTTTTTGAACCGTTATAGGTATGAAGTCGAGATTTGGTACCTATATCGGTGGTATAAGAAAAAATACTTTGTTTGTGGAAATAAATGGACCGATTGCAATTGAATTTTATATGTGTGATACTGTCCATAGGGCCTCTATCATAGGCTACATGAAAACATAATTAAACAATCGGTCTTATCTCAAGAGCCATTAGAGGTACGAAGATGAGATTTGCTACATATGTTACTGATATAAAGAGGATTACGTCTCGCTGGAAAATGGACGGCGCCACGCCCCTTTTGAGAAAATCGTTATCTGGGCGAAATAAATGCACCGATTGCAATGAAATAGTACTATCCGTAGGGTCTCTATCATAGGCTACATGAAAACATACCTATACAAAGGGGAGTGGCACCGCCTACACAAACCGAAATTTCAATCGGTCTAATCTCAAGAACAATTAGAGGTATGAAGATGAGATTTGCTACATATGTAAATGGTACATGGGAGATTACGTCTCGCTGGGAAATGGGCGGTGCCCCTTTTGGAAAAATTTTTATATCGGTGATACTAATAAATATTTAAAATTGTTTGACTAACTGATAGTGTGAAATGGCTGTAGATAGGATGATGAATTAATAAAACTTGTGTAATCATCCAGACCAATCGGCTATAGCTAAAATCGAAAATGATATCGGCATGCCTACTATCAAATTATATTAAAGATTTGTTCGAAATCCAATACTTCTGGGTAAAAATATGTTACTGTCTCCAAGACCAAACGGCTAAGTATTTAAGCATGATTGGTTTACGAAATGTGTACCATTTAAGGAAAAAAAGCCGAAAATGGATAAAACTAGTACTAAACGACTAAAGATACAATAAAAAAAATTTAAGTGAATATTTTAGTTGTGCGATATGAAGTAATTTTTCGAAATTCGTTCTTTAGGTATAAAAATACTGAAAAAGGGATAAAACTGCCTTAAGGCAGAGTTAAGAAAATGTATGTAGATTTTTAGAAATTCGAACACTGACGGGTAATTACGGCCGAAAAGGGATAAAACTGGTGCATTAACCCAGACCAAGCAGCTAAAGCTGTAATCATATATAGGCATGCTCCCTATAGAATTAGAGGGGGTACCAGGCCATTTTAGTTCTGCGAACGAATGTATCTTTTGAGTTACTTTTAGGGATTAAAGCGGTGCAATTACTCTGACCAATGGGATAAAGCTACAATCAAATAAATGGGGCGTTTGTTGTCGTATAAACCGTTTGAATATAAGCTGTATTGGTTAAATTATTAAGAAAATTCAATTAAAGTACGGGTGAAGCAACGCGAGCCAGGAAAGCTAGTTTATTTATATATCCAAAATGTTTCTTAAGAAAGATCTCATATCATTGTAAAACACAAATGTAAACAAACGACTTTCTGAAACTATATCTCTCTTCATCTATAGCTACTCTTATGAACTTAACAAACGAACTCCAAAGTTACACCAAATTAATGGAGTAAAGTTTCCTCTTGTTTCATAATGTCATCATATCTGCAATTAACTCTGAAGCCGATGTACAACTTAGAGGCAAGATTAATACAAATTCAAATTATTTATATTAAATTCATTGTGTTTTAACTTCAAATAAGTGAGCATAAATTCTTGCTTGCGGTTTTAGTAGAAATATATTTTAAATAAATATAGTTTTCCCTACAATACTCTTTAAATATCTTTAAAATGTCCCACTGTGCAATAGTAAATTGTTAGTTTTCATTTATAGGTTAAATATTCAAGTTTTTCATAATTATACTTACCTCTGTGGCGCAACCATTATTTGCCGAATGTGTACAGGGGCTGCCACTGTTGCCGCCGCATGTGGTACAGGCTACGATCTCATTGGGTCCACCGGCGTCACGTTTCTTTTCACCCTGATAGACGGCGGTAAATTTAAAAAACTTTTATTATAATTTCGAAGTTTATGCATTTGCATAGGAAATCACGTACGTATCAAATTTAGTGTATTTTTTTTTTGTTAAATTCAACATAAATAATTGTATTTCAGTTTTGGTTGTTACAATAATAATAATAAAAAAAAACAAATGCCATAGAAATTCGATTGGTTTGCATTGTACAATAATAACAACAAATAACAGAACAACAAATAAAATTGGCGTTATTATAGTAAAAAAAAGTTGCATATTTTACACATAAATATTTTCAACATTTCATATATTTGATAGATTGCATTGTTGCATTTTCAGTATACATAGTCGTAAATATTAGTAGTAGTAGTAGCAGTATAGTAGCACACATATTTACGTATGTTTTACATATGTACGTTCGGCATAGTTATGTGGGTAGTAGGTAGGTATACATATATGTAATAAGGATGGGCGAATGTAAAAGGCAACATCAAACATTACGGGTCAATCGTAAATGTTTACACATGTAGAAAATGTAAATAAGTACATAGCGAAGTAAATATACGACAACAAAATTACACAGCAAAAAAGCGATTTACATATATATATGTATTCATAAAAAAGGAAGAATGGAAAGAAGACACAAAATACAATTACAAAATCCATTAAACAACGTAAACTTTTCAAAAAGTGTAATAAAATACATTAATATACATAAATCTTAATGAAACAAAATCAAATCAACAACATTAAATTAGAATATACATTATACGTATCGTTTTAGCTAAATTTAATATAGTTGTTCAATAATTTATACAAATCATACTTACGGGCTTCAGTTTCCAACGAGATATCGATAGCAGTTGTTAGTTGTTGGTTGGGTTAGTTGGGGATCAAACAATAAGTTCAGAAAAAGAAGTACATAAAGAATGTTATTTTTTATTTACACATTACATTAAATATGTATAAGTAAGTATATGGGTTTGTCAAATGTTTGCTAAGCATACACTGAGATATTCATTTCAAATTCTCTCAGTGTATGCTCATGGTCCACTGTCCCGTGTATGGATTTAGTCGGCAGATTTTGAGTCATATAATATGTTGTTTTGATTTCAATTCGGCATGAGAATTTTGCTAGGCATTTAATAACTTAACAAGATATGAAGCTAATGAATTGTTATAAATTATTACCTTCATGATGGTGTGGGTGGCAGTGGCGATTAATGTTTACGCTTAATGTACATACGAACGATAAACACATGTAAGTCTGAACACATTCACTGATGCGTATAGTATATAGGGGTGGGGAGGGGAGGAAGTGAGACTGCGAAAAAGGCTGGTAAGTTGTTGGGTGTAATTTGTTTATAAGCTACATAAATACGTTTTTATTAAAAATCGTCTACCTAATAGTAATAATATTTTTAATGTCAACACAAAAACTTGTTGTGTTGTTAGCGCAACCCTCAATATGTTTTTTTTAAAAGCATATCATATTTTTCTGGTCAAAGTTTTACATTAAAAAGTTTATCAGAAGTTTTTAACGATGAGGAAAATAATAAATTAACAAAGAACACAAAATTAACTTATTTTTAAATACAAATTTTTAAACCGACAAAAATAACTTTTTACTTTTCTCAAAAAAATTAAACTGATATTTAACATGTTTCTATAAGATTGTTTCTATCACTAGCCCTCATCGAATAGCGCAAATCAGTACAAACGTTGCCAAACGTAGAGCCCGCATTGGTCACGCAAAGATCCAACTTGGCTCAGAATTTAGAGCTCTCTGTACTGCGGTCAAACATTCTTGCCGCACGGACAAACGGAATTGGTCCTCACCACGCGCAAACTAAGCCGAATAAGCCGCTAGGAATAATAACTTTAGAGCCCTTTACGACATCACTTTCAAATTTGCGGGTAAAAACAGAAACAGTACAAGCCCAATATGTTATAAAGGGTGACATCTACTTACAGCCGAAAATTACCAACTCAGCAGATGGCATAAACACTTTTCGGAGATTCTTAACTGCTCTCCACAAGTCCAACAGTCCGAAGCAATAATCCCGACGACTGTATTTTCAGGAGAGGCAGTTTTTAACACATCACCCACCAGACCGATGAAATCATTTAGACCGTAAAACAATTAAAGCAGGGTAAAGCCCTGGGAAATGAAACGGTTGACTCAAGAGTACCGCCGCTATATCTCACCCTCTTTTTGAAGCTATCTTCAAGGAAGAAAAATTCCAGAGGCTGGTTGGAACCCTAATCAAAATACTTAAAAGGGTGATATATCTCAATTAAAGAACTACGGGTGGTATACGCTACTAAGCTCTCCTTCCAAAATTTTAGCAAAACTGAGCACATCGTCTCGCTCCGTGAAAAACCTCTTGCAAGTCAATGAATGCCAATCCAATCTTCATTTCTTTTTCTTGGAATTCAGCACAGCCTTCGACAGTATACGCAGTTAATCCTTATGGATATCCTTACAGGCCAGAAACGTACCAGTAAAATTGATAAATATAATCAAAGCACACTACGAGGGATTCAAAATCAGGGTTCTACACAACAACCAGCTGTCCCCGCTAACGCTCAAGCTGTTGGCCTTTATATCAAGACCAATAAAACGCTATCCGATATAAAAATAAATGTTTACGGTGAGCCTATCAAACGAAATATCCACTTCTGCTATCTTGGAAGTGTAATAAGCATTGAAGGCTGTACCACACTCAATGTCGCTTCCCGCATCAACAAAGGAAGACAAGCATTCGCCATGCTAAACAAAATCTGAACTTCAAATGAGATTTCCCGCAACACCAAAATATGTATATTTAATTCTAACTAGCTGACCCGGCAAACGTTGTTCTGCCATACAACTTCGGACCCGGCAAACTTCGTCTCGCTCCTAAGGTAAAACACACATAGTTCAAGTTTTAATGCGATTTATTGGAATTTAATCGAAAGAGCAATCTTATAAACAATGTTTTTCGATTGATTTTGCGGCGTAAAAGCAAACAATGAAGACGGTTTGCCAACACGCGAACAGTCGACGTACAGCTGACCTTTTGAAAAGCAGAGAACTTCGAGATAAATCCCTCATAATACCAACGATTGGCCTTGCGATTAATTGATTGTCATCGCAAAAGCCAATCGAATGGGGAGATGAAATCTCTTGACGAAAATCTCCGGGCAGCAATATCATAGCCCCACCAAATCGTCCCGAATCACTTTGTAAATCTTATATGAGCCATCGGCCATTCATCCCAAATGATAATTTTGCATTCTCGCAACAATATCGCTGCACGTTGGCTTGTCAACCGCAAGAATATTCAACGGCAGCTTCAATGCGGAAAGTGCAGTTCGACCGCCTTCGATTTCGATCAGAAGTTAATTTCAAGATCGAAATTCGATGTTGTCGTGCGAACTCTGTGCAAAATGTCGTCAACCATCTCGTCCTTGCATTTGTCCCACAATCGGAAGATGACACGTGGCTATGATGATCGCCAACAATGTACGAATTTGATTCGCTGGAGTATCGTTTTCGAGCAAATGCAAAAGTTGACGAGTTTCTCGAAATGTGGCGACTGATTGAAACCAATACAATTGAGACGCTTCGTTTCGACCTTGCTGTACATGTCAACGCTGTACTGTTGAAATAACCGGCGATATCTTAACAGATGATTGTCAATATCTTGCCGAATCATCAATCGATACGCATAAAACTAACCATTTTATTCGTTTCTTCTCCTTAAATATGAATCCGAACTTAAATGTAGAATGAAAAAGAAGTGATGACTTCTAAACAAACCTTTCATTCTATTGACCATATTTAAATTGAGGTGATAGCCACCCTCTCCACGACAGAACATCATCGGGTATGAAGTGCTTCATATGACCGATTAGTCTCGTACACGTGCTTACAAATTCTTCCCAACAACCACCACTGCGACTTCATTTATAGTGGGAGCATTGAATTGTCTTGCATGGCAAATAGAGGTTTTTGGTTAATCGGACCAATGCGTTATGCTCATGCAGAAGATTTTAAAATTTCGCTTTTAATCTTTTAACATAATAAATTTCACAACAATCCGAAATTTTCCAAGCATCATAACGAATTTTCAATTTTAAATCGCTTGATGAATGCAAATTTTGTCGAAAAATCCAACTTTTTCTAGTATTTCCAGAATTTTCCGAGTTTTCCACCAATAATTTTTCTATTATCCGAGATTTTTCACATTAACATCGTCCAAAAATATCAATTATAGTCACTGAAAAGTCACTAAGGTATAATTGCACACAAAATTTTAAACAAAAATTCAATTTGAGATTTTTATCAAATCGAGCGATACAAATGTCCAAATTTTCCGAGTTTTCCACCCAGAATTTTTCTACTTTTCCATTCGAAAAGTCATTTTGGAATAATTATCCGAAATTTTTCACTGTTACATCGTCCAAATTTAATTATTCATACGAAAAAATGCACAATTTCGTCGAAATTTTTTTTTTAATTTTTCCTGAATTTTCAGCAAAAATTTTCTAATTTCTATTCGAAAAGTCATTCTGCAACAATTGCACACAAAATTCCATACAAAAAAACAATTTTCGATTTTTTATATTTTCCGACTTTTCCGGAAGATTTTCCCAAAATTTTCTTTCACATAAACATTCTCCTGGCAATAACAAACAACAACCATTTTTATATATATACATAGATGTTAAAACCATGCTGCTCTACAGATGTGAGTCGTGGGCGCTCGCGGCTTCGATGTTACGTAAGCTCCAGGCATTTGTCAACAGCTATCTGCGAAAAATTCTGAGAATTTGGTGGCCCAACATTATATCTAAACAGGACGTATTGTACTCTTCAAACAAAACGCCTCTGGACATTACGATCAATACACATCTTCGCCGAGTCTAATACACATCATTTTTCCACTAAAGTATAAATTGTTTCCTTTAAAACCTTCAGTAATTGTCTCCAATTTTTATTAAAAAAATTGTAATTTTCAGTATTGATATTATTACTCGATTCCTAAAGTGGGCGGAATGATGTATTTGTATGGGAGGTACCAGAAGGGGGCCATGTAGCCCATTTGCAATACCGTATTTAGTTTTGGGGGAAATATTATAAAATATTAACAGACAGACAGAGAGACAGAAATGGCTCAAACGACTTAAAAAGTCATGATTCGAATTTGGTTCAAAGAAACCTAGGGTCCAAAGTGACTCCTTCTATGTGTTACACTTTTGGGTCGTATCAAATGATATATACACTAGACTGGCCATAGCGTTATATAGAAAAAATTAAAAATGTGAAATCCAAAAGTTTTCGCACTGAAAAATATGAGGTTTGGGATAAAAATAATTATGCATATTTTTTTTTTTTTGATTCCGAGTACCTCCGGGTTGAGCCCAAACTTTTATTACATTACCCATTTAGGCTGAAGTGCAGAATATGGGGCGGGAGCCCGATTAAAAACCAAAAATATGCCATTGTCTTCATCTTGGCCCCCAAACATCGGAATGGTAGGTCAAAGTTGGCGCTCAGGCCCATGGGGCCCGGGGGGTCAAAAAAGGGGCCCCTTTCGGTTCTATGATGACCCCCCAGGTGCGGGTACTCAAGTGAAAGATATTTTCGAGACGAATCCAACGATGTTATTTTTAGGTTCCTACGGGTCTCCTGGACCGAGTTAGAGCCATTTCCGGGATATACCAAGAAAAAAAAAATATTTTTAACTAAATTTAAAAAATTTTAAAAAAATTTTTGCGTGCGGCGTTACTAAACCCAACATAGGCGTACCGTCATTTCGCCCAATGTCATTTCGCCCAAAAACAACCATGACATATCGCCCAAAACATGTCATTTCGACCAAAAACTTAACTACAAAATGACATATCGCCCAAATGCTATGACAGAAGACCCAACTCAATTTTTTTGGGCGAAATGTCAGACTCATGACGACGGCACGCCCTGCTGCATACGTCGCAGTCAGTCTTGTACTCTCTCTCTCGGTGGGGGGCACGCCCCCGCCGCATACGTCGTCGTCAGACTCGCTACTCTCTCTCTTTCTCTGGCATTATTAAAACACGAATGAGGTGGGGGCACGCCCCCCTAAGGCGGTGGCAAGAGTACAAGACTGACTGCGACGTATGCAGCAGGGCGTGCCGTCGTCATGAGTCTGACATTTCGCCCAAAAAAATTGATTTGGGTCTTCTGTCATAGCATTTGGGCGATATGTCACTTTGTAGTTAGGTTTTTGGTCGAAATGACATGTTTTGGGCGATATGTCATGGTTGTTTTTGGGCAAAATGACATTGGGCGAAATGACGGTACGCCTATGTTGGGTTTAGAAGCGCCGCACGCAAAAATTTTTTTAAAATTTTTTAAATTTAGTTAAAAGTAATTTTTTTTTCTTGGTATATCCCGGAAATGGCTCTAACTCGGTCCAGGAGACCCGTAGGAACCTAAAAATAAGATCGTTGGATTCGTCTTGAAAATATCTTTCACTTGAGTACCCGCACCTGGGGGGTCATCATAGAACCGAAAGGGGCCCCTTTTTTGACCCCCCGGGCCCCATGGGCCTAAGCGCCAACTTTGACCTACCATTCCGATGTTTGGGGGCCAAAATGAAGACAATGGCATATTTTTGGTTTTTAATCGGGCTCCCGCCCCATATTCTGCACTTCAGCCTAAATGGGTAATGTAATAAAAGTTTGGGCTCAACCCGGAGGTACTCGGAATTAAAAAAAAAAAAAAAAAAAATATGCATAATTATTTTTATCCCCAACCTCATATTTTTCAGTGCGAAAAATTTAACTTTTCAAAAAAATTTCCACTATGGCCACTCTAATATACACTCATCCCTAAGGGTGATTGTATAAAAATGTATATGTATTCGACACTACAAAACAGAGCGAACTATTTAAAATTTGATTTTTATACTAAAAAAATATTTTTAATCGAGACAAGTATAAAAGAATTTCTACCGAATGTCGTTCCACAGTAGTCTAAGGATATATTACTTTTGGAAGCCCTAAAGGAATGTATCACAGAATAAATTTTTTTTGATAGTTCGACTCATCTACAACGTCTTCGTAATATTGCGACAATAACGCAATAAAAATTAGATTGGAAATGTCATATGTATGGTAAATTAAATATGTAAATTTTGTTTTTATTTCAACATTTGATATTGCTATAGGAATTTACCGAAATAACCCAATAGAGCTCTTGTAGACAACTTTTCGCCAAAAAGTTCAAATATTATTGCGCTCATTTACTTTACAGAAATCTTCATAAATTCTTCATCAACATATTCTCCATATTATGTCTAAACATAAAATTTTCTAACAACTTTATATGTATGTATTCCCGTACTATCCCGTTTGTTAAGCATACACGTTACGATGGTAAAAATTCAACATTACATCTGTTTTTCCTTAGTTTGGTTTGCAAAAATTCTTACGCATGCAGCTATTTTCCAATCAAACCTAATTGGACATGTAAACGAGACGTATTCGGATTAATTAAGCTGGTTTTAAGTGCGTTGATCTCTTGTTTGTGTGCAACAAAAGGTAGACGGCGAAAGACCTTGTTAGTGAGAATGCTTTAACTGTTAAAAGTCAAAGCTGGCGAATAGCAATTCAAAAGAAAATACGGTTTGTGGCTTTCTGTGCAGGAAACAGACAACAGACCAATTTAAGTGTGATTGGAGTGTATATATAGACAGTTTAAGTGATTGAACAAGCAGCTTAACCTTAAATGGCTTAATATGTAATTGACATAAAAACTCTTAGACAGAAAAAATCATGAAAGATTTTCGAAATGTTCATTTAAATTTTGGGACGAGATCAGTTTTTGTACAAATAATGATCTATTAACAAGTTACCATTTTTTTTAACTTTCTGTATAAAAATAATTTTATAGAAGTCTACATCTAGTTTTATTAAAATTCTCATGTAAATCATTAAAATTTTAAATTTTGATTTAAAATTTTCATGTATATCATATATATCATCGGCAGACGCAAGCAGCATGTGACCTATGTTAAAGATGGTACCAGTCCAGATATTTACGATGTTAAAGAGATCGCATGACAGACTATCGCATTGTCGAAAGCCTTGCTTGGTAAATAATGACTCAATCAGTTTTTTGGACTTCACCTCAAACTTCTCCCCTATGACTGTACTTTTCGATATCCTTCTCTTTTTCGATATACGTTTTTTCGCCTAAAGTGGCATTTCGTCTCCCTTCTCTTCTCGTTATATCGTTCCTTCACAGCACTTAAAAAAAAAAACTTTATTACCCTTTACACCCTATGAATGAGGTATGATATAGCTTCTCGTGTTGTTGTGAATTAACACGCTTTCTATTTTTAGATTCACGACTAACGGCACCTACTTGTTTATCGACGAATGCGAACATCACTGTTTGAGAAACTTTTTACTAGAAATGCCGATTAACTCGACACTTATACTGCGAAGTTGCTCTCGACAACATCGAAGGGGCGGCAATGAAAGAAAAATGTAGATGACTGGAGCCAGGAGTCGAACCTGGGATCTCCCACACAGTAGTCGCGTGTTCTAGCCACTATTTTCATCGTACCATTGTTCATCGTACCAGAGCTTGTTTGAGCGTGGTTGTTAATAACCCAGAAGGTCGTTGCGTAGAGTAGGCATTGGCTATTTCGGTATCTATTATCCGTGTGTTGTACTTTATTAAATGTTATCAAATTTAAGTTGTAGTCATATAGTAATTACAATATAGACGTCCAAATGACTAGTTTGGATTTATTTAAATTTGAAATAAATTAAATACTTTTTTTTATTATGTATTGTGTAATACTCGTAATATCTAATATAACAATCTATAACAAGGATATTATTTATCCGAATAACATTTTAAGCTTAAAATAACATGTAAATTTTCTTAAATTCAGATTATGAAAACCACCTCTGAGAGACAACAGAGGAATAGTTACACCATTTTCGCAGTCTTACTTCTCAAACTTAAGTTTTTCATGTTAACTTGGTTTGATGATGTGGTTTATTGTTGCGATGATGTATTTTTGTTACGAACACAATTTGACTAAAAAAACAAAGTAGCTTTCGTTTTTGTTTACCGGGCCATGAGATAGCAACAACATTAAAACCATAACTGAAGCAGAGGAAACTTTAAGAAGATGTATAAGAAGGAAGTTCAAATGAAATGCGAGAGTTGCGAGTTATGTACAAATTTGGCAAAAATGGTTGGTTAACCAAGTAAATTTGCCCCTTAACATCGTAACGAAACGAAACGTTAAAAATGAAAAGTGCTTGGGAAATTTAAAAGTTTTAAATCATATTTAACAGACGAAAAACAAATATTGTGGAGTGAAGATAAATGAAGACGGACAAATACACACATACGTAACATATATATTTATATACACAGATGCATTAAGCGTATATATTCATTCTATTTATATACGTATACATATATTAAAATAATTATAGCATGAATATGTACATTAAATTGCATATCTACTTAAATACATACACACAAGAAAAACACACAGACATATGAATACATTACTTAACACTTAGGCAAAATAATAAGAAGTCTACATCGTGACTCCACCATAGCAAAGACGTTAATGTGAATATTATGGCAAAGACACATAGAATCAGGAACTACCCAGGGATGGTACTTTCAGCCTGACATGATGCTGCCTGCAAACTTAAATTAATGATGTGGTAATTGTATAACTGTTTAATACCTTGTTTGAATAAATAATTAAAATTATATTATATAGAACCAAAGCCGTTTTCAAAATATGATTAATGTAAAGTTCAGCAGAATGAATTTATAATACTGTGCAGAATGCATTTTTTAAGATTTTGCATACAGAATCGCGCGGTGTTGGTTGAACAATTCGGTGGGATCCATCCTACTTTAATATGCGATAGGTTTATATAGGTTTCTCTGACGTAAACAACAAATCTTCATAAGCAGATTTGCTGGTGCTAAAGGAAATTGAAGCAGACCGTGAATCGGCCGAACCGAAGTTATAAGCAATTTAAACGTAAGAGAGTTTTGTATATTGCCTTGGTTTTCTGTTGATTTATTGTTTTCGTCAGTATGGGGTGCAATTGACAAATAATGGCGAGTTTCTACAGTAAGAAATATTCACAAAATTATTATGAATATTTTTTAAGGCGGCTTATACTGCTCCGTTTCATGGACAAAAAGCGGAAAACTGACTCGTGCAGTTCAAAACTTTTTTAAAGATTTTATCATAGAAATAGTTTTCGTGGGCTCCAGAGCCATTAAAAGTGAGCGATTTGTATGCCAAATAAATTGATGTGGTAGTTTCATTCGTGAGTAGTTAAAGCAAAATATTGCATTTGTAGACGGAATTTGATAGGCTTATATTTTTTAAATAGCTAACGAGTGGTACCCTCACCCTACGGGTAGGAGGGCATATACATATCATTTGAAACGACTCAAAAGTGTAACACATAGAAGGAGTCACTTTAGACCCTAAGATTCTTTGAACCAAATTGGATTCATGACTTTTTAAGTCGTTTGAGCCATGTCCGTCTGTCTGTCTGTCTGTCCAGCTGGTACGCACGATAACTTTCGAAAGACGAAACCAAATGTTTTGAAACTTTGCACGAGTTAATATATTCCCAAAACTACTTACGGGGGAATGGGACTTTGCCCAGAGGCTGAAAGTTACTGATTGTCACTCACTTGGGAGTGACCAGAATCGATTCCTTTGCGGCAAGTATTCCCCGGGAAATGACTTTAAAGCAACCGCTTAGAAGTAAGCTAGAGTTAGAAGGCGAAACATTGAGTAACCTAATCGGTATGCGTCCATCGATGCGTCTTAGGAAGTAGGTAACAGAAGTTACTGAAGCTCAACACAGGCTCTTCTAGTGGCTTTGGCAGCCCCAAGAAACTAGGATCGGGAGCGGTGGCCTAATATGCCACTCATCTTAAACAAAATTTATTATGAAAACACGGAGAATAAATAAAACAAGAACCCCCCCAAATGTTGACGACCCGCAAACAATATAAGGACCATGATTTAAGGATATGCTCCTGGAATGTCCGAACTCTTTACAGAGATGGTGCCTCTATCCAACTGGCGGATGTCCTCGACAAATACAAGGCTGACATCACCGCCATATAGGAAATGAGATGGACGGGACAGGGATGCACACGACGAAAGAACTGTGACATCTTTTACAGCTGCCATGCAGAAAGACACGAATTTGGATGTGGTTTCATAGTCGGCAAGCGACTTCGACACCTGGTCTCGCGGTTTAACCCTGCAAGTGACCGAATAGCCACCATTCGCATCCGGGCGAAATATTTTTACATCACGCTGATTTGTGTACACGCCCCGACGGAAGATAAAGACGATGAGATTAAAGACGCATTTGGCCACGACATTAAAATTGTTCTGGGAGACTTTAATGCAAAAATAGGAAGGGAAGATGTTCTTGGTCCATCGATCGGTAAATTCAGCCTGCATACCGACACGTCAGACAACGGGTTTAGGCTGGTTAGCTTCGCAGCGGGAAGGAACATGGTAGTGAGTGGAACCAGATTCCAGCACAATGATATTCACAAGGCAACTTGTCTATCCGCCGATCAAAACACCAAAAATCAAATTGATCATGTGATAATTGATGGCAGGCATGCATCTAGTGTCATGGATGTGCGTGCGATCCGTGGTGCTAATATTGGCTCGGATAATAACCTGGTTGCAGCTAAGGTGCGCACAAGATTGAGCAGAGCGAAAAACGCACGTAACCAAACACAAAGAAACCTGGACATCGCGAAGCTGCAAACCCCAGAGATAGCTACTGCCTACTCCAACCAGCTCTCCCAACTTTTACGACACAACGCCTATACTTCTGACGTTCCCGATACACAGTGGCAGCATATTGCGCATTCCATGGCAACCGCCGCAACAACCGTGCTAGGATATGAAAAGCGGCGCTCAGACGAATCCTGGTACGATGAAGAATGTCACATATCGTCTGAGGAACAAGATGCTGCTTATAGGGCAACGCTAAAGCCAATTGTAAACCGTGCTGTTAGGGAACGGCATAAGGAGAAAGCAAAACGGGCGAGACAACTATTTGGGCGAAAAAAACGTCAGATGAAGGAACGGGAGAACGAGGATATAGAGCGATACAGGGATAGAGGTGAGACCCGAAAATTTTACCAGAAAGTAAGAGCAAATGGATACGGTAATGGCCTCCCCACCTGTAAGGACAGTGATGGAAATCTGGTCACGGATACCCAAAGTGTGCTGCACATATGGAGAGAACACTTCCTGCAACTGCTGGTTCCAGAAGGCAGCGCACGTGAAGTTATCACGCCAATTGTCGACGACGGCTTAGATCGTTTCGAGTTTAGATTTAACAAATTTTATAAAACTTATCACACGATCGGCCTAAAAATATGCATCACATTTGATGAAAATATAGTTTCAAACATGTTCCACTCAGAAAGCTTAGCTCAAAAGTTTTCAATACGATAGAAAAAGGGGAAGTGTGGGGAAAACCAATTCCATTCTCATGTAAATCGTTTAATTCAGTGATTGGTGCATGGACATTTTCGGCTGATATATACTTCGCATAAGGATATTTTACATAATAGTAGATATATATACAGCTGATGATGTACCAGAATGCAACAATTCGTCACAAAGGGGTCTGATGATGAACTGGTCATGGGGTTCGAAACGCGTCATCCTAGTGAGTCACAATGAATTGCCATTAATATTGACAATAAAAACCTTTCTGATCGTTTACCTAGATTTGACAAATTTAATACAAAGTTTATTGATATAACTACTCGTTTTCTAAAGTGGGCGGAATGGTACGTTTGTATGGGAGATACCAGAAGGGGCGTGGCTAGATTTTAAATTTTTTTCTTCAAAACTTTATACTGTTATATCTTAATAGAATACAGTATTGGGTGTATTTATATAATTACTCCATCTCTAAAGTGGGTGGAACGGTACATTAGCATGGGGGGTACCAGAAGGGGCGTGGCTAGACTTCTCCAGACCTTGATCATGATAAAGCTTTACTAAATACAGAGTTTGGGCACGATCGCGTGGTGTGTATTAGTAATATTAATCCATTTCTAAAGTGGGCGCTACCAGATGGGTACGGGAGGTACCAGATGCGGCGTGGCTATACTTCCAGTTTTGTCTCCAAAACTTTGTCGTGTTATAGCTTTAATAACTTCAGAATGTGGACAAAATCGCGTTAAGTATTTAAATATTATTACTCGATTTCTAAAATGGGCGGAATGGTACATTTGTATGGGAGGTACCATAAGGGGCGTGGACATGTAGCCCATTTTCAATGCTGTGAGTAGTTTTTGTAGTTTCCAAAACATTTGGTTATCGTGCGAACCAGCCGGACATCCAGACAGACAAACGGACATGGGTCAAACGACTTAACAAGTCAAGAACCGAATTTGTTCAAAGGAACTTAGGGTCCTTCTATTTGTTACACTTTTGGGTCGTATCAAACCATTTATACCCTCCTACCCCAGGGTGAGGTTATAAAAAAAATCAGACGTGTTGAGCTGCCCTATTGTCATCCGTTGAGAATATTTTTCTTTTAATATTTTGTATTTATAAGCGAAATCTAAAAAAAACGGTAGGTTTACCCCGCACATTACAAATTATGATTACTTTTGAGATTTTTGGGCAAATTAATTGGAGACTTTTTCTTTGATACTCATTTGGTACTGTCAACGACTCTTTCGGGACCCCCATACAAAATTACCATATGCCCAGAGATATTCGCTGTAACTTTTTCACAGTTTTACCATGCGACCGAAAGTCGTATGTTTGATGGTATTTATCAGTCAGTTTAAATGACACAGAAATTTACGGTTTTTATTTATTGGCACGATACACGATACATTTTACCACATTTATTAGTTACTTTGTATTTTAATAAACCATTGGTAATATCACTTGCTATATAAAGTTAAACTTGCAGATTTTCGATAGCTATTGAAAGAATTTATGTACAATCCCTAGCCTTGTTTCAACCCTGCCATGAAACATACATACAGGCAGTAACATAAATCTACACGCACATTAAACGACAACATTAATGTTTATAAACTTTCTACAGAATTAGCAGTAACATTTTCTCACAACTTAACATAGCATACGGCATTTTAAGCATGGGAGCGATGTTACAGTGTGTGTTAACGTGTTGGAAGGGGAAAGGAAATGAATTGACTAGAGCGTTGTATGGAAATGTGATTGGGTCTTTAGTGTTAACTTTGTTGCCTTACAACGAGTATGTAAAGATAAAACATATCAAAAAGAAAGACAGGAAAATTTAAATTAAAACAATTACACATATAGTACGTACGAAGAACGAGACCATGAGCGACAGTACATTCTTAGAAAATAACATTATTTACTGGTCATACATTTCCCAGTTGGAAATCTGACTAACCCACAAACACAGTGCGAGTGCCGGTTTGTTTGTGACGTTGTAAAATGATGTTATGTTCGTGAGATATGCAGAGTTGGTTCCGTTTCCGTAATTTATGGTGTTTAGTCTATGACTATGAATGTCTTAATTATTCGCTGCAGCTACTTATTAGGGTTGCTTAAGCCGTTTCTGCATAATTTTGGTAAATGTAGTAATGAGTTCGACAGATATGGTATTTAGCGGTAACTTGGTGGTAATACGGCAGAGAATGTCATTTATGATAAACTTAGCATCCTGGTTTAAGTCGCTATGACTTTTTATTACAATTTTCAAAGCTTGCCAGTTTGATGTTTATGTATGTGGATACTCAATATACTGTAAGTAACTATGTGTTAAAATCAGAGCTCGCAATAATTGGTCTCTCTCATGCTTGTTGTCTAAAAAAAACCACTCATCCACTGACACGAAGCGAAACTGTTGCGAAAAAACCCTCAAACTTTGTTCTTCTTTGGCTTGCTCTTCGCTCAACCGATGAGCATTTTTGTTCGCTCGCTCGGTTCATGTGTTCACTCGAGACACTTTACATCTAAAAAATTTGGCAAACGGTCTTTTGAGCATGTATATGTGTTGCGCCTGTGGATAGGTAAACATTTCATTTGTGAAAAGCAAAACAATAGAAATGCACCAATAGTTATTGGTGCAAGTAGTTAAAAATGAGTCGTGAAGTGCTTGCTTACTTTAAGCCTAATTTCAAGGTCTTAAACACTCTGTAAACAATTTGTTGCACCAGGTAACTACTCAACCAGGTGAATTTAACAACAAAAAGTGCCAAGTAATAAATTTTGTCTTTAGGGCTAAAATACGCTGATCTACAATTAAAACTTCATCTGCAAGTTAATATATAGTAATATCTGGGTATTCGATTTTATCTCTCTAGGACTAGGGAAAATATATAGCCTACGATAATTTCCTTACAGTATACTAACTTCCTACCAAATTTCATTGAAATCGGTTCACCCGTTTAGATGTGATTGCGCCACAAACATAAAAACACACAAACAAACATTCACATTTACATATATTATTAATAGTGAAGGCAACAACATAAGGCAAAACAACAATAAAAATAAAGACCTTTTTTGGGGACACTTTGCTTGTTTTGCTCACTTACTGACACTCAGTAGCTGAGCGACGAACATTTCTGTTCGTGTCATGCGGTCTGTAAGAGACTGATACATGTGTTACGCTCATCTCGAAACCTGAGAGCGAGAACACGAACGAAGCGAAAAAGAGGGTTGCTGTTCAGACACTAAGCGATTCCGTTTCATTTTTTTCGGTCTTTTAAGTGAGCAGACCGCGCAGAAAAATTTGGTTGAGCATATTTTGCGAGCTCTGGTTAAAATACATATTGCCTGATTTTAAAACGAAACGAAAAAATACTTTCAACTATAAACGTATGCCCTGGTCGGAGATAATGTATATAAGTGTTATTGCAATAATTCCATTTAAGTCGCCGGGAAAAATATTTTTTTAAAGGGGGCATGGCGCAGCCCATTTTCAGCGAGACGCAATCCTCCTTGTACCAGTAACATATGTAGTAAATCTCATCTTTATATCTCTATGGACTCTTGAGGTATGACCGATTGAAATTTCGGCTTGTGGTGGTGGTGGCGGTGCCACGCCCTTTGTCTAACTATGTTTTCATGTAGCCTATGATAGAAGTCCTATGGACAGTATCACACAAAGATAATATAATTGGAATCGGTCCATTTTTTTGGCCCATTTTAAAAAAGGGCGTGGAATCGCCTACTTTCCACAAATTATTTTTTTGTATACGGCCAATATTCGTACAAAATCTTGACTTCGTACCTATAATGGTTAAAAGAAACAGCCATTTCAAAGTTCGACCTGTATGGGGCGGTGCCACACCCATTTTAGCTTTAGCCGTTTGGGCTGGGGAGTGATCATGCAGTCACCTAAGTCTTTTATATATATAGGTTACTAGCGTACCACCCGGTGGTAATATACCCGAAAAATCCCGATTTTAAAACACAACATTGATTTATCTTTCCTACTTTTGGAAAATTATTATTCTTTTCCAGTCGTGTCATTTTTGGTCCTTCGGGCCGGATAATAAGCCGTAAAGCAGGATAAATAACTATTCAAACATTTCTATTAGAACCCTACATTATAAATATTGGAAAATCAAGGAGCTGTTTATAATATACCAGTACAGAATTTTCAGGCATGTAAACTAACTGACAAATACCCTCACCCTATGTATGATATTGTTTAACTATCGATTTATTAAAATTTTCCGATTTGAAATTACTTAAGTATTATTATTTACTTTATTGTGGAGCGTGCACGGTTGGAAAAAAGACATTCGGCCGCATGAGCAGACGAGATATAAAATAAAACTGTAGAAAAAGTTACATCCAACAAATGCAAAAGGTAAATTCAATATCTCTGACCATATGGTCATGTTTATTAGGTGTACCAAAAGGGTCCATTAAAGTACCAATTGAAAAAAACTCAAAAGAAACTTGCATTTCTAAAGGTTGGGGTAAACCTACCTACCTACGGTTTCTTATGTTTCACCAATAGATACAAAAGTAAAATACTTTTATTTACTCTCTGAAAAGGCTACATATCATTGACGTTCCTGAGAGGAACATTATATAATTATTAACAAAACAGAACGGAACAAGTGGCTCATATGTACCGATATACGGTCAAGAAACACAAAAATATTAGAAAGTCATTGTTAGTAATAAATCTTGTAAGAAGTAGATGTGTCGAGAGTGTGATCGGTTTTACTTGGTAAACTCAGGGTGATCCTTGTCAATTACACTTCATGTCTTCTCACAGATCTCCGTATTCGTCGTACTACTGCGGACGGAGAACCTCCACGTGGTTAGCCGTCAGAGCACTGCTAACTGTGATAGGTGAAACCCAGGCACGTGGACTCAGAGAGAACGATACCCTGGTCAGAGTCTGACCCAGAATGGGCGGCTGTAATAAAATCATGGCAGGATGGGAAAACTTCGACTTGGTGAGCTGGGCTTGCAACCCGCCACCGACGTTTGAACTATTGCAATGAAAAGAAGTAAGAAAAGAATAAAATGGACCTCCAAAATATTGAATTAAGAACCATGATTTGAGGATATGCACCTGGAATGTTAGAACCCTGTATAGACCAGGTGCCTCCATCCAACTGGCGGAAGTACTCAAAGAGTACAAGGCTAACATAACTGCTTTAAAGGGAATCCGGTGGACGGGGCACGATTGCTAGTGCATGTAGACGTGCTACATCGACTACATATAGTGGCCATGCGAACAAGCACGAGTTTGGATGTGGATTTGTGGTTAGCTAGAAATTGCGACACCTAGTCTCAAGGTACAATCCGCTGTGAGAACGAAACGACAAAGTTTTCCTCATAAAACTCATATGTGTCCATTCTCCCACAGAAGAGAAAAGCGATAAGGACAAAGACGAGAATTACGCGAGCCTCGAAAATGTATCAAAATTGCACTAGGCGATTTAAATGCTAAAATACCATCGGAAAATTCAATCTGAACACCGAAACGTCGAACAATGGCATCAGACTGATTGATTTTTCTGCGCCAAGAAATATGGTAGTTAGCAGCACTATATTTGACCACAGAAATATTCATAAGGCAACATGGTCATTTCCAGATCAATTGACGAGGAATCAGTTATATCACATGGTAGTCGATGGAAGGCACGCATCGAGCGTTCTAGACGTACGAGTGATCAGGGGTGTGAACATTGACTCCGATCACTACCTTACCGCAGTTTAAGTATGCACTAGGCTAAGTAATGCAAAAAACGTACGTAAGCAGGCACAACGAAAGCTGGACATCGGTAAACTGCTGACCACAGAGGTAGCGGACGACTACTCCAATCACCTAACTCTTCCCCGAAAATTCTAATAGAGAGTTAAGGCGAGAATGCGTGGAACAGGGTTGCCCTCCTGCAAGGACAGCGATGGCCGGATAGTGATGGACCCGGATAACGTTCTGAAGATTTAGAGAGAACATTTCAGAAATCTGCTGGATACGGACACCACTCCAGAAAACCCCGCTCCAATCCATGACAATTGTATTAACTATCCACCTCCGAGCCAGAGAGAGATATGTGTGGCAATATTCCGTCTTAAAAATAACAAAGCAGCTGGATCCGATGGTCTGCCGGCTGAATTGTTTAAGGCAGGTGGAGAGGAGCTGATCAGGAGATTAAGAGTTTAAGAGCTACCGTGGAATAAGCCTATTCGGTGAACTTCTAAAGTCGAATGTAGAAAAACTAATTGGACCATATCAGTGCGGCTTTACTTACTTACTTAATTTCCCTTTACACCCCACGAATGAGGTATGGGCTTCTATAGCTTCTCGCATTGTTGTGAATTAACACGCTTTCTATTTTGAGATTCACAACTAACGGCACCTACTTGTTTATCGACGAATGCGAACGTGACTGTTTGAGAAGCTCTTACTAGACATGCCGATTGACTCGACACTTATACTGCGAAGTTGCTATCAACAACATTCGTGGGGAGCCCACAATTAAATAATTTTTTTTTTAAGATGACTGGATCCGGGAGTTGAACCTGTGATCTCCCGCATGGTAGTCGCGTGTTCTAACCACGGCCGGCCGGCTTTAGACCTGGTAAATATACGACGGATCAAATATTCACTTTACGACAAATCCTGGAAAAAAACTCATGAAAAGCAGTTCAACACACATGCCACTAGCCTATGCCGATGATATATGTAGACATCATTGGCCGAAATCTGCGGGATGTTACTGCAGTTTCCTCATCACTATAAAAAGAGTCATCTCAAAATAAAAATAATGATTTCGACAATCAAAGAGTCCTCACGATATGGACGCACCGTGAACGTTGACAATTATTGTTTTGAGGACGTAGCTGAGTTTACCTACTTTGGATCTTCCGTCAGCAAGAAAAATAATGTCAGCCAAAAAATCAAGCGGAGAATAGTGCTCGCAAAAAGATGTTTTTATGGACTTCGGCAGCACTTAAGTAACACCACCTTATCTCGGGATACTAAGAAACAGCTGTACAAGGTGTTAAGTTTACCCGTTCTGTTGGATGCCGCTGAATCGTGGGTGCTTACGACAATGAACATATAAAACCTGGGAGTATTCGAGAGAGAAGTACTCCGAAAAATATATGGACCTATCTGCGTCGACGGCGAGTTTCGCCATCGAATGAACCATGACATCGATGTAGGTAAAAGAGTCAGAATCCAACGACTTCGATGTTTCAAGGCGGACCTGAAGGACGACGGAAAGCAGGGAGACTAAAACTTCGTTGCAAGGACCACGTGGTAGGCACATGCCACCATCTGGTAGGACTAACTGGAGAACGCACGCAGAAGACCGACGCGTGTGGATCTCTTTAATACTTCAGGCCTCTGCTTTGAGAAACACGTTCGTAAGTTGTAATGGGCCAATTTAGTAAGTAAGTAAAAAGTAGGATTAAATTTGCAAATATGAATATGACGGTGAATTAGGTTATTTGCTTAGGAGTAGTGTGGCAAATGTTTCAGTTTTTTTTAGGGTTTTACCTCCTTTTATAAGGTTATTAATCTGATAGAGTTCAAATATCCTGCAGTTTCCCGTTTAAAAGTTATAAGAGAAATATAAATTTTTTAAAAACGTCATTTAGAAAACTCCAAACCATCGGCCATCCCACCAGTCGTCTTAAAAAGCCCTCAAACGAATTTGTCTTAAGATACTAGGTGCCCAGCTCGTTTTCTTTAATGCGTTACACTTTTTTATCGTAGCAGACAATACAATTCCCTACCCCTAAGTGTGAGGGTGTAAAATTACGCGCAATATACCAGCATCTTTTGTCCGCGTAGTTTTGTTGTAATAATAAAAACTAACTACGCAATAAGTTTCTCTCGGTTCGCGTTTTCTATGAACACAACATTTAACTGTCTGGAATCTTGGAAACTCTTTATACGTATAAAGTTGCGTGGTCACACTTTCTTCTATGGCCTGAAGATTAAAACATCTACAGCTTTTTTGTTTACAACTTTAAAGATAGTCACAATATTTCACGATATTTTAAAACAATTTTGTAAATCTACAGATGACGGTGTTACATTATGTTGTACCACTAGACATCCTAAATAAGTAACATCTATTATTTTTGATAAAAAAATATTTACTTACAATTTCATTATATCAGCGAAAAGTTTCCTTTTTGCTTACATTGAATTTTTCAAATATTTGCTACGTTTCCTGTAATTATTGTACCATCTTGTACTTACTTTCTGTCTCTGCCAACCAGTTGGGTCCTGTAAACTTTGTTCTTGTGTTGTGACACAAGTTGTTGTTGGTGTATTTCTATTGTTGTCTTAAAGTTTATTGTAACGAACTCAAGGAATTGTGCAGGAATAGTTATTGTGTTGAAATTGTCATAAAAGTGTTTTTCAAACACCAGAATATCCTTTTGCATTCTGTCGGATTTTCAGTTGAGTTAGTTCGTGAGAGTTTCATCCTCTCAGTCGTAAGTTTTGTTAGTAAGAACTTCAAAAGCCGGAAATTAAAACATTCCAAATTCCACGAAAAGCAATCTCTGTGGCATAACTATTAGTTTGGGCAAAAGCAATTAAACACACAAATCGGTATCTTCATCAATTTCCAGCGCATAGTTTAAGATTTTAGCATAGCAGAAGATGTTAGGGAACGCAACACGAGACACAATACAACACAACACATCTCAAGCGATTGATTTTGCTCCGGAACATGTCCAACGGAAGTAATTTGTTCATTTGTATTTGGCTCGATACACAAAACATTCGTTTCTTAACTGAGGACATACACTATTTGCCACTTACGGTAGTTGTGCTTCCGGCCGCCTCCGCCATTTCGTTAAAGGCGCTTTGTAATGCTTCATATTGCTGGCTCGCTGGCGAAGTTGAGCGAGATGTCTTCTTACGCGGTGGTTTTACGGGCATGTCCAACTTGACGTGCTCTTCACCTGCAGCCGATGTGGGTTCAATCTTCGATTTAGTGACTTCGCCGTTTGTGGACACTTCAGCCTCAGCTACTTTGCTGTCGACGCCCTTCATAACCAGTGCCGGAGTATTGGTTGACATAGATTGGGTGCGCCTCAGTGGAGGCATTTCAACGGCATCATCCGTGATGTCTGTCTCTATAGTCAAAGTGGTAGTTTTAACGGTGGGAGCCGCTGAAAAAGTCGTCACCCCACCTGGCTCAGCGTAAACGTGTTCATACACACGAGTGATTTGTTCGGTTGTAGCTTCTCGCTCCTTCCACCCTTGGGTGACGTCCTTTACGTTGCGACGTTTGATGGACCTAGCTCTCAAACTTTGAACTGCTGATGCTATAATTCCTCCCTCCAGTTCGAAGTGAACACGTGAAGGTTGCTCAGAGGCCGGCGAGCTGGGACGAGGTGTCACCCCAATACTGGTTCCGGTACTAGGAATCCCAGCTGCAGCCTTCTCGGATGACATGGCCGCATTAAACTCTCGTTCAATTATTTCCTGCATTTCGGTACAGTTACTTGGTACACCAAATACAACATTGATATGATGATAGTTTCTTTTTGGAATTGTATTGAGTTGTAGGTTATGAAGATTAATGACCGTTGTGGAATAAGTAGTCGATGGGTGGTCGTGGTAGTGAATACTGTTAGTACATAGACTGATTGTGGATGGTGGAATGCTGGGAGTAGCATTAGTTGGATGTGTGGCACATTTGAAGCACTTGCATGTTGGCGTATCAAAAATTCATGTAAAGGTATCTATCTATCTGGGACTTGCTAATGACGGTACTTCAAATGCAAATTGAAAGGGATTGTTTAAATCTAAAAATTTTCAGCTGTAAAATTGTATTCTTTACGAAATTTAGTACTATTGGCATTTACTTAAACAAATAAGGGTGTGCGCAACATATTTTGGACTCAAGATTCTGTTCTTTGTATATCTCTCTTATATGGATGACTTTAAAGGACATTTGGTAATATTATGCGATCATGTATGTCTATTTTGTTTTATATGTATGTATATCTGTTAATCAGTATGCGTCTTAACACGTGTTTTCTAAACATTTTACCTTACGACTATAATATTAGAAAACTTATGTGACAGATGTTCAAAATGGCCTATTTACGTCAAAAATTGACAAATTGTATTTCAAGATAACGAATTAGGTAAACAATCAAACGATCATAATTGGCATTAACTACCCTAGGGAAATGGGGTGTCATATATCTAAAAGTACCTATTCTGCGATTGGTGAAGAGGTTAATAAGAGTAAATTTTCACTTAAACGGCCAACTCAAAACAAACGTATGGATTTGGTTTACGCTCTCCTAGGGAACCGGTAATCGGCCCTAGGAGACACTATCACAAAGTGTCAGTTCGGGGCCAATTAACACTTTAGCGACTAACCCCATGCGAACGTAACAGTTCACTACATACAAATGTACTTAAAAATACAATTCGATAGAAACTCACATTCGTTTTCATAGTTTTTTTAAAATTAGTTTAAATGTTTATTATTAGGAAATTTCTAATAACGCTTCTCGCGTTATTGCGAATTAACACGCTTTAAATCGCACAATGGCATCTACTCTGTAACGACGAAACCGAAGGTCAGCTGATTGAGAAGCTATTACTAGACTGCCGATTGACTTGACATTAATTGGAAGTTACCGACGACAACACCGACGAGAGAAACGTAGATAACTGAGACTGGATTCGAACCCTGGTCTTCCACATTCTAGCAACAAATATGCCACGGTCGGTCCTATGTTCCTAGAACGGTCCTAAGTTCCACACAAAAATTGTTAAACAACATAATGTTGTGCCGTAAGTAACGTGCCAATGTGGAAATTCGAGAGTTGTCTTTGCTTGTAATGAGCCGTGGCAACACTATGTGTGATCAGGTTACATTTTTTCATAAACGCACATAGAACGCACCATTTGTTCTGTTTACAATGAACAATTCATCTCGGCCAAAAATTTAATTTTGAATTTATTAACGGTTTTTATATGTTTTAATTTTTCACATTTATTTTTAACCAAAAGAATTTATGATCTTTTACTAAGGTTTTGTATGAAAGATTGAACCAATGACTGCCTTAAAAGAGTTGTTTGTGAACCTTCCCTACGGCACTTCTAATGTGTAGCGCAAAAAACCTGTAACATAAGATATGCTGATGGGATAATTTGGCAACTATCTGCACTGCCCGCTGTCACATTATCAATTTCACACAACTCTTGTAAAACAAATTTCATAATCAATTAAAGGAATGATATTACACCGAACGATGAAAAAAAAATAAAATTCTGCACAGGTCAACAAAACAAACACGGGACGGGACGTACACTGGATTGACAATAGTGCTATAAACAATTACAGTGAGGCCTCGACTATCCGTGGTAGTCGGGACCGGAAGCATTCTGGATAATCGAATTAGATTTTAAATATAATATTCCTAACACTTGAATGTTCTGACACATCGTATGCTAACGATTTGTTCACATGATGTTAAAATTTTCAAAAGTAACCGACAAAAAAAATGCAAAAAAAAAATTGAAAAAAATAAAATATTCACTTATTTCTTTTTCGGATAATTGATGTTTCCGGTCGATTACGGATAATCGAGGCCCTGCATTGTATATCCAATTTTATCCGATGAAAAAATGCGTAGACAAAAGACTTGTGGTCTTAGTTAATGCCATTTTCGCAACGGTATGTTTGGGCTTCTCGATGGTTTCTTAAAGCTTCTAACACAAGATTTTGATTATAGGTGGGGAAGTCACAGCAAAGGGTGGTAATGAGATAGTGTGTCAACCATCGACATAGCTATGCGCCCTGCCAGCTGTCGCATAATCCATTTCACCCCACTCTTGTAAAACACAATCTATTAGCAATAATAGAATATATCTTGAACCGAACGATGAAAACAAATTCACAATCTGCACGGATCAAATTGCAACGGAGGGAAAGAATGCTGCATATAAGGCCAACAATATATAGGCAACCAATGAGATATTTTGTTAAGAGAGAACGATATAATAAGAGAAAAGGGATTATTTAGACTTAAAAAAGGTGTATACATATGTATAAAATACGGTAAGTGAAAACATAAAGAAATACACAGAAAATTTTACCATATATAAAAAGGAGTTTTCATCTCTAAAATACCTTAAAGCGGCGCATGTGAGAATATCGCACTAATCATTGATGTTGGAATATTTGCCTCTTAATGAGGTGAGCTAAAGAACAACAAAGTCGCTTATGCTCTGATGACACAGACAGTAGCGATGTTGGGCATCGAGTTCCATTTAACGTTTGTTTTTTAAAAAATTACGAATATACTGCGCGAAATTTCGCACAGTTAGGCATTTGAGGGTGCCGCAAAGAGGTCAAAGTTCGATTTTGTGTTCAAATGTAAATGTTTGTGTTCTATGTAAGTATATGTTTCCACTTACCATACCTCTTATAGATGTCGAGATATTTGATGCAAAAGTGAGGGTATTTTTTTAAAAAAAAATTTTTAAATTTCACTCCAAAGTAGATTATTGAAGACCACCATATATTTCAATAAAACTTTACAAATTTTTAAATTATCAATTTCAGTAGATTACACTATGCAACAAATGACGACTTTTTGAAAAATACAAAAACGGGATAGTATAGGTTCGATTCTACTATCGAAGGGTAATAAAACCCTATACTCAGTTTGGCGAGATTGGTGACCAATTTTTTTTTATGGGCCCCTAAAGATTCTCAAAATCAGTGAGCCCCATGAAAAAAGGTGTGATCAGTTTTTGTCCAACAGCTTACTCACACTTCGTGATAGCGCTAAACTGTATTCGGCAATAATGTAGCTGGGAGTTTTGCGCACTAACTTTATTAACAAATTATGTCAAAAAGGTTGGTTATTCCTGCCCTTTTTCAAAAAAAATTTAAGAAGAATTTATTATTTTTTCACTTTTTTGAGCATTACTTTGAGGGAGTCCAAATTTTTCTCTAACACTGTTCGCCAAAATTGTAGCCCTGGTAAAAATAAACAACTTTCGTGAACATATCAATCTAATCTGAACGTGTATAGGCAACCTAAATAGCTCATAAAGTCCAAGTTGATACCGGTTTTTCGAACCTTTACGCACTTAAAAGCCAGTAACGTGGTTGAATATCAACCAATTTGAAGTTTCTCAGCTGTTTTATAAAGAAGAGACTACGGCCTTTCCAATGGTATATATAGTTCTATTGATAACTTATCATAAATGTCTGTTTTTTGCCTCGAAATTTCAAACTTTTGTGACTTTTTCACTATTTTTTAAGTTTGACGAAGTTTGTAGCCACTATTTTATAAGGACACCCTAATGTTTACTACTTTATTCAGAAAGTGCACGCTTTCATGAGTTAAACGCATATGTGTTTGTAAAAATCGGTTAACAGCTAGTTAAGTTATTCTTGTTTTCCGAGGGACGCAGCTTTCATATCGTATACTAAAATAAAAGAGTTGAAGAAGAAGCACTGTTTTGTTGTTGTTGTTAATAACTTCAACTTTGATTTTAGCATAGTTGCGTCCCTCGGAAAACATTAATAACTTAACTATTTGTTAACAGATTTTAACAAACAAGTATGCGTTTAACTCGTGAAAGCGTGCACTTTCTGAATAAAGTAGTAAACATTAGGGTGTCCTTATAAAATAGGGGCTACAAACTTCATCAAACTTAAAAATAGTGAAAAAATTACAAAAGTTTGAAATTTCGAGGCAAAAAACAAACAGATATGACAAGTTACCAATATAACTATATATATGGTTGGAAAGGCCGCAGCCTCTTCTTTCTAAATCCACTGAGAAATTTAAAATCGGTTGATATTCAACCACGTTACTGGCTTATAAGTGCGTAAAGGTTCGAAAAACCGGTATCAACGTGGATTTATGAGCTATTTAGGTTGCCTAGACACGTTCAGATTGGATTGATATGTTCACGAAAGTTGTTTATCTTTACCAGGGCTACAATTTTGGCGAACAGTGTTAGAGAAAAATTTGGACTCCCTCAAAGTAATACTCAAAAAAGTGAAAAAATAATAAATTCTTCTTCAATTTTTTTTGAAAAAGGGCAGGAATAACCAACCTTTTTGACATAATTTGTTAATAAAGTTAGTGCGCAAAACTCCCAGCTACATTATTGCCGAATACAGTTTAGCGCTATCACGAAGTGTGAGTTAGCTGTTGGACAAAAACTGATCACACCTTTTTTCATGGGGCTCACTGATTTTGAGAATCTTTAGGGGCTCATAAAAAAAAATTGGTCACCAATCTCGCCAAACTGAGTATAGGGTTTTATTACCCTTCGATAGTAGAATCGAACCTATACTATCCCGTTTTTGTATTTTTTTCACTGTTGCACTGTGTTATTGAAGACCATATAGTTGGTGGGAAAGGTGAAAAATCCACAACAAGCCCCCCAACTGCCCCGAAGTAGATCCTAGCAGTATAAAATGTATGACAGACCCCCACTAATTGTTTCCTCCTAATATTTTTCCCAAACATACCTACCCCATATCTTGACTCCCATATAACATATAATTTTTTAAATTCGCTCCCAATGCGGCAATTTCACCAAAGGTGCCCATGGAGGAGTCAAATGTATGACCGACCTCCAATATTTTGCAAGACGAACAAATTGTCAGAACATATCTACCCTTTATCTTTAACCCTTAAGGTGGTTCCCATACAAATTTTTATATTTGTATGTATATATGTATGTGCCAATTTATGTCGATCAATATATGTTAATACGTCAATATATGTTAATATATATCGAGAGACAGTAGTTTGTAACCAAAAAAAGCACAACTATCGAGTGGTAAGGGGTTAAATATAAAAAAAACTAAAATCTTTAAAAACGCGTCTGTCGCCAAAACATTCATAACTCTTAAAATTGATCATGGATTTTTATGGTTGTAGTGTTGTTTTCTTTGAACTATATGTAAAAAATGCAAAATTAGGGTTTGCATTGCGTTTTCAATTTTTCCTACGACAATAAATAAATTTGTCACCCCAAATTTTACAGAAAAATTTCAGTTTTTCAAGTTATTTAAATCGTTAGCATCGAAACGACATTACTTACTTAAAAACTTTCAAGGAAGAACTTTTGGAGAATTTTGTTGTCTTTAACTTAAGTGGTTATATATGAAGATCGGGAAAGAGATACCCAAAATATTACCAACATATTAAGTGCACCTCCAAAAATGTAAAAAAAATATTTATAAAAAAACGGCACCTAAGAAAATTTTTTAAAAATAATTTTCGTGTTTTGTAGGTCAAAATCTATGAAAAAAGTGTTTGAAATCTTGTTTGCAAAAAATAGTGGTTCTGTGCAATTGAGCATAAACCAAGTCAATTTATACAAAAGGTTCACATTTCAATATCTCTATCCGAGCTGTCAGGTGTTAAAAAACAATTTTTTTGCACTAAATATGGCAACGACTAACGAATCTAGAATTTGATCTATGTTTCCAGGCGAATTTTTTCACATTATCACCTGATATCTCGGGAACAGATAGAGAAGAAATAAATTGTGGTCTACAGTGACCTTTTCCATTAGAACAATAAATTTTTTTAAAAAATGTCCCTATTTTACTTTAAATATATCCGCATCTATAAGATGATCTGGTAAGTGCAAACATTTCCTTTTGTAGGTTTTCACTTCACCTATACAATCGCATATTACTAGTTCATCTGTCTAAGCAGAATAATTTTCAGCAGCGATAAAGTAATTTAAAAACAAAATCTAACATAGCTGCTAATATCTTTTTGTTAATTAAATTCTTAAAAATGAACTGGTAATGTGCATATAACACCTTCCATACACAATGTGGCTAAAGAGAATCTGATAAACATCATGTGTTATGTCCTGAGATTATGTAAGGCGATCCCGTACCAACCGTGGAATGATCTGTGTGCAGAAAAGTGTCAAGCCAAAAAGACCGACAATAATTGATTGTAGAACAATAAAGTGGCTAGTTCCGCTGGAATCAATTTGTTAAATATTTTATTTTCTTGCCTTACATAGTACAACATTTTTCAGGGTCTTGATTTGGGACTCAACTTTGAGAATTGCACGTGAAAGCAGCCCCTTGCATGATTCGTTTTGTCAATTTGGCTGTATATTTTTAGCACTTTATCTATATTTTTAAACGGTTATATCCTAGTATACCGTACGGAATATCACTTTGTGAAAAAATGCGGAAAAAACCTACCAGAAAAAAGTGCATTTAGTACCTTATAAATCGCAAAAACGCTCATTTTTTACCATTAATCTAAAGGTTTAAGGGTATGAGATCATTTGAAATATATGTATATAAAATTTTGTGCTTTGTGATTAAAGACCTCATTTTGTGATAAGTGCAGTTAATGTTGCCTTTATAAAAACGAAAACGTGATTTCGTTTCTTTTGTAGAAAAAAAAACTAAAATAAATGACTTAGGCGGTTCACGAAAATTTTGTATGAACGGTTGTCAACAACTAGAATGTCGTAGCAATTCGTTATCGATATCACTCCTGACACACCCATTTTTCGACAGTTTCCACTTACTTACTTACGTATGAGTAATAAATAAAATTTCATATAACTCATACGCTCTGGCATGGGTAAACTTCCTGTCCTTACATGACCTCTCGCTATGACCATAAAAAATAGCTTATTGCGACACAATAACGTTTAACCCACAATTACTATGTCATTTTATGCTTCCTTACAATAAAAACAGATTAAGTTAATTTTAAATCTTTATTTTCTAATTTTTAGATCAAGCTCGAGGTAAAGTGTTTTTAATAAAGATTTAACTTTAATAACCGTGTTAAAATAAAAAAGCGATAAAAATCGGCCTTGAGCAAAAAAAAAATCGAACGGACATTAAATTATTAACTTGACAAAACGAATGCTGCAGAAGTTCTTATTTTTGGGGCTTCTTGCGCGTGCAATTCTTATAATTGAGTGCTAAAATCATTTGTTGTACTGTGCTATATAAACTTGACCCCTTAATGCCGGCCCCCGTTAATAAGGGGTCATTAACGGCATTTTTTCATCAATTACTACTTTATTTATTATTATTGCAATGCGTATTGCTGTGTTATTTTTATTTTGTTCTTGTTTCCTTTATTGGCCTTTTATTGAGTTAGTATTATTTTTAGAAGACCCGACCCAACTGGAAGTTTAAAATTTTTAAAATTTTAAACATGTGGAACATTATTGTTTCATAGTATAAATATTCAAGTATTTATTATTGTCAAAAAAAAACCAAGATTATTTTAAGAATTATCTTACCACCTCCTATTAACGCTCATTTCAGTAAGATTTTAAAAAACCAACGGATGGAAAGTTCGTAGACCCTTCTCATTGCATTCGTTCTTCTGCACATCGTATCGTGTATGTACAAATTGTAAATATTAGGTGTTGTTTATATACGAGTACTAGGGTAAATAGTGTGTGAGATTGCGCAAAATCATAAACGGACGAAACGAAAACATATTCAATCACAAAGAAGCCAATTACAGCAACATAACCAATGAACGGAAACGGAATTGAAACAACAACCAAAGGGAACAAAAATGAAAATTTCGAATTTGCTTGAACTACTACGATTCAACTGATTCACACAACGAATTGGGGAATCTCAAATACATGGATAGTATATAGTTTTGTAGTAGTAGGAGTAGTAGTTGTAGGTTACTATGGGTATATATAAATAATACTGTCTGTATATAAATCCCATAACTATGGTCAATACTAATCTATTGGAAATTCTTGTTGTAATTATAAATATAAACTATTAATAAGCATTCTAAGAAAGTAAAGAAATTAATTAAGTAAATACGTTCTAACAAGTTATGGTTTACGCTATTTTTTTTTGTTTTTTCTTGTTTTAGGCTTTAGCGTTTTTAATATATTTACATACAATTAAAACTACACAATATGAATACGGTTGCGGTTTGTGAATACGTTTACGTTTTATAGTACACACGTAACATTTTTCCCAATTATAAGTGACCTTAAAGTGTGTTTTTTTATTTCATTTATATTTGTTTTTTGTTTTGTATTTTGGTTTTATTTTAAAACTTCATGAAACGAATTGATGGTCAATATGTTTCATTGAAATCAACACATAAATTAAGTCAAACTAAAAAGTCATAAAAGGCCAACGAATAAATTCATTAAACAAAAGAAATGAAACAACGAACTAACTGAAGAGTAGTATCTCAAAGCGTGCGTCTACGGTAGAATCAGAAAAAGAAGACGAGAAAAAAAGAAACAGAAATGTATGAATGAACGAACGAACGTCTAAACCGAAATAATAACAACTCATCTCTTGCAATTCAAGCGAAATTCACATGCCATTTTTTTAAGTTTATTTTTGTTTTTCTACTAGCGCTTCGTTTTCGTTTCAAGAATCAAGTTTCATCAATTTACAAAAGCATTTTTGTCTGGAAGCGACTTAATTTCTGTTTGCATTTTTCTTTTGCCTTGAACGTTTCTTGGTTTCTTGAGCATCGAGTTTTAGCAGCGTTTAATAATAACTTTTTTTTCTGTTTTTGTTAGAGGTGGACGTGGAGGTGGGTGAAGGTGATTCGTATGGGGGAAATGGCTTATGTTGGCGGCAAAGTCTATGGCAATGTTGGAAGTGATGGCGTTGTTGGTGAAGTTAGTGGTGTAATTGTGGTAGTGTTTGGGGATTTCGAATAAACATGTTTTTGGTTTTAGTCAGAAATTGTCTTCTACATCCTTGGTTTCTTGACAAAAACCATATGTCTCGTTTCGTTTAGTTCGGTTTAGTTTAGTTTAGAATAGAGAGAGAGAGAGAATGTGCATGAGTTGATAGCTTACCAAAGGACTTGCAAGAATGACTCCAATCCTGCTTAGAACCGCTGGAAGACGCTGCAAAATTTACATAAATCATTTGTTGATACTAAAACACACTTTAAGATTTGTGTTAAAAAATATGATTTTGGTTGTTCACTTCTTCTTAACTTTTGTTTCTTTAACATCAAGAAGTTTGAATTGTCATAACAAATTATAACTAATCGATATCAATGAGTGACAAAGTAAACAAAATTATTTGAATGACAATTCTGTTTTGTCCAATCCATAAGAAAAGGTTAACAGAACAAAATTGTGTATAGTCAATGTATTCATTCCAGTTTAGAAGGGATGATTATCGGTTTTTGTATTGTTAGTCTTTCAAATTTGTTGATGAATTTTTTTTTTTTGATAAATCACAGAAATTGGGAACAATGTTAATAAATAGCAATTATTGTAAGTTTTGTTTGTTTTTTTTTCTTCTTTAGATTTTTTATATTTTTATGTTTACGAGTAAATCGAAAAACTCAATTTAAACAACAATTTATATTGTATTCTCTACCACTGAATATAATTATTAATAATTTCGCTAAAATATCTCTTTGTCGCTGCAAAGAAATGTATGTTAACATCGGATGCATAGGTAAATAAATCTCTGGGTTTGTATACTTAAGTCACTATCTTTTGTACTAATACTTTTTTATGGAAGAAATAATGCAGCCTACATTTATATTTAAATTGATTACAAATAAATGAGATTTTATATTTATATTTGAAATTTTCAACCTTACAAAATTAGGTGTTGAGTCGTATCGAAATCGGAAAATCGAGCTCTATACCAAACCAATTGTACATGAAGAAATACTTAAATTGTACATGGGTATAATGGTACGAGTACAACAAGGCCGTTATCGAAACAAACCAGATTGCAATTGTTATATATGCGTAACCGCACGATTTAAACGTTATTTTAAGTCATTTATAGGCATACAGGGGTAGATGCGTGATATTTATCTCGTTAGATGGCGTGGAAATAATATCGCTTTATTTTATGTAACACACAAAGACACACACGCATTAGACCAACTGTAGTGTTTTTTCTCTCCCATTCATTTGATTTATTTTTTGGAAAAAATAAAACTAACATAAAAAAAACAAAAAACCCCATACTTTTAAACAAAAAGCTGTTGAAAATACTTTGTAATGAAAATTGTTCGTATAAACATTGTAGCCTGGCTTTTACTATAAGTTAGTAATGAAAAATATGTTAGCTTTTTTTCATTCTCTCAACAAACTTTATTGAATAAAGACGTTTTCTATATTGTTTTATAAAAGCCTTAACAAAGGTTATGGGCCCAGGACATACAATTATAGAAACGTTCGCCGTGTGTTTTTAAGTGCTTTTTATTTTACTTTTGCCGCTGTTAATTGAAGTCAAATATCCATAAAGATGTCATCAATTTTTCAAATTGAAAAATTAGAAGAAACTAATTATGACGGCTGAAAAATCCATATGCGTTCCGTAATAATACAAACAGACTTATGGGACTATGTAAGTGAAGCCATGGAAAAACCTAGTGATGATGCTGGTCGAATGGTTTGGGAAAACAAGGATCAGAAAGTCCTGTCGACCATCCTGTTGAGCATGAAGAGGTCTCAATTAAATGTTGTGAACAACTGTCCTACATCAAGAAGTGCTTGGTTAACATTGGAGAAAAAATTTCAACCCAAAGGACCTGCCCGTATGATTTATTTATTCCGTAAGTTATTGTCCACAAAGATGAAGTACAATCAGTCCATGTCAGAACATCAGGCAAATTTCAACGACGTAGTTCAAAAACTTTCTGAAATTGATGTTAATATTTCTCAAGAACTATTGTCGATTATATTGCTGGATAGTTTATCTGAAGACTACGAGAATTTTGTAATCGCAATGGAATCAAGAGATACATTACCTAATTTGGATGCACTAAAAAATAAGCTGATGGAGGAATATGAGAGGAGGTCAAGTAAAGTGGCAGTAGAAGATCATCATCAACAGGCTTTTTTGTCGAAGTCTAAGGAGAAGAAATTCGTCAAGAAGAAGTCAGATTTTAAGTGCTTTAAGTGCGGTGTTAAAGGGCACATGGCAAAAGACTGCAAGTCTGGAAGAACTGCTGCAAATGCCTTGCTTAATGGTGTTACCACTGATATAATGCAGAAAAATGCTTGGGTGTTTGACAGTGGATCTACAAGTCACATGTGCTGTGACGAGAATGCTTTTCATCAACTAAGAAAACACACTGAGAAAATCGAATTAGCTGCAGACTTCGTAATATATTCGAAAGGAATTGGGCAAGTATATTTGAAGTCAAATTGCAAAAATGTATGCTTGCAAAAAGTACTGTTCGTTCCGGAATTAAATTATAATTTCATTTCCGTTTCCAAATTGACCGAGGAACGTCTTTCTGTGACGTTTGAGAATGACGATGTTCGAGTCCAAAATGGAAAAGAAATTCTACTGGGTGGAAAGAAGCTTGGTGAATTGTTCTTGTATCAGCCCTGTGTAAAATTATACCAAATGCGTACCACAGTGTCGAATGAAGAGTTTTTACTTTGGCATCAACGCTAGGGGCATTTAAATGCAAAAAGTTTATGCGAGTTGGCGAAACAAAATCTCGTTCATGGTCTTAATCTTACAAAATTTTCACCTGAAATTCAATGTGAGGTTTGTTATAAGGCAAAGATCCATGTCGAACCATTTCCAAAAAAGGCATCTCGAGCGTCCAAAGGTGTGTTAGAGCTCGTACATTCGGACATATGTGGCCCGATTCGTATAGATTCTTGTGGAGATGCAAGATACTTTGCCTTGTTCATTGATGATTACTCAAGGATGATATTTGTGTATTTCTTAAAGAACAAAGGTGAAATTTACAATGCTTTCATAAGCTTTATTGCGATGGCTGAACGGCAAACGGGGAAAAAGTTAAAAGTACTTCGCAGCGACAATGGTCACGAATATCTAAGCATGCAGTACTCAACTTGTCTGAATAAACTTGGAATTCAGAGGCAGTGGACAGTGGAATACACGCCACAACAAAATGGAGTGGCTGAAAGGGCCAACAGAACAATCGTGGAGATGGCACGATGCATGTTGATTGGATCTGGATTGCATGAATCTCTGTGGGGAGAAGCAGTTGCCACTGCAGTATACCTCAGAAATCGTTGTCCAACATCTGCGTTAGAGGGCGTTACACCAATAGAACGATGGAGTGGAAGAAAACCCACAGTGGCCCATTTGAAGACGTTTGGATGTAAAGCAATCAAATTAGATAAACGCCCTGGAAAGTCTAAATTTAAACCAAAGGGAATTGAATGCGTACTTACTGGCTATTGCAATGAGTCCAAAGCTTATAGGGTTCACGATATGAAAACGGAAACTATGTACAAGAGCCGTGATGTAAAACTCCTGGAAGAATTGACAAATAATCCCCATGATTGTAGCAATGTGTTTGGGACTTATGAGCAAGAAGATAATTATCCGGCTGTGGATACATTGGAACTTGTTGAAAGAGCTAGAAACAATGCATGTGAAGAACCAGAAAATATGGTTGAGGTTAACCATGTCGTGGATGATCAGGAAATAGAAGAATTCCATGAAGTTAGAGACGAGCCTATTCATTTGAGTGCAAATGATGAGCCGGTAATAGTGGAGGAAAATAATAACACTGATTTGAGTGGAATGGTGTTAAGATCTGGAAGGCGTGTTTTGAACAACTTTGTCGCTAGCGAGAAAATGGATGATCCAGCAGATGTTGAAGAAGCATTAACAAGAAAAGACCGAGACATGTGGATTGAATCTATGAAAGCTGAGTACAACTCCCTACTTAAAAATGATACTTGGATATTAGTGGAAAAACCAGAAGGAGTACCAGTCGTAAAATGCAAGTGGGTTTTTACCATGAAACATGACAAAAACGGTAATGTAGAGCGATATAAATCAAGATTAGTGGCAAAGGGTTGTAGCCAAGAGTATGGGGTGAACTTCACAGAGACTTTTTCACCCGTAACCCGATATTCCACTGTAAGAGTGCTGTTAGCCTTGGCAGTAGAATTTAAACTTCATGTCCATTAACTGGATGTTTCTACCGCATATCTTAACGGTGAAATAGATGCTGAAATTTACATGAATCAACCTAAGATATTCGAAAGTAAAGAATTTCCGAATAAGGTATGTAAACTACAAAAATCAATTTACGGACTCAAACAGTCTGGAAGGAAATGGAATGAGAAATTGGACGAAGTTCTAAATGAAATTGGATTTACTCGATGCAATGCAGATCAATGCGCATATATTTAAAAAAAAAGATAATAATACTGCAATTCTCATTGTGTATGTAGATGATATTCTACTAGCAAGTTCCTGTGAACAGTTTCTGAAAGTAATTAAGGAACAAATTGGTTTGTACTTTGATGTACGAGATAAAGGACCAGTAGACTACTTTCTGGGGATGGAAGTGTATAGAAAGACGCCTACAGGACCTTTATATTTATCCCAGAGGAAAATTATATGGGAATTGTTAAAAGAATACGGAATGGAAAATGTAAGAAAAGTAACAACAAAAGCTTCAGCTAGGATTTGATTCAAGTGGATTTTTAATTTCACATTGACTCCCTACAAAATCCCACTTTTCGTTTTTGTTACCATTTTAGGTCAACCTATTTATTTATCATTCAGACGAGGTGTGTGCACTGATCTTAATGATAATTTTTTGGATGTGGTAGTCTATTTTAAAAAAGTTAAAAAAAAAACACATATTAGAAATCAATCAAGATTTTCTTGGAATTGGTATGACGGCATTTTTTAAAACAAGTTTTATAGTTAATAAAACATGCATACTTACCTATATTACACAATGCAACACATTTTTGTTACCGGCTTCTAAATAGTTAATCCTTATGTACAATTTTACGCTGAATTAAAATCTGCTCAGATATGTTTGGAAAACAGAACGATTTTTGAGATATCGTCAAATTTTATATGGTTTAGTTCACCGATTTTTGTAAACTGGTACAAAAAAAAAACATTTAAAAAAAATATATCTTACAAGAACTACAGTTGTTTAAAATCCAATCATAAATGACGAAGTTACGGTGATTTTTCAAGTTTTTGCTGCCATTTATTAAGTTTTTTTTGCCGTCTTTGCGTTAAAGTTACTCGACTGGTTCAAAACAAAAACACTAAAAATTAAAATTTGACGACATCTCAAAAACCGTTCTACTTTCCATTTATCTCAGAGCAGATTTGAATTGAGCTTGAAATTATACATTAAATTCAATTGTTAAATGTCCCGGATACACACATTTGAAATTTTGTGACATTGTGTTATCAATTTGCATAGCTCAATTGCAATTGTTAAGAATATGGTTGAAATGAAAAACAACAAAAATGTTGATACTTGACGATTTCTGTTAAAAAAAAACTGAAGAAACGGCTCGATGCTAGAAGACACTAACATAAACGCCTAATTTGGAGACCTTAAAAAATTATTATACTATCGCAAGAGCAAACAAAAATGTAAGACAAAAGACGAAATGTATGGATCTAAAGAAGACAGTCAAATGATAAAGATGATGTTTTTTTAGTCAAAAAAATAAGTTTTATGTCACTTTCTTATCAAAATGATTTCTATGTCACTTTCTTATCAAACCGTCCTCGTATTTCCGGTATTGTACTAGGAATGGTATCCAAACCGGATCATATCTGATGATGAATATTATCACTGCCAGTTATTTGTATCAGAACTAATTTTGAGAAATATATTTGAACTGTGTGGAATTATAACAGAAATGGTTCAACGACAATGAGACAGGTGAGATAAGAGATATGAGACATAGGATTAAGCCAGCGACGAAAGAAGGGACCTAGAAGGCATTATAGAATGCTAACAAAAGCAGTCAGTAGGCCTGTGATCTGAATTCCCTCTTCCTTTCCAAATAACATAGGGTGTCGTTGGGAGGCAAGGCAGTTGGTCATCCTGAAATTGCTGTTTGTTTTTAGATATTTTTCACTATTCTTACACTTTTTTTTTCTCAACGACAGTAAACCTTGCAGGAGTTTGAACTCACTACCTCGCCATGCTACCATCTAGCCTATGAAGACGCATTCGAATTGTGTGACTAATACTTATTATAAACTATTTTAAGAAAAACATACCAACACATTCCTCGTTGCCTTTTCTATTCATGTCTTCTATGAGAAGGGAGACGAAATGTGTATACACACGAAATTGTGGAATAACAAATCATTGGAAACGTTGATTCTCACTTTTCAAACGAGGCCTGCAGCTGTGGTCTTTAATGAATGGAGTGAACAAGTGCTCGGGATATTTTAGAAAAGAAGAAGAAGGCCTGATTTCAGGCATGTGAAAACAAGGCTTTGAAGACATGATGTTTTAATGTCTCAGAAGGCCTTGTGGCATACCTGCTTGCAAAAGGCCTTGCTAATTTCGCCGCCTAGATGGTAGAATGGCTGACTAACAATCGCGAGGTAGTGAGTTCAAACTCCGACAAGGTTTACTGTTGTTGGAAAAAAGTGTAAGTATAGAGAGATATATAATGAAGTGAGAAATATCTAAAAATAAAATAAACATTTTGAGGATGACCAACTGCATGTTTTTTTCATTTTTCAAGTCTTCCTTTTTCATATGTATGCAGGCCTTTCATCAGGCCTTCTTATAGGAAGCGACGATGGAAGGCCTTTCCTCCCAAAAGCACCCCATGTTATTTGGAAATGAAGAGGGAAAGCAGAGCGCAGGCCTCGTGACCACCTTTAAACTGGCATTCTATAAGGCCTTCTAGGTCCTTTCTTTCACCGCAGGGCAGGTTGGCGTACGTATTGTGCTACAAAAACAAAACGTAATAACTTTATTTCTATGTGAGTAATCGGTTTTTTATTTTTTTTGTATTTGGTAGGATACTATTTAGAGTGATGCCTATTGCCTATCATAGCCATCTAAGCGTTACGACTCGATACTAATCGGCGCTAATTGGAGTTAGCAGACGGTCATTATAACGGATAATTCATAGAGATCAACTTGTTTCCGTATAAGGTCCAAATTGAAGCGAGTTAAACCGGAGTTAAACTAAAATCTTTGAAGAGTAATTTTGGTTCACCACAGCTAAGGAAATAATTAACAGCGTATAATGCTATTGAATCGAAAAATAAATAAAAATAAATAAATAAAAATAATTTGTTTCGAACATTGAAATGATGTGGGGGACTACAATTACTCTACAAAAACTTAAGTAGTTTTCTTTCCTTAATCTACTCTACATTGCGCAACTTATGACACCAATTTTGCGAATAAATTAATTTTTTTTTTGGACAACATACACTACTATCGCTGACTTTAAACGATGAAAGATGACTTCCAAATTTTTTTTAATTTTTTCCCCTAATTTGCTCTTAAATAGGCTTCGTTTGATGCCTCATGCAAAGCTGAATTCCATGAATCTCCCGCATGGTAGTCGCGCGTTCTAACCACTATGCCAGGGCCGGTCCCAAAACTAATCAACATAGAATACTAAAGTTTGCATAAGAACAGCAAAATCCGCAAAATACCGAAAAATTACAAAATTTTGTTCAATAATCCTTAAAAATTTAAAGTCCTTTTAAACGCACACTCGATGATTTTGTCACACGGTGTAATGTATTTAAAGTTTTTGGGCCGCAGAAATTGTTGATCGTTTACATTTCACTTGTGTGAAATAATTCCAATTTTTAATACTTTCTATGGTATTCTACTTAATATTATTTATGTGTGGTATTTTTTTTTTTTGGTTTTTCCACAACAGCTTAACCTATGTTAGTTGATTCTCCGATTAAAATTTAAATGAGATAAAATGTGGGCTGCACTTTGTATAATATATAATAATATTTGCTCGAATTAAATTCATTATAAATTTCGAATTATGTCAGATCCTTAGGTATTTTCAAAAACGTGTTAACATACATTTCGACTGCAGGCACACATAAGTTTGCTTATCGATGGGGAAATTTTCCTATTTACCACATTATATATATATATATACATATACACACACACAAAGAAAGTCCATACCTATTTATCTATAAATATATAAACTACTTAAAATGGACCTAAGAATGTCGATAATTTTGAGAGGTCAACTTGCACACCATAACAAACTAAAAAAAATATTTTGATATTTTTAATTTTGTTACGTTAATAAGAAACCAAAAGTCACATTAGACAGAAAACTAAAGTTGAACAAACATTAACACATTAATAATAATAATAATATAGTTAATAATTCTGGAGATTTATGTTTAATTGTTATAAGTTGGATTTCTTTTGTTAGTTTAAATGATGCAGAAAACAATTAAGGAAGTTATGTAGTAGTTTGTTGCAGGACATGGAATTAAAAATTAACACACATACCAAAAAAAAGTGTTTAGAGGATTTAAGAACACAAAATAAATGAACAGAAACACACAAGGAAACTCGTGAGGGACGGACTTGAAGTGGAATTGAATATAATGAAACGAAACGGAACAGAACGGAAATAACAATACTTTTTGAAATGAAAATGTGTGTGTCTTGTATACACATAAAAATGGTTTAGAAATGGGAACATATAATTCAATACTTTGTTTAATACAAAATGCTAAAAACTTATTGCAAAAGTGAACAAAAATGTTGTATAAACAGAGATTAAAGGATTATATTAATTTGTTTATATATTATATACGATTACAATATATATTATATGTATATTGAGAGAGATAGAGAAAGAGATAGGTCAATTGGAGGTACAGTAAACAAGAGAGATATAGAAAGAGATATATTTAGGTATAGAGAAAGAGAGAGGGAGAGAGTGTACGATATATAAAGTGGATAGTTATGTGATCTCTAGATAGGTTTAAAACAATAAAATGAAACTAAATTCGAAAGGAAATTAACAAAACGATTAGAGGATTGTTGATTGATCGCTTGACTGATTGATTGATTGACTGACTGGATTTGTTGTTTTGTGAATTGTTCGATTTGATACCGTCTCGATTAATTTATTTTTTTCATATGAAACCTTATTTGCATATTCAATAAAAAAAACAATATCGTGTCTGACCTCTAAACTAAACGTGTGTAAGTCGTTATCTTACAAAAATACACATATATAGTTACGTAAAGTGATCGTATACATTACCTGTGTAACGGGATTCTCTCCGGGCCGATAAACTACGTTGTGCTGTGGCCGCTTGCGTCCCATGTAATTGACGCATACAAACTCCAGCAGTGAGGCATAGATGAAACACATACACACACCATCCCAGACATTCATGGCGGTTAGATTTGAAACGACCGGAAGTGTGCTGCGGAAACCGTTTGATGTTGTAAAGAAATTCAGCATTGTTGTTACACCTGTTCAATTTCCAAGTTGTCGAGAAATGTGATCGATTCACACAAAAAAAAGAGAAAAACATATTAGAATTTGGCAATTATAAGCGATAGAAGCGGTTATTTGTTTTGAGGACCTAATACATATTGGTTTCACATGGAAAATATTGATAGTTTTATTGGACAATATATATATATATATATAGTGGTAAAGAGAGAGAGAGAGAGAGACAGAGAAAGATATATAGAAAGTGTGGTGGGTTTACTTTGTGTTGCGACGTTTTTATTTCAATGGGACGACAGACGATATGAATTCAGTTTCACAGTTTGAACTGCAATGTTCTCGTTGCAGTTAGAACGAGGTGTACGAGTATGAAAGTTGATTTAATGTTCGTTAGGGACGAGTAAGCGGTTGGTCGTGTGAAATGTGTCAAAAGCTGATAAGTACGATACAGTGATAAAACACAAGAATAAAATAATAAAAATATAAGTTTGTGATTAATTACACCTTCCTTGTGTTAATCTATTTAATATTTAAGACGGTTGGATGATGAACTGTTTATGGTGGTGGTTAGGTCTAAAATTAACGATGCCATATGACGATTAGTATTTAAATATGGTATTATAAAGCGCATTGGTAATTAAAAATAGTAACATGTTTTGTAAGTTTGATTTTAAAAGCATAGCAAATAATTAAAATGTACATCAAGATTTTTTACGTTTTTAACTTATTGCAAAAATAGCCGTAAGAACTGAGGACGTAAAGTACAATATATACATAATTCTTTCCGAAGTCAAACATATTTGCAATTTGATAACAAATAAAACATAAAAATTTGTTCTCATTAGAACGTGTGATTGACATGACCTGGGACCATACCAGTGTTATGCTTAAAGCGCCCGCATTCCAAATTATAGCCGTCCTTTTAACCAAAGTCAGTATATGGCAGAAAATTCGTAAAATATTTGGACCCATCATCGTTAAGGGCGAGTACCGTCATCGAATGAATCACGAGCAGCATGAGCTGTACAACGACATCAACGTAGTCAAATAAACCGAATGCACTGGCTTGGACACGTTGTAAGAATGGACGAAAATGCTCAGGCTCTAAAAGTCTTTGGCAATAAACTCTGTGGGCAGCGCAGAAGGGGGCAACCAAAACTCCGATGGATGGACCGGGTAAAAGAGCTGTTAACTAAGCCTGGTGTGACGAACTATCTACGGAGCGCAAAATACTTTCCCACGTGCACGACTAACTGTGAGGGGCGAAACCTAAAACACAGACACGTCTGCTCAGAGTGAGCGGTACCCTGGGCATCGTCTGACTCAGAATTGGCGGCTGTAATAAAATCCTGGCAGGAGGAAAAATCTGCGACGTGGTGCGCTGGGCTTGCAACCCGCCACCGACGTTTGAACTATTGCAATGAAAAGAAGTAAGAAAAGAAACAAAATGGACCCCCCAAAATGTTGACGACCGCCGCAAACGAATTAAGAACCTTGATTTAAGGATATGCACCTGGAATGTTAGAACACTGTATAGACCAGGTGCCTCCATCCAATTGGCGGAAGTCATCGAAGAATACAAGGCTGACATAACCACTTAAAAGGAAATCCGGTGGACGGGACACGGGTGCTCGCACATGAAGACGTGCGACATTTACTAAAGTGGCCATGCAGATAAACACGAGTTTGGATGTGGATTTGTGGTTGGCAAGAGACTGCGACACCTAGTCTCAAGGTTCAACCCGGTGTGTGAACGTATAGCCACCATAAGAGTCAAAACTATGTTTTGTGTGCCCATGCTCCGACAGAAGAGAAAACCGATGAGGACAAAGACGAGTTCTGCGAGAGCCTAGAAATTGTATATGACCGTAGCGCGAGCCATGACATTAAAATTGTACTAGGCGATTTCAATTCTAAAATAGGCAGGGAAACCGCATTTGAGCCTACCATCGGAAAATTCAGTCTGCACACCGAAACGTCGAACAATGGCACCAGACTGATTGATTTCTCTGCGTCCAGAAATATGGTAGTTAGCAGCACTAGATTTAACCATTAAAATATCCATAAGGCAACATGGTCATCTCCAGATCAATCGACGAGGAATCAGATAGATCACGTGGTAATCGATGGAATGCACGCATTGAGTGTTCTAGACGTACGAGTGATCAGGGGTGCGAACATTGATTCCTATCACTACCTTACCTCATTTAATGTACGCACAAGGCTAAGCATGACAAAAACGTACGTAAGCAGGCGCTACGAAAGCTGGACATCTGTAAACTGCGAACCAGAGAGGTAGCGGACGCCTACTACAACCACCGAACTCAACTGCTGCGGAATGTTTCAACCCCTGATAATATAACCTCGCAGCGGCAAAATATAGCTGTCTCCTTAGAACGGGCTGCGAGATGCGTACTTGGGTACTTAAAGCCGTCTCAAGCAGAATGATGAATGTCGCAATGCCACGAGAGAAACGGTTGCTACATACAGGGCTAAACTGCAGCCATTGGCAACACGAGCTGTTCGTGAACGGCACAGGGAGTAGAGACGAGAGGCAACTCGTCTTCTTAGACGGAAAAGGAAGGAGCTGAAGAAGAGGCAGGATGAGTGCACAGAGTTGCTCCAAAGCAGAGAGGAAACCCGAAAATTCTACAAGAGAGCTAAGGCGAGAATGTGTGTAACATGGCTGCCCTCCTGCAAGGACAGCGATGGTCAGCTAGTGACGGTCCCGCATAACGTTCTGAAGATATGGAGAGAGCGTTTAAAAATTTAATGGATGCGATGATATAGACATCATTGGCCGAAATCTGCGGGATGTTACTGTAGTTTTCTCATCACCAGAAAAGGATTCAGCAAAAATGGTTTAGCTGTCAACGAGGACGAAACAAAAATAATGAGAGTCCTCTCGATGGGGACGCACCGTGAACGTTGACAATTATTGTTTAGAGGTAGTCGATGAGTTTACCTACCTCGGATCTTCCGTCATCAAAAAAAATAATGTCAGCCAAGAAATTAAGCGGAGAATAGTGCTAGCCAATAGACGTTTGTACGGACTTCGGCAGCACTTTAGTAACACCACCTTATCTCGGGATACCAAGAAATAGCTTTACCAGGTGCTAATCTTACCTGTACTGTTGTATGCTGCCGAATCATGGGTGCTTCCTACAACGGACATACAAAACCACGAAGTATTCGAGAGAAAAGTACTCCGATGGCGAGTTTCGCTATCGGATGAACCAAGAGCTGAGCTTTACTACGACATCGACGTAGCTAAAAGAGTCAGAATCCAACGACTTCGATGGCTGGGACATGTTGCCAGGATGGATGTAAATGCTCCAGCGAGAAAGGTGTTTGAAGGCGAACCTGAAGGACGGTGCAGTGCAGGGAGACCCAAACTCCGTTGGAAGGACCAAGGGGTAGGCGACGTGCCATCATCTGGTAGGACTAACTGAAGAACACACGCAGAAGAATGGAATTCTTTATTACTTCAGGCCTTAAATTTATGAACCATGTTCGTTAGTTCAAATTGGCAAGTTCTTTTTGAAGGGGACGCCCCCTATTGCCATCTTGCACAGGTATAAGACTACAGTCGCAACCTCCTCCACAATGTTCGATGTAAAACAAAGAGTAGTAAAAGGTTCTCGAAGATCAAAAGTTTAGATTAGTTTATGTTGTTTCCAGAATTGTGACAGCTCACGCAAATGCGAGAAAATCTACCATATGTCATTTAGGAATGAAGTGAGAAAATAGGTTTTTTGTTGTTTCACTTCATCGTTTAGATTTTGGCCGAAAACTTCTACACTCGATATCTGGTACGCAAAGCCACGTTATTGTTAGGAGGTGTTGGCAAAACTTTGTAACATTTGATTCAGAATGTTCTAAAATTTAGTTCTAAATATAGTTATTTGATATTGATAGCCGCGAAACTAAAAACCAATAAACGTAAAAAAAGGTTGGCTGTCCGATTGTGACCCACTTGTGTTAAACGAATTATTGATCATCTTAGGATAAATTTAACTTTTAATTATTCAGTAGAAAAAAATCAACAAAAATGTCGCATAAAATTGACATGGTGCCAAACTCCAAAATTTTTGACATATATGTATTTCCATTTAAATTTGCCATTATTTAATCGAACTCAGGTTTTGTATGATTGATTTTTATTCGATATTTCGATTCTCTTTGAGAATCAAACCCTTTTTATACCATATTTTCCTATGTCTTATTGAGTGATTGAAACAACTTTATGTCCTGTTTTGTTTCTGTCTCTAAAAGTTTATCAGTCAAAATATTACCACAACGGTATTCAAAATAACCCACAATTTTGCTACATACTTGATATGTTTCATCTTTGGACTGGCGGTGTTATGTGCATACGACGTATACGTGTTAATATTAAATACACATTGCGTATACGCAGCAAGGCCTACAGTAACTATCACAATTATCAAAGTCCCGGCAACACCAATTGAAAATATTATGTTAGTTGATTATATTCTAAACGTTACATTAGCATTTCATATATATACATGTCAGCATTTATATATATGTATGTATTTATATACATATGTTCACTCTAGAAAGAACTATGTGCTATGGTTGTAGTTTTTTTTATTGTTGGATTTTGTGGTGTGGTTTAAGGATTACAACATGCATGTGCGAGCTGAAAACAAAGCTAGTGAATGAAATGATAGAGACAACACTGAGGATAGGAATTATAAATAACCAAAAACACAGGAGGAAATCAACGAAATAACAAAGTTTCTATTCAGTTTCGAATACATTTGTAAAGGACACATAATACAAAATAAACTTTTGCTTTTTATTTCCACAGCAAACCTCAACAACATTTAGACGGTGACAACGTAGAGGACAACAATGTTATTTCTGTACAAGAACAAAACTTTAACTATTCTTTTTCTTTGAATTGAATTGTTGCAATTTGACTGTAGTAAGGATGAATCCTGATAAGTTTAGTACTCAGACTTGATTTGTCTAATGCTTTCGTTTTCTCGACAATTACAAAATCCATGTATGTATGTACATCATAACGATGGCTATGGGTCTAAATCTAGGATTATTATTAGCTTTACACAGACACACACACATACAGAGATATATATAGAGAGAGAGAGAGAGAGTGAGTGACACATTTATATGTATTCTTAAAGACACAGACAGAGTTCGTTGTTCATAGATTTCATTTGCTTTGATTGACTTGGGTTAAAATTAATCCTATTGTATAGTTTTGCTACGGTTAATGAAATATTTTAAAATATTGATGAATTCTACGTACCGATCATTACTCTGGCTGGCACTGCATTCCATTCCAGCCAGAAAGTTATAAAGGATGAGGTCACCAATATAATGCCGGGTATGAAAACGGTTGTAAAATAATACGCACGATCACGGGTAAATGTTAACTCAACTTGCAGACAACTGTAATTACCTTTAAAGAACACATATACAGAAGAACGCCATGTTGGCATATCATCAAAGTAGTCAAATAGTTACATTAACAAAACATATTTATGTATTTTTTTTTATTTACTTATCAATTCTAAGTATTTCTTAAACTTAAACAAATGTGAGTTAACTTAATTGATTTTTGTCAATTTTTTTTTGTAAGTTGATTACACTATACATCGCGAAGGACCACGGCACGTTTGTCATTAGATTATACATGGATGGTCAATCCTTATCGAAAGCAAGGGATACGAAATGATTTCTCGCAAATTGAGCGTTAATTATGAGAAGTTGACAGATAATTTGAAAAGTTGTTCGAAAACTTTATATTATAAGAATACTTAATGTTAATGCTGGTAACACAAACTCTGATGATTATTTTTTAATACGAACTTAAAATAAGAGCTATAAGTTTGACGGTTTTTAAACATTTGCTTGTCATTTAAGCATTCTGCAAATCATAGTGTGGTATTGGAAATATTAAACAACCACTGCAGATTTTTATTGTAACTCTATTGTCAGCATTTCACATCCTATTAACACGTACATTTTTAGTCAATTCAAGGTACATTGCTATTATACGAAATCGAGAAAAACTTGTACAAATTCAGCAAATATAAATTTAATAACTGCTAATAGCACGTTTATCAAATTCACAATTAATATAAAAAGGTCGAAGTATTGATGTCAAATGTAAAAAAGGTCTAATAGGTATAAAATTGCAGTAAATATATGTTTATATAAGGTTATATTCGGTAATTCACTTCATATGATCTATAAAATTAGTTTTTTTGACGATGTGATGTTATGTACAAGTTATGATGTATAATCGGTTTTCGAAGCCCGCTATTGCCAATATCATCCGAAAATTTGAGTCTCGGTGCACATTATTGAATGTACGCAAACGAAAAATACCATTCCCAGTCCGAGAGAGAGTGTGGCTGAAGAACGTGACGAATCGATTTAAAGCCGTCAGCGACATCTTGCCCTCTTGTAGTGGCATATGCCGAGGAAGTGATCCTCATGATGGGTGGGAAATTTCTACCAACGATGTGCGACCTTATACAAACTGGCCTTGAAAGCAACTACGATGGGCCATGGCGTGTGGTTTGGGGGTGAATTTTAAAAAAATGGAATAGGTTTTCTTTATCCGTAGGTATAAGGTCAAGAACGTCAGGGCACTAAAACTAAATGATGTGGAACTGAAACTCTCAACGGAGGCCAAGTACCTAGTTGTTGTTTTCTATGAGAAGCTAAATAGGTCAATAAATATCGAATTCATCCAGAAACTCTATAGGTTAAAGCTGGGGACTCAGCCCGAAGGCGACAATGCGGCTTTGAACAGCGATACACAGTGGGAAAGCTTTATTAATTGTTGTAACTATAAGGAGTTGTCCGAGATCAGAAAAAACTAAAATTTTATCAAAATCGGCTACTCTCACCGCCACCGCTCATACAATCCAAATCGATCTTTTCGCATAAAATTATTCCTATTCTCACAAATGTCTTTAAATTTTATACATACACTTCCTTGAATGAGCAACAGATGCATGTCAAGTTTCATCATACAACTTAGAACGGTTTTTTGCATATATTAGCTTATTTCTTGTTTTTGCATAAAATCTGCTTTGAATATATACCTCTGCCTTCCGCCGCTGGACTTGTACGGCAAAGCTATTGCGGCCCGAGGGGCTATCAGACCCGCAGCTAAGCCTCTCTTTCTGAAGGACATTCACAAAAGCCGCGGAGGCTACTATGGGATGTAGAATCGATACTAGCATACGGATAACCATATGTGTAGATAACCAGGCTGCAATAAAAGAGATCAATTCTACAGGGCGCACGAATCGTGCTACGTGATTAGGCTTGATTGAGCATGGTTGTTATTTATGGTCTATATTTTCCAAAACCAATCAGTTAAATAAACTAAAATTTAATTATCTTTACAACAAGAAAAAGAAAAATGAAATACATAGTTTAAAAAAAAGTTATTTGAAGTTCCTATCGTAGCACAATTGATGCGCCACCCTGTACAATGTTTAAATCAAAGTTGGTGAGGTACTGTAAGGGCGTCAGCCTATGTTGGGTCCCAGGACATAGCGACAAGGACATAATGAATCAGCAGACTTATTGGCCAGTGGAGACAGTGTCTACAGAACCGACTGCTAGGTCGCTGTGGCACGGATATAGCAAATCCCGGTCGGAGTACATGGGCACCTGATAGAGATATGGGATAGATCCCTACCGGACTACTGGCGTATGTATGAGCAAGAGGAGGAGTCCGAGGCAATGAAACATCTTCTTTGTAGCTGAACCGCTCTAGCCCTTAGGAGGCTAAGGTTCTGAGAGGAAGGTTATATAAAGGACCTAGAGTATCTCTCCACTGTCGAAATAGGCAATTTAATTAATTTAGTGCTGTGCCTCCCATGGCAGACTGGGCAAATATGATCCGGGATTTTCGACGATTTTCTCTTCTTACTCTATCTCCTTCCTACCCCTTTCTTATTCTTTGACGGATAATCACAATGGATCAACAGATCTCGGAGTGTAGTGTGATCTGGTTTTTACCAGATTAGTACTAGATTAGTACAGAACCCTACGTTATTTAGGGTGTTCAAAACCGAAACCGAAAACCGTCTAACCGGTTTTTTCTCCGAAACCGTATGCCGGTTTCTTCAAAAATGCCAATTTCGAATACCCCGTTTAACCGGTTTTTTTATGTCGGTTAACCGGTTTTTCATATAAAAAACTTTCAATTGTCGTTATTTTCTAAACTAAGCATCGTATCGGCAAAAAGAATTGTGATCACAGTATAATAGTGGGAGGTCACTAAAGATCTCACCATGCAATGGCTGGGAAGCCGTCGATATCTCCTAAACTATGTGTCCCAACTCAAAAAAGTGCTTATTTTATGATAACCATATAATAGGTGGAATATCATTTTAAATAGATGGGGACTCACCTTGAAATAAGTGAGATACCATTTTTATTCATATGAATAACTTGTAATTTTGCAAGAATCTTACCTATTACACTTTCAAGTTCAAAGTTTCAAATAACTTCAGTTTGGATGGATTGATAATACTGAAATTTAAAATACTTTAAGCGGCTATTACACAGGCGAACATGTCTGTAGACAAGTAAACAAGTTGTAGCGGTTTTTTTATTTGTTTGTAGTGGTACAAATCAGATTTTATCTGCCACAACTGAATTCCTCTATAAACCCTTCCCAGAAACTCACGTTGGTATAAGACGCCTTTTTTTCACAAATACTTTCATTGAATTTTTATATGAAGTATGACAGACACGCTATTAGACGCGTATTTTGGTATGCCACAGACATCAGAAAATCTAAAATTTTTTAAAACTAACATACATGTCTGACATACAGTTATTAAACAGTGTTTTTTCGTATGCTACAAACATAAATGCCTGTGTAACAGTCACTTTTAAATAAAGGTACCGGTATTCATATGTTTTCATATTTAATTCATGTTTAATTTTATATTTGGTTTTAAATTTACAGTTTCTGAAAAACCGAACGAAACCGGTTAACGCGGTTTTTTTTACTAAATTACGAATTCGAAAACCAGATTGTTGGAAAAACGAGTACGAAAACGAGCGATTTATAATCGCTATTCATTTAACCGATAATGAACTTGCATCCATCACAACATATCTGAGAGAGACTAAAACAAAATATGTGTATAATAGTCGTGTTGTGAATAATCACATTTATTCATTACATAATGGACATCTCTGCCACGTTATTAATACACGATCACCTAAAAGGAGCTTGGGTGGCATGATCACTGTTAATCTGTGTAATTATCGCTAGAATGATGGATGCCATCGTCGCACCGTTAGGTAAGGTTCTCATTAGCTTCGAGATGCTTTCTTCCCTTAAGATTTGTGATGACGGAAGTGAAGGCACAGCAAAGGGCGCTCGAGACATTGTGGTTGACAAAAACCTATTGGCAATAATAAATAAATGCCAATAGAAATGATCTTAAACCAAAATATGACAGTATCACAATTTTTATACTTTTAAAAATCTGATAAAAATTTGAACATCATAAATATATCACACCAAAATAAATTTATTGTTGATATCTATATCAAATTTAAAACAGTTTGTACTTAGTTTGTGGTCCAAAAAGTTGCAAATGGTAAAATTTTATAACTGGATTGAACTGACTTCATTCAACCAATAAATGTTCTTAATATGTAGAGTGCCTCAAAATTTACACATATATTGATATAGAATAATGATTTTTGGGCCGGGTTAATTTGTATAGTTGTCCAATAACTAAAAACTTGAAAAATTCCTAAGGATAAAATTTTATTTCATTTCAAGTTGTTAGACTATTAGAGTGTACCACTAATTTATATACATACTGATTTTAAAAGAACAGAAAAATTCGACATATCACCTATATCCTAGCAGTAACCATAATCCTCTACGACCTGAGATAAAAGCCGAGTGTTCTTTTATTCGCCAATTTTATTGCGCATATTGCCAAACCATACAAATGTGTTCGGATATTTTGGGGTTCATGCAAAAAAAAAACAACACTAAGAAATGAAATACTAAAAGAAATTGCAGTGATTTCAAAGTGATTAACTTGATATCGTTTAGCTTTCGTATATTGGAGTTCTCACAAGTATGCTGTAGTTTTAGATGTTGTTATAGGTAAATGAAAAACTCGAAAAACAAATTAATCGTAACTACTATTAAAAAATTGTGATTATGGTTAATTAATTAAAAATCAGGTAAAATTGGTCTGTTGATTGCGAATACGATAATAAATTAACACTTTATTACTTTACAGAAGTAACAGAAATAACCAACACATGTACACTAGGCAGAATAATCAATGTTATTGGATGTGTATGTACTGCAGCGTACCGTCGAACGTCTGCTGTTATATTTAGATGGAGGTTTGGAAGGATTAGAAAGGACCTTCGTCCTAAACGAAAAAGGAGGAAGAGGAGGCAAAAGAACTCAAGAGATAGAAAATATGAAATAAACAAAAGAAATTTAAATAACTGTATGCTATGAGATATATTTTCATGATTTGCATGGTTTTTGCTATGAAATTAATATACTCAGATAAAGTTTTAGCGGATATTAAGAGAAATAAGAATTGAAATACAGAGAAAAAGGTAGTTGGAATTAAATGAGTAGGTGTAAGAAGAAAAAAAAATAGGCAAAGGGGAAGTATGATGTAGATGTGATTATGAAACAGGTGATATGGTTTCAGTTTGGATTTATCGATTTAATTTTAGTTCTAAGGTAAATTTTCTAATTTGGGGGCTTCCTTAGTTTCATATTGTAACCAATACGTTTGCATTTGGCAGTTTGTTTTGGATTTGGTTGTTGTAGTTGTAGTGGTAAAAGGTGTTGATTGTTACCTATCATGGATCTAGCCGGAACAGCATTCCATTCTAACCAGAATGTTATAAAGGATGACGTCACCAATATTATGCCAGGTATAAAAACGGTGGTGAAATAGAATGCTCGATCTCTGGTAAATATTAAATCAACTCTAAGACAGCTGTAGTTCCCTTCAGAATTGTAAAGTTTAAAAAGATTTGTAAAGTATTTGGTTTAACGACAATTTTTAAGGATTTCAATAAATATGCAATTTTAAAAAAAAGAAATTACTATTAATCATTTTTGTAACTATGTAACTAAAAGGCCAACAAACTAAATAATCATCAATTGTACCAATTGTTAATCTCAATTCTACAAATTAATGATGGGAAATACATAGCAAAATACAAATAATTTATCGATGATATCTGTAGAATTTTTGGGTGGCAACAAATAGATCTCTGCATTATGGCGGTACATGGATTTAAAGATGAGACGAGTTTTTCTATAGTAAAAGTACTTTAATAAATTCTTTTGCATAAATTTTAGTATCTTATTAGTTTTTGGTAAACAATAATAAAAACAAAAAAGGTACACAATTATACTCTTAAGACCGTATTCATAACAATTTATAACAGGTCTATAGATCGATTTTACTATGAACATTTGATTTATAAACCTTTGATAAGTGTTTCTGAATACGGCTGTTAATTTCTTATGGATATTTTAATATAAAGCAAGTAAAAATTTTGCCTATGCATCGTATACACGAAATTATGGAAAGTCTCTTGAACAAAAATATGCCGAAATCAAGTTTTTCTTCTGAAAGTCCAGGTTGAAAACATTTTACAATAAGTTTTTTTGGAAATTTTTAACTAAATTGACCAGCAATAAAAAAATGTATCCCTTCAATATTCCTTTGATTCTAACCAGTTAGCATTGTACAATTTTTCAGTTTTAGTTATCTCAAGGAATGCAAGCTTGCATGCAAGCTTCTACCCTTTAAGCGGAGGTTAAGTTCTAAAATGGGCAAGATCGGGCAAAAACTACTCCCACTTCCCATATAAACTCCCACATTTTGAGGGTTAAAGTCTGTCGGTGCCCGCTATTATAGACGTTGAAGTTGTGTTAAAAGTTACCGACAATAAATAGATGTGATAGGCTTAAAGTATTTTCCACCATTCATTTGCGGTAAAAAACTTTATATAATATGTTTGTAGTGCAAATATTAGTTTTATCGCCATTTTTTCTAATGGTTAAGGTTTTGTGAGCTTCGGCATAGCCGAATATAATTACATTAATAGTTTATTTTTTCTTAACAATTTTCAGAAGAAATGCAAAAACAAACATGGAGACGGAAACAGGGTAACGGATGTTCTCCTGATAACTAATTATTGCATCATGAGGCTCGTATTTTGTAAAATGTATGAGTGAGCTCATTTTGTAATTTCTTTCAGTATTTTTTACGAGAAATGCCAGATAGAATTATTAAGTAGTAGCAGGAGGCTTTTAAAAACAGATGTTTTCCTGCTGTGTCGAAGATTATGAAGAAATTGATCCATTCATATATAATGATGACGATCTTGATGTTAATTATGTGGTAACCGAAGACGATGCATCAGACTTTGAGAATGATTTGATTACACTGTGCGACAAATGATAGGGGTCAGTGATCGGCGTGGATTCTGACTACCAGGATAAGTTATATCGGTCAAAAAAAGATATACCTATCGATTTAAAGAGACCCTCATATAATTTATGTCATAATCAGGTCGAATCTTTGTCTTATGGTGACTACATATGACTACAACGACTGCATCGGCAGTTCCCAAAAATTCAAGAGAATGACATGGACGATATTTAGTTACAACAAAACGGGGCCACATGCCACACAGCCAACGCAATCATCGATATTTTACGCACTGCTTATGAAAATCGAATAACACTATGCAACAAATGAACACTTTTTGTAAAATACAAGAATTTGATAATATAGGTTCGATTTTACTATCGTAGGGAAATAAAACCCTATGCTCAGTTTGGCGAGATTGGTGACCAATTTTTTTTATGGACCCCAAAAGATTCTCAAAATCAGTGAACCCCTCAAAAAATGATGTCATCAGTTTTTGTCCAACAGCTAACTCACACTTTGTGATAGCGCTAAACTATATTCGGCAATAATGTAGCTGGGAGTTTTGTGCACTAACTTTATTAACAAATGATGTCAAAAGGTTGGTCATTCCTGCCGTTTTTCAAAAAAAAAAAAAATTGAAGAGAAATTATTATTTTTTCACTTTTTTGAGCATTACTTTGAGGGAACCCAAAATTTTCACTAACGATGTTCGCCAAAATTGTAGCCATGGTAAAGTTGAACAACTTTCGTCAACAAATCAATACAATCTGAACGTGTCTAGGCAACCTAAATAGCTCATATAGACTACTATGATACCGGTTTATGTTAGTGAAAATTTTGGGCTCCCTCAAAGTAATGCTCAAAAAGGTGAAAAATAATAATTTCTTCTTAATTTTTTTTTTTTTTTAAGTGCAGAAATGACTGTCCTCTTTGACATAAATGGTTAATAAAGTTAGTGCACAAAACTCCCAGCTACATCATTGCCGAATATAGTTTAGCGCTATCACGAATATAAAAACAATTAAATGTTGTCGAAAGTCGACTTCGAAATACGTTATAACGGGGAGCATCATGTAGTGGGGGTATTACTTCTAAAATTTTTGCTGGTCTTTAACTTAATTTGACTCGATTTGTCTATGATATATTACAGACAACTTTTTGAATTATACGAAATTATCTCAAAGGACACGTTCACCTCCCATATATCCTGAAATGAAAAAAACTTACTATTTCCAAAATTTTTGTTGGTTGGTTGGTTTGAAATTTGAACCAAATTTGGCACAATTTGTCTCTGATGTATTACTTATAACTGTGTTCAATTACACTATGACACAAATTAAGTTCATTGTCTCGGGGGTGAACCAAACCAATATCAAACGATTGCATTTGACCTCAGTAACAAAACCCCAACCTTAATTTTGCTCCACTACGTCACAATTTTTTTTACAGTGGTTTGAAGTTTGATTTTTTTGGTCAATATTCGATTCAAAGAAAATAAAAAATCATTTATAAAAATTCATTTAGGATATTTAATGTCTTCGGAGACCTAGATTAAAACATTCAGGGGAATATTTTCTGGCATCATTTTAACCCTTAGCTACTACCCGTATGCGACATTTTTGGCCCAAATTTGAAAAACTGTTAAAATGTCAACTTTGGAGGGAGGTCAATGCTTAGAATCTTCTATAGAAATATTCTACGGAAAATTTCACTAAGAGTTACCGAAGACAAATAACCTCTACGAGTAAAAGGCTTAGGATGGATTTTGAAAAACAGCTTAAAAGTCAAATTTCTCAAAATGTTCAATATGGGTGTCAGATAGAGGGTTAATTGTTCTAAAGAAAGCTTTTTTGCATTCATAAAATCTTGAAAATTGTTGAAAAGCATTTCACTAGTAGTTCGATTTTTAAGAGGAAACATGGCAAAAAGTCCTTCAGGTAGTAAGATCTAAATCGGACAATCCCAACATTTAAGCAATATCAGTAGTACCTGCAGATTCGCAACAGCTAAAGAAAAAAAATTTTGTTTGTTGCAAATCGGCAGAAAGTGCATCAGAATTGATTGCGAGCATGTTTTAACTCTACGAGTGCAGTGTTTTTAGAGAGCGGGATCTTTTCAAAACTTATTTATCTATTATTGTCAAACAAAGCCTTAAAAATTAATTTTTTTTTAACAATTTCTGGACAAAAAAATGATGAACATTTCTTGGCCAAAACCACGATATGCGTAAAGATGTTTCTAGACATTTTTCCTGCTCAGTTATAGAGTGCTTCAGTAAAAATTTTGAACGTTTATACATGACAATCAATGATGTAACAAATCTGTGATCCATCTGGATAATCAGTTAAAAATCTCTTGTGTTTCTATTGTCGTTTAACGTTTTGAGTTTTAAATTTATAATCAAACTCGAGATATCTTTTTTGTTTTTATTTATTTATTTTATAATATTTCGACCCTTGCCGGGAATCATTTTCAGGGATTGAAATACAAAAAAGTAAACAAGACAGGGTAAAATATTTTTCCGAAGTGAATAATTTTTTTTCTATCGAACGATATAATTATAATGCCCAATTTATGTATGAGAGCCCCCTTAGTGGGTTAAGGTAGGGGGTAGGTATGTTGGAGAAATATTAGGAGGTAAATACTAGTGGGAGTCGGTCACACATTTTACCCCTCTAGGAGGCACAGTGCGAGCGGCAGGATCTAATTTAAAAATAAAATACAAAAATAAAAAATAATTCTATGGGGGCCACCTTAAGGGTTGAAGATAGAGGGTAGATATGTTTTGAGGAACTTTTGGGGTTACAAAAATGGTCGGTCGTATATTTGACACCTCTAGCGGCACCTTTAGGGCAGTTACGATGAAATTTTATAAAAATTTGTTTTTTTTATGGGAGAGTCGTTAGGCGATGAAGTTGGTGGTGTAGGTATGTTTGGGAAAAATGTTAGGAGGGAAAAATAACTGGGGGTCGGTCATACATTTCAACTCTTTAGGTGGCACAACGGGACAGGCAGAAGCTGACTTAAAAAAAATATATAAAAATACAAAAATTTTATTGGGACCACCTTAAATATTGAAGATAGAAGGTAGATAAGTTTTAAGAAACTTTTTGGGTTGCAAAAATATGGGGGATCGGTCATACATTTGACACCTTTAGGGCATTAAGGAGAAAGTTTTATAAAAAATTAATTTTTTTTGGGAGCCTGCCTTCTTAGGGGTTAAGATATGTTTGGGAAAATGTTAGGAGTGGGAAATGACTAGGGGTCGGTCATACATTTCACCCCTTTGGGGCGACTCCGGGGCAGTTAAAGCGGTGTGAGCCACTATTATCAAAATATAACTTATGGTAGCACTCTTAGGTGGTAAAAATGACTAGGGGTCGGTCATACATACATTTGAACCTAGGGGAGATTTCGGGGCAGTTGCAGCGCTTGTTGTGGATTTTTTTTTCCCCAATACAAAAAATTTCTTGTTAAAATCCGTAGGCTCGGTTTTAATATTAGATGCACGGTTTCTTAGGCAAATTTTCTAAGAATTCATCGTAGAATAGGATTTTGATAACCGCTAGGTGCTTATTCTTTACTGCTTACAAATTGGCCGACTCACTGGACATATTTCAGAAATTGTTTATATATCCTAAAATTATGTGCGTCTTTCCAAAATTGTCCACAGGCCTTTGTCTAAGGGCCGAAAATTGGAAAGGGCCGATATATAATATGTTGCCTTATGTTTTTTCGTTCTCAAAATTTTCTTCAGTAGCATCTAAACAGTAGAAAATACGTGTACCAGGTTTATGTTTGATAGATCGTAAACGGTAAAAGGCACATACATGTATACATGTATGTATGTCTTTATCAGATGTATGTACAATCAATTTTATTAGCTTAATAAACCTAATAAAACAATTGTGCTTTTCAGTGTATTCAAAATATGATTAGCATTATTCATTTAATATATGAACGCGTTACCAAGCACATTGTAAAAGTCGGGTTGCGAGATTACGTCTACAAGTCACATTTGATTCCAAAGGATTAATATTTATAATTACGACATCTAAATAGTTAAATCAACATACGTGCAGCATGTAATGCCCCCAAAGTTATTGGATGATACTTTATGTACAACATTTTAATGGAAAAACTAGGTATATTTTTTGTGTTGACGGAACGTTGTTGATACGACCGGCTACTCATATGAGCTTCGAACTGGAATTCAAGGATCGGTAAACTATGGAGCAAACAAAAAAAATTCAATCGTTTATTACATTTTATATAATTTCGTGAAGCTGACAATTTCAGCATCCGCATTGTTTCGGTCAATTTGTTTCCCTCTTTTTGGCATTGCATGATTCTTATATCGCCAAATGTGATGAGTTTCTTTAAAACACATAACAAAATGCCTTCTAACGACTATCATATTTAGTTAACAAACCATGTAAGTATTATAAAGTTGCACATTCTTGAGTCAAATGCAATAAATTTTAATATATCTTAATACCAAATAAAATAAACCTGCTTAAAAAATGCAAGTTAAAATAGTTTTAAAATAATGTAATGTACAAATTTTTTGGTAAAGTTCTTGCGGAAAATTCCATGTTGCAAATCTTGACTACGCCATATATTGCAGAGACGATATTCACAGCCACCATTATAATTCGTTTAATATCATACTCGTCTCACCAATCAGTCATACAAATTTCGATACTAAAACAAATAAAGTAATAAACTAAAATAGTTTGCAGACAATCAGTATATGTTTTTTTTGGTTATTTTTGTATTACTTAAGCTAATTGCAATTTTTCTGATTTCAAAATAAATTGCGTTCAAATAACAACTAAATTCTTATAGGCGTTTTATATTCACACAAAACTACAGTATCCAGCTAAGTAATTTTGTAAATGCGAATAAATGGCAATCTAATAATATAGGACTTTGATTTAAAAATCGGATTAATTACAATAAAAAAACATGATCGTAATCTAGTTTGGAAAACACAACAACGAAACACCATTAAAATTTCATCAGAAATATTGTAGTAGCGTTGGTAATTAACAATACTGGACTACAACAGAAAACGAACGAAAAATTACTTAGAGTTATTTAATTACTGTTGTCAAACAACTAACAAAATGCAACTTATAAAATGCATTCATCACATTGATAAACATTTGTACTTGAATACTTCTTCGCCGCCCACTCACCTCGCCAGCTGTTTTGATCACAGGGGGTCGTTTGATTCTTTATCAGATACGCATTCAGCGTGGTCAACGAGGGACTTTTGCGCAAGGTGTCCTCGTCGTTCCTCCAAACGTATTTTATCTGGGATTCTTCGTATGAAACTGTAATGGAATTGTGTTAAAAAAAATGTGTTGCATTACATTATCATTTGTTTCAATTGTTTAGTGTGGAATTATATCATTCATATATCATAAACTTACTGCTTTCCATAGAAAATGAACATTTTGGGTCATCAAAAGGAAATATGTGTAAGCTTCCTTGACAGGATAAAATCAAATGACGCCTGAAATTGAAAAAAAACAATCTTCTGTAAATTGTCAATTAGAGAAAAACAACTTAGAACATTATATAAGTACATTCAATACTTTTTTGTACATTCAATTTTTATTTCAACACTTTAACCTGTTATTGCAGAATACCAGGAATTGTACAGAATTCGGGCACGACCGCTTTTGGTGTATTGATATTTTTACTCGATTTTTAAGTGAGCGGAATCGTACAATTGTCTGGGAGGCACTAGAAGAGCGTGGCTAGACTTACAGCTTTTTCTCCATACAGATAGACAGATGGACATGGATCAAAAGACTTAAAAAGTCATGAATCGTACTTGTTTCAAAGAAACCTAGGGTCTAAAGAGACTCCTTCTATGTGTTACACTTTTGATACCATCATCCATAGGGATGAAGATATATATCATTTAATACGAGAAAAAGTGTTACGCATTGAAGGAGACGGGTAAGACCCAAGTATCTTAAGACCAAATGCGATTCAGGAATTTTTAAGACGATTGAGCTATGTTCGTCTGTCTGTCTGACTGTCTGGTTGGGCTGGTCAGCTGGTCGATATGAAAATTTACCAGTACTAATATTTTCCAAAACGTAGTAGTGGCGACTACCATGCGGGAGATCACAGGTTCAACTCCTGGCAAATCGTGGCTCATCTTACCAAAAAAAATTTTCTTTCATCGGCATGTGTAGTAAGAGCTTCTCAAACAGTGACGTTCGCATTCGTCGATAAACAAGTAAGTGCCATTAGTTGTGAATTTAATAATAGAAAGCGTGTTAATTTATAACAACGCGAGAAGCTATCCCATACCTCATTCATGGGGTGTGAAGGGGAAATTAAGTAAGTAATTAATGGGATTGCAACTGAGCAGAAAAGCCCCTTCTGGTACCTCCTATACAATATTACTTATTTTAAGAAAAATTAATATTTCTTTCATAACTTCCAAGCGGGCAACTGCAGGTTATTTGAATTTGGTCCCTAATAAAACCGAAACCTTTGCCACACCCCTTTTGGTACTTCCCATACAAATGACCGATTTGACCCTCATAGTTTTATCTACATATCTTTTTTGTAAGTCATATTTTGCGATAGATATTAATAGGAAAATTTAATTTGCCCATACAAAATTACATATTTTTTGGAAACAAATATTTCTTCCATGGGGAATGGGGAATTTTTCTAATTTGAGTTTGAGTTTTTTTTCATTTGGGAATAACCAGAAGCTCTCTGTGAAATTTCCCAAGCAGCTCACAATACGTGATCCGGGCTTTGCCACTGAACATCCGTTAAGTGGTAGCAAATGTGAGAAGGGGAAATGTTGAGTAACCTAATCAGCATGCTAACACCGAGGTTACAGAAGTTACTAAAGCTCAACATAGAGGCTCTCTTAGTGGCTTTAGTAGCCCCAAGAAACTAGGATCGGCGCGGTTATTATACAAAAACAAGAACCCCCCAAATGTTAATGACCCGCAAACGTTATAAGGACCATGATTTACGGATATGCACCTGGAATGACCGAAATCTATACAGAGATGGTGCCTCTATACAATTGGCGGATGTCGTCGACAAATACAAGGCTGACATCACCGCCATACAGCAAATGAGATGGACGGAACATGGATACACACGACGAAAGAACTGTAACATATTTTACAGCTGACAAAGACGATGACATTAAAGATGCTTTTTATGAGCTCCTGGAGGAAACCGCTGCCCTACACATCACATTAAAATTGGTCTAAGAGATTTTAATGCTAAAATAGGAAGGGAAGATGCTCTTGGGTTAGCAGTCTAAAAATTCAGTCTACACAACAACACTTTCGATAACGGATTCAGACTGGTTAGTTTCGCTTTGGCAAAAAACATGGTTGGGAGTGGAACCATATTCCTGCATAAAGATATCTACAAGGCGACCTGGATATCTATGTCTCACAAATTTTGACTCGGATCACTACCTAGTAGGAACCTAGGTACCCACACGATTAAGCAGTGCTAAAAACACTCGTAACCAAACGCAAAGGAAGCTAGACATCACAAAGCTGCATACCACCGAGATACCCAATGCCTACTCCAACCAACTATCTCAATTAATTCAAACAAACCCCCTAGTTCTGATGTTTCCGATACATAGTTGCTGCATATTGCGAATATAATGACCACTGCTGCATCGACCATACTGGGTTATGAAAAACCATGCTCAGACAAGCCCTGGTACGATAATGAATGTCGCGAAATGCTTAAAGAAATGGATGCTGCATACAAGGCAAAATTGCAGTCAATGGCGATGAGTGCGGTGACGAAGCGTTATAATGAGAAAAGGTGGGAGATGAAACACCTGTTCAGACTGAAAAAGCGTCTGTGGAAGAGAAGAGAGAGCCAGTATATCGAAGCTACAGGGATAGAGGGGAGGCCCGAGAGTTCTACCAAAAGGAACAGGGACCCCACCTGTTAAGACAGACACGGAAATCTGGTCACGGACACTCAGAGTGTGCTGCAAATATGGAGGGAACACTTTCTCTACTCGTTCCCGAAGGCATCATAAGTGACGAAATTACACTAATCATAGACGACGGAGTAGATTAGCTGTGAGCTGGCAACATGCATGCACCAGCTCATAAACACGATTTGGCTCAAGGAAAGCATGCTCGATGATTGGAATCGAAGTGTTCTATGTCCTGTGCTTAAGAAAGGCGAACCAAGTGTGAGTACCAACTATCGCCGGATTAGCCTTTTACCCATCGCATACAAGGTCCTGTCTTGTGTGTTATGTAAAAGACTAAAGCCCAGTCTGGCGAACCTGATTCGACCTTATCAGTGTGGCTTTTGACCTTGTAAATTTACGACCGACCAGATATTCACACTACGACAAATTCTGGAGAAGACCCAAGAAATGCAGATCAACACCTACCATCTGTTCATCGACTACAAAGCTGCAATCGACAGTCAGATACGAAAGAAATTGTTAGATGCTATGGCTAGGTATTTGGTGTCCCGGCGAAGCAAACACGACTTTGGGGGATTACACTGACTGACACGAAGTCTTTAGTGAAAATTGACAAAAATCTGACATAGCCATTTTCTACCAAGCGAAGCTTCAGACAGGGCGATAGTCTGTCTTGCGATCTGTTTAACATCGTAATGGAGATGATCATGCGGAAGGCTGCAGTCTGGTGATAAATGAGGACAACACCAAGTTATTTATTTCAACGAACAAAGAGTTCACTCGTCTGCGTAAACGTTGAGAACTATAACTTAAATCGCTAAGCAAGCGTTTTAATGACAAAGCGCTCTCGCGAAGAACAAAGATCCAACTCTACCAGACTCTGATCCTAACTGTCTTGCTTTACTGCGCAGAATCCAGGGTAATAACACAACCCTTAAGTACCCATCCATAATTCAATTTCAAAATCATAAATGGTGAGGTTGAAAAGTTTTTTCTAACTCAGTAAGAAAAGTGTTAAAACTTAGGTTAATCGGTTGTTGCAAACAGCGGCTTGAATTATGCCATACATGTCCGCCAAACAATTGTAAAAAGTCTTTTTTTCTGGTTTCCAACTGGTGACGTTGGCGCTCGTCTATGTTTGATGATTGTTTTGGAGAGAAACTAGTTAATTAATAATTAATATCTCACTTCGTTATTAAAAATATAACAAAATTGAAGATAGAAATATGCACGAAAAGTAAACATAAAATGAAAAGAATGTAAATAGTGTTACATGACCTAAACTTAAGTTATTTAATATTATTATAACATATTTAAGCACAAATTTTGCCACATCTAACCCGAAAGAGGTAAACTTAAACTTAGTTTTCAAAAAGAAAGTAAAGTATTCAAATAAAAGTTTTTCAAACTAACATTGTACCAAACTGCATTCATTTCATGGAAGATTAACTTGAACAAAGGTACACATGCTAAAGGGTAGATCAGACAAGACAAGTATTGTCCACAATAGCCTAATACTAACAGTATTTATTTTTAAAGAAGTGCTTACCAAAAAGGTTTGGGTCATTGTTCTGTAAGTGTTATTTCATTTTATATGCTATATGAACGTATACTAAATCCTATTATGTATGTATCATATTCGGCCGAAACTCTTATTATACGGAGCCCTATAGAAAGTTATAATAATTAAGAGAAGAGAGAAGTGACTGTTTTGCCCAGGAGACTCGAATTTACTCACCATCCAATGCAATATGGCTGGAGTTATGAATACTTAAAATAACAGCATGTGTCATTATCATTTCCTTTAAGCCAGATAGTAAAAAATAATCTCGAACACTTTTAAAATTAATTATTCTAGACTTTCATTCGTAATGTGGTAGTCATACCATTACAACTATTTTAAAGTTTATAAATTAGGATTCTGTTCAGATGACTTTACTGCCATTTATAACGAATTTCGTTTTAAGATTTGAACTACTTTCTTGTAATTTATAAAAAAAAAAACTATGTGTTGAATAAAAATATTCTGTTTTGTTTCATCTGCTGGCATTCTTTAAAATGAGGTTGGTTTGCATCAAAGGATATATTATTGCTATGATGTAAGTTATATAATTTACTTATTAATTTTTGAAAATTTATTATCAAAATTTAATGCATTAATTTAATTTATGTAACGGTCATTTAATACAATAGGTAGTAGAGTAGTTTCCTAAATACATACACGATAAAATCGGTCAAGAATTGTGGTCTAAAATTTCAAATATCCAAACAAACAAGTTTTTCCCCTCTTAGCGGTATTTGAATAAAGGTTCCACTAGTTTAATTAAAAAATGTGGAACCCAAATTCGGGAGCTGAAATGTATGCACACACGTCTTTCATAATTTGTTTCCCAGTGTAACAAATCTTCCTAATTTTCTGTCAAAAGTGACACGAACGTCAAACATACTCCTTGTTTTTTCATTAAACGTCTCAAATTATGATTCGCCTATTATTAAACTTTCTTGTTTGTTTGGGGGGTTTGAAATAGTTTTTTTAACACTACACTTTTTGCTGACATCTGGTTTTTATTAATTCTGCAGATAATTTCAAACTGTGAACATTTTTACAATTACGTGTTTTAAAACACGACACTAAAAACCGTAAGAATCAAGGAATTACTAAAGGGAAATAGAGCCATTAGAAAGAAGTCTTATAGTATTTAAAACGCCTTCCCAACATACTCTTAGTTGAGTTTTGATTTTTGTGTTTTTTTTTGGGTCAATGTGGTCGTCTCTCTTTATACAATTCCAATGGAGTAACTGCAGAAGCCGCTAGTGGGTTGGGTGAGACGCCTCTTAAAGTCTGCCCTATAGAATGAGACCACAAAAAGAAAGCGAACACATAGAAGCGTACATATTCGAATGTCTGTAGTCCGTGCACAAAATCAAATGTACTTTCATTATGGCAAAGTTATTAACATCTTTATTTGACTCTGAGAGCACTGGGTTTCGTTTTATGTGTATTCTGTTGGACCAAAGTGTGCCCCTGCCATCCATTGGTGCTTTTTATGTCGTTTTCATTGTCGCTGCCATTGCTTTTAGCTGTGGTCCTGATCCTGGCGATGGTGCCAGCACTGCAGCTGTTTATATGGCTTTAATGGAAGGGCTACAAATGGGGGTTGATACTTTTTAATGAATATGAACGCGTGAAAATTTACATTTTTGTATCATTTATATACAAAATAGAAAGCGGCATCGCAGCGAAAGGTCGAACAGTAGACACACATCCTTTCAATAGCACTCAAAGTCTGAAGAAGATGGCATTCATTTGCACTGGCAGCACATTCATGCATATTCATAGTATTGAAGATGTTGTTATTACGTACCATCCTAAATTCTATTCTATTCTATTGACAATACACACCTCATTGCGTACATAATGGTCCCGTTCCGGAAAATTCTTAAAGCAAAATGCATTGGTATAATAGGATCTTTAAAGTCGCCGTGCATAATGAAATAAGTGTCCGGCGTCCAAATGCTGTCGTGATGATGCAATGCATTCAGAAAGGGATACTGCGACTTGTTGCCATATTCCAAGCGAGGATCATTCCACTGTTGATGCAACAGAAATTCCACTTCGTATTTCTGCAAAGAAAACGGAAATGTAATGTGTCATAAAAGGATTAATAAAACCAATAACAAATCAGGGCTAAAAGTTTATAATAATTACCAGACTACTTTCATCCGGAGAGGCTAAACTTAGCAGCAATACGTTTACATTCACAGTGAGCGTACCTGTTGTACATGTATAGAAAGAAAATAGATTTTAAGAGTCAATATAATGAGAGTTCTTAAGTTGTAATGCTGTAATAATGTTGGAATGAAAAATCAAGAAATTTTAATAAATAACAACAGAAGCAAACACAAAACTGTGCAGAATGGCCACAATTTAGTTTTTTTTTATGCTGTGGATTGCCACAGAGCAGTAATGTTTAAATCAAAAGCAACTTTAAAAGAAACTGAAATACAAAGAGAGCAAACTACGAAATTAAAAATAATTTAGAAATGAAATATTGTTGGTGTTACAGTAATTTTTATAGACGTTGTTTATTGGATATATGTATTGTTAATTATTATGTTGTAGTTGTAATATTTAAATGATGAATTTCGAGTTATTAAATTGACCAGAGAGTTCTGCCAGCTTATCTCTAACAATAACAAACGAGAATTAATTGTATTGTATGCGACAGTGACTCCACATGTTACATATAACATTCAGCTAAGTATTAAGCCATGTAAAAAAAACGTAATTTTCCTGTACACCTCATGAATGCGGTATAGGATAGCTCCTCGCGTTCTTGTGAATTAACACGCTTTCTATTTTTTAGATTCACAACTAACGGCACCTACTTGTTTATCGAAGAATGCGAACGTCACTGTTTTAGAAGCTTTTATTGGGCATGCCGATTGACTCGACACTTATACTTCGAAGTTGCTGTCGACAATATCGCGGGGGACGGCAATGAATGAAAAATTTAGATGACTGCAGCCAGGACTCGAACCTGGGATCTCCCGCATGGTAGGTTAGAAGTGTCCGATGACTAGAAAACCGTCAGCCGGTTTTTACAAAATATCGATATTCGAATAACCGGTTTTTTGAGGTCGGTTTTTTCGGTTTTCCGAAATCATGAAAAGTTGAAGATATCAATTTTGTGTATAGACGGTTGCCATATCTTACACTGTTGTCAAATCTGCTAATGTATCGCCAATGTATGGACAGTGTTGACATGGACAGTGTTGCCAATTTAATTATATCTGTGCAAATGGTGTATTTGGCAGATGCATAAACTTTTGCACATTTACAATAATTTAATAATTGCAAAATTTTACGGTTGACACGTTTGTCGGATGTCTGGCGATATTGTTGTTTTACAATGTAATGGCAATGCTTTTTCTGCAAACGTTATCATACAAAAATTTTAAGTGCACACGGTTGTTTCACATTTTCCGAAAATTTTTCAAGCAATATTGTAAGATCTAACTACCGTCTGTGCGTAGCTTAAGCAACATCTTTGTAGAAAATTTTAATGTTCTAAAGTCCCACTTTACGGCACTTTTCTGACTTTTCTTGAAATAAGAACGAAAATGACGCGTAAAGAGTCGAGATAAAGAATTTAAATATTCGATATGGACTGAAAATTTTACAAAAATGACTATTTTAGGTCGCTGTTCAGACAGTGATTTGAAAAGAGACAAAAAAGAGTGGGAGATATCGTCGAAGATTTACTGTAGAGCAATTGATTGTTGGGAAGTCCCATTTGAAGATCTTTTTCTGACTTTTCTCGAAATAAGGACGAAACTGGCAAGTAAGGACTCGAGATATAGAGTTAAAATATTCCATAAACAAATGTATCGTTAAATTTTATGGCAGACATCTGATATCGAACAAGCAGATATCGAAAATGTAGTTCTTTAGTACTTATTTCAAACTCTTTTTTAGGTTAAACTGAAAACTTCACTAGTGATATACTCACCTAAGGCTTTCATCCCGTAAAGGAATTTTTCCGACCTCAAAAATTTGTTGCACTTTGTAATTCGACGTATTAAATATTTGGCTCCAGATGCCCAATAATTGGCTAATATTAGAACGCGATTTTAATTTAATTAATATTAAAATAAGATTTAAACAGGTTTTTTTGTTAAACGCTCCCTTCCATACGCTATTTTTAACATTTCTAAATTAAATTGCTTATTATGGTAACACTATTTCTTGTTTTTGTGCATAAAGAAAAAACTCAAAAAATAACCGGTTACCAGGTTTTTTTTAATTACCCAGTAGGAAGTGTCTGTAAGACATCCTCAAGGATAGGTGCATGACCATAGTAAATCGTTGATGACACGTAGGGGACCGTCCTTACAAATCGTCGACAAAATTTTCATACAAGTGTCCGCCTTGTCATGCACGACCTGATGAGCGACAATGTCGGTCAAATTGTCGTTACTAGTGCACTGCTTTTTCCAACAAACTAAACATTTTTACTTTTATTTTTCTCTCTTCAATTTTATGTCATTATTGTCCAGGTACATTGAACTTTTTTGTTTGATGCACGACAAAATTAGTATTAGTATTAGGGCAGCTTGTCCTCAACCGAGTGCTTTGACGACAAGTACATTTTCACATTTTGTCTCGAGAACAGCGTTGACGACAAAATCGTGTATGCCGATACTTCCTATTGGGAAAGTATTCGAAAACCGAGTTTTTGAAATAATGTAAATTTCGAATATATCCGAAACCGGTTTTTCGAAATAGTCGAATGTTTGTATACTCTACCGATGACCAAGCTTTTCATATCTCAGGTCACCAAAGCAGGGCAGTGACATTGAAGATGCTCCGTGGTCCAACTGGCCAACTTACAGCAATGATGGTCCTTAGGTGGTCGCTGAACAGGTTCAGCACAAATCGTGTCCTCTGTATATCCATTGTGGGCCAAATTTATTTGGTCGCCGTTTAAGTGGGTTCTCTCATCCATCTCTTCTTAGCAATGAGGTCCAGTTTCCACGCAATTAGCTGTTTCCCCTTGTGAGGGGGATCTCAATGATACCGTAAATATCGCCCGAGTTCAAGGTTGTGGCGGCCCTTGCCAATGTATCGGCTCTTTGATAACCATATATGTCCCCATGTCCTGGAACCCATGTAAGGGTAACCGTCGAATGTCACGCTATCTCCTCAAGAAACAACGGGCATTTTCGAACATTTCACGAGATAGTGTACACATGGATATCCAGGGATCTGATAGCCGCTTTACTATCAGAAGGAATATGAATTTTCTCTACGGCTATTCTTATGGCCGCAATTTCGGCCTGAACTATGCTACAGTGATCCGGTAGTCTGATTGATAGTTCCAAACTCAACTCCTCAGAAAAGATTCCATTATGCCACGACCGGTTCCATGTAGCATTAACGAAATGTAATGAAGTCTTCTGCTATTTCGGTGATGCTAAAGATAAGTTCAAAAGTTTTCTGAAATTAACACTATTGGAAAGGTTGAACCCTTATATACAGTACAAATTTCAATATGAAGAGAAGTAGCGTCAAAAAGTTATTAAACTTTTAATGGTGCATCGTTTTTCAAAATATAAGTATGGGCCGTACTAATGTGACATGAAAGTGTAGAGCTATTGTATAAATATTAAAATATTGAGACAAGCGTATAATTAGGCCAGGAAACATATATCTATTTCACTTTATATCGTCTTCCTGTGATGTGAATACTTTTTTTTTTATCGATATTTCATATTTATAAGCCGGAAACGGGTCAAACTCAAGCCTTTTGTATTGGATCACATTAGAGAGATGGGAATTATTGATGATTATGTCGATGATATTTCGTAAGAGGAAACATTCTGCCGTTTCCAATCGAGTTTCTTAGATTTGCGTAGATCATACGGTAAAAGAGAAATGGATGTTCCCATCGAGCAATAATATTGTCCACCTATTTCAGTAGCTGCATTGATGTCTATATTTTGGAAAGTATAGGAACCAGTACAAAAAATTTCATTCAGGTTTAGTGACTGTTAAACAGCATGACCCTATGGGTGATATTATTTAAGACGAAATTACTTCTGTATTATTATTAGCCTGCTTGTGGAACGTAATCGATTGAATATAGTTCTTTCAGTCGTGAGATTAAAAGTTGACAGACATGTAGTAAAACGGTTAGAAAAGTTACAGTCTAAAAATTTTAATAATTTCAATTCACTGTTTATGGGCATTTGGTCATTTTGTTTGCGGTTGCCAAAAGGGTGTTATACTGTACAAACTGAGAATGAAGGAAAACGTCGTATCATTTCTCAAGTACTTTTTGTTGTCACACTGTGCAATCTATCTGCAAAATAAACAATGGGATACTACTTTTATACTGACCTGAACGATTTGACTCAACAGAATATATAACAAATTCAGAGCGCTCAGTTTTGTTAGCCCAAACTATCACAATGAATTAAATAGGTTATCATCGACTACCACAAACACTGAACCTTACTCAACCTATTTTTCTTATCGAACTCTCTCTTTAAAGGTCTTATTCAGCATCACTTTTAAAATATCAAAGCTGTCTCGTAAAAACAAATTTTTTTTTCAAATAAATCTAAAGTAAAAAACAACAAATTTTGTTATTGAATTAATTATTGTAACACCAAACAATTTTCGAAAAATAAAATTAAATCGACATAATTATTATATATTTGTAATTATTAATTGTTAACAAACCGCGCCTGTGGGGTCTCCTTGTTTGTTCAGTAGCCATATCGGGCGATGACAATCCACAGCAAAAGTCTTCATCTGCAAAATGGAATTGTGTTTAGTGCATGCATACGGGAAGGGTTTTATTTATATACATTCTATCAATTGATTTAGTGTTAAATTACTTTCAACGCAAAACTTTTATAGATGACTATGAGAGCTAGCAACATTTCATTTCAAAATTTGAATAAAATATTTAATCTGTCTGGTTAAATTAAATTGATTGTTGTAAATGTCTGCCAATTGAGACATCAAACTTGTAAACTTATCTACGAAACCATTTTGAAGTCGAATTATTTGGAGCAATGAAGATGTGATACTCCAAAAAATATGATTTCTTATTTGTTTTGCTAAAATCTGTCTTCCTGGTTTCCTAATGGGTATTGCGTGTACTTGCGTATACCAATGGAGGAATCTTTATAGTTTTCGAAAAAATACCCGTAAATTGTAACAGAAGTGGTCTGATGTCGTATGAGTGATTAGCTATTAGGTCCATCAATGCTAAGAATGATAAGGAAAGGCACAAGTTGGAGTCAACTGGATAATTTATATAACTAGACACAGATATTTAATTGAATAGTTCTTTCAAAACCAATACGGTGTACAGAGAAGAGTAGACTGACTAATGTTTCTATGTATATTAAGGACACCTTATTAAAATCGGATTTTAATTGCCCAAAAATGAATTCCAAACATTGTTAAAATTTTGTTAACCATATTGAATCCTATTTTCGTTTTTAGGATATTTATCAATTATACGGATAAAAAAAACCTTTAAACTCAATCAATCTATGCAAGAATCGCCATTGAAATGTTAGGATTTATTTCACCGCCACATCAACTATGATTTTCTGTCACACGCTTCTATTTATCCTGGCAATTGATTTTAATGAAATGTCCATAATTACCCATTCTGTGGCTGAGGCAATAAAATAAAGTACCAAGTTACAACTGGCAAGGACAATACACTGTAAACCCGACAATAAATAATTATTACTTGAAACATTAGCAATTGTATTGTTTTCATTGTCTAAATAGTATAGCTAAACACCAAACAATAGAGTTGTACATCTCTAATGTCTTATGTAATATTATATCTAAAACAAAACCGCAATGACCAAACTGTGTTAAAGGATTTGACATAGCAATAGCAGTAAAGGTTTGGGGGTAGGAAAGAATAGTTATAGTGTCTAATTGTCGCTTTAATTACTTACCATTAACTGGCGGTAATAACCGTTTGTCATAACGCTTCTTCTCTAATAACATATCCAGAATTTCTTTATCCGAGCTCGACTCGTCAAATCTGAAAGTGAAATATTGGAAAAAAGCGAAAAAAGGCAAAGATATTTTTATGTTTGGTACAGGCGAACAAAATTTAAAGAAAAGAATGAACAATAATACATAAATTTGAGAACATTAGTGAGGCGATTATTAATAACGAAAACAAAATAATTTAAGTAGCAACAAATTAGAAAATAATTTTTAATGTTTTTAATAAGTTTACTGTATGAGTTTTTATTTAGTTGGTTTTGATCAAACTGAAAAGTGAATATTATTTTAAGACTTGCTGAAAATTTTATTACAAATATTTATAAGTGGTAGTGTGTTAACATTTCCATCTATTAACTTTAGAAAATTTTGCTACCTGTTATCACTGTTTGTTTTTGCTTCGAATACAAATTAAAGTTACTTATTGTGGCTAAAATTGCCACACTATGGCGCATGTTTATATTTTCTGTTAAGATAACAACACCAAACAATTAATTTTATATTGCACTAAAAATTTTGGTTTTTAGTATTAATTTGGAAAATGCGATGGTGGCAAAGTTATAATTAACTAACAAATTCTTAAAGGGGTGTTCATTACAGTGGGTCAATTTGCAGGGAGTAAAAAAAATGCACCAAGCGGTTATCGAAATCGTATCTACGATGAATTCTAAGAAAATAATATTTCCGTTTAAATACCGGGACTCTCGGGAAATAAAAAAATGATTTCTACTTCGGTTAGTTAGGGGTGAAGATGGGAAGTAGGTAAGTTTGAGAAAAATGAAGGGAGGAAAAAATGACAGGGGGTCAAGATTTCGGGCTCAATTTTGATTTTTGACCCATGGTTTCTTATGCAAATTTTCATAGAATTCATCGTAGATTAAGATTTTGATAACCGCTTGGTCGGGTTGCCCGACTGAAATTTTCTTACTGGTTTTTAATATATTTTTTAGCAACTATATATGTATTTGCCAATATATGTCGATTAATATATGTTAATATATATTAAGAGACAGTGATTTGTAACCGAAAAAAGCACAACTATCCAGTGATAAGAGGTTAAATCTAAAAAAAAATAAAAATCGTTAATAACCCGAATTTTTAGTCTTTCGCCCAAAAAATTCATAACTATTAATTTAAAACTTTCAAGAAAGGACTTGTGGAGAGTTTAGTTTTCTTTAACTTAAGTGGTTATGTATGAAGATCAGGTAAGGATACCCAAAACATTATTATTATTAATAATATTATTAAGCGCACCTCCAAAAATTTAAAAAATAAAATTATAAATAAAACGGCACCTAAGAAAATTTATATATAACCTTCAGCCCCTGACTTAAGGCAAGAAAGTTTGCATGCCCTTTGTGCATGTCTATATAATTTTTTTGTAAGGTACATAGATGAGCGATGAGTTGCTTACAGACCAGTTTTAAGCTGGGAAAGTAGTCTCAAGTCTCATTTTAAAAACGAGATGCGCGTGTGTATTGAATTTTTTGTTACTGCCAGCGAACGACTAACTATGGCATGTATATATGCCTGGTAAAATAAGGCGTACTTGAATGTCAACAAACTGCCTTTGAAGGCATATTTGCAGGCGTTTTGTACGATGCCTCGACATTTCCGCTGCTGGGATGGTTTTAGTCAACGATCGTGGTTTCAACAATAACGGGCAACAAGTCACTCCTCCAATAGGGTGTTCTTGATTTGAACATAAATTCGAACTTTGACCGCTTTGCGGCACACTCTAAGGTCTAACAATATATTCGTAATTTTGAAAATAACAAACATAAGGTGGAGCTTGATGTCCAACATCACTAATAATAACTTTTTTTACCTAAGGTCCAAAAATACCATATAAGGAACACCCTAATCTTTAACGACTCCAAACTTATTACCAATAGCATTTTTGTTGGGATAACTTATAAGTAATGTTGTCAAGAGCAACCCAGTGGAAGAAGTAAACTTTAATATAAAGTTTACTTAGTTAACACTGTGATAGTCGAAAAAATTAATTTTGATAAATCCTTTTCGAACTATTAGGGGGGAGTACCCTGATTTCGAAAGTACATTTGAAAGTGTCAGATTGACTCCAGTTTTTGAGAAATCGGTATATATCCATTTTTCATGGATATAGCTAAGTCTGCGGTATTTAAAAATATTTTATTCGACTGTATTAGTTTTTTTGCCTTCTTTATTTTCTTTTACGGTATGTTTTGCCTCTTTTTAAAATTTCACGTAATATAAACCATTAATTAAATTAACGTAATATAAACTTTCGATCAAAAGTAACGATTTTTTTTGCCATTTTTCAGGTTTTTATTTGCCGATTTCTCAAAAACTGAAGCTAATCTGTAACTTCCAAATGTACTTTCGCACTCAGGAGACTCCCCCCTTATAGTTCGAAAAGGATTCATCGAAGTTAATTTTTATACCCTTCACCATGCGCAAGAACCGAGTAAAGGGTATATTAATTTTGTTCTTCCATTTGTAACGCCCGTAAGGAGGCGTGGTAGGTATTACAATATCTTTATATATAAAATTCTAACGTACGTGTGTTGTGACTGAACTCCTCCTAAACGGCTGGACCGATTGGCATAAATTTTTTTGTATCCGTTTGGGTGGCGCCCCGGATGGTTTAGATTTACAATTCGGTCCAATTGGACAAAGGGGCGTGGCACCGCCCATACAACTTGAAAATCAAAAGGACTATATCTCATGAACTATCAGAGGTATGAAGATGAAATTTGGTATATATGTTGTTGAAGCAGTATTAATTTCAGCCAAAGTGGAAGTGGGCGGTGCCACGCCCCCTTTTAAAAAATCGCTCTAACGGCTTTTCTAATAGACCGATTGATACGAAAATTTTACCAAGTGGTACTGTTGACCTGTTGATAGTCCCTGGCTATAAAAGGCTGTGATTGGATAAAGGGGTGTGGCACCGCCCATACAACTTGAAAATCAAAAGGGCTATATCTCATGAACTATCAGAGGTATAAAGATGAGATTTGGTATATATGTTGTTGGAGCCGTATTAATTTCAACCAGGGTGGAAGTGGGCGGTGCCACGCCCCCCTTTTAAAAAATCGCTTTGCAGTCTTTTCCAATAGACAGATTGATACGAAAATTTTTCAAGTGGTACTGTTGACCTGTAGATAGTCCCTGGCTATATTTGGTTGTGATTGGATAAAAGGGCGTGGCACCGCCCATACAACTTGAATATAAAATAGGCTATATCTCATGAACTATCAGAGGTATGAAGATAAGATTTGGTATATATGTTGTTGGAGCAGTATTAATTACAGCCAGGGTGGAAGTGGGCGGTGTCACGCCCCTTTTCAAAAATCGATCTTTTCTAATAGACCGATTGTTACAAAAATTTTACCAAGTCGTACTGTTGACCTGTTGATAGTCTCTGGATGTATTTGGATGTGATTTGATAAAGGGGCGTGGCACCGCCCATTCAACTTGAAAATCAAAAGGGCTATATCTCATGAACTATCAGAGGTATGAAGATGAGATTTGGTATATATGTTGTTGGAGCACTATTAACTAACGCCAGGTAGGAAGAAGGCGGTGCCTCGCCCCTTTTTCAAAAATCTCTCTGACGGCTTTTATAATAGTACTGATGACCTGATGTTAGTCTCTGGATGTACTTAGTTGTGATTATATAAAGGAGAGTGGCACCGCCCATACAACTTTAAAGTAAAAAAGTCTATATTTCACGAACTATCAGAGGTATGAAGGTGCAATTTGTTACAGTATTTGATACAGTATGAATTACAGTAAGGGTGGAAGTAGGCGTTTTAAAATAAGTACTTATAACTGTCAAAATTCCACAGTATATTGCAGTTCGCCCAGAGATATGAATTGTAAGGTGGGCCAATTTTTTATTCGCAAAAATCGAAACCAAAATCGGAATCTACGATGAATTGTTAGAAAATTTCACCTATAAAATTTGTGTCTAAAATCAATTCCTAGCTCGCGCTGGGAAGCAGGAAGATTTTAGATAGAGATTTTTTTGTTTTTAAATGAGCACAAACCGAAAACTTCTGCGTAAAGCTAACTTCCCAACAAACTAAATGAAGTATTACAAAAGCAAATCTTTGAATTGGTTAAAATGTTATGGCCTCTGAGTGTTGGCATACAGAAAACAATGCTAAAAATATACCATTCTCTTCCACTTGATCTCCAAGCATAGGTAAAATTAGAGCCGGGCCCATAGGTCTGAAGGTTTCAATAGTTGCCCATTGTCAAAAAAATATGTCTTCCTGAAATCTCATGCTTCTCAGCGCGAACTACAAATTGATTTTATACATATTGTTTCTTAGTGAAATTTTCTAAGAATTCATCGTAGATTCCGATATTGGTATACGATTACCACGTTTTTTTCGACGCGAACAAATTGATCCGCCCTAATGAACAGGCTATTTGAAACTTAATAAGTAAAAAGTGCCGAGGCTCTGCCCACGCACTTCAATATTTAACTTTTTAACTGTATCAAACAATGGTCCGTACATCAGGCAATTTAGGACACGTGGTAGCTGCGCAGACTAAAAAAGTGATTTGTTTTTAATTTACTTTACAGATATATATTTTTTAATTACTTTTCAGGAGAGCGAATATAAATCCTATAGATAAAATGCGCGTTCTGTTCACCAAACTTATGGAGCCCTTTGTGAAGTTTAGGGTTTATATAATCATCCATCTGAGCAGCTAATAGAAGCCATCGACGCTGTATACGTATGACGTATGACAGGTGACTCGAATTTATCCAACCGACGCCGTTCTCAGCAACTCGTTCTCTGCAAATGCTGAGGAAAGATCTTGGTCTACATTCATATAAAATCCAACTGGTAGAATTTCTGTTTCCGAATTGTGAAAGAAGTGTTTTTTCTCCCTACATACAGACAAAACTTAATCTACATGTCGAAACTGTAGATACGACTTTGATGATGAACTTTTTACTATCGTCATAGAGCCTATCTTATTTAGAATTTAAAACAATAAAACTTAATTAGTTAACTTCCATGTTTAGGAGTTACTTGAAATTAGTTACATAAGTTAATAAACTCAACATTTTATTATTAAGCTTAAGTACCTTTTTCAAAGTACTTTGTAGACCTAAATGTGAAATATATTACAAGTTAATATGCAATAGCGAAGCATTGCCGGGCCCACTAGTATATATATAAATGATCAGCATCGAAATCTGAGTCGATTTAAAGGTGACTGTCTGTCCGTCTGTCTGTCCCCGCGATTACAGCCGCAGTTAAAGAGATATCGATCTGAAATTTGGAATGCAAGCTTCTATCCTCAAAGCGGAGGTTAAGTTCTAAGATTATCCCGATCGGTCAAAAACAACTCCTACCTCCCATACACACTCCCCCTTTTTGGGGTATCCCTACGATTACAGTTGTAGTTTAAGGGCAATCAAGCTGAAATTTTGTATACAAGCTTGCCTACTCCAAGTGGAGGTTGAGTAGTAAGATGAGACCAATCGGTCAAAAACTACTATCACCTCCCATACAAAATCCCTCTTTTTGGGGGTGTCCGTATGTCAGTCCCCGCAATTACAGTAGTAATTTAAGAGCAATTCAAGCTGAAATATTGTATGAAATCTTTTCTGCTCTAAGCGGAGGTTGAGAATTAAAATGAGACCGATTGATCTAAAACTACTCTCACCTCCCATACAAACTTTATGGGGGTTTCCCTCCCAAATAAGCTCCAACTCACCAACTCATAAACTTATCGGTAAATCGAATAAAATCGATACAACATTACTGACAAAGTGGATGTGTGAAGCTAAAAGTAACATCCACTTATCACCAACTCCCCTGTTATGTGGTACAAAGTTTAATAGAATATAGTTGTAGTGCAAATGACCAGTTTTACCACCATTTATACAAATGGTGAAGGGTCAAAAACAATCACAGTGTAAGGAAAGTATTCACGAAGAAATGCAGAATAAGGTTTAATCTCATTCATATGGTGTTCGACCGGCTTGCGAATTCTTGAGCTCGGTTTCTACTTTACACGGTTGTGGAGAATCTTAATAAATTACAACTTCTGATTGGATCGGCAGTGGCATAATACCTCTGTAGTTTTGACATTGAATAGGACCGTCTTTTTGGGAATGGTGACCAAGGTCCCCTCCATCCATTCTTTTGTCAACCTTTCTGTCCCTCAAATTTCATAAAAAGACTCTCCTAGGAGAAGTTTTCTGGTAGTAATGGGACAGGCTATTGTCATTGCTGATATATTATAAATGCCCGAGGATTAATTGTTCGTCATTGCCTGTATTGCTTTTTTCCTGGAAGACCCTAATTATTTAAAATCACCGAGAAGTATAATTTGAATCGGCCTACTTAATATTTAATCGATGTTAAGTGGTTCCCTTTCTTATTCTGGATAGGTCGAGACTGACGACCCCCGCAAACGATATAAGGACCATGATTTAAGGACATGTACCTGAAACGTCCGAACTCTATACAGAGATGGTGCCTCTATCCAACTGGCGGATGTCCTCGACAAATACAAGGCTGACATCACCGCCATACAGGAAATGAGATGGACGGGACAGGGATGCACACGACGAAAGAACTGTGACATCTTTTACAGCTGCCATGCAGAGAGACCATATTTGGATGTGGTTTCATAGTCGGCAAGAGACTTCGACACCTGGTCTCGCGGTTTAACCCTGTATGCGACCAAATAGCCACCATTCGCATCCGGGCGAAATGTTTTTACAATACGCTGATTTGTGTACACGCCCCGACGGTAGACAAAGATGATGACATTAAAGATGCATTCTATGAATAACCGTGACTGCTGCCCTGCACATGACATTAAAATTGTTCTGGGAGATTTTAATGCTAAAATAGGAAGGGAAATGCTCTTGGTTCAGCAGTCGGAAAATTCAGTCTACACAACAACACCTCCGATAACGGAATCAGACTGGTAAGTTTCGCGTCGGCAAGAAACATGGTTGTGAGTGGAACCAGATTCCCGCATAAAGACATCCACAAGGCAACCTGGATATCTCCCGATCGAAATACAAGAAATCAGATTGATCACGTGTTAATTGATGGAAGGCATGTCTCAAGCGTTATGGACGTGCGTGTGATGCGTGGTGCAAATATTAACTCGGATCACCACCTAGTTGCTGCCAAGGTAAGTGCTAAAAACACTCGTAATCAAACGCAAATGAAGCTAGACATCACAAAGCTGCATACCACTGAGATAGCCAATGCCTACTCCAACCAACTTTCTCAATTACTCCAAGCAAATCCCCCTAGTTCTGATGTTCCCGACATACAGTGGCAGCATATTGCGAATTCTATGACCACTGCCGCAACGACCGTACTGGGTTATGAAAAACCACGCTCAGACAGGCCCTGGTACGATGATGTATGTCGCGAAATGTCTGAGGAAATGGATGTTGCATACAAGGCAAAACTGCAGCCAATGCGTTATAATGAGAAAAGGAGGAAAATGAAAAGCCTGTTCAGTCGGAAAAAGCGTCTGTGGAAGAAAAGAGAGAGCCACGATATCGAAAACTACAGGGATAGAGGTGAGGTCCGAAAGTTCTACCATAAGGTAAAAAGTAAAGGTATTGGAACAGGGATCCCCACCTGTAAAGACAGAGATGGAAATCTGGTCACGGACACTCAGAGTGTGCTGCAAATATGGAGGGAACACTTTCAATCTCTTCTCGTTCCCGAAGGCAGCATAAGTGACGAAATCGCACCAATCATCGACGATGGAGTAGACTGTCCACCACCGATGGACTGCCGGCAGAGCTTTTTAAAGCCGGCGGCGATGACCAGGTAACATGTATGCACCAGCTCATAAACACGATTTGGCTCAGGGAGTGCATGCCCGATGAGTGGAATCTGAGTGTCCTATGTCCCGTGCTTAAGAAAGGCGATCCTAGTGTGTGTACAAACTATCGCGGGATTAGCCTTTTACCGATCGCATACAAGGTCCTGTCTAGTGTGTTATGTGAAAGGCTAAAGCACCTTCTGGCGAACCTGATTGGACCTTATCAGTGTGGCTTTAGACCTGGTAAATCCACCACCGACCAGATATTCAAGCTATGACAAATCATGGAGAAGACCCAAGAATTGCAGATCGACACCTACCATATGTTCATCGATCACAAAGCTGCATTCGACAGTCCGATACGTCAGAAATTGTTGGATGCTATGGCTGAGTTTGTTATCCCCGCGAAACTAATTAGATTCTGCGGGATGACACTGACTGAACGAAGTCTTCAGTGAAAATTGGCAAAAATCTGTCGGAGCCATTTTCTACCAAGCGAGACTTTAGACAAGGCGATATTCTGTCCTGCGATGTCTTAAACATCATAATGGAGATGATCATGCGGAAAGCAGCAGTAAACAGGAATGGCACCATATTTAACAAAAGCCACATGTTGCTCTCGTATGCTGATGATATAGATATTATTGAACGTGGATTGCTAGATGTTACTGCGGCTTTTTCGAGCATTGAAAAGCACTCGACTGAAGTGGGTCTGGTGATAAACGAGGACAAAACCAACGAACAAAGAGTCCATTCGTCTGGGACGCTGCGTGAACGTTGACAACTATAACTTTGAGGTGGTAGATGATTTTGTCTACCTTGGCTCCGCCATAAACAAAAATTATAATGTCAGTCTCGAAATCAAAAGACGAGTATTAATAATGATTTGCAAAATTGTTTTAAAAGTCCTAATAGACCTACCAAGCAAAAACAACATTTCCAAAAAAAAAACCGACTATCAACTTTTGCCATAAAGGTACAGAAGAGTACTTCCTTTATTTGTTTGTACACATTTAGAACACGATTTCTACAGATGCTTAGTAAATATGCATACAGACGTGACTATAGTTACATATGTTTAAAAATTAATATTTTATATTTTTCAGTATGCAATTAAAACCGACTTAATTATACTTCATTAATTTTCGGGAAAAAATTTTACAAATATCAAATCGTTAAATAAAATTCATATTGCTGGCAAACACTGCAAACAAAATACTTGAAATTATATTTTAATTAACAATGAAAAAAATAATATGTTACATGAAAATGTGGTCAATGAAATTAATATTGTTAATAAATGAAATGTTTTGTAGCATTTCATATAGAGGGATGTAAATTTGTATAGCACATTTGAAAAATGCAATAAAATGTGTGGCTGAGTAGATGAATATCGAAATAGCTAAAATTCATTATATACTGCCAAAATATATGGCTGATCTTGTATATTTAATTAATTACACATGCTACCTGCCCCCAATTTGGATTGATTTTTCGTAAAATTACAAGAAAACTCTTCTTTTGGTACACGTCTGAAAACCACTTTAACTAGCTTTTTGTAAAGGGCGTCGGAAGTGTGATGCAAGGCATAGCATCTGATCGGTTTAAACTGGTAAACCCAAGGTGATCCTTATCAGTTACACTTCAAGTCTACTTACACAGCTCTCTATACGTGGTACTACTGCGGCCGAAGTACCTCCACGTGGTGACGCCTGAAAACGTTGCTTTTGACACCCGTCAGAGCACGGATTACTGTGAGAGGTGAAACTCAAAATCCAGGCACGGCGGCTCTGCGGTATCCTTGTCAGCGTCTGACCCAGAATAATAATAATAATGTAATAGAACCCTGTCAGGTGGTGAAAACTACGACGAGGTGCGCCACCGACATTTGTAATGAAAATAAGTAATAAAGTAATAACCAGTACAGAAATAAATACCATCACCCAATATAAGACATAGTTTCAGTTTAGAGTAATTAAAATTAATAGATTTTTAATTAAAATACCTTGGCAAAACTTGTCTGAATTCAATGTATATACAAAATAATATTTATGTAAAAGGAGCAATATCGGTTTTTTATGTGGGAGGTACAAGAAGGGGTGTGCCAAATAGTTAAGCTCTCTGCGGTTTCGCCTCCTATCGCAACATAAATTTATCGACCAATTGTCATTACTCCCCTCTCAAGTGTCCGCTTGGAAGCTATGGGAGAAATATTAATTTTCCAAATACAGGTCATTTTGTACAGGAGGTACCAGAAGGCGTGAACCGATATAGTCTATGTTCATTCCTGATTCAAATCTTCATAACCGTACGCCTTACGCAAAATTTTACTGAATTCAGTGTACTTTAAAAAAAGATATGTATGTGAGACTATGGGGTTGGGTTCGGTCATTTGTATGGGAGGTTTCAGAAGGGGTGGTTTTGCATCCTATCTCAAGATAAATTAAGCGACCAATTTTCATTACCCCACAAGTGTCCGTTTGGAAGTTATGTGAGAAATATTAATTTTCCAAAAATAGGTAATTTTGTATGGGAGGTACCAGAAGGCGTGAACCGATATAGTCCATATTCATACCTGAGTCTTATTTTCATAAGCGAACATCATACGCAAATTTTGAGTGAATACAGTTTACTTACAAAAAAGATATGCATGTAAAACTATAAGGGTCAATTCGGTCATTTGTATGGGAGGTACCAGAATGGGTGTGGCAAAGGTTTCGTCTTTCTTAGGGTTTGTCTACTATTGCATGATAAATAGTTTGACCAAATTTAGACATCCTCCGATGGTCTGTTTGGCAGCTATGGAAGAAATATTAATTATCCTAAAATAGGTAGTTTTTTATGGGAGGTACCAGAAGGGGTGGGTCTATTCTGCCCATTTACAATCCCATAAGTTCGTTTCAAAAAATATTAATACTGGTAAATTTCCATACCGATCCGTTAAGGTTTACTCGAGTTATCCTGCTGACCAGCCATCCAGCCATCCAGCCAGCCAGCCAGCCAGCCAGACAGACGGACATAGCTCATTCTTCTTAAAAAGTTCTGAAACGAATTTGGTCTTAAGATACTTGGGGTCTAACTCGTCTCCTTTAATGCGTTACACTTTTTTTCGTATCAAATGATATATACCCTCATCCCTAAGGGTCATGGTATAAAAAGGACCTCAATCCAAAATGTGGACGACCACCGCAAGCGAATATTAGAACTCTGTTTGGACCAGGTGCCTCCCTTTAACTGGGGGAAGTCCTCGAAAATACAAGACTGACAGAACCACTTTACACGAAATCCGATGGACGGGACACGAGTGCCCGCACATGATGACGTGCGACATCTTCTATAGGGGCCATGCGGACAAGCAAGAGTTTGGATGTGGATTTGTGGTTTTGACGAGATTGCGTCACCTAGTCAACCCGGTGTGGGAACGAATAGCCACACGAACGCCTACTCCAACCACCTTACTCAACTGCTACGGGCTGCTCCAATCCCTGTCAAAATTATCTCACAGTAGCGATATATACTCGACTCTATAGAACGGGCTTCGAAAGCGTACTTGTACGATGAAGAATGTTGCAATGCCACGAGACAGGCGGATGCTGCATGCTGGGCGAAAATGCAGCAAATAGCAACGCGAATAGACGGAAAAAGAAGGAGCAGAAAAAGCGACAGGATGATTGCAGGATGATTGCAATGAGTTGCTACGAAGTAGAGGCGAAGCGAAAAAATTCTACTAAAGGATTAAGGAACAGGGCTGCCCCCTTGCAATGACAGCGATGGTCTTCTATTAACGGACCCGGATAACGTTCTGAAGATATGGAGATAACATTTTAACATTTTATTGGATACGGACACCGCTCCAGAGGACCCCGCTCCAATCTATGACGATTGTATTAACTGACCATATCCGAGCCAGAGCGAGATACGTGTGGCAATATTCGGTCTAAAATATAACAAAGCGGCTGGAGCCGATGGTTTTAAAGCCGGAGATTAAAGTCACAGTCTGTTAAGTCTCATATACATGGAAGGAGATCGCAGTTAGTGTAATAACTACCGCAGAATAAGCCAATTACCAATTGCGCACAAGGTCCTTTCGAGCATATTGTGTAAACGTCTAAAGCCAATGGATCAAATATTCTCTTTACGACAAATCCTGGAGAAAACTCATACAAGCAGATCGACACCTACCACATTTTTTGTCAACTAAAAAGCTGCTTTCGACTCTCCGATTAGGAATAGTCTATATGAAGCCATGTCTGACTGCGAAGTTTATACGATTTTGCAGACGCACCCTAGAGAACACTTAATCCTCGGTGAAGATTGTTAAGGATCTCTCTGAACTACTCAGTACAGAAAGATATCTCAGGCAGAGCAAAGTTTGTTTTGCACACTATCTAATATAGTAACGAAGAAGGCGATTAAATAAAGCTGGTGTCAACATGTCTGGCACCATATTCCATAAGAGCCACATTTATACGTCGATGATATAGACATCATTGGCCGAAATCTGCGGGATGTTACTACAGTTTTCCCATCATTTAAAAGGAGTCAGCAAAAATGGATTTAGCGGTCAACGAGGACAAAACAAAAATAATGATTTCGACGAACAAAGAGTTCTCTCGATGTGGACGCACCGTCAACGTTGAACATTATTGCTAAAAGGTAGTATATGAGTTTACCTACCTCGGATCTTCCGTCAACAAGAAAAATAATGTTTGCCAAGAAATAAACCGGAGAATAGTGCTCGCCAGTTGACGTTTTTACGGACAGCTATACCAGGGACCGGCCGTGGCATAGTGGTTAGAACACGCGACTACCATGCGGGAGATCGCAGGTTCAAACCTGGTTCCAGTCATCTTAAAAAAGAAAAAAATAAATAACATTTTCTTTCATTGTCGGCTCCCCTCGAATGTTGTTTGACAGCAACTTCGCAGTATTAAGCGTCGATTCAATCGTCGTGTCTAGTAAGAGCTTCTCAAAACAGTGACGTTCGCATTCGTCGATAAATAAGTAGGTGCCGTTAGTTGTGAATCTAAAAATAGAAAGCGTGTTAATTCACAACAACGCGAGAAGCTATCCCATACCTCATTCATGGGGTGCAAAGGGAAATTAAGTTTTTTTTTTTTACCAGGTGTTTATATTACCCGTTCTGTTGTACACTAATACAAAATAAGAGAGACCTTTCACTAATAGAGTACGAAAATTTCTGATAATCTTTTTGATTCATGTTTTGCTTTTAGGCATGCTCATCACAAAATCAAATATCGATTACTGCAGTGCTTTACACTAGCAGTAGTGAATATTCATCAACCCTATGACTAGTGTTTTTGATTTCCCGGCATTTTTCATTTCCCGGAAAATCGGGATTTTCATATAATTTTCCCGGGATCCCGGAAAATCCCGGTCCAAAACAAAAAATAAATAAAAATTGCCTTTTTGTATTTTTATACAAACAAACAAATAAGAAATGCAACATAAAAATAATTCTAAAAGTCTCGTGTTACGGTTTATCCGAAAATTTTTTAATATTTAGACAAGCTATCATCTTGAAACCCTTACATGAGCAATCTCCATATAGACTTGGAGTGGTGCACCAAGGGATTTTTTGAAATTCGTACTTCTACGGGGAAAAAATGGTCTAACAATTGAGAAAACTGGTAACATTATCCAGCCCAAACGGCAAAAGCTATTATCGTGTAAATGTATATGAGCAAGCTTCTTAAAGAACAATAGGGCTGCTAGTAGGAATTTTTTGAAATTCGTCCTTTTTGGCGTAGAAAGGGATAAAACCGGTACCATTGAGCAATATCCGTATAGAATAAGAGAGCTGCACGAAGTGATTTTTCGAAATTCTTCCTTTTAGGGGAAAAAAAAGTCCCAATCCAAAAGACTAAATCCATATCCGAAGGCATCTTTCAAAATTCGTTGTTAAGTGCTAAAAATGCCCCAAAATTCCTCAGACGGACGGCTAAAGGTAGCATCGCAAAAATTTATATGGGAATGCTTCCTATAGAATTAGAGATCTGCATGAGGAGATCTTTTAAAATTTAACCCTTACCCCTTCAAGAAAAACCTAACCAAACCAAGACCAAACGGCTTAAGTTGAATAGCAAATATGAGGCGGAGTATTAATTTTAGTGAGTAGTTGTGCGCTGTGAATTCATATAAAATTGGTAAAGTTATAAATACGGATATTGGAGCGAATATTTATTTTATGGAGCAATTACACGATATGAAAGAATTTCGAACTTTTAGCAACACAAACCCGAAAATAATTTTATGGTAAAAATTTTGCACTAAATAATTTGTGTTTTTAATGGATTTTAGCTTAAAAAACATTTTGATATTGGCAGATTAAATAAGCATAATCAAATCCCGGGAAATCCCGGTCGCATTCCCGGGATTCCGGGACAACAAATTGGCCGGGATTCCCGGGATTTTTGTCCTGGGAATTCTCGGGACAAAAACACTACCTATGACCCATTTTGAATCTGCTATCCATCTACAAATTCAATACAAAATTTTCCACTTTCACACCCATTTTTCTACATGAAAAATTTATTTGTTAAGTTGTCAGAAATAAATCTTAGCTGGAGCTCGATGAACCGTGACAAACTACATATTTCCGCAAATATTATTGTAACACCCTAAGTAAATCTAAAACGATTTCAATAGAACATAAGATCTACAAATAAACTTAAAAAAAACCTAATTTCCCTTTACACCCCATAAATGAGGTATGGGATAGCTTCTCGCGTTGTTGTGAATTAACTCGCTTTCTATTTTATCGACAAATGCGAACGTCACTGTTTGAGAAGCTTTTACTAGACATGCCGAATGACTCGACACTTATACTGCGACGTTGCTGTCGCAACATCGAGGGGGCCGACAATGAAAAAAAAATGAAGATGACTGGAAGCGGGAATCGAACGCGGGATCTCCCGCATGGTTGTAGCGTGTTCTTACCACTATGCCATTGCCGGTCCAAGATCTACAAATATTTCCCAAGAAATTTGTAATCGTGTGACATAATTTTACAATAAAATTCACACATGTTATTGCAATTTTCGAAAGCTTTGTTAAATTTGTAAGATATATGTATGGGTATGTGTATATGACAATGTATTTGTTTAAACTATAACAATAATCATATCAAATAGTTCAACTGAAATATTAATTTTAATAGACATGCATACATTTACAGCCAATTTGCAAATTAAAGGAATGGTTAAAATGTTGGAAATTTTTGGAAATAGTATCGGAGGTGTGCACTTACTTCGACCAATCGATGGCTTTACTGAAACTATAATGTAAAAAAGAAAAGAAAAAATACCATTTTAAAAAAGAGTGTACGAAAATGAGTTAGAGTTCAGAACATAAAGTTTAACGAACTGAAGAGAAACAACACAATAAAACAAATTATACATAATGGAAACGACAGGAATGACATCATAGAATGTTTAACTTTAAGTTGTGCAGATAAGGGAACAAATGCGAAATGTTCTAAGTGTAAAGGGGAAAACAGGATGGAATAATTGTTACATAAATTATTTTGCAATGCATTATATGGTGGACATTATCATATTCTCCTCACAACATGAACAATCGAGATAATGTATAATAGAATATTTTAATAATATACATAATAGTCGAAATATTGAATTGTTATGTGAATATTGAATAAAACCTAAATAATAGAATATTTAATTATAACTATAATAACATTATGTTTCTGTTAAATAACTAACAAATTGTACCAGTGCAGAAATGTTTGGAAATGTTGTGAAATAAAATTGAAGAGCAACAACATTGGCTACTGAAGATAGTGTAGATAGATAAATACAAAAATATATATATTTTTTAAATTTGGCCATTTAAAACCAGTAAGAAAGTTTCAGTTGGGAAACCCGACGTACATATACCCTCACCCTCATTAAAACATAAAATTTTCTAGTAAATTAATATTACTACTCCATCTCTAAAGTGGGTGGAATGGTACATTTGTATGGCGGGTACGAGAAGGGGCGTGGCTATTCTTAAAGTTTTTTTTCTCCAAAACTTTAGCTTTACTAAATACAGAATTTGGACACGGTCACGCTGGGTGTATTGATATTACTTCTCCAACTCTAAAGTGGGCGGAATGGTAAATTTGTATTGGAGGTACCAGAAGGGGCGTGGATTGACTTCCAATTTGTTCTCCAAAACTTTATCCTGCTTGAGCTTTACTAAATACAGAATTTGATCACGATCGCGTTGGATTTATAAATAATATTAATCGACTTCTAAAGTGGGTGGAATAGTAAATTTGTATGGGAGGTAACACAAGGGGCGTGGCTAGACTTCCAGTTTCTTCTCCAAAACTTTATTCTGTTATAATTTTACTAAATATAGAATTTGGGAATGATCGCATTGGATGTATTGATATTATTACTCGATTTCTAAAGTGGGCGGAATGATGTATTTGAATGGGAGGTGCCAGAAGGGGCGTGGCCATGTAGGACATTTGTAATACAGTAAGTAGTATTGAGGAAATATAAACTCGTCCAAAATTTCAAAACATTTGGTTGGGTCTTTCGAAAGTTATCGTGCGAACCAGCCGGACAGCCAGACAGACAGACAGACAGACGGACAGACGGACAGACGGACAGACAGCCAGACAGACAGACAGATAGACGGACAGACGCACATGGCTCAAACGACTTAAAAAGTCATAAATCGAATTTGGTTCAAAGAAACTTAGGGTCTAAAGTGACTCCCTTTATGTGTTACACTTTTGGGTCGTATCAAATGATATATACTCTCCTACCCATAGGGTAAGGGTATAAGAGAAACGTTTAAAGCACCAAATATATATTCAGATTGATTGATGGTCGATAGAGCTGCCTTTCTATCTGGCTTATTGATAGCCCACATTTTTTTTAGTAGTCTTCCAGCTTTCCTACACCCCGAGTTAAAATTGAGGTAAGTAGAAATGAAATGATTTGGCAGACAACAGATTCATTCACAGCAAGCCATCATAGGAGCGAGCCAGAAAAGTATTCTACTGAAGAGAATTTTTGGAGCGCTCCGAAATATGATTTCTATTTGTATGTAGAAGTCCTGAAAATCAAAAAAAAATTAAGAGCGTTTTCAGAGTCCAAATAAAACATAATAAAATGATCTTTTCTGACATAAATAAAAAGCTCTTTCTGACGTACCATTTTCGAAGAAACGGTCCTGTTTTGTGAAGGTTTTCGGATCAAAAATGATTGGTTGTTGGGCTCTTAAAGAGCGTAAAATCTCAAAAAAATGAGTCGAGAAATACTTTTCTCGGACAAATATGGTTCACTCATCTATCAGATTGTTGTACATACACAAACGATTATGTTAATTAATAATACGGTTGGTGATGGTCAACCAAATTTATTTTATAACATTTGTTTTGATTGGTCTTTAGTACATTTTGAAAAAGTATAGAAGGAGACGCACATGACAAGAGAGCTTATTCTTAAACAACAGGTTGGTGTGAACAGTGGCTTTGGTAAACATTTTAATACAATTGCTTCGGCGTAACGGTGGTGAGCCCTTAGTTTTTATATTAGTGTGAATTACACAGCCATTTTTTACCAAGCGAGGTTTTAGACAAGGCGATAGTCTGTCCTGCGATCTCTTTAACATCGTCTACAACAAAAATCACATGTTGCACTTTCTGAATAAAGTAGTAAACATTAGGGTGTCCTTATAAAATAGGGGCTACAAACTTCATCAAACTTAAAAATATATATATGGTGTCTTCTTCCTAAATCCACTGAGAAATTTAAAATCGGTTGATATTCAACCACGTTACTGGCTTATAAGTGCGTAAAGGTTATAGAAACCGGTATCAACGTGGACTTTATGAGCTATTTAGGTTGCCTAGACACGTTCAGATTGGATTGATATGTTCACGAAAGTTGTTTATCTTTACCAGGGCTACAATTTTGGCGAACAGTGTTAGAGAAAAATTTGGACTCCCTCAAAGTAATGCTCAAAAAAGTGCAAAAATTATAAATTCTTCTTCAATTTTTTTTGAAAAAGGGCAGGAATAACCAACCTTTTTGACATAATTTGGTAACAAAGATAGTGCGCAAAACTCCCAGCAACATTATTGCCGAATACAGTTTAGCGCTATCACGAAGTGTGAGTTAGCTGTTGGACAAAAACTGATGACACCTTTTTTCATGGGGCTCACCGATTTTGAGAATCTTTAGGGGCCCATAAAAAAATTGGTCACCAATCTCACCAAACTGAGTATGGGGTTTTATTACCCTTCGATAGTAGAATCGAACCTATACTATCCCGTTTTTGTATTTTTTTTCACTGTTGCACTGTGTTATCTACGTAGCGCAAAAGACCGAAGCGCTTGGAATACTTTTCTACGTGCAGCTACTGATGGATAAATTTCAGTTGTTGCTGACATTAAAGAAGAAAAAGAAGAAGAATTACACTGCACAAAATTTTTCAGCTCATTGATTTGGGGCTCAATTCTCAATTCTCAATTCAAAAAGAAGAAGTTCTTCATCATTTGTTTTGTCAAGTTACAAGCCAACACAGTACAACACATGATCTTGGAACTCCAATCTAAAAACTGCTCGTGATAGTTGCCCTAAAAAGAAGAAGTTCTGCATAATTTGTTTTGTCAAGTTACATGCCATAATAATTTAATATTGATTTGAAGTTAGTAAGTATCATATAGGGAAATTTCTCACGTTTTAGGTTCTTTTGTTTGTCATAACTCGAGAACCACATATCCGTTTTAGCTGAAACAAATTAAAAAAATTAAGTATTACAATTCCTTTAATCCTTTCATATAACGTTTCTCTACACAAACAACAGTTTCACTTTTCCATTCATCACATGATTTTGAACTGAGTTTAATTTGTACAAGATACAATAAAACTGTTGTACTCTGTGGCGTATGATTTACATGAAACATTACTTATGATAATCATACGCCACCATATAGTTATTCATGTTATGTCAAACAAAAGAGCCTAAAACGTGACAAATTCCCCTATACGATAGTTACTAACTTAAAAACTTATGGCATGGAATTTGACAAAACGAATGATGCAGAACTTCTTCATTTTAGGGCTACTTTCACGTGCAGAATTGAGACCCAAAATCATGTGTTGTACTGTGTTATATAACTGAATGTGTTTTATTTGCATAGCGAATGTTTCCACTTGTATTAAAGCAAGACATTCGCACCAACTTTTATATGATTATGTATTGAATTCTTAAACAACAGATTTACAACTCAACCAAAGAAAACTCCAACAAATTCTGATAGTTGTAGCTGCTGAGTTTATTTTAAAATATCTCCCTATATATTTAATATTTGGTATATCGGTGCTAAATAATAATTAGCACAATTTTTGAAAAAGTCGTTGAAAAGAAAAATTTGTAAGGACATGACATGTGAGAACTGGTTGTAAAGTGTTATTCAGTTAGGGGTGTTATTAAATTGGTTTCTTTTTACGGACTATATCGGAATGGTGTCATCCTAAATTGTTCAAGAATTCGCCAGAATGTTCCCAAATTATTAAATTGTATTACCAAAACCATGCGCAACATATACTGTGAACAATTAACCTTTTAAATTAACACGCTTTGTACCCCAACATTAGCTATGGGACAGCTTCTCACGTTAATGTGAATTAACACGATTTTATTTATAGACTCACACAACGGGGCACACATTTGATGGAAGAATCCGAACAACAGGTGAAAATTAAGAAGATTTTACAAGCCCTACTTCTGCGAAGTTGCTGTCGACAACATCGATGGTTCTGCCAATGAATGAAATGTAGATGACTGAGACAGGAATTTAACCTTGGTCTCCCGAAAGATAGTCGCGTGCTGTAACCACCATGACACGGTCGGCACAACTGTCTAACAATTCGAACCTGAAAGACCACAGTCAGCTATTAGTGATATAGTGCGGCTGATGCTCAACTCGAGCTACTATTACTAACACACAGTGTATTTTTGTGGTAGTAATAGTAGCTCGGGGATCAGATTTTCGGTTATTCATACATCAAGAAGTAACCGGGTTCCGGATCCCGTTAAACTTCTACATGTAGAATTAATGTTATTTAGAAAGTTTCTACTAGTATTATCAGCAAAACAACTCGTTGATTTGTTAATATTTGTAATTTTAACGTTGAATGTGCCAAACACTTTCTCTACATTTTTTTGTAATACCCCAAACTTAATTGTGTAATGGATCCAGGGGGATCTGAAATAACCACAAATAATACCTAACACTTTGATGAATTTATAACTCGAAACAACCGAAAACTAATTGAATACAGCATAATGCACTAATAACATACATATATACGTAAATACATAACATAGTATATAGTTAAATATATACTTCAATATGATAATATTTTAGGTATTTATTAATTTAATACCGAACATTTATAGTTGTGTACATGGAGACAAAAGCAGACATCGCACCGTGCGTATTAACTTACATGAACTGCTTATCAACTTACATGGGATGCTTATCTACTGACGTGGACTCGGATTTGGTGGTTGCAGCCGATGTGGTGGTGGTCAGATAGCACAACACCAAGATGACACTTGAGGCCGTGTAAAAGTTGATCGAATTACGTAGAAGGTGGTAGTAATTGTGGCCAATATAATTGAATGCCGCTGCATGGGTGGTCGCTGCCGCCGTAGCGTGACAGTTGTGGTTGTTATTGCTGCACCTACTGCTGTTGTTGCTTTTGATGTTGATATTGTTGTGTTGTTGTTGTCGATGATGAGTTGAGCTAATGGCATCATGGAGAGAGCAGGAATTTGTTGAAGTGTATGTGGGGATGTATTCGGATGCAGATGTGGGTTTGCGCTGACAGTAGCCTCTATATGGTTCAGACTTATTGTTGTTGTTAATGTTGCTGTTGCTGCAATGCGTCATGCATTGTCTGATGGTAGATTGCATCAGTGACTCCACTAAGGTTGCACAATTCCCTCCGATGACCTCCACCAAAGTGTTCTTGAGATCTAAAGCACTCGATGTTAGGGAACTGCTCGCATGTGACAATGTCTTTTGCAAACAACGGCCTCCCGCCGCGCAGATTTGAGGATATGGGTCAAGTGTGCCGGGCCCTGGTCCATCCGTCTTCGATTGGCATCCGTTCCGTTCGCCTTGATGATCATTGCGTAACGTGTTTCGGTGCTTCTGGCAGAAATACGACACAAGACAATGGCAGCAATTGTTGCAGCAACAACAGTTGTTGTTGTTGATGTTGCCGCTATTGCTACTGCTGCCGCAGTAGTTGGGGGTGTCAAAGCTGTGTCGAGTGTCGGCCGTACTAGGGCTCTTTTCTTGTTTGCAACAAATTCTATTGTGGCAGGCAAGTGGGTAGCAGTTTATGCAGGACTCTTGTAAAACTACGCCTTCCTGCTCCACCGCCTGGAAATTGCTCGTATCTGTTGGCGAATTTGTATATTCCTTGGCTTCCAGACTATAAAAGTTTGACTTTCTTTTAAATTCGTCTTTGACGCTGTTGCTGGTGTCGTTGTTGCAGTTGCTGCTGATGCAATTGTAAATTTGACTGGCTGTTGTAGTGGTTTGAGTCTTTTTGGCTTTTGTTGTTGCAGGTTTTTGTTGCTGTTGGCAGTCGTCGTTAGATGTATCCTTTGTGGGATTGTTGCTGTTGCTATTGTTATTGCAATTGGTGGTGGTGGCGTTCGTGTTGATGATAATGGGGTTTTGAGGCTTAGCTGTTTTTGTTCCGTAAAAGTTTCTAGTTCTTGCTGCAGTTGTTGTAGTTGTTGTTATCGTTGTATGACATCTAGAATCAAATGTATTATTTAACCCGCTACTTTGTTTGGCTGTTTCAAAAGAACAGCCCATGTTATGAAAAATTCTGCAAAGAGACAAACAAATTTAACCACATCAGTCATTAGAGCGACAACATAGTGTTTTTAGATTAATTGTTAAAAAAGTTGAATAACTAAATTAGCCAATGAAAAAGTAACTTAGGGAAATATTTTGATGATGAGATTATGACAGAATATAGAAGTAATAATTGGAAATTTAGCATTTGGCATTTTTCATGGAGTCGATACAAAAAAAAAATTTTTAAAATAATCCTTGAAACAACACTTTCCAAAGTACATAAAACATATGATGGAGTTTTTGAAGAAAATATATTCAATTACCGCACTGACGCGGAACCTTATCTATAAAATGCCTTTAAAGGCAAATGTAGTTTTCTTTGAATGAAACTTTCTTACTTGTTATTTTTACCAATTTGTAATTTAGCCAAGTAAGTGCTATATTTTCATTAAAAAATAAAACAAAAGCCACAGCTATAAACTTACACACAAAAAAAGTTCTTTATTTGAACAATATTTTTAATCTAATTTCATTGAATAAATTTCCGTTGACTTCTTTTAGTTTTTTAACTACAAAATTTCACTTTTCATAAAAAACTTTGTTGAATTATTCTTATCCAAATATTTCTTTACAAAACCACATCATTAAAATTTTGAAATTGCATAGTTGAAAAACACTATTTTTTCCACAGAAATGCCACTGTGCAACGCTGGGAAATATTGCGACATCATGGTAATGTTGCAGAATGTGTGCGAAATAATCATTTCAAATGAAGCTCATTTTGATCTTGGCAGGTATGTAAAAAAGCAAAATTGTCGCATTTGGGGCACAGAAAACCCATACATTGAGAAGCCGATGCATCCAAAACGAGTCACTGTTTGGTGCGGATTTTGGTCCAGAGGCATAATTGGACCATTTTTCTTTGAAAATGAGCAAAGAGTGGCCGTTACAGTGAATGACGGTTGTTATCGGGCCATGTGGAACAAATTTTTGTTCACAAAAATTGAAGAAGAGGATATTGGCAACATTTGGTTTCAACAGGACGGCGCTACGTGCCACACAGCCGAAGCTACTCTTGATGTTTTGCGCCCTGTTTTTGAAGATCGCATTATCAGCCGCAGAGCTGATGTCGTTTGGCCACCTCGGAACTTCGATTTGACACCGTTGGACTATTATTTGTGGGGTGCCCCTCAAAGATAAGTGTTACGCCGACAAGCCAGAGACAATTGACGCTTTAAAGGACAATATTCGTGAAGCCATTGGTAAAATACATCTGCACACAATCGATAATATGCTTAAAAATTTGACCGATCGTGTAGGCTACTGCATGGCCAGCCCAGGCAGTCATTTGAATGAAATTATTTTCCATTATTAACCGGAAGGATTGTACTTTCAAATAAAAAAAGAAATTTGAGAAAATATTTAATAGCTTTTTTCAAAGCGTTTTTTAAAAAAAAAAGTTATTTGGCGGACCCTTTAGAAACGCGAATTTTAAAAATATTATGTAAGGATATAAAAATGAATCATGGAATTTGGTGTATATAAATTTCTCTTAGAAAATAAGTCATTAAATTCTTGAAACTTCAATTAGGGACGGTAGAAATGGGTATGACACTAAATTAGAGAAATTTTCGCTCTGACCAAATGCGTGAGCCTATAATCTTGAAAATAGGAGAGTATGTTCCTCTCCTACAGTAAAACCATTAAATAAAACCAATTAGCACCCTGATCAAACAATTCATGTTAACAAATTGGTTCGGGTTTTCTCCTAATGAAGTAGACTTAAGCTAATAAGGGATTTTTGAATATGTAAATTGGGAGAAATAAGCGTGGAACTAAATCACACTAAAATGCATACTGATAAAACGAATGGTTCCAGAAAAGAAAATTCAATGAATTTAAATTAAATATATGTCTAGCTAAAACTGTTACTAAAATAATGGACCAATCGTTATTCATGTACAAATTATAAAAGTGTAATGTCTATAAATTGTGTTCACTATTTTTCTCATGTTTATTTCATAAAAGTTCTAAGACGCTTCTAATAGAAGAGTGTCGGAAATTGCACTAAATGGAATACCTAAAACCAACTTGTTTAAAGTAACGTGTTTACCTCTTTTCTTTTAGAATCACCTGCGAAAGGCGGTCTTGAATTAGTTTTAACGTTGTTTTTTGAAGAAATTTGTGGCTTATATAAAAAACCCTCGTCTAGCATTTCAATAGCCTTTTGGTTGCAAATTTCCCGTTGCTATTGTTTTCGTAGTTTTCAAGGATAAAACATTTGTGAAAGCAAATAAAATGCTTGTTAAGTACAGAATAACCCAAATATTTAATCTTTGTGCCGGTTAAAATATAATCTTTTAGCAAATACATTTCATGAATACTAAAGAACTACATTATTATTGTTCACAATATAACCCATATACATACAAATATTAACAAACAGTTAGTTTTGTTTGTTTTATCCTTATACACCTAAGCCTTAATTTACACGGCTGATATGTTTAAACAGAAACGATTTAATAAAGATACGAAGAGCTTACATTTAATAAATATAAACGTATAAGAATAAAATATTATGAAATAATAATAATATTAAATATATACATATATTGATCAAAGTCAAATTATTTTAAAACTCATGAAGTCGAAAAATATTGTAATTAATAAATATGCATCGTATACACTTTCCGAAGTTAGAATGTATAAAGATTTTGGCAATATTTTATTACTTGCCATATCTGCAGCAACTCAATGTTAAAAAATTTGAAAAACTGCTTGAAGATTTCTAGTTTTTTGATGAATTTATTTCTTTTGTATATGCGTGGTCTTATTGAAAAATGGTCTTTGGAAATAATATAGATAACACTTAGTGCAACAAACCTCTAACATAGAAGAATTTCGTATAGTACACCAGTAAGTTATTATTGACCCTCAAATATTAAAGACTGTTTTTTGACACTTTTTTTGTTTTGAATGGGAAAATCGTGTACCTGATCTATGGAGAAACTGAATTTAACAGTTTGTGGTATTAAGCATTTCCAGTTTGGCAAATCCTTCCTTCCTTAGTCCTTATTTCGATGCGAGAATTTAACTGAAACCTTACTTTTTTCCATGTAATGCTGGCAATGTTGATTCAGTATATCGCGTGATTCTAGTTTTTTTCCACATTACGGCAAATAGTCAGGAGCTCAATGTCAATTATATGTCAATCAATAGACAGTGTGTGATAATAATTATCATCCAGAAAAAAAAGAAGTATCTTCATATTCGATTTCAAGCGGATATATTGGTACTTTCACCTATGAAGAATTTTCAATTTGACATCGAAGGCGCTGTTGAATGCAAGTATAATATGTGGTATTTTGAATGCTACATATCAATATCGATGGCAAGTTATACATATTTAATATTTGGTCCATTCACAGCCATTTTAAGATATTTTAGACGCCTAATTTCGCGTAAGATGACACTCAAGGCGCTGAACGAAATCCCTCCAAGTACATGACAATCAAAAGAATTACATATCGCGACACACATACATTCCCAGTATTTTTGGCACTCTAATGAAAAATCAAAACTACATACTTTACGGACCTTAAAATATACTGCGATAGACGATTTGTGTTTGTTATTTAGGATTGTAGTAAAGATCATTAATATTAGTTATCTTATAAAGTTTCCGTAAATCGAGAGATAGGTGTACACAATGTATATGGTATAATAATTTTTTTTAATATTTTTAAATAGTTTTATTATCCAAATGCAAGTTCAAGTAGTAGGATGAAACGCTTAATCGTGCGTACAAAACGAGAAACAAAAAAGATTAAAAAACAACACAATGGGTTGAAAGGTTGAAAGTGCCGGCATGCGACTTAAAACATTATAAAATGTATCTACATATTTCAGAGTATCACAGCCACGGCCTAAGTATAGGATATGTATATATGTGTTCCACTTTTAAAGCGAATTTACAAGTCGACTGTTATATAATTTGGAAACTGAATATAGTTTACATTATACTAAGAGCTATTAAATTTCATTGCAAAAGAAATCTCACAACTACCGACAATCTGTAAGAGATCTCAACAAATGGCAAATGATTTCGTTATGTAGTATGTTTGTCATTTTTGTTGAAGAATCATATGAATTTACTTTTGCCGTCGTAAATGAGTGACAAAGATGCTTTGAGCATAATTGTTTTGTACTGCTGTTAAATATGTTGTCATGCTAAGTTATAATTTGAGTTATATTAGTGGTACAAAAGGAGGAGTAAAACTCCTTCGATTCAATTGATTAGAAAATGGGAAGAAACAAATTTAACCACACATCTACGGGTGTGTCCATCGAACAAAATTGCATAGAATTGTTTTTGGCACAAATACAACTCAGCGTACGTCCGGTGTTTGTCGTGCTCTTGTTTTGTATTGTCGATTTTCATCGTTCGGTTTAAAATCATTTTTCTATTATCGCTAATAGAGTTTGGTTAGTCACGTCAAAAAAACTAAATTATTTAATTTGTATGCCCTTCACGAAGTGCACGCTCGAAAGGATATTCCGTCTTTTCTTCCATTTTTAATGCACATACGAAGGCGTGGTAGGTATTACAAATATATAGATATATTTAAATGATCAGCGTTTAATTCAGAGTCGATTTAAAGTTGTCCATCCGTCTATCCCCGCTATTACAGATTTTAGTTTGTAAGCTATCAAGCTGCAATTTAGTATGAAAGCTTATATCTTCCAGCGGAGTTTGATATTAAAACTACTCCCACCTCTCATACAAACTCCACCTATTTGGTGGTTAAAAATTCATAAACATTATACAGCAAATATGAACAATTCGAGCTCATATGGACTGATTGATTAATGGTTGTAACGAAAAAAGAGTCTACTCGTTTGGGACGCTGCGTGATCGTTGACTGCTATAACTTTGAGGATGTAGATTTTTTGTCTACCTAGGCTCCACCGTTAACAAAAATAATAATGTCAGCCTAGAAATCAAGAGACGATTATTGATCGCAAACCGCTGCTACTATGCGATAAACAGACGATTTAATGACAAAGCTCTCTCTCGACGAAAAAAAGATCAAACTCTACCAGACACAGATCGTACTTGTCAGGCTCTACAGCGCAGAATCCTGCGTAATGTTACAAGCGGATCAAAATATTCTGGGAGTCCCAACGGCGAGTACCGTCGTCGAATGAATCATGAGCTCTATGAGCTGTACAACGACATCGACGTTGTCAAGCGCGTTCAAATAGACCGAATGCGCTGGCTTGGACATGTTATACGAATGGATGAAAATACACAACTCGGAAAGCTGCTAAATAAGGAGAAGATGAACTGGGTGATAAATACCCTCATCCTATTACATAATATCCTATATAAGTGTTAAATTCAAAGTTGTAAAGAATGTAAATGTTAAGATTAAAAATTTTAACTCAATATCACTGGGCATATGGTCACTTCGAAAGGGGTTTCCGAATTGGTCTTTTATTAACTGAGATAAAAGGAAAAAGTCCCTAATTATCATTTGGTTCGATTTCTTTAGGAATTGATGGGAAAATTTACTAATTTGTGTAGAAGGAACCAGTAGGGGCAGTACAACGTGTTCGTTGAGGTTGATTTCAGTAATTTCGAGGTACCAGAGGAAGTACGACAAAACCTTCAGATTTCCATGGATTTGTCTACTATTACAAGACAATTAAACTGACCAAATTCAAATATTCTGCTGTTTTCCGCTTGGAAGTTATGGGAGAAATATTAAATTATGTATCGGAGGTACCAATAGGGTTCGGTCGAAAAATTCCGTATTCATTTCTCATAAGCGTACATCTTACACAGAATAGGTCTGAATTCAATGAACTTACAAAAAAGAAATGTATGTAAAACGATAAGGGTGAATTTGGTCAGTTGTTTGGGAAGTACCAAAAGGGGTGGGGTTTTTCTGCCTAGTTGCAATCCAATAACTTCATTATGGATAATATATATTAATAATGGTAAATTTTGATATTCTACTCACTTACCAGCCATACAGACGGACGTGGCTTAATCGTCTTAAAAAGGTCCTGAAATGGATGTGGTATTAAGCGCCCCATAAACGAGTACTGCTGCAGTTCATGCCAATGAACCCCTTGCATAAGTGTGAGATTGAACGTTTCGGTACACATTTGACAGTATCGCAAAAAAATGCTCTCCAAGGTCATTTAAAAAAAAAAATTAAGTTTTTTTTGCTGAACGTAGGGGTCGCCTTTTTAGTTTTTTCGTCATATCTTCCGTATTTACAGTCCGATCTAAAGGTTTGATTAAACTGCAATTGCATTAAAACTGCAAAGGATGTCTTGGCAGACCCCCAAACTAGATCTGACTTGATTTATATTGCTTCAATTTACGGGTTTATTGCAAAACATATTAAAAATTTGCAAACATCAGGTCTTACGCTTATTGCCTTGACCTCCGTCCAAAGTTGACTTTCAAACAGTTTTCCAAAATTAGGCCAAAAATGTCTCATACGGGTGGGAGCTGGAGGTTTAAAATGTTCCGAGAATATATTCCCCTGAATGTTTTAATATAGGTCTCCAAAGACATAAAATACCCCAAATGTACTTTTATAGATGATTTTTCATATTCTTTGAATCTACTTTTGACCAAAAAAATCAAACTTCAAACCACTGTAATAAAAATTTGTGACGTAGTGGAGCAAATTTAAGGTTAGTATTTTGTTACTGAGGTCAAATGCTATCGTTTGATATTGGTTTGGTTCACCCCCGAGACAATGACCATCAAATTGTGTCATAGTGTAATTTATAGGATTTCGAAATAAATATAATAGTGAAAATTTTTTTATCAAATTATATCAAAAAACGTTGGCTTGGAGGAAGTGAAAAGTATTTGTAAAAAATTGTGTGGATCTGCGCCAACATTAACATCAAAATACGAAGTAAAGGAAATACTGTCCCTTAAATTCGCTCCAATTACATATGTGGATGTCGAAAGATCGTTCTCAATGTACAAAAACATTTTACGTTGTAATATACAAATTTTTTTTGTTCGATAATTTATCTCAATATTTTCAAAATTTCAACAACAATCTTAAATAAGATGCTCAACATACATAAACACCGTGATACTTAGGAAACATAGTTTAAGATTTTTGTTAGTTTAATGTTAAATAAATTCATATGATATTTTTTTAATTTTTGCTTAAATAATAATACTTAAATATTTATTTCTATTTTATTTTACTTACTCAACATTTGTGTATGTAAATTTATCAAAAATACTAACAAAGTCTGAATCTATAATATAAAAATAAGTCGCTGAATGTGTTGCTAAGCGCAAAACTCGAGAACGGTTGGGCCGATTTGGCTCAATTTTTTTTTTTAGTTATTCGTAATTGCCAGGAGTAGGTTTTTACGAAAGAAAATTTTGGAAAACCTTTCGGAAAAAGCGGGAAATTGGAAAAATCGAAAATTGCTTTTTTGTATAGAATTTTGTGTACAATTGTTACAAATGACTTTTCGAATAGAAAAATAGAAAAATTTTGTTGGAAAATTCCGGAAAAATTTGAAAAATTAAAATTTTTTTTTCAACAAAATTTTGCTTTTTGGATTGTTATTTTTATAGTTTTTGACGATATAACTGCGAAAAATTTCGGATAATAATTCCTAAATGACTTTCCGAATGGAAAAATAAAATTCTCGGTGGAAAACTCGGAAAATTCCAAAAAAATATAAAAATTTGAATTTTTGCAGCAAAATTTTGCATTGTATCGCTTGATTTGACGAAAATCGCAAATTAAATTTTTGTCGCTTTTGGAATGAAAAATAGAAGATTTTGGTTGGAAAATTATGTAAAAATATCAAAAATTTTGTAAAGATTTTTCGACAAAATTAAGCATGTTATCTTATGTTTTGATATTTTGGAGCGATATAAATGTGAAAAGTTTCGAATAATTATTAAGAAATGACTTTTCGAATGGAAAATAGAAAAATTCTTGGTGGAAAACTCGGAAAATTCCAGAGAAAAAACCAAAGATTTGGATGTTTTTGACAAAATCTTCCATTGTGACACTTGATTTGATGATTTCAGACGACGTAAAGGTGGAAAATTCTTTGTGTTGCCTGGAAAATTTCGGATTATTGTAAAATCTATATATTTAAAAATGGTGTGAAAAATGTATGGTAATTAATCAAGTGAGAACGCTGACCCAATTTGATAAAAAAAATTTTCCATTGTTCGTAAATGGCAGAGTTTTTTATGCAAGAAAATTTTGAGAAAAATCCTTCGGAAAAGTCGGGAAATTTATGTGCAATTGTTACGAATTGGCTTTTCGAATGGAAAAATAGAAAATTATTCGCGAAGAACTCGGAAAATTCCCGAAAATCGCAAAAAATTTGATATTTTTATCGACGAAATTTTACACTTCGCAAAAATTTGATAATTTTGAATGATGTTAAGGTGGACAATTTTGGATAAACTTTGATTGGAGAATTAAACGAGATAATTAGCATTTAGATAAAAAAGTATATATTGATATCCTTTGCATATTTATTAATAAGTTTATGTGTAAAAAATTAGGTTATCTAATTGAATTGCGGGTATTTATTCCGTAACGGCTTTTTAGTATTTTTAGGGAGAGCTAATTGCTTGACTAATTCCTCCTATTAGACGATCAAACCTTAGGTGACGTAAACGTCGTGCAATAACTATTAGACTATACACAGATCATCCACGCCAAGCTATTTGCTTCTATCTCTGCTATACTTCAATTCCCTGCGTATTGTGGATGCAGTGATGTTTGTAGCATTTCGGTAGGCTTGCTCGAAAACGGACTCAATGCTTGCTGATCGGAGTCACATGTCATCCATCGAACCCGACCGGATGATATGTGCATGCTCATGTGCTTCAATCTGCTGTCGACATTGGCAATGCCAGCGCCAAATCATTCGATGCAGGATGCATTCGACCTCGAAATTTAACAGGATCAAGACTATAATCAAGAGGAGCTGACCGAAAGAGTTCGAACAAATGTGCCGCTGTTAAATGCCGAGCACAAGAACGTGTACGATTTGGTGATGAAGGTCAATGCTCCGGGTGGGACAATCAATACATTTATTTTGTTGATTCTGACAACAATACGGTCAAGATCTCAAATAACGTTGGCCACTGCATTCTCTGGCATGGCTGCCACATTATTGGAATGCAGTCGAACTACAAATTCCGCTTTGAAACCGTTGATGAATCTTCTCAAGCCAAAGTACACAATGACCAAGCATTCGGCAACAGCGAAATTTGTGAGAGAATGCAAAATCAACATTTGGAATAAATACGCGATGGCGAATAAACGAGCTTTGGAAGTAGTTGACCGAACGATGAAGGATTTACGAGGTGATTTAAAACAATTTGTTGGGGCCATGATATTGGTCACGAAATCTACTGCCGCCGATTTACTTAAACCATGCTTGAAATCGTCGAACATGAGGGTCGCATTGCAGAACCTCCCTTTGTCTGCTGAATTCTCGAGACAACAGCTGGTGCTTCGCAATAGCTAAATTCGTGTTGATGTTTATACTAAATTGATATCGTTCCCTGCAAATTTTTGCAGGTTCGCATTGTCGAATGAGAACTCATCACTAAAGTGTTCCACGGCATTGCACAAAATTATAAAAATCTCTATTGGATTAATGATTGGGCAATACTAGCAGCAAAGAATAGAGACATCGATAGCAACAATGCGATCGAATTTTTCAACTCGCTTGATGTGCTGCCTAATTTACAGGTGAAGGTGCGGAATCTGACCGAAATTGTGCAACGGTACGCGGTTGTCCGTCAAGAAATTGATAAACATTGTGATTTAACCGACGATCGTCAAGGGCAAATTCAAAGTAGAGGAAGTCATTCCCCGTTCGGTTGGATTTGGCAATGACAATCAATAAATCGCAAGGCCAACCGTTGGAAGTATGTGGGATTAAATTCGAATTTTCCTGTTTTTCGTGCGACAGCTGTACGTTGCCTTTTCGCGATTTGGAGAACCGGCTTCGTTGTTTGTTTTCGCGGCGGAAAATTAATTGAAAAATATTGTTAATCATATCACTCTCTACTGAGTTTACTGAAGGCATTAAATTGGGGCGAGACGAAGTTCGCCGGGTCCTCTAGTTTAAAATAATATTGTATTTTTTTAGTTTTTAAGCTGTTTTTTTTACTTTAAATGAAAATATTTCTTTTTCATATGAAAACAATTGTGTGAATTTAATTTTTTAGGGCATGTTTTTGTTGATTTTATGGTCATATTTTGCCATTTTTCAGGTCATATTTTATGCGCATAAAACACGATTTTTAGGGCATATTTCCGGTTGCCCTGCTCATAACTATCTAATTGAGAAAATGTTCAAATGTTTTATACATTCATCAAGTCTTATTATCAAACTGAAATTAATAAGTTTTGTATATTCGTCGCGCTATATTTTTTTTAAGGAGTTTTAGCTACAATACGGTATCTTACTTTTATAGAAACTTTCCGAGCCACTACATCAGCGGTAAACCGACACATACTCAAATAAATGAAAAAAAATCATCAATCAAAGAAATGAACAAAAATTCATTTATGTAAATGGTGCAGAAATATCTGAATAAATCTTGCAACGAATTTTTAGTAATAACATCACGTATTGCCAAAAATCAACTGTCCACACTTTACATCTTGAACAGATTTTCAAAAAATAAGTCCTATATATAAGTGTGTGATTCAACGAAATTGGTTCAAATTCACAACGTCCACGAAAATGTCACAAACACTTAGTTGTTACATTTCGGCGCAATAACAATTTAGGAATCCTTGTAATACGTAGACACGGTGGACACATCAGTGAAAGTTGTGTTGACAACATCTATGTTCGTTAACAACAACTACTGGTACCTCGAAGCGAAGTGTCCTGTGGCAATGTTTTTGTTGATGTTTTAATTTGAGCGTATAGAAATTAACATCAGAAAAATGTAAACGGGGGGAAATGGACAACGCGGAAAAGGACAACTGAAAGCAGAAAACTTTTGGTGGATAACACAGGTTCTTTTTTCCACTCATTTTAATAACTGCTTATTTATAGGTATGTGTATTAGTACTTATATTTGCTTACAGCGCCCCGTGTTTAATAACAAAGTTGTGCCCCACAAACTGTTGGTGGTTGCGGGCTATAGTCAGCTTGACATAATTTAATTTTAGTTTTGAAACTTAGGTTCATTACGTGTACATACAAAGATTGAGTTTTGCAGTAAAAACGAAATCAGTTGAAGTGACCATTGTAGTTGAATGGTACATGATGTTGACGCTTTTTGATTGTTTTGTATTTAGGAAACAAAATTTTAAATTAAATAGACAATTGGAGGTTCAATGTGCTTTCTGTTAAAATTATCTGTAAGTATGTATAATGTTAGCAAATATTGGTATTATTGTTTAAATGTAGAGCTAAGTCAACTGACATAAAAAAAAAAAATGATGGGGATATCATAAACCGTTAATTAGATATGTCCAAAACTATAAGCCTTTTATTTTTGATTTTCTTTCTCCTAAACTGTTCTTTTAATAGAACCAGTAAGAAAGTTTCAGTCAGGCAACTCGACTTACTTATACCCTCACCCTATTATATTTTGTATTATATTGATATTATTACACGATTTCTAAAGTAGGTGGAATGGTACATTTGTATGGGAGGTACCGGAAGGGGCGCGGCCAGACTTCCATTTTTTTTCTCCAGAACTTTATCCTGTTAAATATATCTATTACCTGGCTTTATATGCATTAAATGAAATAATAAAAATATTTCAACTTTAAAATTCGCAAGTGTGTTATAATCAAAAATAGATTATTGCCTATCTATTCCTTTCTGTTACGTTCATGTTGCTCGCACAAGTAGTGGTGAAGAATTACATTATTTAAGTTCTATTTCAAAGCAAGAAATATCTTCAAAAATTGTATTCCTATTAAAGTATAACGGCAATTCCTTAAGAAAAAAATGGTTCAAACTAAACATAATTTATTTTTGTATCACACAATTTACTCCCCGACAATAATGTCTATAGAAGAATTTAATTATTTCCGGATTAAACTGTATCTGACATTTTAAAAATTGTTTTGCTTACTTAACTCACTTGCAAAATTGGTTCGCAAGCACAAAATAGACCAAATCCTTAAGACACTCAATAATCTCATCGACATGAGACTGCAAAAAGTATCTTTGTCGGAAATAAAACTTTGCTCGAACATAATGTATTTATCATCGAATACGTTGAAGAGGGAAAAGATGGAGAGAAAAAGGAAAAAGCATTCAAATACCAATAAATATGATACCAATCAAAATAACGTCCAACACGTATATACGTGCATATGTTCAAACACATACGGATGCGTGTTGTTGTATGTATTTATATCCATGTATATATTTAGACCACACATACAGACATTCATTTATGGAAACTTTCATGTCCGCCACGAGCAAATTTACAATAGTTCACTATATCATTTGACCATGTATACAAGCTTTTTGAAAAGTAAGTGTGGTTTCGTCCCATTTCGATAATGCATTGCATAATTGTAAGATGCTGTATATTTAGTGAAAATTATTATTTAAATATGTATATACATTACACTGTTGATTATACATACGACTATTTTATTATTTATACTTTATTTTTGCAGTCACTGTATATGCATCTAAGTTATTTATGCATTCATGAGCGGTGGGTGTGAATCGGTGTTCCTGCATGACAATTTGTCTGGTGCAGTAAATTGCTATCCAATATCTGTTGGAAACACGACTAATAGCCGCAAAATATTAATGCACCGAGAGAAATTCAATTAACCCCATTTAAGGTAAGTTAACAGTATCCACATCGTTAACTGCATTATTCATATGCTGTTGTCACATACACGGGCTATGTTGTTTATCGTCTCCAGCTTCAGCGGTTATTTTTTTCTCAGCGTCATTTTAGTTCTTCCACTGTGGTCACACAACTGTTCTGTCGGGGGAAACTCTCATGGAAACGAATATGTCCTAGTTAATTATTAACGAGAATTTTGTGGCAGATGGTCAAGCAAAATGTAATTACGTCATACTTTTGGCGAGTATATATAGTTTATGTGGATGAGACGCATTGCAATATCCGCCGGAAATACCACTTTTGCAAACAAATGTTTATTTTACATGCAGAGCATAGCGTAACATTTGGGTTATTGCTCTATCAAGAGTTTGTGTGCCTGCTAAATATGTATGTATCACTTGGAAGCTCTGCTACTGGGTGAGTAGTTACTGCAGGTATTGTAGAATAACAAGTGGTAAAATAATCTAAAGTCATCTGTAGCTTTAAAAAAGAAAGTGGAATTTACTATGCATATTAAATTATATTTTTATACCATCACCCTTAGGCATGAAGGTATATATCATTTGATACGAGCCAAAAGTGTAACACATAGAAGGAGTGACTTTAGACAATAGGTTTCTTTGAACCAAATTCGACTCATGACTTTTTAAGTCGTTTGAGCCATGTCCGTCTGTCTGTCTGTCTGTCCGGTGGCTGTCCGGCTGGTTCGCACGATAACTTTCGAAAGACGCAACCAAATGTTTTGAAATTTTGCACGAGTTATTATTTTCTCAAAACTACTTACGGTATTGCAAATGGGCTACATGGCCCCGCCCCTTCTGGTACCTCCCATAAAAATACATCATTCCGCCCACTTTAGAAATCGAGTAATAATATCAATACACCCTACGGGATCGTCCCCAAATTCTGTATTTAGTAAAGCTATAACAGGATAAAGTTTTGGAAAAAATTTTGAAAGCCTAGCCACGCCCATTCTGGTACCTCCCATACAAATCTACCTTTCCGCCCACTATAGAGATGGTGAAAAAATATCAATAAATTAAACGTGATCGGAACCAAATTCTCTTTTTAGTAAAGCTATAACAGGATAAAGTTTTGGAGAAAAAAATTGGAAGTCTGTCCACGCCCCATCTGGTACCTCCCATGCACATCTGGTACCGCCCACTTTAGAAATCGATTAATATTATTAAAAGACCTAACGCTATCGTGACCAAATTCTGTATTTGGTAAAGTTTAAGCAGGATAAAGTTTTGGAGAAAAAATCTGGAAGTCTAGACACGCCCCTTCTGGTACCTCCCATACAAATGTTCCACTGCGCCCACTTTAGAAAAAAGATAGTAATATCAATACACTCGACACGATCGTGCTCAAATTCTGTATTTTGTTATGTTATAACAGGACAAAGTTTTGGAGAAAAAATTTGAAGTCTAGCGACGCCCCTTATAGTACCTCCCATACAAATGTACCTTTCCGCCCACTTTAGGGATGTAGTAATAATATCAGTACAGCCAACGCAATCGTGCTCAAATTCTGTAATTAGTAAAGCTATAACCCATACAAATGTACCACTCCGCCCACTTTCGAAATCGAGTAATAATATCAATATAATAGAAAATTATTTATTTTACTGAGGGTAAGGGTAAATGTAAATCGGGCTGCCGGACTGAAACTTTCTAACTGATTTTCATTACAAATCGGTTAATTTCAATAACACAAGACTTAAACAATATCTTATATTGGGTGATGGTATTTATCAGTCAGTTTAACTGACTGAAATTTCTGTACTGGTTCATTAGACTGCTGATTTGTTTGCTCACATAATAGTTTGGTCTTTATTAATTTACTAATCATTCTTTGCAAATTTAAAACAAAAATCTAGATATTCAAATATTTCGGACAGTAAGATATTTTAAGGCGAATTCAGTTTTTAGATATGTCGAGAACTTACAAACAATTGTATATATGTAGTAAAATCTAAGAAACCGGATTTATCCCACCCAATAGAAATTTTGATTTCTTTTGAGATTTTCGTGCAAATTAAATAGAGAATTTTTCTTTGATTCTCAGTAAGACCCAGAGATATTGAATTTAACATTGTAAATTTGTGGGCAGTCACCTTTTGTACAATTTTACTATACGTATCGTCTGGCCATTGGAACACATTTTTTTAGAAATTTTATCTTACATTAAAAAAAGTGCCACGGCGTCTGGTATATCAATAACATACTAACTATTATATATATGTGGTAACATTAAAAATTTTTGTTACGATTGCAAATTAAGTCCCTAATAAGCGATTATCCTACAGTACAGTATAGTAGGCAATCATTTTCCATAAAGCTTACATCTGGAAAAATTATTCTTTTGGGAAAATTTTCTAAAATAGGATCAAGGAGGCCATACTTAAAAAAAATTATTTTGCCTTAACATGGGAATTGTGAATTAACACGCTTTCTATTTTAGATTCACAACAAACGGCACTTAGTTGTTTATCGACGAATGTGAACGTCACTGCTTGAGAAGCTTTTACTAGACATGCCGATTGACTAGAAACTATACTGCGAAGTTGCTGTCGACAACATCAAGCCAGCCGACAATGAAAGAAAAATGTAGATGACGAGCCGGGAGCCACTGACCTTCTGTATGGTAGAAGGTCCAGGAAGGTCTGCACTTTGCCACGGTCGGTCCAGGTCCCATAAACTCTCTGAAAATATTTATATATTCTTTATGTAAATTATAAATTTTTCGAAAACTATTACTTCCGTTAAATTTTCATGTTTTGCACTCAAGAAAAATATATTTTTAAATTGTGAAATTCTGAGGCATTAAACTTGTTTACATAATCACAAATACAGGGGGCTACAAAACGAAATAGTTTTCTGTGTGAGCAAGCGGATTTTGTTTCGGCAAGTTACTATTTAGATTTATTAAACCTAAAAGAGAAATGAGATCGAGCAGCCGTACTATGCTTTGCCGTTCTTCATTTCCGTCCAAAGGGAATTTAGGTGGGAGTGTACCGATATGCGGCTGGTAAACATGAAAGCATTGCACGAAGGCCGTACCATCGATATCTCTATGTTCGGGTTTAAGAAACAATCGCGGCTGTAGCACCAGCTAAATACAAGTTTTTCGACCCGAAACTTATCGGCGTTAACTGCAGTTAGCAGACGGTCATTCCCTCTAGATTTGCCTAGTCGACTGAAATTTGGCCAAAGACCGATTATATCGTTTGAAAGGAAACTATTATTATATCGTTGGAAAGGCCGCATTTCTTTCGAAATCCGCTGAGAAACTTAAAATCGTTTAATATTCAACCACGTAACTAGCTTCAAAGTAAGAGTACAAAAAACAGGCTTTTTTTACCCGTATCTCATGATTTTGGAGGTATTTGAGAAATTTCTAAAATAGTTGCATGTTGTACCCCGCTATTCCTTCCAGAAAATAGTATCATTTCCACGGTACTTAATTTTTTTTGGTGCACCCATGTCTGTAATCTATATATATAAAAGGCTTGGGTGACTGACTGATCACTCCCCAGCCCAAACGGCTAAAGCTGGAACCGTGAAATTTAGAATGTAGGTTTCTTATATGACGTAGGCGCTCACTAAGAAGGGATTTTTGGAAATTCGGACTGCAAGGGGGTAAAGTGGGCGTGGCACCGCCCCATACAACTGAAATTTTAAAATGGCTGTATCTTTTAAACCAATACAGGTTCGAAGATTTGGTACGAATAACGGTCGTATAAAAAACTAGTAAGGCGGTTATCTTCGGCTATGCCGAAGCTCAGATACCCTTCACCATTTGTATAAATGGTGGTAAAACTGGTAATTTGCACTACAACTATATTTTATTAAACTTTGTACCACAAAACAGGGGAGTTGGTGAGAAGTGGATGTTACTTTAGCTTCACACATCCATTTTGTTAGCAATGTTGTATCGATTGTATTCGATTTACCCATAAGTTTATGAGTTGGTGAGTTGGAGCTTATTTTTATGAATTTTGTAACTCCCCAAAAATGGGAAGTTGTGTGGGATGTGGGAGTAGTTTAAATCCGATCATGCTTATCTTAGAACTTAACCTCTGCTTCTGGACAGAAGATTACATACCAAATTTCAGCCCGAAAGCTCATAAACTTTAGGGACATACAGACGGACACCCCCAAAAAGGGGAAGTTTGTATGGAAGGTGGGAGAAGTATTCGTCCGATATTGCTCATCTTACAACGTAAGCTCCTATTATAGGATTAAAGTTTGCAAATAAAATTTCAGCCCAATATTTCCTAACCTACGGCTAGTTACGCGGACACCCCAAAAAAGGTAGTTTGATGGAAGGTGGGAGTAGTTTTTGACCGACATTGCTTATCTTAGAAAGTAGCCTCTCCTTAGATATTGAATCTTGCGTACAAAATGTCAGCTACATACCTCTTAAAATACAGCTGCAATCGCAGGGACAAACCCACAAAAGGGGGAATTTGTATGGCAGGTGAGATTAGTTTTTGACCAATCGGTCTCATTTTAATTCTCAACCTCCGCTTAGAGCAGAAAAGCTTTCATACAATATTTCAGCTTGATTGCTCTTAAATTACTACTGTAATCGCGGGCACTGACATACAAACACCCCAAAAAAGAGGGATTTTGTATGGGAGGTGGGAGTAGTTTTTGACCGATCGGGCTCATCTTACTACTCAACTTCCGCTTTGATGATAGAAGCTTGCATTCTAAATTTCAGCTCGATATAACATTAACTGCGGATGTAATCGCGGGGACAGACGTACAGACGGTCACCCTTAAATCGACTCAGATTTCGATGCTGATCATTTTTATATATATATTGTTATACCTACCACGCCTTCTTATGGGCGTTACAAATGGAAGAACAAAATGAATATACCCTTCACTCCGTTCATGCGCATGGAGAAGGGTATAAAAATACTTTGTTTGTGGAAAGTGGGCGACGCCACACCCCTTATAAAAAATAGTTTTATTGGCCAAATAAATGAACCGACTACAAGTGAATTTTCTATGCGTGCTACTGTCCATAGGGTCTCTATCATAGGCTACATGAAAACATAAGTAGACAAAGGGGTGTGGCACCGCCCACACAAACCAAAATTTCAATCGGTCATATTTCACGATCCGTTAAAGGTAAGAAGATGAGATTTTCTGCATATGTAAATGGTACATGGGGGATTACGTCTCGCTGGGAATCTATTTTTCCATAATCTAAATATTTAAAATTGCGCACTGGCTGTAGATAGGATGATGAAATTTGGGGTGGTTGTTCTCCTTTTCCAGTAAATATCAGCTAAGAATGGATTTTTGGAAATTCATACTTTTAGGAGTAAAAGTGAGCAATAAGGGATAAATGTCATCACCCAGACCAATCGGCTAAAGCTATAATCACGAAAATTGATATGGGTCACTATCAAATTGGATTGAAGGTTTTTTGAAATTCGATATTTCTGGGTTTAAAAAATCGAAAAAGGCATAAAATTGTTAATATCGCCCAGACCAATAATGATATAATCATGATAATTTATAAGAGCTTGCTTCCTATGGAATTAGAACGAAAAAAGCAAAAAACCGGTTAAACCGGGTATTCGAAATTGGCATTTTTGAAGAAACCGCCATACGGTTTCGGAGAAAAGAACCGGTTAGACGGTTTTCGGTATAGCACACCCTAGTAACATCACATTGGACTTTTGAACAGAAAGTTATGCCTTTTTTGATATTCGTTTCGTGATATCTACTAGATATTAGAGTAGCGAGGAAATCTTTTTAATTTCTCAGGTCTATTCAATTGGAATTTAGTCGCTTATTGGAATTAAGGAGTATAACAGAATTTTATTGAATTTTTTCTCAGTTTTCCAATCAAATGCTACATATAGAAATATTTAATAATCATTCAGAAGAAGGACTGTCAATGTCTTTTTCATAAGTCGTAGTTGTCATCATTATTTGACAGTTTATCTGACACAGAAGAAGCAATAAGTACATCGTAACGCATAGCAAAGTTAAGCTTTGATTGTGAGCCATCATAAGTTATACACTTTGATTTTTTAGCCCTTTAATGTTGACGCACTATGATATATACAAGAGCACTAAACGTACGACCAAATTGTATTCAAATAATATCAAGGATATAACTATACATGGTCTGTACTGTACTACTAAAAAGGTAACATACAAAAATAGAAAATCACGCAATCAAATAATCTAAATACGTGGGTAAATACGTATAATTTTATGAGCGTTTGTATGTTTGATAAATAAATGCACCACTAAATGTTGGGCCTTAGGAAGAAAAATCATATAAATTCAAACCCCTTCCCATGTATTAACATACGCATGCATGTGCTTGTGTACATATGTGTAAGAAATATATTTATGATGGCAATTTACATAACCTCAATGTGGTCTTAATTTGTGGCTCCTTTTCGTGTGTTGCCACACACACACATATTTAAACATACTCATACACAGATTTATGCACATTTAAACAGTGATTCGAATTCCTGTTTACATAGTTATAGAAATATGTATTTACAGAAATCTATATGTTACGAAAATATGAAAATATTCAAGAATGAAATAAGAAAATGATAGTCTGTAATATAACTGTGATGTAAACTGAAGCAATAAAGCTTAACCATATCAGTCGGAACATTAAAGTATAAGAACATAATTGGTTTACTTTACAGAACCTCCAGCAGTGGATTTAAGAGTGGTTAGTGGTTATATCACAACGCTTGAGCTATCTGTTTGGTTGGTAACTCCATAACTTCCGCACGTCTTTATTGGAACGATGTAAATAGTTGGGGTTTGTCCATTTTATTATTTTTAAAAGCATGGCTAAAATGTAATTAATTTGTTCTTTTTCAACCGGCACAATACTACATTACTAATTTGTTGTGGTATGTTTGAGGGGGTCCCTTGATGATTTTAGATTTACAATTGGAGCATGTAGGTAGATCGTCATACTTTGTGATTAGTATATTAGTGACTCCATTACGTTTCAAGAACCCAACCAATTTAATGATATTTGGTATATTTAAAAATTGCCGTAGGCTAAATAAATTTTTTAATTTTAGTCTTTGGGCGGAGAGGAGTGCCAAACGACAAAGTATATATAAGCTCCCAGTGGGCAGAGAAGGCGTGGCAATACTATATTTATACTGTAGATAATACAAATTTGATACCCTGATTGTAGTCGGCACTATAAATATGTATGTACCCAGTAGGAAGTATCGTCATACACGACTTTGTCGTCAACGCTGTCCTCAAGACAAAAAGTGAAAAATTTATGTACTTGCCGTCAAAACACTCAGTTGACTACAAGCTGACCGACAAAATACTAATGTTGTCGTGCATCAAACAAAATATTCAATGTTAAATTGAAGAGAGGAAAGTAGAAGTAAAAAATGATCAGTCTGTTGGAAACAGCACTGCGTGACGGTTCATGTATCGCACGTTTTCAGTAAAACTAAAACAATTTGTTTTTTTTTTAAATTATTAAGCACTGGTAACGACAATTTTAACGACACTGTCGGTCGTAAGGTCGTGCATGGTTGTGTGGGCGACATGTCGCTTATTTAGGCATCAACGACAATTTGACTGACATTGTCGCTCATCAGGTCGTGCATGACAAAGCGGACACTTATATGAAAATTTCGTCGACGATTTGTATGGACGGTCCCCTACGTGTCATCAACGATTTATTATGATCATGCACCTATCCCTGAGGATGTCTTGCAGACACTTCCTACTGGGTACATGTAGACGATATTTTTATTTTCAGTCAGTGAGTAGAGGTCGCGTTTTTAGTAGTTTTTTTCTTATATGTTATTTTTCTGCAATGTGTTTGTCACTGAAATTCTCCTAAACTGGTTGACTGTTTTTAGTTACTTCTAGTATAAAAAAAGTCCAAAAAAAGGTCCATGGGGTGTAACGCTTCATAAGATGAACGAACTACCCATTTATGTGGCTGCAGGTTTATCTCATTGAAAAGTACGAACTTCAAAAGATACTTTCGTATCGCACAACTTAAATGGACTGGTATCCCTTCTAATTCTATAGAATGCCCATATACGTTTATAGCTATAGCTCTTTGGTCTGGGTGATGATAATGGTTTTATTCCTATTCGGCCTTTTTTACCCCTAAATGTTTGAATTTCTAAACATCCCATCTGGGCGATAGTACCAGTTTTATCCCGATTTCGGCATATTTACAACTAAAGAATGAATTTCGAATAATAACTTCACATTGCACAACTCAAATATTCACTTCAATTTTTGACACTATACCTTTAGCCGTTTATTATCCCTTTTCAGTCCTTTTTACTCCTAAAAGGTAAGAATTTCGGAAACCCTCCTTGCTTCGTTCTAATTACATAGGGAGCAAGCCTATAAAACTTATCATGATTACATCATTAGCCGTTTGGTCTAAGCGATAGTAAATTCTTTATTACTTTTTCATTTTTTTTACCCTTAAGAATCGGATTAAAAAAAAATACTTCTATGCAATTTAATAGTAAGCATTTCCATATCAATTTTCGCGATTAAACCTTTAGCCGATTAGTTCAGGTGATGATACAACTTTTATCCCTTATTGGTAATTTTTAATCCATAAAAGTACGAGTTTCCAAAAATCCGTTCTTAGCTATTAATATGACCGACATAACAATTGTTTCAAAAGGGGCGGGGCACTGCCCATTTCCCATCGAGACGTAATCCCCCATGTACCATTTACATATGTAGCAAATCTCATTTTCATACCATTAATGGCTCACGAAATATGACCGCTTGCAATTTTGGTTTGTGTGGCGGTGCCACGTCCCTTTGTCTAAGTATGTTTTCATGTAGCCTATGATAGAGACCCTACGGATAGTACTACACAGTGAAAATTGCAATCGGTTCATTTATTTCGCCCAGATAACGATTTTTTCAAAAGGGGCGTGGCACCGCCCATTTTCCAGCGAGACGTTATCCTTTTTATATCAGCAACATATGTAGCAAATCTCATCTTCATACCTCTAATGGCTCTTGAGATAAGACCGATTGAAATTTCGGTCTAATTATGTTTTTATGTAGCCTATTTTAGAGGCCCTATGGACAGTATCACACAGAGAAAATTCAATTGCAATCGGTCCATTTTTTTAACCAATATTATTATTTTTAAAAAAGGGTGTTGCACCGACCATTTTACACAAACAAAGTATTTTTTCTTATACGACCGATATAGGTACCAAATCTCGACTTCGTACCTGTAATGGTTCAAAAGATACAGTCATTTTAAAGTTCCAGTTGAATGGGGCGGTGCCACGCCCATTTTACCCCCTTTCAGTCCGAATTTCCAAAAATCCCTTCTTAGTGATCGCCTACGGCATAAAATAAACCTACAATCTAAATTTCACAGTTCTAGCTTTAGCCGTTTTGGCTGGGAAGTGATCAGTCAGTCACCCAAGCCTTTTATATATATAGATAATATCTATTCTATTATTGCTTATAGAATTTATTTTACAAGAGATGTGTGAAATGAATTATGTTGACAGCTGGCAGGGCGGAAAGCTATTTTGATAGTTGCCAAACTATCTCATCAGCACTCTTAGCTGTGCCTTCTCCACACATTATCAGAACCTTAATTGTTAAAAGCTTTAAGAAATCATCGTGAAGCCCAAAATTATTATTATTGAACAAATTTTCTTTTAAACAGAAAAATATTGAATCTATCAGGGATTTGAAATGCAAATTTATAAAAAAATTAATTATTTGAGATAATCCTTTAGGTTTCTGTGTCATCCATATATCTGCTACATATATTGTCCATTCAAGTACACCAATGCAGTTATTCTACCTATAATTCTTGTTAGAAAATGACCCAAGGGTTTATTAACGGAAAATCTATTCACTAACGACCATGTGCGTGTCCTCGACATATTTGTATGTATGTATGTACGTGCAGACACATGTGCTCTCTTCTCACAGAGCATTAAACTATCGATTGATGTCAGTTCAAATTTCAACAGGCCATGTAAGGTGAGTACGCCTCTTCTTTATTTTAAATTATTGGTGTTTAAATTAAATTATATTATTATGGTATCCATGTATTTGCCAGTACTTGAGGCTAGTAAGACAATTTAAAGGCTATAATTGTTATGTTACCCATTTGGTTATAAAATAAAGTCGAGTATGATAGAAATAGGTCAGCGATTTTCATTCACACGTCGCATTAAGTTGGTTTACTAAATGATTGAGATTATTTTTTGACATTTTCTTAAGGACTGGCTAAAAGACATTGTGTACGTAGTTTTATTCCTGATGTCAATTGTAGCTAAAATAATCCGAAAACAAAGAAAACCTAGGCCGCAATTGATTAAAACTCAAATATATGAGATACATACAAATTTGCACTAAATTCTGATAAATTGTATTGTTGCAGCACGAGCTTAAAGAGTAGTTGAAACCATTCAACTGCATTCCAGCTATAAAAAAAGTTTCCTTAAAAAATGATTTACAATAACAATAAAAAAAATTACATTTCATTTTGCTGGAATTTTTTGTTGGTTTTTATACCAAATACAAAATCTGGTATCCAATTCAACACTCACCACCAAATGTTTGCGGCTTTTTAAGTGCCCGCAAAAAACTAAAAAGAGAACAAAAATAAAATTCATTACATGATATAAAAACATTCCTGTCATGAATATAATAAATACTCACATATTAGTGTTCAATATTACTATTGAATGCATTTATCTTTAATGTATATTTAAACGACATAATTGTCCACTTTTACGTTTCAGATAGTAAAAAAAGTTGCAATCAAAAGAACTACGAAGTAATATTACCCGCAAAAGTTTAACTTTTGCAAAATCTCTCTGGTGACTTCTACCGAAATATTTCAAAATACGATTCAGCTATTTTACCCTTCCAATTGATTTTCTCGTAGAAATTTTTGTTTAGCATAACTTAAAAATGAAATCAAAAAATATAAAAGTTATAATTTATTGACAATATACTCGATATTTCACCGAGGATAAACTAATAAAACTTTCAAAGTTATTCAAATTCAAAAGAAAAGTATACGCCGTCAAAGCGAATGAACGGAAGGAAACGAAACTCGTGTATCTCTTTGTAAACCTCCAACGCTTAACGTTAAGAACTTGAATCTGTCATGCAAGTAAGCGAACAACAATCGACAGGTAACGGCAATGACTAAGGGTATTATTGACAAAAGTGGCTTGGTTCTTCATGCAAATATAATGCTGCCCTTCCACGAGCTAAATCAATGGGAAGGTTATACGTGGGTGGATGGTACACAATCAATTGGTTTAGTAGTAGAATGGTTTATAAATAGATTGTGTTGTGTAATTTATTATGTAAAATGGAAAATTAACTTTTCTTTATCACTTCAATGAGAAGACGGAAGAATGAGTAATCCACACACACACACACGCACTAGTAAACCGAATGCCTTATTCTGGACGTTGGGTTTAAATGGAGTGGGAACAGGAAATCAAAAACCATAATTAAATCAAAGACCATGTGACACATTGTGCACCTTGGTAAGGGCATGGCCTTACCCTTCAATTGATAAAAAATATAAAAGGAATAAACTGAAAAAAAATTATTAACCGGTAATTATTCAATTGCTGTTACTTCATACCACAAATAAATTTTAATTAGTAGACCATCTCCTTAATATTGAAAGTTTATTATAATTGCATTTGATTGCCTTGAATGGGCTAGCAAACGATAAAAAGTTTTAAATTATTGAGTTTTTGGTTTGGTTATCAATTAAAAAACACACAAAAAAAGTTATTATAGCAAAATATTGAAATAAAGAAAATTTAAACTTGTTTTCGCTTTGCTTCCCATGTATATATGTATGGGAGAGCTTCTAGTATGGAATAACACGTCCGGACCTACAATTAGATAGAAAGCCCTACGGCAGCTTTTTAAAATTTCTTACCAGGTATGACGAAGGACGTGTCGATTTTTTTGTTTTTCTTAGCCAAAAATAAGGTGGGCCAAAAAAGTTCGTTTTGTTAGCTGTTGACAACTAAGTATGTTAAGAAAAACTGACAATTATATTGGTTAGCTTTATAAATAGCTTGTCATATTCAAAATTCATGAAGAAATCACAGCAAACATACTTCTTATAACAAGTTCCACTTAAACTGCGAAGTTGCTGTCGACAATATCGAGGGGCCGGCAAAGAAAGAAAAATGTAGATGTCTGGAGCCGGGAATCGAACCACCGATCTTCCACGTGGTAGTCGTGTGTTTTAACCACTATGCCACGGTCGGTCAAAGCTATTATCGAGCATATTTATATGAGAAAGTTTTTTTTTTAAATTAGAGAGCTATACGAAAGAATCTTTGGAGATTTGTACTTTTGGGGTAAAAAAAAAATCCCAAAAAAGGATAAAACTGGTATAATCAACCAGACCAAACGGCTAAAGCTAGATCGAAAAAATCTATAATCGAAGGGAGTTTTAAAGATTCGTACATTATAGGCTTAATTTTGTATAGTAGCCTCCATAGGGCTTGAAGATGGGGTATGTATGGAAAAAAAATGTTAGAAGGGAAAAATGACTTGGGGTCGTTCATAAATTTGAAGCCATTAGGAGCGATTCCGGGGAGCGATTCTTGTTGTGGATTTTTCTCCTATACGAACGTTTTTCGTTAAAAACCGTGGGCAAGGGTTTGATTTTAGACCCATGGTTTCTTGACTCACCCTAATGGACATTAGGGTGGGTCGATAAAAAAGTTGTGCCGGTCGCCCCCTAGAATGAAAGATAATTTAAAAACGAATTAAAAAAAATTTTTATTTTTTTTGCCACGCCCCTTGATCCCGCGCATTGGGTTATTTGTTTTGTGTATCTCCATTTATAGTCCGATCGTAACGTGTGACATATCAATTTTCTTAGAATGACAACAGCTACATTTTCTTCTCTGATCACATTTTTTACTCCGACGTCAAGTTCTAGAAGTTTCTTCCGGAATCTCGGTTTTTACCCCCCTAAGTCAAAATTTTTTCGTAGCGATTAAAACGTTTTTTAAATTCCATGAAATTTTCTCTTTTACAGTACATATTTTTATTCATAAACAGAAAAGTTAAAGAGGTTTAAAAACTTATTTTCTACTGTAGTTGTGCCATATGAAGCGATTTTTCGAAATTCGAACTCCTTGAATAGTGGAAAAGTGGTATAATCGTTTAGACCAAACACCTAAAGGTAACATTCACCCAATACACCAACGGAGAAAGTTATATGTCAGTCAATCGGCTTAAAAATATGGTTTAAGAATATGTACATGCCTACCAATAAGGAAATTTTTATCAAATAGTGGACAAGGTATTGCTGATCCATTTTACCAATATTTATATAATAATCTTTTCGATACATGAAAAATAGAATTTGCCTGAGAAAACATTGTCCTTTAAATTGAAATATTTCAGAGGTTCATTACTTTACTAATCGTTATTATATTGCAACAGCAATCACTATCTTTGAAAGCAGGACGAAATCTGGCGGTTCAGCTAGTATATATATAAAACAGTAAAATACGCGAAAAAATGTATGCTACTCGTAAATTACGTTAAGTTGCAATACTCATTTTATGCTTATTGATGCTGTTAAACATGACTAGCAAAATAAAGACAAGACTGGCAACTTCCTTCCACATGTGTCGGTTTATTGGAAGTGAACGAGAAATGCTACCATCGGGACTCCAAACGTTAAGTGAGAGCAAACAGTTGCACAGTGGTCGATTGCATTGGCCAAAAATAAAAAAATCAAAGTCAGAAGTTTGTCACCAAGTGTGGCATCACTGTTTCTTATAAAAACAAGGTTTTAAAATTTATAGTTGTTTTTGTTTTATTCCATTTGTACTCTTTAAGAACAGCTTCAAAAAAGAGAGCGAGTAAACAGTTGGTTTTTGCAGTGTGAAAAAGTGGAAAATTAAGTGCAACTTTAAATTAATTAAAACAAAAGAAAAAAAACTTCTGTCGAAATAAATCGAAATGAATATTGAATTACATGGTATTAACTATATTTTAAAATATTAACAATTTGTTAAGCTTGTTGTAGATTTGTTATAAAATTAATATTTTTCCAGTTGCATTGTTAGTGTTCTTTCGTCCATATATGTAGATTTTAACTAGAGTTTTAGTTGTGTTCCCCCCTGAAGCCTCCAATCGGACTTTTTTTGGTTTATTAGTTAATTTTTCAAGATTCTAAAATTGGTAATATCAGCTGCTCACTTTTGCTCGTCTTTGTGTTATCTCTCTCAGACCAAAGCGGCCTCGTTGTTTTTATGTCCAAATTTTATTAAAATCTGGTTTTGAATTGCTAGATTAATTTTGAAGTCGATTGTCATTTAAAGGGTATTGTGAATAAAAAACAGCCTTATTATTAATAATTTTAAAACTGCTATGAAAAAAATGAATACGCAAAGTTTTTTAGCTCTTTATACCATCACCCGTAGGGATGAAGGTATATATCATTTGATACGACCCAAAAGTGTAACACATAGAAGGAGTCACTTTAGACCCTAGGTTTCTTTGAACCAAATTCGATTCATGACTTTTTAAGTCGTTTGAGCCATGTCCGTCTGTCTGTCTGTCTGTCTGTCTGTCTGTCTGTCTGTCTGTCTGTCTGTCGGGTGGCTGTCCGGCTGGTTCGCACGATAACTTTCGAAAGACGCAACCAAATGTTTTGAAATTTTGCACGAGTTATTATTTTCTCAAAACTACTTACGGTATTGCAAATGGGCTACATGGCCCCGCCCCTTCTGGTACCTCCCATACAAATACATCATTCCGCCCACTTTAGAAATCGAGTAATAATATCAATACACCCTACGGGATCGTCCCCAAATTCTGTATTTAGTAAAGCTATAACAGGATAAAGTTTTGGAAAAAATTTTGAAAGCCTAGCCACGCCCCTTCTGGTACCTCCCATACAAATCTACCTTTCCGCCCACTATAGAGATGGAGAAATAATATCAATAAATTAAACGTGATCGTACCCAAATTCTATTGTGAGTAAAGCTATAACAAGATAAAGTTTTAGAGAAAAAAATTGGAAGTCTATTCACGCCCCATCTGGTACCTCCCATACACATCTGGTACCGCCCACTTTAGAAATCGATTAATATTATTAAAAGACCTAACGCGATCGTGCCCAAATTCTGTATTTGGTAAAGTTTAAGCAGGATAAAGTTTTGGGAAAAAATCTGGAAGTCTAGACACGCCCCTTCTGGTACCTCCCATACAAATGTACCACTCCGCCCACTTTAGAAATAGGGTAATAATATCAATACACTCGACACGATCGTGCCCAAATTCTGTATTTTGTTATATTATAACAGGACAAAGTTTCGGAGAAAAAATTGGAAGTCTAGACACGCCCCTTATGGTACCTCCCATACAAATGTACCTTTCCGCCCACTTTTGGGATGTAGTAATAATATCAGTACGCCCAACGCAATCGTGCGCAAATTCTGTATTTAGTAAAGCTATAACAGGATAAAGTAATGGAGAATAAATCTGGAAGCCTAACCACACCCCTTCTCGTACCTCCCATACAAATGTACCACTCCGCCCACTTTAGAAATCGAGTACTAATATCAATATAATAGAAAATTATTTGTTTTACTGAGGGTAAGGGTAAACGTAGGGTAAGGTAACTGGTTTTAAATACAAATCGGTTAATTTCAATAACTCAAGACTTAAACAATATCTTATATTGGGTGATGGTATTTATCAGTCAGTTCAACTGACTGGAATTTCTGTACTGGTTTTTTATTTCAAAGGGTATCTATCATTATATTTTTAAACAACCCCCTTAACCTTTTTATAATTTTGTATTACATATTATTTTATATGAAACTATTCAATATTTTTATTGTTTAAAAGTAATTTTGTAAACAAATTGTTAACATATAAATTAAAAACAAGTTTCGTACATTTTCTCAAGTTTTTCCTAACATGGGGTGAATGTGGGTGCCTGGGTACGATAGGAGAGGAGGGGGGTATGAGTCATTAACAACTCCCATTTTATCATTAAATAGTGTTGGTTCAAGATCATTAAAATTTTGCACCGGGTATTATATCTAAACTAAAATAATAAAAAAAACCGAATTTCATCAAAAGCAGCCACGCCCACCGCTTAAACAATTCAAATCGAATTTGTGCATAAAATCAAATTTTTGGTACACAATTTATCTAATGCAAGGAAAAGTGTAAAATTTAAAAAAAAATCCTAGAATAAACAAAAGATACGTGCTAAGTTTCATCCAAATCGGCCACGCCCACGGCTGACCGCCCATACAACCCAATATGGGTTTATGTTTCTGTTCGGAAAATTTCTAATCATTTTTTTATTTCAGTTTATTTTTTTTAGATAATAAATAGGGAAAAGTGGGGCTACACTATTCCTTTTCCGTTGAAAATCAAAAAAAAAATTGCATTTTTAGAAATGATATCTTTTGAAACTTTGAAGTCCCTTTAAGGGACATAGTTTCAGTAAATAACACAGTGATACAAATGTGAAGAAAAAAAATATACAGGGGTTCTCATGTAGCATTTCTGTAAGACTGGAGTCCATAGAGTAAAGTGGCACTTTTAGTTTTTCTCGGTCACTTCGTTAAGTAATGTTTTTATAGCAAATTAAGTGAAATGGCGATATTCCTAAAATTAAAAGTTCCAAAAATCATAAGTATTCTCTTTGTAACCCGATTTTTAAAAGCTTACATTTGTTCTAAAGCTATGACTTTCACCTTTTATTAAAAATAGGGAAACGGCGGCAGTTTAAGCAACACAACCCCGAAAAAAATTGCGAATTCTCATTTTTTCAACGCTCTCAGTTGACCATGAAGCTGCGCAATGTATATTTTTTATTTTTGTATTATGCTATGTTAAAGTAGCATCCTAAAATAGGTAAGTTTATAAGAATCGGCTGAAAAATGAATGAGTTATGCTAATTTTTGTAATACATTTTTCGACATTCTTTGGAATATGCAGTACGAATTACTTGTTGTGTGATACGTATACGTCATATGTATTTGTACAGAGTGACACACACACTCCAAGGAAAAACCACAAAATGACGCGAACATGTTATTACAAAATTAAGCATAACTCATTCATTTTTCAACCGATTCTTATAAACTTACCTATTTTAGAAAGCTACCTTAATATAGCATAATACAAAAATATACATTGCGCTGCTTCATGATCAACTGAGAGCGTTGGGAAAATGAGAATTCGCAATTTTTTTTCGGGGTTGTTTTGCTTAAACAGCCGCCATTTCACTATTTTTTAACCGATTTTCAAAATTCTTTTTTTTAATAAAAGGTGAAAGTCGTAGCTTTACAACAGATTTGAAAATCGGGTTACAAAGAGAATACTTATGATTTTTGGAACTTGTAATTTTAGGAATATCGCCATTTCACTTAATTTGCTATAAAAACATTACTTAACGAAGTGACCGAGAAAAACTAAAAGTGCCACTTTACTCTATGGACTCCAGTCTAACAGAAATGCTACATGAGAACCCCTGTATATTTTGTGTGTAGCACAGTGTAATTAAGGGATAACGGAAGTTAACAATTTATCATCTTATCATAAGTCAGTTTTAAATAAATCTGTTTTTGGCCTGTTAAAATGATGTATTATATAATACCACATTACATACTATAATAAAATATCATACGGTGTACCCTTATAATTGTGGGGTTTCGGGAGGGGCTTAGGTACGACCAATGGCTGTTATATATATTTTTATAGAGTTTTGGAAAAAATTTCACAATAATATCTCCACTAGAAGTATTTTTGGCCGCTGGCTCCATACAAGATCGACCACTGTGAGTTGTTTTGTTGAATCATTTTTAAATTCGAGAGTCACAGTACTAAACAAGCTCTTTGACATTCTTAATTGAATGTGTGAGATAAAGCTATATTCAGAGTTTGAGGGTGCAAGCCCGGGTGAAGCTGAAGTTCATATTTCCTACTATTGTTGTAAGACTAATATGAAGATTCCTGTCAAAGAACTAGAGTTTATTAAGAGTCAAAGAGAAAAGATTGGATCGGTTGGAAATGGTTACTGTTTTTGTCCCGAGAAACCCATCCTCTCTCATAAAAAAATAGTGGTATCCAAAGACCAAAATGGCTGTAAACTAGTGTACTTCAATAGATGGAGAAAATTCCAGATGTGGACATAATTTAAGAAAAAAAACATTTTGCCGCACCTCTTGACCCTGCGCATTACGTTGTTATTCCTGTGTCTCCATTTATAGTCCGATCGTAACCGCACATTGGACAGCAACATCGCAGTATCAAGTGTCGAGTTTATCGGCATGTCTAGTAAAAAGCTTCTTCAACTGTGATGTTCGCATAAACAAGCAGGTGCAATTAGTTGTGAATCTAAAAATAGAAAGCGTGTTTATTCACAACAACGCGAGAAGCTACCTCATTCATGGGTGTAAAGGGAAATTAAGTTTTTTTTCTTGAATATTTCTTCTTTGATAGGCGTAAAGATTCAAAGAAAGTTCTGTTAAAAGCTGATAACTTAATAGTAAGACAGATGGATGGTATTTTTTCCATTTTACTCTAGAGGATGAAAGAAATTGGAGGGTTCAGAATACATTAGGACATTTATCTGTTCGGCAAGGACAGCACCTGCAATAAGTTTAAATGCAACTTTCGATCCTTTGAGCGATTTACATTGAAAAATAGTTGTATGAATTACAAGTAACATATCTGTGTTTTACCCTAAAATAGAGTTGTATGAATTACGAGTAACATTTCTGTGGTAGTGGTGAAATGCAACTGTTTAACGTATAAAATTATGCCTCGGGCTGTAGCAATTAATTATAAATAAAGCAAATATGTGCACACGCCTCTTCTTAATATATTTATGAATTAAGTATGCGCAGTCTACATATACATATGTATGAATAATATTCTATGCATATAGAATGTCGGGTGCTCACACATATGTTAATGTCAAATGCTGCCTGAGTTCCTAAAGAGTTCGTTAGGGCCAAGCGCATAGGCGTTCTTTGTGTTGTTGCCATGATGAAGTGACTGGCTGGCTGACTGATTGGCTGTCGTCTAAAGGACTGACCGGTTGACTGAAAGACTTAAAAAAATCATTGGTATAATTCTATTCGGTGGAAATGTGAACAAGTGCGTGCACGTTTTATCGACCCATAATCTAAATATGAACTACACGTATTACAACTAAATACGAGTGGTTGTATCAATAAACCTACACGTATGTTAAAACACATTCAAGCGTAGTATATAAATATTATATATCAACTATAGTGATTGGACTATATATATTCACGTACGTAAAGTGTTTACCAATATGGCAGAAAATTGTTGGTATACAAGTTCAACGATTTTGTAGTTGTTCAATTAATAACTTGAAGGTATTGTAAAAGCCATTTGGGGATTTCATTAAAAGCTTTATTTAGGGACTTAATGTAAATATTAAAGTTAATTATTTCCAAAAGTAAAAACCACTTATTGTAATTTATTAATTACGATACATAGTTTTGATAAAATACTGCATACATAGGCCAATCTCACGGATGCCAAAGACGATTGAGATGCCTACCAGAGGTAGCTCAAAATACATAAGAAGCAGCTTAGGAAATTAAAAAAGGCGTTCTTGGCACACCTTCTGTGGAAAAGTGGAAAGGTCTCAGTCAACGACAGTAACACAACAAAAAAAAAGGGATTAGGAATTATTAACAATCACGTACATATAAATAACATAAAGTAAGTTCGCTACTGACTCTCAGATGACCTATAAAAAAAAACCGTTAAAATCTGATCGTTCAATAGAAAAAAAACTGTGTTTGCTTCATTATCTTTTCTGATAAACTCGGATTTTCTTTTTCTTCTAATCCCTAATAATGGGTGAAACAACAAAAGATGTTGTTTCAGCCTAAATCGCCAAACTTCTATACTCTTTTATTTTCCTAGCCACAAACATGCAAAACCAGCATGCTTAATTTGCAGTGAAACAGTTTCTTGCGAATAAAACCGAAAATATAGAACGACATTTGCAATCAAAGCACAAAACAATTTGATACAGATTACCCAACACAGATTTGCCCTGATAAAATCTCATCACTAATAATTATGTATGACCATTCAAAATCGGTACTCTGCGCAAAGTTTTCAGGTAAATTCAAAAGTATTATGGACACAATTATGAAATTTGTGAGTCATTTGCGTTCACTTCGCTCGTTTCTTCAGGAATGTAATGCTGAATATCCACATTTGCTAACATAAAACAATGTTCGCTGGCTAAGCAAAGGAAAGGTTCTTAAGCGTGTTATTGCCTTGGTTCCTGAACTACGCGAATTTCTTTTAAATAGGAACACAAAAGTTGCTGCAGAGTATCTCTAGTTTCTGTCTGGCGTGGAAAACCTATTTATGATCGCTTTTATGGCAGAATTCTTTTCATACTTTAATGAACTCAATCTTAACTTGCAAGGAAAATACTACTTACTGTGCGATGTTTGGCAGAAAATCAAAGCACTTAACCACTTCCCGGGAAATTCACTGACAGAACTCGAGGAACAACAGGCACAACTGAAAGGCGAGTGGACAACAAGAGTCCCTGAATTCTTAAATGTCTAATTCAGAAGATAATTCATAAGAGATAATTTCGGCACTTTCGTACTTAAGGGTGACCCATATTGAAGTTAGACATTATAGTTCCGGAACGAACTAGTTCCAATGAACGATTCCATGTAGTGTACGGTTGGCACTAGTTCCACATATTATGTTCTTTTCCATCCTTTTGATTCTTTAGTTCCTTTTGCTCTTTTCGTTCCTTTTGCTATTATCGTTCATATAATACTTTCGTTCGTTCGTTCACTTGTTCCTACGTTCATATGTAACAAATCTAAAGCGGTGGCATCACCACAACAAAAACAGCTTTGTTGTGTATGCTGCCTGGTACGACATACAAATCCTATAAACAAAGCCATTTTTTTTAACACACTTTTTACACAATATGGAAATTAATTCATAAAATTGAGTGGAACTCTGTTAGATTGGAACGCTGCGGATACAAAGTCGTGGCTTGTGATGTTGACGTTGAGATTACAGTAACGGAAAAGATTTCCACCATCATCAGGGACAGACCTAAATGGCTCTGATGTAGTTATTTTTAAAAGCGCTAAAGTTCTAGGCATAATTCTAGATAGGAACTCGTTATACTTTATACTCCTTCTGCTGCGGATTGATATTGATTCAAAGTATAGTCGGGGCTAAGGCACACAGATTACCACAGGCCGAAGTGATGGAAATCTGGGAAGTAGCTGGATTGTAATATAGTGACCAACACTGGCATTGTCATTTACTCGGACAGTCAAGCTGCCATTTAATCCTTGGAGGTTCCGTCCTGAATTTACGAAAAGTTTAGAATATGCCTTATGTGGATTCCCGATCATAGCAATGAACTGTAAACCCGATAAACACGCTAGGATGGGAGGACACTACGAATTCGACTCACGAGCATTGTTGCGCTACTTTCCTCTTGCAGGCTTTGGGTCAAGCAAGAGGCGTTAAGGCAATCCAATGAGAAAGCCAAATTTGGTCAGAATATGTACGATATATGCGAATACGCTAGCAGACCAATCACCGAGTCCAAAGATCGTTGCTAATTCCCCGCCTTAAGTAAACGACATATGGGCAAGGCCAACGTCAGTAACGTCACATTCGTATACTTATTTTGGTCAATATCTTAATATCTTTACTAAATACTATTATTTCTTCCAACTGTTGTTTCATAGGTAGACAATTTTGCTGTATCTCGTTTTGTTGTGAAGTTATGACCATTTTAAGCCGTCAGTAACGTCACCGGATTTTGGAAGTGTGTATTGAGGTTACTGAACGTTTGTGTAAAAATTAGCGAATTGAAAAGAGTTCATGTTTATAATTGCCCAGTATTTAAAAAAGAAAGGCTGAAAGATGATTTTTATCCAAAAGGTGGGCTTAAATTTTATGTTTTCATCACGTAATCGCCATAAAAGCAGTGTCAGTAACGTCACACAAAAATGTCAGTAACGTCACACGTACGAATTTCGTTAGAATTTTGGGTCTTTTTTTTCTTGGGTTAATAGAAAATCATCGTAGAGGAGTTTTAAGATGCAACCTGGGGAAATATATAGACTAAACCACTCTCATAAAAAAAAAAATTTAAGTAAATCTGGCTTGACCTTTAGAGCTGATATTTGTATGATAGAGTGTTAGTTAATCAAATTATCTCTTCAATAATGTGTATAGCTTGAGGGTTGAAATTGGTTTCTGATCAGTTTTCATCATTAAAATTAAAATTTGTAATTTCTCAGCGGCTATTTAGTACGAAAAATGTCCAATAATTTCTGTTTTTGTTTTTTTTTGCAAAAAAAATTGTGAAATTTCTTACTAAATGGTGGTAAAAATGTTGTGTCAGTATTTTGAACTAAAGCCAGAGCACTCTGTAAAATAAAAACACATTATTATCGGAAAAAACAAAAGTCGAATGTTTTTTGCTTTTGCAAAAATTGTGGCCGTATCCAAAATGGTGTTTATTTCTTCAGCAACTTCCGCAACTCATATTTGCGATTGTGTATATTAAAACGCCTCAACGAATTCCCGTGCACTGTTTACTATGCAGTGACGAGCTTTTTCCTTTTGTACTCGTCGTATTTGTTGCTTTCTTTTAGCTTTTCAACATAACGCTTGTCTCTTTGTGCACCAGGAATCGGAGTCCAGTTTAATTCCAAATTATTAAGCCAAAAAGTAAAAAAAAATGTAAATAATCCGTCAGTAACGTCACACAATCTTTTTTTGCGAAAATACCCTGCTATGTGCTAATAATGCTTCATTTAAGCATTGATTATGAAAGTACTTCAAAAGTACACAAAAAAAACAGCTCATCCAACCTCTTTTATAATTAGTTAATGTATAAAAAAAAAACATTTTATTAAAATTTGTCAGTAACGTCGCCATTTATTTGCGGCTGATTACTTTAAGCCCTAATTGGTCCAAAACCAAAGCTTTTTACACAAATTTGCTTGCTAATCATTAGTTTGATTTGTATTCTATACAAATAAAAAGTAATCATCTGTCTAAAGTATAAAAAAACAACAACAAAATTTACCTTTTTCGCCGAAATTGATATATTTTCCAACTACACCTTGCAAGTGCCACTTATGAAAAGGATGTAAAATGTCAAAGCAGACACAAATTTTGCACTGGCATACAGTGCTGCCATATTCTATGCATATTAGACATTTGAAATATAACAAAAATTTTGGACCTTGTGACAGAAAAAAAATCTATGTGGTTTCATTTTTCGTGGCCTTGCCGATATGGATATACTTAAACTTAATTTTCCCATGAATGAGGTATAGGATAGCTTCTCGCGTTGTTGTGAATTAACACGCTTTCTATTTTTAGATTCACAACTAACGGCATCTACTTGTTTATCGACGAATGCAAACGTCAATGTTTGAGAACTCTTACTAGACACGCCGATTGACTCGACACTAATACTGCAAAGTTGCTGTCGACAACATTCGAGGAAAATCCGACAATGAAAGAAAAATTTATTAATTTTTTTTTTAAGATGACTGGAGACAGGATTTGAACCTGTGATCTCCCGCATGGTAGTCGCGTGTTCTAACCAATATACCACGGCCGATCATATGGATATACTAGCGTGGACTTTCTAGGAGTTCTGGTGGACCTTACCGGTACCGATATTCGTAGTATTTATAACTCGTTCGCAGTTAGTATCTATGCCCGTGGTAACACTAGGCATTTCGGTTGGTCTATGTGAATTAGTTTTTTCCGGCTGCCATCTCTCCCTTACCTAAACTAAGGCACAAAAGATGCATTGTTAGCAACGATAAAAACAACATGAGAGTGTTTGCCAAATAACTACGTTTTTAAATGTACATATAGTAATTTCGAACGGCTCCACGAAAAGCCCCCCAATGAAATAACGCCCAGGAAATAACCCCCAATGAAATAAACCCCAAAAAATTGGAAATAATACCCAAAAACAGTGAATGAAAGAACATCCAAAAAAAATGAAATAAACCCCAAAACGAAAACGAAACAACACCCAATATTTGGGACTTATTTCATATGAAATAACACCCAATGATGAAAATGAAATAACACCCAATGAAATAAACCCCATCAGCAACAAAAATGAAATTATGCCCAAAATTCATAAAATATTCAGTTTCATCAAGGATTTCATGAAGTCAATATGGACAAACAGCAAAGTCGCAAAATTATTGAAATGAATCGTGTGGATCGTAGATCGTTGTAGCCCTGCTCTATTTTTGCAGTTCGGAAGACAAGTTGCCTTTTACGTTTGGCCTTTACACAACCACCTCCAGTGTTCACAAGCAAATCAAACTGTCTGCTTTTATTGAATTCTTCCTTTTGAAGAACTCTTACATAATTAAAAAAAATTCCATTCTTAGTGTGTACTAATCGAATTCTAAAAATTAAAAAAAAAAATGCTCGGTGGATTTTGTTGATTTTCTATCCGTCAATATGAACACAAATGGAAATATCTGTAAACATTCAAAAAATATTGTAATATATTCACAGACTAAAAGTTTTCTTGTAAAAGGCCTATTTTTATATAATTATAACCCCTAAAAACCAACAGCTTTAAAAATGAAATAACCCCCGAATAAAAAATGAAATAACACCCAAATTATTCACGATATGAAACAATCCCCAAATTTAAAAAATTGGTTGGGTGTTATTTCATTGGAGATAATTTCATAATTTGAAAACCCCAAATGAGGAATGAAATAATTCCCAAAGAAAAATGAAAAACGGCCCAAAAAAATTGGGAGTTATTTCATATGAAATAACACCCAAAAATTTATGAAAAAAAATTTGGGGAATATTTCATTTCTCGTTTGGGCGTTATTTCATTGGGGTGCTTTTCGTGGAGCCATTTCGAACACAATATTAAGTCTAAGTTAAAAGAAAGTTGATACGGATAATATCACTTAACTGCCAACAGATAACGTACATATGAGTAAAATAATATTAGAAACTTTCAACCGATCAACTTTTAACAGTCAGGGCGTTCTGATAGAAATTCCCTTTTTCGTGGGATTCAACGAATCATCGCCATATGCAATATTAAGTTTTTTTCATTTCGTTATTATTTAATCCTATATATTTTGTATTAATTCCACCTAGGTTGTGCTATACACACACATTAATGCATATAATCCTATATACGCTATACAACGGTTAGAAAATACATATGCATATTTGTGAATGTTTTCGTCTATACATTCGACGAACCAAGTCTTGATGCCATGTTAACCTGTATTGTTGTGGTTTTGCCTCAAATGTTGTGGTATTGTTTAAAAGTTTTTCATTTCTGCCAGTTGGACGTTTTTCTTTTTTACTTTGACACTAAAAGTTCCCTCAATTGCATCGATGTACAAAAGAAAAGTGAATGGAAACGAAAACTTAGAAAAGTTGAAATCCTAATTAATGTTCTATTTGTGGCAACCCTCTGACAGAGTAAGTATAGTACAGAGTATAGTACAGTACGGTCACAAAACATTATAACTAGTCTAAAAGGAAAACATCTAGTTGAAAAAAATAACACATTTAATTTCATGTATTTAATTTCGTGCACACGTTATGCCACCTATACCGCTTTTACTGGCCAAAACTGGGAGATTGGTTAAAGAGGGATAAGTGATCAGTACTCTAGCTATTTTATATAAATCTGGTTGCCCGATCCAACCCGCTGACAAGTTTAAATAATAAAAAAAGTGTTACCTCGCAATAAAAATACACTGCATCGTTATTTTTGACCTCATAAAATAAAATAGTTTAAGCAGTTTCCAAATACAAAATCGGCTCAACATACCAGCATAAAACACGCTCAGACAAGCCGTGGTACGATGATGAATGTCGTGAAATGTCTGAGGAAATGGATGCTGCATACAAGGCAAAACTGCAGCCAATGGTGACGCGTGCCGTGACGGAGCGTTATAAAGAGAAAAGGAGGGAGATAAAACGCCAGCCAGGATATCGAAAGCTACAGAGATAGGGGTGAGGCCCGAAAGTTCTACCAAAAGGTGCAAAGTAAAGGTTTTGGAACAGGGAACAGAGACGGAAATCTGGCCACGGACACTCAGAGTGTGCTGCAAATATGGAGGAAACACTTTCAATCCCTACTCGTTCCCGAAGGCAGCATAAATGACGAAATCGCACCAATCATAGACTGTCCACCACCGAGCCAAAACGAGATCAGCACGGCAATTGCACGGCTTAAAAATAATAAAGCTGCAGGAGCCGATGGCCTGCCTGCATGCCACATTAGGCATATAACTAATTTTTACGAAAAATTTGGCATACCACTACGTAGTGGCAAATATTGTACAAGTAATGAATATCACCTTTTTAGGTGATTTGGGTTCAACAATGTTCCGAACCAAACGCGATTTCTAAAATAAGTCAGATGTTTTTTTTTCATATTTTTGTTTTAAAAAAACAAATGTTTTCAACTGTTATCTAAAATACATTTAAAGTTTAATGTATGTGATGATTTACAAAATGGCAAAATGTCTTGCATAATTTTAATTGCACGGTTTGCGCCGATGTTGCTCTGCAGAACTTCTTGAATATCTAATGGTTTTTTGACTAAGAAAACATTCATTTGCTTTTGTTAAGCCGGACAATGACTTTTTTATGGTGGCGAATCACCTTTATATCTGGGCTACCAGCTTTATATCTGCCTACTATTAGTTAATATAGTTATGATTTCTAGTGGAAAATGTATGTATTGCAGTGAGTTGGCAACCTGTAATTGTAATCACTTTGACGGATTTGTTAAGAAATAAAACAACAAACCAAAACGTCAAAAACAGCTGATGGGATGACGTAACATTTGTAGGAAAACCTTGAATGGCTATATGATCTGAAAAAAAGCAATTGTGTTTGGTGCGGAAATTTTTTTGCAATTTCGAAAAAAATAAAATAATGGGAGTTCATACTTTTGTATGCTCTATTCGACTATGCTATGCCATTTTTCCTAGTTGCAAAATTTTTAAAAAGTTATATGCCTAATGCCACATGTGTGAGTACCAACTATTGTGGTATTAGCCTTTTACCCATCGCATACAAGGTCCTGTCTAGTGTGTTATGTGAAAGACTAAAGCACCTTCTGGCAAACCTGATTGGACCTTATCAGTGTGGCTTTAGACCTGGTAAATCCACGACCGACCAGATAATCAAACTACGACAAATGCTGTAGAAGACCCAAGAAATGCAGATCGACACCTACCATCTGTTCATTGATTACAAAGCTGCATTCGACAGTCCGATACGACAAAAATTGTTGGATGCTATTGCTGAGTTTGGTATCCCCGCGAACCCAATTCGACTTTGCGGGATGACACTGACTGACACAAAGTCTTCAGTGAAAATTGGCAAAAATCTGTCAGAGCCATTTTCTACCAACTGAGGCTTTAGACAAGGCGATAGTCTGTCCTGCGATCTCTTTAACATCGTAGTAAAGGTTGCAGTAAACAGAAATGGTACCATCTTCAACAAAAGTCACATGTTGCTCGTGCTGATGATATAGATATTATTGGACGTTGATTGCAAGATGTTACTTCGGCTTTTTCGAGCATTGAAAAGCTGTCGAAGTGGTAGCTGGTTGTTCTACCTTGGCTCCGCCATAAACAAAAATAATAATGTCAGCCTGGAAATCAAAAGACGAGTATTGATCGCAAACCGCTGCTACAATGCGCTAAGCAAGCGATTTAACGACAAAACGCTCTCTCGAAGAACAAAGATCCAGCTGTACCAGACTCTGATCCTACCTGTCTTGCTCTACAGTTCTACAGAATCCTGGGTAATGACACAAGCGGATCAATCTATTCTGGGAGTTTTCCAGAGAAAAATACTACGCAAAATAATTGGACCCATCATCGTTAACGGCGAGTACCATCGTCGAATGAATCATGAGCTGTAAGAGCTATACAACGACATCGACGTGGTCAAGCGCGTTCAAATAGATCGAATGCGCTGGCTTGGGCACGTTGTACGAATGGACGAAAACGCTTAGGCTCGAAAAGTCTTCGGCAATAAACTCGATGGGCGGCGCAGGGGCGACCAAAACTCCGATGAATGGACCAGGTGAAAGAGCTGTTAACTAAGCTTGGTGTGACGAACTATCTACGGAGCGCAAAAGATCGAAGCGCTTGGAATACTTTTCTACGTGCGGCTGCTGATGGATAATTATCTGGTGTTGATGCCATTAAAGAAGAACGTACAGGAGTAAAAACCTCAATATTACGCTTACAGGCTGCAGTTTTGTTAACGAAATGATAAAGAAGTTCAACATGAAATTCTTGTACTGGTTTTGATCTAATTTTAAGAAAGGGCTTGCACTTTCTGCGCACAGATTTAAATTTTTTAATTTAGTTTATAGTATATACGATAATTTAAGAATATAAGAATCGACAAAATACTTTTTCTAAAATATACGGAGTAATCACTGCGTATTTAGTAAACTTATCGTCATTCTTAAACTGAAGCTAGTTTTCGGTTCCATACGATACTGAGAATATTTAAGAATTCGAAAAGTCTGGTAAGAGTTTGTAACCATAACGCTCGGAATAAACATTATAAATTGCAAAACGCTGTCCAAATATTCGCAAAATTTTCCATCTCTACTTCATTTAGTACACTGTGCGACAAACAATTATACTTGGGAAATGATACTATGTTTCTGTTACGGGCAGCGGAGCACAACAAGAATCTGTTTTACCCGTAACTCAATATTTTGGGGAAATTTTAATAACAGATTCTTGTTGTACTCATCTGTCCGTACCAGAAAAATAGTATCATTTCCCGATTTCACTTATTTTGTGTCACTGGGGTATCATCAACGGCCGAAGATTGTTTATAACATTTCTATATGACTGCTATCAGCTTATATTAAATAGCTGCTACATGTAATTGGTGAACTGACGTCACGCAACATGTTGTATTCAGACATGCATTCGGGTGCTTATCTGATATAATCTATCATTTTAGCTACTACACTGCAACAAAACCACAGAAAAGTTGAATGGGGCAAACTGTTTTCACTTTTATGTGATTGTAAGGAAAATGTAAGGGTTTGCTTTGATCACAATACGATGTCTCTCTACTGTATTTCTATGCCGATTCAAACGACTTTTTTATTGTACACTGACTGTGTGTGTTTTGCGACTATACAACCTATTTCTTAAGTTGTTTGTTGGAGAAACGATTTAATTAAAGCTCTTGCATGAAACAAAACTTAAAAAATAGGCTAATAAAGTTTACAGTTCAGCTGGGAGTCCAGACACACAAGTCACATGTTGCCAAGTCGTCTTAGTGACTTTTCTTATACATCTGAGCTCATTGTGATCTTATACATACTCGTGTGTAAGTAATCCTCCGTATGATTTCCGAGTCCTGGGGCAGGTTTTCTCTGACTTGTGCACACCAGCAGCCGTTTATGACAAATGAACTGGGCCATCTAATGTGGCTAATGTGATAAGTTTGTCTTTGTGCTGTTGTCACTAGATGCTGCAATTGCCACAATTGTGTGTTGTTATAGTTGTTGCTGCTGCTGCAGATAACGACGACGACGATGATGATGGTGAATGAGTTGTTGCTTCAGCCCCTGCCATTATGGACGATTATGACAAATTGCAAAGGTGAGGATGTCACATTCTCCTTCCACTGCTTTGGTGCCAGTGACTCGGCTATTAAGAGTATTTGCCCGAGTTTGAGTGGTTATTTTATGTATTCTCTTTGTTGGCCTAAGCCTATCACTGGGGAAATATGAGTTGAAATTGTAGCACAGCTGAATATCCCCATGTAATTTCTTGGTCCAGTGGTGTGTGGTGTATAGGATGTGACATAGTTCACTATCGTCTAGTTTCACACTCAGGGGTGTAATAACTTTTGTTTACAACAGAATGTTGTACTTTTGTAATTGTTGTCAGTCCCTGCAGGGGCAGGAGCACGGCTTTTTTGCACGTCCCTCGTATGTAATTTTTACACATAATTATAATTTAAAAACAATCTAAGCAATTAACTGTCAAGCCAATCCTACTTGACTGATGCAAGCTACATATGAAACATGTTAATAAAATATATAATTTATTTGTCATTTAAAAAACATGAAGTAGATATAGAAAGTCGGTCTTAGTCACAATAATGCATTATTGCTTTCACTCTGTACTTTACTAATTTGATCTATAGGGCGTAAAGAGTTGAAGATAGGACGTTCGGTCGTTTAGCCAGACGTGTACAGACAGACAGGTTCTATAAGGGTTTTAGCAAATATTTTGAATTTCAAGGGGTTTGTTTACTAATACAAGAAAATAAACCTGACTAACTTCAAAAATATCCTACAATTTTCCTGTGGAAGTTATGGGATAAATAGAATCTGTTTTTTTAAATTTCCCAAACACTCCCAAAATCTTGGCATTGTAGGTAATTTTCTTCATTTGTATGTTCAATATAGTAAAAGTTTTGCACGAATCGGAGTGAACAAGATTCGTTGATTTTACAGATTTTCCTTAACTTTTTTTGGAGAAGGAAGTAACCTAAGAAACACCTTAGTTTCAGATCTGTTTAGTGTTGAAACAGCTTGGTTTTAATCTTAAAAACTTAAGAAAAAACTTCGTTTCAGGACTTTTTAATGCGATGTTTCTTGTGTTCCTAACACTCCAAATTTCACAAAAAACTGAGTTTTCTGCTTTCGTCGAAATACTTTTTATTTAGAAACCAGGGTTCTTATTGGCTCGTTCGTGAGCTGCTCTTTTCCTGACAGTACTTTTATTGTACTTTTTGGTACAAAGTACTTTCTTTTGTACTAAAGTACTTTTTTATACCAGAAATTACTTTTATTGGTCCAAACGCAGTTTCTGTTGCACAAAGTACTTTTTTTTGTACCAGAGTACTTTTTTGTTCTAAAAATTACTTTTAAAGTACTTTATTGTATCAGAATACCAGAAAGTTATTTTGATGTACTTTCTGATGTACTTTTTTTGTACCAAACTAAATTTTTTTTGTACCAAAAAGTACTTTTATTGGCCCAAAATCACCTTTCTGTTGCACAAAGTACTATTTAATGTACAAGAATACTTTTAATGTACTTTTTTGAACCATAAAGTACTTTTATTTGCCCAAACGCACTTTTCTGTGGCACAAAGTACTTTATTGTACCGAAATACCAAAAAGAACTTTTATTGGCACAAAAGTACCTTTATGTTGTCCAAAATACTATTTAATGTACCAGAGTACTTTTAATGTACGTTTTTGAAGCATAATAGACTTTTATTAGCCCAAAAGCACTTTTCCGTTGCACAAAGTACTTTATTGTACCAGATAAGCAGAAATTTATTTTAATGTACTTTTCGGTACAAAGAACTTTTTTTGTACCAAACTACTTTTTTTGTACCAAAAAGTACTTTAATTGGCCCAAAAGCATTTTTCTGTTGCACAAAGTTTTATTTAATTTACCAGAGTACTTTTAATGGGCTCTATGAAATAAGGCCCCAAGAAAAAAGGCCCCAAAACAAAAATGAAATAAAGCCCCAAAAATTTGTTCGGCCCCCCCGCCGCATACGTCGTAGTCGGTCACGCAACTCTCTCTCTGTTATTTTTTAAAGTCAATAAACAAAGTGAAGGGGGGGGGGCGGACCTCTTCTACTACCCCTACCACACGTACCTAGCCTTTTTATTATTTGAAAGGCTTGCCCCAAAAATGGGGCATTATTTCATTTATGAATTAGGGTGTTTTTGCATTTAGTTATTTCATTCTTGATATTGGGGCTTTATTTCATAACGAAATAGAACCCCATTTTTGGGGCTTTATATCATTTTGGATTTGGTGCCTTATTTCTTGGGGCCTTATTTCATAGAGCCCTTTTAATGCACTTTTTGGACCAAAAAGTACTTTTATTGGCCCAAACGCACTTTTCTGTTGCACAAAGTACTTTATTGTACCGGAATACCAAAAAGTGCTGTTAATGTACTTTTTGGTAAAATGTTTATTGACCCTAAAATACTTTTATTACCCCAAAGTACAATAAAAGTACTTTTTGGTACAAAAACGTACTTTGGTACAAAAGAAAGTACTTTGTAACGAAAAATACATTAACAACAGCAACAGAAATGAAATTAGGCCCAATTTCAAGTGGGCCGAGAGTTCGTTTAAAATTGTGTAGCTCTTGGCTCGCGAGCCAGCTCTTTATATGGGCCATTGGCCCGAAAGCTAATTTGAAATTTTGTTCTTTAGGTTAACGAGCCGAGAGCTCATTTGAAATTTTGTGGCTCCTGATCTTCTCCGAGGAATTGATTCCTTCTTCTATAAAGAGCAGGGCAATGGCATAACAAATGCTTAATGGTCTCAATTTCCTCCTCATCGTCGCAAAGCCTACAGTAATCCTCTTGTGTCGTCTCCCAGTTGCCTCTGACATCGCAGTGTCCCGCGATTACTCCAATTAGTCGGCTAACGGACCTCCTATCTAGTTCCAATAGTGATCTGGTTCGTCTTGCACCCATTCTTGGACAAATATCCCGTGATACCACACAGACGGTGCGATGTTTCCAAGATGTATTTGCCAGCCGTTCAATGCGACGGGTTACAATTCCGTATATATGACACATTGGTGGTCGCACTGATCCATCCGATAGGTCGAGTCCCAGTGCTGAGACTTTTGGCCGCTATTTCGTTTCCTGAAATGTCACTGATTCCGGGGACCCAGCAGAGCCGAACACTATTTGTAGGCAGTTTTGAGAGCGCCTTCCTACATTTATATACTAATCTCGACTTATAGCCTTTGATACCAAAGCCTTTAAGGCCGCTTGACTGTCCACATAGAGTGTGACAATCTCCTTCAAATTTCTTGCCAGTATTTCCTCCACAGATTTCATAATAGCGAAGAACTCCGCTTGGAACACACTGTAGCCGTCATCCAACTGGAAGTGTTGCCTGAAATTGAGATACCCGATCCTGTTTTAATTTCCATTTTTGAACCATGTAGTTAGATATCACTTCCTGTATTCTTTTCAAGCTATGTAAATAGTTGAGGTAGTGTAACTAGCTGCATTAACTATCTTATGTCTTTTTAAAAAATAAGATAATATGAAAAGTATTTCCTTTAAAAACATTTTCATGTTTTATTCTGCTGTTCACACAATGTTTTGGTTTTCACTCTAAATTGTAGCCTTTACTGTTCTACATAACTTTTTTTCATTGTAGTTCGAAAAACGGTTATGATGAATACTCAAAGCTTTTTTCGTTTTGTTGTAATGCTTTCCCACAACCACTTTGTTGTTGGGACCCATCAATTTCTCGGCAAATTTAACATGAATCCCCCTGAAATTAAAAAAAGTGGCAGCAACAGCAAAAACCATTTTGTCTTTGTGCAGGAAAACCCTTTGGTTTGTATTTCAAAACAGGTAACGCGTGAACAACAACAAAGTGTAATTTTTCATCTTTGTTGCAAAATTTTCATTGTTTTCGTGTACATTTTCTTTCGTGGAAATGTAACGTAGAACATAAATGCACAATATATGGACGTTCAATCGGCTGAAAGCACCTCATGAGAATGTTTTAACAATACTAAGGGGTAGCTGGAGAAGTGAATTGTTTTTCTTTTTAGAGAGCTAAAATAGAGATTGATATGAAGATGCAAACTTACATCGCGAACCATAGTTTTATATTGTGAAATTGGTAAAAATTCGTCATTAATTGTTTTACATCAAATAAATAATAAATTGAAAGTTAGTTTTTAAATAAAAGTGAATTTTAAGCATTAAATGATTCAGTTACAATTATTTTCAACGTAACATGGAGTCTACTCTTGAGATAAGATATAAGATTTTTATATCAGAGAACGCCAAATTCAATTGCAGAGTATGTAAAAAAAACACATACATTCTTAACAATGAAAAGACGCCATCATTGAAATGGAACATTTTTTAAAAGAGTTCAATTGTGGAACAAAAATACAGCCAAAAGGCTAATATAATCATAATTCTGCATTTATTTACAAAAAAAAAAAAAAAAACATGCAAACAATTAAAACTTCCAACGAATAACACAAGTTTACTGCAAAATGTAAATATTTCAGTCCACAATGAAATGTTATAAAACGTATTTATGTATTCCCCTTGTTTCCGGTTTAGATTAACACGAAGAAACGTCTTCTCATTCTGTTGACGTTTTCTCAGACAACATTGTCTCAGGTGGAGACCCCGTGTAAAGTTTTAGGTTTAACTAAAAAAAATATGTCTAACATAAAAAAAAATTTGAACATTATAATAATAACACTTTGACACAAAATCAAACTTTTTGAAAAACACCCGAACGTGGCTATATAGGTTCGATAGTACAACCGGAGCTGAGTAAAACCCTAGCTCAGTTTGGCTAGGTTGGCTACCAATTTTTGTTTTGGCCCCCCTAAACTTTTTGAAAACCCTTGGACCCCTTGAAAAAAGGTGACATCAGTTGTTGGCCAACAGTTTCTACAGTTTTTAATCTAGCTCTTTCTCTTCTTCAGCAAAGTTTTAGCTAATAGTCCGCTTAAGAAACTGATATAATAAAATTTCCCAAAAAAATTAGACTTCCCTCGTTTAGTTTAAAAAAACTTCGATCAAAATTCTAATTTTTTCACTATTTTTTATATAAGTCGTAGGGAATCCAGATTTTTTGCATACTCTATTCAGTGAAATTGTAGCTTAGGTAACACCGAATAACTTCTCTGAACAAACCTATGCAATCTAATGAACTTGTTAATACTTAGTCTATATACGAAAGAAAAATACTCAGCGGCAATAAACTGATTTGAGAAAAAGTTCATACTTTAACCTCATTGCGGCACACCCTAATGTCTAACTATCGATACAAAATTTCTCACAATATATTCCTAATATTGGCAAAAAGAAACGTAAGGTGAAGATAGATGACCAACATCGCGATTAATACATATTTTTAACGAAACTCGAAAAAATGCCATATAAGGAACACCCTAATGCTCTTTGTGAACAATTAAAGGGGTGGAGTATTCCGATCATATTGGTTGTATACAGAAGTTATTCAGTTATACAATAAGTACGTTTTTGGTAAAGATAGCAAGTAAAAACATTGCACAATGGCCCAAAACTCCTAAAAAAATGATTTGTTTAAAGTAGATAGTGTGTTTTGAGAGCTATTTAATATCCCTAGACTTGTTCAGATTGCATAGGTTTGTTCAGAGAAGTTATTAGGTGTTACCTAAACTACAATTACACTGAATAGAGTATGCAAAAAATCTGGATTCCCTACGACTTATATAAAAATAGTGAAAAAATTAGAATTTTTATCGAAGTTTTTTGAAAATATACGAGGGAAGTCTAATTTTTTTGGGAAATTTTATTATATCAGTTTCTTAAGCGGACTATTAGCTAAAACTTTGCTGAAGAAAAGAAAGAGCTAGATTAAAAAGTGTAGAAACTGTTGGCCAACAATTGATGTCACCTTTTTTCAAGGGGTCCAAGGGATTTCAAAAAGTTACGGGACCAAAAAAAAATTGGTAGCCAATCTAGCCAAACTGAGCTAGGGTTTTACTCAGCTCGGGTTGTACTATCGAACCTATATAGTCACGTTCGGGTGTTTTTTTCACTGTTGCACTGTGTAATCACTTTAATAATGTTCGGGAATAACATATTAATTATAATTAATTAATTATTCTTCTTCTTATTTAGCTGAAGAAACAGAAATTCATCCATTAGAAAATAATTCCAACCGTTTAGTTTGTCACACAATGTTTAGAAAACAACTCTTTCACCTCGTGCATCCAACGAAGTTTAGTTGCCCCATCCTGCGCCTTCATCGAGTTTATTGCAGACAACTTTCCGAGCTGTAGTATTTTCATCCATTCGTACAACATATTCAAGGCATTTAATCTATTTGAATTCGCTAGACTACGTAAATGTTGTTATACATCATGGTTCATTCGATGACAGTACTCACGTTTAACTATGATAGGTCAAAATATGTTGCAAAGTATATTTTTCTTCCAAAAAAGATAAATCCGATTGTGTCATTATCTAGGATTCTGCGCTGTAGAACAAGACAGGTAGGATTAGTGTCTGGTGTAGTTGGATCGTCAAAAAAGGGCTTTGTTGTTAAACGATACATGTCAATAATCGCCTCTTGATTCCCAGGCTGACACTGTTTTTCTATATTAGGGCTCTCTATTTGTTCCATAAACGATTTATCCGTTTGAAGAGAGTTTTGCCTTGTATGCAGCATCCATTTACACTTACATATTTATTTATATTTAATTTCCCTTTGCACCCCATGAATGAAGTATGGGATAGCTTCTCGCGTTGTTGTGAATTAACACGCTTTCAATTTTTAGATTCACAACTAACGGCACCTACTCGTTTATCGACGAATGCGAACGTCACTGTTTGAGAAGCTCTTACTAGACACTTAATACTGCGAAGTTGCTGTCAACAACATTCGAGGGGAGCCGACAATGAAAGAACAATTTTTTTAAGGTGACTGGAGTCAAGTTTGAACCTGCGATCTCCCGCATGGTAGTCGCGTGTTCTAACCACTATGCCACGGCCGGTCCCAACACTTACATTACACGACATTATTCATCAAATCTGGGTTTGTCTGAGCGTGGTTTTTCAAAACCCAGTAAGGGCATTGCGGCAGTGGTCGGGAACATCAAAATTAGGGTGGTTTGAAGTAATTGGGAGAGTTCGTTGGAGGAGGTATGGCTATCTCGGTGGTTTGCATTTGGTAACGAAAATTGGTGGCACTAACAAATCGCATAGCTGGAACTATGTGGTGATCCGTGTCTATATTGCCACCGAGCACTACTCGCAAGTCCATAACGCTTGAGGCATGCCTTCCATCGATTACCATGTGATAAAGTTAAATCGATATTCACTACCAGAAATATGCGGGCAGGGTGTTAATCAGTCAGTTTACTTGACTGAAATTTCTGAACTGTCTTTGAATTTTGTTTCTACGTTTTTTAAAATCGTATTAATATCACAAATCTCTTTAATTTCCAAACGGCCGCAAATGATGTCTCTTTGGAAGGGACAGCAATTCGAGTAATGAGTTGCTTTTGATTGCGCTGCTTTCAAAATAAATCTCTACAGAATTTCCTAATTAGTTTTTTTTCTCCCATGCATATTTTTACAAAATAAATTAGGTTTGCTGTTGTTCGTCCTTAAATAAACCTTTCCACAAACTTATTATGCTTGCCAGAGAAAACCTCATTGCAACAGTAGCAGCAACTAGAGCAACATGCAACACAATTTGTTGTCTTCATTGCTAGTTTCATCTGTTTCATATTTAAGGGTTTATTTTACTGCCAATTATCTAGAGTCCACAAGAAAAATGTTACACAACGATGTGATGCTGATGATGAAGTTTATATCAGTTGCAGCTGCCATTTCGTCTGAAGTCGATGCTGTCCTTAGTGTAGGGATGGCAAACGTTCAGGTAAACAAACAAAGGTGTCGTTGGTCTTGGTGGTGGTGCTGCGGTAAATTAAAACATGTTGACCCAGAAACAAAGGCAATATGCACCCTGGTAAATTTTTTCCAAACTCCTTTTATTGTTGTTCTTCGCATTGTTTGTATTATTACATCTTATGCCATAAGCCAAAAGCTCAATTCAACCAGCAGTTTTTATACGAAGTAATAGGAGAGCATTTGAGTAATCTACCTCCGTGTATTTTTATATAAAAACATTAGGTGAATAAAACCCCATTGTGAAAAGTTTTACAGCGAAATACATATGTTTCAATAAAATATGGAGAGTTTTAATTGTTAAGCTATATATATTCGGATTACATATAGGGAAAATTAAAGTAAATTAAAAAAAAAAACAGTACAGAAATTTCCGTTAGGTGAATTGATTGATAAATACCCTTAATATTTGTATGATATTGTTTAACTATCGAGTTAAAAACTGTTGAAGATAGGACTTCCGGCCGTATGGGCAGACGAGATATATAGCACAGTGCAACACACTTTTTCGGGGGTGAACCAAACCAATATCAAACGATAGTGTTTGACCTCAGTAAAAAACCCCTAAACTCCATTTTGCTCGACTACGTCACAAATTTTTTTTACAGTGGTTTAAAGTTTGATTTTTTTGGTCAAAAGTGGAATCAAAGAACATGAAAAATCATCTGTAAAAATACGTTTGGGGTATTTCATGTCTTTGGAGACCTATATTAAAACAATCAGGGGAATATTTTCTCGGAACATTTTAACCCTCTAGCTCCCACCCGTGTGGGACATTTTTTTCCCAATTTTAAAAAACTTTTTAAAAGTCAACTTTGGACGGAGGCAAGGATTAGAATCTTCGATAGAAATATTCTTCGGAAAATTTCACTAAGAGTCACCCAAGACAAATAACCTCTACGAGTCAAAGGTTCCAAAATAAAATCAAAATGAAATGTTAATGAAATTTTAAAAAGTCTATTTTTGAGCAAACAGTGCTACGCACTTTTTCGGGAGTGAACCACACCAATATCAAACGATAGCATTTGACCTCAGTAACAAAACCCTTAACTCCATTTTCTCCACTACGTCACAATTTTTGTAAACAGTGGGTTAAAGTTGGATTTTTTTAATCAAAAGTCAAATAAAAGAAAATGAAAAATCATGTGTAAAAATAGGTTTGGTATAGTTCATGTCTGCGGAGACATACATTAAACTTTTCAGAGGAACATTTCATCAGAACATTTGAACCCTCCAGCTCCTACCCTTAGGATAAATTTTGAAAAACAGCTTAAAAGTCAAATTTCTCAAAATGTTCAAAATGGGTGGGAAATAGAGGGTTAAAATGTTTCGAGGAAATATTCCCCGGAAAATTTTAATGTGGATCTCCGAAGACATAAACTATCCCAAATCTATTTTTACACATGTTTTTTCATTTTCTTTTATTTTACATTTGACCAAAAAAATCTAACCACTGTAAACAAAAATTGTGACGTAGTGGAGCAAATTGGAGTTTAGGGTTTTGTTACTTGGGTCAAATGCTATCGTTTGATATTGGTTTGGTTCACTCCCGAAAAAGTGCGTTGCACTGTTTGCTCAAAAATAGACTTTTTAACATTTCATAAACATTTCATTTTGAATTTGTTTTGGAACCTTTGACTCGTAGAGGTTATTTGTCTTCCGTGACTCTTAGTGAAATTTTCCTGAGAATATTTCTATCGAAGATTCTAATCATTGACCTCCGTACAAAGTTGACTTTTAAACAGTTTTTTAAAATTGGACCAAAAATGTCCCATACGGGTGGTAGCTAAAGGGTTAAAATGTTCCGAGAAAATATTCCCCTGATTGTTTTAATATACGTCTCCGAAGACATGAAATACCCCAAACGTATTTTTCAAATGATTTTTAATATTCTTTGATTCGACTTTTGACCAAAAAAATCAAACTTTAAACCACTGTAAAAAAAATTTGTGACGTAGTGGGGCAAAATGGAGTTTAGGGTTTTGTTACTGAGGTCAAATGCTATCGTTTGAAATTGGCTTGGTTAACCCCCGAGACAATGACCATCAAATTGTGTCATAGTGTAGTAAGACCTTAGAAAAGGTTATAGCCAACTCATGTTAAAAGTTAAATTCAATATTTCTGGGCATATGACAGTTTTTTTTTTATGGAGGTCCCGAAAGCGTCTTTAACTCTACGAACTGAGTATCATAGAAAAAGTCGCTTATCATGGGTGGGTAATCATTCAGGTTTCTTAGGTTTTACCTATTAATGCAAAACATTAAAAGATAAATATATTCAACGTTATTATTATTGGAAAGTATTAATATTAATCGGGAAATTGACTAATTTGTATACCAGGTACAAACATTTACCTTATCCAAAATGTGACTAAATTCAATGTGCTTAATTAAAATAATATACATGTAGAACTATGAGGTTGATTTCGGGCAGTGGCAAATGTTTCGGATTTCGAAATTTTTTGTCTAACTTACCAAAATAATCAAACTAACGAAATCCAAATATCCTCCAGTTGTCCATTTGGACATTCCTTAACCAGACTTTCATATGCTTATATAATTTGACTGAATCCAGTGGACTTACAGTAAAGTTATGCATGTACAAATATATCACTGTGAATTAGGGCATTTGTATGTGAGATACCAGAAGGGGTGTGGCAAATGTTTTTGCTTTTGTGGGATTTTACCTACTTATGTTATTAATCTGACAAAGTTTGAATATCCTGCAGTTTTCTATTAGGTAGTACCAGAAGGTGTGAAGCGACTGGTAAATTTTCATAAGGACCAACTGGCCAGCCAGATAGACGGATATGGCTCAGTCGTCTTAAAAAGACCTGAAACGAATTTTGTCTTAAGATGATAAAGGCCCAACTCTATCCGTTAAACTTTTTCTGAAATCAAATAATACATATTCTTATCCCTAAGGGCGAGGGTTTAAATATAAAACACATATACCGACGTATAATCTTAGCTTGGCAACAACTGTTTACCCGAAAATATGCGATTGTATTAACAATAAAAGGTCTTTTGTCCATATATGAATTTTTATATTGGCTGCCTGCAACATTCTATGTCATATCCTTTTGTCACTGAGTTTAGTGCTTACTTAGGATAGTTTACTTTACTATTTGACTCTACACTATACACATATTTTCCTGTTAAGGTTGTATGTTTTTACCTATGTAAAGAACAGCTAAGACAATAGCAAAAGGCAGTCAACCAAACTTGTTTTCTATTTTTAGAAATTGCAGCTCGAAAAAAAAACACGTTCACACCCCGGGAATAGTTACAAAACTCAAACTGCAACAAATATCTTGGTCATTATGGACCTAATGCCAAAGTAACTGAACGCCAACGGCGCCACAACCCTACGAAAATAGAACCATCAAAGCAAGGGACGAAAGTGCACTACGACAAGTACAACATCAGCAACAATGCCAACAACACCACAACCAGCACTGGTCCATCTTAACACCTCATAACATGCGGAACGGAATAAAAAACTTGGGTGAGAAAAAGTTTTACGTCGTAAGCGTTTTAACTGCTCTTATTAAGAAAAAAATCGATTTCGAAGGCCTCAGCGCAATATAAAAAGGCTGAACTAAAATGGCACAGATTCATTTTGTGCCAATGTTTATGGCTAGAACAATAAGCCGAAAATTAATTGCGCAAAAATATCCAAATCGCAAAACAAAAAGGCTAATTTGACATTGAAAAGATTTTTCCCCTGAGATAAAATTGCAGATTTGTTGAGTTGAGAGTATTTTACTTGACTTTGAATTGAAACACTGACAACCGTAATTAAATGCCTGAACAGATTATATTCACCATTATCAATTAAGTGCGAAGAACAATGTAAAGTCTCATAAATGTAATTTGAAGTAGCAATAAGTGAAATAGTGCCACTACTAAATAGAGCTTATATTCTCTTTGAGATACGAGTATATATAGTAAAACGGTATAAACGTTGATTATTATACCGATGTCGTTTTGGTAAAATATAAAAGTATGATCGTTTGGGTAATTTACAGATAAGGTTGAAAAAACAATGGATTTGTAAAAATTTAACCATAGTATTTTTAATATTAAAAATAGTATTTAAAAAAAATATAATGTTTGTCTGATGGATAAAGCATAGACAAGAGCTTGTGTGGATTATGATGACGTATGACAATAACAAACAAGAGCATATAATGTTTTTATTTTTCTAAGTAAGTTTTACAAAGTCTTAGTCTGCGTTATCTACGCTATTTAATAATTGATTACATTACACAGTAAAAATTCGGATTTCATAATACGCTTTTTGGTAAAAACATTAAATCATCAATAACTCAGAAACACAAAAAGTGGAGTTGGTCAGTGTACGCAGTATATTCATGATATATATATATTATATTCAAAATATTGTTCAATCGGAAAATCATTAATAAATTGGCGAATAAATTTTTTTGTGATACTTAGACTCCAATCTGTTGGAAAACTTTCATAAATGTTAAAAAAATACAAAAATTGTTCTTCTTGTTCTGTTTGGTGATATATGCAGAATGTAAATTTTGTTTTCAACATTCGGATTTAGGTTTTCTTTATTATTGCTAATAGAGTTTGTTTTGAAATTTAGATTAAAAAATATTTTTGTTCGATTTGCAAAAAATTATTAATGTTAATTAAATCAAAATACTATAACTTTATCAATAAATTACAGAAATAAACATAGTAATATCTTTTAACATCACGTAATGATAACTTTCCAAAATAATCACTATTACTGAATTGTAAAAACTTTAAAGATATGGGTATTGTTACAACAAATGGTCTCAAACAAAAATCGAAATTCTTGTCTTCTTCTCTTAATTGTGAATAATATTGAAAATTTCTCCGTCGATTGGTTAAAAAAATTTATTGGGAAATACTTATGTCGATTTGTGTTTTTCATTTTGTTGCATAGTGTTATCTTTTTAAAAATATTTTGGATATAAATTTTCGACTGTGTCGCTGTACCTTCAATCATTATTCACTTTGAAATCATTCGCTTTTGTTTGCATAACGGTACAGAGACAATGGCGCCAAACAGAGATACATTTTAAGCCTTCCTACACCTTCGCCCATTTCTCCCCCAGATTTTCCACTTATATAAATTTGATGGGGAATTTTCTAATTTAAGTTTCCCGATCGTTATTCACTTGGGAATAACCAGAATCTCTTTTTAGAGGTCACAAATACAAGACTGACATTACGGCCATACAGGAAATGCGATGTACGGTACAGGGATGAACACGACGAAAGAAGTGTAAAGTGAAGTGAATTTTGATCTGAATTCATAGTTAATACTAGACTTCGACATCTTGCCCGTGGTTTAACCCTGTAAGTGACCGAATAGCCACTAACTGCGGCAAGGCGAAATATTTTAACCCTGATTTGTGTACCCCACCCGACGAAAGCCAAAGACGGGGAAATTAAAGATGCATTCTATGAACACCTGGATGAACATATGTCCCCTGCCCTGCCCATGACATTTAAATTGTTCTGAGAGATTTTAATGCTAAACCAGTAAGAAAGTTTAAGTCGGGCAACCCGACTTACATATACCCTCACCCTCAGTAAAACATAAAATTTTCTATTATATTAATACAGTACGAGCTCGATTTTCGCAACCGATAGCAGCCCAAGCCGGTTGCAGTTACCGATATTGTTGCGCTTACCGAACCTCTATTGAAAATTTTTATTTTACTTTGTGCAAAATGCCTCACGTCACTAAAAAAAACTGTACTATAACAGTCATTTGCTCACTCACATTGAACAATGGCGTAACATTGCATGCAAATAAAAAAAAAAACATATAATTTCTGCGAATACATTGAAAAGTTGCGCTCATCGAGACTGCTTTTTTGAACGTGTTGCACTTATCAAGACTCATTCGTAAAAAAGAGCGGTTGCGCAAATCGGGGTCTTGCTATAATCGTTAGCGAAAATCGAGTTCGTACTATAGTATTACTCGATTTCTAAAGTGAGCGGAGTGGTACACATGTATGGGAGGTACATGAAGGGGCGCGGCTAGACTTCCAGTTTTTTTCTCCAGAACTTGGTCCTGTTATAGCTTCACTAAATACAGAATTTGGGCACAATCGCGTTGTGTGTGTTGATATGATTACTCCATCTATAAAGTGTGCGGAATGGTACATTTGTGTTGGAGGTACCATAAGGGGCGTGGCTAGACTTCCAGATTTTCTCCAAAACTTTACCCTGTTACAGTTTAACTAAATAAAGTATTTGGGTACAATCGCGTCGGATTTATTGATATTATTACTCCATCTCTATAGTGGGCGGAAAGGTACATTTGTGTAGGAGGTACCAAAAGAGGGGTGGCCAAACTTCATCCTGTAATAGCTTTACTAAATACAGAACTTGAGAACGATCGCGTTAGATCTGTTAATAATATTAACCGATGTCTAAAGTGGGCGATACCAGTCGGATATAAGAGGTACCAGATGGGACGTGGCTAGACTTAAAATTTTTGTTTCCAAAGTTTTATCCTGTTATGACTTAACAAAATACAGAATGTGGGTACGATGTATTGATATTCTTGGGTGTATTGATATTCTTACTCCATCTCTAAAGTGGGCGGAGTGGTACATTTGTATGGGAGGTACCAGAAGGGGCGTGGCTAGACTTCTAATTATTTTTTCCAAAACTTTATCCTGTTATAGCTTTACTAAATACCGATTTGTTTGGGAAAATATTAACTCGTGCAAAACTTCAAAACATTTAGTTGCGTCTTTCGAAAGTTATCGTGCGCACCAGCCGGATAGCCAGGCAGACAGACGGACATGGCTCAACGACTTAAAAAGTCATGTATCCAATTTGGTTCAAAGAAACCTAGGGTCTAAAGTGACTCCTTCTATGTGTTACACTTTTGAGTCGTATCAAATGATATATACCCTCCTACCCGTAGGCTGAGGGTATAAATATTAAAGGAAGATGCTTTTAGTCGAAAAATTCAGTCTAGACAACAACACCTCCGATAACGGATTCAGACTATTTGGCTTCGCGGCAGGAAACATGGTAGTAAGTGGAACTAGATTTCAGCATAAAGATATCCACAAGGCAACTTAGATATCCCAGGATCAAAAGACAAAAAACCAGATTGATCATGTGGTAATTGATGGAATGCATAGTGCTTCATGCCTTATGCACGTTCGGTAGCAGTCACACGATTAAGTAGTGCTTAAAACGCTCTAGCCGAACGCAAAGGAAACCTGCTTACCACCGAGATAGCCAACGCCTACTCTAACCAACTCTCTCAATAACTTAAAACAAACACCCCTAATTTTTGCTCGTTCCCGAAGGCAGTATAAGTGAGCAAAGGAGAAGAAGAATATCTTTAATTATAAATTTTGTTAGCAATTTAATGTTGGTGAAGAACCCAAACACAACTGGGCTCGCAACCTTAAAAATACTAATCAATCAAAAAGGGGGAACTTTTTTTTAAGATCAAATATGTATTAAATTTATATAACTACCCTTGTGGCATGTTGTTTAAAACACGTCGAGTCATTTCAAGTCAAACGACACGCCTAGTAAAAGCCTCTCAAAGAGCTAAAGTTCGGATTCGTCGTTAAAATTGTATGTCTCGTTGTTTGAGTCTAAAAATAGCAGCGTGTTAACTTACACAAATGCGAGAAGCTCTCCCATATCTCATTCATGGCATACAATAAGATAAAGGTTTAAGCATGTGCAATTTAGTCAATAAACGATAAGCCGTTCAAAAGTTAAAGAATTATTTAAAAAAAGAACGATTTCACACCACTGTGCACTAAAACAGTAGCCAGAATTGCTTGCTTACCTTTTCATGGGGTCGTTGTAGATGCAAATTTACGTAAATTATTGACAAATTAATTTTGTCAAAATTGCACTTAATTGATAGTAAAAAGTTGTCCATAAATGTTTAAATCTTAAAACGTATGTATTTAGAGCATTTTAGTGTTGATACAATTCTATCTAAGCTTGGTGTGACGAACTATCTACGGAGCGCAAAAAACCGAAGCGCTTGGAATACTTTTCTACGTGCGGCTACTGAGTGTTGAGTTTCTGTTGTTGCTGCCATTAAAGAAGTGTTGATACAATTAATTATTTCGATATACTAAGTATTTATAAACTTTGCAGATCTTACAGCATTTAGTTTCAACAATATTAATATTATTTGCCTGGGCCGCACACATTAATAATGACTATTGTCGTACTATCCACTACACTCTAATTACCTAAAGGCAACAACATTATTATTATCACTACAGTAGTAAATTAAAGTAATCAACACTGTCGACCTATAAAATGCAGTATCAGACACATTATGAGCCTATTCTATTTTTGTCTATGTGTAAGTGTCTGAAAGAGTTGGCCGGTTTTTAGGCCAATAGCTGTAGCCGCGCGAGTAGCAACAGAACCAATGGCCATGACAGTTTTGTTTTGTATATGACTCAACGTGTGTTAAGGTCATATATAATTGTTCGCAATGAACGAGTTTGTGTTTGAGTTACTAAACAGGGCAAGCTAAATTAACGCAACTGACAGAAACTCAGGCTGAGGAAAATAAAAATAACGGAGTAGTGTTGGTATAAATTCTACAATACTTTACATGTAGAAAAAGAATCTACCATTTAAAATTCCACTATTTGATTTTTGTGATGAACACGAAGTTGAGTTTATCGAGGGTTGCCACAAGCAACATCAGACTGTATATGTTAACTGCACTTATACATAAACGCAACTAAAATATCCTTCCTTTCAACACATTCAAATGCAGTTTTTTTTTCAAATATATATTTTGCATGCATGTTAACTCTCAGAAAAAAAAAACACTGAAAACAGCACGGGCTGGGTGGACATGTGCTTCGCTTGTTCATTGTCAGTCACGTCATATTTAACATATAAATTAATTATTTGACTTGTATCAACTTTCATATAATTACTCGAAAACAATTTCAATTTAATGGCTGTTTTCCCGCCCCACATGGTTCTGTGCTCTGTTTGATACCACCGTTTCCTTGTGTTTCGTTGCCATTTTTAGAAAATATCTTATCGACATGCACTCGCTCATGGCTGCCATTAGCAGCAGCATGTTAACAAATGTTAAGTATGTGGCATTGATCGTTGAAGTCAGGCGAAAAGAGCAATTTTCCCTATCAACACTGTAGACTTCAGCAATATGCGCTGGTAACTAGTTTATCCTTAGAGACATGCAAGGAATCGGTTTCTAATACAAAAAATCATGTGACGCGCACCCAAAGCGCCATAACACCCGAATGCCCATGAGAATCAGTGGGGTTATAACAACAATAGCATCATCGATTATTGTAATATTGCTGTGAATGTGTTTGTCGTGAACTTCAAGGTCAAGTTTGTCACAAAAAGAAACTCATTCCAAATTCTGTTTCAAAAAAGAAGAGATTTCTCCATTTCGGTTCTACCCCTCCTCGGTTTTTTCGAACATAAAGTGCTTTTAAAACCGCCATGTTCTATATACTTGTACAGAAAAAAAACTCATTTTACCTTTGATTTGGAAACCTCTTCAGGTACAACAACAGCAGCAACAGAAGCGAAAAAATCCATTTAAAATATGTATTATATTGACAGCTGAGACCAACGGTGTAGCACAGCTTACACATGGATACTGTCTATCGAGCAAATGAGATCAAATCTGCTGCGAGTATTTACGTGTTCAACATTGAAGTAACAAATGTTGGACAAATTGAAACGCTATGTAGGGTTGACAACATATTTAAATGACTCATCGTCTTGGATTGGAGTAGTTATAGTTTTCCCATACTTATTGGATTCTTTATTTTGTAAAAAATAAAAATTACGGTTGCGTCACTCCTTCTCAACGTTTGAAAAAATACGATACAGATATAAATTTCATTTCGAAGTAGTTACTTTTAACAAAACAATAGTGTGTCCTTGAAAACTTTATGAATTCTTAGCAATATTACTTTTTTCCTTTACAATTTAATTGGATTTTGCCTCCCACACGTATGTATATTAGGCATAACCACTACGTGGTGGCAAATATTGTACAAGTAATGAATATCGCCCTTTTAGGTGATTTGGGTGCAAAAATGTTCCGCACCAAACGCGATTTGTAAAAAAAGTCAGATTTTTGTTTTTAATATTTTTATTCTAAAAAACAAATGTTTTTAATTGTTATATGAAATAAATTTAAAGTTTAACGTATGTGATGATTTACAAAATGGAAAAATGTGTTGCATAATTTTAATTGCACGCTCTACGCAGATGTTGCTCCGCTGAACTTCCTGAATAGCTGATGGTTTCGCATTTGTAAAGCCGGAGAATGACTTTTGTAGTGTGGCGAAATTATTCTTGTTAAAAATGTGATCAGAAAACCAAACGTCGCTTCTAAATTTATAAATAGGATATACAGTAGTTTTGGCTTAACTGCCACACCGTGTTTCGCACGCATTTTGTGGCAGGTAAGTAAAAATGGCACTTAAGTTAAATTTTTTAACTACCAAAAATTGGCAGTTATCTGATTATACTAGGAACTCACATACATACACACTGTTTTTTTTTAAACCAAGAGAGAGTTTTAAAGAGAGTGAGAGAATTATAGAAAGGCTGCGAGCATTCTGACAAAAACAAATAGTTTTCGTTAGCAACAGTTGCAAAAAAAATTTTGTGGCTGTTAAATGAAAAATTATCAATGAATATAGGATAATAATTCCAAATATTTGTGGCAGCTAACTTAAATTGCCACATATGAAATTGGCACTTAAACAAGGACATTTCATCTTTAATTAAAGAAATGAGTGACATTTTGTGGTTTTTGCCAGGTATCTCAAATTGGCAGCTTAAGGAGTGGCAGTTAAGTCAAAACTACTGTAATTGCTTCCACCTCTATATCTGCCTACTACACAATGCAACAAATTTTTGATCCCGGCTTCTAAATAGTTGATCCTTATGTAAAATTTCATGCTGAATTCAAATCTGCTCTCAGATATGTGGAAAGTAGAACAGTTTTTGAGATATGGTCAAATTTCCATTTTTAGTGTTTTGAAAAAAGGTGGGTCTACTAAAATGTCATTTTCTCTGGTTTTAGTTCACCGATGTCACCGAACTGTGACTACAATAAAAGATAATAAAATTATTTCTTAAAAAAACGATAGCTGTTTAAAATCCAATCATAATTGACGAAGTTATGGCACTTCAAAGTTGGATTTTTGTAAAAATTTTAATGATTTTTCAAGTTTTCGCTGGCTTTAATTAAGTTTTTTTCCATGTTTCCGTAAAAATTGCTCCGGTTTCGGACTATTAAATAATAGAATAATATGTTATGAACATTTTTTGCCCTTGGTCATCAAAATCGGATAAAAAATACTCCTGCATTTGCAGCATTTGGTGAAATAACCCAATTTTTTTTTAGAAATTCCTATGTAACTTGTTAAACAAAAAAAGTAGAGTTATGTTTCGGAGGGCAAGCAAAACAACAATTACTACTACACTCAAGAAGAGGTATGTGTACTTAATTGTGAATATAGCTTTTATTTTTCAACCGATTTTGATGATCAAGGGCAAAAAATGTTCGTAACATATTACTCTATCATGTAATAATCCGAAACCGGAGCAAGTTTTACGTAAACATGGAAAAAAACTTAATTAAAGGCAGCGAAAACTTGAAAAATCATCTAAATTTTTACAAAAATCTAACTTTGAAGTGCCGTAACTTAGTCATTTATGATTAGATTTTAATCAGCTATTGTTTTTTTAAGAAGTAATTTTATTATCTTTTATTGTCGTCACAGTTCGGTGACATCGGTGAACTAAAACCAGAGAAAATGGCATTTTAGTAGACCCACCTTTTTTCAAAACACTAAAAATGGAAATTTGACCATATCTCAAAAACTGTTCTACTTTCCACATATCTGAGAGCAGATTTGGATTCAGCGTGAAATTTTACATTAAAATGTATTATTAAATGTCCCGGATACAGAAACTTTTGAAATTTTGTGATATAGTGCTATTAGTTAATATAGTTAAGATTTTTAGTAATAAAATGTATGTATTGCTGCGAGTTGGCAACCCTATAATTGAAATCACTTTGACAGATTTGTGAAGAAATAAAACAACAAAGCTAAACGTCAAAAATATGATCTGAAAAAAAGTAATTGCGTTTGGTGCGGATACTTTTTTGCAATTTCGAAAACAAATAAATAATGAGAGTTCATATTTTTGAATGCTCTATTCGACTATGCTATGCCATTTTTCCTATTTGCAAAAATGGTAATAAGTTATATGCCTAATGTAAATATGTGGCCTAAATCTAAACCGAAATGCATTTTAAGAAACCGATTCCTAAGCCGATATGCCTTATTATAATAGAGTCGTGCCAAATTTCGTTAAGATCTGTAGCAAAAAGTAGTTTTTTGCTATTATAATATCTAATAGCTTGTTTTCTCTTGTTTAGGAATTACCAGACGGGTAGCCAAATTTTGGATTCGTAAACATAAAGTTAGCGCCACAAGAGTATTTCAATTTAACAATTTTACGTAAAGTTTAAAACTTTGTCAAAAAGTACTTTTATGAGAAAAATAATAAATATAATTAAAATTTAAACAGATTGTATGTATTTGAAGCAAATTGTGGAATTATATATATGGGCAAGGCCACCGTCAGTAACGACACGTTCGTATACATATTTTGCTCAATATCTTTACTAAATACTATTATTTCTTCCAATTTGAGAGCGGCATAACTCTCAAACTCATAACTGTTGTTTCATACGTAGACAATTTTGCTGTATCTCGTTTTGTTGTGAAGTTATGACTATTTTAAGCCGTCAGTAACGTCACCGAATTTTGGAAGTGTGTTTTGAGGTTACTGAACGTTTGTGTAAAAATTAGCGAACTGAAAAGAGTTTATGTTTATAATTGACCAGTATTTAAAAAAGGAAGGATGAAAGATGATTTATGTCCAAAAGGTGGGCTTAAATTTTATATTTTAATCACGTAATCGCCATAAAAGCGGTGTCAGTAACGTCACACAAAAAAGTCTGTAACGTCACACGTACGAATTTCGGTAGGATTTGCGGGTCTTTTTTCTCTTGGGCTAATAGAGAGACCCTAAACGACCAAAAAATCATCATAGAGGAGTTTTAAGATGATATCTGGGGAGATATTAAGACTAAACCACTCTCATAAAAAAAATTGTAGTAAATCGGGCTTGACCTTTAGAGCTGATTTTTGTATGATAGAGTTTTAGTTAATAAAATTATCTCTTCAAAAATGTGTATAGCTTGACGGTTGATATTGGTTTTTGATCGGTTTTGCATCATTAAAATTAAAATTTGTAATTTCTCCCTACTTTTCAGTCTTTGCGGGTATTTAGTACGAAAAATGTTAAATTCTGTTTTTGTTTTTTTTTGCAAAAAATTTGTGAAATTTCTTCCTCAATGGTGATAAAAATTTTGTGTCAGTATTTTGACACAAAAATAAAAACACATTATTATCGGAAAAAACAAAAGTCTTTATTAATTCAGTCTTGTTAATTTTTGCAAAATTAAAGCATCGCTTCAGTTGAGGTTTTTTTTAACGTAAATAAATATAAAATATCACAAAAATAAGCAATTTTAATTGTATCCCTGCTGAGCTGCTATTTCGTCTCCAATGGTACGGATTTGGTGCGAAGACGAAATGTCACGAATGTTTTTTGCGTTTTCGAAAATTGTGGCCGTATCCAAAATGGTGTTTATTTTTTAAACTCTTCAGCAGCTTCCGCAACTAATATTGTATTTGTATATATTGGAACGCCTCAACGAATTCCCATGCACTGTTTACTATGCAGTGACGAGCTTTTTCCTTTTGTTCTCGTCGTATTTGTTGCTTTCTTTTAGCTTTTTAACATAACGCTTGTCTTTTTGTGCACCAGGAATCGAAGTCGAGCAATTAAATACCAAATTGTTAAGCAAATAAGTAAAAAAAAAAATAAAATTAAAATGATACGTCAGTAACTTCACACAATCTTTTTTTGCAAAAATACCCTGCTATGTGCTAATAAGGCTTCATTTAAGCATTGATGATGAAAGTACTTCAAAAGTACTCAAAAAAAAGTTAGCTCATCCAACATCTTTGCTAATTAGTTAATGCATAAAAAAACATTTTATAAAAATTTTTCAGTAACGTCACTATTTATTTGCGGCTGATTACTTTAAGCCATAATTGGTCCAAAACCCAAGCTTCGTACACAAATTTTCTTGCTAATCAATAGTTTGATTTGTATTCTATCAAAAAAAAGTAATCATCTGCCTAAAGTATAAAAAAATAACAACAAAATTTACATTTTTCGCCGACATTGGTATATTTTCCAAATACACCTTGCACGTGCCACTTATGAAAAGGATGTAAAATGTCAAAGCAGACACAAATTTTGCACTGGCATACATTGCTGCCATATTCTATACATATTAGACATTTGAAATATAAAAAAATTTTGGACCTTGTGTCAGAAAAAAAAATTTATGTGGTTTCATTTTTCGTGGCCTTGCCGATATTACAAATAGGGACCCAAAAAAACTCAGATTAATTACACTGTGCAACAACCAAAATCGGAATGGGATGAAACCAAATGCAAATGAAAGTTGGTGATTTTTGAACGCTGGCTAACAAGAAAAATTCATTAAAAAAGTCATAAAATAATGCTATTTATCCCGGAAAGTTGTGGTATCTTACTGTTTTTGGGGTCGAGGAATCCATTTTTGACATTTATTTTTATTTTTAAGCGCCGCTAGAGGGCGCTTTCGTAAATTTTTATGGTTTAAATCGAATTTTTTGTCTTTTCACACGATTACAGCCGTAGATTAAGAGCTACCAAACTGAAATTTGGTATGCGAGCTTCTACCCACCAAACGGAGATTGGGTTGTTAGATGGGCATGAGCGGACAAAACCTACTGCCACCTCCCATACGAATTGTACCTTTTTTGAGGCCTGTCCCTGCGATCACAGCCGTAGATAAAGAGCTATCGAGCTGAAATTTGGTATGAAAGCTTTTATCCTCTAAGCGGAGATTAAGTTCTAAGATGGGCGTGATCGGACAAAAACTACTCCCACCTCCCATACAAAATAACCCTTTTTGGGGATGTCCGTCTAATTTTCCTCGCTGTTACAACCGTAGATTAAGAGCTATCGAGCTGAAATTTGGTATGCAAGCTTTTAACCTCTTAGAGAAAGTTAAGTTCTAAGATGAGCATGTGTATTTTCTATTAGTTAATAATGTTATTTTTTTATTTAATGCTGAATATCCTTGTAGACTCGTACAATATTTCAGCAGAGATCGGCGAGCGTGGTAGGCATATATTTTCCTTTGTTGAAAAATCCAAATGATAGTGAAAAAAATTCACTTCATCCCAAGTTTACGTAGAATATTAAAGGAGAATAAGTTGATAATAAACTAGAATAGGACGATAATTGGCGCCGAACAGGCATGCTGGTAAGTTGCCACCAGTTTCTACTAAATTTTTCAGCCTCCATACAAATTACACGGGACCGGCCGTGGCAAAGTGGTTAGAACACGCGACTACTATGTGGGAGATCACAGGTTCAACTCCTGACAGGTTCCTGAAAGAAAAATTTTCTTCCATTGTCGGCTCCCCTCGAATGTTGTCGACAACAACTTCGCAGTATTAGTGTCGAGTCAATCGGCATGTCTAGTAAGAGCTTCTTAAACAGTGATGTTCGTACTCGTCGATAAACAAGTAGGTTCCGTTAGTTGTGAATCTAAAAATAGAAAGCGTGTTAATGCACAACAACGCGAGAAGCTATCCCATACCTTATTCATGGGGTGTAAAGGGAAATTAAGTTAAGTTAAGTTAATAAAAATTACACTATGCAACAAATGAAGACTTTTTGTAAAACACAACAACTTGACTGTATACGTTCAATTCTACTATCGAAGGGTAATAAAACCATATACTCAGTTTGGCGAGGTTGGTGACCAATTTTTTTTATGGACCCCAAAAGATTCTCAAAATATGTTAAATGAGCCCCTTGAAAAAAGGTGTCATCAGTTTTTGTCCAACACCTAACTCACACTTAGTGATAGCGATCAACTATTTGCCAATATTGTAGCTGGGAGTTTTGCGCTCTAACTTTATTAAAAATTCATGTCAAAAAGGTTGGTCAACCCTGCACTTTTTCAAAAAAAAATTGAAGAAAAAATTTTAATTTTTCACTTTTCTGGGCATTACTTTGAGGGAGCCGAAATTTTTCATTAACAATGTTCGCCAAAAACGTAGCCATGGTCAAGTTGAATAACTTTCGTGAACATACCAATACAATCTGAACGGATCTAGGCAATCTAAATAGCTCAGGAAGACCACTAGGTTGTACCTTTACAAACTTATAAGCCAGTAACGTGGCTTAAATCAACCGATTTTAAGTTTCACAGCGAATTTGGAAAGAAGAGACTGCGGCACTTTCAACGGTACATATAGTTATATTGATAAGTTATTATATCTGTCTGTTTTTTCCTCCACATTTCAAAAATTTTTGATTTTTTCACTATTTTTTAAGTTTGATGAAGTTTGTAGTCACTATTTTGTAAGGATAGCCTAATATTTACTATTTATTCAGAAAGTGCACTCATTCACAAGTAAAACGCATTTTTGTTTGTAAAAATTGGTTAACAAATATTTAAGTTATTCATGTTTTCTGAGGGACGCAACTTTCATATCCAATGCTAAAATCAAAGTTTATGTAAATATCAATAACACCAAAACAATGCTTCTTCATCAACTCTTAGAATTAGAAGGGTATTAGAAGGGGGATCCGATTTTCATTCCTAATTCAAATTTTCATAAAAGTACAACTTACGCAAAATTTTACTGAATTTAGTGTACTTTCAAAAAAAGATATGTATGTAAGACTATGGGGGTGAGTTCGGTCATTTGTATGAGAGGTACCAGAAGGTGTGTGTCGATTAGTTTGATTTTCTAAGGTTTCGCCTCCTATCATAATATAAATTAACCGACCAATTTTCATTACTCCCCAAGTGTCCGTTTGGAAGTTATGGGAGAAATATTAATTATCCAAAAATAGGAAGGGGTGAGGCTATTCTGCCCATTTACAATCAAAAAGGTTCGTTTTAAAAAATATTAATACTGGTAAATTTTCATTCCGATCCGTTAAGGTTTACTCGAGTTATCCTGCTGACCAGCAATCCAGCCAGCCAGTCTGCCAGACAGACGGACATCGCTTAATCGTCTTAAAAAGTTCTGAAACGAATTTGGTCTTAAGACACTTGGGGTCTAACTCGTCTTTAATGCGTCACACTTTTTTTCGTATCAAATGATATATACCCTTATCCCTAGGGGTGATGGTATAAAATTAATGTCGGTCAAGGAAATATAAAATTAGAAAAATATCGACAAAAATGATCATAGACTTTTGTTGTGTAGCTTGCAAATGCGTTGACAACGGCGCTACGAATAAGCCCCAAAAATAAACAAGGGCCCCAAAGTAGTAATGAAACAGAGCCCCAATTTTTTGGGGGTTCAACATTATTTGGGGCTTATTTTCATAATAATTCTGCATTACGATGACATAAATAAAAACGCCCCCCAGGATGTTAAATAGGGCTGATCAAAGCGATAACTCGAGTAAATTTCCGCCGGTTCAAATAAAAATGTATTTTGTTCTCAATTCAAAATTATAATATATCTATTTTGCAACTTTAACTTTAAGTTAGTACATGACACGTGCCTAAAATTTGGCTTGTCCTGTTATACGGTACCGCTTAATGTATAACTTAGATTACCATTTTAGTGCCCCATCAAGATTCTCCTGTTAAGTAATTAGTAAACAATTTGAAATCCATCAATAGGGACATTTTTACTATAGGGTCTGATGTATTAAAGTTAGCACAGCTGTGTTTGCGTCACAAGCAAAGTAATGTAAAATACTTACATACCAACAAACAGTAAATGCTTGAATATTTAAGTTAAAAAAGGGATCGCAAGGACGCTTAAGGACATTTTATACACAAAAAAGTAACCAAAACCAACTATGTACTAAAATATATACCGTATATTGTACTACCATATACATGATAAGCATAGTAAGATGACTACAAATGAATTTGATACAAATACAAACACGTAAACACAACACAAGTACAATACTAAATCAAGCAACAAATACTATCACAAACGCATGCACAACTTGTGTTTTAGCTCGTTTGTACAAACTTGACACAGGCAGCACCAACACCTGTTCCGATAAACGAGTATATATGAGTCAATACACTTCATACCTAACACTTCTCTCATGTTATTAATTTTGACTGCCTCAAAAATTGTTTTTGTCCTTCTACTTTAAAAATAACTACAGTATATCAATTAAGTATTTTGCTTCTTAAAAAAAACTTAAAAATTAAAATATAAACAGGTATAACTATTGAGCTATACGGCATTAAAGGAATATTTTTGATAAAATATATTCAGGGGTTTTAAAGGATCAAATTTTTGCATTAATTACTGCCAAATTCTTTTGGTTATGAAGATACTTAACGAAAGTTACATGAATCAATAAAGTTGAAGCTCAATAAAGTATGCTTTTTGAAAAAAAACTAGTTAAATCACACGTTTAGTTTAGTTTGTTTTCAATTGTAGTTAATGGTAAAACCGTAAAAATGGCAAAACAAAGAGAGTTGAATTTTACTCAGAGAAAAATCATATATTATCTGCATCTGTTAAATATAAAAGCTAAATGTTTGGTCGCTGTCGTCAAACCATCGAAGATATTATTAAAAGAATAAAAGAACGTGGAAATATCGAAAATAAAGCAAGTACAGGTCGCCCAAAACTATTAACATCGAGAGATGAGCGACATATTCTTAAAAAGAACCAGAAAAACCCACACTTATCAGCTCCAAAAATTCACGACTCATTAAGAATGGATGTAGGAACTAGTGTCTGTGATGAAAGTGTCCGTAAGGTACTCAGGGCCCACAATATTAATGGCCGTATGGCTAGGAAAAAGCCTCTCATTTCTGATATTAATAGAGAAAAAGAAGTGTTTATCTTTCGCCGTGATGAACAGAATGATATATTTCGATGATTGTATGGGGATGCCTGTCGGCTCTGGGAGTAGGGAATCTTATATTTATAGATGGGGTTATGAATCGTCACATTTATTTGACAATTTTTAAGAATAATTTGCATGCAAGTGTACAAAAAATGGGCCAAGACATGAAAAACTATTCTTTCCAACACGACAGCGACCCTAAACACACAGCTTTAGTAAAATTATGGCTGATATATAACACAAAACATTTCCCCACCTCACCCCAGAATCCCGACCTAAACCCCATAGAAAATCTTTGGGCATACCTGGAATGTATGGTGAGAAATCTCAAAATTTCATCAAACACGATGTTGAAGAAAGTTTTGCAAAAAGAATCGGGAAAAATACCTGTAGAAACCTGGCGCAAATTAGTGGAATCATTGCCCAAACGCTTAGATGAAGTAATATCCAACAATGGTTACCATACAAAGTATTAATATAGAGCATATGAGGTCCTTTATCAAAAATTATGTAAAAAGCAAAATACTTTATTGATATTAGATTGTTACAATGTCATAATTTTTAATGAATTATCTATGTCATTTCTGCTGTTTCGTTGAATTTAAACAAGACTAACAATTCTTTATGTTCTTTTTTATGCATGTTATATAAAATAAATTTATTTTATCAAAAATAACGATTTTTGGACGTGTTTTAATTAGAAATTACCTTATATTTTTAAAAGCAAAATACTTACTTGAATCACTGTATATTATTGGTATTTAATTAAAAAACTTGAAATTTTGAGTCCATAAGAATAAAGTATAACGAATGGTACACAAATAATAAATGAACTATTGTAGGATAATTTCTTTTCAACCACTTTCCCCTAAAATTTGGAAACGAAGTACGAAATACTTTACATTATAAATATGTTTAAGTTTTAGCATAACTAATTTTATGCAAACAAAATATTCAGGTAAAATACTTATTCAATAACACAGTAGCACATTTTCCTACTTCAAACTCTTGAACCAATTGAAACCCACAAAATCTGAAAGCTTATGATAGTAGAAGGAAAACCCTAACTGGGTTTTGAATTATTAGCTAAGGTTTTCTTTTAATTCATTTTTGAAGTTTTCGACTGAGAGGAAGATTTCTAGTAGTCTATATCTCGTGAACTATTCCAAATATAGCATTTCTCTCTTCAGCAAATTTTTAGCTTTTAATCAGATCTAAAAATTTTGCCTTGAGATAAAATCAAGAAAACAACAACATCTTACTCAAAACAGCAAAACTGTATAGAAATCACTTTCAATTGTACGCATGTATATCGAAATTCAAAATGCTATGCTTTTTAATATGAAATAGAAATAAATCAAAAAACAATAAAAATCTATGATGAAATTTTACGATTTTTTTTAAATTTTTGTTGTTTTGAGTGAGATTATGTTGTGTTTTTGATTTTATCTGAAGGTTAAATTTTTAGATCTGATTAAGTGCTAAAATTTTACCAAAGAGAGACATCAAAAGAGAGACAAAAATTTTGAAGGGTTCTCGAGATATAGCCTAAAGAATCAGTACTTGATTTTTGAACTTTCAAAAATGAATAATAAAAAAACCTTAGCTAATAATTCAAAACCCAGCTAGGGGTTTTCTTCTACCATCATAAGCTTTCAGATTTTGGCGGTCTCAATTGGTTCAAGTTTTACTGCTGCATTGTGTAATCGATACAAAAGAAATACAAAGCATGCACAATAGTGTAATAACCTATTTTGGACAACATTCTCCCCAGGGCTTTTCTAATGGCAAATATTGTATTAATGATAAAAAAAACTATTTCAGTTCAATTTGCTAAAAAAACCTTACGCACCGACAGCGATTTCTGAAATGCCTTTAATATATGTTTTTTTAATAACAATTTTTTTTAAATATGGTTTATGTAATTATGTAAACAAATAATAGCAATAAATGATTAAAAGTAGGTATTGTAAGATATAAACTTTAGATTCAAAGTAGGCGATGTTTTACAAAGCATGTTTTAAAAAAAAAATTTTAAACTTTGTTTGATTCAAAACTTCAACGCGTTTAGTGCGTAACCTTTTTTAACGATAGCGAAAAACTAAAAACGCAGTACTTAATACGCAGTACTTAAAACACGATTTTGTCTGGGGAGATTTGATATTTGCAAAAAATGCAAAAAGTTATTACCCTAATGTACAATTGAAAGATAAAGTTGGGGGTAATTTTTTTTAAATCATCTTATATATTATGTTGTGCATTCATTTTAAAATAAATCTAATTCTTGGTATGTAGAATTCAAAATTTAACAACCGATCGCATAGTTTTTATGGAAGATTCACCCCCATTCTGCATTGATATTATGCATTCTGTTTCGTTGCGATCGTTTCTATTGTGGGTATTCTGCATTTTTCTAAGTTGGAAATTTTGTAGCGGAACTTTTTTAAGCTTTGTTTATTTTTTCTTTAAACCGTGCAATACAAAGTTCCAATAATGATTTAAATGTTATTTTTTAATTGTTTCTTGTTGTTCCTAATTGTTTTATTTAATTTTTGTTCAGGTTTAAAACAACAACACCTCAGCGGTAAGAAACATTGGCCAACTTAATGAAAACCAATTCAGATATTGCGTGTGGATACCATAAGCAACCCATTGACGAAGTCTAGTCTATCTGGGAGCAAGTGGCAAAAGCATGTAGGGTCATTATCAAAGAATGATATTGAAATTTTTGTTCGAATCATTGCGAACCAGCTGTTTTTGAAAATACTATCGTCTGCTTTTTTTTCTTCGATTAAATTTTTTGCTGGAATACCAACATTCAATCGACGTGTAAGTTAATGCGGGAACGTAAACGAAATACAGAATAGAGGTGATTAATTTCTCAAATTTTCGAACTATATCGTTAAAATCCATTTATATCGACAATCGTACATTTTTGGATTGACTCATATACATATGTATGATTGTTTATATGCACTGCACTATACTAAGCATTCGAGAACATATGTACTATATTGGCCAAATATTTGTATGTATTAATGTCAATATGAACTTATCATCCCAGCGGCGGAAATTATGAAAAGGAAGGCCTTCGTTCATTAGTTTGAAGGGGTTTTTTTTGATCCGGTATGCCTTCCCTGACCTTCTTTCTTCCATTCATTTTTTTCATTGCGTGAGATTGGGAGGGAAGGCTTTCTATAACAAGAACTTATGGAAACTTTCTATAAGATGGCATTATAGAAGGCCTGCATACACATGAAAAAGAAGGACTTGCTAATAAAACAAAATCTATACAGTGCACCTTCAAATTATATAATTCTTTTGAGTGCGCACCGGTTATTTTTAGCTGTTTCTCACTTCTATATATTTCTCTCTATACTTACACTTATTTTTTTTCAACGACAGTAAACCTTGCTAGAGTTTGAATTCACTACCTCGTGATCTAGACTATGAAAATGCATTCGAATTGAGTGGTTAAAATTAATGTTACACTATTTTAAGAAAAACACATGAACACCTTCCACCGACATTAAAAATTCTTTCCATTTGGAAGACATGCAATACCCCTATTATTTGGAAGCTAGATGGTATGTGTATGAAATTCCTCTGCATTCTTTGAAAAGGCCTCTGGCAGTGTTTCATAAAAGTTGATAGCAAACGTTTTAACAAGGCCTCTGGCAGGTTTGTCCATGTAATGTCTGAATCTGATAAAAAAAAATTAAGCGTTCTGCATTTTTTATTAGAAAAATTATTCCCAAATAAGGACTTCAGCATGCATTATATGAGGAAGGCCTCTCAAATTCCGTCGCTGGTATGCTATTGTGTCACATTCACACATGCGTTATTAGGTATCCCCCAGTGGCAGAGTTTGAGAGGTCTTACTCATATAATGTATGCAGTAGTACATTTTAAAATAAGGAAACCAGAACGCATGATTTTTTATCAGATTCAGGCATTTGGTCTTCTTATGGAAAGCGGCGACGAAAGGCCTTCTTTTCCAATATCACCCAATGTAAAGACAGAAAGGGAGAAAGAAGGTCAAGGAAGGCTCGCCGAAACTAAAAAAAGGCCTTCTAACTCATGAAAGAAGGCATTTCTTCTCACGATTTCCGCCGCTGGGCCTCTGAATTCGATGTTTATATAGACGAGAGCGAAGCCAAACGATATTAAAATACGTTAGATCGAGAATGATTATTATTAATTATGATTATTATCTTCAAAAGCGTAAGATGTTTGCAATTAATAGTGATATTTATTGAAAATGCCACAAACACATTGGCGAGTGACAAGTTTCTAAGCACAAGCATCTCATGATTCAATCAAATACAAAAATAAATATCTACTACAAATAAGATAACAGTGTTAGGTACTTAGTTAAAACCAGTATGAAAGTTTCAGTCGGGCAACCCGACTTACATATACCATCACCCTCAGTACATCAAAAAATTTATATTATATTGAAATTATTTCTAAAGTGGGCGGAGTGGTACATTTGTATGGGAGATACAATAAGGGGCGTGTCTAGACTTCCAATATTTTTTCCAAAACTTTATTCTGTTATAACTTAACAAAATACAAAATTTGGGTACAATCGTGTCGAGTATATTGATATTATAACTCCATCTCTAAAGTATGCGAAGTGGTACATTAGTATGGGGGGTACCAGAAGGAGCGTGTCTAGACTTCCAGATTTTTTCTCCAAAACTTTATCCTGTTATAGATTTACTAAATACAGAATTTGAACACGATCGCGTTAGGTCTATTAATAATAATAACCGATTTCTAAAGTGGGCGGTACCAGATGTGCATGGGAGGTACCAGATGGGGCGTGGCTAGACTTCCAGTTTTTTCCTCAAAAACTGAATCCTGCTATAGCTTTGCAAAAATAAAGAATTTGGGTACGATCGCCTTGGATTTATTTATATTACTACTCCATATCTAAAGTGGGCGGAAAAGCACATTTGTATGGGAGGTACCAGAATGGGCGTGGCTAGACTTCTAATATTTTTTCCAAAACTTTATCCTGTTATAATTTAACAAAATGCACAATTTGGGCACGATCGCACGTAACCAAACACAAAGAAAGCTGGACATAGCGAAGCTGCAAACCCCAGATATAGCTACTGCCTACTCCAACCAGCTCTCCCAACTTCTATGACACAACGCCTCTACTTCTGACGTTCCCGATACACAGTGGCAGCATATTGCGCATTCCATGGCTACCGCCGCAACAACCGTGCTAGGATATGAAAAACGGAGCTCAGAAGAATTCTGGTACGATGAAGAATGTTCCATAGCGTCTGAGGAACAGGATGCCGCTTATAGAGCAACGCTGCAGCCGATTGTAACCCGGGATGTTTAGGGAACGGCACAAGGAGACAGGTGAGACATCTATTTAAGCGAAAAAAACATCAAATGAAGGAACGGGAGAACGCGGATATAGAGCGATACAGGGATAGAGATAAGAATGTGTTGCATATATGGAGAGAACACTAACAGCAACCGCTGGTTCCAGAAGGCAGCGCACTTGAAGGTTTCACGCCAATTGTCGACGACGGCCTAGATTGCCCACCACCAAGTCAAGCCGAGGTAAGAAAAGCAAAATCACTGCTGAAAAATAACAAAACAGCCGATGGCTACGGACTTCCGGCAAAGCTCTTTAAGTCCGGTGGTGAGGAGCTCATAACGAGCATGCACCAGCTCCTTCGCACGATTTGGCTTAAAGAGTGCATGCCCGACGATTGGAATCTAAGCGTATTATGTCCTGTGCTGAAAAAATGTGATCCAAGTGTGTGCTCCAACTACCGCGGGATCAGCCTTTTACCCATCGCATATAAGGTCCTGTCGAGTGTGCTATGTGAAGGACTATATGAAGGACCAGTGTGGCTTTAGACCTGGTAAATCAACAACAGACCAGATATTCACACTTCGGCAAATTCTGGAAAAGGCTCAAGAGAAACAGATCGACACGTATCATCTTTTCGTCGACTATAAAGCTGCCTACGTCAGCCCCATACGGCAGAAATTACTCGATGCCATGGCTGAGTTTGGTATTCCTGCGAAGCTGATACGTCTTTGCGGAATGACGCTGACTGACACGAAGTCTTCAGGGAAAATTGACAAGAACCTTACGGAGCCATTATACACCAGACGAGGCCTAAAACAAAGCGACGGCCTATCGTGTGGCCTCTTCAATATAGTGACGGAGATGATAATGAGGAAAGCTGCAGTAAACACGAGTGGCACGATATTCAACAAAAGCCACATGCTACTCGCGTACGCTGATGACGTAGACATCATCGGTCGAAAATTGCGGGATGTGACTACAGCCTTCTCAGGTATACAGAAGGAATCAGCGAAAATGGGTCTAACGGTGAACAAGGACAAAACAAAGTTATTAGTTTCAACGAACAAAGAATATACTCGTTTGGGAAACTGCGTGAACGTTGACAACTATAACTTTGAGGTGGTAGATAATTTTATCCACCTATTCTCCGCCATCAACAAAACAAATAATGTCAGCCTCGAAATCCGGAGAAGAATCCTTCTTGCCAATAAATGCTATTACGGACTAAGCAAGCGATTCAATGACAGAGCCCTCTCTCGACGAACAAAAAGCCTGCTATACCAGACACTGGTTCTACCTCTCTTGATGTACGGTTCAGAATCCTGGGTTATGACACAAGCGGATGAATCTGTTCTGGCTGTATTCGAGATAAAAATACTCCGTGAAATATATGGGCCCATCATCGTTAACGGAGAGTATCGGCGTCGTATGAATCATGAGCTGTACGAGCTGTACACCGGCATTGACGTGGTTAGACGAATTAAGGGACAGTGGTTGCTTTGGCTAGGTCATGTTGTACGCATGGACGAAAATGCTCCAGCTCGAAAAGTCTTCGACAATGAACTCGATGGACGGCGCAGAAGAGTGCGACCAGGACTCTGTTGGAAAGACCAGGTTTCTGAGAACCTTACAAAACTTGGTGTGACTAACTGGAGAAGTTGTGCAGAAGATCGAGGAGCTTTTTATATTTTCCTACGTGCGGTATGTAATGCAGTGGGATTGCAAAGAAGGGCCAGCTAAGTAAGTAATTAAACTTGAACACAATCTGTTTGCAAAAACGGTCCGAAAACAAATACTCAGTAAATTATTTTGTAATGTGTGAAATCCGTAAGGAATAAAAAAATAATTTTAAATTGTAGAAATTTGCAAATCGTACCAACAAATTCATAAAAACCGCTGCTAAAAATTAGCAATATTATCTAAAGAGATCGTGTTTCGTCTGATTTCTTTCTTTAAGCATTTTTAATGAAAATTAGAAAAATATGTAGATTTGAGATTTTATATTTATAGGCAAATATTAAGATTTTACATACAATTTAATTATAATGCAATGCTGTAACCTTTTACTTAAGAAAATTGTTGGTTTGAGTTTTTTAAGCTGCAATTTTTAAATTTTTTTAAATAATTGCAGTGCAATAAGTTTGACTAAATTTAATGCAATTGAAAAAAGCTTGACATGATTTTGACTCGAATTTTTTACAGATGTGAAAATTCCCCCCAGTTATAACAAATAAATTTGTCATAGAATTTACAAGTTTTCAATTTTTATTGAAAGTTTCAAACCATATTTGCATCCTCCGTCTGATCTATCTAGTTATCCGTATTGATATTATAAAAAAAAAATGTTAACGTCATACATTATATGCACATCTGACCTCTAGCGATCACTCTAACAGTAAATTATGCAATTTATTAAATAAATGATTTCATTTCATGAAAAATAATTCCATTTATGTTATCTTATTCTGCACAAGATTATACTCAGAAAATCCATATTTGCCATTCAGTTGTGTCCTATTTATCATGTGCCACAGCAGAAGGGAAGAGATAAACAAATGGGTCATAATTCTCACATGGAATGTGGTTGCCCTAACCCACTAGAAGAAAAAACTCAGTTTTAGTGATAACAATAAATCCCATGCGTGGCACTGGAAACTATTTAACATGCAATCCATGAACATAAGCTGAATGAATCTTGCTCATCAGTTATGGTCATATTGTTGCTCAGCTGGGTTTGTACATCTGTCCGAGTGGCTATTTGTAATGAATACGCTATGTGTCTGGTCGTGTGAATCGGGACCTTTGTGCAGTAGTAGTCGTTCACTTGTGTGAAAATATTAATTATTAATGCTGCCAATAGCACTGGTATACTGTCATATGCATATGGATTTCTGCAACCAGCTTGAAAATGCTTTACCACGTCATGTCACTAGGTCATCTGAAAGTGGTTATGTATAAGAAGGCAGAAGTTTCCAATTTCAAAAGAACCAAATTTTGGTCATTTCATCGCTGGTCATTTGTTTTGTCATTTTTGTTTTTGATATATTTTGTGTCCTCTTCATATACAAATGGTCAATGTTGATTATTTCGTAAAGAAAGTAATACTAACATGGGATTTACATCCATAAATACGTATATGTGAATGTGCAAACAAATAGGGGTGATAGGGTATCTTATAGGGTTTGCTTGTTTTTTTTTAACATTAAAAGTATCTGATATTATTGTTTTGCTTATGTGCGAAAAAAGTTTTCGATATTCCACAATTATGATATAGTTGACAGACCATTTCCTGTTCATCATTAATTATGGTTGTACATAAGAAGTTGCTTTGTTGCGTACGTTTATAGCCAACTCCCAGGGCCTAGGCTTTTTAGTTCGTTATATATAATCCGAGTTTGTTGAATAAGAAACTCTATATGTAAAAATGCTCTCATATGTTCCAAATCGACACAATTGACAGCGAAAATAGTTAATGCATTAACGGTGGACAAAAAATAAATGTTAAACAAATATAATGTTTACTGGTTTAACATTCCAGTCAGTCTTGTCTGACTACAGTATATTGTCACTCTATCTTTCAACCTTCCCATCTTTATGCCTGTACACTTGTTATAACTGGCAATTACTTGGTATGACTTTGACTAACAAGAATTACTAACATTTACTAAATTTCCAACATTCCTAATGTAGACTCCATTTGTACAACCGTAATGCTCACACTAACACACGCCCACTTAAAAATACACACACACGCATTTATATAAATGTAGTATATGCTAACTTGACCCAGATTTTGTAATAAAAATATAGAAAAAGACAACAACACCGACTACAACAACACGAAAACGTGTACAAGAAATGAAACGATGTTAACATAAGAGAACACAAACACTCATTCTTACACATACACACAAAATTTACTCACACATAGGAGAATGTCTTTCCACTGAGATTAGATATGTACACAGGACATAAAGCCGCGACATCCACATGCAACGAAGAACTACTGGTTGTATACTTTATACTAAATAAAAGCATTTGTATCTCTCTTCACATATATACATATACACAAAACACACACTTTAATACATTCACTGATATATCATATGTTTATACTAAATATATAACGTTGTTGTTGCATTACTAAATCCCAGCTACTCCTCTCAGCAGAGTCAGATTACGAACTTCGTAATTTTGGCAAAAAAAAAAATAAATAAAAATAAAAACAAATAAAATTTTCGTGTAAACACATACATACTTATTTACATTGGCAAATGTGAATGTGTTCAAGTGTGAGCTTCGTTTCTAAATATAAAAATGCCGGATGAAGCAGTTTGTCGCCAGTTTGACTTTTTTTTTCGCAAAATGTGCAAAAGTTCAACTCTTTAAATTTTTATTAAAAATGCATTTGATTTCAATAATCTAAAACATTTGTGCCATTATGGGGAATTAGTTTAAAATATATGACCCTATTGACAAAGTAATTGTAAGTGATTCATTTTGTTCGCTGTTTCCAATACATTTACACACTGTGAATTAAAAACGTGCGTTAATGTAATTACAATTTGCTAAAGGACATGGCTCTAAATGGGGTGGTAATGTTACATTTAATGAAGGACGATTTATTTTTTCGACAAGGATCGGTTTCAATATATGTAATTGCAGAGCGTCATAGTTGACGGGAGGTTTTATTTGACAAAACGTGCAAGAGTATCAAATATAAAATTTTCTAACTAAATACCACGTATAACTTAGATAATGGAAAATAGTAACTGCCGCGTGAGTTGTCAGTAGCGACGTCGTGTTTTCTTGATATGTAACTTTTGATTAACAAACAATTTGATTAATATAACTCTACATGTTCGTAGACAAATGTTAGGCTGACATCACTGCCATACAAGAAATACGATGGACGGGACTGGGATGCACACGACGAAATAACTGTTACATATTTTACAGCTGCCATGCAGAAAGATACGAATTTGGACTGAACAGCCTGGTTAGCTTCGTATCGAAAAGAAAGATGGTAGTGAGTGGAGCCAGATTCCCAACATTAAGGCAAATTGAGTATCTCCTGGTAAAAAAGGACACGAAAACATATTGATCACGTGGTAATTGTTGGAAGGTATATCTCAAGCGTTACGCACATGATTAAGGAGTGCAAAAACTCTCGTTACTAAACGCAAAGGAAGCTAGACATTGCAATGCTGCATACCGCTGATATTGCCAATGCCTACTCATACCGACTCTTTCAATTGCTGCACACAAACGCCACTAATTCTGATGTTTCCGACACACAGCGTTAGGACATAAGCTCAGACAAGCCCTGGTACGATGAGGAATGTCGCGTAATGTCTGAGGAAATGGATGCTACATACAAGACAAAACTGCAGCCTGCTGTTGTTGGAAATCTGGTCATGGCCACGAAGTCTTTGCTGCAAACATGAAGGGAACATTTTCGTACTCTGCTATTTCCCGAAGACAGCATAAGTGACCAAATCAATCCAAAATGAGATCATCACAGCAATCGCACAGCTTAAAAACAATAAAGCCGCGGGTGCTGATAGACTGCCGGCAGAGGTTTTTTTTAGCACGGCGGCGATGAGCTGCCAATGTGTATGATACACGTGCTCATAAACACAAAACATTTGGGCCCATCGCAGTTAACGGCGAGTTGGGTTTTGCTGTTCAAATGAGTATTTACCCGAAATTAGATAAATACCTGGGTATGAAAGTGGGTAAAAATGGGTAAATACCCAGCGTTGGGTAAATGCCCAAGTCTAAGCCCATCTCTAGGCGTGGCACCGCCCCTTACAACTCGAATTCTAAAATGGCTGCATCTTTTAAACCATTATAGGTACGAAGTCAAGATTTCGTACGTATATCGGTCGTATAAGAAAAAATACTTTGTTTGTAGAAAGAGGGCGATGCCACGCCCATTTTTAGAAAATCGTTATATGTACAAAATGAATAACCCGATTGCAATTATATTTTCTTTGTTTGATACTGTCCATAGGGCCTCTATCATAGGCTACAAGATAACATATTTAGACAAAGGGCGTGGCACCGCCAACACAAACCAAAATTACAATCGTTCACTTTTTACGAGCCACGTAAGGTATGAAGATGAGATTTCCTATATGGTACATGGGGGATTACGTCTCGCTTAGAAATGAACGGTGCCACGCCCCTTATGAAAAAATTGTTATGTCTGCCATTTAATAGATCGATTGTAACAACATTTGCATAATCTATATATTTAAAATTGTATACTGTCTGTAGATAGGATGATGAAATTTGGGATGGTGATTCCCCTTTTAGAGTAAACGTCAGCTATGAATGGATTTTTGGAAGTTCGTATTTTTAGGGGGCAAAAATTACCAATAAAGGATACAAGTTATACCATCACCCAGACCAATCAGTTAATGTATTATCCCAAAAATCGCTATGGATATGCTTACTATCAAATTGGGTTGAAGTTTTTTTTTTAAATCCGAAATTTCTGGGTAAAAAACGAAAAAGGGACCAAACAGCTAACACAGAAAAAAACACAACTGTTGTTAAGTAATTAAATATTATTGTTAGCATTCAATTTCGATTTATAACAACTTTTCCATTTGAACATGTTTGTACATTTGTCATATTGACAAATTTTCAACCACTTTTCAAATTTAACTAAAATACACAAATTGTAACTATAACAAAACAAACTGTTTATTGTATTTACAATTTTGGTTGTTGGAGCTTTTTTAATTAAATATTTAATTGTATTGACAAAAAGGTATTCAATATGACAACTAGTTTGCCGTAATTTTTTTCTGTGAATGATGTAATCATGATTATTTGTATAGACTTGCTCTCTGTGGAATTAGAACGGTGCAAGGAGGGTTTTCTTAACTTTTAGCGGTAAAAAGGGCCAAAAAGGGATTACATTGGAACTTAACGGCTAAAGGTATAATCTCAAAAATTGACGTGAATATATTAGTTGTGCGATGTGAATTAACTTTTCGACACTTATTCTTTAGTTGTTAAAATACCAATAAAGGGATAATACTGATGATATTACCCAGATCAAAATCTAAAGGTAGAGTTACGAAAATGTATATAGAACTGCTCCAGAGCCACCAGATGGGGTTTTAAGAAATTCGAACTTAAACTTAAAAAACTTAATTTCCCTTTACACCCCATGAATGAGGTATGTGATATCTTCTCGAGTTGTTGTGAATTAACACGCTTTCTATTTTTAGATTCACAACTAACGGCACCTTGTTTATCGACGAAAGCGAACGTCACTGTTTGAGAAGTTCTTACTAGACATGCCGATTGACACGACACTAATAAGTTGCTGTCGACATCATTCGAGGGGAGCCGACAATAAAATTAATCTTTTTTTCGAACATTTAGGGGTAAAATAGCCGAATAGGAATAAAACTGACACCATCACCCAGACCAAACGGCTAAAGCTATAATCGTAAATGGGCATGCTTCCTATCGCAATAGAGAGGGGAACCAGTCCACGAATGTTTCTTTTGAAATTCGCACTTTTAGGGATAAAAAGGGACTAAAACGGTACAATCACTCAGACCAATGGGATACAGCTACAATCACATAAATGGAGTTATCGTTCGTCTTATAAAGCGTTTGCATTTTATCTGTACTGCTTAAAGTCATAAGAAGGCTGATTGTAAGTACGTGTAAAGGTACGCGAGCCGGGACAGCTAGTATTGTATATACGAATATATGAAATTGCGGCAGTTCGAAAAGCAAAAAACTCGATTGGCGACGCAGAAGGTGGCAACCAAAATTTTGGTGAATGGACCGGTGAAAGGCTGTTATCTAAAGTTGGTGTGACGAACTATCTACGGAACTCAAGACGCCGAAGAACTTGAACTTCTTTTCCACGTAAGGCATGACTCTGTTGTTACTGCCAAATAAGACAAATATGAAGATTTTATTGCCTTAAAATATGGAGATCGACGAAATGTCGATCATACATTCATTTTTTTTCAAAAATTTATGTTTTGCCGATATCACATGTTTTGACGATATCACAGACGGTTGCCAGAAATAGCAATTTTGTCAAATCTGCTAATGTACCGGCAATGTACTGACATGGACAGTGTTGCCATATAATTAATCTCTGCAAATGACAAAATTAGCAGATGCATAAACTTCGCACATCTGCAAATTAAATGTGTTTGCAACTATCTTACATAAATTTGAAGGTGGCAACATTTTGCGGTTCAGACGATTATCGGATTTCTGGCAATATTGTTGTTTTACGATGCTTTTTCTGCAAACGTTGCCATACAAATTTAAAGTGCACACGGTTGTTGGACATTTTCTGCAAATTTTTCGGGCCATATTGTAAGATCTGGCAACCGTCTGTGCGTAGCTTAAGAAGTCAATGAACTAAAATAGTTTATCTTAAACAGGCATGAACAAAAGCTCGCACATGTGTGCAGTAGCCGAATTTTTTTACATGCACTGATTTCTCTGCTTGAGTGATCGGTCAACGAGTGCCACGATGAAGGTTGAATGTGTTTATTTTGTTTACCGATTCATTAAGTCGTCAATGGGACAATTTTTATCATAGTACATTAGAATATTTATAATATTCCCACAGACAATGTATTAGTATAAGTGTGTGCATGCCTGATCTAATATCTCGATAAATTTTAGAAATTCACATAATTTGTATCTGTAATTTTATTTTAGAACACTGAGCCAAAAATAACGTTGCAAAATTAACAATGAATATGGACAATCTAAACAACTTCTGAGGTACACTTGTATCGGCAACTTTGTTGACCCTTTGGTAGAATTCACTAGCTATATGTTTTATTTATGTTTTATGTATTTTACCATATGTTTTATTTTTAGTCGCATGAATATAGCACAACCATAAAACTAATGAAATTGAAAAATACTAAACTTAAGTACTTAAACTGACGACTGCTGCGTATTTGTATTTTATTCGGCAAAAATTTGGTCGTGAGACTTGAAACAGGTCCCACCCACAATTCCCCAAATATCAATACAGAATGTGTGCGCTCATATTTTCTGGTTGTTTGTAATTGCCGTCATAAAATCAAATATTTTTGTTTTCAACAACTTTTAACGACACAAACGGGCGCCAATTTGTAGCGCTTGAAATTCGAGAGTTTAATTGCTTTTTTAACAAATACAAAAATCAGCAGCGAATATTGCATTATTCATTTGATTAAATACAATACAATGTGCCGCTGAGATAGCTTCGCACTAAGCTTCTACCTTAATACAACGAGGCGGATCGGATGACATAGGCACAGCGGTCCTCAACTGGTTTGAGGTTTACCTGAAATAATGACAAAAACGCCGAGGTAGGGTATTTCTATATCGTACAGAATTTTCATATTCTCAGTTAGTCTTGTTACAAGAAAAACCAATCTCTATATTCACAAAATCATTTTTACCAAGTCTTTTAGTTTAGCAATGGTTGTGAGGTAAGTTTAAATTTCACTCATACTTTTTGTATTTTCTATTTGATTGTTCATATATTTCGCGTATTTAAAGACGCTCAAGGCATTTAATTACAAGTGCATCATCGTACTGCAATTCTTTCGCAAATATATGCATTTAGTTACGCCTTTGTCTGGTCATATTAAAATAATTAAAAACTCGGGGGTCCGATTAAATAAATTCAAGTATGAACAAAAATATCCTTTGAACAATATTCATAATATACCTATTCTCTTAAGAGAGTTAAATGCCAAATCTCAAAGTCGCATGAAATATGTGTAAGTTTTGTTTGTCACATTGTCAAGCTGATTCAGGGAAAACAACCTTGTATGGCGTAGATGTATGTAATTATTTTCAGCTGTACAATTTAGCACCGTGTAAGTAAAAATTGTTAATTTATGTTTTTGAAATCGAAGTAGTTCAAAAATGGTCAAAGTTAGAAAAAATCTTATCAAATATTACAAAGTACTGCTGAAAATGTTCCGTATTATATAGAAAATAAATACTGAAAAAAAAATTTGCATACTCACCAACCACCTGTGGGTGATTTTAATAGCTTAGACATACCTGAAAGAAAAAAATTACAAGCAAAAAATTATAGTATATATTTACAAATTTAAAAAAAATATATCGTACATTATTTTTTTTTGTTAATAACACAAAATATCCTATTAATATTATAAATGTGAATGTCTGTCTGTTTGTTTGTTTGTTTGTATGTTTGTTGCTTAATCACGCCTAAACGTCTGAAACAATTTCAATAAAATTTGGAAGACAGTTAGTGTACTATATGGAAATTACCGTAGGCTAAAATATTTTTTATTTTTTGACCCTATGGGCGGAGTGGGCGTGGCAAAACTTTTTTTACAGCTAGGGAGATAAAATTTTATACGCAGATAGTACTCGACAACTTAACTTACTTAATTTCCCTTTGCACCCCATGAATGAGGTATGGGATAGCTTCTCGCGTTGTTGTGAATTAACACGCTTTCTTTTTTTAGATTCACAACTAACGGCACCTACTTGTTTTTATCGACGAATGCGAACGTCACTGTTTGAGAAGCTCTTACTAGACACGACTGCGAAGTTGCTGTCAACAACATTCGAGGGGAGCCGACAATGAAAGAAAATTTTATTTATTATTTTTTTTCTTTTTTAAGATGACTGGAGCCAGGTTTGAACCTGCGATCTCCCGCATGGTAGTCGCGTGTTCTAACCACTATGCCACGGCCGGATAAGATAATTTAACTTAACGAATTTAAATTTCATCCTGTTTTCTGTATAAAAGTTATCAGAGAAATATTTTATAACCATATAACGTTATTAATCTGACGAAATTTAAATATCCTGCAATTAAGATACTATAGACCCAACTCGTCTGCCTTAATGCGTTACACTTGTTTTTGTATAAAATACTCATCTTCAAGGAAGAAGAGTGTAAAAAAATGTTTTGGGAATAATGGTGCTTTTTTAGGTGTTGCATAGTGTAGTTGGTTTTATAAAAGTAGCTGAAATAGTCCAATAACTGAGGTGTGCCCAATGTAAATAACGCAGGATAATTCATCTAATGCGGAATACATTATAATACCGAACCTTAAAACTGCCCTTGCTGATAATCGTTTATGAAAACAATTCTTAATAACACAGTGATACAAATGTGAAGGAAAAAAATATACAGGGGTTCTCATGTACATTTCTGTTAGACTGAAGTCCATAGAGTAGAGTGATACTTCTTGTTTTTCTGGGTCACTTTGTTAAGTAATGTTTTTAGAATTAAGTGAAATGACGATATTCCTAAAATTACAAGTTCCAAAAATCATAAGTCTTCTCTTTGAAAATCGAAAATTGTTTTAAAGCTATGATTTTCACCTTTTATTAAAAATCGGTTAAAAAACAGTTATTTAAGTAAAAGAAAAACGAAAAAAAAAATTCGAATTCTCATTATCTTAACTAAGTTTATATGTTTTTCGACATTCTTTGGAATATGAAGTACGAATTACTTGTTGTGATACGTATACGTGATACGTATTTGTACAAAGTGATACGTACTTGAATTTTCTGAAAGGAACTACATAATATCTTAACCAAAATTTTTAAGGGAAAAAACAAAACTTGTTAAAGAGTAATTAGAAAACAATTCGGTTTCTAAGATAATTGTTTTTTACTTTTGATATTAATTTGTTTGCAAAAATATGTAATTTATGATCTTAAAGAGCCCCCTTGCAGTTTTATTCGGTTTCTGCAGCACTTTCACGATACACTTTTAGGAAATCCGATGTCGGCAATAAAGAGTCACTCTCATATCTACAAGTACAAATGTAAGAAGTTGAAAAGATTAGCCGCATATTATACTTTGAATATTTTGTAAAACATATGACAATTCAACAAAAGAGAAGAGCTGTAGGTATGCAAACACAAAGATGGCATCTGCAACCAACAATGCATTTATACATATTGCAATTCATACAGATAGATGTACATACAAACATAGTTATACACATAAGTGTGCATTTGGGTACATTTGCATATACATTTTATCTATTGCAGATTATCTCTACCAAAGTGTCGTATGGCATTGATGTGCATTGAACTTGAGTAAGAATAAAAAGAGCGAATGAACAAATGGATTGTTGTTATCCGTCTGCGTAAAACTGACAATAACAATAATTAATCCGTATAATCTCAATCGGAAAAAATACAAAATTAATTTGCTTTTGTTAGGCTTGCATTGTGTAGACTCCCACAGACCATTAGAAATTTCGTTTAATTGCGACTAGGTATCTTAATGAGTCACCCCTTTGCATTCACATATACATACATAATAGACAATCGACCACTTGACACATTTTCTTTAGGTTGGCTGTTTACAGATAGCACTTTTTTTTACAGAATTAACAATTGATAGTCGTAAAGGACCCATTTATACTGGCAGACTTGTCTGGGAGACAAAAAAAAATCAGTGTAAATATCTGCCTTCCCCTTTACACTGCAGACATATCTGTCAAACTTTTATTTTTCATTAGCAGTCAACATGAATGGTGTAGAGGAACATGCCTTATATTTGTACTTTATTATATCATCACCCTGCGGGAAGAGAGATATACATATCATTTGATACGACTCAAAAGTGTAGCACATAGAAGGAGTCACTATGTTTAACTTAACTTTCGAAAGACGCAACCAAATGTTTTGAAATTTTGCACGAGTTAATAGTTTCCCAAAAATACTTACGGTATTGCAAATGGGCTACATAGCCCCGCCCCTTCTGGTACCTCCCATACAAATACATCATTCCGCCCACTTTAGAAATCGAGTAATAATATAAATACACCCAACAGGATCGTACCCACATTCTTTATTTAGTAAAGCTATAGCAGGAAACAGTTTTTGAGAAAAAAAACTGGAAGTATAGCCACGCCCCATCTGGTACCTCCCATTCCCATCTGGGAAATCGATTGATATTATTAATGGACCTAACGCGATAGTGCCCAAATACTGTATTTAGATAAGTTCAAGCAGTATAAAGTTTTGGAGAACAAATCTGGAAGTTTAGACACGCCCCTTTTGGTACCTCCCATACAAATGTACCACTCCGCCCACTTTAGAAATGGAGTAATAATATCAAAACACTCGACACCACCATGCCCAAATTTTGTATTTTGTTTAGCTATAACAAGACAAAGTTTTGGAAAAAAAAATCTAGAAGCCTAACAACGCTTCTGGTACCTTCCATACAAATGTACCACTCTGTTCACTTTTGAAATCAAGTAATAATATCCATATAATAGAACATTTTTTGTTTTACTGATCCTTGACGGATCGGTATGAAAATTTACCAGTGCTCGTTTTAAAACGAACTAATAGGATGGTAAATGGGCTGAATAGCCGCAACCCTACTAGTACCTGCCATAGAAAATTACCTATTTTTGGATAATAAAAATTTCTTTTATAACTTCCAAACAGATGATCGAAGGATATTTGAGTTCGGTCAGTTTGAAAACTGAAACCTTTGCCACACCCCTTCTGGTACCTCCCATACAAATGACCGAATTGACCCTTATAGTTTTACATACATATCTTCTTTGTAAGTAAACTGTATTCAATCAAATTTTGCGTTTGATGGTCGCCTATGAAAGTTGGACTTATGAATGTATATGAACTACATCGGTTCACGCCTTCTGGTACTTACCATACAAAATTACATATTTTTGCAAAATTAATATTTCTCCCATAACTTCCAAACGGACTCTTGGGGGGTAATAAAAATTGGTCAATTAATTTATATTATTATAGGAGGTAAAACCACAGAAAATCTACTTATTTGACACACCCCTTCTGGTACCTCCATACAAATGACCGACATTTACCTTTTACATATATAACATACATATCATTTTTGTATGTACACTGAATTTAGACAAATTTTGCCAAGGTAGGCGTTCACTGAACGTTGATTTACGAAAAAAATCAGACACGTTGTGCTGCCCCTAATTGTTAAAGCAGACAAAAATAATACATAAGTAATTTTATTTTATTTTATTTAAAACTCTATTAATTTCAATAACTCAAGACTTAAAAAATATTTTATATTGGGTGATGGTATTTATCAGTCAGTTTACCTGACTGAAATTTCTGTACTGGTTTTTCGTATATTTTAATTAATTTAAGAATATTTCCTGTTTTTAATTTGAAATTTTTTTTTGACACGAAAAAAAAGTCTGTGGAATCTGTCCCTACATTATCAGACAGATTTATGAAAATCAAAATCGTTTTGATATTTTATCTGCGCAGACCGAACACATCGCCCTAAACTGGGTGATAAGTCTGATCAAACGTTATATCTCACAGACTTGTTTGTCAGTGTAAAGAGGGCTTAAGTAAGTAATAGCTAATAAAATTAAGTATGGTTTACGCGCTATCTACCCATATCTACTCATATCCCCTCAACATACAAAACCACATAATATTAGCCTGGTTTTGTCTGACACTGATGTAAATGTATGTGGGTACAATCGTATGTCTGGTGTATGGGTTTGCCTACTATTACTAGATACTTAAACTGGCTAAATTCAAATATCCTATAGTTTTTCGTTTCTAAGTTATGGGAGAAATATTATTTTGCAAAAATAGGTCATTTTGTATGGGAGTTTCCTGAAGGGATAACTATGCCTATGTATTTACAATCCCATAAATATATTTAGGATAATATTCACAAGCCAGACAGACGGACATGGCTCAATCGTCTGAAAAAGTCCTGATACCAATTTGCAAGTTTTTCTATATTCATGTTGTTGTCTATTCGCACTTGAAAAAAGTTCCCTGCTTTAAATATAATTAGTATGTACGTGTAATTTCATTACAAGCCACAAACAATTAATTGTTGTGATTTGACATAGAAAATATCAAATTGTTATAGGCTAAAAGAGCAGTTGACACCATTTGTCAACGTAGTATTGCTCTCGATTATGACATTCGATTAAAATGCCAAACAGACTGGCAGCATTCAGACAGTTTGTTTAAATCATTTGACATTAGTGGTGGAACATGACATGAATTGATAATTTCATAATGTTGTCAAATGTAAGCTTTTTCGTTTGATATATAACCCAATGACACGTGATTTCAATATCTATCCACATGTTATTTGTTTCCAATGGAAAATGTTACAAACCAGCATACACATCTTCGAACGAGTTACATCTATTGTAACTGTGGCTAAAACATGTAATTGTTTGGCTGGCAAAATATGACACACTATGATACAAAATATATGTTAGATGGAATTGATATTTCATATTTTTGTTTTAAAATGAATTTTAATTGATATTCAATTTGTAATAACATTTTCATTATGATTAATAGCTTTATCGGCTGTAAAGGCAAATTCCAAATTGAGTTATTAATGTAAAAATCACGGGGGATTACACAGCCGATGGATATTCAGCAGCACAAAAGATATAAATCTCTGCATGATTCACCTCTACGTGTATACGTGATTTAGCTGTTTGGCAAATTTATTGAATGGAAATTGAACTGGGTGATATTTTTGACACTGGCTATTAAAATAGTTTATTACTTTCAAAAATCCAATGTGCTTTCGCAGTTCTTGTTACTCGAGTCAAGAGCAGGCAAACGATAATTGCAAAGAATTAGTAACATGTGTATGAGAACTTAATTTTAGCATCACTGTTCATTGTGACGCAAAAAAAATAGAAATTACATTGTTAGTTATACTACTCAATATCGTACCTGGTCCGCAGATCTGGCCATGGCCATACTGCATACACTTAAAGTCGAACTTAAAACGATTCAGGAGAATCGACTAGAAAGTTCAATAAAACTTTTTGGTTCACAAACCGCACCTCGTCTTTTCCACCTATATATTTACCACCGTCGGTCAGGAACCGAAGTTCCCCATCAGGCTGAGAGTGGTCTTCTTACGACCTTAGTTACCTCTACTGGCATCAACTAATTTTGCCGTTCATTGTACTACTAGAATTGATACTCTATGTACAGTAGACCGTATCACCTTACAGGGACACAAAAAAAATATTATCCGTACACCAGCGAATATAAAGCATTGTTCCAAGGACATTTCAAAAAAAAAAATTATTTTTTTTTTGCAGAACGTAGGGGTCGCCTTTTTCATTTTTTGTATCAGGGAGGCCAATATTTTTGCTCTTAGGTCCATTGACCTCAAGTGTACCGTTCTAGTACTAACCCCCAAAATTTAATTTCCTGTCACCCTAATGTTAGAAATTAATAGCTCGCGAAAAACCATAAATCTTTTGCGAAGAAAGTATCTCGATAAATACTGCACAACTATCTAAAAATGCTTTTATAAATTCATTGTGGCAGATCGTAGGGGTCACCTTTTTAAATTTTTAATAGCTTCAGTATTTACATTCACATATTAAAGTTCGGCAAAAAAAGAAAAAATATTTTTTTTTGAAATGTCCATGGAACTATGCTTTATATTCGCTGGTGTACGGAGAACTTTTTTGTTGTGATACGGTCTAATGTACAGTTCCGTTTACACCAGCCGGATCGCAGCGAAAATTCATTGCACCGTAAGTTGTATCATACTTTTTTTATCCCAGTATTGAGGCACCAACACATATTAACCCTGTGTGCCATTCGTTACTGATCCTTTTCTACGTACATTTTATCCGAAACGGATTACGTTTCGGATCCGATTTCGTGTGAAATTCCTCTTGAAAACTCGGACACGCTTCCGAAACTGATTTCCGTTTCGGATCCTGTTTTGAATCCGGAAGCGTGTCCGAGTTTTCAAGAGGAATTTCACACGAAATCGGATCCTAGTCTGATTTGATTTCGTATGAAATTCCTCTCGAGAAAACGGATTGTTTTTTATGCTTTTTTTTAATCAGTTTCGTAATAATAATTATCTATATATAAAAAATGAAACGGTCCACGTATGTGAGAACGGCTGGAGCGATTTGTCTGATTTTTTATCATTCGACTCAAAATTCAGAATATTTTTTTGTTTGATCATCAGAAAAAATTGTATGTACAAATGGACCCGGTAGGTAATCAAATATGAACGAATGGACCAATGTAACTGAAATTTAGTATGTATATTTGTGTGATCATGAAAACAAAGTTTTTGTATAAATGGACTCGGTCTTAAACTGTATCCATTTTTGGACATGAAAACAATTTGGATGTATGTTTGGATCCAGTTGCTGGAGTTTAGCGTATGATACACTTAATTTTTGGAATATCATTTAGTCACCATTGATTACATTACATACACAATTTTTTTTAACACCAAAATTATTGAGAAGTCTAAGTATAAAAATAAATGTACATTTTGATGTTACCACTAATTGCGTTATGTCAGTCAAACGGCTTTAAAATGTGGTTTTAGAATATATATGCCAATAAATAAGTAAGTTTTCATCAATTCTTACAATAATATATAATAATCTTTTAGACTTTTGATGTACAGAATTTGCCCGGGATAACCTCGCCCTTTAAATTGAAATATTTCAGAGACCAAATTAATAAACCAATCGTTATTCAATTGCACTCAACATCTTTTACAATAATTTGGAGGCAGGACGAAGTCTTTCGGGCCAGCTAGTGTTACATATAAACTGATTTAAGTCAATGATTACAGATAATCTGATCATTGATCAGATTTATAATAGAGATCACACATAAAAAAAGAGAAATAAGAGATCGCCGTTACAGATAAGCAGACCCGTTTCGGATTAGTAAAATCCACATTTCACTGGTTTCGTTTTTAAGTCTTTTTCTGATCCGAAAGGGCTCCGTAACTGATCTGCGTACGTTTTTTGTGCACATAGGATGTGTACCTATTTCTCTACCTAATCTCCGTTCAAATATCCAACCGAAATAATATTTTGATGAACATGAAAATCGTGAGCTTAATCGTATCTTAAATTCGAAAAAATTGTTATTTTATTACACAGTGCAACCAAACCAATACCAAACCATAGCATTTGACCTCAGTAACAAAACCCTACTCAATTTTGCTCCAGTGCGTCACAATAGTAATACAGTGGTTTAAAGTTTAATTTTTTTTTGTCAAAAGTAAAATAAAAGAAAATGAAAAATCATGTGTAAAAATAGATTTGGGATAGTTCATGTCTTCGGAGACCTACATTTTAATTTTGCGGGGAATATTTCCTCGAAACATTTTAACCCTTTATCTGCCACCCATATTGAACATTTTGAACATTGAACAAAGATGTCCCATACGGGTGGGCCTTGACCTCCGTCTATTTTTTTCAAAATTATACTAAAAATTTCTTGTACGCACAGTGGGTCAAACAGCTGTGCTAGCGGGATTTAATTAATAACTAGTAAATGAAGAGATATTTTAATGAAAATTTAAACATAAGTTTTTTTTAACGCATATACCACTTATTTCCTTAATTTCAATTTTCTAGGTCAACTAGCTCCCATACAATTGATGTTAAAAGCGGATCTGATGAAATAAGCAACCCATTCATAACTCCTTCCATTGTGTTACATCTATTTATTCCACGGGAATGGTTTTGACGTAAATCCCGGAATTTCTTATTCTTTGCCTCAAGGGCTTCTTCAGACATCATGCCAATAGATATGATAGTATATAGTATAGTATATTAGTGATTCGGAAACACCTGTAATGCGAGCTACCAAATCTGGTGGACTGAAAAAAGGTCTGGTTATTTTGTATGAGACGTACTGGAAGAGGTCGGCCGATATAGTCTTTATTTATTTCTAAGTCAAATTTCAATAAGCTTATATCTTGTACAAAATATGACCGAATTCAGTGTACCTATTTAACCTATTTAATTTATTTAACAATATGAGGGTGAATTCGGCCATTTGTATGGATGGTAACAGAAGGGGTGTGGCTAATGCTTTGGTTTTATCAGTATTTGTTTTCTTGTGAAAGATAATTAAACAGACCAAATTTCAATATCCTCCAATTGTCTGTTTAGAAGTTATTGGACAAATGTTATTTTTTCAAAAATTGGTTATTTTGTATGGGAGGTACCAAAGGTGGTGGGGTTATTCTCCATATATCTCCAACAGTTGGTCGTAGTTGGTTATCATTTTGGATATTTTTACACCACAACGAATCACACTTTACATAAATGCTAAATTTAGCTTGAATACGATTGAATGACGTTAGTTATAGTCCAAAGATTTCAGTATACGTTCTAAAACCATATATGCTACAACAGCTTAATTCTACCACATTTTTTTTGGTACACATGAGAAGACGGAGCACAAACATATAATTTGTATTTACTACATACCTTCTCTGAATAAGAAAAAAAAAAGATATTGACTCAATAAAGTATAATTTGTTTGTAATTTGGATCAACCATGATAAGTCCAAAAATGCTGCCAAATCTTTGCGGTCCAAAGTCGGTATTTTCAAACATTGAAATTCGACTTAAATCCCGCTAGATTATCCGTTTGGGCCACTGTGATGCGGGTGGGAGCTAGAGGGTTTAAATGTTCCGAGAAAATATTCCTCTGAATATTTTAATATAGGCCTCTGAAGATATGAAATACCCCAAATGTACTTTAATGGATGATTTTTCATATTTTTTAAATCGACTTTTGACCAAAAAAATTAAACTTCAAACCACTGTAAAAAAAAATTGCGACGTAGTGGATCAGTTGTAAATAAATTTATTAAATAAAAAATAAAAGGTAAATTTTTGAATTTTGAATTTTTAGCCAAATTTTTAATTGTTTTTCATAAATTTATATAAAACTGCGAAACTGTTGATTATGCAGAGAAATGATATATGAACAGATAAAAGGAATATTAAATACCAAAATCTGCAATGACTCATTATTCTTAGGGGGTCAGACCGACAAAATTCAGGAATTTTTTTTCCCATATAACTTGCGACCACTCCAGTATATATCCAGTATTTCATATGAGCGATATCTTCTAAATCACTCACATCAATTCGTATACTGTGCTAAGAATGTTTTCAGTAGAACAAATTTAAATTGCGCAATACCTCTCGTTCAAAAATTGCAGACTATCCTCGGCCTGAGCTGGTTACTGAAATACCTTTAGTTTTGTTTTTTTTTTCATTCTTAAATATTTGCATTTGTCTTGGAAAACAAATAAGCACCGAGTATTCGAATAAGATGTACTAAGGCATACAAAAAAACAAACATCAAGCTAGAAGTGTTCACTCTCTTTCTGTGTTTCCATGCTTTAGTTTCACATTTTCATTGTTAATATTGCCTTTCAGCGACTTTGTTTACAGAATTCGTCCGTATTGGAATACGAGTACTCTGATAGGTGCATGGATGGATGAATAGCCATGGATTTTAATTTTTGGTTTCTTTTTGTCTTGATGTTTTATTCCATTTCTTTGCTTGTAAGTTTTTTGATATTTTCAATTTCGTTTTCGGTGTTTATGTCCGTAATTTTGTGCCTGCTGAACCGCATAGATGTTTGACAAATATCAGAGGCTATACTCGTAACAATGGCAAAGCCAGCAATAGCTTTACCATGCCACTAGACCAACTGTAGAAGGACTACAAGATATTTGATTGGCAAAGCAAAAGAAGAAAAACTTTGAATACTCATGCATTCACAACACAAATTAAATAAACGAAACAAAGTCGAGAAAAAAATATTACCAAACTTATCGATTTGTTTTCCATTTGTTTATGGCGTAAAGGCAACAAAGGAGAAGTGTTATGACGAAAAATATTGTCGTTATTTTGTAAAAAGTCCATCCCTCCGAGTTGGTTGAGGCAGCGATTCACAGTGACTTGTGAAAGACACACTACGATTTGACGATTCTTTGACGGGTCTTAACTAATTCCATGAACAACAACAAAAGAATAAATTATTTAAAAAACTTGTGTACAAAGAGACACTGGATAATAAATATTTTATGGGCATTTGTTATAGGTCGTCTGTATTGTTCGAGGGTACGGTGGTGTATGAGTAATATCGGTGTGCTCGTGTGGCGGAAGTTTACTTGGTAGCAGACTTTTTGACGTTTGTGTTGAATGTCAAAAAGGAGATTATATTTGTTTTAACAATGCTGAACAAATTGTCCAAAAAGAACATAAACTTTTTGTTTATCTACTAGTGTCCATCTTAAACTATAACAAAATTTAGTAAAAAAAACGTAGCGAAACGTACGTTTGTATAAATTACTATGAGTTTGGCCATGTGATTCTTGTTTGAAAACTACGATGATATTTAACTTTTGTCTGCTACCATATACCTAACAACATGACCGTGGCAACGAATGTTATGTCGTGTGATATCAGGTTGTCACAATACATGGAGATTTATTGATTGGACTTTTTTAATCTGGACATGAAGTCATGCTGGTTACAACCGAAAATATGCACTATTCGTCTACTGTACCCGTACTTAACACAATAATGAGAAGTTGTTGTCGTGTGTAGAAACCAGTAAGAAAGTTTTAGTCGGGAAAACCTACTTACATATACCCTCACCCTCAGTGAAACATAAAATATTCTAGTATATTGATATTATTACTCGATTTCTAAAGTGGGCGGAGTGGTACATTTGTATGGATTGTACTATAAGGGCGTGACTAGACTTTCAGTTTTTTGCTTCAAAACATTATCCTGCTTTAGCTTTTTTAAGACACGATCGTAACGATTGTATTGACATTATTACTCCATCTCTAAAGTGGGCGGAATGGTACATTTGTCTAGGAGGTACCAGAAAGGGTATGTCAACACTTACAATTTTTTCTCTAAAACTGTATCCTGTTATATCTTAACAAAATAAAGCAAAATAAAGAATTTGGGTACGATCGTGTCGATTGTATTGCTATTACTACTCGCGTTCTCAACAACGCGAGAAGCTATCCCATACCTCATTCATGGGGTGTAAAGGGAAATTAAGTTAAGTTTCTAATGTGGGCATGATTCATTTGTATGGGAGGTACCAAAAGGGGCTTGGCTAGGCTTCAAATTTTTTTTCTAAAACTTTATCCCGCTTTAGATTTACTGAATACAGAATTTAGTTGCGATCCCATTAGGTGTATTAATATTATTACTCGATTTCTAAAGTGGGCGGAATGATGTATTTGTATGGGGCGGGCCATGTAGCCCATTTACAATACCGTAAGTAGTTTTGGGAAAATATTAACTCGTGCAAAATTTCAAAACATTTGGTTGCATCTTTCGAAACTTATCGTGCGGACCAGCCGGACAGCCAGACAAACAGACAGACATGGACATGGCTCAAACGACTTAAAAAGTAATGAATCGAATTTGGTTCAACCAAACCTAGTGTCTGGAGTGGCTCCTTCTATGTGTTACACTCTTGGGTCGTATCAAATGATATATACCCTTCTACCCATAGGGTGGTGGTATAATGACTTTGGTCCATTTTGTGAAATGAAATATTGTAGAGAAAACACTGATTCTCATTAAATTGGCCCATTAATAGTAGAAGTTTCAGAAATAGGAACATTAATAGTAGAAGTTTCAGAAGATTCCCCTTTGGAAATCATTGAAGAGATTTTGTTCATATAAAGTTAAGTAACATAGCCTGTAGAGTAGCATATATAATTTGTTGACGCTGTCGACCACTTTATATGTGTCAATTGAACAATGATAAATTCTATGGCAACACATAGTTCTTGACAAATAAACTAATTTCTCTACGAAAAATGGAAATTTACTTGACGATAAGAATTATTTGAAATTGTGGGCATATTCATTTTGTTTTGTTTCGTTTTTTCCTGCGTTGAAGAGGTCCCAACTTTCCATACAAATGCGTTACCATAGATAATTCATTCATTCATTCATTCATTTATTGTAGCATAATTACATTCATTTAATATAAACAATTTCAGTTATGAATATGGCTTTGCCTTAAAACAATAATAGTAGTATGAATAAGGAGATCAAATAAGTTGCATTAGTACTTAAAAGTTAGGGTGTTACATGGGAAAAGCTACAGAAAAACCCATATATGAAATGTATACAAGATTGACTAGAACATATGCTTATACTAACTTATACTAACTTATACTAACTTAACTATACATAGAGCCTGTTTATTAGGCTATTATTTGATGTTAAACACTTGTTTTTGAAATTATTGTTAATAGTGTCTATACGGTTCTTAATAAGAGAAATATTGGACTCAGTGTGAAGTGTTACTGTGGAGTAGTGCCTCGGGTGGTTTAGCATCATTTTCAGAGTTTTATTTTGAGCAACTTGAAGTGCCTGAATGTGTGTTTTGCGCAAAAACCCCAAACAGGGCACGCATACAGCATTAGAGCTTGAAAAACAACCTTCATTATAATTAATTTATTTTCTTTACTTAAGTCCGATTTTCTGTTTATCAGGGGATACAGAATTTTCGTTGCCAAAGATACTTTCTCCTTCACATGGAGGATATGTTCTTTGAAGGTAAGTTTTTTATCGAGAAGAACTCCCAAATACTTCACATTGGAACTCCATTCCACTTCCGTGTCCAGTATCCTAAGGCTACTAGATGGTAAACTACATGGCCTTCTTTTCCTTGTAAAGAATATGGCTTGCGTTTTCCCGGCGTTAAGTTTAATTTTCCATTTCATACAATATGCCGAGAGCAGGTCAAGAGCGCATTGCAAAGTGTTAACAATTGCATTTCCATTATCATGGGAAAAGTATATTCCTGTGTCATCAGCGAACATAGCATACTCACAACCCGGATGTTTCGGTAAATCAGAGCAAAAAATGCAGAATAAGATAGGACCCAACACCGAGCCTTGAGGGACACCGGCTGGCACATCCTGGGTATTGGAACCGCAGTTGTTAACGAAAACGCGGAATGATCTTGCGTTTAGAAAACTTTTAATGATTTTAATTAAGTGTGGTGGAAAACCAAATCTAATCAACTTGAATACAAGTCCGTCATGCCAAACCGTGTCGAAAGCTTTTTCAATATCTAAAAGCACTAAAGCGGTGGATTTTTTGTTTGCAAAACTGTCCTGGACAGAATTACATATTCGCTTGATTTGATGAGTGGTGCTATGAAGCGGTCGAAACCCAAACTGCTCGTTTGGAAGTATTCCTTTTTCATCAATGACATCCCAGATCTGTGCCTTGATGATTTTCTCGAATACTTTGCTAACGCAGCTAAGTAGGCTTATAGGTCTGTAGCTTTCCAGTTTGTTAGCTGGTTTAGATGGCTTAGGAATTGCAACCACTTTGGCTTCTTTCCAAATGGCGGGGAAATATTGTAGTTTTATACATGAGTTAAAAATATATGTGAGAAACTTTATGCCTTCGAAGGGAAGTTGTTTTAACATAAAGTTTTTTATTTTGTCTGGTCCAGCCGATTTTCCTGTACTAAGAAGCTTGATAACTGTGCTGACGTAATCGCAGTTGACAGAATGCAAATTTTCAGTAACGACATCAGTCGCTAAAAATCGGTTAACAACATCGCTAACAACAAGATTGTGTGCTGATGTACCTAAGTTATCAGAAATCTTGTGGCTGTTGCTGAAAAACTTTGCCAATTCCTCAGCTTTATCAGCGTTTGAATGAAGTACCCTATTATTACAGTCTGAAAGCGTCGGAATATGTTGGTTCTTTTTCTTTATAATTTTGCTTATATTCCAAAAGGGCTTGCTGCCTTTGTCTAGCTTGCTTAACGTGCGATTCCATTGTTGGTTTCTAAAACGGAGAATTGACTCACGGATATTTTGAGAAAAAAGTTGGAATAAATACTTGTCAAAGTCTTGCCTGTAACGTGACCATTGCCTTCGGTAAAAATTTCGTATTTTTATCAAATTGATTATGTCGTTGGGAAGTTTTAAATAATTATTCGCCCTGAAAACTTTTTTTGGTACAGCATACTCTAAAGCATTGAGTACATGTGTATTAAAAAGTTCAATATTGTTGTCGATAGTACTTCTATTGTCGACGTCTGTTGCGTTCGTCGATAAATTGGCTAACACATCTCTTAAATAAGTTTTGAATAGTCCCCAATCAGCTTTTTTATAATCATAGACTAAACTTTCTTGAGTAATGCAGTCCATGTTTAATTCAAATTGAACGGGTAAGTGATCTGAGTCTAAGTCATTTAGAGCTTTCAGACTGGAAAGGAATTCTGGAGAATTTGTTAATGCAAGGTCTAAGGTAGAGCATGCATGTTGTGAATTTGATGACACATAAGTGTGGTCAGACGGGTAACAGATTGTTATTGGAAAAAATGAAGTAAAATCGTGTAAAATGTTTCCCCAGGCGTTTGCTCTGGTACAGCCCCAATTTCTGTGCCTACTGTTGAAATCGCCACAATATAGGTACCTATCATTGGCGTTGAATAATTTTCTTAAATCTCTTTTAAATTGAGAGCGCTTGCTGCCTGTGATACGTCCGCCGGGAAAATAAATGCTGAAAATTCGAAACTTCGAATTAGTAGATGAAAGAAGCTCTATTCCCACATTTTCAATCAATTCAGAATGAATGCTTGGTATTACTTTAAATTTGATAGATTTTTTTATGAGTAAGGCTACACCACCTCCCGTACCTGTTCTTCTGTCATTACGTACACAGTAGAAATTACTATTTGCTAACTTATCTCCACACTTGAGCCAAGTTTCTGAAAGAAGACAAATATCAATATTATTTTGTATTAAAAAATCAAAAAGTTCAATAGACTTGTTTCGGATACTTCGACAATTCCAAAAGATTATTTTCAATTTTGTGTTCATTATACGGAATACAAGTATTTAATAGCTAATTTAGTAACTACATTAAATTGTTCAGCTTTGGTAGTACACGAACTAAGTTGTTCCACAACATCTAGTGTTAACTGCGTGATTTCGCATTCAGTGAATAGATTGCAGTTGCCGCTACGTGTGTTATTGTTTATTATTGTTCTTTGGGTTGCCTGAGAATAAGAGAGCATGTTAGGCTTATTTTGGTATGTTGACGATACTGCTGGGAAATGATCTTCGTTGTATACAAATGAAGCCCTCGCAGGTGGATTGCGTTGATGTGTTACTTTGTGTGTTCTGCTATTTTTGTTCTTAATTGATTCTTGAATGTTCAAGTACATTAATCGATTTGGACACTTCGTTTCTGTTGATTTGTGCGAACCATTGCAGTTTGCACAGCGTACAGCCGCAGTTGCAGTGCAGTTGATAGTTTTATGCGATCCAGCGCAGTTTGCACACTTCGTCTTGATGTTACAACCACTCTCACCATGACCAAACATTTGGCAATTTCGGCATTGAACTAGTTTGTTTTTCTCTTTTCGTTGATGCTCCCAACGAACAATCGTGAGGAAAAGAGATCGAACATTGCGGCGCAGATCGTCTAGCCTGACAGATCCACGTTCGAAAGAAATTATAAACAAAGTTTCAACGTAATAATCATATTTTTTTGAAATTTGTTTGACATCAACGCATTTGTAGTTAAGAGAAGTGAGCTCAGTTTTAACTTCTTCTGCTGTCTTGTTGTCTAAACCGAGGAGAACAACTTTGAAATGTCTGTCCTCTGGACGTTGATGAGTGTAGAATTGGTAATTTTTTTCTGTTAAGATGACTTTCACAAGGTCGTGGACCTCACTGCTACTGCATATTATCTTCACGCCAATAGAAATTTTTTGCACTAAAAAGCCGGTGACTTTGTATGATTCTAATATGCTGCGAATGGTGGCAATATCATGGGTCAATATCTTTATTGGAGGAACTACGACCTTCTTAGGCTTTTCAGGAGAAGCGACTTCTTCGTCGGAATCGATTTCTTCGTCACACAGAGCTTGGAGTGGTGTAAAATAATTTTTGCGTGAACTCATTTTGTTATGGTTCACATTAGTATTTACATAATGTTTTTTGTTTTTCATTATTTTAGTCTTTTTTTGTGAGTATAGATCATCCTCACAAGAATCAGACGCAACGCGTTTGGAAATTTTGTGTGTTTATAAATGATTGTTGTTGTTCGATTTACACTTTTGTAACACTTGCTTGCTTTTAAATTTTATGCACGGGGGTCTATACCGTTCACGAGAGAAACGTCTTGATCGGCTCACTGCACAAACAGAACAGGACCATAGATAATTAATACACTTTTTGTTAATAGTTTCATCGAATTAAAACCATTGTCCGGCGAGGGCAATTACAAACGGCCTTCTATGATTGTATTTCTTAACATTTGTGTCTAATGGCTTTTGACACTTTATATATAATTATACCGTTTCAGAGCACAAAATTAAAGTAATTACACTAGCAATTTACATAAATGAATACACTGATAGTATATTACTATTCCCGCCACAAGATATGTGGAAAGCTTCGTACGTTACTTATTTTGTACTATTATTCGTAAACGCTATATACAGCCAGCAAATACCTGAAATATTTCGATTATAATTTGTAGACACATCAGATTTAGAAATACCAATTATATGTAAACACTTTACTTTGTGGATGGGGGAGACAAACAAACTGACTGGCTGACTTTATAATATTTATGTAAATTGTGGGTAATCTGGTAAGTCATTATGTCGCATTCTATTATCGTTTTTTCCTTTTATTAGAATTTCTTATTTGATATGGTGATACATCTACCACACAAATCAATAAATATTTAAATATGAAAACCTATTTAAATAATCTCTGTAAACCTTATCGCATTTGTTTGTGTAAAAAATGTAAGAAAATACATACATATAATCTTTGAGGAATTGGTTTGTTTAGCAATCATGTGGATTGTTGGGGAAGTTAACTTTCCCAAAAGGAGCATGGAGAAATGTTTATTACTATTTATTCATGCTAATGTTCATTTCAACATCTTTGTTTGTTGGCATGTTAGCATTTCCTGATGCCAGTTGTTATTTTTATGCTTTTATTTATTATCAGTAATATTAAATTCACATAATTATAAAGATTCTATTTATTTATTCTATTTTAGAGATAATAACGATATATATTTGTGATCTACGTTTATTTTGATATTTAATTATTCTAAAGCGGATACCTTCCACTGGGTAGCTATTAACAATTTTACCTTTACCTAGGCAAAAAAAAAAGATCCACAAAAAACAAAAATGCTTTGCTACGAGCTGTTTACTTTATCTCTTTTGGATATTACTTTTCTCTAACTACATAGGTGAGTCGTTGGAGGTGTGACATTTTGCCTATTTCGCTGAATCTACGAATGTAATTTTTATTTGATTGAAATGTAGCATTTACAATTATTGTTTTTGTTTTTTATTTCTACAATGAAACAATTTATATTTAAATAAATATATACTTAGTAAAAAAAACATATTTAATTGCCTTTTCAATCAAAATAAACATTAAATAGATCTCGATAATCTGGATATACCGATAATACGGGTTGGGGTCTGCAGTCAATTATCCGTATTATCGAGTTTGTACTGTATGAGCAAACAATCGTCTTGCTGACAAAGCTATCCATACAGTAAACTTGATTCAATGCAGATGGTTTTGTTGCTCTTGCTTCGTGTAACATATTCACCCCACACGTCCCACATGTAAAATTTATTTGAAAATATACCCTCATCCCTAAGGGTGATGGTATAAAAATTAACGTCGATTATCCGGGTCTCCAGTAATGGGGTACATCTAATAACCACTAAAATGGTACATTTGTATGATAGGTACCAAAACTTTATCCTGATTTAGTTTTACTAAATACACGATCGCTTTGGGTTTATTCATAATATTTCTCTATTTCTAAAGTGGGCGGAATGGTACATTTGTTTGGGAGGTACCAGAAGTGGCGTGGCAAGGCTTCCAACTTTTTTTTTCCAAAACTTTAAATAGTTATAGCTTGACAAAATACCTAATTTGGGCACGATCGTGTCGATTGTAATGATATTACTACTCGCTTTCTAAAATGGGCGGAATGGTACATTTGTATAGGAGGTGCCAGATGGGGCGTGGCTAGGATTGCAGTTTTTTCTCCAAAACCTTTTCCTGCTTTATCTTTACTAAATACAGAATTTGGGCACGATCGCATCGGGTCTATTAATAATATTACTCGATTTTCTAAAGTGGGCGGTACCAGATGGGGCGTGGCTAGACTTCCAGGTTCTTTTCTCCAAAACTCTATCCTGCTATAGCTTTACGGAGTAAAGATTTTGGTTTTATTGATATTATTACTCCATCTCTAAAGTGGGCGGAAAGGTACATTGGTATGTGAGGTACCAGAAGGGGCGTGGCTAGAATTCCAATTTGTTTGCTTAAACTTTATCCTCTTATTGCTTACTAAATACAGAATTTGGGTACGATCTCGTTGGGTGTATTGATATTATTACTCGATTTCTAAAGTGGGTGGAATGATGTATTTGTATGGGAGGTACCAGAAGGGGCGGAGCCATGTAGCCCATTTGCAATACCGTAAGTAGTTTTGGGGAAATATTTATTTATTTATTTATTTTTTTTCCTTTATTTTTTTTTTTCATTTATTTAACAACTGTAGGATTATCTATTCCCGCGAAACCGTTAAGGCTTGTCTGCAGGAGGGGTAACAAACAATATAATAAATATAGATATAAGTATTGTATAAAAAAAAATTCTGTACTTAAAATTAATATAGTATTTATAACATTTATAATATATATATATTTATATCGCAAAATTTTAGAAAATATTTTTAGATCATTGTGATTCTAGTAGATATTTTTTAATTTCTTTTTGCTTAGTATACTTATTTCTGATATTTAGAATACTTATGGGCATCATATTCGAGATTGTTGGCATTGTTACTTCTAGCGTGTTTCTTCCATAATTGTTTTTAAATTTTGGTATCTAATATCTTCCTTCAGCTCTCCTTCTTGTGTGGTGTGTGTGATCGATTTTTTGTAGATATGTGTTGTCTTCAAGAAATTCGTTGGCCAGTGTTGTGTAGTATAGGTTTTTAATGTTTAGTATATTTAGTTGTTTTGGTAGGTTACATGCGTTGGCTATTGCTGAATTATTCTTATATTTGAGTTATTACTTCGTGATGTTCCGTATATATTGGTATTATTAGTTGGATTTTGCTTATTTTTCCACAGTAGTTTCAGTAATCTATTTTGTGTTTTTTGTAGAAGTCTACAGTGAGTTGAGCTTCCCCAGGCAGTAATTTCATGTCTTAGATAAGATTCAGCGAGAGAGAAATATGCTTGCTTTAACACTTCGTAGTTTGAGCAGTTACTTAAGTGGTACAATGCGAAAGCAGTTTTCCGTAACTTTTTATGTAAATCTTGTATATGAGTTTTCCATTTAAAATTCTGATCAAGATATACTCCAAGATACTTCTACGTATTAACAAGTTCTATAAACGTTGAACGTTGTTTGTTGCATTGTGAATACAGTTGTAGTCGTGGAACTTAATTTTTATATCAAAGTATGTAAAATGTGACAGTTTAAAATGAATTGTTTTTGATGCGTTTACAACTAGGCCATTATCGTGACACCACTTTGTTATCTGATTCAGCTCCATTTGCATAATCGTTACTGCAGAATTAAGATTCTGGCTGGAAACTAGAATAGCTGTGTCGTCTGCATATGCAAATGCAGTGCTATTACTCAGAACACTCAGCATCTCATTAGCATATATCAGATAAAGAATTGGTCCAAGTTTGGATGCCTGTGGCACTTCATGGCCGATATTTATTTCATTAATTTCAGGTTCATCGCACCTTTACGCACTTTTAAGCCAGGTTTTTTCCATTTTAATTCCTCTTGGGAACATATGGCTTTTACAAGAATGTTAAAATTTTTTCTATCATGACACAATATTTAAATTTCACCATATTTTCCAGCTTTCCTTAGTTCTCTCATAATAGTTTTTCTCCAAGTATTTTTTGGTCGGTCAGAGCGTCTTACACCTTGCAGGTTTTCATTCTTGGGCCATTCCTGTGATGCTGTTGGTTGGTTTACGCAGTATATGGCCTATCAATTTTTGTGTTGACCGCCAAGTTTTATTTAATCGTCCGAATGCTGATCTAGCTAGTCTATTGCACACGTCACCCTCTACACAATTTTTCACCGTCCAACCGGTTTTCTGCTATCAAACCCATGGCGGTTTCATCGGAAATGGCAATTTCGAATAACCGGTTTTATCTGGTTTTTTGCTGTCAGTTAACTGGTAGACCGTTGTATATGCTTATCTGATATTCTTTAGGCTAATCTCATCAGAATGCTTCATTAAAATTTCTTTATGCAATACTAAATTTGTTTGCAAAATGCTAGTTGACTGTTTCCTCTCATCTTGGTGGAATGCCGTCCGTATTCACCCAGTAGAAAGTTCCGCCATACACGACTTTGTCGTCAACACTATCCTCAAGACAAAATGTGTAAAATGTATGCACTTGTCGTCAAAACACTCGGTTGAAGACAAGCTGGCCGACAAAATACTAAATTTGTCGTGCATCAAACACATTCAACAAAATCAAAGGAAACAAATGGGAACAAAAAAATTGAATCTGACGTAAAAAAATTTTATTTTATTAAACGGACGAGTAAACACCAGCAATTTCATAGTTTGAAAAGTCGAATAAATGTGAATGCCGTATAAGAGTTTATATCCTTCACTTCTCTCTTGGTCAGTAGTTCTCCAGAAGTGTTAACAATTTGTCATTCTAATAAAAAGCTAAAAACAGCTTAAAATCCATCTTTTAAAATAGCACCAGTGTATATAAAAAGTCATTCTAATATGGCATACATAGGCTTCAACGACAATTTGACCGACATTTTCACCCATCAGGTCGTGCATGATTGTGTAGGCGACGTGTCGCTTATATAGTCATCAACGACAATTTAATCGACATTGTCACCCATTATGTAGTGCATGATTGTGTGGGCGACAGGTCGCTTGTATATGCATCAACGAAAATTTGACCGACATTGTCGCTTATCAGGTCGTGCATGACAAAGCGGATACTTGTATGAAAATTTCGTCGACGATTTGTATGGACGGTCCTCTAAATGTCATCAACGATTTACTATGGTCATGCACCTATCCAGCACTTCCTACTGGGTTAGATTGTTCGAAATCGAACACCGTCTTACCGGTTTTCAGCTTTCTTCGAAAATGGCAATTTCGAATACCCGGTTTTGCCCGTTTTTTTTAATTCCAGGAAAATCGGCGTAGAATCGCAAAGAGTTGCTGCTAGGAGACTGTTTCCTCTTATCTTGAAATGTGTGGGATGCCGTCCGTATTCATAATTTGAGATCACCATACACTAAGAATTCACTAAGATATAGTTCGCATCTCACCTTGCGATAGCTGTGAAGCCGGCGATATTCATGTGGAAAACTTTAAGTGCAGTCATCTCCTAAACCGTGTGCCTGATCGCAAAATGGAGCTTAATTTTTGATCACCATACAATAGTTGGCAAATCACCAAGACGCAGCTGCGATCTCATCTTGAAATAAATTGGACTCTGACCTCGAAATAGGTGCGATTTCGTCGATATTCGTATGTAAAACTTTAAGTGTTTTTATTTCCTATACTAAGCGTTTAAAAGTAGAAAGGAGATTAATTTTGATCAAATCGTTACATTAATTCCGAACCATGCTAAGTGTAAAATATAAGTTCTACAGGAAATGTGTTTATGTTTGTGAGTAATATATAATTTGTAAATCGGATATAATTTGATTCAAACTGATTTCAAAAGCCCATATTAATTGAAAACATGCTAAGTTGACTTAGCATACTTTAGAATTAAGGTATTGATATTCATTTGCTTTCATATTTAATTTCAAATTCGGTTTTATTTTACAATTTCCGAAAAACCGTGCGAAACCGGTTACCCTAGTTTTTTACTAAATCATGTACCGAATTTATTTTTCGAATAAACCGGAAACCGGTTTTCTAAAAAATTTATGTATTTCAACACTACACATGCAGTTGAGGAAATGCTATTGATGTAAACAGAATTTGTATGAAATATTCCAAATATATTTCACTTTATTAAAACACAAACCACTGTCATATTAACTACCATTGAAAATTATAAATTGTAGTTAATACAAATTTTTCCGGTGTGACATTTTTCATGATATTGAGTACAAGTAATGGATTTCAACAAACATTCGCTATTCAATTCTCCGCAGTTACCTTAAACATTGGCACTTCAATAAATTGAAAATAGTACTGTTAATATTTTATATACAAACATACTTTGTAAAGTTTATATGTATATTAGGCCGGGTCGACATATCAAATAAATCATTTTCGACTCGCCCAAATCTCATTTTGTAAGGTTCTTTGTTATGTAGTAAAAAAAATCGGCTGATTAAATTATTTTTGAATAATACCTTACCAAGGTGACATTGTACGCTAAAAACTATACCAGTTCTTCCAATGAAATGTTTTTGTTGGATTTTTAAGTTTTTGTCGAAAAATTTGTGTTTTTTTTTTGATTATTTACTCTTTGATTTTTTGATTTCCGATGTTTCCATTATATATTTTTTCTGTTATTTTTGGAAAAAAAATTAAATCAGCCAATTTTTGTTACCTACTAAAAACACCTTAAAAATAAAAGTTAACAAAATCAAAAAAAAAATAAATTTGGGCGCCTTGAATATGATTTTTTTTTTTATATGTCGTAGTTAAACTTATTTTCCTCATGCCAAAAGTTATCGAAAAATCGATTGCATAATATAAATTGCTAAACCGACCCACCCTAATGTATATACATACATTCACCTACCATTAAACATAACAGTACAACAAACCTGCAATAGACAAATAAAATGTATTGTAGAAAATGTGTGCTCTTGACAATAGTAGTTCATTGATGGAACTCAAGAGCTGAAACATTGTTGTGCACTGCCACAGGTATTCTGCCAAGTTCATTAAAACTAATGCAATGTCATCTGCTGACAAATTGTTGCTTTCACAGACACAAGTGGTAATTATTTCAAATATTTCTGTGTTTTTCCTCTTTTTACTTTTCAATTTAAGTTACAGAGATGCGAATGTCTCTCCTGGTTAACTGCACTGTCACAGCTATCGCCACGTCCATACCTAGATGTGGCCCGAGGATTGGTGGGCCGCACTTGTAGATGTATATTTTTTATGCAAAGTATGAAACTAAACCTTAGATTCCTAGCAAAGGCCCTAAAGGCAAATCAAAAACAACAAAAAGTTTTTCCGCTTTTAATGCTTTATTTGCCGTAATTGCAGCATTGTTAGCTTCTTGGTCGTATTTGCATAACACCAGAGATGTGACTATCATTACCATACTGAGCGAAGATGTTCCTACAACTTGGCTCAACTGCGAAAAAGAAATGTTGAACACGTCTTTTGAATAAGTTGTAATTTTGGTTCGGGTGGTTGAGCTGGGTGGAGGAGGTGTCAACCACATTTATGTATATGAATACAAATTTTCCATCCATATACGCTCATAGAAACATTTTTTTTTATACATGCATGTCTGTGGTTGAAGTTTAAAAATATTCTTTGATGGTATTCAGGGTATTTGAAATTCGTTATAGCTAACCCAAGACATGCATGCACTCTACATATATGCACATGAATGTAAACGACAACGAGTGCGCTCGATCCAAAACGTTGAGTGAATGCATATGTACTCTGTTGTACTCATATGTATGCGTCATACTACATGTATATATCCTTACAATGAGTAGTAGTTGTGTATTGCAATGGTGTTTGTGAGTAGTTGTATTTTATTTCATTTTATTCTACACTCTGGTTTTAACTTAACAATGTACACAATGTTCATGCACAAAAAAAACGGATGGAGAATGTATGCTGAGGAGTATGTGCGAGTGTATGTAGCACAAAAAGGGGCCTACAATAAGGCCTATGGTGATTGCATTCAGTGGCGCTTTGGTTAAGAGGTGCACAGGACTAATTATAGTATTGCAAATAATTAACTGGCATATCGGGATTTTATTCCGAACTCGTATACCCGGTTTAGAAAAATGGATGCCGGAATTACAGGTGCTCAAGGGCGTAGCCAGGTAGGAGCAGCTTGAAAAATTGGTCAAAATCCTAAAAAACATGAAAATTAAAATAAAATAGTACAGAAATTTTACAAAAAGTGAACTGACAAATAAAAACTTTCACTCTCAAAAATTGTAGTGGATATTTTTTAACTCGGATTCAATGAAATTAACTGATTTTTAAGTAAAAGTACTTATGTATTGTTATTGTTCTGCTTGTGCAGTGGTATCTGCTGGCCAGACGTTTACAGCCATGTATCAAGGCTGTAGAAATGGTTACAGTTAAGAATGTGTTAATGAGTTCACAAAATATTAAGAGTTCCTTCTTGAAATTATTGGGAAAATTTAGACTACCTTCTATTGGAAGTACTAGAACGCAGAGCGAGGCTCTTTTTTATTCGTAAGTTAACGTTCAATAACTGATTAGATTGTGCAAAATTTTAACTGTATTTAGTGCAATTGCAATATCTTCCAGTTTTTCATTAGGAAGTTATGTTTTTATTTAGAAAGTTAAAACCAAATTTTAAAATTTAATAAAACTGTTAAATCTTAAAAAGGGTCAGTTAAGTTTTCTCGAGTTCTCCTCCACAGCCAGCCGGCCAGACAGACTGACACATTTCCAGAATTGAATTCGCTTTTCAGATACTTAAGGCCCAACGTGTTTCCTTTAACTGTACACTTTTTCTCGTGTCAAATGATATGTAAGGTGGACCAAATACAAGTTAATTTAAAATTAAAGTTTATTTTAATCCAGAAGCGATTCAAACACTTAAGGCCAATATCATCAAAGCAATACGTGAGCTACAGCCCGAAGGCATTAACAAGGTCTTTGGAAATTGGAGTGACAGAATGAGGTACTTCGATGCGAGCCGGATGCAGCCTATTGAACGAACATAGTAAAAATATTAAAAAAAAGCAATCGAGTGTGAAACTAATAATTTTTAAGGCAACTGATTCCGTACTCAATTTTCAAATCGATTCTTTTAAGAAGACATGAGACTAAATTAATTAGTTCTTTGAATTTGTAGATTACATTCTGTGAATAAGAACACTTTGATAGTCGAAAAAATAGACAAGACCGGACTCGACGGTTTTAACCTTATTCGGAATCGTACTGCATCATTAAATTTTAGAGTTACAATGACGGTTTCGTATAGAATTTTATTTAAAGTTTTTTTACTTTCAATAGTGTTTAAGGGGTTGAATAGATTTTCGCCAAGTTGGGATTTCTGATAAGCAAGGCTTATTTAAAACAACTTTGTCGAAGACGGCATATCCGAAAATCCAACTATGGTCTGCGAAAATCGATTTAAGTCCATAAACCCCAAAAAATATTTGAAATTAAAGTCAAAAATTATTTTTTTTTCATCGACTTTGACACATTTAAAAAAAAATAACCATGAGGAATTCCGAATAAAAAAAACCGTTATTCTGTGCACAGTTTGTATCAAATAACACAAGAAAAAAATTTTAAAATTGCTCAAAAATTGAGGCTTAAAATTTTATATGTCCCAAAAACAAAACAAAAACAGATGAATAAAAATAATTTTTTTTTTGAAATTCGACGACCTACAATTTTTTTAAAAAAATTTTTTTAATTACATATTTTTTTGTAAACACACTATTAACATGAAATGTGAAACCGACTGCCCCCCCTACATTAGATCCTGGCTACGCCCTTGCAGGTGCTGGAAAGATAACTCAAATATGCCAAGAATAAATTCTTTACAAGTATATAAAAACAAGTGCAGATTTGGATTCAGCGTCCCAAATAACCTTAAAAACACCAGTCAGTTCTTAATCAACTTAAGCCGTCCCTTCGTCAAAAAATATATTTTATTCGATCTGCATCCGTAAAAAAAACTTTCGAGTGTCTTTCAAACCAATTTATAATATTGCTCCAAATTTCAATAGTATTGGCGAGATTTGTGAAAGATAAGGAAAGATCATGGACAGATCATGTTCCACGTGTGATGCCACATAACAGCAATTGTGAGAAGGCACAATGTTGAGCAACCTCAATGGCATGCTACCACCGATGCGTCTTAGGAAGTCGATAGCAGATGTTACTGAAGTTAAACACAAAGGCTCTCCTGCTGGCGTTAGCAGCACCAAGAAACTAGGTTCGGATGCGTTGGCCTCATAAGACACTCTTAAATAAAACAACTATTATGAATACACGAAGAAACTGAGAAATAAGAGCCGCCCAAAAGTTGACGACCCCCGCAAATGTTATAAGGACTATAATTTAACTTTATGGAGGCTGGCATCACCGCCATACAGGAAATGCGATGTACAAATTTAGATTTGGATTCATATCTGGTCTCGAGGTTTACCCCGGTAAGTGAAAGAAAATCCACTATCCGCATCAAGGCCAAATATTTTTACATCACGCAGATTTGTGTACACGCCCCGTCGGCAGATAATGACGAGGACCTTAAAGATGCATTCTATGAACGCCTGGAAGGGAAGATGCTCTTGCAGTCAGCAGTCGAAATAGCTTCGCGTCGGCAAGAAACATTGTAGTGAGTGGAACCAGATTGCCGCTCTAAGATATCCCTCATCAAAAGACAAAAAAACACATTGATCATGTGGTAATCGATGGGAGGCATGTCTCAAGTGTTATGGACGAGCGTGCGATGTGAGGTGCAAATATTGTCCAAGATCACCACGCTCGAAGCTAGACATCATAAAGCTGCTACTACTCCTACTCCGACCAACTCTCTCAATTACTTCAAATAAACCCTCTTAATTTCCCTTTACATCCCAACAAAGAGGATATGGGATAGCTTCTCGCCTTGTTGTAAATTAACACGCTTTCTATTTTTAGATTCAATACTTTCATTACCGGCCCACTCGATGTAGGTGACTGGAGCCGTGAATCGAACCACGGATCTTCCGCATGGTAGTCGCATGTTCTAACCACTATGCCACGGTCAATAACGAACTCCTTAACTTGGAATGTATTAATTTTTATTTTGCCCATCAAAATGCCAAGTTATGCAAAAATTTATTTCCCTTTTCATCCCATTGATGAGAAATGGGAAATTTTCGTTCTACTTTTCGATTAACTGAACGTGAACTACAGTGTAACGATTATTCCGAATATCGACTATCTAGAAGTCTTTTGTCATAAACATGTCAATTGACCAACTACTCAAAATGCTGTCATACATAAAAGGAGGGACTAAACTTACTTAAACGAAGACGATTGTGCCTATTGTGTCGGCTTTTCAACATAGGACCATTTTTATGAATCTTGGAACTTTCAGACTTCTTGCCAGGGTCAAAAATTCTGTACTCAGCGCAATAATTAATTCTGCACACAGCAAAAAAAACACACTGTAAATTTAAGTGGCACCGAACAGAACCTCCTGTCTATACAATAGCAAACATAAATAAACTTAATTTTCAGCTTAGTTTGGCCTGTTATGTGATCCTGCTTTAACGGCGACGGAGAGTATTCATGGCTTAGAATACGAATACAAACCGCAACAGGAACAGCGCCTCAGTCCACTTGGTCGCTTTCATGCCATTGTTATACCAATTTTTTGTGCATTGTTGTTTTTAGCCGAGAGCCATATTTTGACTTTATACGTGTACCAACAACATTTCAACAGGGTTTAGTGGGTTAGTGGTGGACACTGATATAAATCAAAAATTGGTTTTTTGCTTACCGCAAATATATCTAATTTTAAAGGGGGCAGTTTTCTTGCTTTGTTCGTTTCCATCATTTCGTGGAATGAATGTAAATTTAAATGAATTCATTCCGCTTTCAATTTTGAGTATTTGTTGTGTTTCATGCTTCCACAATTTCCGTTCACCATTTTAACTGTGAGGCCAACAGTATATAGCCTGACATTAGAATTGCCTGTTGGTTCCTCTACACAGAATCTTCCGTTTCAAAGACAATATAAACTACTAGTTTTCCCACTGACTTGTTTTTTCTTTTCAAACCCCGACTGCAAAGTCAAGTTATTTGCAGTCCACTTTGTAGTTACAGTGTGCAAACATTTTAGTCGAAGTATAGTGCAAGTTAGACGACAAAAGGAAATACTGATGTCAGCCGATTGACGCATTCCACAGTCGACATCTGAACGTTCATATGTATGAATCACCCACCCTCCCATGTATTCTGTACAAGTGAATGAATACAGGTGAAGTCCTAGTAAGAGAAAACAATTTTCATTATTATTTGCTGTCAATGCTGTGTGAAATTCTTCAACTACATAAATTTCAGGTATTCATAGGACATTTGTGTTTGGAAGTCGCATGATAATGATGAAATATTTGTAAACTTTACGACACACATATGTTTACCATTTGTGGGACTTAGTTAAATAATATTGTTAATTTTAGCATCGATATTAAGTGTCGTTTAATTAAATACGAAATTTAATTTAAAGATGTTTAGGAATATTCCAAAAAAAAGAATATTTTTTCTTATAAAATTCAAAATACTTTTGTAAAGTAAAAATACTTTGATGCTATTTATATGTAGATATGACCAAATATTATTTTCATTTGAAGTCGTTCCACGTATTCAGCATATCCAGTAGCGGTTAATATATAGGTTATTCTAAAAACCAGTAAAGAAATTTTCTTCATTTGAACGGACGTGTGGTAAAACTGTAGAAAAGATACAAATGTAAAAAGTTTAAGGGTTTTTCATGGTACCAACTGAGAACTACGAAAAATGCCTATAGGTTTCACCTATAACGGCCTTATTCATAAAAACTTATAAGAGGTTTATAAACCATTTTTAAGCAATTTTCGAGAAAACAATATTCATAAACGATTCACATCTTCAATAAGTTAAAGTAGGGTTGTCTCTACTTTAAGCGTGCTATAACTTGACGTTTGTACAATTTATTGTATATTTTTGAATTTGTGATCTTTATTTTGAATGTTTCGGCTTTTTTACTATTGGAAAGAGTTGTTGCATGTATTCATTGTGTAGCAAATATTCTTCTTAATCATTACGCACATAGAAAAGTATCTAAATAGACACTTTTCATTCATGAATACCATTTTGAAAAATATTTCTCCAAAATTCTTCAAAAATAATTTGTAAATAATGAAATAATATTCGTGATGTATAAACAATCAAAACAAGGAAACGATGTAATCGGTATCCGATTATAATTTCAACACGAGGAATATAAAATCAAATTTTTTAATATAATTTTTACTTTAACGCCTTTCTTATCATCATGAGAATCGTGGTCAATGAAAAATTGAGCTACAATAATGTTCATAGTTATTATAAGTGCAAATACATATTTGGTATCCGATTATAAAGCTGGTTTTTTACATCAGTAACGACCAAAAACAGTCGGCGCTGCCACCTGAACACATAAAGCTAAAGTGCTGATAAAAAACGTTTATGAATACAATTTCTTATTAAAGGTTTTTTAGAGCTAAAGAATACTTTAGCTAAAGAACGCTTCATACCTTCTTTAGAAATTTTTTATGAATATGACCGTAAATCTATAAACTAATTTTAGAAATTATTGGAAAAAAATTAATTTTCGGGAAATTGACTAATTTGTATAGCAGGCACCAGTAGAGTGTAGACATGGACACGTGAGTAAAATTTAGCTCACGTTACTCGTTGGTTCACTCATGAAAGAAGTTTTTTTTCGCTATTCACGTTCACGTGATCAAATTTTGTACTATTTCAAATCACGCAAATAAACACATTTGATTCCCAAGCGGTGTCAAAAGTACGGCAAGTACGTATTTTCTTAAATCCAATATGCTTGATCCAAGAACGGAAAAACCTAGCCTGTAATTCTTATTAGTAGATGTTATTTAGCACTGTGACGCTTGATTTTTAAGTATAAAATTCTTGAATATAGATATATATATATATGCTATATAAGCGCTTATTTATATATTTGTAGGTCTACAAAGTACTTTGAAAACGGTACTTAAGTTCGACATTAATATGTTGAGTTTATTAACTTATTTAACTAAATTCATGTAACTCCTTAACAGGGAAGTTGACCAATTAAGTTTTATTGTTTTAATTGCTAATTATCATCGGCTCTATGATGATAGTAAAACGGATCAAGAATATTCCCGAATACTATCTTTGTATTGAAATCGTATTACCTATTTCGAGATAATTCTTACAAACGTTTGGCTTAACAAAGTGATGGTCTTACGTGCTGTATGGCATGTTACACCGTCTTGTTGGAACCTTTGATTTGCTGATTTCCAATGATTTGCAATGACATGAGAAATAACAAAATCAATTGATCATCCACCGGCTCTAATTCTTCCACCAGTTGGATCTTATATAGATGTAGGCCAAGATCTTTTCTCAGCATTTGCAGAGACCGAGTTGCTGAGAATGGCGTCGGTTCGATAAACTCGAGTCCCCCGTCACACTTACGTCTACAGCGTCGATGGCTTCTATTTGCTGCTCAGATGGATGATTATATGCACTGTAAACATGACAAAGGGCTTCATAATTTTGGCGAACAGAATGCGCATTTTAGAAAAAAATTTGCAAGATTTGTAAACGTTGTTCTTGTGTAGTCTTTATATGGTGATTTTCCAAAGTATACTGAAAGAAAGTTTATCACACTTCATTACAAAGACAGCTAGATTAACACTTATACCCATTAGAAGATCTATTCGTCAAAAAAATAAATAAATAAATTTATTTCTCTCCCAAACATTTTTTATACCATCACCCTTAGGTATGAGGGTATATATCATTTGATAGAAAACCCATTACCCAATTTAAGATATTGTTTAAGTCCTGAGTAATTGCAATAAATAGATTTTTAATTAAAATAATATTACTTATGTATTATTTTGTGTCTACTTGTGGATCAAAACAGTAAAAATTTAACTTATTTGTATAGGAGGTACAATTAGGGGCAGCACAACGTGTCTGATTTTTTTATGTAAATCAACGTTCGAACGCTTACCTTGGCAAAATTTGTCTGAATTAAAAAAAATCGGGAAAATATCGGTTATTTATATGGGGGGGTACAAATAGTAATGGTTGCTGAGGTTTTGCCTCCTATTACAATATAAATTAACTGACCAAATTTAATTAGTCGGCAGGTGTCGGTTTGGAAGTTAAGGAAGAAATATGAATTTTCCAAAAATAGGTCATTTTGTATGGGCGGTGCCAGAAGGGGTGATCCATGTTCATTCCTGATTCGTATTTTCATCATCAACATCACACTCAAAATTTGAGTGAATTCAGTTTACTTACAAAAAAGATATATATATCAATTCGGTCATTTGTATGGGAGGTACCAGAAGGGGTATGGCACAAGTTTCGATTTTCTTAGGGTTTGACTACTTTTGCAAGAAAAAATAAACTCAAGTAAATTCAAGTATCCTACGATCGTCCGGGAGGTACGATCGTTTTGAAAAATATTAATACTGGTAAATTTTCATTCCGATCCATTAAGGTTTACTCGAGTTATCCTGCTGATCAGCCATCCAGCCAGCCATCCAGCCAGCCAACCAGACAGACGGACAGAGCTCAGTCGTCTTAAAAAGTCCTGAAAAAGTCTAGTCATATCAAAACAAATTCGGAGCTGCTAATTTTTATTTTTGTGGCTGTTCAAATACGCCGGATTTGAAGGTATTTTGTTAATAACTTTGTTTTTCGATGTCCGCCGTTAAGGTATATATCGTTAAAAAGGTATTAATAATAGCTTTGTTACTAACATAGTTACATAAAACTATGACGTTATATTCCAGCGGTTCTTAACATTACATCTTTAAAAACACCCCTAAACATAACATTTTCTGATACAGATTTGTAGCCCTTCAGAAACTATTAAACATTTACGAAATAATTGCTACATTTTCTCAATAAACAAAAAAGTTATATTGATTTAACATTTTAGTACATATGATAATACGAAGTAGACATAAATAAAAAGTTTTATCAGCTCAACCAAATATACCCCATGTTCCGACATGGCATTAAGAGATATTATTCAGTTCGACAATATTTCGATTAGGTCATAGTTTCATTTAATGATTTTAATTCATTGAAACTTTATTTATTCTTCAATTGTACACTTTTTATAACAAACGAATGTAATAAAAATAAACAAATGTGTTTTTCGAACTATCACAATGTGCAAACCTATGCTGACTTCAAATCAAAGTTAAAACTTTTTTCTTAAATCTTTAAAGTTTTTTAAAGCCTTCAAATCTACATTAGAAAGTTCTTAGCTCAAGTCAGACTAAGACATCTATATTGACATAATTTTTCAGCTCATTGATTTGGGATTAGCCCCAAGAATAAAAACTTATCTGTCTAAGGACTTGAGATTAGGTTTTCCTCTAAAGGATATTTAATTTTGTTGTTGTGTTTGAGATTTATGAACTTATTTTGTGATAGGTACAGTTTGTGTTGCCTTTATACATATTATACACTTGAATCGTAGATAAAATATGGCATCTTAAGTCTTAGGCGGTGCTTGCAATTTTTATGTGTGAACGGTTGTCGACAACTAAAATTTCGTAGCAGTTCGTAATCGATAACGTTTCTGACAGACACATTTTTCGACAGAATCCCTGTATCTGAACGCGCCTTTACACTTATTTTCGTATATTCTTACTTACGTATGAGTGATAAATATAATTCCACATAACCCATACGTTCTGATAAACTTCATATCGTCACATAATATGCTATGACCTTAATGAATAGCTTATTGCGATACCATGACGTTTAACCCACAATTACTAGATCATTTTATGACTGCTTACAATAGAATTATTTTTATTAAAGTTTTATTTGCAAAAGCCAAAACCCAATGACTAGAAATAACCGTGTTGAAATATAGAAAAAGTGTAATTAAATTATTAATGCAGCCAACTTTATAAAACGAATCATGCAGAAGTTCTCATATTTGGGACTACTTTCAAGTGCAGAATTGAGTCCCAAAATCATGTGTTGTATTGGGTTATTAATTACTAAAATTCGTAATTAAAATACACATTTATCAGCTTATCCTAAGTAAATTTTGTTAAGCTATATATTACTGAAGTTGTCCAAGTTGCGATACATTATGTAATTATGTTAGCTTTATATTTATAGAGTAACTGTTTATTCAATCATAATATAATTCATTCAAGTGTGTTGGTAAACATTTCCTTTAATTTCCTACCATTGTGTCTACTTACTCATTTGCTGTTAGAGCATTTGAACCTTTTATCTGTATGCATAAGTACAATAAAGGCAGATGCAAGTGGGTATCTGCGTAAGTGCATTGTTTCTTTCGATATTGTGCATACATAAGTACATAGTATATTTGTTTAGTTGTGTGTACATGTACCATGCATTTGGAATTGTGACAACCTGTTCACGCTGCTATCGATCAGTCAATTTATTGTCATTACAAAAATTACATTCATCGCAAATGCTTAAATTGCACCGGCGTTGATATGGGGAAAAAGAGAAGCGCATTTCATAATTTTTTCCTTTCTTTAATTTCCTTTATGTTCATTGGTTTTGTGCTGTGCCATTTGATATGTTAACGCCTTCCTGAGTGCACATGCAGAGCGGATGGGAAAGAGGACGCATCATCAGGACAATGGAATAACATTTTACCGCAATGCTCGTTCTCATCTGTCGTTGCTCATAATGTTGGATGAACATGAGAGAAATAAACTTATACGAGGTTTGTATAAATAGGTAAATGTATGTCTGTATATGTTTCGAAACTGTTTAATTAGTGTTATTAAATCAACGAACCGGTAAGCCGGGTTATGTTATAAATTAAGACTATTACATTTACAACCTGTTAACCGGTTTTGCTTAAATTCTGTATACGTCATAAAATTAAAGTTAAGTTAAGTTAAGATGTATTTTTATAATTTACAGTGCTTTAGAAAGTACATATAATATTTTGGTATTTTGAAAGCATAATATAATTTTTAATTTTTATGTAGCGCTCGTTGTTCATAGTATTACGATTGTAAATCTTTAAAATTTGTTGTATAATTTGTTTGTCATTCTATATGTCATTTACTAACTTTTTTCAGGAACTACGCTCGAAACATTAAAGAATTGTTTTTTAAATTTGTTATTTGTATTTTTACAAATAAAAAAACTCATATACTTGTTCTTGCAGTTAAACAAGGATCCGGTTTTCTAAAAAAAATATTTTAACATCAGCGCCCTAATGACAATGTATTATTGTTCATATCATTTCATTACACACCTGAATGGTTTACATAAGTAATTGAAATATATGATCTGTGTAATTGGATAATGTATGATATCGCATGAGTTTAAGGCAAACATATGAAGCGCATTGCAACTGCCAGCATGAAAAATATCATACAATAGTCGTGTGAAAACTTTTTGTGAGGACAAATAAAAGTGTTCATGCATTACAGCCAATTTGACGTCACGACAAAGGGGAAGAGACGTAAATAAACGCAATGTCTTTTATAAAACCTCAACGATATTTCCACGCATGACAATCATTTACTTCTTTTGAATATAAGTGGAACATATTCTTCACAAAACTTTCAAAATGTTGATGTTTGCAATCAAAATGATATTATTTCTGTTGGTCGAGAAATGATACCAAAAACCATTAAGAAAGCTTCAGGCGAGAAAACCGACTTACATATACCCCCACCCCCACCCCCCGTAAATCATAACATTGTCTATCATATTGATATTATTACTCGATTTCTAATGTGGGTGCAGTGGTACATTTGTATGGGAGGTACCAGAAGGGGCATGGCTAGACTTTACTTTATCCAGATTTAGCTTTACTAAATACAGAATTTGGACACGTAATGATATTACTACTCCATCTCTAAAGTGGGCGGAATAGTACATTTATATGGGAGGTACCAGAAGGGGAGTGGCTAGACTAAAAGTTTTTTCTCCAATACTTTATCCTGATTTAGCTTTACTAAATACAAAATTTGAATACGATCACGTTGGTTGTATTGATATTATGTTACTACTCCATCTCTAAAGTGGGCGGAATAGAACATAGAACATTTCTCTAAAACTCTATCCTGTTATATCTTTACTAAGTACAAAATTTGTGTACGAACCCGTTGGGCGTATTGATATTATTACTCGATTTCTAAAGTGGGCGGAATGATGTATTTGTATGTGAGGTACCAGAAGGGGCGGGGCCATGTAGCCCATTTGCAATACCGTAAATAGTTTTGGGGATATATTAACTCGTGCCAAATTTCAAAACATTTGGTTGCGTCTTTTGAAAGTTATCGTGCGCACCAGCCGGACAGCCAGACAGACAGACGATCATAGAAAAGGGTTTTTAAAGACGCATGGTATGAAAAACATGCCAACAAATGTCCTGACAGGTCCTTTTTTCAGAAATAATCTGCAAAAATGCGGATTTTTAAGTTTTAAGTACCGACATTTTTCTGAATTAAATGCTATTTAATTCGCGAGAAAGACCATTTTTTGAAACGGTCCAGCTCACTGGATATAAATCATAGGCACGAAATTTTTATGGATTCATGAGAAAACATGCCAAGGTTCATTTTGGGGTGTGGACCGAAGATGCTTTTTTTGGTGAGTCGGTCTAATGAATAACCCATAAAAATACTTAAAAATATTAAGAGCCAATATTTTCTTGTTGTAAAGAAAAGTATTAAAATTTAAATTAAGAAAATCAAAAAATACTTTTCCATAATATTCAAGGACGAAGAATATTTTGCTTATCTTAATGTCTCTAGCAAACAAGAGCCAGCCATTTTAGTGGTGGTAAAACTGGTTATTTGCACTACAACTATATTTTATTAAACTTTGTACCACAAAACAGGGGAGTTGGTGAGAAGTGGACGTTACTTTTAGCTTCACACATCTATTTTGTCAGTAATTTTGTATAGATTTTATTCGATTTTATCAATTTTTTCCCCAAAAATGGGAAGTTGTGTGGGATGTGGGAGTAGTTTAAATCCCATCATGCCTATCTTAGAACTTAACCTCTGCTTCTGGCACAAGCTTACATACAAAATTGCAAACCGAAAGCTCATAAACTATTGGGATATACAGACGGACACCCCCAAAAAGGGGGAAATTGTATGGAAGGTGGGAGAAGTATTCGTCCGATATTGCTCATCTTAAAACGTAAACTCCTATTATAGGATTAAAGCTTACATATACAATTTCAGCTCAATATTTTCTAACCTACGGCTATAATCGGGAGGCAGTTAAGCGGACACCCCAAATAAAGGTAGTTTGAATGGGAGGTGGGAGTAGTTATTGACCGACATTGCTTATCTTAAAAAGTAGCCTCCGCTTAGAAATTGAATCTTGCGTACAAAATGTCAGCTATATACCTCTTAAATGCGGCTGCAATCGCAGGGACAAACCCAAAAAAGGGAGAGTTTGTATGGGAGGTGAGAGTAGTTTTTGACCGATCGTTCTCATTTTAATACTCTACCTCCGCTTTGAGCAGAAAAGCTTTCATACAATATTTCAGCTTGATTGCTCTTAAATTACTACTGTAATCGCGGGGACTGACATGCAGACACCCCCAAAAAGAGGGATTTTGTATGGGAGGTGATAGTAGTTTTTGACCGATCAGTCTCATTTTAATACTCAACCTCCGCTTAGAGTAGGGAAGCTTGCATAAATTATTTCAGCTTGAATGCTCTTAAATTACTACTGTAATCGCGGGACTGACATACGGACACCCCCAAAAAGAGGGATTGTGTATGGGAGGTGGGAGTCATTTTTGACCGATCGGTTTCATCTTACCACTCAACCTTCGCTTAGTGTAGGAAAGCTTGCATACAAAATTTTAGCTTGATTGTTCTTAAACTACAGCTGTAATCGTAGGGATAGACCGCAAAAAGGGGGAGTTTGTATGGGAGGTGGGAGTAGTTTTTGACCGATCGGGCTCATCTTACCAATTAACCTCCGCTTAGTGTAGGAAAGCTCACATACAAAATTTCAGTTTGATTGCCCTTAAACTACGGCTGTAATCGCAGGGACAGACCCCAAAAAAGGGGAGTTTATATGGGAGGTGGGAGTAGTTTTTGACCGATCGGGCTCATCTTAGAACTCAACCTCCATTTGGGGCAGCAAAACTTGCGTACAATATTTCAGCTTGATTGCTCTTAAATTGCTGCTGTAATCGCGGGGACTGACATACGGACACCCCCAAAAAGAGGGATTTTGGTTGGGAGGTAAGAGTAGTTTTTTACCGATCGGTCTCATCTTACCACTCAACCTCCGCTGAGTATAGGGAAGCTCACATACAAAATTTCAGCTTGATTGCTACTATAAACTACGGCTGTAATAGCAGGGACAGACCCCAAAAAGGGAAGTTTGTATGGGAGGTGGGAGTTTTTTTTGACCGATCGGGCTCATCTTAGAACTTAACCTCCGCTTTGAGGACAAAAGCTTGCATTCCAAATTTCAGCTCGATATTTCTTAAACTGCGACTGTAATCGCTGGGACAGACGGACAGACGGTCACCTTTAAATCGACTCAGATTTCGATGCTGATCACTTATATATATATTTTGTCATACCTACCACGCCTCCTTATGGGCGTTACAAATGGAAGAACAAAATGAATATACCCTTCACTCCGTTCATGCGCATGGTGAAGGGTATAAAAAGATGAGGATGAAAACTGACAGATGATACTTTGATCGGTACAATCAGATGTTGAATTCAAAACTTATTGTTCATTATGAGTTTCTACAACCTGATTAACCGAATGATTCTGATCTCAATTGTCAACAATTAACGGGATTGAAGTAAGGAATTAAATTAAAATAATTAGAATTGATCAATAGAAAAGGTGTTGTCTTTCATCATGACAACGCCAGACCACACTCTAAAAGGGCTAGGACGTTTTGCTACATCCGGCATATACATAGCTTGGACCTTGTACAAACAGATTATCATTTGTTTCGATCTCTGTAGAATTCTCTTTATGATGAAAATGTAAATTGCGTAGAGGCTTGCAAACGCAATGATATCGGTTTTTCGTTCTAAAAACTAATAAGTTCTATATTGATGGAATAATGACTTTATTCCAAAAATTGTCAGAGTGTTATCGATCTGAACGGCACATGGGTGTTTAATTTTTAGCCAAATTTGTGCTCGAAAAATTTTGCTATTTGAGTTATTGTATTATCACACAGTCATTTAATTTGGTTATAGCCGAATTGACTCATAAACTTTCTAAATCATATATTTTTTTTTTAAATCTGCATAAGAATTTAATATTTTGTACAAATAATGTTTTAACTAATTTAATTTCTTAATAATTAATAAAAACAGTCATATTCACGAAATTAAGTCTACTTCAGAGATGGCAAATTACAATATATAAAATATTTCGACACAATTAATATAAAATAATAACAATGCATAAAATATTTAACAATTGAAATAATTTTAATATTATTCTCAACTCAAAGCAAGGGAGTGTTTGTTCGCCGCATGCATTTCATAGGTAATTGCATTGCAGATATTAATTAAAAATTAAACTGTAAAGTCTTTGAATATCAGTCAGCTAAAATGCCTCCTATTCCCCCATCAACAACCATTAACTGCATCAATTATTGCATCAGAATCCGTTGCCCGGTTAACTCAATTTTAATTGCTCATACTTTACGTTAACTTGCTCTGTAATTAAAAGCTTCCGGCTAATATCTTGATGCTGTAATATAGCGCAATGAATTGTACGGCAATTTAGTGATTTTGCCTCTTTGGGTCGGACCATTACCAGAAACAAGAAAATACAACAATTGTTTAGAATTGCAACAACCAGTGCAGAAAGAAAAAAAATCTACGTACTCACCTAATTAACAATGCTTTCCAGTTAACACATACGCACGCACTCTCGCTCCAGCTGCAATTGCGTTGATTCACAGAGAAAAATTGAGCCCTGCAGCAACGGTGTTGTTGGTCCAAATTGCCTTTGGCAGTTTTAGAGTCTACTCACACAGACACTGACACCAACCAACACAAAATGTAACACAATCTGCAAGTAAATTTTATATTTAGACCAAGTTAGGTTGTGAGAAAAAAGGACAGAATAAACCATATGTGAATGGTTGACAAAGCGGACAAGGGGCGAGGGTACTTTAAACATGGGGCAGAGGATGTTGCAAATTGTAGGACGCTTGTTGGATGTTGCAAGTTTGTGTGTACGTGTGTGTGGCGCTGCTAAATAGCCGCATTCGTATAAGAGGACACGAATAGATGAATTACAATGAATTTGCACTTGTCGTCGGTTCGTTAAGTCCTTGTTTCTATCTGAGAACACTTGTGAGACGCTTAAAACTGTTTCCACTTCAACGACGACGATTTCTTTTATAGTTCAGTACTGTCGCTGTTGTTGATATAATTCCAAACAGTGCCAGGACAAAAAACATTTTTGCTGCACTATGTTTGATTGTATAACGGACGTACGACCACTAGACAAACAAACATGCGCATACACACACACATAAGCACCAACAACATTTAACGAGCACAAAGTGTACTAATTTCACTTTTTTACACACTTTTACTTGGACTCTCTATGAAACAATAGACGACGACGGCAGTTTGTTTGAGTGTCTGTATTTGTACTTAGACTGAAGCGTATGACCGCGTTGACACATACACAAATAGTCATATACACATACTCGTACACGAAACAAGAAGAAGGATCATGGAGCATGACATGACTAATGTTGTTAAGCACCCTGACTATACTAAAGCAAACATAAATGAGGCAAAGGTGACAAGCAAACAAGCACTGCACACACACACACTCACGTAGATACTTCATTTGTAGGTAAATACATTCATTATATGTGCATTTTACATTGTATGGTTACATCAGATTATATGTTTGTTTCCCCATGTTTATGAGCACTTGCATTCTCGTACAGCAAAGATCTCGTTTGAAGTTAAAACTTAAAATGTCCTTATAACAGCCATGAGTATGCATGTAGCACACCCCATACTGTTTATTTCATGTAAAAATGTATACAAATTTATTATCACGTCATTGACTATGTATTGTTCCAATAGCATCGCATTGATAGCATCTTATCAGCATTTAGTTTACATACTTTGATAAAACTGCTAATGTCGGTTGATTTGCATGGGTAAAAAAAATGTTAAAAAATCAATATGCCTAAAATCATTTTTGAGTCTGCGATTTTTTCCTTGAAGCTCCCATTTTTCAAAAACAAATCAGAAGATTTTACACTATTATGGTGGATACAAACCGAAAATATGTGTCGATAGCGTATATTAAATATGCTATCTGCAATTTTATCAGAATGAGTTTCTGATGGCAAATACTCTGCTCTACTCTGCTATCTCAAGTAAGTTTTTCTTTTTGGTGTAACTAATGATAAATTCTATAGTAAATTTCCAATATTTTTCAAATAAATTAATTTATTATAAGTACCACCTCACATCAAATTGAATTTGGAATGCTGAATACAAATCTGGCAAAGGTTTTGTTATCCAAAGGCTAATTTTTGAAATGTCGCCATTTTTACCAGGTGCAAAATATGATTTTGTTTGCATATGTTTATAATATCAATAATATTTAAACCATCATCTGAAGTTAAATTGTTTATTTGCGGAATAATAAAGGAAATAAATATATTTGTAAGTCTTCTGAAAAGTTATTTTTTTGATGTATATCGAGTATAGTTCCTCAATATGTCCTTTTTATAAATGTTATTATTATTTGAAATGATATTATTATCCGATTGTAAACCTGTAGTGTGGGCAGCGATACAAAGAGAAGGAAAAGTAAAGAAGTTTTGAATTGTAGAACAAACGAGCGTAACCCTGTAAGTGACAGAATAGCCACTATCCGCATCAGGGCGAAATATTTTCACATCACGCTGATTTGTGTTCACGTCGTGACGGAAGAGATAGACGATGACTTTAAATATACATTCTATGAGCGCCTGGGGAAAATTTATCACCATTCCCTGCCCATGGCATTAAAATTCTTCTGACAGATTTAAATGCTAGAATAGCAAGAGAAGTTGCTTTTGGTTGAACAGTCGGAAAATTCAGTCTACACAAAAGCACCTCCGACAACGAATGCAGACTGCAAAATTTCGCGTCGGCAAGAATCATGGTAGTGAGTGTAACCAAATTCCCATATAAAGATAGCCACAAGGCAACCTGGACATCCCCTGATCACAAGATAAGAAACCAAATTGATCACGTGGTAATCGGTGGAAAGCATGTTTCAAGCGGTATGGACCTCCGTGTAATGCGTAGTGGAAATGTTGACCCGGATCACTACCTAGTTGCAACCAAGGTACGTAAGCGATAAGGTAATGCTAAAAACGCTTGTAAGCAAACGCAAGGGAAGCTATACATCACCATACTGCATAGAGAAAGCCAAAGACTAATCCAACCAACTCTGTAAATTACTTCAAACGAAGCTCATAAAATAAGTTATACCATCTTTAACTAGTTATTATCAGGTCCAATACAAATATGCACGAAAAAACTAAAAATATTAATCTTTTATTAATCTTCGAATGTATAATAAATATTATGTATACGCCTTCACGTAATTTCATACATTCATGATTTGTGAAAGAATGAATGAAACATGCTTAGTATTTGATATGTTGAAAAACGGAAATTTTCTTTAAATTTGTATGGAATTTAGTTTTTGAGGAGGTTAAAAAGTACAACTTTAAGTATAATGTGTGTTGACTTTAAATGTACCACTGCCCATTGTTTCAACGTAAAATATGCTATCGTTGTAAAATGCCACTTATCATATTTGAAAAGTTAAATGCTAATTGACTGTCTCTCACTGGAAGCACGCATTGTTTCAGTCTTCTCACTGTTACACTATCCCACAACTGTCATAACGTCCTCAAATAGTACAGTGATGGTTTCAACCAACTACTTCAACTGGTAATGGATGGAACTAGTGGCAACGCAATTCTAGGTATATTTCATTGAAATTCATTACGACGGAATGGATCCATAGCATAAACACAAAAAAATGCTTCGATTAGTAAAAACCGGAAAGATATACTTTAGAAAAGATATTATTTCATTAATATTAACCCTTAATCCACTGAAATCGAAATTCGATTTATATTGTTAAAAGAATTTTGAACCAGGATTTTGGGCTTAAAAACACGAATCTGGGGCCCGTTTGTAGAAAAAATGTTTCATGAAAGATAGGCGTCACGAGTTGCGAAAATTAATAGCGATTATCTTCCCAACTTAAAGAAATAAATAGGTGTTGTCTATACTGCGAAAAATATATATGAAAAGTAACAAAAAATAATAAAAAACAAAACCTGAAAACCCCAAAATATGCCGGTAAGACTGTAATATGCATTTGCATATGCCAGGATGCATAATGTACTTCTGTTGGCCCTGGTGATTATGATAACATGTTACGGCATTTGGGGAAATTATGTAATCAACATACATTTGTTTTGTGTAGTGTATATCGCGGCCTAAAGTTGTAAAGGTTGTAAGTCCACTTTTTGCATAAATGTATTTTTTGATGTAGAACGCAAGATAAATTGAAAACGCATCTGGCTTGAAAAAAAAACCACCAAAAATATACGCGTTGTCACTTTTTATAATTGAATAGAAAATGTTCTTAGTCCCTACAACATACACAAACAAAGCGAAAAAATTGTAAGTCCAGCATTTTTATATTAATCATTCTCTGATTTTGGGAGTAATCAAGTAGTCATAGCATTCCAATGCAAATGCATGAGGTCGGAGTCTCAGCGGAGGAATTTGCAAGCATTTAGGCATATTTATACCCTCACCCTACGTGTAGAAGGCTATATATATCTTTGAACCAAATATGTTTCTTTGAACCACATTTGATTCATGACTTTTTAAGTCGTTTTAGCCATGTCCGTCAGTCCATCTGTCTGGCTGTTCGTCTGGTACGCACGATAACTTTCAAAAGGCGCAACCAAATGTTTTGAAATTTTCCACAAGTATATATTTCCCCAAAACTACTTACGGTATTGCAAATGCGCTACATGGCCCACCCCTTCTAGTACCTCCTATTCATATACACCATTCCGCCCACTTTAGAATTCGAGTAATAATATCGATACACCCAACGGGTTCGTGACCAAATTCTTTATTTAGTAAAAAATCGCGTCCCTTCTGGTATCTCCCATACCAATAAACCACTCCGCCCACATTAGAAATCGAGTATTAATATCCATACAATGGAAAAATGTATGTTTTCCTGAGGGTGAGAGTGTATGTAAGTCGGGTTACCAGACTAAAACTTTCTTACTGGTTAATTGAAAAACTTATTAAACATGGAAAAGGCCAACCAGAGACATAATTATTTATTGTGATGGATGTACATACCATTATGTAATGAGTAATGCCTAATTAAATTCATCAATTAAACATAAAGTCTGATAATATACCTCATGAATAATATTTTTATAACATATTTATTTAAAGAACGCACCAGCAATAAAGTAAGACTGTTTTTTTGTGATATTAACATAAATAAAGTATTAAAATTTTACTAAAAAATTATATACTTTCTTCTTAACCAGTATACCATACAATTTTCTATTATATTGATATTAGCATAACTCGATTTCTAAAGTGGGCGGAGTGGTACATTTGTATGGGAGTTACCAGAAGGCCGCGGCTGGACTTTCTCCAAAACTTTATCCTGTTATAGCTTTACAAAATACAGAATTTGGGCACGATCGTGTCGAGTGTATTGATTTTATTACTCCATCTTCAACGTGGGAGGAGTGGTACATATGTATAGGAGGTACCAGAAGGGACCTGTTTAGACTTCTAGATTTTTTCACTAAAACTTTATCCTGCTTGAGCTTAACTAAGTATTGAATTTGCGTACGATCCCGTTAGGTGTATTAATATTATTACTCCATTTCTAAAGTGGGCAGTTCGATGCAGCCTATTTGCAATACCGTAAGTAGTTTTGGGAAAATATTAACTCGTGCAAAATTTCAAAACATTGGTTGCGTCTTTCGAAAGTTATCGTGCGTACCAGCCGGACAGACAGACAGACGGCTGGTTCAAAGAAACCTAGGGTCTTAAGTGACTCCTTCTATGTGTTACACTTTTGGATCGTATCAAATTAAACATACCCTACTACCGGTAGGGTGAATAGTGAATAAATTATAATTAAAAATTAAAAAATATAATAAAAAAAATTTAGTTTTATTTATTCATAAAAATTTGTTATAGGAAAAGGCGCTAAGTTCAAAGTCCAAAAAAATGCTCCAAAAAGTGTATAGGGCATTTTTTCAGAAAAATTTCTCAATATTACCAAAAATATGAGCAAGTTACACATAATTGCATTAAAAGTTTTGAAAAAGTAAGTCGTTACAGGCAAAAGTAAAGTTTTTTGTCCCTCCTGTAAAATATTGAATTTTGGACTTACACCCTTTACAACTTTAGGTCGCGATATCCCTTTTTAAATTTATTTAGTTTATGCCATTGTCACATAACATTTATGGTACCTACAGCAACAGTTTCGGTAAGCCGTTGCTATTCCATCAATCAATAAAACGTTGTGTTATTGATTATATTCTTACATACTTTATACTAAATAAGTCCAACGTTAAAATGAGAGTTTACTGAAAAAACATTAACCTTTCAAAATTGTGACCTCATCGCTTACCAAACGGTTAAAACGTTACAAAAACGCATGTTATGTTTTTAATTTAATTAAGTTTACTTTTTATTACTTTTAATTCATGACAACAAATCCTCATAGCTGTTTTCATAGTAACTGACGTCGTCGAAAAGAGAATACAAAGTAATAAGACTATACAGTTTCTAAAAACGACATATTATTTAAAGAGAATATTCTTCAAAGTTGTCATGTTTTTATATTCTGTCTACTATTCAGGTAGAGCGTTAGCAAGTTTACAAATGGTGGTCGTTATAGACATTCGCTTGTTAAGTTAATGCAAGGGCTGGCATGCTAAGGAAGTTTTTGAGTTCGTTTTGAAGAAAAATGGACTTGTCGTCCTTTGTGTGCTAAAGTTTAATGGTGAACCTACAAATCGAATTTATCACCCAAACACGTTTCGCTCCCGCTTTGTAATTTTTCATCGCAATCGTACCCAAATTGTGTATTAAGTCAAGCTATAGCAAGATGACATGGCATGACTTCTTGTCTTGTCTTGTCTTGTTATTGGATGATTCCTAACCGAAACAGCCATATTCAGCCCGTCTATAGCGGACAAATTTATCTGAACACGACGGTCAAATGACTCAATCCCTTGCGCATCTTGGCCTATCACATACAATAACCTTGTAAAATTTACGCAATGTTCTTGGTTTAAAGTCTAACAAGATCTAACTGGGTCAAGAATTGAATCCAATTGTTGTGAGGTACGCTCACAGCATGTAATATTTATTGAGAAATCATTGCATTCGCCCAATTTTACGTATTGGACCATTGTGAGAAGTCAAAAGTCTATCGATAAGCCAGCTACTGTTCAAGACTATGAATAAAATTATTGTTAAAAAATAAATGTCAGAGGTTGCTCCTTCAAATTATGGAAAGGTTTCCAACATCCAATTACATATTAAGTGCTTTAATTTATTATAAATTACCTCATATGTTTCGACATCCCTTTTCTCTTCCTATTATTTGTCGAAAACTATCAGCCATTGGTCTATCTATTGCCGCACGCAGAAAAGAATTCCAAGTGCTTGACGATATCATGGGCCAGCAAAGTCTTTGTAACATATCTAGTTTATTGTTGTAGATAAAGAGTGATTCTTAAAGAGCTAAAAAAGCACATAAAATTCAGAAAAATGCATGAAATCTTTATTTGAATCGATAGTACGGTCCATATAATTTAATGTTTGAAGATTATTTCATGCAAATGTTAACCGTGACTGCGCCTCAAATGGTCCATCCGCTTAGTCCAATTTTGGCATACTCTTTCCAACATTTCGGCCGGTATCTCATGAATAAATGCTTCAACGTTGTCTTCCAATGCGTCAATAACATAGCCCCACAAAAAATAGTCTAAAGGCGTTAAATCGCACTATCTAGGCCGATATTGACCGGTCCCGAACGTGAAATAAAATGTCTACCGAACTCGCCTCTCAATAAGTCCATTGTTAAGCGTGCTGTGTGGCATGTGGCACCGTCTTTTTGAAACCACATGTCATGCAAGTCAAGCTCTTGCATTTTGGGCAAAAAAAGTTGGATATCATCTCACGGTAGCGCCCACCATTCATAGTTACGTTACGATTCGCATCATCTTTGAAGAAGTACGGTCCAATGATGCCACCAGCCCATAAACCGCACCAAACTTTGACTTTTTCTGGATGGTAGATCTTGCAATGCTTCTGGCTGATCTTCACTCCAAAATCGACAATTCTGCTTATTAACGTACCCATTGAGCCAAAAATAAGCTTCGTCGCTGAACACAATTTTTCGCGCGATGAACTTTCTTAACAGAGCACGTATTTTGAGAATAAAACTAAATAATTTGCAAGCGTTGTTTGTTTGTAAAACGATTCATGGTTAAATTATAAAAAATCGATGTTGCTATACAGCTCATGATTCATTCGACGATGTTAACGATGATGGGCTCAGATATTTTCCAAAGTAGTTTTCCCAAAACAGATTGATCCGAATGTGCCATTGCTCAAGATTATGCTCTGTAGAGCTATACAGGTAGGCAGTGCCTATTGCAGTTGTATTTTTCCGTCGTGTGATAGATTTGTCGTAAAAACCCTTAATTATCGCGTAGGAATAGCGGTTTGATGGACCGGCCGTGGCACAGTGGTTAGAAAACGCGACTACCATGCGGGAGATCACAGGTTCAACTCCTGGCTCCAGTCATCTTAAAAGAAAAAAATAAATAAATTTTTTCTTTCATTGTCGGCTCCCCTCGAATGTTGTCGACAGCAACTTCGCAGAATTAGTGTCGTGTCTAGTAAGAGCTTCTCAAACAGTGACTTTTGCATTCGTCGATAAACAAGTAGATGCCGTTAGTTATGAATCTAAAAATAGAAAGCGTGTTAATTCACAACAACGCGAGAAGCTATCCCATACCTCATTCATGGGGTGTAAAAAGAAATTAATTTTTTATTTTTTTAATAGCGGTTTGAGATCACTATATAACCGGTCGAACTTAGTTAGTAAAATTAGTTAGATACATTGTTCGTCGAAACAAATAACTTGGCTTGTTCATCGTTTATTACCAGACCAGTAGTGCGATTCACTAACTTTTAACACTTTAGCAGGTGTTAACTTTAACCACACATTTAGATGTTTGCACTAACCACCATGTGATTCGCTAACTTATTTTTAACCATGGTAAACAGTTTTATTCTTCTCTGTATTTAAATTAATATAACGTGGCAACTCTGCCAAGCGAAATGTCAAAATAGGAGAAAATATAAAAGAAAACAATACAAAAACGTTGTAAATTTTAAATAGTTTTGTGCAAAGTAAGTAAAACATTATAATTTTTTACTATGTTATACATTTAGTAAATACTTTTAGATTTTAAATTAGAATTCTTCAGCCTATTCCGGACTTAAACGGTAGAGTAGAGGCTTTAAACGCCAGCAGATATCGTTTAAAATGTTTGTAAAAAGCTAAATGGTTAATTTTGTGGTTAACATTTTTAAACGAAACAATTGTGGTTGAAAAAGCATAGTGAATCGCACCAAAGGTCCACTTCAGCCGCATGCTCGAAAAAGACGCCGTGTCTGAAGCTTTACTTGAAAGCCTCGTGAAGACCTTGAGCCAGTCATATCAAACTCAGTCATGGTATCTTATAGTTTTTTTTAAATAGGATTGCCTGATTATTGCCGTCATTATATTTGCACTTTTTTCTTACATATTTTATTTAGTAATTTGTCGCCTCGACTTAATACCTAATACCTCCCACTACAAAGTATGCGATTTGTTAAGAATCAAAATGTTTTCGTAAACATTTAAATGGTTTTCTAATATTGCCTATATTTATTTGTGATAGTAGCCTAAATTTGCAAATACTTTAAATACTTTAGGTGTAAGTACTTAAATACTTTTTCTTCTACTACCTTAAATGACACAATAGTCATCATACAACTTGCGCCTTTGTACAGGTATGAAGTATGCATTTTGGTAAAATAGCATGCAATGATAATCAGTTAAGCTGACAAAAACATATCCGCGATATATTTACATTTACTTATAATCCCTAATGCCATATTCAGTGCAGTTCGATTTCTTGACTAAACTTTGATGATAACTTAGTATTTCACTTTAACTAATAACGGCCTTATTCTTCCGAATAGTTTATTATTTATGCTTTTCAAACAACTCCTGTAGTTTCACATGACTGAATAAAACAAGGGTCAATTAAATCCATAAAAAGGTTTTGCGCTATTATATGAGAAATTATATATATTTTGTAGCTGAAGAACGGTATGAGCTGGGAATTGACGATTTTTGAATTTTTAATTCAAAACCATTTATCTCTACGTACTTGTATGCAAGTAACGAGTACTGACAATTGTGTTTTCGGTTTAAATGCAAATTGAAAATGTCCCCCCAACCCAGCGATGAAGAGCACTATTTCATTTGAAAGTTCATAATACTCGAGTGAAAACCAAACAAAATATTTGCATACAACCAATTTTCTATTTTTGAATTAAAACAACATTTCGAATGGGTAACGCTAAGGAAAACATAACAACAACAAAAAAAACAAAATAGAAGCTAAATAGATTATAGATATTCGTGCCGTTTGTGGTGTTGTTGTTGCCACATACTAATGATGTCAAAACCATTGCGCCAAACCAAAAATCCCACAAGTATCATAAATTATGATGGCAATCTATATAGCATTTTCCACCTCACCCCCATCTATAGGTTGATTTGTATATTAACATGCTTGAACATGCGAATTTAAATGTGTGCATACACATTGAGTACTTAATGGTATTTAAGTATATATTTACATATACACATGCGACAAACACGCATACACCGATATAATCACACAAACAATACCGAATATAATTTATATTTACTTTACTCAAACAAGTTTGTTATGACTTAAATTCAACTTGATGTATCGTTGCCACTGTGTGATGGAATGAACAAATGAATGACAACAAAATAATCAGATATATGCGCTGCTGAGCATTAGTGAAAATCCGTTAATACAATACTGTCAAATTTTGACGAAGATGGAAAAAATGTGAATTTCATGAGCAAATCTAGAATACTATGGGGGCTCTGCTCATTATAAGGATTATTTAATTGCATTTCTTTAAGCTTGTACCACAACAAGTGACGCCGAAAGTTTAGTTCGCAAATTAAAACTTAATTTCCCTCGTATCGTATTAATGAGATATCAAAAGCTTCTCGCATATATGTAAGTTAACTCACGTCCATTTTAAGACTTACACAACATGACCTACAGTTTAACAACGAATCCGAACGTCAGCAATTGAAAAGGTTTTACCGATTGATTCGACAACATCGAGGCTGCGGCCGTTATCAGAACTGTTGATAACTATAAAGATGGTGGCTCTTTCGAATTGGCGGATGTCTTCGAAAATTACAAGGCTGACGTCACCGCCATAAAGGTAATGCGATGGACGGGACAGGGAAGTACACGCGACAAAATTGTAACTTTTTTACAGCTGCCATACAGAAAGTCACGAATTTGGATGCGGATTCATAGTCGGCAAGAGACTTAGACATTTGGTCTCGCGGTTTAATCCTGAAAGTGACCGAATAGCCACTATTCACATTAAGTAGATATATTTCTACATTACTCTGAATTGTGTACACGCCCCGACAGAATACAAACACGAGAACATTAAAGATGCATTCTATGAGCGCCTGGAGGAAATTTATGACCGCTGCACAGTGGATCAAATGCAGCAGGCAAATAAAATGAGACCCAATGTGCCGCTCATTCTTCATTCCCTCAAATTTTTCCGTGAATTCAGTAAAAACTGAAAATTGTTTAACATTTGGCTATTACGAGATAAAAACCAGTACAGAAATTTCAGTTAGGTAAACTGACTGATAAATACCATCACCCATAATAAGATATTTTTTAAGTCTTGAGTTATTGAAATTAATATATTTTTTATTATAATTGTATAATATTTTTTCTGCGTATGGAGCAAAAACGTAAAAAAATTTTACTTATTTGTATAAGAGGTACAATTAGAGGCAGCACAAAGTGTCTGTTTTTTTTCGTAAATCAACGTTCAGGATCTATCAAGCGCGCTGCGATCTTCACATTGCAACATTTGATCCCAATTTACGGATTCAAGGAGATTATTAGGTAAAATGTGATTTGCCCGAGAGAAGCAAAAATGTTTCCGATCGAAATTTGTTGAACTAGATAGTGCAACATGGCGAGAAAAACAAATTGAAAGAATTGGATGATAAGGGTCTTCAGGATTACTTAAAGGATCAGCTCGTGACACATCAAAGTTATCAGAGTTATTAACTAAAACTAAATCAAGAGTCCTATTAATAGAATTAGTGATACCATTGATTTGAAGGAGACTGAGTGAGGAAATTATGTTGACAAAGTCAGAAGTCCAATCACTTAGCGTTAAGGCTGTAAAATATCCAGTTTCGGGTAAAGGCAACCAAGATATTGTCGGTAAATTAAAATCACCTAATATTAAAATGCTGTCACTATCACGAAGCATAGAACAAATTTCAGTAATCGCACCTAAGTGCCTTTCATAAATATTAAATTCGGACGATGGAGGAATATAAGAACAGGTGATATAGATTTTCGTAGACAAAACATTTACCGAAACTGCAACAAATTCAATGTCGTCAAAATTTGATGGAATTATCGCATGGGATAGCGAATTACGAATGGCAATTAAAACACCACCGCCAATTTTATCTTTACGATCCTTACGAGTAATCACATAATGATCGCAAAAAATTTCAGAATTAAGAGTGTGACCCTTCAGCCAAGTTTCAGAAAATACTACCACATCGTAGTCAAATCCAAAACTATCAACATAAAGTCTCGAAAGTTTTGTGTTTAGACCACGAACGTTTTGATAAATAATATTCGTTCCGAAAAAGTGGATTTCATCTTGTAACAAGAAAAAAATTGCAAAATTTGTCTGAATTCAGTCTGCCAAAATTATATGTATGTAAAAGCGGAAATATCGGTTATTCATATGGGAGTTACCAGAAGGGGTGTGTCAAATAGTTAGGGTTGCTGAGATTTTGCCTCCTATTACAATATAAATTAACTGAACAAATTTGATTATCCTCCAGATGCAGGTTTAGAAGTTATGGGAGAAGTATAAATTTTCCGAAAACAGTTCATTTTGTATGGATGGTACCAGAAGGCGTAAACCGATATAGCCCATATTCATTCCTCAGTCCAATTTTCATAAGCAACCATCATACGCAATATTTGAGTGAATTCATTAAGAGATATGTATGTAAAACTATGAGGGTCAATTCGGTCATTTGTATGGGAGGTACCAGAAGGGGTGTAGCAAAGGTTTCGATTTTCTTAGGGTTTGTCTACTATTGCAAGATAAACAAACTGACCAAATTCAAATACCATCCTGTCGTCTGTTTGGCAGTTATGAAAGAAATATTATTTATCCAAAAATAGGAAATTTTGTATTAGAGGTGCCAGAAGGGGTGCGGCTATTCTGCCCATTTACAATCACATAAGTTCGTTTTGTAAAATATTAATACTGGTAAAATTTCATATTCGATCCGTTAAGGTTTAGTCGAGTTATCCTGCTGACCAACCATCCAGCCACAGACAGACATAGCTCAATCGTCTTAAAAAGTTCTGAAACGAATTTGGTCTTAAGATACTTGAGGTCTAACTCGTCTCTTTGAATGCGTTACACTTTTTGTCGTATCAAATGATATATACCTTCATCCCTAAGGGTGATGTATAAAAAGTTCTACAACAGTACGTGGTAGGAGAATACAAGAAATAAATTTCTTTGGAGCTCAAAAGTTCAAACGATAGATCAGTTGATACTATTAAAAAAATATTAAATAAAAACCTTTAATAGTTTTCGATTTTGCAGAACTATGGACCATACCTCATTCATGGGGTGTAAAGGGAAGTTAAGTTTTTTTTATGGGCCGAAAGCAACATTACACATTGCAAAAATTAATGATGACCGTCGAACCCTGAGTCAATTTAAGGATGTCCGTCTGTCTGTCATTCTCCACGGTCATAGTCATAGTTAAAGATATATCGATCTGAAATTTGGAACACAGCTATATATCCTCAAAGCGGAGATTAAGTTCTTCCACCTCCTATATACTACAGACTAATGTAAAGTCAATGCAATTGACATCTCCATGATATAAGATGGCCAAGGTTGGTCTGTCGACCAAAATGGTCATGTCGACAGATAAATCATTCAACGCCGACTATTATTTTGAGCTATTGAGCAGATTCTACATTGATTTAAAGTAATAACGGCTGCCTTTTGCAAAGAAACTGAAAACGCATCAGCGCATATGTACGACCCGTTAATGTATCTAGCATATCGTCCAGGAGCAAAAAGCCACTTCACGTACACCGTACAATGCAAATATTATAAAACGCGCAATCCTAACTGACATAAATAATAATAATATTGATTAATATTGATCTGAAAATGTGTATGCTAGCTTTAACTTTATTTTAAGAGCTTTCGAGCTGAAATGTAGTACACAAGCTTATATCCTCTAAGCGGAGGTTAAGTTATAAGATAAGGAAAATTGGACAAAAACTACTCCTAACTCTCATAGAAAACTCTCCCTTTTTAGGGGTGTCCATCTGTCTGTCTCCCGATTACAGCCGTAGTTTAAGAGCTTTGGATCTAAAATTTGGTACAAACATTCATCATCTAAGCGGAGGATATTTTTTGGATTGAGTAAAATCGGACAAAAAAACTCCCAGCTCCCTTACAAACTCCATTTTTTGGGGTGTCCGTATGCGTATCCCTGCGATTACAACTTTATTTTCAGAGCAATCGAGCTGAAATTTGGTATTCAAGCTTCTATTCTCAGCGGAGGATAAGTTTTAATATGAGCAAATTCGGACAAAAACTACTCCCAACTCTCATATAATGCTTCCCCTTTTCAGAGGTTAAACAACTCACAGCCGGAATTACGACTCTTTCAACATCCAGTGCAATTTCTTCCTTGTACTTATAGTTTTATTTGTTTTTTTTTTTTAAACTAAATGCTAAATATCTTTTAATCCAAATTAGTTCCTATAAATATTTCTTACTTTTATGCTATGTACGAAATAGGAAATAAGTTGACAATAAAAGTTTTAACAAAGATGAATATGTTGTCATTGAAATATGTATATATACAAAATGTGTGTGTGTTTATTAATCAAATTTCAACAATTTTCGAAATTGAGATAGAGCCTTTGTCAACAACGCCACAGACACAACGCAGTATAAAATATCGCTTTTTGTAAAACACTTTGCCTATTGTATCCCAGCAGTTGTCACAACATTTTGATTCGCAATATAATATAATAATGAATTAATATTGTCGATGTACAAACAGACATGCAAATATACACACACATGTATGACATTATAACACATGGGGGAATAAAATGCATGTGGATGTCACATAAGCCAACACTCTGATATTAGGCGCGTTTTGATTATAAACTGGCGATTGTTTCTTGTATACAAATATGCAAATATATATAAAGCATTTGCTGTTGTTAGATAAGTGATAATCGTGAGGTATAGGAAGTTTATTACAGTGTACACAATGCATACCACAACTTTCTTAACGTTCTGAATTTTTGTTTGAATAATAGTCACTTTGATGATACCATGACGTCCAGTTTCTAACTTCAGGACATGTTCATCACCAGATCCTTTTTTGACTGAATTGATGATAAAACGTGTCTATTGTATATCTGGGTACTTGATTCAATGACGCTTAACGCAATAACACATGCAACAATTGTATGTACCTAACAGAATGCAATGGCCCTCATAAACTATTTGATTTAATCATTATCATTGCGATAATAAATTATATTGCAACAAAATTATCATTAAAAGTGTAAACGGCAAGCATTACCGTTACCTACAATTCCCACATGTTATGCATGGTGTTTACTTTTAAAGGTTGTTACAAACACCACGCTTGAAAATGTCATCATGTTAACATTTTCACTCCTACTAACACTGTTAATGGTATAACTTAAAATTAATGATCGCTTCTCGTGTTATTGTAAATTAAGACGCTTCTATTTTTAGACTCACACACAACGGAACTTACATTTAATAAACGACTCAGCTTTTATTATGATTATGATGATTGAGAGACAGGAATCGAATGTGCCAAGATCAATTTACATATAAAAATAATAAACGCCCATTTTGTTTTAAATTTCATGAGGATTGATTGAGAAGTATAGCTCCCAATAAGGTACGATTGTTCAATTTAAAATTTTAAAATTCTAGGGCCTTACACTAATAATTCCGGTTGGTTTACTATAGTAGCATTACGAAGACCGCATATACATAAAAATTTACGTTACCTATTATGTGGAATTCGGGAAACAAACACTAGATAGACAAAATTATCTACCACTTCAATGTTATAGTTATCAACGTTAACACAGCGTCCAAGACGAGTGGACTCTTTGATCGTTGAAATTTATCATCAGAGTCACTTGCGCGTCTGCTTTAAATGCTCGGAAAAGCCGCAGTAACATGCAATCCACGGCCAATCTATATTATCGGCATACGCGAGCAACATGTGACTTTTGTTGAAGATGGTACCATTCTTATTTACTGCAGCCTTCCGCATGATCGTCTCCATTACGATGTTAAAGAGATCGCAGGACAGATTATCGCCCTATCTAATGCCTCCCTGGTTACAAAATGGCTTTGTTAGATTTTGCCAATTTTCACGAAGACCGTGTCAGTCAGTGTCATCCCGCACAGTCGTAGTAGCTTCGCGGGGATACCAAACTCAGCCATAGAATCCAACAATTTCTGTCGTATCGGACTGTCGAATGCAGCTTTGTAGTCGATGAACAGATGATAGGTGTCGATCTGCATTTCTTGAGTCTTCTCCAAAATTTGTCGAAGAGTGAATATCTGGTCGGTCGTGAATTTACTAGGTCTAAAGCCCCACTGATAAGGTCAGGTTCGCCAGAGTGGGATTTAATCTATCACATAACACACTAGACAGTATGCGATGAGTAAAAGGCTAATATAGCGATAGTTGGTAGACACACTTGGATCGCCTTTCTTAAGCACGGGACATATGACACTCAGATTCCAATCATCGGGCATGCTTTCATTGAGCAAAATCGTGTTTATAAGCTGGTGCATGCATATTACCAACTCATAGCCGTCGGCTTTAAAAAGTACTGCCGGTAGACCATCGGCTTCCGCAGCTTTATTATTCTTAAGCCTTGTGATCGCCGTGTTGATCTAGTATTGGCTCGGTGGTAGAGAATCTACTTCGTCGTCTATGATTGGTGTAATTTCTTCACTTATGTTGCCTTCGGTAACGAGAAGAGATTGAAAGTGTTGCCTCCATATTTGCAGCACACTCTGAGGGTCCGTGACCAGATTTCCGTCATGTCCTTACTGGTAGGGATCCCTGTTCCAAAACCTTTTTTTTAACCTTGTCACTGTGTCACGTTATTTCACAGGTCCTTTTTACCAAAATAGGTGAAATTGGATATTAATTGGATATCCTTATTAATAATTTTCTTATAAGCCGTTTGCTGATTATAAAAAGGTGTGTTAAAAGTTTATTATCTTTTAACTCACGTTAAAGAATTTATTTCTTTTTCCTTCGAGTTTCACTGCACGGCTGCCAAAATAGGCAAAACAACACAAACTGTACGAATTCCAGCGAGAGGTTAGCGGGACTTTATTTACTCTGTATTAGTTAGGCAACAAGTTCTTTGCTTATATCGCAAACTTTAAAATCTTTATTCCATTTAACAATCTAATGCAAAGAGTGGACAATTACCGCTCTTAAGCATTATTTAGTGATACTTAAATAACTACCGCTGTTAATAACTGGTTATGTGACTATTTACAAACAGACAGTTGATATTTGCCGAACAGGCGGGAAATTCACTTATTTAACTTAGACATTTGTTTTACAAACGAAACTGACTTATCCAACATTAATTGCAATGGGACTTTGCTCAGAGGCTGAAAACTACTGATTGTCACTCACTTGGGAGTGACCAGAAGCGATTCCTTTGTGGCACTGTCCAAGCAGCTAACTACTTCCGGTCCTAGACCAAGTATTCCCTGGGCAATGACTTCAAAGCAACCGCTTAGAAGTTAGCTAGAGTTAGAAGGCGAAACGTTTGAGTAACCTAATCGGCATGCTACCACCGATGCGTCTTAGGAAGTAGGTAACAAAAGTTACTGAAGCTCAACACAGGCTCTCCTAGTGGCCTTGGCAGCCCCAAGAAACTAGGATCGGGAGCGGTGGCCTAATAAGCCACTCTCCTTAAACAAAATTTATTATGAAAACACGAAGAAAAGAAAAAAACAAGAACCCCCCCAAATGTTGACGACCCCCGCAAACGATATAAGGACCATGATTTAAGGATATGCACCTGGAATGTCCGAACTCTATACAGAGATGGTGCCTCTATCCAACTGGCGGATGTCCTCGACAAATACAAGGCTGACATCACCGCCATACAGGAAATGAGATGGACGGGACAGGGATGCACACGACGAAAGAACTGTGACATCTTCTACAGCTGCCATGCAGAAAGACACGAATTTGGATGTGGTTTCATAGTCGGCAAGAGACTTCGACACCTGGTCTCGCGGTTTAACCCTGTAAGTGACCGAATAGCCACCATTCGCATCCGGACGAAATATTTTTACATCACGCTGATTTGTGTACACGCCCCGACGGAAGATAAAGACGATGAGATTAAAGATGCATTTTACGAGCGCCTAGAGGAAACATACGACCGCTGCCCTGGCCACGACATTAAAATTGTTCTAGGAGACTTTAATGCAAAAGTAGGAAGGGAAGATGTTCTTGGTCCATCGATCGGCAAATTCAGCCTGCATACCGACACGTCAGACAACGGGTTTAGGCTGGTTAGCTTCGCAGCGGGAAGGAACATGGTAGTGAGTGGAACCAGATTCCAGCACAAAGATATCCACAAGGCAACTTGGCTATCCCCCGATCAAAACACCAAAAATCAAATTGATCATGTAGTAATCGATGGCAGACATGCATCTAGTGTCATGGACGTGCGTGTGATTCGTGGTGCTAATATTGGCTCGGATCATTACCTGGTTGCAGCCAAGGTGCGCACAAGATTGAGCAGAGCGAAAAACGCACGTAACCAAACACAAAGAAAGCTGGACATCGCGAAGCTGCAAACCCCAGAGATAGCTACTGCCTACTCCAACCAGCTCTCCCAACTTTTACGACACAACGCCTCTACTTCTGACGTTCCCGATACACAGTGGCAGCATATTGCGCATTCCATGGCAACCGCCGCAACAACCGTGCTAGGATATGAAAAGCGGAGCTCAGACGAATCCTGGTACGATGAAGAATGTCGCATAGCGTCTGAGGAACTGGATGCTGCTTATAGGGCAACGCTACAGCCAATTGCAACCCGTGCTGTTAGGGAACGGCATAAGGAGAAAGCAAAACGGGCGAGACAGCTATTTAGGCGAAAAAAACGTCAGATGAAGGAACGGGAGAACGAGGATATAGAGCGATACAGGGATAGAGGTGAGGCCTCCCCACCTGTAAGGACAGTGATGGAAATCTGGTCACGGATACGCAGAGTGTGCTGCACATATGGAGAGAACACTTCCAGCAACTGCTGGTTCCAGAAGGCAGCGCACGTGAAGTTATCACGCCAATTGTCGACGACGGCTTAGATTGCCCACCACCAAGTCAAGCCGAGGTAAGAAGAGCAATATCGCGGCTGAAAAACAACAAAGCAGCCGGTGCCGACGGTCTGCCCGCAGAGCTCTTCAAGTCCGGTGGCGAGGAGCTGATAACGAGCATGCACCAGCTCCTGCGCACGGTTTGGCTTAAAGAGTGCATGCCCGACGATTGGAATGTAAGCGTATTATGTCCTGTGCTGAAAAAAGGTGATCCAAGTGTGTGCTCCAACTACCGCGGGATCAGCCTTCTACCCATCGCATATAAGGTCCTGTCGAGTGTGCTATGTGAAAGACTAAAGCCAGTGTTATCCAACCTGATCGGGCCTTATCAGTGTGGCTTTAGACCCGGAAAATCAACAACTGACCAGATTTTCACACTTCGGCAAATCCTGGAAAAGACCCAAGAGAAACAGATCGACACGTACCATCTTTTTGTCGACTATAAAGCTGCCTTCGACAGCCCGATACGGCAGAAATTACTCGATGCCATGGCTGAGTTTGGTATTCCAGCGAAGCTGATACGTCTTTGCGGAATGACGCTGACTGACACGAAGTCTTCAGTGAAGATTGGCAAGGACCTTACGGAGCCATTCTATACCAGACGAGGCCTAAAACAAGGCGACGGCCTATCGTGCGATCTCTTCAACATTGTGATGGAGATGATAATGAGAAAAGCTGCAGTAAACACGAGTGGCACTATATTCAACAAAAGCCACATGCTACTCGCGTACGCTGATGACGTAGACATCATTGGTCGAAAACTGCGGGATGTGACTGCAGCCTTCTCAGGTATACAGAAGGAATCAGCGAAAATGGGCCTAACGGTGAACGAGGACAAAACGAAGTTATTAGTTTCAACGAACAAAGAATCTACTCGTTTGGGAAACTGCGTGAACGTTGACAACTATAATTTCGAGGTGGTAGATAACTTTGTCTACCTAGGATCCGCCATCAATAAAGCAAATAATGTCAGCCTAGAAATCCGGAGAAGAATCCTGCTTGCAAATAAATGCTACTACGGACTAAGCAAGCGATTCAATGACAGAGCCCTCTCTCGACGAACAAAACTCCAGCTATACCAGATACTGGTTCTACCTGTCCTAATGTATGGCTCAGAATCCTGGGTTATGACACAAGCGGATGAATCGGTTCTGGCGGTATTCGAGAGAAAAATACTCCGTAAAATATATGGGCCCATCATCGTTAACGGAGAGTATCGGCGTCGTATGAATCATGAGCTGTACGAGCTGTACACTGACATTGACGTGGTCAAACGCATTAAGGTGCAACGGCTGCGCTGGCTAGGTCATGTTGTACGCATGGATGAAAATGCTCCAGCTCGAAAAGTCTTCGACAATGAACTCGATGGACGGCGCAGAAGAGGGCGACCAAAACTCCGTTGGAAAGACCAGGTTACTGAGAACCTTACAGAACTCGGTGTGACTAACTGGAGAAGAAGCGCAGAAGATCGAGGCGCTTATAATATTTTTCTACGTGCGGTATATAATCCACTGGGATTGCATAGAAGTACCAGCTAAGTAAGTAAGTAAGTAATTGCAAAAATGTTTTGAAATTTTTATACACTTCACAACGCGTATGAACAGTGTGAATAGTGGTATATAAATTTTGTTCTTCCATTTGTACCGCCCATAAGGAGGCATGGTAGGTATAACAATGAGCAGCATCGAAATCTGAATCGATTTAAAGGTGACCATTTGTCCGTCTGTTTGTCTGTCCCCGCGATTACAGCCGCAGTTTAAGAGATATCGAGCTAAAATTTGGAATGACCGTTCGGTCAAAAACTACTCCCACCTCTCATATAAACTCCTCCTAACTCCGCTTAACTGCGCCCGCGATTACAGCCGAGGTTAGGATATATCGAGCTGAAATTTTATATGCAAGCTTTTATCCTATAAAAGGAGCTTACGTTGTAATACCCCCTTTTTGGAGGTGTCCGTCGGTATGTCCCTGTAGTTTATGGTGAATAAATGTCAGCAACGAAATTCCTTTAAAATAATATTTGAAAAATAAATATATACAATTTTTAACCGATTTTTATGAAACTGTACAAATTTTCTAATTTCATAAAAAAGGTGATTGTACCAAATTTTATTTCTCCTCAACAACTGCTACTATTTTTGACCATCTAATGTATGTTCGTTACAATGTACATAGAATATTTCCAAATCATCTCCCTTCATATCCGACACAAATTGTTATAATATTTATACTCAGTTCTTTCTTTCATTTCTAAGGCAGAGAAGGGACGTCGATTCTGAATTGATTAAAACATGTCCGTCCGACTGTCTCCGCGACTACTGCCGCAGTATAAGAGCTATTGATCTAAAATTTGGGCTGCACTCTTCTGTTCTCTAAGCGAAACATTTCAGAAAAAAAATTATTGACAAAAAATGGATGTGTGAAGCTAAAGTAACGTCCACCTCTCACCAATTCCCCTGTTTTGTGCACAAAGTTAAATAAAATAAAGTTGTAGTGCAAATAACCAGTTTTATCACGGTTTTTACAAATCTGAGCTTCGGCAAAGCCGAAGATTATAACCATACTAGTTTAAAATATAATCGTTCTTTAATCATGGTTTAAGAAATTTTGGAAGAAAAAACAGATATTTTCCAACTTTAGTACAATACCAATACATAACTGGAATAAGTCGGGACTCCCAACGAAGGAAACCAAAAGAACTCCGCGAACAGGTAATTGTTTAGGAGCTTATCATCGCAGCTAGCAACGGTTGTCTGGAAAACGGTACCAATAAGTAATAAATACCGGAACCAGAGTCAATCCTAGTTGCGGAGAAATACGTTGAACTTTAAGACTTAAAAATTTGCTGTACTTTTTATACAATCGTCACCTTATATAGGGATGAGGGTATATATCATTTGATACGACCCAAAAGTGCAACACATAGAAGGAGTCACTTTAGACCCTAGGTTTCTTTGAACCAAATTCGATTCATGACTTTTTAAGTCATTTGAGCCATGTCCGTCTGTCTGTCTGTCCGGCTGGTGCGCACGATAACTTTCGAAAGACGCAACAAAAAGTTTTGAAATTTTGCACGAGTTAATATTTCCCCAAAAATACATACGGTATTGCAAATAGGCTACATGGCCCCGCTCCTTCTGGTACCTCCCATACAAATACATCATTGCGACGCAATTTAGAAATCGAGTAATAATATCAATACACCCAACGGGATCGTACACAGAATATACTTAGTAAAGCTATAACAGGATAAAGTTATAAAGTCTAGCCACGCCCTTCTGGTACCTCCCATACAAATGTAACTTTCCGCCCACTTTAGAGATGGAGTAATAATATCAATAAATCCAACGGAATCGTACCCAACTTTTGTATTTAGTCAAGCTATAACAGGATAAAGTTTTGGAAAAAATTTGGAAGCCTAGCCACGCCCCATCTGGTACCTCCAATACACATCTGGTACTGCCCGCTTTAGAAATAGATTAATATTACACAATGCAACAAATTTTTGATCCCGGCTTCTAAATAGTTGATCCTTATGTAAAATTTCATGCTGAATTCAAATCTGCTCTTAGATATTTAGAAAGTAGAACAGTTTTTGAGATATGGTCAAATTTCCATTTTTAGTGTTTTGAAAAAAGGTAGGTCTACTAAAATGACATTTTCTCTGGTTTTTGTTCACCGATGTCACCGAACTGTGACGAAAATAAAAGATAATAAAATTATTTCTTAAAAAAACAATAGTTGTTTAAAATCTAATCACAAATGACGAAGTTATGGCACTTCAAAGTTGGATTTTAGTTAAAATTTTGATGATTTTTCAAGTTTTCGCTGCCTTTAATTAAGTTTGTTTCCGTGTTTCCGTAAAAATTGCTCCGGTTTCAAACTATTGCATGATAGAATAATGTGTTATAAAAATTTTTTGCCCTTGGTCATCAAAATCGGATAAAAAATACTTCCGCATTTGCAGCATTTGGGAAAATAACCCAATTTTTTTTTTAGATTTTCCTATGTGACTTGTTTAACAAAAAATTTTGAGTTATTTTTCGGAAAGCAAGCAGAACAACAATTACTACTACTCTCAAGAAGAGGTACGTGTACTTAATTGTGAATGTAGCGTTTATTTTTCAACCGATTTTGATGACCAATGGCAACAAATTTTTGTAACATATTATTCTTTCATGTCAGAAATGGTCAGAAACCGGAGCAAAATTTACGGAAACACGGAAAAAAACTTAATTAAAGGCAGCGAAAACTTGAAAAATCATTAAAATTTTTACAAAAATCTAACTTTAAAGTGCCATAACCGTCATTTATGATAGGATTTTAATCAGCTATCGTTTTTTTAATAAATAATTTTATTATCTTATATTTTCGTCACAGCTCGGTGACATCGGTGAACAAAAACCAGAGAAAATGACATTTTAGTAGACCTGCCTTTTTTCAAAACACTAAAAATGGAAATTTGACCATATCTCAAAAACTGTTCTACTTTCCACATATCTGAGAGCAGATTTAAATTCCGCGTGGAATTTTACATTAAAATATATTATTAAATGTCCGGGATACAGAAACTTTTGAAATTTTGTGACATAGTGTTATTAATATACCCAACGCGTTCGTGCCCAAATTCTGTATTTTGTTAAGTTATAACAGGGTAAAGTTTTGGAAAAAAAAATCTGGAAGTCAAGACACGCCCCTTCTGGTACCTTTCATACAAATGTAGCTTTCCGCCTACTTTAGAGATGCTGTAATACTACACTCGACACGATCTTGCCTAAATTGTGTATTTAGTAAAGCTAAACAATTCTAGAAGTCTAGACACGCCCCTTCTGGTACCTCCCATACAAATGTACCACTCCGCCCACTTTAGAAATCGAGTAATAATATTAATATAATAGATTTTTTTTGTTTTACTGAGCGTAATGGTATATGCCCGACTGAAACTTTCTTACTGGTTCTTGAGGATGTTATTAAAAAATGTGATGCAGAACTATCGGAAACCTTCAACGTTTCTTAAAATGGGGCTGTGATGGCTCTCATTAAATTACTTTTCAACAACAGTTCTCAGATAATTCTTACGATGATTCCAACTGAAAATGCAGTCGCATGTTGAGGACAGAATAAAAATTTGATGGCAAAATTAGTAAAATGTTATCTTTATCTCCTAGCTACAGTCGGCTACATTTCTCTTTCATTGCCGGCCCCCTCGATGTTGTCGACATCAACTTCGCAGTATAAGTGTCGAGTCAATCGGCATGTCTAGTAAAAAGCTTCTCAAAGAGTGACGTTCCCAAGTTGGTGCCGTTAGTTGTGAATCTAAAAATAGAAAGCGTGTTAATTCACAACAACACGAGAAGCTTTTCCATACCTCATTCATGGGGTGTTAAGGGAAATTAAGTTTTAAGTATCTTTCTCATGTTTTTTTTTTACCCGCACCAATTAATATGTTAACTGTATCCACGTATGCATTTGTATTCATTTGCAATAACAAAATAGGTTAAAGTTATATTGTCCGGTTTTCAGTCAAAATGCTCTTTAGTGCAACACAGCTAAAATTTAATTTAAGTCGGGGACATCGAAGCCGATTTAAGATCTTTTAAAAAATAAGAAATTTTTATACCCTTAACCTTAGGGATGAGTGTATGTATCATTTGATAAGATAAATCATGTAACGCATTAAAAGAGACATGTTACACCGTAAGTATCTTAAGACCAAAAACGTATCAGGATAATAAGTTCTGTCTCCACAATCAGGCAAATAATACTTAAGAAATTCATAGCGTCATGGTATTTATCAGTTAGTTCACCTGACTAAAATTTGTGTACTGGTTTCAAACTATCTAAAAAAAAAATTAAATAATTCTTATTTAAAAACTTAAAAACAAATTTATTACGTAATGTATCAGAACGTAAGCCTTTGGGGGTATAATACAATTTTGTCACGTCCCTGTGTCCACTAATCTACAATAAAAATTTAGTTAATATATTCTTATCTGTGGTGCCGATTACTTTGTGTGTATTATATTCTATCCCTCAGGGGCTCACTTCCTACAAAATGGCAATAAAATCAGTTGAGTCGTTTAATAGTGATTAAGTCACAAAGCAACAAATAGACAAACATTCGCATTTATAATATTTAATAGATATATAATTTTATTTTTACTAGCAAAATTTTCAGAATTATATTTACTTAAGTGCAACAGTTACCTGGATTCGTTAACGAGACTGCCTTACTAGTGGTGCACCTCAATAAAAAGTTTACCGATTCCGGAGAAGTACTTTCATCTCTAGAAGTCGATAAATACAACCACAAAACTGTAATTGCAAGTGTCATATATGAATATTTCTCACCCCACCGACACGGTTTCTTAATCTGAATGTTATGATTGTTATCGTCGATTATGTTTTCATTGATATATTTTTTTTTTTTGGAATACAAGTTTTTCTGCGTTATCACAACATTGTTGCTAATATTTTCTTTAGAATGAGCGGAACCGTTTTGCTATGCCAATGACCGACCACATTGCGCCCGTCTGTCTGTCAGTTGTTGCCACAATATTAATTGAATGGACTGAACGGGCATTCTGCTGGCACAATATACGGAGCTATGAAATGAATCTGTCACTGTGATGGTGCGGAGGGAGTGACAACAATTTTAGTGCTATTCTGGTCTACTTTGACTAGCACAAATTCGTGAGTACAGTGAGTGCTCGTTTAATACAGCTGACAAAAAATTTTGGATATTGCAAAGTAATATTGAATCGAAATTCTTTTTACTCAATTTTATCCTTACTAGGAAAAATGTAAGTGAAGAAAGATAGACTTTAAATAAAAAATAAAATAAAGGATGTTGTATTATTTACATATATCCTGCTGTTTTGTGATCTCTGTCCAGTTAAATTTTATATGTAAAATCTATCAAAATTACTGTTTCTAATAAGCGTTTTTCGTGTTTGAGATAGCAACAAATGTTTTCCATATTCATTTCAAACAACACTGTTATAGCCTCAAAAGAAGAAAGAATAGCCTTCTAAAGAAGAATTGCATTTTATTTATTCACTTTGCTATTGTGATAACAATTAACTAACTGCAACCAGGTTTGCATTCATCGAGTTGTCACTGTATATATGTTTTCTTATTTTTGCCCCCTCTATCCTAATTCTATTCATTCACACATATACATATTTCTACATTGGGTGAGCGAACCTATACCATTGCTCAAACATTATGGGACAGCGAGTAAAATTTGTCTTTCCCATTTTATATGCTTTTAATAGTGTGTTTGAGCGTTTTATTTATATTTATTTGTTGGTGTCTGTCCAACCAACCATGTCTATGTTTCCTCGGCAATAGCGTTCAGATATCATCGTTCTTGCTTGGGCTATGGTCGAGCATTATTTTTATTCTTTAGCTTTCATTTTAGTAGGTCTTTAGTGTGTTCATTTGTAAATTTGCAAGTGGGGACGCACAAATATGTATATATATATAAACTTTAGTTTTATTTCGAACATTCATATGTAAGAGCTGACATACATACATATATTTACCAAGTCTATGAATGTGTCTGTGTGTCTCATATGCAATGTTTGCCCTTAACATTGAAAGCTATAAAAGAGAACAGATGAATGAATAAAAGGCGTTCAGAAGCAAAAGATAAACAAAATCTATATAATAATCCCACATGCGGTCCAAGACAAAAACTCAAAACTGCGGGTGGGGGATACAACTTTAAATTAAGGATGCTTGTATCTTAAGCCAAAAACAAAGTACTTCTTGTAAACTAAGCACACCAACAATGAATACGCAACTCAAAGTGCCTTTCTCTTTAACAATACTCCAAAGACTATGTACTGATTGTGTCTATTTACAATATGTACGTTAATTGAGAACAGTTTTGTGCATGAGGGAGCAAGGGCCTGTTTAGAAATCGTACATTTCGTGCCAATAACGCAAGTAACAACACATGGGTATTGTTCTCTGTCTAACAGCATTAATTTGTAGTTCCTTTTCATGTAAGGGAAATGGTATAATCTGTATGTACATAAATAATAAGGTTGTAGTAGTTTTGACTTAAGCTTATTATAAATTCATTCAGAGAGCTTCTCGTATTATTGTGAATTAACACGCTTCTACTTTAAAACTCACTCAAATGGGACCTACAGTTAAACGATGCATTCGAACGTCAGCTATTTGATATGCCTATTGATTCGACTACTCAGAAATTGAAGCATAACCGCGAATAACATTTTAAACGACAAAAATAAAATTGTTCAGATGACAAGGATGTGGACATTAAAGATGCATGTTATTAGTGCCTGGAGGAAATATATGACGGCTGTCCTGGCCATGACGTTAAAATTGTTCAGAAAGATTTAAATGCTCGGATCACTAGCTGCAACCAAAGTTGGCACTCGATTATGTAGTGCTAAAAACGCACGTAACTAAAGGCAAAGAAAGCTAGACATCACAAAGCAGCACACCACCGGGATAGCCAATTCCTACTCTAACCAACACTATCAATTACTGAAAACAAGGGCCCTATACAGTGGCGACACTGCATGTCCCCGTATTGGAATTTGAAAATACACGCTCAGACAAGCCCTGGTGCGATAAAAATAATATGTCGCGTATTGTCTGAGAAAATGTATGCTGTAAACAAGCCCAAACTGCAGCCAATGGCAACGCGAGCGGTGACATAACGCTATAAGGAGGAGGAGAGAAACCAAATGCCTCTTCAGACGGAAAAAGCGTCTGTGGAACGAGAGATAGAGCCAGGTTATAAAAATACAGAGATAGAGGAAAGTACAACCAACAAATAAATACCAAAGGTTTTGGAACAGGGATCCTCACCTATAAAGACAGAGATAAAAATCTGGTCATGGATACGCAGACTTTGCTGCAAATATGTAGTTTAAATTTTCGTACTCTGTTCGTTGCCAAAATCGGCATAAGTGACGAAATCACGCAAATCATCGGCGAAGGAATAGATTGTCCACCACAGACTCAGATCAGCGTGGCACCATCTTATAAACACGGTTTGACTAAAGAAGGGCATGCCCTGTGATTGGAATCTGAGTGTTCTGTGTTAGGAAAGGCGAGCCAAGTATGTGCACTAACTACCGCGGGATCACCCGTTTACACAAAACATACAAGGTCCAGTCGAGTGTGTTATGCAAAAGAATAGCCCATCTTAAAGAACTTGGCTTCAGACGTTGTAAATCCACAAAACCAGATATTCACTCTACGACAAATCCTGGAGAAGAATGTTGTTCCTGGGGAATCCTTTAGACTTCTTATGGTGGAATATTAAAAGGGTAGGCACCCTTCAAATGCATACTATCCTATTAGGAGTAGCACCAAAAACAACTAATGAATAAAACTACTTGTATATTACGTGTTGAGTATCACACTAGCCATATGCAATAGGGGTAACAAATCTACTTTTGTTATAGAATCTAGACAAGTGATGTTACGTCGGAGGATGTGTACTAGGGTGTTCCTTATATTGGATTTTTTGGAATATAGTTAAATAAAAGGTATTTGTAGCGAAGTTTGACATCGAGCTCCACCTTCCATTTGTTGTTTGTAAAATTACGAATATGTTTTGCGAAATTTCGCATCGATAGATAGACGTTAGAGTGTGCCGCAAAGAGGTCAAAGTTGGATTTTTGTGTTGAAATCAGTTTATTGCCGCTGAATACTTTTCTATTTAGATAGATGAACTAGTCATTGAATAGGTGAAGTGACGACCTATAAACGCATATTCTTGAACTTACCATATCTCTTATAGATATCGAGATATTTGATGCAAAAGTGTGGGTGTTTTTGGAAAAAAATTAACAAAAAATTTTGAAATTGTATTGCGATGTAAATTATTGAAGACCATCAAATATTTCAACATAAAAATATGAAAATTTCTCAATTAAAGTAAATATTTTAATTCATAAACAAAAAAGTTAAAGAAGTTTTAAAATCAATAAGTCGCCCTACAAACACAAATTGAGTTAGGAGTCAAAAATGTCCAATATGCAAAATGTAGCCCTTAATTAACCTCGTTTCGAGCGGTTATCCAATAACGATACAACATAATAAATACTATTTCAGGGGGTCGTAGGGTGCACGGATACGAAAACATGTTTGTGTCAAATGCGCCGGAGCGTAAATAAAGCACTTTTAACTTTTCTATGTTTTACAATATAAACATTTTTTTTACAAAAATACAAGCAAAAAAATTTCTTCTATGAATTTTTATACTATTTCCGCAAATATGCACTTAATTCGGTTTACCCAAAATTGATTTATTTTGATTAACAAATAATTTATAGAATGAGAGCAAATTGAGCCGATTTAAATGTTAGCAATGAATATCATTCGAAATTGTTTGATGATTGCACGGCAAGATGCTTTTGTTGTATAGAGTTTTGAAAAGACCAACTGACGGTTAAATATCGCTCAATTTATTTTAAACTTATTTAATTCCAAATTGTATTAGACCTTACAAGGTAAGAGTAAAGCTTATGTGTCAAATAAAGAACCTTTTTCCTCAGTCTCTTAACAAACAATGTTGTAAATCTTATATGGACAGGTATTCGTGAAAAATAAATCGTGACATTTAATTATAAACAAAAACAATTTGATTAAGAATTTTCAACGTGACGCTTTAGGGAAATCTAATGAAGCCATGGGAGGTATAATAAAGTTGGTAAAATTTTTTACGCATACTTGTCGAAATATTCATCACAGCAGGAAACATAGGGAGGACAGGCACAGGCATATTCACGCACACACAGATGTCACTTCCAAGATATTTAAACATGTTGAAACAAACATACAAGTATACACACCACCCTACATATGACGTAGCCCACTGTAGTAAACAACTTAAATTTTGTTATTTAATATTAACATTGTATACAACACACACACACACATAAACCTCATTGAGTACTTAGGTCAATGGAGTTATATTTGTAACAAATATCAGTTTTAACAAATCAAGAAGTTAAATGTCAGTATTTCGAAACCGATTAATCATTCTCATGGACGGGACGGCCATACCAATGTGAAAATGTAACGAATATTTACAACTTAAATTTAAATTACATTTTATGCAATTGCCTTAGAGGATAACCTAAAATCCTTTTCGTTGTTTAACCGGTTCATATATGTGGGCGTAGCTCTTACAGGCATTTAAAGACATGACACATTGAGAACTGAAAGGAGTAATGGGAAACACTTATTTAATTAAAGGCATAGACAGTTGTTTTTTTTGTGTTGGAAATATGATTCAATTTGAAAAGCAATTTAAATATATGCGTTGAACGTTACAAACAAATACTTTTGTCGCGTTTTTAAACATTACATACAATTTTCAACTGTAATTTTATTTTATTTAAGTTTGTGATAAAAGTTCATGATAAAGCAGCATTAATCATTCATATTAGATTTATTCTTTCTTTTTATTCAATTTAATTATAGAACAATTTTATATTATTACTAGCTGACCCGGCAAACGTTGTTCTGCCATACAACTTCTGACTCGGCGAACTTCGTCTCGCTCCAAGTTAACGCCTTCTTATAAGCTCCAGAGTAATATTAAAACACATATAGTTCGAGGTTGATCCCACAAACTTCCAATGATTGGCCTTGCGATTTATTGATTGTCATCGCAAAAGCCAATCGAATGGGGAAATGAGGATGGCGAGAAGCGTTTGACGAAAATCTTCCGACAGAAATATTGTAGCCCCCACCAAATCGTTTCGAATCACCTCATAAATCCTTCATCTTTCGGTCAACTGCCTAGAAAGCTCGTTGAAGCGCTATCGTGCATTCATCCCAAATGATGATTTTGCATTCTCGCAACAATTTCGCTGTCGCTGAACTTCTGGATATTGTGCCCAATGCCCAATGGTGGTGGTAACAAAGCGGCAGTTCGATGATGTATTTGCCCTTGAATCTGAATGTGTGGAAGCAATTTAGAGCAAATCGGGAGGAATAGTTTTGAATAATAACACTGACACAAAATCAAACTTTTTCGGAAACACTCGAACGTTGGGCAAAACCTTGCCTCAGTTTACACTTTGCTTAAGATATTCCTAGAATATTTAATATCATTGAATATTATGTCTTCGTTTCTTTTTTTAAGCAACGAAAAGAAATAAAATGTTTTTGCGACCTATTTTAAAAAAGTGAAAAAAATATTTTTCACTGAGCTAGGGGTTTACTCAGCTCCAGTAATACTATCTAAACTGCATAACTATGTTCGTGAGTTTTTTTTTCACTGTTCCACTGTGTAATGAGACGCCATTACCTTTTAACTCGGATTGTTGCCGGGTTACTCAACAATTTCGGCTCCGTATGACGGGATTTTCCGATTGTAACTTCAATGCATTGCAATGCTGGCATACGACAGACTATGAACTGATATCAACGCAGCGAAGATCTTTGTAGGCGATTGTGGAATCGTATTCAAAAGCAGCTCGATTCTAGTCTATATTTACAACTGGTCTTCTTCTAGTAACATTTTGTCGAATTTGAGGTGGTGATAGTGCAGCGCGAAACTGTGCAATATGGGCACGTCTCCCAAAATTTTTTTGGCCCATTCCTTTTGCGTTTGATTATTACGGACGTTCTGACTAATTATAGCACGTCGCGTATGCCGTCCAAAGTTTGATTGTCTAATAGGAGGCTTTAGTCTAGGAAATAACTCTCCGTAAAAACAACCATGCATGTCCTTTCGAAAAATCCAAATTTTTCGGGTTTTTCCGAGTTTTCCATCAAGAATTTGTCTATTTTCCATTCGGAAAGTCATGTCGGAATAATTATCTAAAATTTTTCGCAGTAACATCGTCAAATCATACGACAAAAAGCAAAATTTCGTCGAAAAAAAAAATTAAAAATTTTCGAATTTTTCCGGAATTTTAAAACAAAATTTTTCTATTTTTGCATTCGAAAAGCCATTCGCAATTATTGCACACAAAATTCCATACAAAAAAAAAAACAATTTTCGGTTATTCCAATTTCCCGGCTTTTCCGGAGGATTTTCCCTTCTCCTGGCAATTGCGAACAACTGAAAAAATATCAGCAAAATCGGTCCAGCCGTTCTCAATTGATGAATTACTATATGAATTAATTTTGTCGAAGGCATTAAAATCTTTCGATTTTTTTCTGGAATTTTCCGAGTTTTCAACCAAGAATTTTTCTATTTTTCCATTCGAAAAGTCATAATTGTTCGAAATTGTTCACATTTACATCGCCCAAAATTACCAAAACATACGATAAGATGCAAAATTTTGTCGAAAAAAATATTTTTTTTTGGCATTTTCCATAATTTTCCAACTTAAATTTTCTATTTTTCCATTCGAAAACCGACAAAAGTTTAATTTCGATTTACCTCAAATCAGGCGATGAAATGCAAAGTTTTGCCGAAAAAATTCACATTTTTCGGTTTCTTTGGAATTTTCCGAGTTTTTCACCGACAATTTATATATTTCTCTTTTCGAAAAGTCATTTCGGAATAATTATCCGAAATTTTTCGCAAGTTACATCGTTCAATACTATCAAATAGTACGACAAAAAGCTAAATTTCGTCGAAAAATAGCATTAAAATTTTTCGAATTTTTCCGGAATTTTCCTAGTTTTCCAACAAAATTTTTTTTATTTTTCCATTCGAAAAATCATTCATAACAATTGCACAAAAAATTCCATACAAAAAAGCAATATTTGGGTTTTCCAATTTTCCGGCTTTTCCAAAAGATTTTTCCAAAATTTTCTTTCGTAACAACCTACTCCTGGCAATTACGAATAACTGAAAAAAAATTGAGCCAAATCGGTCCAACCGTTCTCGAGTTTTGCGCTTAGAAACACATTCAGCGACTTATTTTTATATTATAGATTATATACCATTGATTTGTTGTATAACAATTAACTATATAATTAACTAACTTAAATAATACACTGTGACACAAATTCAATTTTTTTTAAAACAACCGAACGTGACACATTATAGCGGCAGCGAAATATATGGACGATTTTTTTTGCCGAAGTTTAAAAATCCCCGACCAGAATATTGTGCCATTTGATGTAAAAGAAAATTGACGGAAATTTGAGTAAAATTAAAAATTATTTCCCTTGCCCCAAAGACGTCAAAGTTAAGGTTATTAGTAGTAAATCCTATGTTTTTTTTGCAAATGTTCAATTAAGGAATTGTATTTCTTTCTTGCCAATATGTAATAGTCAAATATTGACGTGAGTGGACGGCGCCTCGGCCCCTTTTTAACTTGGTTCCAAGTAGTATGGTTATAGCTACAATTTACTGTGACATTTTCAAAATGATCAAACTATTGTTATGGCTGTTATAATGGTTTCTTTTGAATGGGGTGTGGCACAGCCCACTACCGCCATGGCTGTAACGCATACTCTACCGACAACACATACCAAATATATGCTTTATGCCTCTTATAGTTCAGGAGATACAGCCGATTAAAGTTTCAAGTTTTATACCACGCCCACTGATCCGCTCCCGCCCATTTTTTGTTGGATCACGAACTTTCTGCCAAATGCCTCCACACAAATTTTCAAGACGATTGGGGAAAGGGTTCAATGGGCAGGGCCACGCCCTCTTGATATATCAAAAATGCAAGTACCTTATTTTCACCACCGACCACACAGCAACATTCTGTGAAAATTTCACAAAGATTGTTTTAGTCGTTTTTGAGTCTATACGGTACTAAAAAATGCAACTAAACAAACACAAACTCATTTTCATATATACAGTTTACTCAAATTTTATGGAGTAAAAAAAATGCTAAGCGGTTATCAAGATCGTAATCCACGATGAGTTCTAAGAAAATTTGCCCAAGAAACCATGGGTTAAAAATCAAAATCGAGACCAGGGGAAAAAACCACAACAAGGCCAACAACTGTCCCGGATTCGCTCCTAGAGGGTTTAAATGTATGACCCGCAGTAATTTTTTCTTCCCGACATTCTTTCCAAACATACCTACTCCCCATCTTCACCCCCTAAGAGGGCTCCCATACAAAATTTTGTTTTATATACAATTTGCAACCACCGCTATAACTGCTCCGGAGGCGCCCCGAAAGGAGTCAAATGTATGACCAGTCCCCAATATTTTTGCAATCACAACAGTTTCTCAGATCATATCTACCTTCTATCTTCAACCCTTAAGGTGGCCCCCATAGAGTTATTTAATTTTTATAATTTTTTGTTCCCATGGTGCCTCCAGAGGGGTAAAATGTACGACCGACCCCCACTAGTATTTCCCTCCTAACATCTTTCCTGAACACATCTACCTCCTTGCGTCAGACCTTAAGGGGGCTCCCACACAAAATTTACTTAAAACGACCAAACAAAACTTCTCCACAAAATAATACTGATATTAATTTTTTGGTTGTTATTGAGGGTAATTGCCCCATTTTCCCGAACCTATCCCGGGTAATCGGAATTGATATATTTCAGGGGAATACCAGTATTCTTGGTATATATAAAATTAGTTTTTCTTCAAATGCACAAAACAGCTTGAAATTTTGCAGAAATCATAAAAATATTTCGTTATATTGTCCCAAAAAATTATGCAATTCGATGGAACGCTGTTCAAAGGTCGGCCCGAAAACTAATAAATTTCTTTAATTTTAATATATTTGTATGAAATTGTTCAGTTTTCCCGTCTATCCCGGGCAGAGTATTTACAAAAAAGATCTGAGTTTTGAGGGTTTATCAACAATTACAAGTTAATTAAACTGACCCAATTCAAATATCCTCCAGTTGTCCCTTTGGAAGTTATGAAAGAAATATTAATTTCCAAAAATAGGTAATTGTGTATTGGGGGTATCAGACGGACATAGCTCAATCGTCTTAAAAAGTCCTGAAATGAATTTTGTCTTAAGATACTTGGGGTCTAACTCGTCTCCTTTAATGCGTAACACTTTTTTTCGTATCAAATGATATATACCCTCATCCCTTAGGGTGATGGTATAAAGAGGGGAAGTTTGCATGGGATATGGGAGAAGTTTCTGTCCGATCTTGCTCACCTTTGAACCTCCGCTTAATGGAGTTTGTATAAAAGGTGGGAATAGTTTATAGTTTAGTTAAGCTCAAAGCGGAGGTTAAGTTCAAAGGTTTAAGTTTTCTTAAAGCAGAAATCTCGGGTACAGACAGACGGACATCTTTAAATCGACTCAGAATTATCATACCTACGAGAGAAAATGTAACGCATTAAAGGAGATTTGTTAAATCCGAGGTATATTAAGACCAAATCGTTTCAGGACTTTTTAAGACGATTGGGCCATATCCTTCTGTCTAGCTGCATGACTGGTAGGGAGGAAAATACGAAAGAACCTTAGCAGATCAGTTTGAATTTTTCACTTTTGGTAGACCTTTTTTGGGAGATGCCCATATGCATATTGTAAGTACAGTGAATTCAGTCACAGTTTTCGCAGGACGTACGCTTGTAAGTGTTTACTTACACAGTGTTCAACTTATTGTGGCGTATGATTATTATTATGATTCCACGTAAATCATACGCCTCGGAGTACAAAGATTTATTGTAACTGCTATAAAAAAAACAGTTTAAAATCATTTGATGAATGGAAAAGTGAAACTGTTGCTTATTTAGGGAAACGTCATACAAACTGTTGCAAATATTTCAGTCACTTGATATTTGAACACTTGCAATTCAAATACTTAGTAGGCTTTGCAACCATATAAATATTCTGTATTCGATACAAATACATAGTAGGCTATGAAAGAATATATACATAGTAGGCTATGGAAAATGTACGTAGTAGGCTATGGAAAATATACATAGTAGGCTATGGAAAATAATATACGTAGTAGGCTATGAAAAACAATATACGTATACATTGTCAAATTTGTGTCATTCTTAAAATATCGTTTCATTTGAATAAACATAGTTTTCTTACATTCGTTCTTTTATACAAATCACTGCGTTTTTATTTGGGCTTTGGGAGAAAGGCAAATAAAACTCCTACAGGTTATGGGCCCAGGAGTCTTCTGTGAAATAACGTAAAAGAATTGGAAAGTATTTGGCTGAGAATCATGTCTTCATATCATCAAATTGAAAAACTGGATTCCGGAAACTACGATATATGGAGAGTGCAGATGAAAAGTGTGTTAGTCCATAATGAGACATGGGGAATAGTTTCTGGAGAGGTGGTGAAGCCGAGTGATGCAGGAGAATTGCGCAAATATGCGATAAATGATGAAAAGGCGTTGGCAAGTATAATACTATGTGTACAGGCATCGCAAATCACGCATATCAAGAATTGCAAAACAGCGGTGGACGCATGGGCTAAGCTAAAGAGTATACATGTTCCCAGTGGTCCGGCCAGGAAAGTGTCCCTTTTTAAGCAACTTCTTCACACCAGACTGGAAGAGGGCGATAAAGTTGAAGAATTCTTAAATATATTTTTTGGTCTTGTGGAAAAACTTGCCGAGGTTAATGTGACGCTATACGACGAGCTGTTAGTGATTATTCTATTGTCGAATCTCCCGAAATCTTTTGAAAATTTTGTTATTGCCATTGAGACCAGGGATATTTTGCCTACAATGGATATATTGAAGATAAAGCTAATGGAGGAAGCGGAAAGAAGACAGATGGCAAATAGAGATGGCGGCAACGAGGACAGTCAGCAGGTATATGGAGCGTACAGCAGAAAGTGGAGAAGTAAGGAAAAACAAGAATTGCAAGACAATAGGGAATTCAAAGGTCGCTGTTACCGATGCGGCCGTCAAGGACATTATATGGCTCAGTGTAAGGAGATCTCCAAAGTAAGCGGTAAGTCACCTGAATCTTCGTTGGGAAGTTTTGCCATGGGATCGTACCCATTTGCTAAGGACACCTGGTGCGTTGATAGTGGTGCCACTTCCCATATGTGTTGCAGCCGAGATTTATTTACACAGTACGAGGAGATTAAAGAAGTTGTACAATTGGTCGGTGACAATTCTATTACATCAGAGGGTCGAGGTGTAGTAAAATTTAAATCTGGAGAGTTTGCTATAGAGCTGAAGAATGTCATGCACGTACCGTCTATGAGGGGAAATTTTATATCTGTGCCAACTGCCGTATCAAAGGGATGTAAAGTAATGTTTGATTCGGACCAAGCCTTATTTGAGGACAGGCATGGCAACGTTATACTAAAGGCAAAAATGAATGACAACTTGTTTCTCTTAAAAATGGAAAGCAATTATAGTGCTAAATCTACTGTTTCAACGGTTAATGCTGAAAAATGGCATCAACGGTATGGCCATGTTAATTATCAAACATTGAAGGAACTATCGTCCAAGAAATCTGTTCTTGGGCTGAATTTAGATGTGATTCCAGCGGAAATCGTTTGTAAAACATGTATAAAGAGTAAAATAACTACTAAGCCGTTCCCCATCTCCGACACACGTTCCGATAAACTCCTAGAAGTCATTCATTCTGACGTCTGCGGGCCGATGAATGTGAAGTCAATTGGAGGTTCACGTTATTTCGTGACTTTTATTGACGATAAGTCAAGATGCGTTTTCATTTACTGTATGAAAGAAAAAAGTCAAGTTTTGGAAAAATTTAAAATCTTTAAGGCAATGGCAGAGAAGCAGACTGGTGAAAAAATATTGTCGCTTCGGAGTGATAATGGTGGTGAATACATCAACCACGAATTTGACCAATATTTGAGAGAAAATGGGATTAGAAGACAATTGACCGTACCCTATACACCCCAGCAGAATGGATTGGCGGAAAGAACAAACAGGACTTTAGTAGAAATGGCCCGAAGCATGATTGTACATGCTAATCTTCAAGAATATTTTTGGGCTGAAGCAATATCGACGGCGGCGTATACACGAAACAGAACTTTATCGAAGATAAATGCCGAGAAAACGCCAATGGAATTATGGTCGGGTAAGAAACCTTTTGTTGGCCATTTTAAAGTATTTGGTTGTCTGGCGATAGCTTTGGACAAAACAGAAAAGAGAAAATTTCGTTCAAAAGGTAAAGAGTATATCATGGTTGGCTACTCAGAGGAGACAAAAGGATATCGGCTATATGATAGTGAACGGCGTAATGTTTTTGTCAAAAGAGACGTAAAATTCATCGAAAACGAGTTTGGAAGTTCAATATCCTACGACAAGGACGACACAATACTAATTGAACTAAGAACGGTTGATGCTGCTGATAACGCTCAAGAAGTTGCTGACCCAGAAAGTGTTGAAAATTCTTTATTAGAAGATACCGAAGTTGTTAACGAAGTGGATGCTACTATAGATGAGGAAACTCCAAATTGCTCTCATTCGGATCCTGATCATCGAGAAGATTGTGCTGAAAACCAATCCAGTTATGTTGAGAAAATAGGAAGAGGAAGACCGAAGCTAATAAAAACTGGCAAACCCGGAAGACCTAAAAAACAATTTAACATCCTGAATGCTATGACGGATAATATGGTAGCACCCGAAAATGAATCAGAGGTCGAGAATAATCCCTATGCCGAAGAATGGAAAATAGCTATGCAAGAGGAATACAATTCATTAGTCGAAAATCAAACATGGTCGTTAGTAGAATTGCCAACAAACCAAAAAGCAATCGGTTGCAAATGGGTCTACTCATTAAAAAAGGATAAACATGGTGAGGTACAGCGTTTTAAAGCTCGGCTTGTTGCAAAAGGCTGTAGCCAGAAGTATGGGATAAATTACATGGAAACCTTCTCTCCGGTTGTAAGGTATGAAAATTTGCGGTTACTTATGGCTATAGCAGTGGAACGTGAATTGCATGTACATCAGATGGACATAACAACAGCGTATTTAAACGGGGAGCTGCATGATGACGTATACATGAAGCAGCCTAAATTTTTCGAAGATCCAAACCATCCAAATTTGGTGCTGAAATTGAAGAAATCGCTTTACGGACTTAAGCAATCTGGAAGAGAGTGGAATTCTAAGTTGGATGGCGTGTTAAAGGAAATCGGTTTTACCCAGTGTGCCAGCGAGACATGCATTTATACACGACATGTTGCACAGAAGCTAAATTTTATTGCTGTATATGTTGATGACCTCCTTGTTTTAAGTTCGGATAAACAAGAGCTAGAGGGTATAAAAATGGAAATTTTGTCAAAATTCAAGGCTGTTGATCAAGGCCCACTACACTTTTTTCTGGGCATGGAAATAGAAAGAGATGGTGAGACAGGATCGATATCACTATGTCAAGAAAAATACATCTCCAATTTGTTAGAAGATCGCAATATGGATAACTGCAAGCCAATGTCTACTCCACTAAATGAAGGTTTTCAATTAAAATGTACGAACGACGACTGTGCAAGAACGAACAAGAACGAGTACCAGTCTTTAATAGGAACATTAATGTATCTCGCATTAACTACAAGACCCGATATTTTGCATTCCGTCTGCAAGCTGTCGCAATGTAATTCCGATCCCCACACAGAGCATAGAGCGGCGTTGAATCACATTTTGCGGTATTTGTCAAGGACAAAAAAGTTACAACTGAAATATCAAAAAACGGAAGAACCAATTGAAGGATATGTCGATGCTGATTGGGGCGGCGACCCCATAGAACGCAAGTCATATAATGGATACGGATTTTTCTACGGTGGATGTATTTTTTCGTGGGCCTCCAAAAAGCAAACGACAGTAGCACTAAGCAGTACTGAAGCTGAGTATATGGCACTTTGTTTAGCTGCGAAAGAAGCTGTATATCTAAATAAATTGTGCTTAGAGCTAGGTATAACAGATGCTAAGATGAGCATTACACTTAATGGAGACAATCAAAGCGCGCAGAAATTGATCAAGAATCCAGTTTACCACGCCCGTAGTAAGCACATTGACATAAAATATCACTATGTAAGAGACGTTTATAAGAATGATGAGATCAAGCTGAATTATATACCAACTGCGGAAATGGTAGCTGATATTTTTACAAAAAATTTAGGAAAACTGAAACATTGTAAATTTGTAAAAATGATGGGTTTAGAGTAATTTCATACATAGTGTAAATTGTAAAAGTATTTGCATTGAGAGGAGATGTTGCAAATATTTCAGTCACTTGATATTTGAACACTTGCAATTCAAATACTTAGTAGGCTTTGCAACCATATAAATATTCTGTATTCGATACAAATACATAGTAGGCTATGAAAGAATATATACATAGTAGGCTATGGAAAATGTACGTAGTAGGCTATGGAAAATATACATAGTAGGCTATGGAAAATAATATACGTAGTAGGCTATGAAAAACAATATACGTATACATTGTCAAATTTGTGTCATTCTTAAAATATCGTTTCATTTGAATAAACATAGTTTTCTTACATTCGTTCTTTTATACAAATCACTGCGTTTTTATTTGGGCTTTGGGAGAAAGGCAAATAAAACTCCTACACAAACAGATTAAAGGAATTGCAATTCTTAATTTTTTTAAATTTGTTTCACCTAAATCGGACTATTGGTTCTTGAGTTATGTCAAACAAAGAGAATAAAACGATACTTACTAACTTCAAATCGATATTAAATTATTATGGCATGTAACTTGACAAAACGAATGATACAGAACTTCTTCTTTTTGGGGCTACTTTCACGTGCAGTTGAGCTGAAAAACGTTGTGCTGTGTTATGAATGAATATAGACTATACCAGCCTACCCCTTCTGATGCATTCCATACAAAACTATATTTTTAGAATATAAGTAATTCTTCCATTACTTGCAAAAGGACATATGGAGAATATTTTTATTCGTCAGTTAATTAATCTTGTAATTTAATTTAACCATTTGACTTACCCCTTTTGTTGCCTACCATACTTAAAAAAAACTTAATTTCCCTTTACAGCCCATGAATGAGGTATGGGATATCTTCCCGCATTGTTGCCTACTATACAAATGTCCACAAGTTGTGCTGCTCCTACTGGTAACTCTTATACAAATTAGTCAATTTCCGTAAATTTTTAGTTGCATTCATTAGAAATTATAATTTCCTTTGAGATTTTTGTGCGGTTAAATTACCTTATGTCAATAGATAATGAATTAAGCTTTTTCAGTTGTTTGTCATTAACAATTTGTACACTTTAAACTTTTCCATAGTTGTAATACATGTAAACTTTTGGCCATCGACCGAAAGTCTTATTTTCAACCGTTTACGGTCCACAAGCAGTCTAATAATAATATATAAGTAATTTCATTTAATAATCGGTTAGTTTCAATAATACGAGAGATAACCAGTTCTATTCATAGGGTGAGGGTATTTCTCATATAGTTCTTCTCACTAAAACTTTTGTACTGGTTTATAAAGGCTTAGCTTGAAGAATCAAACTATAATCTATTGAGTAGGTCGGGCGCTATACTAAAACAAGTATTTATGTTATTCATTGATCACAACAAAAGTTAAAACATAATAAAATTTTCTAATTTTAAAACGGTCTAGATATTAAAATTGGCTCTTTTTATATATATAGAATACTAGCTGACCCGGCAAACGTTGTTCTGCCATACAACTTCTGAATCGGGGAACTTCGTCTCGCTCCAAGTAAACGCCTTCATATAAGCTCCAGAGTAATATTAAAACACTTATACTTTAAATTTTAATGTGACTTATTTGAATTTAATCGAAATCAGTGAAGAGCGGTCTGATAAACAATGTTTTCGATTTGTTTTCCGGCGCTAAAACAAACAATGAAGACAGTTTGCCAACACGCGAAAAACTGAGAAATTCGAGGTTGATCCCACAAACTTCGGATTATTGCCGGGTTGATCAACAATTTCGGCTCCGAATGACGGCATTTAAAAGCATCCTTCATATTTTTGTGTATTTGCCAGGAAATGTTTTCATTAGATTGTATTTCTATAGGGAAAGGAATATGTTACAATGGCACTGGCGGACAAAACGGCAATTTTACCTTGCCACCAGCGCAACATAAGCCGGGAGTTTCCGATTGTAACTTCAATGCATTGCAATGCTGGTATACGACAGACAATGAACAAATATCAACGCAGCGAAGATCTTTGTAGGCTTATTCAAAAGCAGCGCGATTCAAGTCTATATTTACGACTGGTCTTCTTCTAGTAATATTTTGTCGAATTTGAGGTGGTGATTGTGCATCGCGAAATTGTGCAATATGGGCACGTCTCCATTCATTTTTTTGACACGTTCCTTTTGCGTTTGATTATTACGGATGTTCTGACTAACTAAAGCACGACTCGTACGTCGTCCAAAGTTTGATTGGCTAAAAGGAGGCATTAACCTAGTAAATAGCTTTCCCTAAAAACAACCATGTCCTATTCGAAAAATCCAAATTTTTCGAGTTTTTCCGAGTTTTCCATCAAGAATTTTCTATTTTTCCATTCGAAAAGTCATGTCGGAATAATTATCTAAATTTTTTTGCAGTTACATCGTCCAAAGCTATCAAATCATACGACATAAAGTTAAATTTGTCGAAAAAAACAAACTAAATTTTTCTATTTTTCCGTTCGAAAAGTCATTCGCAATTATTTCACACAAAATTCCATACAAAAAAGAAATTTTCGGTTATTCCAATTTCCCGGCTTTTCCATAGGATTTTCCCAAAATTTTCTCTCACATAAACCTTCTACTGGCAATTGCAAACAACTGAAAATTAAAAAAATATCAGCAAAATCGATCCAGCCGTTCTCAATTGATGAATTACTATTACACCATTTTTATATATATATAGATATTATTTATCACGTTCAATTTTCCAACCAACGTCAAAATCATTTTTTCGCTAATAATTTTCTATATTTGCATTCGAAAAGTCATTTCGTAACAATTGCACTCAAATTTCCGGGCTTTTCCTACGGATTTTTCCAAAATTTTCTGACATACAAAATTCCTGCCAATTACGAACAATGAAAAAAAAAGAAACTGGGCCAACGTTTTCTCTTGATAAATTACTATACATTTTTCACACTACTTTTTTTATATATTTCACAATAATTCGAAATTTTTCAGCATCACAACGAATTTTTCGATTTTTTCGGAATTTTCCGAGTTTTCCACCGAGAAATTATCTATTTTTCCATTCGGAAAGTCAATTCGGAATAATTATCCAAAATTTTTCGCAAGTTATATCGCTCAAAACTATCAAATCATACGACAAGAAGAAAAATTTCGTCGAAAAATAGAATTAAAATTTTTTCGGAATTTTCCGAATTTTCCAACAAATTTTTTTTATTGTTCCATTCGAAAAATCACTCCAAACAATTGCACACAAAGTTCCATACAAAAAAGCAATTTTTGGTTTTTCTAATTTTACGACTTTTCCGGAGGATTTTCCCAAAATTTTCTTTTACATAAACCTTCTCCTGGAAATTACGCACAACTGAAAAAAAAATTTCAGCAAAATCGGTCCAGCCGTTCTCAATTGATGAATTACTACATATATACATTTTTTGCCACCATTTTTATACACTGTGGTGCAAAAATGAGCCAATGTTTTAAACAAAGTATGTAATTAAATATTTTTTGTAGTTTTTATTAGATTATTTTCAAACTTTTTGTTAACTTTAAAATATGCATCTGTAAACTATGTTAAGCAATAACAAAAATATAACTAACATAACTGTATGTATATTAAAACAAAACATTTTCTAAATCAGACCATTGGCACACTTTTGCTCCAATGTTTTTCTCATCTCAATTTAATAATTAATCCAGTAATCCACTTTTAGTTTTTTCAACTAATCTATCCTATTTGGCGTATATTGACAAGGTTTAGCAACATAATATACAGGAATTTTGTTTCATTCACCCTTAACCCACTCCCACAGCTCAATATTACTTTTCGCGGCTCCTTCGTTGCTGCCAGCCCGCAAGTTTTCGATCGGGTTTGGATCTCGACTTTGCAGTGGCTCCTCCCTGGCCCCAAACACCTGAGAACTAAGCCATTCCTTGACAATTTTTACAAAATGTTTTGGGTCGTTGTCAAATTGGAAGATGACATTCTCTGGGCTTTCTGGCATTTTAGCCAGGGTTTGTAATGGACTTTTATTCAATTTAAGATTCAGATGACTAACGCCCAACTTACAGAAAAGTTAGTCGATTCAAAAACATTTTTGACAATTTTTCTCGCATTCGATTTTTTTTCTCTTGCCTTGCTATAAACAGTGGTTTAGGATTTTGTTCATTAACACTGGTGGCAATTGCTTGAACTAATTTGACACTAACTATTTTGACAGTGAAGAACATAAAAAAACAACTGTCAAATAACTAAAGTATCGTGGGCGTAATGAAAATCGAACTACTTCCTTTTTCATTTATTCGTCGTACAAGAAAGACCTAATTCTCTCCTACAGAGATCAGTAAATTTCTTCAGAATCCGCCGAAATACAGAATAGTGTAGACTTAATTTGTGCAAATCACTTGATCTAATTCCAATCAAGGTAAATATCACAATTACTTTATAATTTGGTGATTTAAACCTAAAGTTGTGGCATCTATGCATTATACAGGTTATTTAAACTTGCTCTAGAGGAAAAGCGACATCAGCATTCGTGTAACCCATCCATGTGGTGGGTCACATGCCTCACCTGCCCTCTAACTTCAGCAGAATTTGTTAAATTGCGTCACAGTGAAACACGCAACAAACACCAAACAATCTTTTCGCAGCGCGAAGCCATACGCGGATTCTTATTTTCAACATCGAGGAAAGTGTAACTTTTCCAAAAAGCGTTCTAATGTGCTCAAAGCGGCAGCTGTAATATTTGATACTCTATCAGCGTACTAGCAGTTCGAATTTTTCACCGGAAATATTAAAAATCCAGCTTTAATAAACATCGAAAATTGGAAGGAATAACTTCTAATAGGCTCTACAAAACACTAGTCTTGACCACCAACATAATCTTCTAACATCCATCTTCAACTATTTTAATGGAATCAAAGGTTATATAAAGTTAAATGCAGGTCAAGAATTGTGGTGGGTTGACTTCAAAAGAAAACATGTAAAACAATCATCAAAATACCGCATGTCTAAATAATAAGCTAAAGAAGACAGCAATAACAACCAAAGCAGTCCCCGGTCTCCAGCCCCGCGAAAACCTCATGGCTAAGTCTAGGTGTTACGCAGTAATGTTAAAAAAGTGAACTAAAAGCAGTAATATTCATATAGTAAACGTAATAGAAGTGAATTTAATGAAATAGTGATCATAATTTTAAAATATATTTTACCTATACTTCAAGTAAATAACGTCAAACGACAAAAGCTCACATTAGCATAATATATATTCGAAGTGTAAGATAATTAATTAAATGTTCAGCAAAAAGCATTAATTTTTTGGTAATGTTCAAAGAAAATCATCTAATGTTTATATACTTGTAACAGAGTTCTAATTATTATGACTTAAATTTAATTGTTTGCAGCATTTAATATCTTACAACTAAGTTAAACTAATATCACAGATTCCCAGGTAATATCACAGTAAATTACATTATCACAGTCTGATGAAGTTAAATTTAATCATTATTAGGATATGCAATCTCTAATATCATTAGCATTATCATCGATCGAACAACTACATTATTGCATTGGATCTAACATCATTATGGAGTAGAAAAGGCCTCTTCGAACTTCAGCTGGATGTTGGTAAGTCATAATAAACCTTTACTTTTTATCCATACTTTGCATATCTTGATAATTGCTAAATTTTGAGTAGACTTCACCAAATGATCATATTGTTGTTGTAACACAACAATACATTCAGTTAAACGAAACGAAATGGAACTGAACCACATTAAACGAACTCGCAGTTGTCTAGTGATATTGTTGTTGTGACAACGTTAACTATTTTTTTTTAACCCATATGATCATTAGTGGTGACCAGCTTAAATTATGTTTTTGTTCTATAATCATTATTATGATAATTAATCGTTTTGTTGTGATCGCGTAATTTATTATGTGAGAGAGGAACTGTGAAAAAAAAAAAAGAAAAATTACTAGGGTAATCAAATTCGAACGAATTTTGGTTAAATGTATTGTTTGCATTTTAAAGAATTAAATTTGGTTACGATAAGGCATTAACTTTTGTAATAAAATATAAATAGCATTTAATTATTAATAATATTCTAAAAACTAAAATAATATAAAAAAAAAACTATTGAATAATGTATAAAACGATACCATATAAATTTTAAAATTCCTTCATTATGTAAATAAACCATTATGAATTAAAAAACAAAGTAAGGAGTTTCTGTACAATGACGATGATGGAAGAGGCTTAGGAGAATCAGCTTATTTTAAGTTGGGGTTCTTAAAAAACATAAAATAGCGAAAGAACAATGTGTAGGGAGGGTAGCGAAGCAAAGCACTTCGAACAACATCCAGAAGATGCGTCTTTTTAGAACTATGCAATTCCAAAAATTTTGTTTATAGAGTTCATTTAGTTGCTAATGGTTTAGGGGTATTTTGATTGAATCCATTAGTAGTAGCATCCATTGTAACGTATTTCCAAGTTCCAAATAAATAGGGAGTCCATATAATATTATTGAAATGTTGACCTGAAGATAGGAAGAAAAGGACACGAACCCCCCAACCGACTGCATATGCTAGCAAATTCAAGGCTCCCGCAGTCCTACTTCTTTCTGTCCTCCAAATTCCGAATTTGTTGGTTTTTGTCTTCAAATTCTAAAAACTTGATATTTTTGTTTTAAAATTATTTGAAAATACACGGTGTGTTCATTACAATAATTGGCGCCCAACGTGGGGCCGAGAAGAGTTAACATTCTTTTCTGCTAATTTTTTTTTTTGTTTTTTTTTCTTTCTTATAGTTTAAACATATTTTGTAAATTTCAAAATTTATAGTAGTAAAGGTTGCATTTATTTAAGGTTTCATGTTACTATTAGAATACATTTCGAAGCTATATTGGATTTATCTTAGCATCTTGAGGTAGAACGGTTCGAGTTGGCTAACCATATCGTGTTCGATTTGTCTTTCGGTAGTTTCATGCAAATTTTAGGAAATGTTATCTTTATTGCTGGTGTTAATGAGGACAGTATGACACTTTACTTAAACTGAGTTATCAGCCTCTTTTAAAATTCTGGAATACGGTTGATCCGCTGCCTGCGAGTTACTGTCCGATTTTATAAGACATCTCACATAAATATAAGTAAGACTCAGAGATTGCTGGTGTGTTTAAAAGAATTTTTAATACCTACTTTTAATACCTCCATAGACAGGTTTTGTTTTACCATTGGGTTGCATAGTTTTACACTCCTGTTCTCAACCTCATCGTCAGTAAGAAACTCCTAATTCATTATCCTTGTGCATAAAAAAACAAACAAAATTTTTTTTGTAATTTTAAAATAATTCAAATTCTCTCTATATCCTAAAATATTGGAATAGTGGAAACTGTAATAGTAATATACTTTATACACATTCATAATTGATAATAATCTACTAGAAACATTATAATGTCACTGGAAAGAACGCCTCCGAGGTCGTTACCTCCGACTAATGATTCTGCAAATATATGCACATTATGTGGCGAAACATTAACAGAAGAACATGATTGCGTCTTAATTCATGTTGCCATGTATTTCATAGAATTTGCATTGAGACTTCGCTTGCCACAAATTCAGAATGTCCAATATGCAAGAGATCTGTTCAACTGTCTGAGTTGCGAAAGTATAATTTCTCAACTAACGTTGTCTCTACATTAGACAAGTCAAACTCACTAACTGAATTTAATAACTCCACCAATAAATTTGTTTCAAAGACAACGACCAAATCGAAAGCACGAGGTGCTAAAGCCCATTTTTATAACACTAGAAGTTCAAATCAACGAAGATTTCCCGAAGGCCCACCATCTCTTAATCTTACCCAAGGAGATGACAGTTATAACCACGACCGTAATGTCAGAGAGTTACCTCAAGTAGAGAGTGTAGCTAATCAAAGCCATATTGGCATAAACCAAACGAATGATACCTCAGTTAATATCGGTTACGATCATATCAATCGCATGATAGAACATAGCATGACAAGGTTATTAGAGTCTTTGAACCTTTTGCCATCATCGAGACAACAGGAAGTACCCAATCACCGTACTGGTTATGACAACCCAAACATAAACCCAAATTCACCGTCGGTATCTCAGGGTCGTCAAAATGATAGCGATAGATCGCACGCCTCGTCCGCTCTTAGACCGTCATACAACGTCGACAAAATCACTTCCATTCTTCAGGGGTGGAATGTTAAATTTGATGGTTCCAGAAATGGATTAAGTGTAGAAGATTTTTTATACAGAGTTAGTTCGCTGACGCGTGACACTTTTAATGGTGATTTCACAGTGATATGCAAAAACTTGCAGGTGTTATTAATTGACAAGGCAAGGGATTGGTTTTGGCGCTATCACAAACAGGTTAGGAATGTTGAGTGGGATCCGTTCTGTGAAGCCATTCGGGCACAATACAGGGACCATAAAACTTCTTACGACCTCCGCGAAGAAATCCGTAATCGCAAGCAGAAGCCCGGAGAATCTTTTGATGCATTTTTTGACGCTGTTTCTACCATAATAGATAAGCTATCCTCACCTATGAGAGACGATGAACTTATTGAGATTCTGATACGAAATCTCCGTCCAGAAATTCAGCAAGATTTGCTATACATACCAGTGAATTCGGTTTCAAACTTGCGACAATTGGTACAAAAAAGAGAAAATTTTTTAAACGATGAGCATGTTCGTCGCTCTATATTAACTCGGCCTAACGTATCGTTTCCACCTAGAAGGCAAATTGCCGAAATCGATTACCAGGATCATTCTGTAAAAAGTGATTACGTTGATATCGAAACTGATAATTCCGTGAATGTTATTCTAGCTACGTCTCAAAATTCTCGTTGTTGGAATTGCGAAGAAATTGGACATCATTGGTTAGATTGTGTACATGATCGGCAAGTATTTTGTTATGGCTGTGGCGCTAAGAAAGTGTATAAACCAAATTGCTTGAAATGCAAAGCAAAGGTAAACATGCCAAAAAACTGCCGAAATGTTGTTCCTATGCCGGAACAACAGTAGAAGTCCCCTTAATATTAAAAACGCAAAGTAAAAACATTGCTCCTAACGGGGTAGAAATATCAATTGATAAAGATGTTAAACCTGAATGTGAATATAATAACGCTGTTGAAATAAAACCTCTTAATACTTACTCAAACGTTACTCCAGTTCTGCTAAGAAAACCTATGGCAGTAGATGGAAAAGATTACACACGGAAAGAAACCACTTTGTTCCCTCGGTTACCATATCATATCCGATTGAAGAACTATATTCAAAAGAGAAATGATATTTTTGGAACGCAGTATGTGGCTGTTGTTTCTAGTAGCCAACCTAAGCGCTCGACAGTTCGCTTACGAAATTACTACAAAGTACGAAAACTGTCACACAAATTTCTTGTTTCCGCTATAGTATCTAACGCAAGTGATATGCGTTATTATGCGAAAATTTTATTTTTAACTTTTAACGAGTTAGGATTACTTGATACTGGAGCTAATATTAGCTGCATTGGTTCTGATTTGGCTAGAAACGATTTTAGTAAGTTCCCAAATTATACGAAATGCAAGTCTTATGTGAAAACTGCAGACGGCAGTTCGCAAACAGTCTTAGGCTGGTTTGACATTGACGTAACATTCAAAGAGCAAACACGAAAGATTAAATTCTTTGTAATACCATCTTTGTCGCAACGATTAATTCTAGGAGTTGATTTTTGTAAATCATTTAAACTATTTTCGGATATAATAGGCACAGTGGATTTAATAAACCACGAAAATTTGAGTGCTTGTCAGCTAGACTTGAAAAATTTGGAGAATGAGATCATAACTTGTAACACAGCATCTGAAGACGTGAAAGGCCCAATTAAAACGAATGAATTCTTCTACGGACTTTCCAGTACTCAACGCCAACAGTTAGATACGGTAATATCGTTATTTCCAAGTTTTGAAAAGCAGGGTCTTGGGCGAACTAGCCTCATAACACACAAGATAGATGTAGGAGATTCCCTACCTATTAAACAACGTTACTATCCCGTGTCACCCGCTATTGAGAAACTAATATATAAAGAAATAGACCGTATGCTCTCGCTTGGGGTAATAGAACCATCTTCGTCCCCTTGGAGTTCTCCAATGAGACTCGTAGTAAAGCCGAATAAAGTTCGACTATGCCTGGACGCCAGAAAGGTTAATGGTGCTACCAAAAAAGATGCCTATCCGCTTCCGTCAATAGAAGGTATATTTTCTAGGTTACCCAAAGCAAACCTGATAACTAAGTTGGACTTGAAAGATGCGTATTGGCAAATAGCTTTAGAAGAGTCTTCCAGACCACTTACAGCTTTTACAGTGCCTGGAAGGCCTCTCTATCAATTCGTTGTGATGCCCTTTGGCCTATGCAACGCCCCGCAGACGATGTGTAGGCTGATGGATCAGATCATACCCCCTGATCTACGACATTGTGTGTTTGGGTACTTAGATGACCTAGTCATAGTGTCGGAAGATTTTGAATCACATTTGGGAGTATTGATCAGGATTGCATCACAATTTAAAAAGGCGAATTTAACCCTTAATGTCACCAAAAGCAAATTTTGCGTCACAAAAGTGAGTTATTTGGGTTATGTAATAGGAGACGGAGGCATTACAACAGATAGCGAAAAAGTAAAGGCGATTTTAAATTGGCCAGTGCCTAAAAATTTGAAACAGGTACGTGGATTTCTAGGTCTCGCGGGATGGTACCGCAGATTTATAGAAAACTTTTCAACTGTAGTTTTCCCTATAACTGAGGTACTATCAACCAAGAAAAAGTTTGTCTGGACCACTGAAGCTCAAGCGGCCTTTGAAAAGGTTAAGATACTTCTAACTACAGCACCTGTGCTAGTAAATGCAGATTTTAATAAAAAATTCTATTTACATTGTGACGCCAGTGATTTTGATATAGGGGCTGTTTTGGTGCAACTAGATGAATCTAATCATGAGAGACCTATAGCGTTTATGAGCAGAAAACTAAATTCTGCTCAGAGAAACTATAGCGTAACTGAGCGTGAATGCTTGGCTGCTCTGGAAGCGATCAAACGATTTAGATGCTATATTGAAATGCAGGATTTCGAAATTATAACGGATCACGCTAGTTTGGTCTGGCTCATGAGACAACCAAATTTATCAGGTAGATTAGCCAGATGGGCTTTGCAACTGCAAGGCTACAAATTTACAGTAAGCCATCGAAAAGGCAAAGAAAATATTGTGCCCGATGCTCTGTCCCGTATTCCCGATGCTGAAATATCTAGTTTATATATGATTGAGCCAGAAATCAATATGAATTCGCCACATTTTCAGGATGAGGATTATAAAAGTTTGCAACGCAAAATCAATGAAAATGCCGCAAAGTTTCCGGATATAAATATTGTGGATGATTACATTTACATTCGCACACAACATTACAACGGTAATGAATCGCAAGAAGCCAATACATGGAAACTCTGGATTCCAGAGGGTTTAAGGTCTCAAGTTATATCTCGAGCACATGATAACCCAATATGTGCACATGGAGGTGTTTGTAAAACACTGGAACTGCTTAGAAGAAATTTATATTGGCCTGGAATGGTAAGAGATGTACGTCGATACATAAAAGAGTGTGAGGTTTGTAGGACCACAAAGGCTCCGAATTTCATAATGAAACCACCCATGGGAAATCAACCTGTTTCCATTCGGCCTTTTCAACGCCTTTATATTGATCTTTTAGGACCATACCCGCGAAGCAGGTCTGGTTATATAGGGTTACTTATTGTACTTGATCACCTTACAAAATATTTTTGGGTTTGTCCTCTAAAGAAATTTACTGCTAACCTAATAACAAACTTTTTGGAAAAACAAATTTTTCACTTATATGGTGTCCCCGAGATTGTAGTAAGCGACAATGGTAGTCAATTTAAGGCTAATGAATTCAATGCCTTCCTGACTAAATATGGCATTACTCATATGTATACAGCTTTTTATTCACCTCAATCAAATGCGTCGGAACGCGTGAACCGGTCGCTGATTGCGGGAATAAGAGCTTATTTAAAGAAAGATCATAAAATGTGGGACGAAGAACTCAGTGCTATATGTTGTGCTTTACGAAATGCATATCATCAATCATTGCAAGTATCCCCATACCACGCAGTTTTTGGTTTTGATATGATTACCCATGGCTCTTCATATAACCTAATAAGACAACTCAAATTGTTAGATGAACCAACGGTCAAACTTGCCCGGGATGACCATCTTCAGATATTAAGAACAGATCTACGTAAACACATCAAAGATGCTTACGAAAATAATAAACAACGGTATGATTTACGAGTAAGGATTCCACAATACAAAGTAGGAGATGACGTTTTCCGCAGAAATTTTGCACAGAGCAATATGGAAAAAAGCTTTAACGCCAAACTAGCCCCTGTTTTTGTCAAGGCAAAGATTCGTCAAAAACTGGGCAATCACTACTACGTTTTGGAGGATTCTGAAGGAAAGTTAGTGGGAACTTATCACGCGAAGGATATTCGAGTATGAAGTCCTTTTTCCGACTAATTCATACATCCAAGGGATATGAATTATTCGGTTTTGTAATGGACTTTTATTCAATTTAAGATTCAGATGACTAACGCCCAACTTACAGAAAAGTTAGTCGATTCAAAAACATTTTTGACAATTTTTCTCGCATTCGATTTTTTTTCTCTTGCCTTGCTATAAACAGTGGTTTAGGATTTTGTTCATTAACACTGGTGGCAATTGCTTGAACTAATTTGACACTAACTATTTTGACAGTGAAGAACATAAAAAAACAACTGTCAAATAACTAAAGTATCGTGGGCGTAATGAAAATCGAACTACTTCCTTTTTCATTTATTCGTCGTACAAGAAAGACCTAATTCTCTCCTACAGAGATCAGTAAATTTCTTCAGAATCCGCCGAAATACAGAATAGTGTAGACTTAATTTGTGCAAATCACTTGATCTAATTCCAATCAAGGTAAATATCACAATTACTTTATAATTTGGTGATTTAAACCTAAAGTTGTGGCATCTATGCATTATACAGGTTATTTAAACTTGCTCTAGAGGAAAAGCGACATCAGCATTCGTGTAACCCATCCATGTGGTGGGTCACATGCCTCACCTGCCCTCTAACTTCAGCAGAATTTGTTAAATTGCGTCACAGTGAAACACGCAACAAACACCAAACAATCTTTTCGCAGCGCGAAGCCATACGCGGATTCTTATTTTCAACATCGAGGAAAGTGTAACTTTTCCAAAAAGCGTTCTAATGTGCTCAAAGCGGCAGCTGTAATATTTGATACTCTATCAGCGTACTAGCAGTTCGAATTTTTCACCGGAAATATTAAAAATCCAGCTTTAATAAACATCGAAAATTGGAAGGAATAACTTCTAATAGGCTCTACAAAACACTAGTCTTGACCACCAACATAATCTTCTAACATCCATCTTCAACTATTTTAATGGAATCAAAGGTTATATAAAGTTAAATGCAGGTCAAGAATTGTGGTGGGTTGACTTCAAAAGAAAACATGTAAAACAATCATCAAAATACCGCATGTCTAAATAATAAGCTAAAGAAGACAGCAATAACAACCAAAGCAGTCCCCGGTCTCCAGCCCCGCGAAAACCTCATGGCTAAGTCTAGGTGTTACGCAGTAATGTTAAAAAAGTGAACTAAAAGCAGTAATATTCATATAGTAAACGTAATAGAAGTGAATTTAATGAAATAGTGATCATAATTTTAAAATATATTTTACCTATACTTCAAGTAAATAACGTCAAACGACAAAAGCTCACATTAGCATAATATATATTCGAAGTGTAAGATAATTAATTAAATGTTCAGCAAAAAGCATTAATTTTTTGGTAATGTTCAAAGAAAATCATCTAATGTTTATATACTTGTAACAGAGTTCTAATTATTATGACTTAAATTTAATTGTTTGCAGCATTTAATATCTTACAACTAAGTTAAACTAATATCACAGATTCCCAGGTAATATCACAGTAAATTACATTATCACAGTCTGATGAAGTTAAATTTAATCATTATTAGGATATGCAATCTCTAATATCATTAGCATTATCATCGATCGAACAACTACATTATTGCATTGGATCTAACATCATTATGGAGTAGAAAAGGCCTCTTCGAACTTCAGCTGGATGTTGGTAAGTCATAATAAACCTTTACTTTTTATCCATACTTTGCATATCTTGATAATTGCTAAATTTTGAGTAGACTTCACCAAATGATCATATTGTTGTTGTAACACAACAATACATTCAGTTAAACGAAACGAAATGGAACTGAACCACATTAAACGAACTCGCAGTTGTCTAGTGATATTGTTGTTGTGACAACGTTAACTATTTTTTTTTAACCCATATGATCATTAGTGGTGACCAGCTTAAATTATGTTTTTGTTCTATAATCATTATTATGATAATTAATCGTTTTGTTGTGATCGCGTAATTTATTATGTGAGAGAGGAACTGTGAAAAAAAAAAAAGAAAAATTACTAGGGTAATCAAATTCGAACGAATTTTGGTTAAATGTATTGTTTGCATTTTAAAGAATTAAATTTGGTTACGATAAGGCATTAACTTTTGTAATAAAATATAAATAGCATTTAATTATTAATAATATTCTAAAAACTAAAATAATATAAAAAAAAAACTATTGAATAATGTATAAAACGATACCATATAAATTTTAAAATTCCTTCATTATGTAAATAAACCATTATGAATTAAAAAACAAAGTAAGGAGTTTCTGTACAATGACGATGATGGAAGAGGCTTAGGAGAATCAGCTTATTTTAAGTTGGGGTTCTTAAAAAACATAAAATAGCGAAAGAACAATGTGTAGGGAGGGTAGCGAAGCAAAGCACTTCGAACAACATCCAGAAGATGCGTCTTTTTAGAACTATGCAATTCCAAAAATTTTGTTTATAGAGTTCATTTAGTTGCTAATGGTTTAGGGGTATTTTGATTGAATCCATTAGTAGTAGCATCCATTGTAACGTATTTCCAAGTTCCAAATAAATAGGGAGTCCATATAATATTATTGAAATGTTGACCTGAAGATAGGAAGAAAAGGACACGAACCCCCCAACCGACTGCATATGCTAGCAAATTCAAGGCTCCCGCAGTCCTACTTCTTTCTGTCCTCCAAATTCCGAATTTGTTGGTTTTTGTCTTCAAATTCTAAAAACTTGATATTTTTGTTTTAAAATTATTTGAAAATACACGGTGTGTTCATTACAGGTTATGGGGCAAATTACCTTGCAAAATGCTGAGATAGTCTTCCTTTTCGATTATACCTTCGATCCGAATAAGTGGTTCTACACTATCTGGGGTTACACATCCCTATATCATAAAATAACCGCCTCTGTGCTATATGGTTTGAGATTGGCATCTTGTGAGTATTTGTTTTAACCTTTTTTTTCTAATATATATGACCTTTTATGTTTAATTTGTATGTCATATGATTGAGACGAGAAAAACATTGGAGCAAAAGTGTGCCAATGGTCTGATTTGGAAAATGTTTTGTTTTAATATACACACAGTTATGTTAGTTTTATTTTTGTTATTGGTTTACATAGTTTACAGATGCATATTTTTAATTTAACAAAAACTTGGAAAATAATGTTTAATAACAATATTTAATAACATTCTTTGTTTTAAACATTGGCTCATTTTTGCACCACAGTGTATATATAGATTTCTTCTGCTGTTAAGTACAAATGATGTCGACTCGTTTCAATTTTGATAGTTTAATTTGAAACATTCAAACATGACAGTTTTACTGTACAGGGTGGACCAAAATTCCGTTTGAATCGGTAGCTGCTTTGAGTAGCCACGTCGGGGAGACATACACCGAACTGGATAGAAGGATAGAAATTTATATCAATTGTTTCAATTAACTACAAAATTGGTGAAGAAATTCGATAAGTAAGGTTCAACAATGAATCAACTACTATCCGTCCGACATAGTCCGAAAACGTACATAGTGTACAAAAATCGGTTCGGGACCAGCTTAGATTCTAATATAAAATAAAATTATTGCTGATGATGCTAAATATTTGTAACTTTTTACATTTTTATAAAATACTTTCAGTGATCTAACGCATATAACATAACGAATAGTAATAGCAAAATACTTTGAAGAAACTTGAGTATTTAATTCAATTTTTTTTAAATAAAAGTTACTAGCTATTGATTTCGACACGAATCTTTTAAAAATCGTCTTTTAAATTCCAATTCACTTATAAGCGCAAAATAACACCACCATTTACACAGAACTTATATTTTGTATTTTTGCCCCTTGTTAAAAATTAATTTAATTAAATTTTATCTAAATTGATTAACGGAACTAACGCTATTATTGAAGTATTCCACAGTATGTATCAATGTTTAAACAGAAGTTCTAGTTAACAAACAAACTAAACGGAGCGAAATGAAATAAAAATAAAATGATATTAAGTGTGTCACAGGGCATGCTCCCATTAGTAAAATTCAAATACACTTTATGGTTGCCCTGGTAATAATTGTAGATGTACAATATTCGTAGCGACAAACTATGGACATTAGCGTTATGTTTGCTGTAAATTCTAATAAGTGGTAAGCACAATATTGTTTTAAGCCACAACTTTGGTCGTACTTCCAAAGCAATGTTTAATATATTTTTGGTGGAAAGTTAAAACAATTTTACTAATTTATGTAGGAGTTACCATTAGGGACAGCTCAACGTTTCCGATTTTTTTCGTAAATCAACGTTCAATGTACGGTTACCTTGGTCAAATTTGATTAAATTCAGTGTACATACAAAATAGATATGCATGTAAATGGGGCTAATATATGGTTGCCAGACGATCTTGATTTTTCTTGATTTACAAGAATTTTTAATGCTCGTCAAGAATCAAGAAAAAATAAGTTTTGTCAAGATTTTTATAGACCAACCGAAAAATAACGCTAATATTTTTTTTTTAAAAATGAAATGAACACTTCATAGAAATATTATTGTGAAAAGTTTTCGTTCGAAAATCTATCATCACTTATTTTCGCCTCCCTATTGAACACTAATAACACTATGCAACCAATGAAAACTTTTTGTAAAATACAAGAAGTTGACAATATAGGCGTCCCTCGGAAAACATAAATAACAACACACATGAAAGCGTGCACTTTCTGAATAAAATCGTGAAAATTAGGGTGTGCTTATAAAATAGTGGCACATACTTCTTCAAACTTAAGAAATAGTAAATAAATCACAAAAGTTTCGATGGAAAAAATAGACAGATATGACAAGCAATCAATATAACTACATATCGTTGGAAAGGCAGCTATGTCTTCTTTCGACGGGTAATAAAACCGTCGATGGTAGAATCGAACCAATACTGTCAAGTTCTTGTATTTTTTTCACTGCTTGGGAAACATTTGACCAAAAACGCCCACATAAAAAGTTTATTCCACTTTATCCTGCAAATAAAAAACTGACTCTTTGTACTACCCCTGCTGGTACCTCGTATACAAATATGGATATATTTTCAACAAATTCAAATATAAACTCCTCAAGACGTTAAAAAAGATTATTTTTAATATTTTGCATTTATAGGTGAAACTTGGGAAAATTAAGTGTTTCATCCAACTCATTAGAAACTATGAATTCTTTAGAGATTTTTGTGCGTAAAAGACTCTTTCGGAAACCCCATACAAAGTTACAATATGTCCAGAAATATAGAATAAAAATTCTACATTTGTTGGCAATTTAAGTAACACTTTTTTCACTGCAACTCTTGAAACGGTATAACATGTCAGTAAAAGTCTGGTCATACGACCGAGAGTCCTATCTCCAAACGTTTGCGCTACACAAGCTGAAAAATTTTAATACATAAGTAATTTCATTTAAAAATCGTTTAGTTTCAATAACTCGAGACTTAAGTAATATCATACATAAGGTAAGGATATTTATCAGTCAGTTAACTGACTAAAATATCTGTAATTGATTTTTTTTATGTTATGTATACTTTTTATATAAAATAATACTTTTATAAAAAAATAAATGAAACTGAAATATGTAAAACATCTAACGTATGAGTGTTTTTATTTGTCAAGATTTTTTTTCGCAATCAAGAAAATTTTTGGTGTGTCAAGAATTTTATAATTTTAAATCTGGCAAGCCTAGGCTAATAGGAGGTATATGTATAGGAGGTACCAGAAGGGGACGACAGATATAATCCCTGTTCCTTCCTGATTCAAATTTTAATAACCGGACATTTTACTCAAAATTTGACTGAATTCAATTTACTTACAAAAAAAATTTGTGTGTAAAACTATTTCGGTGAATTCTGTCATTTATATATGAGCTACTGGAAGGAGTGTGTCAAATAGTTATGTTTTCTGATGTTTTGCCTCCTTCCACAAGATACATTCATTGAGCAAATTTCATTACCCCCAAACCCGTTTGGAAGTTATGGGAGCAATATTAATTTTCCCAAATGGGACATGTTGTATGGAAGGTACCAGAAGGGGTCAAGTGATGTAGTCTATATTCATTCCTCAGTCAAATTCTATATAAGCATACATCTTACGCTAAGTTTGACTGATTTCAGTGTACTTAAAAAAATTCAATTCGGTCATTTGTATGGCAGGTTCCAGAAGGGATGTGGCAAAGGTTTATATTTTCTTAGGGTTTGTCTTCTTTTACAAGATAATTATATATAAATATTCCCTTCGATTCTATAAGGAGCAAAGGACCTCAATTTATCTTACAAGATAATTGACCTGGCCAAATTCAAATATCCTGCAGTTGTGCGTTTGAAAGGTCTGAAAGAAATATTAATTTTCCCAAAAATATGAAATTTTGTGTGGGAGGTACCTGAAGGGGTGCAAATTTTCTGCCCATTTACAATCCCATGACTTAATATTGGAAAATATTAATACTGGAAACATTTTCATTTCGATCAGTTCAGGTTTACTTGAGTTATCGTACCCAGATAATAACTCAATAAATTTGTTCTTAAGATACTTGAGATGTAACTCGTCTCTTTTAATGTAATACACTTTTTCTCGTATCAAATGACATATACCATGACTCCTAAAGGTTGATGCAGATTTTCATTGGTTTGGAATGACAATTTGGCCTTTACTTTGTCATTATTTATAAAATACAATATATGTTATTGTGTGCGAAAGTCTGTCAAATAATTCCAATTTATTGCTTGATGCAAAAGGAATCCGACTAGTAATGATAAACGAATCTGATGTGATCTGTCGTAAACTGTGAAAGTCGAACTGAAAATTCCGCATTGAAGCTGCCGATTAGTCGTCTCGCGGTACAATAACCAAGAATTCGGTGACAGCGAAATTGATGCGAGACTGCAAAATCAGCATTTGGAATGAATGCGCGAAGACGCATAAACGAGCTTTGGAAGTGGTTGACCAAAAGATGAACGATTTACAAGGTGATTGAAACGTTGGGGCTATGATGTTGGTCTTCCTGCAAATTTTTGCGAATTCACATCGTCGAAGGAAGAACTCATCACCAAAGTGTTTTCCGATATTGCAACGGGCAGTACTATCAGCGAAGAATAAGGACGTCGATAGCTTTCATTTAATTTTACAAAGTCAGATCGATAGAGAACGGCATTCGTACAATTCCGCCGGAATTCTCAATTCGCTTGATGTGCCAGTTATTCAGCCGGAATCTGAATCAAGTGTAAGCGGTTGTACGTCATGAAACTAATAAACAATGTGATTCACCCGACGAACATCAAGGCCAAATTCAAAGGAGAGAACGTCCTTATCTCACGAATTCCGTCTTCGTTGTTTGTTTTTGCGCCGGATAACAAATCGAAGAACTTTGTTTATCTCTGCTGATTTCAATTTCGTTCAAATGAATCATATTGAATCATATTTTTCATTTTTCAATAGTCAAATGAAAATATACTTTCAGTTTTTACTGGTTGTCCGAATGTTTATTAATTCAAAATGAGCGGGAATCCCGGGATTTCACGGGACGGAAATTCTCAAAGAAAAACTCTAGTCCGTACGTAAAGGTGGTAAATGTTATAAATATAGCTTGGATTGAGAAAAGAACATCATCGGAAAGCACTTTGAAATTTACGAACGAAAAATTACAAAATAAGCCCAGATTTTCAGCACAACGGCATAATAATATCTGGCAAAAGTACAACAAAAACTTAACTTTTAGTTATTTTTATGATTTATTACACACAGAACCTTTATTTACGCATGTCTGCCTATCGCGCAGAAAATGCTGGTGCAACCAAACTGATTGTAAACACAGAAAAAAAATTTAGCAGAATTTTTTTTATTTGTGAAAATTTTAGTTAAGTTTATTGAAGAGAAATAAGTTTTTGTTTATGCAAATGGGCTACATGGCTCCGCCCCTTCTGGTACCTCCCATACAAATACATCATTTCGCCCAAATTAGAAATCGAGTTATTATATCAATACACCCAACGGGATCGTACCCAAATTCTGTACTTAGTAAAGCTATTACAGGATAACGCTTTGGAAAAAAAATTGGAAGTCTAGCCTGGCCCCTTTTTGTACCTCCCATACAAATTCACCTTTCCGCCAACTTTAGATATGGAGTAATAATATCAATAAATCCATCGCGCTCGTACCCTAATTCTTAATTTAGTAAAGCTATAGCAGGATACAGTTTTTGAGAAAAAAACTGAAGTCTACCAACGCCCCATCTGGTACCTCCCAAACACATCTGGTACCGCCTACTTTAGAAATCGATTAATATTATTATTAGAACTACCGCGATCGTGACCCAATTCTGTATTTAGTAAAGTTCAAGCAGGATAAAGTTTTGGAGAAAAAATCTGGAAGTCTAGACACGCCCATTCTGGTTCCTCCCATACAAATGTACCTTTCCGCCCACTTTAGAGATGGAATAATAATATCAATACACTTGACACGATCGTGCCCAAATTCTGTATTTAGTAAAGCTATAACAGGATAAAGTTTTGGAGAAAAGATCTGGATGTGTAGACACTCCCCTTCTGGTACCTCCCATACAAATGTACCACGCCGCCGACTTTAGAGATGGAGTAATAATATCAATATTCTCGACACGATCGTGCCCCAATTCTGTATTTTATTAAGATATAACAGGATAAAGTTTTGGAGGAAAAATTGGAAGTCTAGCGGCGCCCCTTATGAGACCTCCCATACCTTTCCGCCCACTTCAGAGATGGAGTAATAATATCAATACATCCAATGCTATCGTGCCCAAACTCTGTATTTAGTAAAGCTATAACAGGATAAAGTTTTGGAGGATAAACCTAGAAGTCTAGACACGCCCCTTCTAGTACCTCCCATACAAATTTACCACTCCACCCACTTTAGAAATCGAGTAATAATATCAATATAATAGCATTTTTTTTTTATTTTACTGAGGGTGATGGTATATATAAGTCGGGCCGACCGACTGAAACTTTCTTACTGGTTTTATGAAAAGTTAAATAGAAGCGGCTTTTAGTGCATTCTTGAGATCCAGAACTTAGCCCTTCTTTTTGTACTGGTTTCTTGTACCTCTTAACATGGTTTCGCCTAACACGTTAATTTACGGAAACGTAAAGCCCGTGTTGAACTAGGTCTACCTTTATCAACATTATTCCTAAAAAGCAAACGAATATAATTTTCACCAAAATTTCTTTTCGCATAATAATCGTTTGATTACCCTATAGACATATGTAATTCAGATCAACACAATGATACTTTGAAATGATCTAATGTTTACTCAAATTTCGCATTACTTGCACGTTTTTCAATTACAACAGTTCCCCATACAATGAAAATAGAATTAAAGCCCCATCATTAGTAGCCACCAACCACCGACACATGTGATCGCATTGTTGATATACGCGCTGCATATGTCACTGATGTCTCAGCTGTACGCCACGAAAATAGCAAGACACACTTGGTCAATTGGCCGATGCCCCGTAATAAGTGGCCGTTAAGAATAACATCAAGTGCACATGTCTGTGACACACATTAAAAGGGAACATGTCGACTACTACCTTAATGTACTCAGTTGTATAGCACTCTCAGCGCCAAATCGTGCTAGGCAACGCATACATCGATACCTAGATCTTAGCGGATGTCGCACGGCTAGAACTCGTCATGTAAACAGTTAGTGAGCGTTGAGTGTGTGTGTGTGTTTGAAGGCATTGGGCCAAGTCGAGGGAGGGAAAGTAATCGAAAAGCATGTTGTACTTAGTTCAAATATGCAAAAACATTTGGTGTTGTAGTGTGCATTGGCATGTCTGGGGTTATTTTTGTTGCGGTGGTTAGAAGAAAAATCCTACACACATGTAGCTAGAGTATTGCGTGTAATTCGTAATTTTGTAGAGAAAATGGGTCGCGACTAGGAAACCTTGATACCGCTTATTCCTAACACAAATAAAAGCCAAATGGAAACACGGAAACCTACACGGAGCACCACAACATTATGAACATCAACACGCGGAGCGAATGCATGAATGAAATTGACTTTAATTTATGGAATTTAGGTGAAAACGCTCATATCGGCTGCGGTATTAGCGGCGGCAGTGGAGTTGTTTGGCCGAACAGTTCGTTTTTAATTTAAGGGTTTGGAGTGGCCGTAAGTCTCTAAGGTGACTATGGTGTCAACACCACCAACACCGACCACTTGCTCTAGGCGGAACTCTAAATATTGCTGGTTGTTCGGGTTCGTTGTGGTTTGGTTTGGTTGAGTAAAAGAGGTAACCTACAACTCGGCTGTTATACATCTATGATTCATTTCCATTGCAAATCCTTTAGAGTTTTTGTTACTTTACTCGAACACACACACACACACACATAGATATACTTGCTACACATCGTTACTTAGTCGTTGAGCGTAATTCTCCACTGGAATTTAGTTTCCAATTTTCGTGCTTTAAATTAAGAGATAATATGTACCTGTGTAGCTGCACACAGATCGATTTGTTAAAATTCTTTTTTACTGTTAATATTATTTTTATTTAGAGCCTTGGCACACATTCGTTCGAAAATTATTTTTAGCATTTTACAATAGAACAGTACAAGTACAAGACAAAAGAAAATTCATTCAATTCAAAATACATTCATTATTAGCATTACATTTGTTTAGAATCTCGAATTAGACGTGTTTTCTTAGCAGCAGCAGCAGTAGCAGCACCATAAATAGTTTCCTTGATAGGGAGTTCCACTTAACTTTTCTCGCTTGCAGAAAAGGAGTTCGTACTTTTATTTTTTCACACACACTTTACATAACCGCCCGAAGCTTCACATTTAAATTACTTTATTCTCCTTGTATTTCTTTATTTTCTAGTATATTAAGCACTTTTATTTAACTTTTTCAAATTATTTATTAGATTTTTCAAACTTAATCTCGTTTCGCTTACTATTCTTGTAAAATTTTATGATTTTTCCTCCTTGCAGCGAAAAATTTTACTGCACATACTATAGAAATCAGTTGAATTTTTAAAATATATATGCTATACACTGAACATATATAATAATAATAATTCTTCTTTTATATTTTTCTTCTTATGTTTCGCCTCACGAATTGTTGGTTTATCCGTTTCAAGTGTTGTTGAATTGCAAACCCGTCCCGAACTGAAACGAAAAATGACCAAGTTTTTCTTTTCATACAGTGCAGTACGCATTTTTCTTGCTGCAAATTCGAGTGCTTTTTCGGAGAACATCCGAAAAAACATCCCTCCGAAGCTTTCTTTGGCTGCAGAGCTTAAAGCATTCTCCCGCAATTGCTCAATGGATGTGTCAACTAAACGTCGAGTGTTGTTTTGGGATATTCCTCGAAAACATGTGCCGCATTGTACAAATAACGACGGAAACAAATAGGCAAAGCATAAAAAGAAATACCAACAGAGAGATAGAGAGAGAGAGGATAAAAGAATACAACGAAGAAATTTAGTCTCAAAACAACAAAAAGATAAAGCATGTCAACAATAACGTTTGTTTATGTTTATATTTTGCCGCATGGCAAACATTGAAAGAAATAACTTAAACTAAAAAGCTTTGGGGCATAAAAGCCCCAACATCAATCATCGAAACACGGCAATAAATTAAAATCAAATGGAAAGAATGAAGCTCAAGGCTTAGAACACAACTTGACCATCCGACCGATATCCAATTCTTCTTGTTTTTGCACGGCTATATAATTTCCCAATTTCCTCGTATTAAATGTGGAACACCTATATGTATTTATTTATGTACATATATACATACATACGTATATACAAAATGTAGAATTCTTTTTAGTTCACAATGACGTCATTTATATGTTGTCTGATTATCTATAGTTATTGTTGTTGTTTGCGTTCCTAGTGTCACCATTATTCAACATGTCTCTTTCTTATAGAACGTTGAACTAGACCCGAGCACAATGCAACTCGACGGATACAAGAAGAAAGCTTTTTTTTGGCCTCCACTGCCGTTTGGCAAACAATTTCCCATTTCAAGTTTGTTGAAATGCAACTTTCCGAAAGCTTTATGATGTCATCCTGTTTTCTCATGTTAGTTCTCAGTTACACACACACTAATACATATAATCTAACTCTCCGCTGAGGTTTATGATTGCAAAGTGATACACGCAAACCGGGTTGCGTATGAGTAATGCTGCTCGGGTATAAACTTCATGTCCAACACTACGTATGATCAATAATATTTAATCGAAGCCGATTTTACTCTAACACGTAAAATTAGAAGAAAAGAAACGCATGACTGCGAGGAGGCGAACGCTTTCAGTATGCAATAAAATGTAAAGTGCATGGGCCGGGATCATTATCATAACTTGGGACCACTGACTACTTGGTAGCGTCCACTAAATTATAATTTGATAAGCAGGAGATATTCTTATAGTAAAACTATAACTTCGACTGATTGTGCGTATGTATGTAGTAAGCATTTGAAATGAAAATAACATTTGCTCTTTGTTCATTTCTCTGCTCATGAAAATGTTCGAAAGTTGATGCATATGAACATTTATGAAATGAAATCTCAAAAACTTTACTAGTTACATACAGTGTTTTTCAAGAGAGTTTGTCGATCGTAACGATTATTTATCAATTTGTGTTAGTGTATCATTCGATACTTTGGCTAAACGATCAGAAAAGATTTTTTATTGTTGATATTAATTGTACATTCATTGCCACGCACTAGGATGACGCTTTTCGAACTCCAAGACGAGTTCATATTCAGACCCCCTTTTACTAGTTACAGTTTGGGAAACAATTATTTTAAGTGTACTTTAAAAAATATCACAAAAGTTTGATTGATTTTGTGCGTCGTCCTAAACATAAAACGTAAATATTAAATGTAATTTAATTAGAAAATTAAAACTGCATAATTTTGGTAAAAAATTTAATGATCGTGTCCATCAATTTGACATATTTTTTAAAGAAGATTTATTTAAACAATTCTAGGTTGTATTGTAAGTTTTGATCTTATCTGATAACACTAGTTTACAGCCATTTTGGTCTTTGGATAACACTATTTTTTTATGATAGATGAAGGGTTTCTGATTAAGAAAAAAAATTTAAAAAAAATTTTTATGGAGCGGATTTTTTTTAAAATTTTTCTTTTTTTTAATTTTTTTCTTTGCCTATGGTACCTTTGGATTTTGACCTATATATCAAGTTCTAGACGGACAATCAGGAAAAAGAGGTATCAAATTAATTAGAATCAAATGGCCAACAAGAATTAAGCCACTTAAACTCAACATATTGCATAATTTTGCCGTACTGGCTGAATATATATGAAAAATTGTGTTTTTTTCATGAAAAATAGCGTCTCTTTTTTTAGTTTTTAAATCAGGAAAAATTTTTTTGAAACCTTCTGCGTAGGGCGAACTCCTCAGCAAACAAATAAAGTATTGCAGAAGAGAATCTATGGACTGGTTAAAAAGTAATGGCCTCTGAAAGTTGGCAAACATAAATGAAGTTTTTATAAATACTTGAATTTTTGCCTTTGTCGGAACTGCAGAATATGGGCCGAGGGGATAAACAACAACAAAAATATACCATTCACTTCGTCTTGGTCCCATAACATCGAAATGGTAGGTCAAAATGGAAGCCGAGGCCCGTGATGCAATCGGGGGGTCAAGAAAGCGGCTCCTTCGATTCTATGATGATGGCCTATGTGCGGGTACTCAAATGAAAGATATTTTCGAAACGAATACAACGGTAGGACCCGCAGAGTCTTGAAATTGACACCACTGGATTGGTCTCAAAAATACCTTTCATTTGAGTATCCGCACATAGAGGGTACCAATGCACTGAAGGAGACCCTTTTTTGTGTCCCTAGGGCCCCAAAGAGTCTTAAAAATTACACCATTGGATTCGTCTCGAAAATATCGTTCATTTGAGTACCCGCATAAGGCGGTCATTAAAGAATCCAAGGAGCCCCTTTCTTGACCCCTCCAAGGGCGTGATGGGCCTCGGCTCCTATTTTGACCTACCATTTCGATGTTATGGGACCAAGGCGAATTGAATGATATATTTTTGTTGTTGTTTGGGCTCTCAGTCCCTAATCTGCAGTTCCCAGAAAGGCAAAAATTCAAATATTTATAAAAACTTCGTTTCCGTATGAAAACTTTCAGAGGCTATTACTTTGTAACCAGTCCATATATTCTCTTCAGCAATTCTACATTTGTTTGCTGAGGTTTTCGCCCTACGCAGAAGGTTTCAAAAAAATTTTATCTCGAGTTTTCGATTTTTCCCGATTTAAAAACTAAAAAAAGAGATGCTATATTTAATGAAAAAAACACAATTTTTCCAATGTATTCAGCCAGTAATGCAAAATTATGCAATTTGTTGAGTTTAAGTGGCTTAATTCTTGTTGGCCATTTGATTCTAATTAATTTGATACCTCTTTTGTCCTGATTGCCCGTCTAGAACTTAATATATAGGTCAAAATCCAAAGGTACCTTCGGCAAAGAAAAAAATTTTACAAAAATTTTTTTTAAAAAAAATCCGCTCCATAAAAAATTTGTTTAAATTTTGTATCTTAATCAGAAACCCATCCTCTATCATAAAAATATAGTGGTGTTCAAAGACCAGAGAAAAAAATAATTATTTGTAAAGTAGTGTAATAATTACGGGCAAAACAACGAGAGAAAGTGGGCTTTATGAAAAATGAACCAAATGCAAAATGCCCCAAAAAGAAACCAAAAATGACCCAACAAATCTTCATACAAAATTGGGGAATTTTTCATATGAAAAATTCACCCCTTGTTTGGGGTGAAATTTGATAAAAGCTTACGTTGTAAAATGAGCAAGATCGGACGAATTCTTCTCCCACCTTCCATACAAACTCCCAGTTTTTGGCGGTGTCCGTCTGTATGTCCCTGTAATTTATGAGCTTTCGGACTGAAATTTGGTATGTAAGCATCTGTCCAGAAGTAGAGGTTAGGTTCTAAGTTTATACTACTCCCACACAAATTACCATTTTTGACGGGTTACAAAATTCATAAAATTATGCTCTGGTCTTATAAAAAATGCAAGCTTAGTATTATATTCAACGATGCTCTATTCTATTCTATGTTTTTTATTAAATCGTCGTATAGACTTTTAATGTGTATATTAGACATATAAGTTTTTACAATTTTTGCAAATAGGAAAAATGGCATAGCATAGTCGAATAGAGCATAAAAAAGTATGAACTCCAATTATTTATTTTTTTTCGAAATCGCAAAAAAGTTTCCGCACCAAATGCAATTACTTTTTTTCAGATCATATAGCCATTCAAGGTTTTCCTACGAAGGATACGTCATCCCATCAGCTGTTTTTGACGTTTTTTGTTGTTTTATTTCTTCACAAATCTGTCAAAGTGATTTCAACTACAGAGTTGCCAAATCGCGCCAGTACATACATTTTGTCATGTATTAACTATGTTAACTAATAGTAGCCAGATATAGAGGTGGCAGCCCGGTTCTTTTTGACGTTTGTCACGAACGACGTCATCTGACCTTGGTTTTTGATCATACTTTTAACAATAATAATTTCGCCATACTATAAAAGTCATTGCCCGGCTTTACAAAAACAAATAAATGTTTTCTTTGACATTGGGTCAAAAAACCATCAGATATTCAGGAAGTTCAGCAAAGCAACACTTGCGCAGAGCGTGCAATTAAAATTATGCAAGACATTTTGCCAATTTGTAAATCATCACATACTTTAAACTTTAAACTTATTTCATATAACAATTGAAAATATTAAAAACAAAAATCTGACTGTTTTTAAAAATCGCGTTTGGTGCGGAACATTTTTGAACCCAAATCACCTAAAAATGTTATATTCATTACTTGTACAATATTTGCCACCACGTAATGGAATGCCAAATTTTTTGTCAAAATTGGTTATATGCCTAGTGTATATGTTCAAATTACTGCTACTCCCACATACCCCACATGCAAACTCCCCGATTTTGGTGTGTCCTCGTTACTGCCCCGCGATTTCAGCCGTATGATAGGAAATAACGATCTGGTATGCAAGCTTCTGTTCTCTAAGCGAAACATTTCAGAAAAAAACTATTGACCAACTCCCCTGTTTTGTGGTACAAAGTTTAATAAAATTAAGTTGTAGCACAAATTACTATTTTTATCACCATTTTTAAAAATGGTAAAGGGTATCTGAGCTTCGGCATAGCCGAAGATAATCACCTTGCTAGTTTACTTTACCGTTGAAAATTAAATGAGATATGCTATTGTTTGTAGTATGTTTTTCGACATTGTTTGGAATATGAAGTACGAATTACTTGTTGTGATAAGTATGCGTGATACATATTTGTACAAAGTGAGACACACACTAATAAAAGTTTTGTTTACCTCAAAGGAAAAATCACGAAATGACGCGCACATGTTATTACAAAATTTGGCATAACTTACACCAGTTTACAAATCTTTATTTTTTGTTAGCTGCAGAGTTGTTAATAATTTTTTTTCTATAGATTTTAGCCTCCTAAACACGAATATGAGAATTTTTCCTCCGATTAGTTTTCAAGATATGAATTTTTGAATTATTTTGCAAATTTTTTATGAGATGCATCAGCTTATTAGAGAATAATTCGTAAACGCGTCCAACGATTTGAAAAAGAGTGACCTCCAATTAAAGGTAATGTGCTCCCCTAAAACCCTTTTATACAAGCTTTTAACATCGGTTGGGTAGTTTTGATGGTAGGAGCATTTAAAGTTTAAAAAACTATTTTTTTTTTGTGCAAAAATCACGACTTTAAATTTATAAAAAAAATTTAAAAATGAAAAATATAGATATTTTTCGAAAATGTAGGCTTAAAATGCACTTCCAGCCGCCAGTTTTAAGCAATGTCAAAATAATCAATGATCATACAAAAATCCCTGTTTGTATACTTTTATAATAAATAAACTGTTTTTATCTCATTGGTCGAGGTTTTTACTGTCATCGTTTAAAAAGTAAAAAGACTCTAGGTCCAGTCGGCAGAAAAAATAAATATCGATATTTTCTAAAAATGATCAGCTAAGATTTCAAATTAAACATTTTTGTGATGCATTATCAACCAGTACAGTGGCATTTCCACTTTTTATCGTCATTTTCACGCGACGTAAAGTTTAGTCCTAAGCTTACCGTTATATGCTTAAAATCAAAAAATTTACCATTGGTAGTGTCCTCTTAAAAAACGTGTAACTCTCCCTCTTATCACCCAATTTTTATAAACGATGGCTTGTTTTGCTCGGGGAAGTCCAATCTTTAAACTCAATTTATGACATTGGATTTATTTTTGCGATTAGTATTTTTTATAATTTTTTTTATAAATTTAAAGTCGTGATTTTTGCACAAAAAAATAGTTTTTTAAACTTTAAATGCTCCTACCATCAAAACTACCCAACCGATGTTAAAAGCTTGTATAGAAGGGTTTTAGGGGAGCGCATTATCTTTAATTGGAGATCACTCTTGTTCAAATCGTTGCACGCGTTCACGAATTATTCTCCAATAAGCTGATGCATCTCCTAAAAAATTTGCAAAATAATTCAAAAATTCATATCTTGAAAACTAATCAGAGCAAAAATTTAAATCTCATATTCGTGTTTAGGAGGCCGAAATCTATAGAAAAAAATTATTTACAACTCTGCAGCAAAATGACTGTAAACTAGTGTTATTCTTTTTTGAACAGATTATTATAATCTTACCTGTATTAGAAAGCTACTTGAATATGACATTTCACAAAAATAAAAAATTTACATTGCGCTGCCTCACGATCAACTTAGAGCGTCGAGAAAATTAGAATTTACAATTTTTTTTCGTTTTTCTTAAACAGCTTTTGAAAATCGGTTTACAAATAGAAGACTTATGATTTTTGGAACTTGTAATTTTATGAATTTCGTCATTTCACAAATTTGCTATAAAAACTTTACTTAACGAAGTTACCGCGAGAAACACTATGGACTCCGGTCCAACAGAAATGCTACATGATAATTTAAGTAAAAATTATTTACTTAAATTATTAATTTAATTTAAGTAAAAATTATCTTCCATCAACGCACTGTGGTCGATTTGCGTCGAAAAGGCGCGCATGAGGTATTGGTGGCCCCCAAAAAGCTTTGGCGGCATTTGGACTTATCAAAAACCATGGATCCTTGAAGGAATCTTGATCAAGGTTCCTTGACCAAGGTTAGACGTCAATACGGCGGCATTATCTAATAATGTATATTGCCAATTCCACATCAAAAATGTCTATTCTGATTTAAGGTTCGGAGAAGTTTTTTATGCATTTTTTCCTGTAATTGGCGAATTTTGAGCCAAATTTTCATATAAATTATCTAGGGAAGCAAAATCCAGTTTTTTTAAATTTTTAAGAAAATTTCTGATCTTTGCAAAGCCGTCAAATTCAATAAGGTCAATTCGAACAATCAGAAAATGTTACGGGAAATTTCATAAATTTTTTTTATATTATTGGCATGATCCTAAGTACTTTGTAAGGGTATTTTTTGATTGAATATCATCATATTTGCAAAGAAGGTAAACCCCATGTTACTGGTATGGAAAACGCAATCCTTTTGAAAGGCGCTTTAATCGAAAGAAAATAGCTGTTTTCTTTGTGAAACATTTTTTTACTTCCGAAATTATGAATATTCATATGTACACTATGTTGCGAAGTTCTAAATCATTTGAGAATTTTCTGTATAGTCATCCAAGGTGGAGGTAGGAGAAATCTCTCTCAGAAAAATTCTCAAAATTCATCCTTAACAATATCCATCTTTTCCTCATTCCCATCTCCAACCTCTTGTTTAGCCTATTTAACTTAATTCTGTAGCTCATCAGGTAGATCTTGGTTCGTACATTTCCTGGAATCGCTGCCATATATCTTAAAAATTTTGTTTTCTAGACATCTACCTCGCATAGTTCGTTCGAAAATTCTTAAAATCTTTGTTCCTGTGCTCAAGACCTTCTTCCGATTGTTGCAACCAGAAGAAGTGACAAAGTTTAACCTATAAGGTGAAATTGGTTTCAGAGGGTTCCGAGATGTCCAAAGTATTGGCACATGTTTGAAAATTGTCAAACTGGATTTTTCAGCCTACGACGAATACTTTCGGTGAGTTTCGGGTTGCAAAATAAAAATCGACCCTCCAAACAGTGAAATTATCTTGGAGGAATGTTTAAAGAAGTTGAAAAACAATCTAGAAGATCGAAAGTGACCAGTGACGTATTGCATTTCACCCTTTTCGGGTTAGTGTGGTTCACTGAATTTCCTCTGATATACTATAAAAATTTAACCATTGTAGTATAACTATAATAAATATTGCTTAATTTTTCTATCTAAATGATTTATTAGCGATTCGCTCTCCCATACCTCATTCATGGGGTGCAAAGGGAAATCAAGTTTTAAGTCAGAGCGATTTTTGAAAAGGGGGCGTGGCACCGCCTACTTCCACCCTGCCTGTTATTAATAATGCTCCAACAACATATATACCAAATCTCATCTTCATGCCTATGATAGTTCATGAGATACAGCCCTTTTGATTTTCGAGTTGTATGGGCAGTCCCACGCCACGCAAACATATGCATTTATAGGTCTTCACTTCGATTTATTACTAGTTAGTCTATGTATAAAAATTTGATTTAAAAAAAAAATCGAACTTTAACCTCATTTCGGCACACTCTAATGGGTACCTATCGATACGAAATTTCAAACAATATATTCGTAATTATAACGAAAACAAACCTAAGGAACTTTGGCAACTCTGTTGTGTTTCAGTTGTGTTTTAATTGTGCTCCGTATTTTTGGTTAATTTATTTAAAATATATTGTGAATTTTCTAGTGTTTACAGTTTAATTGTGTTTAAATTGGAGCTAAGTTATATCTCTTCATCTACATTCATTATCTCATAGTGTTCCTTGACTGTTTATTTGATTTTAATACAATCCAAGGGAATTTATTGTGCCTTTGCTGTCGTGAACAACAACTCCATTATTTGTTTGATACACTTGGTTTGTCATTGTTTCGTTTTCCCACTCTCTTGATTCTCGTTTGTGTTTGATTTCGTTTATTCACCATTTTTAGTGTTGGTAAACGTACCATTGTTAGCTTTGATTTCGATCATATTTAACTGCTAGTGTTGTACATATTAGCGATTTTTTCCTTATTTTGACGATTATTTGCAAAATGTCGTATCTCATGAACCATTATAGGTATGAAGATGACATTTGCTACATATGTTACTGGTACAAGGAGAATTGCGTCTCACTGAGAAATGGGCGGTGCCACGTCCCTTTTAAAGAAATCGTTATGGCGGCGAAATAAATAAACCGATTGCAATGAAATTTTCATTATGTAGTACTATCCGTAGGGTCTCTATCATAAGCTACATGAAAAAATACTTAGACAAATGTGCGGGGCACCGCCCACACAAACCAAAATTTCAATCAATCATATTTCGCGAACCATTAAAGGTGTGAAGATGAGATTTGGTACATATGTAAATGTTACATGGGGGATTACGCCTCGCGAGGAAATGGGCAGTGCAACGCCCCTTTTGAAACAATTGTTATGTCGGTCATATATACAGAACGATTGTAATAACATTTCCATAATCTATATATTTATAATTGCTTACTGGCTGTAGATAGGATGATAAAATTTGGGGTGGTGGGAACAACCACCCCATAATCGTCAAATGACCCAATCAATCGGGTAATGCTATAATCAAAGAAATTGATATCAAATTTTTAAAGTCCGATATTTTTGGCTTAAAGAATCGAAAAGGAATAAAAAATGTTACAACGATAATGACATAATCATGTTTATTTATATGGGTTTAGAATTAGAAAGAAATTCGAAATTTTCGAAAATTCGAATTTCTACCTTCCAGGGGTAAAAAAGGCCGAAAAGGAATAAAGCTGGTACTAAACGGCTAAAGGTTAAGTCGCAAAAATTAATGTGAATATTTTAGTAGTGCGATGTGAAGTAATTTTTCGAAATTCGTTCTTCAGTTGTAAAATACTGAAAAGGGATGGAACTGGTACTATCGCCCAGACCAAATGCCTAAAGGTTGAGTAACGAAAATGTATATAGATGAGGTATTTAGATATTCGAACATTTAGGTGTAAAAAGCCCAAAAAGAGATAAAACTGGTACTATCACCCAGACCAAATGTCTAAAGCTATAATCGTTTGTGGGTATGCTTTCAATAGAATTAGAGGGAGTACCAGTCCATTTTAGTTGCGCGACACGAATGTATCTTTTGAAATTCGTACTTTTAGGGATAAAAAGGAACTAAAGTGGTACAATCACTCAGACCAATGGGATAAAGCTACAATCACATAAATGGGGTGTTCGTTCGTTTTACGAAGCGTTTGCTTTTTGACTGTATTGCTTAAAATCAAAAGAAGATTCATTGTAAGTACGGGTGAAGCAAAGCGAGCCGGGAAAATCGTTCTTCAGTTGTAAAATACCGAAAAGGGATGGAACTGGTACTATCGCCCAGACCAAATGTCTGAAGCTATAATCGTTTGTGGGTATGCTTTCAATAGAATTAGAGGGAGTACCAGTGCATTTTAGTTGCGCGACACGAATGTATCTTTTGAAATTCGTACTTTTAGGGATAAAAAGGAACTAAAGTGGTACAATCACTCAGACCAATGGGATAAAGCTACAATCACATAAATGAGGTGTTCGTTCGTTTTACGAAGCGTTTGCTTTTTGACTGTATTGCTTAAAATCAAAAGAAGATTCATTGTAAGTACGGGTGATGCAAAGCGAGCCGGGAAAGCTAGTCATGTTATTAAATTAAGACCTCTTATCGGAACGATAATCATCGATTACACAAGGGAACAAGGTATTTGTTGTTTAAAAATTGAATATTGTTTTAAAGGTAATTTGGGACGATGCACAGTGGTCGAAATCATTGATCTGACGGCATTTAAGACAAATTTTAAAACTTTAAAATCGAGAAATGTTTTACATTGTATCGATAACCGATACTCCACTGAGTTAATTTACGTTTTTATATTTGTTTTGCTTTCAATATTCGCACAGCTATTAGCTGTCAACTATAACATAAGTTGCAGCAAGTGCATTGAAAGAATTTGACGCCAAATTTCTCAGTGCGTGGTTTTTGGCAATATTAAATCATTTGATTATTAATTTTATAAACTAAGGTTTTTATTTAAAGTAGAAGGTATGCATTCACTAAAAAAAATATGTTTGTGATCTGTGATTATCTAGTTTAATAGAAATAGGTTGTAGAAGTTAACATTGGCGATAGCAGATTTGAAGTGTTATATACTATAGTTTGGTGGAGTGCATCTTTTGGGATTCGATCGGATTCGGTCCAAATATGGTTTTGTTTAATTATTTGGTTATTTGTTGTTGTGAAACGTCCAAAATGATCTGCCCGTTCTTGCCCGTTTATTGTTCAATTAATTTTTTTGGCATAATGAATGTTTCCAAACGCACACTTTTTTTGATTTGGCACAATAAAAACGTCCTTACTAGATATTTTCGAGACGAATGCAACGATGTTATTTCTAAGTTCCTACGGGTCTCCAAAACCGAGTTAGATCCATTTAAATTTCAGGGATGTACCAAAAAAAAATTGAAAAAAATGTGAAAAAATCATAGAAAAAGTTAGAAAAATTTTAGGAAATAAATTGAAAAATTCTAAAAATTCGCGCGATTTAAAAAAAAAAATATCTTTTTGCTATATTCCGGAAAAATATTTTTTTGTTGAAAATTAGAGTGGAAATGGATACAGTAAACTACGGATAAGTGCACATCGCATAAATGCAAAAACCGCATAAGTGCACCGGAACTTGAAGCCATTAGCCTTTTTTATACGTTTACATACAATAATACACGGATAAGTGCAACACGTATAAATGCAAAAACCGGATAAATGCACAACTTTTGCTAACCTGAAAGTACTTTTTAAGTACAACTTTGCATGCATAAATGCAAATCTCTCATACTACATAAATGTAGATTATGATTTAGAGAAACTGGAGAAAAAATATATAAGGTAGGAACAGAAAACACGGTTCAAAAAAAGATTTCAGACTTTTTCAGCACACGTGGTTTAGGTGAATCGAATTGAGCGCAATTTAATATGTATTTTGCAAAAAACAATGTTGCAAATTATGATTGCAATGATTCATTAACAGCTTTTATTTTGGCACAGAACTAAATATTTTTAATTTTTTTGTATAAAATATGATAAACACTAAAACAATGAAATATAAATTTGTGATTATTTTTACCTTAAACTGAACTGATTTTATAAGTTTTTATTAAAAACCTGTTATGTAATGTAAACCAAATATAACTAAAAACATTAAACTGCTTTATATTTTAATTATTTTCTTAAAGTTCCGTCCAAACTGAACTGATGTTACAAATTAATAAAAATAATCTAATGTTTGTATAAATGCAATAATCGTGCACTTATGCAATGTTTGTATATATGCAATAGTTGTGCATTTATCCGAGTGTTGTATAAATGCAAAAATCGCATAAGTGCACAAAAAAGCGCGCGAAAACCGATGTGCACTTATCCGTAGTCTACTGTATGTTGGGCGTAAAAGCGCCGCAAAAAAAATCGGGCGATTTATTTTAAAAATAAAATGTGAAAAAAATCATGGAAAAAGGTTAGAAAAATGTTAGGAAATAAATTGAAAAATTCTAAAAATTCGCGTGATTTTAAAAAAAAAATATTTTTGTTGGTATATCCCAGAAATTCAAATGGCTCTAAGACCCGTCGGTACCTAAAAATAACATCGTTGGATTCGTCTCGAAAATTTCTTTCCTTTGAGTACCCGCACGTGGGGGGTCATCATAGAACCGAAAGGGGCCCCTTTTTGACCCCCCGCGCCGCATGGGTCTGAGCGCCAACTATGACCTACCATTCCGTTGTTTGAGGAACATGACGAAGACAATGGCATATTGGGGGGGCTCCCGCCCCATATTCTGCACTTCAGCCAAATTTTGTTATAGGCTGGAAATTGTAAATATTTGTGTTAAATTATAGACATACTATTTTCAGTGTATTTGTATTAAAAGCTCTGAAATAATTAAAAATTGTTTACAGTTTAATTTATTACGCATTTTATAGTCGAAATTAAGCATCAGGCTTTGTTTTTATTCATTTGCTAATTAAATGCCGCCAGATTCGGTATATCGACCACTGTGCATCGACGACGTTTGGAATGGTCAAGAGGCTTTAGTTATTGAGTCAATTGCACCTTGTAAGCGGGTAAATGCAAGTCTTTATTAGGGAAGCCAGACGTACTGTTTTTTTGTTAATGTACTTTTTTATGCACTGCACCTAAAACAGTACGCAAAAGTACTGTTTATCAAACCTGTTACTGTTTTTGTAATGCTTTTTTTTTATTTTACTAATATTTTATATAACAATACATTTCAATATTTGATAAAACTAGTTTTGTATAACTAGTACAACTAACTAGTGTAAAACACTGTACAACTATAGCTGTTATTGTTTTGGATGCATACAATTTTTAAAATAAGTATGAAAATTACATTTTCACATCGCTGTAAGAAACCCACACACTTAGGGATAAGGGTATATATCATATGATACGCGAAAGTATCAAATATGTTAACACAAAATTCGTTTCAGGGCTTTTTAAGACGATTGAGCCATGTCCGTCCGTCTGGCTGGGACGATAACTCGAGTAAACCTCCAGTAATCCTTATGAAAATGTTAATAGTTTTCTAAACGAAGTCATGGGATTGTAAATAGTCCACGCCGCAGTTGATGTGCCAACATTGGAATAAGAGAGATATTACACAAAGATGTAATAAATTGGACTTAGTGCTTAATTTCTGCATTAATTTCTTAAAGCTTTGCTTGTTCAGTAAATGCGCTAATGATAGAATATTATTTTTTTAACATTGTCTTTGTTGCTTATTGAATTAATTCTCAAAATATGTGAAGCTTGATACATTTTTATGTTTTATTTAAAATGTACTGTTTTTTTTTCGTTTTACTGTTTTTTATTCATTAATGTACTGTTTTTCCGATTTTAATATCTGGCTACCCTAGTCTTTATGCATAATGTTCATCAACGATGAGCGTGAGAGGTGCAATTGTTGGGCACGACGACGATTTGTGAGGGACGGCTATTCAGCCACACTATCGCGAACAGCAATATCGCGAGCAGCAATATTTTCTGCAATATTAGCTGTACGCGCATGCACTGATGTTTTCACACCTCCTACAGACCCGGTTTGCTACAATCTTTGCACGATTTTTCCGATTGTACGCACATTTGGACGATTAAATTGACCGAAAAAATCAGGAAGTGCACGATAAGCATTTTGATTTGAACGCCCATTTGCAAAATAAGCCTGAATGACCTTAACGCTTTGCTCGATTGTGTAATCTTCCCATGGTTCAAATTGAGTTAATCTGAAATTGAGAAATGTCATATGAAATGCAGTGTAGTGTCGGCTGTCAAACACACGGCTTTGTTCGGTGCTCAAATTGCAGGCGGCGCTGGCATGCTGGCCGTTTAGCTCGGCTAAAGCTCGCCGGATGGGGGGTGGTTCTTGCCAGCAACCTGACCTTAAGCGACATCTACATGAAATATTCATGACAGCTTTCGGTTGAGCAAAAACCCAACCAAATATAAAAAAACACAAAAAGTTTGGGACCCGAAATCACATACGGCACGAAACAACGGACGGAACGCACTCACTCTAAAACCTTTACACAAATACCACCTTGGCCGGTGTTATGCCAAGACCTGGCCCTCCCTCTTGGAATCCACAAGATCCCACCATAGCACCCGAAATCTCGTGTATTGGATGCCCCAAAACTCCTCTCTACTTATGTCTCGTCGCCCTCTCTACCTCCGAAAGGTTTTTAAGCCTCCATATTGTTTTAATTAAAAAACCTTAAATTTCAAGTTTTTTCTCTTTTTCTTATAAACTTCGTTTTTATTACGCTTTTATGTCTTATTACATACTCAATTTCATTCCGTATGCATAACAACAATAAAAACAAGATGGCGGGCTCGGTACAAATTTAAATTTCTTACAAATGGGTAAATTTTCAGTAATTTTCTGTGTATTATGTAAAATTTTATAATTTTTGTGGTTTTGTAAATTTCGTGTATTGCTTTAAAATTATTCTCATTTCCACAATTTTTGTGATAATCTTCGTAATTTTCCCCTTCTGGTACCACCCATACTAATTCATCATTCCGCCCACTTTAGAAATCGAGTAATAATATCAATCCCAACGGGATCGTACCCAAATTCTGTATTTGGTAAAGCTATAACAGGATAAAGTTTTGGAAAAAATTTTGAAAGCTTAGCCACGTCCCTTCTGGTACCTCCCATACAAATCTACCTTTCTACAAATCTGTCTGTCTGGCTGTCCAGCTGGTTTACACGATAACTTTCGAAAGACGTAACCAAATGTTTTGAAATTTTGCACGAGTTATTATTTCCTCAAAACTACTTACGGTATTGCAAATGGGCTACATGGGCGGGGCGCCCCTTCTGGTACCTCTCATACAAATTCATCATTCCGCCCACTTTAGAAATCGAGTAATAATATCAATTTAATAGAAAATAATTTGTTTTACTGGGGGTACGTGTTGCCCGACTGAAACTTTCTAACTGGTTTAAATTACAAATCGGTTAATTTCAATAACTCAAGACTTAAACAATATCTTATATTGGGTGATGGTATTTATCAGTCAGTTTATCTGACTGAAATTTCTGTACTGGTTTTTTTTTACAATTTGCATCAATTTTTGTAATTTAGTTACTAATTTGTATTTTATTATCCTTCTAGAAACCCTCAAAATGTCGTCGGTCTTGGTCTTTGCCTGGACAAATATGGCAACAATCAGCCTGGTTGGAACACAGGGTGCAGAAAATGGCGTAACCTCTTTTAAAGGTTCACCCGATCCTGTTGGTCCGTCACCGTCTGTCCGCGTAAGTTCTCGTATTTTGGTATGTATCACGGTCGCGTATGTAAGTTTTTTATATATATATGTATTTCTTGTTTTTTTCCTTTTTTCCAGGAAATTGTAAAATAAAACGCGGTTGGACACTTCCATTTTCTTCTAAATTTTATAGGGACAATCTTTCCTCCTTTTCTAACGGCCCTAGGATTGAGCTCACGCCTATTCAAACTTATGTATAAAAGGAAAATGCCTTAGCCGTTTTGTATCTACACTCTCCTACCCACGGCTGGCATATATATATAAAACTGGTTTGTTTTTATTTAATTGGTATTTTTTTGCAGGTATGTTCAAATGGGTCAGTACCCGGGTTTACCACAGCACCCCAGGTTTTGGTGGTGCTAATCAGCGCCTCCCCCTTGAACCGGCCTGTCCTTGGCTATTTGGCTGTTGCCGGTTGTAGCTGTGTTGTTAGCTGTCGCTCTGTTGTTGTGTGCTGCTGTTGCTACAGCAGACTGTGTTTGTTGTTGTTGCTGTTGCAGACCGTTTTCTCTTTGCGGATTTTCAAACCGGTAAGTACTTTCGAAAACAAAGTTTTAGGGTCGCGATTCTTTTGTTTCGATCTTGTCTGCTGGGCTGCCAAAAATCAAAGAGGACGCCTATTTTGGCTCCTGGCGCCATGACACCTCCTATTTTCTTTTCCTATCCTTTTTCTTTCTATTCGTTTCTTTTTCATTTTCAAATTATAGCAACATTGCTATGTTGCATTTGTTTATATTTATTTTGACTGCGTTCTTCTTCTTCTTTCACTCATACCTCACACTACACTTTATCATACAAACCTGTCAGACATGTCAGGTCGTCCGACCAAATACACACGACAAACCCAACCATTCTGTAAACCGACTATGGTTACAGAATGGGAGGGAAAAAGTGCCTATTTCCTAAATCACTGCCAATTTTTTCCAGTGCATAATTTTCCCAGTCATTACAGTAGGCATAGTAACCCTACTATATGGCAACTACTCCTAACAGCTGTTTTCTGACTTTCCGAGCACTTCCCATAAGCCGCCACTAATTTGACGCCGTCAATTTTCGGATTCGACATGGAAATCATATATATGTGAAAAGTGATCGCGCGGATATATTCAACGGAGTGATAATGTAAGTAAAAAAAAAATTAAGTAAATAATTTATATTAAACCAGTACAGAAATTTCAGTCAGGTAAACTGACTGATAAATACCATCACCCAATATAAGATATTGTTGAAGTCTTGAGTTATTGAAATGAATAGATTTTTAATTAAAATAAAATTACTTATGTATATTTTTTCCCCTGCTTGTGGTGCAAAATCGTCCAAAACTTTACTTATTTGTGTAAGGGGTATAGGTGCCGGTTTGGAATTTATGTGAGAAATATTAATATTTCAAAAAAAATTAATTTTGATAGGGGGTACCACAAGGGGTGAACCGAAACAGCCTTATTCATTACTAACTCAAATTTTCATACGTACAACTTACGAATAATTTGACTGAATTCAGTGCACTTACAAAAAAAGATATGTATGTAAGACTATAGGGGTGAGTTCGGTCCTTTGTGTGGGAGGTACCAGAAGGGGTGTGTCAAATAGTTAGGTTTTCTGAGGTTTCGCCTCCTATCACAATATAAATTAACAGACTAATTTTCATTACCCCTCAAATGTCCGTTTGGAAGTTATGGGTGAATTATTAATTTTCCAAAAATAGGTAATTTTGTATGGGAGGTACCAGAAGGGGTGACCCGATATAGTCCATATTCACTCCTGATTCATATTTTCATAAGCGTACAAATTACTCATAATTTGACTGGATTCAGTGTACTTAGAAAAAAGATATGTTTGTAATACTATGGGGGTGAATTCGGTCATTTGTATGGGAGGTACCAGAAGGGGTGCGTCAAATAGTTAGGTTTTCTAGGATTTTGCCTCCTATAATAACATAAATTAATCGACCAATTTTCATTACCCCCCAAGAGTCCGTTTGGAAGTTATAGGAGAAATATTAATTTCCCAAAAATAGGTAATTTTGTATGGGAGGTAACAGAAGGCGTGATCTGATATAGTCCATATTCATACCTGAGTCTAATTTTCATAAGCAAACATCATACGCAAAATTTGAGTGATCTCAGTTTACTTGCACAAAAGATATGTATGTAAAACTATAATGGTCAATTCGGTCATTTGTATGGGAGGTACCAGAAGGGGTGTGTCAAATAGTTAGGCTCTCTGAGGTTTCGCCTCCTATCACAACATAAATTTATCGACCAATGTTCATAACCCCCCAAGTGACTGTTTTGAAGTTATTGGAGAAATATATAATTTCCAAAAATAGGTCATTTTGTATGGGAGGTACCAGAAGGCGTGAACCGATATAGTCCATATTCATACCTAAGTCTAATATTTATAAGCAAACATCATACGCAAAATTTGAGTGATCTCAGTTTACTTGCAAAAAAGATATGTATGTAAAACTATAAGGGTCAATTCGGTCATTTGTATGGGAGGTACCAGAATGGGTGGGGCAAAGGTTTCGGTTTTCTTAGGGTTTGTCTACTTTTGCAAGATAAATAAACTGACCAAATTCAAACATCCTCCGGTTGTCCGTTTGGAAGTTATGGAAGAAATAATAATTTTCCAAAAATAGGTAATTTTGTATGGGAGGTACCAGAAGGGGTGGGGCTATTCAGCCCATTTACAATCCCATAAGTTCGTTTTGAAAAATATTGATACTGGTAAATTTTCATACCGATCCGTTAAGGTTTACTCGAGTTATCCTGCTGACCAGCCATCCAGCCAGCCAGCCAGCCAGCCAGCCAGCCAGCCAGCCTGCCAGCCAGCCAGCCAGACAGACGGACATAGCTCATTCTTCTTAAAAAGTTCTGAAACGAATTTGGTCTTAAGATACTTGGGGTCTAACTCGTCTCCTTTAATGCGTTAAACTTTTTTTCGTATCAAATGATATATACCCTCATCCCTAAGGGTGATGGTATAAAAATGAATGACAAAGAAGTGCGAAGAAAAAAAACTAACCAACCAAATATAACTAAAAAATTAAAAAACTATATAATAAGTGAAAAACTTAAAGTGCCTGAACGTGTGTGTGTGTGAGTGTGAATACAGTTGAATGGGAATCTCTTCCCATTAAAAAACAAGTGTTTGTGTGTCCATTGAAATCGATCGACGATTTCAATGGCTAACGGTAAACACTGCAGCAAAAAGAATGGAATGCAGCTGAAAGCTGCCATGAATTCTTAAGGCGCAAAAAAAAGGTGAAACAGTACAAAGAATGAAAATAAAGTGAAATGAAAGAACCGAAACAAAGTAAAGCCAGTTTTTACCGGTGCCGAAAAAAAAATTACAAATGTACCAAAACTAACTTAAAGTGAATATTGAGAAAAAAAAACAGTGGCTAAACGAATTAAAAAAAGGAAACGAAAATAAAAAACGAAATTATATGTGAAAGCAATTGCAAAAAGAATCAAAATGCCAGTGTCAAAACGCACCCATTTTATAATATGGCAGTCCGAGTCAGACTGAAGTATTGACTCGAAATAATTTAAAAATTTTATTTAATACGTCTATAAATTAAAAAGCAAAAATAAATTTTAAAATCTCTAAAAAAAAAAAAATAATGAGGATATAAAATTTTTATACTGGTTTCCTTCTTGGCATATCATATGCGGAAAATTATAATTTCGGCAAAAATTTTATTATTATTTAAGTTCTAAATTTTGTTCCGCTATATCAATCAAATTGCCCACTGTGTGTTGATGGAAAGATCGTCAGCCAATGACCTACAGGGTCTACAATAGCACAGTGAAGCCGATTGGAAAAAACACGGTAAAAATATCACGAATTTTAAAAGAACCGATTACAAAGTAACGAGAAACCAAATTGATCATGTGGTAATCGATAGAAGGCACGCGTCAAGTGTCTTAGACGTACGAGTGATCAGAGGTGCGATCATCAACTCGGATCACCACCTCACTGCAGTGAAGGTGCGTAATAGGCTAAGCAGAGCGAAAACCCTGCGTAACCAGGCAAAGGGAAAGCTGGACATCGCTAAACTGCGGAGATAGCCAACGCCTATTCTGACCAACTCACTCAACTACTTCTTGATGCTCCAACTCCCGAAAATACTAGCGCGCAATGGCAACATATGGCCCACTCGATGGAAAGGACTGCGCGGTCCGTACTGGGGTATGTGAAGCCCTTTAACGATAATGCCTGGTACGATGACGAATGCCGCGATGCCACCCGGGAACAAGATGCTGCATACAGGGCCAAACTGCAGCCAATGGCAACGCGAGCTGTGCATGAAAAGTATAGGGAGAAGAGGCGGGAGGCGACTCGACTCTTCAGGCGAAAAAAACGAGAGCTTAAGGAGCGGAATAATGTGTGTATTGAAGATTACAGGAAAAGAGGTGAAGCCCGAAAATTCTATCAGAAGATAAAAGGAAAGGTACATGGGACAGGTCTTCCCTCCTGTAAAGACAATGATGGTCATCTCGTTACTGACTCCGAGAGCGTACTGAGAATATATAAAGATCACTTCTGCAGCCTATTGATGTGTGAAAACTTGACGGAAGAAGACTGTGCACCAATCCGAGATGATAACATCGAGTGTCCACCTCCGAGCCAATCTGAGATAATAACTGCCATATCCCGCCTAAAGAACAACAAGGCCGCTGGGGCTGATGGTCTTCCAGCTGAGTTGTTTAAGGCGGGTGGAGATGAGCTTGTTTTAAGCATGCAACAGCTCATAGAGCACATTTGGCTTCAGGAGAGCATGCCAGAGGATTGGAATCTCAGTGTGCTATGTCCAATCTACAAAAAAGGTGACCGTAGTGAGTGTAAAAACTAAACTATAGCCTCTTACCGATTGCGTATAAGGTCCTGTCTAGCATACTGTGTGAACGTCTAAAGCCAATTGTGGAAAACCTGATTGGACCTTATCAGTGCGGCTTTAGACCTGGCAAATCCACGACGGATCAGATATTTACACTACGGCAGATTCTTGAGACAACCCATGAGAAGCAAATCGACACTTACCACCTCTTTGTCGATTACAAAGCTGCCTTCAATAGTCCCATCAGGCATCGACTATACGAAGCCATGTCTGAGTTCGGTATTCCTGCGAAGATAATTCGTCTCTGCCGGTGTACCCTTATGAATACCAAATCCTCTGTTCGGATTGGCAAGGATCTATCTGCACCATTCGATACGACGAGAGGTCTTAGACAGGGTGACGGTTTGTCATGTATGCTGTTCAACATAGTGATGGAGAAGGTGTTAAGGAAAGCAGCGGTTAACATGTCTGGCACCATATTTAATAAGAGCCACATGCTGCTCGCATATGCCGATGATATCGACATTATCGGTCGAACGATGCGAGAGGTAACAGCTGTTTTCTCATCAGTTGGAAGGGAGTCAGCAAAAATGGGTTTAGCAGTGAATGAGGACAAGACGAAGTTAATGTTATCATCGAACAAAGTGTCCACCCGTTGGGAACGCAGCGTGAACGTTGAAAACTATTGCTTTGAGGTAGTGGATGAATTTATCTACCTTGGATCCGCCATGAACAAAAACAACAGTGTCAGCCTCGAAATAAAACGGAGAATAGTGCTTGCCAACTTGCCAACGCTTACGCTGCACTATGGTTTTTTTGGGGAATGGGACTTTGCTCAGAGGTGGAAAGTTACTGATTGTTACTCACTTGGGAGTGACCAGAATTGATTCCTTTGTGGCACTGTCCAAGCAGCTAACTACTTCCGGTCTTAGACCAAGTATTCCCTGGGCAATGACTTCAAAGCAACCGCTTAGAAGTTAGCTAAAGTTAGAAGGCATTACAACCATGTATCCTGAATGGTCAAAGAGACGTCTCAGGAAAGTAGGCTTGAACCGCTGAAGCATGGTTGCATCGTGGGATTGGACGTGCAGATAGCAGCCGCATAACCAATCTAGGAGACGAGGGTTAGCAACCTACATCTTCCGAAAACTAAATTGCGAAAATCCATAGCGTCTGTTCCATATTGGGCGGCTTCCTGGTCAGCGTCTGCATCAGAATGAGCGGCTGAAATGTTTCCTGGCAGTAGGAATAAAATGCAGAACCTGGTGGGCTGGGCTTGCCACCCGCCACCAGTATAATGGCAGTGAATAAAATGAGAAATAAGAGAAAAAGAAACCCCCAAAATGTTGACGACCACCGCAAACGTTTTAAGGACCATGATTTGAGAATATGCACTTGGAATGTTAGAACTCTTTACCGACCAGGTGCCTCTATTCAACTGGCGGATGTCCTCGAAGAGTATAAGGCTGACATTACTGCTATACAGGAAATACGGTGGACTGGATATGGATGCTCGCGGATGAGGATGTGTGACGTGTACTACAGCTGCCACGCGGAAAAGCATGAGTTTGGTTGTGGATTTGTGGTCGGCAAGAGACTACGACACCTGGTCTCTAGGTTTACTCCTGTCAGTGAACGAATCGCCACCATAAGACTAAAGGCAAAATTTTTCTACATCACGTTGATATGTGCTCATGCTCCGACGGAGGAGAAAAGTGACGAGGTCAAAGACGAATTCTACGCCCAACTTGAAGAAACATATGACCGTAGCCCGGGCCATGATGTTAAAATCGTGCTGGGAGATTTTAATGCCAAAATAGGCCGGGAGAATGTCTTTAGCCCAACAGTCGGAAAATTTAGTCTGCATACTGACACATCGCCAAACGGAATCAGACTGATTGATTTCTCTGCAGCAAGGAACATGGTAATTAGCAGCACACGATTTGACCACAAAAACATTCACAAAGCAACGTGGATATCTCCCGATCAAGTAACGAGAAACCAAATTGATCACGTGGTAATCGATGGAAGGCACGCGTCAAGTGTCTTAGACGTACGAGTGATCAGAGGTGCGAACATCAACTCGGATCACCACCTCACTGCAGTGAAGGTGCGTACTAGGCTAAGCAGAGGGAAAACCCTGCGTAACCAGGCACAGAGAAAGCTGAACATCGCTAAACTGCAGACCGCGGAGATAGCCAACGCCTATTCTGACCAACTCACTCAACTACTTCTTGATGCTCCAACTCCCGAAAATACTAGCGCGCAATGGCAACATATTGCCCACTCGATGGAAAGGACTGCGCGGTCCGTACTAGGGTATGTGAAGCCCTTTAACGATAATGCCTGGTACGATGACCAATGCCGCGATGCCACCCGGGAACAAGATGCTGCATACAGGGCCAAACTGCAGCCAATGGCAACGCGAGCTGTTCATGAAAAGTATAGGGAGAAGAGGCGGGAGGCGACTCGACTCTTCAGGCGAAAAAAACGAGAGCTTAAGGAGCGGAATAATGTGTGTATTGAAGATTACAGGAACAGAGGTGAAGCCCGAAAATTCTATCAGAAGATAAAAGGAAAGGTACATGGAACAGGTCATCCCTCCTGTAAAGACAAGGATGGTCATCTCGTTACTGACTCCGAGAGCGTACTGAGAATATATAAAGATCACTTCTGCAGCCTATTGATGTGTGAAAACTCGGCTGATGAAGACTGTGCACCAATCCTAGATGATAACATCGAGTGTCCACCTCCGAGCCAAGCTGAGATAACAACTGCCATATCCCGCCTAAAGAACAACAAGGCCGCTGGGGCTGATGGTCTTCCAGCTGAGTTGTTTAAGGCGGGTGGAGATGAGCTTGTTTTAAGCATGCAACAGCTCATAGAGAACATTTGGCTTCAGGAGAGCATGCCAGAGGATTGGAATCTCAGTGTGCTATGTCCAATCTACAAAAAAGGTGACCGTAGTGAATGTAAAAACTATCGTACAATTAGCCTCTTACCCATTGCGTATAAGGTCCTGTCTAGCATACTGTGTGAACGCCTAAAGCCAATTGTGGAAAACCTGATTGGACCTTATCAGTGCGGCTTTAGACCAGGCAAATCCACGACGGATCAGATATTTACACTACGGCAGATTCTTGAGAAAACCCATGAGAAGCAAATCGACACTTACCACCTCTTTGTCGATTACAAAGCTGCCTTCGATAGTCCCATCAGGCATCGACTATACGAAGCCATGTCTGAGTTCGGTATTCCTGCGAAGATAATTCGTCTCTGCCGGTGTACCCTTATGAATACCAAATCCTCTGTTCGGATTGGCAAGGATCTATCTGCACCATTCGATACGACGAGAGGTCTTAGACAGGGTGACGGTTTGTCATGTATGCTGTTCAACATAGTGATGGAGAAGGTGTTAAGGAAAGCAGCGGTTAACATGTCTGGCACCATATTTAATAAGAGCCACATGCTGCTCGCATATGCCGATGATATCGACATTATCGGTCGAACGATGCGAGAGGTAACAGCTGTTTTCACATCAGTTGAAAGGGAGTCAGCAAAAATGGGTTTGGCAGTGAATGAGGACAAGACGAAGTTAATGGTATCATCGAACAAAGTGTCCACCCGTTGGGGACGCAGCGTGAACGTTGAAAACTATTGCTTTGAGGTAGTGGATGAATTTATCTACCTTGGATCCGCCATGAACAAGAACAACAGTGTCAGCCTCGAAATAAAACGGAGAATAGTGCTTGCTAACAGGTGTTTCTTTGGACTACGCGAGCACTTTATAAACACCACCCTATCTCGAACTACCAAAGTCCAGCTGTACCAGGTACTAATTTTACCGGTCCTGTTGTACGCCTCCGAATCTTGGGTGCTTACACAGGCAGATGCAGCTCATCTGGCGGTGTTTGAGAGAAAAATACTCCGCAAAATATATGGACCCATTTGCGTAAACGGCGAGTTTAGGATTCGGATGAACCATGAGCTGTACGAGTTATACAACGACATTGATGTCGTCAAGCGGATCAAAGTGCAACGATTACGCTGGCTAGGCCATGTCGTGAGAATGGATGAGGAAACTCCAGCGCGAAAGGTATTCTATCAAGACCTCGAAGGACGGCGCAAAAGAGGGAGACCGCGACTACGTTGGAAGGACCAGGTGGAGGAATCACTGACGCTGCTTGGTAGGACTGACTGGAGACGGTGCGCACAAGATCGAAGCGAATGGAAATCTTTGATCATTTCGGCCTCTGACTTAGGCACTAAGATATAAATATATATATGTGTCAAGTTGTTTTAAAGGCTAATAATAATAATAATAATGGTTTTTTTTTGGCATAAATTACAATTATGGAGACATTGGATTCAAATTTGGTACGATATCGTTTTTTAGGCTCATTAAACTACTTACCAAGTTTCGCTTGATTTGGACCACTATATCTTATATTCACCATACAAAATATTTTATAGATTTCTGAAAAAAAATCTTTTTTTTTAGGTATTGAGCTGAAATTTAATTTGAACACAGAAATTCTAATTTAGATTGGTTTGCGCTATCATAACATGTTTATTATAAATAGTTTTTATATTTTTCATACTATTTATTCTTCTTCTAAAACAATTTCGTCTAGACCAAGTTTATCCTGCTCATCAGTTTCTTCGCTAACCCTTTGTCTGGAGACATTTTCGTAGGTTCCGCTGCAATTAGTTTTCTTTTTACTACATTTAAGTTGTCAGTACTTGCAGCTTTATTCAAAACAAAAGACATATCTTTGTCTTTTGGTTTCTTTGCCGATACTATGGCAGCGTGTAAAATCAAAGAAGTTGAAATTTTATTCTCTTCTGAAAGCTCCGCCGCTAATTTTCCTTTTAGTCTTGGACCAGCGTTTTCATAATCCATTTTTGGTCGACCAACATTATTTCCGCTCTTAGGATATTCTTCAATTTCGATAACAAGACTTGAATTAACTCATTTGTCATGCTTAATTTTGAATCTTGAATCAAATATTTTGGAGATAATTTATCTAATATATACTGTGAAATTGGGACCGCCCGTGGCATAGTGGTTAGAACACGCGACTACCATGCGGGAGATCGCAGGTTCAAACCTGGCTCCAGTCATCTTAAAAGAAAAAAATAAAAATACAATGTTCTTTCATTGTCGGCTCCCTTCGAATGTTGTTGACAGCAACTTCGCAGTATTAAGCGTCGATTCAATCGTCGTGTCTAGTAAGAGCTTCTCAAACAGTGACGTTCGCATTCGTCGATAAACAAGTAGGTGCCGTTAGTTGTGAATCTAAAAATAGAAAGCGTGTTACTTCACAACAACGCGAGAAGCTATCCCATACCTCATTCATGGGGTGCAAAGGGAAATTAAGTAAGTAAGTAGTATACTGTGAAATTGCCTCTACTGATTTGTTGTTGCTCCAAACATCAATTAGCTCAGAATGGCTAAACACGATCTTAGCTGCAGTAAAGCCAATTTTTGTTAAATGGAACAAATATGAGCAGGAAATGTTAATGACATTGCAATTATCTTAATTGTCTTAACAAGATTGCATTTAAACCTTTTTGCAACTCTTTGCCATACAGAAGTTCTAGTTCACGAAACACAAGACAATTAATTAGGAGTTATCTTAACAAAACACATAACAACACATTAAAATAACAATGACAAAACCACTCAACAATAACAAATGCTTTATTATACTAGATTTATAAATACCTGGACTTGCGTTTTCCATATTTACACTTTTTGTTAAGCTTTTATTAGTTGAAGTATGCCCCAATACACACAGACGATATTTTCAGCTGATTTGTCAATGACGCGCGCTTCGAAAAATCAGCTGTCTTGGATGGCCCGCCAAAAAAAGGTGGCAACTCCATGCAAAACCGTTGTTGATTTCTTTTAATTTGAATATGTAGACGATAAAAAAAATATTTCAAATCGGAACAATAAAAAAATTGAATTTATGCCAAAAAATGTCTAAAAAAAACCATAGTGCGCTGGCTAGGCCATGTCGTGAGAATGGATGAGGAAACTCCAGCGCGAAAGGTATTCTATCAAGACCTCGAAGGACAGCGCAAAAGAGGGAGACCGCGACTACGTTGGAAGGACCAGGTGGAGGAATCACTGACGCTGCTTGGTAGGACTGACTGGAGACGGTACGCACAAGATCGAAGCGAATGGAAATCTTTGATCATTTCGGCCTCTGACTTAGGCACTAAGATGTAAATATATATATGTATGTGTCAAATTGTTTTAAAGGCTAATAATAATAAATAATAATGATTACAAAGATGTTTCACTTTAAAGAATCCATTAAGTAAGGCAAACCAAAAACACGATTTGGCTGCAGATTATCTTTTACCGTTGTTAAATATTCTCTATCAAAGTTTAAAATTGTCTTTTTGTTTACCTACTCTTGGTGTTTTATTAATAACTCGGCCATTTTGAGGTTAAATAATATTTCTGGAACCACCACGCTATCATAGAGAATACAGTTAGAATTACCGACCTCTCAAAGTTGAAATATTTTGTAACCTGTAAAAAACGCAATATTTTCCCAAAAAGGTACAATGATTAATTTTCTTTAGTAATTTCCAAGAACCTATACATATTTTCACATTTTTGTAGAAAGTTATGATACTTTTTTAACAACTTTGGCAATAATTGGGGTGGGAGTTTTTTTTATATATATTTTCATTTTTATAGTTATTATACGGTTATTATAGTTATTATACCCTGTAGTGAGGGTTCTTACCATTTTGCTTAAGTCGATTAAGCACTTTTTCCATTCACTCTGTGGTGAAATAATGGAAAAAATGTAATAACGGAAATGATTCATGAATATCACCCATTGGTTAAATCTTTCTAACCACAAAAGGTTACTCACAAATCTAGCTCTAAAAATATACTGTTATTTCATCCTACAATTGCTTTGATGCGATGTGTTGATTTTTAATTTTTCGTATAATTTTCTTTGAAAACGTATTGCTGAAAAACTTAATTTCCCTTTACACCCCATTATGGGATAGCTTCTCGCGTTTTAGTAAATTAAAACCCCTTTTTTAGATTCACAACTAACGGCACCTATTTTTGAGGCGATGAAAAAAAATGTAGCTGATTAGAGAGAAGAATCGTACCATGGATCACCCTCATGGTAGTCGAGTGTTCTAACCATCATGCCACGGTCGGCCCCTAAAAAATAAATAGAAAAAAGTACACTTATAACATACAAAGCTCGATTAACTGTAAAATGTTCATTTCATTTTGTTAATGTTATAATGTCGCGTTCTTGTACCTAAAACATAATTTTTTAACAGAACTCCTTGAACTTTCTAATTATGTAGCTAAAATTAGTTTTCCAAAACTTGCAGCACCAAATAATCACACTTAACTTGTTATTTGTTATTGTTATTTTTTCTCCAAAGTGTGTCGAGTTCGCTACCGGTTTTTCAAAAACAATTTTTTTTAATATTTTACATCTATAAGAATATGTTTTTGTAAATAGTTACTTACCTTTTCACATCTACCAAAAAATATGGAATGATCAAATATAAAAAGTGTTCATAATGAAAAAAAATATAGCCTACATTCGGGTACTTTATTGTCTGGAGATAATAGTTCCCTAAATTCCCTAAATCTGAAAGAAATAAAAGCGCTACTTTAAGCATAATCTGAAGTAATAACATCAACCATTTGTAATATATTTGTTTAATTCTTATTTTATTTTTTGCAAATATTATTTTTTTTATATTTCATTTATTATTCTTACATTAGGTTAGATTATTTTCCATATGATTTTCATATACTGCAAACAATACAAATCATTATTTTAACTACATAATACATACAGACATGTGACATAAAGCTATGTGCATGTCTGTGTTTGTATGCATCATTAATACTTTTACAAAATCTATTAAAAACAAAGTCATATCAAACGAAACGCTAATGAAATTAATGTATCTTGATTAAAAATATACATGAGACTAATACTAAGTATCGGTACATAGGTATGTACTGAGTATGTTAGTGTGTATGTATTATCTAATAAAGCAGATCCTTAAATGGTAAATACTGTAAACTAATCTTAGGGACAGGGAGTAATTCTTAGATAGTCATGGAAAATGATCGATAATCATACGACCAGTTGTCTAAGTTTTAGGAGAACCAAGTTTAATAAATAATGAGGATGTCTACAAAGTTAGTAACAATGATAAATTTGTGCAAAAATAATTATGAAAGTTGGGATAATTTAACATGGAATAAGTAAATATGGATTTGTTAATTTTCTTGTTCAGGACGAACTTTAGAAAATAATAACGATACGAAAAGTTTTGATTGGGATAAGAAATGAATGTGTGGTAAGTGATTTGTGATTAGAATGAATGCACGAATATGTTTGTATGATCATACTATTTTCATGTGGAACGATATTTATGTGTGTATATAATATAAAGTTATGAGCAATTTTAATGACAATCGAGTGGCAATGTATGTATAATTATATATGCATGTTCGAGTATGTATAGATATATGTATATGAAGTATGATGATTAATATTGAAATATGATTGACGAAAAGCTTGTACCATAAGTAGAGAGATTTTGTTATTTTAATCGCATTTAATGTTCAGTAGAATAAAGAGCATCGCATGGTTCTTTTTGGTTTTGAGAGTAGAACAAATTATTTTAAAGATTAATGCATAGTGGTTCGTGTGGTAGCATTGTATTTGTGATCCTATTGGTTACAACCAAAGGACAAAGAAACTAGTTTTTTGAAAGAACCTCACAAATTATTATTTACGGCTATAAAAACGTCTAGACGCCGCGAACGATGATGTTACCATAAGAAAAAAAAAACGAAAGTGGTCTTTTATATAAAGGTATATAAAAGATATTTTTATTCTTTGGATTGTCCGCGGACACTAACACGCATTGGAGTCTGTAATTTCCTCTGCAATCCTTCAGGCAGCAATAAATAACTTTTTGATAAGAATTCTCATATACTCCAACGAGCGAGGAAGAAATTTAATTTGTAATATTTTTAAATTAAGAGAATGTGTTTGAGATACTTTCTTTCCGTTAGGTTTGTTAAGACTCCTAGCAATATATAAAGTGTTTCAAAGATTCTATACATTTAAATTTTGCGTTCAAAAGATCTTGAAAACGGGGTGGAAGCGAAACATTGTAAATAAACTTCCGCAATAAATCATAAAAAGGTTAATTTTGCGACCTTTTGTTCTACGGAAATAACACTGTGATAGTCGAAAAAATTAACTTCGATGAATCCTTTTCGAACTATAAGGGGGGAGTCCCCTGAGTGCGAAACTACTTTTGGAAGTGTCAGATTGGCTCCAGTTTTTAAGAAATCGGTATATATGCATTTTTCACGGATATAGCTAAAGGGGTTTTTGGGGTCGCTGATTTCGAATCCGGAGTAAAATTATGAAAAAACATAACTTTTTCATCTGATCTGACTGACACCACTATAATCAAAAAAGTAAAAAAAAGAATACGTGAATTTCCTAATTTGTATTGTTTATTTTTTTTTTAAGCAAATCTCTAAATTCTTTAGAGATGATGGTATATATTTTTTGATACGAAAAAGTGTAACACATTAAAGGAGACGAGTTAGACAAAGCATCTTAAGACCAAATTCTTTTTAGGACTGGCTGGATGTCTGCTAAGTAGGATAACTCGAATAAACCTTAAATGATCGGTATTAAACCTTACTCGTATTAATATTTTCCAAAACGAAATAACGGGATTGTTAGCCCCACCCCTTCTTGTACCTTCCATACAAAATTACCTATTGTTGGAAAGTTAATATTTCTTTCATAACTTCCAAACGGACAATTACAGCATATTTCAATTTGGTCAGTTTTATAATCTTTTAATAGTTGTCAAACCTTAAGAAAAACGAAACCTGTGCCACACCCTTTCTGGTACATCCCATACAAATGACCGAATTGACCGCCATAGTTTTACATATATATCTTTTTTGTAAGTACTCTTAATTCAGTCAAATTTAGCGTAAGATGTACGCTTATGAAAATTTGACTGAGCAATGATTATAGACCATATCAGTTGACCCCTTCTGATACCTCCCATTCAAAATGACCTATTTTTGAAAATTACTATTTCTCCCATAACTTCCAAACGGGCCTCTGTGGTATAATAAAGCTTGGTCATTGGATTTATCATGTTATAGGAGGCAAAACCTCGGAAAATCTATGTAATTGACCCACCTCTTCTAGTACCTCCCATATATAACCGAAATTGCCCCTTTTATATGCATATCTTTTTCGTATGTACATTGAATTTAGTCAAATTTTGCCAAGGACTCGTTGTGCTGCCCCTAATGGTAACTCTTACACAAATAGCTATAATTTTTACGGTTTTGTTACATATCTCTAGACCGCTGGTATTAGGACCGAAAGTCCTATCTACAACCGTTTACGCTCCGCAAGCAGGCAAATAACAATATATTACATACATTTTAGTTAAAAATCGTTTAATTTCAATAAATCAAGGGTTACAAAATATCTTATATTGGGTGGTGGTATTTACCAGGCAAATTTCTTTAATGCTTTTTTGTTTGTTGTTGACATAATTTAGGCTAAAAGGAGATACACAACCATTTCGGATTATCGACCAATTCGAACTGGGGAATGGGAAATTTTCTAACTAGAGTTTTCCGATCAATATTCACTTGGGAATAACCAGAATCTTTCTTTAAAGATCCACAGCGGCTCACAACGTCCGATAGATCTAGTATTCCCTTGGACTGTTCAGTGGTGGAAAATATGAGAAGGCGCAATATTGATCAACCTCAATGGCATGCTACCACCAATGCGTCTAAGGAAGAAACAGCAATCAAATAAAATAAAAAGCTAGTGTTTACATATTCAACCAAATAATAAAAAGTTTTTCTATAACGTTGAACTCGGCGATCTCCAGTAACTACGTTATAGAGAAAATCGACTGTATTATGAAATGATGCCTCTATCAAAATGTCCTCTACATATACAATGCTTACATCACCGCCAAAGAGTAAATACGATGGACGGGGCAGGGGTGCTCACGACGAAACAACTGTGACATCTTTTTCAACTGCCATGCAGAATGACACGAATTTTTATATAGATTTATAGTCGGCAAAAGACATTTAGTATCGCGGTTTAACTGATGAGATTAAAATTGTTCTAGGGGATATTAATGCAAAAATAGGTACGAAAGATGCTCTTGGGTCAGGACTCGGAAAATTCAGTCTACACAACATCATCTACGATAACGGATTCAGATAACGGATTCAGTAATACATTGGCAAGAAACATGGTAGTATAGGAAGACTAATAAACTACAAATTACAAATTAGTGAGAGGAACCAAATTAATGCATAAAGATATTTACAAGGCAACCTCGATATCCTCCGACCAAAAGAAAAGAAACAAGATTAACCACGTGGTAATCGATGGGGGGCTTGTCTCAAGCGTTATGGACGTGCGTGTGATGCGCGGTGCAAACATTGACTCGAATCACTACCTAGTTGCCACCAAGGTAAGAATGCGTTAAGTAGTGCTAAAAACGCACGTAACCAAACGCAAAAGAAGCATGGCGAACCAAGTGTGTGGACCAACTATCAGGAGATAAGCCTTTTAGCTTTCGCATACAAGGTCCCGTCTAGTATGTTATGTGAAAGACTAAAGCCAATCCTAGCGAACCTGATTGGACGTTATTAGTGTGCCTTTAGACCTGGTAAATTCACGACCGACCAGATATTCACACTACGCTAAGTCCTGAAGAAGTCTCAAGAGGTGCAGGTAGACACCTACCATATGTTTATCGACTACAAAGCTCCATTCGACAGTTCAATATGACAGAAACTATTAGATGTTATGGACTGGCCGTGGCACTATGGTTAGAACACGCGACTACCATGCGGGAGATCCGTGGTCATATTCCTGTTTCCAGTCATCTACATTTTTCTTTCATTGCCTGTCCTCCCGATGTTGTCGTCAGCAACTTGGCTGTATAGTGTCGAGTCAATCGGCATGTGTAAGCTTATCAAACAGTGACGTTAGCAGTGAATCTAGAAAGAAATAATCTAAGAAAGAATAAAGAAATAGAAAGCGTGTTAATTCACAACAATGCGAGAAAATATCCCATACCTAATTCAAAGGGAGTTTGGTTTCCCCGCAAAGCTGATGCTACTTTGCGGGATGTCAGTGTTCGACATCCCAAAGTCTTCAGTGAAAATACGTAAAAATATGACTCTTTTCCACCAAGCGAGTTTTTAGACAAGACAATACTCTGTCATGCGATCTCTTTAACATCATAGTGGAGATCTTCAAACAAAAGGCTGCAGTAAACACGATTGTTACCATGTACAGTCGAGTACGGTTATAGCGAACTCTCAGGGACTTGGCATTTTAGTTCGTTATATGTGAAGTTCGTTATATCCGAGGTAAAAAAAAATATACTTTTTTAAAAAGTTTATTCTGTTTTTTGTTTTACCAAATATCATTTTTCGTACATAAAAATTACATAAAAACGTAAGAATTATACCAACAACAAAAAATATAATATTTCGTTATTTTTTGCAAAAAATTTGTATTTCTCTTTTAGAATTATAAACTTTGCAAATAAACAATAAACTGCTTTTGAAAAAAGTCAGTAACTTTTTTTAGTACAGAAGTACCTACTTTCAGGATGTTGCTTAAGTGTCTCTAAACTCTTTCTAATGGCCCGTCATTATCATCATTGCATTATCCGTCAACGACTTGTACTTTTTTCACAATATTAACATCAGATAGAAATTTAGTTGTAAAAATTTCGTCATTTATTGAAATAAAATCTATAAAGAAATGTCGTTTATAGAATATAAACTAGGTTGTGTAACATCAAGGATTTCAAAATCATACGAACATATGATAGGGTAACCGTCGCTGAAATAATTTAAGACGTTGTAGTGTTCGTTATAACCGCCAAAAAATGTATGAAAACTAGATAATGGGAGCACAAATATTGTTCGTTATAAAAAAAGTTCGCTATAAACGATGTTCGCTATAACAGTGTAGATTTATATGAAGAAATGAAGCAAACCTTTGGGACCTGAAAAAGTGTTCGTTATAACTGAAAATTCGTTATGAACGGTGTTCGTTATAGCCGTACTCGACTGTATAATGTAAGTCACGTGCTGCTCGCGTTGGCCGAGGACTGCCAATGATATCAGCATTGAGAAGCAGTCAGCAGAAGTGGGTCTGGTTATTATTGAGGACAAAACAAAGTTATTTGTTTCAACACTGCGTGGCAGATGATTTAGTCTACCTTTGTCCGCCTTAAACTAAAATAATAATGTCAGCCTAGAAATGAAGATTTAAAGACAAAGTCCTCTGTCTACGAACGAAGATCCATCTCTACCAGGCACTGATCCTCCATGTGCTGCTCTGCAGCGCAGAATCCTGGGTAATGACACAAGCAGATTAATCATTTTGGGAGTCTTCGAGAGAAAAATACTTCACAAAATAGTTGGACCCATCATCTTTAACGGCGAGTACCATCGTCTAATAAACCATGAACTGTATAACAACATCGACGAAGTGATGCGCGTTCATACAGATTGCATTTTTCAACCACTTTTATCACACCAGAACGTGTAGAAGGTTTAGAACTTGCACAAAAAATCTATATCCAATTATTTAGAGTTGAGTTCTTCTTGGTAACCACGTCTAAGTAACACTCAAACAAAGGGGACCTTAAGTTTTACAACGATTGCGAAAAGATGACCTTTTGAAAAACATTTACCGGACAAATAAAAATTGATGACGTTGGAACCATAGAGTTATCTTAGTGACATTTTTACCAATAATAAGTTTATCGCACAATGGCATAGAAATATCAAAATTCATCCATTCAACACCGATGTCAGGGATCTTCAGTGCTTCTTTAGGCTGGGGCCACACAGGCGTTTTGTTGACGCACGTTTTCAAAAGCTCGAACGCCAAAAAAAAGCTCAACGTCGAATAAGTTTGCCACAATGGCGTTTTGTTAACGCTCGTTTTGAAATTACTGTGCACAAATAAAAACAAACAGTTCCCTGAACAAAACAACACAAACAATTTCTCTACTTCAGAAAAATATTTGTACATACCAACAACGTCACTAACAAAACAATCACACACACACGATGAGAGAGTGGGAGCTTTTGAAAACGCGAGCGTTCTACAAACTCAACGCCGGGCTTTTCTACGACGCGCGACAAGAAAACGCTAGTGTGGCCTGCCCCATTTGATTGTGCGTACTTCTACGAAAGCTCTTGAAAACGCGAGTCAACAAAACGCCATTGTAGCCCAGCCTTAATTGAGGTATCACAATGTAGAATTAGTGCAGCCCTCGATATTTGTGCCCTAGATCACTATGGTTTTAGGGTCGTCAATTGATCCGACTAGTCGAAAGTTACTGTCTGTAGGTCTTAAAGTAATAACCCATGTTTACAAATTATTATGATTTAAGTTAAATTTAATAAAAAAAAGATTTCCTTAAGTTTTATATAATTAATTTGTTATCTCAGGCGACAGAATGCGAATCAAGTAAAATATGCAAACCCATAGGAATTATAATTTCAAATTTTAATGTTTACCTTTTTTCCTCTCATACCCAACGAACCACTGTGCAATGTGCATATGTAGTGGCAAATATTTGGTATAAAGCGTTTTTGTGTGTATGTGTATTTTTGTTTGTTTTTTCATTCTTTTTTGGTTTCTAGCTGACTTTTTGTGTAGTTTCTTTTAATAAAAAATAACTTTTCATTTGTAGAGATTAATAACAATATACAATATTTGTCTTTATTTATTTGCTATATCTTCTTGTATGTAAATATAGAATATTTGTATGTTTGTTGTTTCTGTTAATTCATTGTTTATTACAAATTATGCATCAAATATATGTGGAATTGCAAATACATCTTCTGACTATACCTTGCTGCTAGGCATTTTTATCTGTCGGCTTATCGATTTGTTTGTATATATATATATATATGTATTATTTATATTAATTAAATACATAAGCTTAACTATATATATATATATGTATATTACACTTAAAAAACAAAAGTATTAAATGAAATTGCTGTAGCACAAAGATTATGCATTTCATTATCAGATAGTGTATGTAGTGATTATGTATATTATGTACTGAATATACATGAGTATATAATATGTATGCATATAAATCATGAGCGCCAATGTTAATAAGTTAATGTGTTTGTAAACGAGTATGTATGATATTTACGAATATACATGTATACGAGGGATGTAATGCCAGTTTAGTGTAAATGAATGAGTATGACGAATATGCCAGGATGTATTCTTCACTAGGTAAGTAGGTATGTATGCGTAGTATTAATATGTTCATAAATGTATGAGTTTGAGTTTTAATGCATGTTGGTTTTTTGTATGTACGGTATATTTATGTTGCAACATATTTCGGTGAGCTTTGATAAATTGTTGAGTATTTCCAAGGTATGACAATGTATTTCATATTTAAGTTTTTCATTATATATTCATGTATTCATATGTATATATTTATATAATTCAATTTCAAATTTGTTGCTTTCTTATCATTCATTTTACTGTTGCGTTCATTTCGTGTTTTTCGGTTTCGACTAAATCTTAGAAGAATCTTGAAACAATGATATTTCAATACATAATTTAATTAAGGAATTTTACAAATGTACTTTTTGTTGATTTTTCTTGAAAATGTTTAAAATTTTAAAACTTCTAATGGTCATTGTTGTGTTTACGAATAGAATAATTTTAATATTTAATTTTATTTTTTGGATTTATGCCTTAGCTTTCATTGAAATATTTTTAAGTGTTTTGTTATTTTGTATTATTTACTTTAGGATTTGTGTTTTCACTTCAAAATTGGTAATTCTAGAATTTATGTGTTACTATTTTGCTGCTGGTTGTATTTAGTTTTTTTTTTTGTAGTTATTTGTTTTCAAATGGATTCATTATTATTAAATTACATACTACATATTCGTTTTGAGGATTTTATTAAGTAAAGTAAATTTTCTAAGTAATTATGTATGTGTATTTACCAGTGTGTGTGTGTGTGTGTTTTGTATGTCCGTATCATTTTAATTCGTTTACCAAATAATTTGTATAAATTGTCTCATTATTACACCCTTACCCTGCAGAATATGAGTAGGGCATACAACAGATGTATGTATGTATTATTAAGCTTTAAGATTAGTATGAAAATATGTATGTATGTATGTTGGTTTGTGTATGCATTCAAGGTGGCCATATCATAGGGAAATTTAAAAACCCAAAATCATTGAAAAGTAAAACATTAGTATTTTTTTTATAAAAATGGACGGTATGTTGATTGGATATAATTAGTTTTCTTTTTTGTTTAGTTTATTTGCCATTGTTTCATTTAAAGTCTATCATTTTCAAAATATGGGAACATTTATGCAATCGAATAACGAAGGAGGTTGTCATTTAAACTATGTACTGGAACATGAGTAGTTTTTGTCCTCGAATTTAATGGATGAATGTGCAGGAGCTTTCAATAACGCTGGAATTTTTATAAGAGGTATATTTCTTGGTGTGCCATCTATCAAAAAGAGATAAAGCATCAAGCTAAGTACAGACGGTAGCCAGATATAGAAATTTTGTAAAATCTGCTAATCTACCTGCAATGTACTGACATGGATAGTGTTGCCATATAAATAATCTCTGCAAATGGTGAAATTAGCAGATGCATAAACTTCGCACATCTGCAAATTAAATGTGTTTGCAATTATCTTACAAAAATTTGAAGGTGGCAACATTTTGCGGTTCAGACGATTATCGGATGTCTGGCTATATGGTTGTTTTACAATGCTTTTTCTGCAAACGTTGCCATACAAAATTTAATGTGCACACGGTTGTTGGAAATTTTCTGCAATATTGTAAGATTTGGCAACCGTCTGTGCGTAGCTTCAGTTACGTCATGTCGTGCCTGACAAGCATACAACACCCCTTAACATAAACAATATGTATAATTGTTTTGCAGTAATGGATGCCATACAAACACTGGAATGCGATGAATTATACAAACTAGTTGGTAGTAGATTTGTATTATACAAATAGGGTGGACCAACTGCTGTATTTATAAACTCTCATCATCGTTCTTTAAACCTTTAGAACATTTTTATGAAAAAAGCGAAAATACTGAAGTGAATTCGGATTTCCGTTCAACTTTGGTACTAAGAGCGAAGCTTGTTTAACTTAATCATTGCGTTCGATACGAGATGTGTCAACCAAATTTATATTTACTCTTATATTTTATAACATCGCACTTATTCTTAGTTCTATAGGTGGAAAACTTGATAAACAGATAAAACTCGGTACTTCAGATATTTGAATTCAAATGAAATTTAAATATTGTGATCAGTTGGCGAAGGTGGCGCAAAGTGGAATTTTGATAACAATTATCCCATTTTTACCACTGAAATTCAAAACTCTGTGGATGCATTTTTGTAAGAAAATGTTTGAATAAGATGAATTTGTAATGCTGTTCTTGATTTTGTTTTTTGTTGATCTGCAATGAATTATGATATTGTCATAGTTCGGTTTAAGATCAGTTCTATTGGCAATTATTTATTATTTCCAATAGCTTTTTATTCAAGAGTGTGAAATGTATTATGTTGACAGCAGGTTAGGCGTATGACGTCATTTCGACATTAATCACAATGTCTCGTCAGCGCCCTTTGCTGTGCCTTCTCCTCTATCATCACAAACCTTAAGGGAAGAAAGCATCTCAAAATTAATGAGAACTTTTCCCAACGGTGCGAAGAAAGCATCCTCGAAGCGCACAACATGCCAACATAATACACACACAAGCCCTTGCTTATGCATATGTCCATCGGACACAATTGCACAGGAGTTTTGTTGTTGACAAAGTGCCAACCCCGTTCCGCGTACCGTGAGTGTTTTGTTGTTCTTGATTTTGTAATTTGTAATTTTATACGATTTACTTAGCATTCGCACAATTCGCATACTTAATATCCTAATGAATGTCTATTTTCAGGACCCTACCCTACAAATGCAAACTTAATTTCTAATTAAGGCCTTCCTGCCTGGAAAATTATTATTCCAAAACCGTAAAAAAAATCAATTGCGAGTTGACTGCGTGGCAACCCTGCAAATCCCGTTTTTAACCGTAGGTCAAGGTTTTGAGGGCTTTGGTAAACAGATTCATTTTGCACTCGATCAGGCCTACAACATGCAATAGGTCACTCCCCAAGTTTCTTAGAATTTTCCGTTGAACGTTATATTGTTTTAGCATAAAAAAATTCGCAACGGTACATTATTATTGAAAATAATTAGAAACTTAGAAAGATTGTCAAAAGTAATGCATTTTGCCATCATTAACTCAAAGTCGACAAAAAGTGACAAAAGCGGTTATCTGTGAAACCATATATGTCTTCTATAAGGAATGCAAAAGAAGTCCTGTTTGGAAGCCTAAAAATAAAGGCTTCTATGAGGCATTTATACTGCAGACCAGCAGTAGAATTATTTCCACAATTATTGATTTCAAATTTATTTATTAAGCCTCTGAAAACTTAATCATTAGTACAATATTTATTCCTAAAATTTGTAACAATTAAATTATTTTTAAACGCCAGCACCAGAAATCGAACTCTCGACATCTGTACTCATACTCGGCTATCAAATGCTTTTGTTGCAGTACGGCAGTTAGCAATCATGTGGTTTTCATAAACAACAGCACATGTCTTACCTTTCATCCAGAGTGCTTTCAACAGGCCTACTTGGAAAAGTGACTAGTGCATGACAATAAGCATCAATTCTGCCTTCTACCAATAGGCCATTCAAAAGGTCTGTTTAAGGCAGGAAAGTTTGCAGGTCCATGGAATTTTTAACAAGGTACATAGAAGGTCTGCTGACTTGCCAGATTTAAAAAGGAAAAGAAGCATGTCTGCCAGATCTTGGTTAAACCTTGCAAGAGTTGTATGGAAGACAACAATTCCCAGTTGTAAACATAACTGGGACGATCTTCAATAAAAGCCACTTGCTTCTTGCGTCTGGGACAATCCGTTAATGCTAACAACTTTATCTTTGAAGTAGTGAAAGAATTTGTTTACCCAACAAAAACAAAAACCACAATGTTTTTGTTAAAGAAGTTAAAAGAAGAATTATGCTTAGTAATAGATGCTACTACAGGTCAAACATTAATACTACGTAATGTGCGGCGCAGAATATTGCATAGTCAGACGAAGCAGTTTTGGGAGTTTTTGTAGTAAATGTCGTACAAAGTCATTGACGTGGTGAAACGTATAAAGTAAAACGTTTGAGTTAGCTACGGCATGTTGCAAGAATGCCTGAAATAGTTTCAGCAAGATAGATTCTCGGCCAACGAAAAAGAGGAAAGTCGAAACTCCGGTGGAAGCACCAAGTGGAGGAGGCTAGAACTTATTACACTGTGCGACAGCCAAAATCGGAATGGGAAGAAACCACCGGGGAAAGTTATATCGGTCAAAAAAAAGTTTACGTAACCCGGCGTTTTGCTGGGAATAAAAGCGAAACGCGATAATGGATTTTCATGATCTATGTCTCATTTTGTTCATAGGTTATGTGGCATTACGTGAAAGTAGTATGACTTGACACATTTTTCCGTTTTTTTAAATAGAATTTTTAAAGCAAATTAATTTTTTCATAAATTTATTTATAACTGCCAAACTGATGATTGTGCAGAGAAGTCATATATAATAAATAAGGAATTTTAATTATATAATTTCGGATTTTTATTTATTAAAATTGGACTAGTCGTTCTTGAGTTATGTCAAACAAAAGAGACTAAAACGTGGCAAATAACCCTTTACGATACCTTCTAACTTCAAATCGATATATCTCAATTCTTAGATGAGACCCAGCCAAACGCCGAGACAAGCATAGCTTTTTTACGGTAATTACCTTTTCCGGTCGTTTAAACCCATCCCAATCACTGACCCCTACCATTTGTCGCAGAGTGTTATTAAACAAGGTCAACATTCGTGTGTGTATCGTAGTTTGGTGCAGGTTCCTTAATAAGAAATGTGTTATGAAAAATCAAAGATCAGCATTGATCATGGTTAGTGAATTTTAATTCTTAAATTTCGGATTTGTATGTCAGAAAAATTGTACTTGCCGGTTTTGAGTTATACCTCACAAAGCTTCAAAACTTGAAGCCCAAAGCGGCACCGGTTACATACTCCAATTTTGCTCAAACTCTGACTAACCCAAAATCTACAAAGACTTATCATTTTTAGGGGGTCAGACCGTCAAAAAACCAACATTGATTTTTGCAGTCAACCTAATCTACACAACACACATAGTGAAGGGCCTAGAGTCTATAATATAAATTTTGGTAAAAAAGTCCATATAAATGTAGCCCCGTTTTTAGCATGATACGTCTTTTAACCACCTCTTTAGGCTTGACAATATCCTGGTTCAATGACTATTCCAAAGCGTTATAGCTGCAACTAATGCACAATTTGTCCTTAGTCAGGGAAGCCAATTTTAAAACTATTAATGGATGATCGTTTAACTATGAAATGATGCATTATATTTGTCGTGAAATGTAGTAATTATGTATAGCGATGTATAATCATAGAAAAAATATAAATACATTTGTTAACACTAAAAGTATAACTAGCAAATACAAGAAATAAAATATCTCACATACTTAAATGTTAGGACTGAAAAAAACAAAATTGTTATTATAAAAATTACATAAAATCCAAAATATGAACTGCTCAATATTTGCATAAAATACATTTTACAAAAAAGTATTCAGTTACCTCTTGCCCTGATAGCAGAGTTTAGGAATGTTGAGATCAATGAATAAATTATCAATATAAAATCTTTGAATTTCTAATTTGATGAACAATATCTTCATTACTTCTTCCGCTATCTTATCAATGCAATTTATACAAATTATTTTCAATGTAATGAAAATAGTGAGAAAAATATGTACTAAAATAACAAAATAGAAATCATACAGGAAGATTTATTATATCTAAAAACGTGGTCATTCATTTACTTATAGTCCATTATGGGTTATGAGTGAAAGTTACATTCTGTAATCAAAGCAAATGGATATCATTAAGTTAAGAGTATCATTCAGTTAACTTTTCCATATATATATTTATTATTAATTTTAGTTTTATAAATTTCAATACTGTTCATTGTGTTGTTCACTCGTGTGGAATTTTAAAAGTTGTGTGTGGTACAGAGTTTTCTCTATGTTATTGGTTTTAATGTTTTTCAATAAGTCAAATTTCATTGTCTTGCTAAGGTTTTTTGCTTGCAATTGATTTTTACGTAAAATTGTTTCATTGAAGATATTTCCGTTTATTAATATACAAATTTTAATATATGTAATCACAATTTTCCTTCATATAACATTTAATCGATTTATTAAGGTCATCACAAACTTATACTGATTAGCGTAATATTAATCAACGATTTTTAGGCTGCCTCAAATTGTTAACGGATATTGAATAAACCAAAATAATATATATGCATTGCATACTTTTTTATATTGCTAAAGAAGCGGTATCCTTTTATTTACATGATTTACATGCAAATTTATAAATTCTATTTTTTTCAATTTAACGTTAAGAATTGAAAAATTTGTTTAAAAAACAAACATTACCGAACATTGTATGTTCGTTAAGTTTTCGACATTTGTTTAAATTTGTATCGACTTTATAGCACTTTTGATTATATGAACATATCGCGGGTACTCACCAAAAACTGTTTTTCAAAGAAATATTAAATTTTTAAAGATAAGTTGAAAAATAGTTTCTTAAATATCACAGGATAGGAATTTCAGATTTAATGTCGTAAAGACACCTACTGAAATCCCCCCCCCCTGCCCTACGAGTACTACTACTTACATAATTTCTTTTTACACCCCATGAATGAGGTATGGAATAGCTTCTCGCGTTGTTGTGAATTATCTATTTTTAGATTCACAACTTACGGCACCTACTTGTTTATCGACGAATGCGAACGTCACTGCTTGAGAAGCTTTTTACTAGACTCGACACTTATACTGCGAAGTTTCTGTCGACAGCATCGAGGGGGCCGGCAATGAAAGAAAGCCCACCGAGTACCCCTTCAAATTCAAAGGAATTCTTGATTTTGAACGACAAGTTTCAAAAAGAATAACAGATTTTTTAAATACTAGAACTTAATGAACAAAGATGATCTACAACCTTACTAAACAAAATCTTTCATTGATAATCAAAGTTTTCACGAAATCCGTACCAGGAAATATCATAAATATTTTAACAATTTAAATTAACTCATAAACTTTCACACCGACTGTTAGAATTTTTTCACTCACAATGTGTTTAATATTACGCTAATAGTTTACAGTTTGGACATTTTCATACAATTTGCTATTCACATTTTCAGGGCTTTGTCACCACAATTTTTAAACTCTCAAGAGTTTTTTGTTTCTTCTAAATATAAAATATTATTTTCATTATTAAGTTTAAGTTTTTCTTTCCATTTTTCGGTTCGGCGGCAACAATGTTTAAAAAAAAAACAACAACAAAAATCAAAACTTACAAAACTTGAGTTAGACCTTTTGTTTTTTGTTTTTGTGTGTATAATTTTTTTTACGAAAGTTAAGAAATAAATAAAGATTGTTTTATGAAGCTTTAATCGGAGGCCATTATTTGATTAAGAGAAGCATTTTGTTTGAAATTCTAATACGTTACGTTAGTATTTTCGTGTTAAAAGCAGTTTTTAATATAAAAAATGTTTTTGTTTTTTCGTGACTCCTCAGGTTCATTCTAAAAACACAAATTGTTCTAAATGCATTGAGTTTTCATTGTTTTAATTAGAGGGGTTTTTTCCGAATCGAGGGTTAGAAAAATGATGTCCCAAATTGTTATTGGTATTGCTTCGCATTTGCATGTTTCTGCTTTGATTTCACTTTTTAGGTTAGTTTGAATTAAAAGTTTGCAGTTAAGACAATTAAGTTTAGTACGTACGCATGCTAGGATTTCATTGTGGTAAATTATTACATTTTGAGTTTCTTTTTAATTTTTAAGATAGAAATTCAAGTTTTCCAACTGTCTTCTCTAATTGTGGTAATAGTCGGGGTTGATGTTGTTGCTGTTGTTGTTGTATTAATAAAATCTTAGAGAGTTGTTGAAAATAAATCGGCTGCATAAAAGTATAACCAAATCAGAGAAATAATTCTCATGCTATTGCACTCCCGGACATTGTTGTCGCCTGACGTTCACTCTGCAAATCGCGCGTGCGTTCCTGTTCAGCCGACTCGGAGCTAACAAAGAATAGATTGTTTCTGTTCACATGATTTAGGCAACACTACTTTTTGAGGGCTTGTTCGCATTCTGAGCACTTACTTGGATCTGACCGCAATCGGACTACCTGGAATATCTATAGGATTGGCATTGTTGTTGTTTGTAGCTGAGGAACGACGGCTGCTGCCAGATTTATATGTAAATATTGAATCCGTTTCAACTTCGTTTTCAATCTACCAATAAGGGAAATTCAAGTTTAATGTGTTAGACAAAGAATGTCGAAAGACGTATACGTATTTACTATAGCTTACCTGGCGTTTATACGACAATCGTTCACTGGACACAGAACCGCATGATGAACTCTCGGAAACAGCTTGTGTCACAGTTGGTACTGTTGGTGGACTACTGGGGCCGGGGAAACGTTTTGAACATACTTGTGATTGTATGTGTTCACAGATGCGTCGAAAACGTCTTATGTTGCCTGAAAAATATGGTGGGTTTATAAATAAAACATCTGGCATATCCTAATTTGATGAACTTACCCGAGAGTAGTGTAAAAGTTAAAGCGAATAACATATCGGCTACATCGCCCTGTTTGCAAATTGCACTTATATCAACCTGGAATAAAAATAATAAATTTTAACATTTAAAAAATATTATGAAGGAATTGGATGAGATTAAAACAAATAAGCTTCGTTAACTACGCACAATATAAAGAATAATATTTAAATTAAACTCCGATCATTATAACCAGCAAGAAAGTTTTAGTCGGACGACCCGACTTACATATACCCTCAACCTCAGTAAAACATAAACTTTTCTATTCTATAAACTTTCTATTATATTAATATTATTACTCGATTTCTAAAGTGGGAGGAGTGGTACATTTGTATGGGGGGTACAAGAAGTGGCGCGACTAGACTTCCAGTTTTTTTCCAAAACTTTGTCTGGTGTCGCCAGATTTTTCTCCAAAACTTTACCCTGTTACAGCTTTACTAAATACAGAATTTGGGTACGATGGCGTTGGATTTATTGATATTATCACTCCATCTTTATAGTAGGCGGAAAGATACATTTGTATGGGAGCTAGCAAACGGGGCATGGCTAGACTTCCAATTTGTTTTCAAAACTTTACCCTGTTATAACTTAACAAAATGCAGAATTTGGACATGATCGTGTTGAGTGTATTAATATTATTACTCCATCTCTAAAGTGGGCGGGGTGGTACATTTGTATGGGTGGTACCAGAAGGGGCGTGTCTCGACTTCCAGTTATTTTTCCCCAAAACTTTATCCTACTTGAACTTTACCAAATGCAGAAATTGGACACGATCACGTTAGGTCTGTTAATAATATTAATCGATTTCAAAAGTGGGCGGTACCAGATATGTATGGGAGGTACCCGATGGGGCGTGGCTAGACTTCCAGTTTTTTTCTCGAAAACTGTATCCTACTATAGCTTTACTAAATAAAGAATTTGGGTACGATCGCATTGGATTTGTTGATATTATAACTCCATCTCTATAGTGGGCGGAAAGGTACATTTGTATGGGAGGTACCAGAGGGGGCGTGGCTAGACTTCCAATTTTAATTCCAAAACTTTATCCTGTTATAAGAATTTGGTCTACGATCCCGTTGGATGTATTGATATTATTACTAGATTTCTAAATTAGGCGGACGAGGCCATGTAATTTTGGGAAATATTTACTCGTGCAAAATTTCAAAACATTTGGTTGCGTCTTTCGAAAGTTATCGTGCGCACCAGCCGGACGGCCAGACAGACAGACAGACGGAAATGGCCCAAACGACTTAAAAAAGTCATGAATCGAATTTGGTTCAAGGAAACCTAGGGTCTAAAGGCACTACTTCTATGTGTTACACTTTTGAGTCGTATCAAATGATATATTCCCTCATTCCTAAGGGTGATGGTATAAAAAGATACATTTATGAAACTATCAGGGTGAATTCGGCCATTTGTATGGGAGGCACCGGAAAGGGCGTGGCAAAGGCTTTTTTAAGAATTTGTCTTTTGACACAAGTTTATAAATCTTACCACATCAAAATATCCTCCACTTGTCCGTTTTAAAGTTATGGGAAACATATTAGTTTTCCAAAAAAAAGTATTCTTGTATGGGAGGTACTACAACGGGTCAGTTGATATAGACTCCTGAGTCAAATCTTTATAAAACCTATCGCAAAATATGGCTAAATTAAGGATACTTAAAAAAAATATGTGTATGTAAGACTATGAGGATCAAATCGGTCATTTGTATGGGAGGTACCAGAAGGGGCGTGGCAAAGGTTTCGATTTTTTAGGGTTTGTCTACTATTACAAGGTAATTATACTGACCAAACTCAAATTACCTCCAGTTGTCCGTTTGGAAGTTATCGCAGAGATATTAATTATCCAAAAATAGGTAATTTTGTATGGGAGGCGCCAGAATGGGTAGGCTTTTTCTGTCCGTTTACCATCCCATTACTTCGTTTTGGAATATATTAATACTGTTAATTTTTCATTGGGATCAGTTAAGGTTTACTCGAGTTATCGTGCCCACCAGCCATCCAGACTGGCGGACATAGCTCAATCGACTTAAAATGTCCTGAAACGAATTTGGTCTTAAGATACTTGGAGTCTAACTCGTAAATACAAGATACGAAAGGATTTTGCAAAATTCGTAGTTTTAGAAATAAACAAGGCGAAAGTTGTACGGCGGAGCAACGCGAGCAGGGAAAGCTAGTTCGTCCATATATATTTACGTACATATATTCGTTGCAAGTTCACTAAGTACATTCAAACTTCGTACAATCTTATCATTTATTAAACGTTGACTTGGGAATAGAAATGGCCTCGTTGTGATTCCTCCACTGGTACCCCCAATAATTTCTGAAATTTCTGCATTTGTTGGTGAATTCATTAAATCGTTTACACTGTAATCTTTTGCAAAGTTTTACTACATGTCTGCTAACGTCTTCTACCATACGACAGATAGTTCTATATCCAGAAGTTTACGCTCCAAACGCAGATATATATAATAATTTAGTAATTCAGAGATGAACAATATGCACTAGAATTTTTGAGGTAGTACATAGGGTAATGTAAAGTAAATCTTGCATCTCAAGCCGACTCACAACCTCCTTCGGGGTGGCACCTGGGAAACGGTGTTCGTGATATTTTTTTTTATCATGAATAGCGGCTGATACTGAGCGACGAACCCTGATGGTTGGGCTAGCTTCCCGCTTACAGGTCCTTTACTGGCTATGAAATACGACAAAGAAAAAGTAACAAACCCCTAAAATGTTGACGACCCCCGCAAACGAAATATCCGCCTCAAGGCGAAATATTTCTACATCAAGCTGATTTGTACTCATGCCCCGACGGAAGATAAAGACGATGAGATTAAAGATGCATTTTACAAGCGCCTAGAGGAAACAGACGACCGCTGCCCTGACCACGACATTAAAATTGTTCTGGGAGACGTTAATGCAAAAATAGGAAGGGAAGATTTTCTTGGTCTATTGATCGGTAAATTTAGCCTGCATACCGACACCTCAGACAACAGGTTTAGGATGGTTAGCTTCGCAGCGGGAAGGCACATGGTAGTGAGTGGAACCAGATTCCAGCACAAAGATATCCACAAGGCAACTTGGCTCTCCCCCGATCAAAATACCAAAAATCAATTTAATCATGTGGTAATTGATGGCAGGCATACATCTAGTGTCATTGACAACGTCTCTACTTCTGATTTTCCCGATACACAGTGGCAGCATATTGCGCATTCCATGATAACCGCCGTAGCAACCGTGTTAGGATATAAAAAACGGCGCTCAGACGAATCCTGGTACGATGAAGAATGTCGCATAGCGTCTGAGGATCAGGATGCTGCTTATAGGACAACGCTACAGCCAATTGTAACTCGTGCTATTAGGGAACGGCACAAGGAGACTGTAAAACAGGCAAGACAGCTATTTAAGCGGAAAAAAAACGTCAGATGAAGGAACGGTGAGGCCCGAAAATTTTAGCAGAAAGTAAAAGCAAAAGGCTACGTTAATGGGCTCCCCACCTGTAATGACAAGTATGGACATCTGGTCAAAGATACGCAGAGTGTGCTGCATATATGGAGAGAACACTTCCAGCAACTTCCACCAAATCAAGTCGAAGTAAGAAGAGCTATATCGCGGCTGAAAAATAATAAAGCAGCCGATGGTTCCGATGGACTTCCGGTAGAGCTCATCAAGTCCGGTGGTGAGGAGCAGATAACGAACATGCACCAGCTCCTACGCACGGTTTGGTTTAAAGAGTGCATGCCCGACGATTGAAATCTAAGCGTAGTATGTCCTGTGCTAAAAAAAAGGTGATCCAAGAGTGTGCTCCATCTACCGCGGGATCAGCCTTTTACCCATCGCATATAGGGTCCTGTCGAGTATGCTATGTGAAAGACTAAAGTTAGTGTTAACCAACCTGATCAGTCCTTATCAGTGTGGCTTTAGACCTGGTAAATCAACAACTGACCAGATATTCACACTTCGCCAAATCCTGGAAAAGACCCAAGAGAAACAGATCGACACGTACCATCTTTTCGTCGACTATAAAGCTGCCTTCGTCAGCCCGATGCGGCAGAAATTACTCGTAGCCATGGCTGAGTTTGGTATTCCAGCGACACAAAGCCTTCAATGATGATTGGCAAGGACCTTACAGAGACATTCTACACCAGGCGAGGCCAAAAACAAGACGACGGCCTATCGTGTGACCTCTTCAACATAGTGGCACGATATTCAACAAAAGCCACATGCTATTGCGTACGCTGATGACGAAGACATCATCGGTCGAAAACTGCAGGATGTGACTGCAGCCTTCTCAGGTATACAAAAGGAGGACAAAACGAAGTTATTAGTTTCAACGAACAAAGAATCTACTCGTTTGTAAAACTGCGTGAACGTTGACAACGACGCGCTTATAATATTATTCTACGTGCGGTATATAATCCAATAGAATTGCAAAGAAGTGTCAGTTAAGTAAGTAAGTAAATACATAGGGTGAGAGTATTTAGCATTATCACAATAAATCTAAGTTCAGGACGAAAGTATTTATCTCAATACTTTTACTGTTATAAATTTTTTATTGAAACTAAAATTTAATAACTATTTTTAGAAATATTTCGGAAAAATAGTTTTTTGTTAGAACTTTGTAGATAACTCCGAAACTGAGTTACGCTGAAATCTATGAAACAACTTTTTTAAAGATAGAAATTTTTACTTAACAATTTACCATATAGAAGATATTTTCTACTATTTCTGTTATCAGAAGACCATAATGCTTCAAAATATAACTGATGTCTGATTTGTTTTTCATTTTATTTCATAGTGTAATTACCTTATGACCCATAAAGTTAAGTTTTTTATCCATAATTACACCTAAAAGTTTTCCAACGGTATCTAAACAATGAACATCAACGAAGTAAACGGAACTAATTGGTTTTCTTCAAAAATTAGGTTCCATAAAACAACTTGACACCCTTCTAAAAGTAAATGAAGATCATGCTGCAATATGAAATGATCGTTTATATGATTGTAATTGTAAAATATTTCAACATTATCAGTATACATAACAATTTTACAATTTAAAATCACAGTATGAAGGTCATTTAACAATAATGTAAACAATGAAGGACCTGAGTGACTATCCTGGCGTACCCCTGACGGGACATTTACTACCTTAGATGCAACGTTCTTTACATTCTAGAGAGAGATATTTTGCATATGTGTTGTACATTCAGTTTTACACAACCAGTATTTGCAAGGTATCACACGACATAAATATTTACAGGAGTCCTTTACATTTAATAAAACAATTGAAAATTTGTGTCGATAATTCAGAGAGGTTCTTGGCAGTAGATCGAGCCTTCTCAAAACCGTTTCGAATTGGTAACATAAGCGATCGTATTTGGTTAGAAATATAATTCGAAAAATCTATATATAGGTTTTTACTCTCAAATTAACTGTTCTTCGGATCAAATTAAATTATTTTAAAATCAAACACAATTTTTTTCGAAATAAATTAAACTTTATTTAAAACAAAATAAACTATTTACAATGTAAATTCAATATATTTCATGTCTAATACAACTTCTTTCATTACGTATTCAATCATTTTAATTTCAAATTAATTTTTTTTAATGTTAAATTAAATTCTTGTTTAACTAAGCTTAATTTTTCTTAAGAATTTTTTTTTTATATTTTATTATATGTAAAATTCACATAATATTTTATTCAAATAATATTAAAACAGAGAAATTTTTTATACGTATGACAACATTTTTTAATACAAATGCTTTTGGCAGATTCACTCATGTCAGTCATGTCAACATAATAATTGTTGCAATCTGATGGTGTTACTGATTCTATGGAACATTTAATAATTGTAACTAAGTCAGTATTATTTTCTGGATCCAAAAATAAATTCCGAGCACGGAGATAAGTTTTGACAAACTTTTTCAATGGGATGTTTCATAGGTGAGTATGGAGGAACAAAAACTAAAATATGACCAGACTCCGTAATTATACCATCACCCTTAGGGATGAGGGTATATAGGTTTTTACTCTCAAATTAACTGTTTTTCGGATCAAATTAAATTATTTTAAAATCAAACACAATTTTTTTCGAAATAAATTAAACTTTTTTTATAACAAACTGAACTATTTACAATGTAAATTCAATATTTTGCATGTCTAATACAATTTCTTTAATTACGTATTCATTCTTTTTAATTTCAAATTAATTTTTTTTAAAAATCAAATTAAATTCTTTTTTAATTAAGCTTAATTTTCCTAAAGAACTTGATATGTTAATTTCATATTTTATTATTTATAATATTTACCTAATATACCAATATATTTTACATAAATACTATTATAAAAGCGATATTTTTTTATTTCAATTTCCACCTCAGAAGAAACAAGGCGAGATCTGAAAAAAATACTGCAGCACTTGTCATTGTATCCACTGTTAGAGGACGAAATATTTCCCTCATCGCAGCTATGAACATACATGACATTTTACACTGAAAAGTAATTGCAAACTCCGCAGTTAATAACAATATTTTGGTATCTTTTCTTGATGAACCTTTCGACAAATTATCCGAATCCAATATCACAGGTGCATAGCATATGCTAGATAATAATCAGATACACAAAACGCAGGCATTGAAAGATAAAATTACGGAGTCTGGTAGTTGTTCTTTCTCCATACTTTCCTACACTAAATCCCATAGAAAAAGTTTTTTCAAAAATTAAACTCTGTTCTCGGAATTTGCTTTTGGATCCAGAAAATAATACTGACTTAGTTACAATTATTAAACGTTCCGTATAATATGTAACACCATCAGATTGCAACAATTATTATGTTGACATGACTATGAATCTGCCACTAGCTGCATCTGGAGAGCATTTGCTTCAAAATAAATTGTCACATGTATAAAAACATCGTTTTTTGTTGTTTTCTATAAAATATTTTGATATGAATTGAGTAAATTGTATAAATAATAAAATGTGTAATAAACATATTAAGTTCTTTAGAAAAATTAAAGCTTATTTAAAAAAAATTTAATTTGATATTAAAAAAAAATTAATTTGAAATTAAAAAGAATGAATACGTAATTAAAGAGATTGTATTTGACATGTAAAATATTGAATTTACATTGTAAATAGTTCAATTTGTTTTAAATAAAATTTAATTTATTTTGAAAAAAATTGTGTTTGATTTTAAAATAATTGAATTTGATCCGAAAAACAGTTAATTTGAGAGTAAAAACCTATATATAAAAATGGTGGCAAAAATGTATAGTAATTCATCAATTGAGAACGGCTGGACCGATTTTGCTCAAAATTTTTTTCAGTTGTCCGTAATTGCCAGGAGAAGGTTTATGTAAAAGAAAATTTTGGGAAAATCCTTCGGAAAAGCCGCAAAATTGGAAAACCCGAAATTTGCTTTTTTGTATGGAATTTTGTGTGCAAGTGTTACGAATGATTTTTCGAATGGATAAATAAAAAAAATGTATTGGAAAATTTGGAAAATCCCGGAAAAACTCGAAAAATTTTAATTCTATTATTCGACGAAATTTTGCTTTTTGTCGTATAATTTGATAGTTTTGAACGATGTAACTGCGAAAAATTTCAGATAATTATTCCGAAATGATTCCGAATAGAAAAATAGATAAATTCTCGGTGGAAAACTCGGATAATTCCAAAAAAAGCGAAAAATTTGAAATTTTTCGGCAAAATTTTGCATTTCATCGCCTGATTTGAGGAAAATCACAAACTATTTTTTTGTCGGTATTCGAATGGAAAAATAGAAAATTTTGGTTGAAAAATTATGGAAAATGTCAAAAAAAAAATGTCTTTTTTTCGAAAAAATTTTGCAGTTTATCGTATGTTTTGGTAATTTTGGACGATATAGATGTGAACAATTTCGAACAATTAAGACATTTCGAATGGAAATATAGAAAAATTCTTGGCGGAATTTGGAAAATTCCAGAAAGATTTGGATGCCTCCGACGAAATCTTCCATTGTATCGCTTGATTTGATGATTTCAGACGACCTAAAGGTGCAAATTTCGTTTTGTTGCTGAAAAATTTCGGATTTTTGTAAAATATCCATATATAAAAAAAAAAAATTATAGTAATTCATCGATTTTGCTACAAAAAAAATTTCAGTTGTTCGTAATTGCCAGGAGAAGGTTTATGTAAAAGAAAATTTCCGGAAAATCCTCTGGAAAAGTCGGAAAATTGGAAAAATCAAAAATTGAATTGAAAAATTTTAAAAATTTTATTTATTTTTTTGTCGACGAAATTTTGCAATTTGTCGTATGAAATGATAATTTTGGACGATGTAACAGTGAAAAATTTCAGATAATTAGTAATCGGTAAATTCCGGCAAAACCCGAAAAATTTTAATTTTTTGGCAAAATCGTGCATATTTTCGTACGGTTAGAAAATTTTGGATGATCTAAATTTGAAAAATGTCGGATAATCATTCCGAAATGACTTTTCGAATTCGTTGTGATGCTTGGAAAATTTCGGATTATTATGAAATCTATATGTATAAAAATGGTGTTAAAAGTGTGTAATAATTCATCAAGTGAGAACGGATGGCCCATTTTGCTCAAATTTTTTTTTTCAATTTTTCGTAATTGTAATAAATTTTGAGAAAATCCTTCGGAACAGTCGGGAAATTGGACAAATAGCTTTTTTGTATGGAAAAATAGAAAATTCTTTCGCATGATTTGATGATTTTAAACGAGAAAATATCGGATTAAAGGTGGTTGGAGTATTTAGCGAGATAAATAATATGTAGATAAAAATATGTATTGATATCCTATGCAATACTTATGAATTTGATAATTTTTTCAGAATATAAGTTTACGTGTGAAAAATTAAGTTATACAATTGGAGTGCGGGCATTCATTCCGAAACGACTCTGTAGTTTTTTAGGGAGAGTTATTTGCTTGGCTAACGCCCCCTATTGGACGATCAAATCTTAGATGACGTAAATGTCGTGCCAAAGTTAGTCAGACTATACACAGTTCATCAGCGCCAAGGCGTATGCTTATATCTTTGCTATCCTTCAATTCCCTGCGTACTGTGGATGGAGTTCTGTGCGCCGCATTTCGGGAGGCTTGCCGAAATTTAAATGTGCTCGAAAATGGACTCAATGCTCACCAATGCGACCGTTTCTACGTCAGCGATTCAAATTCGTACATTGTTTGCTCTCATCGTGCGGCAATCTGCTGTCGACATTTGGAATGCCAACGCTAAATCGTTCGATGCAAACTGCATTCGATGGCATCGTCGGAAGAGCAACTCATCACATTGCAAAAAATTATAAAAATATCGATTGGATTAATTTACGGGCATGTACTAGCAGCGACGAATAAAGACATCGATAGCTTGAATTTCATTTTAGAAAATCAAATCGCTGGAGAACTGCATTCGTAAAAATCTGTTTACAGATTGACCGACGAGGATGAAGCGACCAACAATCCAACCGAATTTGTTAACTCGCTTAATGTGACGCATAATATACAGATGAAGGAGGTATCGATCATAATCATATTGCGTAATCGAAATAACCCGTAATTGTGCAACGGTACGCGGCTGTCCGTCAAGAATCCAAAAACTTTGTTTATCATACCACTCTCTGAAGGCATTTAATTGGGGCGAAACAAAGTTCGCCGGGTCCGATAGTTTTTAATATTTTTAATATTTTTAAAATTTTTAATATTTTTAGTATCTGCAATATTTTATATCTATATATATAAAAGTGAACATTTGTTTCTACGTATGTGCACTATAGACTTCAAAACCACCCAACCGATGTGCAACAAACCGGCATCAATAGAAAGACAATCTTTCGAGGATCGTTATAGATTACTTAAACATTGCATTTGAATCATGTGGTCCATTTATTGAGTCGATTTTCGATTTTCCCATACAAAAAATGTTCAAATGTTTTAAATTGTGAAAATTTAAATAGTGTGTCAATGTTAAATTTTTGTCAATATTTGAATTTTCAAATGAGCTAAAGTGCGGTATCTGAAGTACTAGATTAGTAGGAATGGCCCTACTCATAGGACCTAATTTGTAAAAGTGCAATATCTGATGGCCTAGATCATTAGGCATGGCTCCGTCCGTAGGACGTAATTTTGCGAATGGTAATGGAATTTGTTGTGGATTCAATTAACATTAATATACGTAATTTAAAGAAAAAGGGGGGATTTGAAATAGTATGTGGAATAAACACCAATATTCGTGATCAAGCATAAGGGGTAGCTCTGCCAAATTATGTTTTCCAAAAACTAATAGCTGAAGAACTGTAGCACTATTCGTCTTGATATTTGGTATGCAATTTTTAGAGACCAGTGGCGTATGTGACTGAGATCTACGGCAGAAAAAATCGAATACTCACGAATTTAAACATTTCTCAAATCTGCATTCTATTACATTTAGATCGACAAACGTCATACAACAGTGTAATATTAGCAGTTACGAATGAGTGTGGAGGATTTTATTCCCTTATTGCACCCATGGGTTTTGATATTGTTGATTTTGCAAAATGTTTGATCGCGTTGGCTATTGCATCCTCCTGTATTGCGCAGCTGTTTTGGATGTTGCAAAATAGAGCAAAAAATTAAAATTTTCTGAGAACCGCACATGAGTTATCAAGTTAAAAAATGTTGCAAACATGTCAAATCATAATGAGGGATGAGTGTACTATGACACACAAAAAATCGTTGAAACCCCTTGATCACGTATTATAGGATTTAAGAAGCAATACATGATTGAGTTATCATTCTTACATTAATTTACCCAGAAAATATAAGGGAACCGAAGTGTTGCTACTATGTATAACATTGATACACACGGAATTGCCGTTAGATTTAAATGACTACAGTTTCCAGTTCGGTTAAAATTTGCAATGACATTCAATAAATCTGAGGGACAGTCTATTCAAATTTGAAAAATCCAAATTTTTCGCATGAACACCTTTATGTTGCATGTTCACGTGTAAAATGGCCCACTGGTCAAAATATGTACACTTCTTTGGTTCTTCCATACATACTCTATTATCAAAAGCATTACAATAAATTTCTGTCATTAAAACTATATTATCTTTTAATATACCTCAAAATTTTTGTTAAATTTCGATGCGAATATCAAAAGAAACTAACAACACGAAGATTTATTCCAACCAAAAAAATTTAAAATTCAGTCAATACTTCTTTAGGCAGGACGAAGTCTGCCCGGTCAGCTAGTAACATATAATTAACAATAAACATTTGGTAATTACCTGAAATTTAACATGTCTTTGGAACATAACTGGGCCATTGCCATTTCGTTTATACTCCACCCGGAAAGATGTTGGAGAAACCACACTGTGAGACAGTTCTGCCATCTGCAAGGGGGTTATGATTTTTAAATAATCTCCAGCGTACATATGTAACAGATTACGTGGCTTACCGATAGAAATGCATGTATTAAATGAGCTTTAACTGTAGCTATCGGTTTACCCTTCACCAGGATCGTAAATGTTTCATCTTTCTCGGTTGTTATTAAATTACCAAACCAAGATCGTTTCGTCAATTCTGGCGATGACTCCGGAGTTAAATGAACCTCATCAGCGGAAACTAAACGAATTGGTTAAATTGATTAGATTTGAATTGTTTCACGAGTACGAACATGTTTAACTTACCCTGAAGTTTTCTTCGATGAAATCGTGGACTACCTAAGAAACTATTCTTAATATTGGTTAGTCTAGTTTTCCACAATTGACCACCGGGTGCATTGCAAGGCGATCCCGATATGGCAGCTGTGCTATTGTTCATCATAGGGGATGTGGTAGGATTCATCACTGGAGGGAAAACGAAGCTGTGTAAGTGCAGATCTCTCATGACAGATAAGTTTTGAAATGCTTACCGTTATTAGCTTCTGGATCATGGAACATACTAATGGCAATTGTCGGACCTGAATTGGCTCTTTGGTGTACGGTTGCTGAATTGCCTCCAGGACTACCGGGTACACAACTTGTTTGTACTGTGGATGAACGTTCGTTGCGTGATTCCCTTCGCTCGCGCATTTCACGAACAACAACTTCGCTACTTCCGCTGTGGCCCTCGACGCAGGTCTGTGGTGTGTGTGGCGCCGCCCGACTACTCGGTGGATGATGCACTGAGGCAGATCGCTCCCTATCGCCGTAAGTCGAATGACGCGACGAATGACCCGAAGAGGCGGCTGGCGAAGAGGGCCGCGACAGCACATTCGCCTGCTGTTGGGCCGAATTGATGGGTGAGTTACATCGTGTTGGACTGTGATATGAAGAAGAACGCATCGTAGAAACCGATGTTGGGGAACGTCGTTGATGATTGCGTGTGCTACTGTAGGACCGGAAGCTGTTAATGGGTAGTTGGTTTTGTGTTGCGATTTGTATTTTGTGGCGATGGCATTAGCGTTAGCGTTGATGGTAAGTATGAAGTTGTTGTAATTGTTGATGATGGTGTGTGTAGGCGTTGTGTCAAAGCAAGTGATCAGCGGATACATTTACACATTCAAATGGTTACATATATTTTTGCAGATATGTTAATGTTATTCGGTATTGTGTGAGTATTGTACATTAAATTCGTTACCGATGACAATGACATAAATTGTATCATGAAAGTACAAAGAATAATTAGTTATGTGTATTAGAAATAACTCGTTAAACTACGTGGAAGTTAGCAAATCTAGGGGAAGGGGTATCAGGTTATTAAGAAGTGGGGAGGCATTTTGCCACATTCATTTGTGTATGTCTTGTGACGTTTTAAGACAAAAGTCGGTCAAATATACACGGAAAATCTTGTCTGGGAGAATGAGTATAGGGAGCTATTCAGAACTATTGAAAGATTGGTTGAAGAACGAAATTCCATCATTCCCCAACTCAATTCTACGCGTTTACATTTAAGTTTATACACTGTGAAACAAATGCTTACATTACTGCAACACTGTAGAGATTGCTTATATAAATTTTGATTTAATTAAATAAACGAAATTGGTTTGGGGAAAAAAAAACACAACATATAAAAAATATTTTCTTTTATTTTTTCGCAATTAAATTCCAAGATTTTTAATTGCCCCAATTCTTGGTTAAAAGAAGGTTGTGTTTGATTTGTTAACTCCTACCTATAAAATTGGGAAAAATTATCAAATTTGAAGCGCATTTATGAAGAAAAGAGTACACAGTGTGTTTCTGAAAAACTTAAATGTGGTGATCGCTTATACGAAAAAATGGCGTATGTAAAATACAAAATGTTTTTGTTTGTGATGACAGAATCATTAAGCGGCAATATATTCTTAAGAAATGGACATCACGATTTTATAGTTCTAAAATAAATTTAAATTTAATGGATTTTTTTCTATAAGGTTACGTACTTTGTTTCGTTGTAATTTATGTGCAAATTTGTAAATTAATATTTATAACTCCTTAAGACTTCTTAGAAACCTAAAACTTAATAATTTCCCATAGAAAACGAAATACCAAAAAAAAATTTAAAGTCAACCTTATGTATGCTCTGATATTATTCTACAGTTCAACGACTTAAATTGCTTAGCCCACAGCAATTGCAGTTGATGTATATACTGCACACTTCCTAAATTAATATACGACCCAACACTACCCATACATGATTTATCTCGTTATAACCTATCTTAACAAATTCCTATCAAAAACCATATTATATATAGTAGCATGTTTTCCTTCATGAAAAGTGTGACGCAAACTGTTAAAAGCATTTAATTATATATGTAGTACATGGCTGCAGGGGTTAAGGTCTTTGTGGTGCAAAACTCACTTCAAACGTACGAACGTTGTTTGTGTATGGCATACGAATACGCTATTGGCAAATCTCTACATATATTTTGCACTAAACTACTCAGACACAGGCACACAAACAAATACTCACATGAATGCTTGTCTTCTTGGCGTCAATGGAGATCCTTCGGAAATTTGGCCATAACTGGTTGAATTAGTGCCATTAATGCGGCATGTGTCTAATCGCTTTCTGGGGGGATCTGCTGCCTCCAATTCACTGCGAGATTTTTGAGTAATTTCGTCGTCATCCTCCAGTGCCGGACGTCGGCGCTTACGTTCAAGTAATAAAAAATATATAACCTTTTCCGTGTTGTGACTAAACGCATTGATGACAAACAAAAGGCCAGATAAAGATTTATGATGCTGCTGGGGGAAAATAATTGGCAAAGTGGTGTACTTACGTTGAACTCAACAACTCTTGTATTAGTTTTTCCTTCTCCTTAAAACAACCCAAGGAACAGATGGCATTTAAAACATCTGGGTCCACAGCCGAGGCAGAAGGTATAACGTGTGTCTGAACGACTTCCATCATAGGCAATTCCAATTCTAATTCACCCTTGCCGCCGGCGGTAACCCAAGGATGACGATTAATTTCGGACAACTGTAATTGGAAGCGATACACAAGAATTTAGTATATGTTTTAAAGTAATTAATTAATTAAGTGATCAAGTTTGCAATGCGATATTTGTGAAATTCCAAACTCTAAGGGTGTAGCGCTTGGTTAAAATAGAAAAAACTTTATTTGTTAATTCAAACATAAACAAAAAGGATACAAATATTTTTAAAATATGGCTTGCAAGTCATCGGTTTTCAATATTGTTTCTCAACATTTTGGTTTTATCACATTTGCTGTTATTAACTATATAAATTGAGTAGAATAGTGTTTAGTTTCGATACGGAGCCAAACGACAACACAGAACGAAAATTGATTAATGGCGGTGTTATTTTGAAACCTCCATAAATTTTATGTGTGTGAATAAAAATAAATGCTTTCAAAACAAAAGTTTGACTGTTTTTAGAAGTATTCACGAACGACATGAACATAAGTATTAATGTATATAGGAATGAAAAATGAAGCCATCAGGTGAACTGACTTATACTTCTGATTGGTTCTACTTGGTGAACCCAGGGTGATCTTTATCGACTTATTCTCAAGCCGACTCACTTGCCCACACACGGAAACAAGTGGGCAACAGGGTATCATAGCACCTATGCTTTGGTACAATGGCTTATGTGAGCGACGGAAAATCTTGGTGCTTGTGCCTGCCCCTCACCAATTTGTATAAATGGCAATGAAACTGAAAATTAAGAGACAAAAAGGTAACGACCTATGCAAGCGATATACAGACCATGATTTGAGGATAAGCTCCTGCAATATGGCCTTTTATTGGTCAGATGCCTCTATTATTGGCCAGATGCCTCTATTCAACTGGCGGATGAAGAAATGTTTTGTAGTATTCAGTTGCCACTAAGAACTGCACGAATGTTGATGCGGATTCGTGGTAGGAAAATGACTACGCCATCTCACAGTTGTCGTCCCCATTAGCCAAAAATAAAAAAATTAAGTCAAAATTCTGGATAATACTGTGACAACACTATCTCACAATAGATTTTGCTCTTTCAAATGACTTTTGTTTTTGCTTTATTCCACCTGTCCTCTTTAAGAATAGCTGCCAAAGGCAGACTATGATAATAATTTTATTGCGGCGTTCGTAACTTTCAAGTCAAGGTTCAAAATAAAACGTAAAAACCTCTTAAAAAAAATTGTTTAAACAATGGAAGAATTAAATATTGTAAAGAAAGGTATTAACTATTATTTAAAAAATTAGACTCAGCATGCTGTGTCAATTTTTATAAATTAATTTATGATATGTGCCTATTTCAGTACTTCAGCACGTGTGTAGACTTAAATTACTTAGAGTTTTAGTTGCGATATTTACCAATATTTACAGATTATATGATGGAAATTTCAGCTGCGGAAATTTGCGGATTGTTGAGTTACCTTCACCAGAACAAAGCGGCCTCACCGTTTTCGGTGTCATTTTTTTGATTGTGTACTCTAAGAGATGTCCTTGAATCCTTTGTCCGACATTGACCAAACTGTAGATTTAGTCATAGATTGATGAAATCTATGGATATACTGACTTTGGTATGCCTGCTATGAAATTTAAATTTTCAGGATCTAAGAGAGGTCCTTGAATCCTTTGTCCGACATTGACCAAATTTTAGATTTAGTCATAGATTGATGGAATCAATGGATATGACGCCTTTGATGTGCCTACTATGAAATTTAAATTTTCAGGAGAGGTCCTTGAATCCTTTCACAGATTTTAACCAAATTTTAGAAATTGGTGTCATTAAAAGAGAGTGTGAGATGTGCCAAATAGTATTCATCTACAAAAACTCCTTCTATTTTTGGCCGCTCTTTGTAAGAAACGGCAACCACTGTGCATCTCCTCTCTCTAGTGACCGACCGTATTGCCACGATTCGCATAAAGGTCGAGTTCTTCAACTTCCTACTTATTTGTACCCATGATCCGACCGAAGAAAAGTATGAGGTGACTAAGGACATGTTATATGGGCGCTTGGAAGAGACATATCACCGCTGCCCTAACTACGGCATTAAAATTGTTCAGTGAGATTTCAACGCTAAATTAGGCAGGGAAAGTGTCTTTAGTCCCACTATTGAAATTCAGCCTTCACGAAAACACTACCGACGATTCCAGCTCAAACCCATACATAAAGCGACCTGGATATCACCTGATAAGAACACCATCGTCCAAATCGGTCACGAGGTTATCTCCGAAAGGCATGCTTCCAGCGCAGTGGACGTACGTTCGATCCTAGGTGCTAGGTGCATTGATTCGGATAATTTTCTTGTGGCGGCACACGACTTAGTAAGGCGAAGACCGTACTGCAATACCCAGAGATATCCTCAGCTTACTCCAACGCCCATGCTTAAAAACCTACGTCAAAATACACTGTATTCCGATGATCCTAACATCACATAGCCCATTACATGATTAAAGCGGAAAAATCTATACTAGGCTGCAGAAAACCGCCAAATAATAAGCCTTGGCATGATGAGTAATGTAGCAATGCTACGATGGAAAAGGATGATGTAAAACTGCAGCTGTTTGCAACGCGAGCTGTCGAACAATGACACAAGGAAAGACGGATAGTAGCGACTAACTTATTTAAAAGGAAGAAACAAGAGCATGCAATAAGGGAGACTGGGAATTGTGGATATCCTAACTGGTAATAACAGTCGAATATTCTACCAGAAAGTAAGTCAAAGAGCTCATGAGTTTGGTGCTGTCCTTATGTCCTGCCGAAATGAGAGACGGACTCTTGTAACAGACCTTGATTGGGATTTAGAGAGACTACTTTTCAAAACCTACCTCGGATCTTCCGTCAACAAGATGAATAATGTCAGCCAAGAAATTAAACGGAGAATAGTGCTAGCCAATAGATGTTTCTACGGACTTCGGCAGCACTTTAGTAACACCACCTTCTCTCGGAATACTAAGAAACACCTATACCAGGTGCTTATCTTACCTGTTCTGTTGTATGGTGCCGAATCATGGGTGCTTACTACAACGGACATACAAAACCTGGGAGTATTCGAGAGAAAAGTACTCCGAAAAATATATGGACCTATCTGTGTCGAAGGCCAGTTTCGCCATCGGATGAACCATGAGCTGTATGAGCTTTACCACGACATCGACGTAGCTAAAAGAGTCAGAATCCAACGACTTCGATGGCTGGGACATGTTGCCAGGATGGATGTAAATGCTCCAGCGAGAAAGGTGTTTGAAGGCGAACCTGAAGGACGGCGCAGAGCAGGGAGACCCAAACTCCGTTGGAAGGACCAAGTGGTAGGCGATGTGCCATCATCTGGTAGGACTAACTGGAGAACACACGCAGAAGACCGAAGCGTGTGGAATTCTTTATTACTTCAGGCCTCAAATTTATGAACTACGTTTCGTAAATTGTAACTGGCCACTTAAGTAAGTAAGTAAGTAAGTACTTTTCAAAACTTCTTGCAACATAGAACCCAGACGACAACGATAACATCTCAATTGCATATATTGGAATCTATTGCCGAACACCTGATCTTACTAGAAAAGCAACATTCCGGCTTAAAAACAGCAAAGAACTGGCAAGATGTTAGTTTGGAGTTTTGGTTTGTTGTGTCCAGTGTATAAAAAGGGAGATCCCAGTATCTGTTCCAACTACCGTGACATAAGTCTCCTACCCATTAGATAAAATTTTTTATCAAGTATATAGCGTAAACGATTACAACCTACTGTTTGGCTTTGGCTGTGGCTTTAGATCTGGAAAAATTAATTAGTATACATATTTATACTTTGGAAAATATTGAGAAAACAAGTGAAAAGCAGATCGACACATACCATGTTTTTATTAAGCCGCATTTTATAGTCCCATTCACCTCAAACTTTTTGAAGCAATGTCTGAGATTGGTAAACTGATTCTTCTTTTAAAAATCCGTTTTTTTTACAGAACGACTTTTTTTAAAATTTTTCCGTCTGTGTGCTAAAGGTCATATTCATAATAACACAGTGCAACACACTTTTTCGGGGGTGAGCCAAACCAATATCAAACGATATCATTTGACCTCAGTAACAAAACCCTAAACTCCATTTTGCTCCACTACGTCACAAATTTTTTTACAGTGGTTTGAAGTTTGAATATTTTGGTCAAAAGTCGATTCAAAGAATTTGAAAAATCATCTATTAAAGTACATTTGGGGTATTTCATGTCTTCGGAGACCTATACTAAAACATTTAGGGGAATATTTCCTCGGAACATTTTAATCCTCTAGTTGCCAACCGTGTGGGACATTTTTGGCCCAATTTTGAAAAACTGTTTCTATGTCAACTTTGAACGGAGGTCAAAGCTTAGAATCTTCAATAGAAATATTCTTCGGAAAATTTCACTAAGAGTCACCAAAGACAAATAGCCTCTATGAGTCAAAGGTTCCAAAATCAAAATGAAATATTAATGGAACGTTAACAAATCTATTTTTGAGCAAACAGTGCAACACACTTTTTCGGGAGTGAACCAAACCAATATAAAACAACGGTATTTAGCCTCAGTAACAAAACCCTAAACTTCATTTTGCTCCACTACGTCTCAATTTTTGTTTACAGTGGTTTAAAGTTTGATTTTTTTTTGTCAAAAGTTAAATAAAAGAAAATGAAAAATCATGTGTAAAAATTGATTTGGGTTAGTTCATGTCTTCAGAGACCTACATTAAAACTTTCCGGGGAATATTTCCTCGGAACATTTTAACCGTCTATCTGCCACCCATGCTAAACATTTTAAAAAATTTGACTTTTAAGCTGTATTTTAAAAATTCATCCTAAGATGTCCCATACGGGTTGGAGCTAGATGGTTCAAATGTTCTGATGAAATATTCCCAGAAAATTTTAATGTATGTCTCCGAAGACATGAACTATTCCAAATGTATATTTACACATGATTATTCAAATTCGTTGATTCGACTTTTACCAAAATTACCAAATTTGTGACGTAGTGGAGCAAAATGAAGATTAGGGTTTTGTTACTGAGGTCAAATGCTACCGTTTGATATTTTCATTTCATTTTCATTTTATTTGTTTCAGTCTATGGAAATACATTTTCCTTACAGACTATGACTATGAAATTACATAATCAATCAAATCAATCAATGAAAGCAATTCAGGACAATCAATACCATTATTTATTAAATCAAAAATTAACAGAGTAGATAGAAATTTTCACCGATACTCCAAACTTTGCAAACCTAGCAACAAACATTTTGACATGTAAGGCGTAGGCTCAACAAAGCTAAACGATCTTAGAGCAAATTTAACAAACTTTTTTTGAACTCGTTCAATACGAGAGATATGAGTGCTACAATGTGGACTCCAAACTACTGACGCATATTCTAATTTAGATCTTACAAACGCTGTGTATACTAACTTTAGAGTATAAGGGTCCGAAAATTCGGAACAATTTCGTCTCAGAAATGCAAGCATTTTGTAAGGTTTTGGAATTATGTAATCAAAATTAGTTTGGTTCACTCCCGAAAAAGCTTGTTGCACAGTTTTTCCAAATTTGGGCCAAAAATGTCCCACACGGGTGGCAGCTAGGGGGTTAAAAGTTCCGAGGAAATATTCCCCTGAATGTTTTAGTATAGGTCTCCGAAGACATGAAATATCCCAAATTTACTTTTATAGATGATTTTTCATATTCTTTGAATAGACTTTTGACCAACAAATTCTAACTTCAAACCACTGTAAAAAAAATTTGTGACGTAGTGGAGCAAAATGGAGTTTAGGGTTTTGTTACTGAGGTCAAATTCTATCGTTTGAAATTGGTTTGGTTCACCCCCGAGACAATGGCCCTCAAATTGTGTGATAGTGTAATTTATAAGACGTTTATAGAACGATTTTTCTATGGAAATTTGTTTTAGAAACCTTTGATAAATGTTTATTAGGTCGATTCACAAAAAAACTATCTTCCGTCCAAAATGTACCTTGGCTTGTTTTATAAAGAATACCTAAAAATTTCGTGCCTAGGGTTTTTTTGTAGAATATTCCTGAAAAAAGGACTTGTCAGGACATTTGTGGGCATGTGTTTCATACCGATGGATGCATCTTTAAAAACTCTTTCCTATGATACTAATATATTGCCCATATACCCTTGAGTTAAACAACAGCCCAGCTCACTGGATCTTAATCCTAGGCACGACATTTGTAAGGATTCATCATAAAACAATACTTTTTTAGGCCTAATACAAAATGAGTCGCTCTTATGTTTATGAGTACGGCTGTAAGTTTTTTTCTAATCGAATAAATTTTGTGAGCAGGACACCGAATTAAAGTGTTAAAATAGAGTCTATATATTTAGATGCAGTTGAACTTAGATACATTTTTTGCTTATATTTGCACTTAGTTTAATTCGCAACATTAATTGAGGTCAGTTTGATAATTACACTATGTGACAGTCATTTTGATCTTGGGAAGTGACATTGTGCATATTGTAGGTTTGGTGGAGTACAAGATGCCCTGCATATCAAAGTTTCCTAATACTCTCAAAATCTTGACTCCTCACTTATGTGCTTATAACTCAGTGAATTCTTAACCGAGTTTTGATTAATTGATTTGTTGTACATTTTTAAGATTCTCTCTGTCATATTACTCCAGATATACATTTTTTTTGGGCATTTGCTACTTTAGGCCGCAAATCTCGACCGATTTTCAAAAACATTTTTCAAATGATTTTTTTTTAATATTCCAAATTTTTAAAATTTGTCAAAGCCGATTAAAAAACCAGTGAGAAAGTTTCAATTCTAAAGTGAGCAGAGTTGTCCATTTGTATGTCCGTAAACCAGGCAGTTAGGACATATCGTAGCTGCACCGACTAAATCAGTGATGTGTTTTTAATTTACTTTACAGGTATGTGTTTTAAAATTACTTTTCAGGAGAGCGAATCGGTAATAAATCCTATTAATGAAAATTTGAATTATGTTCATTGGAGTTTGACAGAAAAACAGATTTTGTTTGACTGGGAGGCTCAAATTTAATTTTCATAGTATATCAGAGGTAGCATTCCCGAACATTTGGAAATAATGTATGCTTGGTGTTTTAGTGTACTTTGGCAAATCACCATGCAAAGACTTACAAATCGTGGAAATTTATTTTCAAAATGCGTGTTTATGGTGCACATAATTATCCACCGAAGCAGCTAATACGCATTACTATGGATCGACCACATTTACTGTTTTGGATAATATTCATCCAAATCAAGAGTGTACCGTGCGTACAGAAGAAGTCATAGATCCTAAGATATTTAGCATTTACAACAACAAAATTTCTTGGTTAACTTCCATGTTAAGAAATTACTTGAAATTAGTTGCATAAGTTACTTAACCCAACATATTATACAGTGCAGCAGTAAAAACTTGAACCAATTGGGACCGCCAAAATCTGAAAGCTTATGATCGTAGAAGAAATCCCTAGCTGGGTTTTGAATTATTAGCTAAGGTTTTTTTATAATTCATTTTTGAAATTTTCGAAAATCATGTACTGATTCTTAAGGCTATATCTCGTGAACTATTAGAAATTTTGATGTCTCTCTATGGTAAAATTTTAGCTCTTAATCAGATCTAATAATTTAACGTTCAGATAAAATCAAAAACACAACAAAACCTCACTCAAAAATAAAACAAAAATGTTAAAAAAATTGTAAAATTTCTTCATAGATTTTTATTGTTTTTTGAAAGTGATTTCTTTATAGTTTTGCTGATTTGAGTAAGATGTTGTTGTTTTCTTGATTTTATCTCAAGGCAAAATTTTTAGATCTGATTAAGAGCTAAAAATTTGCTGAAGAGAGAAAAGTTATATTTGGAATAGTTCACGAGATATAGACTACTAAAATCCTACTATCAGTCGAAAAGTTCAAAAATGAATTAAAAGAAAACCTTAGCTAATAATTCAAAACCCAGATGGGGTTTTCTTCTACTATCATAAGCTTTCAGGTTTTGTGGGTTTCAATTGGTTCAAGAGTTTGAAGTTGGAAAATGTGCTACTGTGTTATTGTAGATTTTGTAGACCTACACATTTATAAAATAGCGTTTATATAGCACTTAGGACAGTATGAAAATTCTGTGAAATATATTATAAGTTAATATGCAATAGCGAAGCTTTGCCGGGCCCACTAGTATTTACATAAAACCGGTTAAACAAAATAAAGATTTCTTAACTGACGATACGTTATATATTTGGTCAGCTCTTCAGATGGGCTTCAAAACTTATCAAGTTATAGCTTTTTTCTTCATGTAATATGTGATATGTACATATGCAAAATAGATAAATAAACAAATTGGATTACATATAAAATATTGTTATATTCAATATCTAGATATTAATTCTTAACAAAAACAGGATCATGCTCTGCCCACCGGTGCGAAGATAGTATCCTCAAAGTCAACATAAAACATTCACACAAGCTCTTGTCTATGCATGTGGACATCGGACACAATTACATAGAAGTTTTTGTTGTTGGCACAATTGCCAACCACGTACTGTGTACCTTCAGTGTTTTATTGCTCTTGATTTTGTTTTTAGTTGATCTCTGAGAATTATATTATAGTGCTATAGTATAGATCTTTAACCGAAGAAAGATATGATCTTCTTACAATCATATCTTTCAGAAACACAAAATCAAATTTTGTAGAATGACTAGGAAAGAGCAAGGTCCCGCAGATTTTAAACTGAAACATTTCAGAGGTAAAAGTAATGAACCAACGGTTTAAATTGTAACAGTACGAAACATTTCTATCAAAAATTTTGGATGCAGGTAGTACACTTCTAAGATGTCGTTATAGAATTGTTTTTGATTTTGAAAATAATAATGCAAAAGTGATGCCATATGAATTAAATCCCGTTTTTCTAGGTATTCTATCAATTTGACTAATAATGTAAATATCTGTACATACGCAATTGTATTGAATTAAATCGTTACTCCTTTGATATTTGTTTGCAAACAATTATGTTTTTTGAAGTCTAATTCCTGCGGAATAACTTACAAAATAGTTGCAAGTATTAAGTCATTGTTTTTATTTTGGGGTATCATTTTCGTTACGATTAACTTTGTCATTTGGTTTACTGAATAATCAATTCCAGCCTAGTATTCAGTATTACGGTATAAAATTTATATACGTTGAAAACTGTAATATAGCGAATGTAGGAGTTTCTTCTCATACTAAACAAAAATATCAATTATAGTTCATAACAATTACTTCATCCCCCTAGATATGTAAGTGGACGATGTTAATAAACTCTGGGTTTATTGACTCATCAGACATTTGTTTTGTTTATATTGTCTGCCTCTTGACTTCCGTTCAACTGCGAATGGCAACAAACAAAAGACTCCACGCGCTCTTCTTTAAGCCAATAGTTCTATTTTTTTTATTTTAGGCTAATATGACTCACCGTCAGTCGTCGTTCTGGATTCACTTCAATCATTCCACGCAGCAAACTCTGACAATCGGGTGGCACAAAGTGCGGTATGTGGAACACACCCCTCTTAACTTTTTCCAACAGTTGGCGCAAATTATCATCGTCGAAGGGCAGCGCGCCCACCAGAAGTGCGTATAGGATGACACCACAAGACCAGACATCCGCTTTGCGTCCATCGTATTTTTCACCCTAAAAATTAAGAAATGAATATTTTATTTCAATTCATATTACCAAGTGAAATTTGTGGCGTTGTCATTTACAGTCAGCGGTAGCGAACAACACCACTAAAAATATACTCAGTTATTTCGTATTCAATCGAATTGAGGTCATTCGCACAATTTCATAGCCTCTGTGGTTTACCACTAGAGCTCACTAACACATAGAACAATACACATTTCCAAACACAGTGCAATTATATCGAAGGAAACGCACGTGCTGGCTTGCGGTCAGTGTACGTACCCTTATGACTTCGGGACATGCATAATGTGGTGAACCACACGATGTTTCCAACATTGAACCAGCCGGTTGTAGGGAGGCCATACCAAAATCAGCTATTTTAATATTGTTCTTTTCGTCCAGCAGCAAGTTTTCCGGTTTCAAATCACGGTGACTGCAGTGTCAAATAAAATAGATGGTTTGGTGAGATGGTTATGGTTTACATCAACTGGATTTTCTCTACTTACCATATTGAATGGGAATGACAGAAATCTAAAGCAGATATGATTTGACGGAAAAATTTGCGTGCTTCTTTTGGTGTCAAACGTCCTTTTTTCACAAGGTAGTCAAATAGTTCACCGCCGGATACGTGTTCTAATATCAAATATAAATACTTTTTATTTTCGTAGACATCGCTCAAGCCCAGCACATGAGGATGATCAATTAATTTCATAATAGCTATTTCACGTTCAACCTAAAAAAAAGAAAGAGAAAAGATAAAAATAATTGTTTTGTCATTGCCAGAAAATGAGATCAGATGATCAGATTTAACAATAACCAGTTGATAAATTTCAATCAGTTGAACTGAGTGATAAATACCCTCACCCTAAGACCTTTCTCCACATTGCTAGTGGATCGTTAATAAAATTAACTAATTTTTATTGTTATGTATTATTATTTGCATGGTCGTGTCGCGTAAACGGCTAGAAATAGGACTTTTTTTTATATGGTCTGGCGTTTACAGCAGTGGTAGACATAACCGAACGCACGTACACAACAATATGGTGTGCTTGAGAGCGGTTAGACAAGAATTTCAGCGCATTCGAATTGTACGCGTTGAAAATGCTGTGCTATCCAAATAATCGTGGTCTCCTAACAATCGTTCAACATTGTTTCTCTGTCTGTACTTGTGTCTGTTTTCGTGTTGAATGTGAAACAATTGTGTGTGCTGTTGCATTCATAACACTCAAGCAGAGACTTACTGTTCCGAATCGAACAAAACTTTCGAGTACGTGTAAATTACCAATCGTTTGAAAAAAACGATTATTGCCGGCCCGCGAGGCTATGGGATACTTTTAAAGACAGTGTTAATGAGTTCGCCAACAAATGAAAGTGTCCTTCTTAAATTGTTTGAAAACATTTAATTTTTTGGAAATAGGCTAACTTGTATGGAAGTTACAAAAAGTGACAGTAAAACAAGACCATTATTAATTCGACAGTCAAATTTAAAAGCAAATTTAACATTAGCGTTCACAAACTTCAAACTGCGAGCGGCAAGTCAATTTTTAATCAATCGAGCTCATATTTTTGTAAATTTTTTTCTAAGCCAACCTCACACAAAAATAACTGGATTTTTATTTTTCTTTGAAAAAAAATGCAACAAGAGTTTTATGTACCAAAAAAACCTCTATATAGCAAATTTTTTTGGCAGGCGCAAAATTGCAATGAATTTATGCACACACAGAGAACATTTATGGAATCAAGTAATAGAGCCCCGTATGAAATTTTGTCCTTACTTAATAGATGTGAAAATTTTATCAATGAAGAGAAATTTAAAAGTTTAAGGCAAAAAAGAATAACGTCGTTGTAATAATAACTTTCAATGTTCATTTTAATACATATGTATGTATCAAAATTAAAAAGAATGTTTCTCTATAACGTAGAAATCGGCGATCCCCTGTGACTACGTTATAATAAAGTTGGACAGCATATACAAATCGTGTGAAAAATTTATAGTAATTCATCAATTGATTTTGCCAAATTGTTTACTAGCTTGCACCAATTTGTCACAATGGGATCATATGTTGAACTCGTGACAGAGTTCAGAATTGGCCGTTGGCAGCTGATGAAGTACCAGCGTGCACCAATTTGTCAAAAAAGGATCGTAACGTGAACTCGTGACAGAAAATGTGTCATCCTTGTCTGTGATTTTGACGTATATAACTTCTGTTAGGGATAATTGTAAATCCAGCTGTCATACTAATGAAGTGTGTTAGACTTTCATTAAGTATACTTTGGCAAATCACCATGCAAAGACTTATACTAGAACAACGGTTACAAATCGTAGATATATTTTCAATATATTGATATACTAGCTTTCCCGGCTCGCGTTGCTTCACCTGTACTTACAATGAATCTTCTTATGAATTCAAGCAATGCAGGTAAAATGCAAACGCTTCATTATAACTTCGAACACCCCATCTATGTGTATGTAGCTTTATCCCATTGGTTTGAGTGATTGTACCGCTTTAGTCCCTTGATATCCCTAAAAGTAAGAATTTCAAAAGGATACATTCGTATCCCACAGCTGAAATGGACTGGTACTTCCTCTAATTCTACAGGAAGCATGCCCATATACGATTATAGCTTTAGCCGTTTGGTCTGGGTGATGGTACTAGTATTGTCGCTCTTTGGCCTATTTACCCCTAAATGTTCGAATTTCTAAAAACCCCATCTGGCTGCTCTCTTATTCAATAAGGAGCAATTCTATATACATTTGGTCTGGACGATAGTACCAGTATTATCCCTCTTTCGGTATTTTTACAACTAAAGAACTAATTTCGAAAAATTACTTCACATCTTAGAACTAAAATATGCACTTCCATTTTTGTGACAATACCTTTAGCCTTTTAGTACCCTCTTCGGCCTTTTTTTACCCCTAATAGGTAAGAATTTCGAAAACCGTCCTTGCTTCGTTCTAATTCCAAGCCCATATATATTATTATGATTATATCATTAGCCGTTCGTTCTGGGCGATAGTAACATTTTTATCTCTTTTTCGATTTTTTTACGGATTCAATTTCGGATTTCAAAAAAACCTTCAACCCAATTGAATAGTGCGTACGCTCATATCAATTTCTTCTATTATACATAGCATTTGCCGATTGGTCGGGTCATGTTTACCCCTAAAAGTACGAATATCCAAAAATACGAATATCCAAAACCACCACAAATTTCATTATACTATCTGCAATCGTTCTATTAATATGACCGACATAACAATTGTTTCAAAAGGGGCGTGGCACTGCCCATTTCCCAGCGAGACGTAATCCCCCATGTACCATTTACATATGTAGCAAATCTCATCTTCATACATTTAATGGCTCGCGAAATATGAGCTATTGAAATTTTGGTTTGTGTGGGCGGTGCCACGCCCCTTTGCCTGAATATGTTTTCATGTAGCCTATGATAGAGACCCTACGCATAGTACTACACAGTGAAAATTTCATCGCAATCGGTTCATTTATTTCGCCCAGATAACAATTTTTTTAAAAGGGGCGTGGCACCGCCCATTTTCCTGCAAGACGTAATCCTCGTTATATCAGTAACATATATAGCAAATCTCATCTTCATACATCTAATGGCTCTTGAGATAAGACCGATTAAAATTTCGGTTTGTGTGGGCGATGCCACGCCTCTGTGTCTAATTATGTTTTCATGTAGCCTATGATAGAAGCCCTATGGACAGCATCACACATAGAAAATTTAATTGCAATCGGTCCATTTATTAAGCCAATATTTCTATTTTTAAAAAAGGGGAGTGGCACCGCCCACTTCCCACAAACAAAATATTTTTTCTTATACGAGCGATATAGGTACCAAATCTCGACTTCGTACCTATAATGGTTCAAAAGATACGGCTATTTTAAAATTCCAGTTGTATGGGGCGGTGCCACGCCCATTTTACCCCCTTTCAGTCCGAATTTCCAAAAATCAATTCTTAGTGCGCGCCTACGTCATAAAAGAAACATACATTCTAAATTTCACGGTTTGTACCAACGGGTGTCACAATGTGTCCATATGGACCTAAGTGATCTCCTCTGCGGAGGAGATGCCTGCATACCAACCAACACTGCATGTATGTCAAAATGACGCAGAAAAACGCCGAGACATCAAACTTAACTTTGGGCCGTAGAACACAGTGGCATACTCCGTTCTGAGGGATTAGATGAAATTCAAGAGATTTTCCATTTTTGAGTTTGTATTGTTTCGCCAGCTTTTTTAATACTACGATTTCCGACCGATTCCAACCCAAAACATTGATTAAATTCGAAATATAATACAATAAAATTAATAAAATTTATCAAAATTGTATTAAATAGTACCACACAATAAAAATAAGTGAATTGTGCTAGCCGGAAGGTGGAAGCCCATCATCATAGAACTTAAGTTTACATAAAAAGAAAACAAAAGCTAGTCATTTCAAAAGTTTTGATATATCGCTGGCTTAACATGTAAAGGCTTTAAGTCCACTTTTTTTTCGAAATTGAGATTTTGATGCAGTTATGTTCATTAAGTAAAAATACATCGATTAAAAAAAAATACAGTTATCTCATTTTGTAGTTGTTGTTTTGTAGTGATGAGTAAAGGCGCTAAGTCCAATTTATCACATCTTTGTGTAATATAGCACTTCTTCCAATGTTGCTATATCAACTTTATCGCGAGGAATGGTCTGAGAATGGTCCAACCAATAAAATAATATATAAAAACCAAAGAAAAATACAAAAACAAATTGCATTTACAGATTTCAAAAAAGTTTATTCCAAAAAAAGGTTTAATTGTTTTTTTGTCTCTCCAGTAAAATTGTAAAATATGGACTTAGAGCCTTTACATGTTAAGCCAGCGATATATTCTTTAAAACACCAACAAATCGCTGGAGAGGCAATACAAACTTAAAAATTAAATATCTCTTGATTTTGAACTAATCTTTAAAAACGGAGTATACCATTGTGTATCGGTGTCATTTCGAAAGTTAAAATTTTACTTACAGCATTATTTGTATTCACTTTTATCGGATGGCGCTCAGAAATTTCTATATGCTTTTGGGGAGCCGTGAAGACGAAGCGGTTGGGAAGCCCTGTTCTATACTAAAATATCTGTCAATATGTTTCACAATATGTAAATGCAATCTTCCTGTAATTATCATAATTAAAACATATACATACAATTGTTTTTATTCTTAGTAAACGTAATCCGTCGTTGAAAAGAAAATGTGGGTGTGTGTAATATATCCCCTTCCCATCACATAAAAGATTCATTCACATGTACTAGGATATATCGATTTTTTTAAATTATTTAAGAAAAGCAAAACAACAACACAAATTCAGGGTTTTATACTACTGTCCTAACAAATATTTAAAAATCGAATTTTGCGCCTAAAATAGATAGCGTGTAATTTCAAAACAACGTAAGGAAATTAAGTTATGTCAAGAATATTTGCCTGAGAAAACCCGGAACCGCCTTTGAACAGCACTATTTCAGAGGCTAAGGTAATAAACGGATCGTTATTAGATTACAATATTAAGATTAATATCTTTAACAGCATTTTTGGAGGCAGGACAAAGTTTGCCGCATCAACTAGTTCATTTATATAATTTTCAAACACTTTAATTATAACCGCAGTCGAGGTTTAACTAAAAGTATAAAATTATGTTTATTTGATATTCGTGCTAGATATTGCACCAAAGCAAATGGTATTCATACAATCCTCGTATAAGAATTAAAATCAATTAACGCATTAAATTATGGTTTCTCATATAAGAAACGAAGGAAATTCTATTGATTAACAACGGAAATTAACTCACCAAAAACTAATTAGGAACTTTATTAATATTCCAATCCAAGATATGATATAAAACACAAAAACAGAAGGACCCAAAAACAATTCCTTAAGCTGGTGTAGTACAAAAGAGGCCAGGGTAAACTATAATTAGATTGCGTGTTTCTAAATGTACACCTTAACCTGAGATACACGCGACATGATGAAAACACAGTGCGACCACATGTTATACGAATTTATATTGCAACCTAAAATCCCATTTTTTTACAATTCCTTTACATGTTACATCAGCTTTTTTCATGTAAAGATCGATAGTTTTACCCAATAAAATCTCGTTCAATGGGTTTTGACGGCAATGTGAATTCCGTTGATATGATGGTGTTGATTTGGAAACCGAGTTAGGATTTTCTACAAGCGAACATTATTAGTTACATATTTCGAGAAAATAAAAATTGTTTTATAAATTCACGCATAGGTTCTCACTGATGTTATTCAATTCCAGTTTTCGGCAGTAATATTACTTGAACTTCGCGTTAGCCGTGGGCGCACTGTACGTGTGACTGAATGATAATGTCGTGCATATTTACATGTCCAACAATAAAAATTCGCATATTTACATTACATCAAGAGAATTTAATGAGTACCACACGTGATGACAGAGTTACCATATAGATATAAATTGATTTATTACTGTAAATCATAATCATTATTGTACTGACCTTCATTAACACAGATTCACTTAATTTCTCACGATTGATAATCTTGATGGCCACCTTTTTACCAGTCACACAATGCACTCCCAGCTTGACCAGACCTGCAAAGAAAAAGTATTATTTTTAGAGTATTAACATTTATAATTGATTGTGTTTTTTTTAATTTACAATATCCCAAGTTAAATTTTTGCACTGCATGTTATGTGAATGAAGTGTGCAAGTGAACTTAGTTTGTGTTTACTACCTCTACCTCTTTTTCGTTTTATAATTTATTTCCATTTTATCACAACTTTTGTTACTTCACCATATTGCGGTAACTTAACGTACAAAGTTTTGCATACATACAATGTTTAGCAGGACGGCGCTACAGTGTTAGGTCAAGGTTGTATAACACTCAAAACATGAAAAAAATAAATTAAACATTTATTTACATTTATATAATGTTTTAGATCTCACAAGTGAACTTAAGCGGTTAGATTACTAACAATATTTTTTTTAAGCGGCAAACAGCATGTTTGAAATAAATTTAGACATCAATTCGTCACAAAGGCGTCTGATAGCATAACATAAGTATACACACATGTAAAGGGCGTTTTTAATGTATGGGACTTCCGATATGTGGCATCGGGCGTGTGATGCAAAGTAAAGCTTCTGATTGGTTTAACTTGGCAAATCCTAGCCAATACTATTGCAATAAAAATAAGTAAGGAAAGAATAAAACGGGCCACCCAAAATGTTGGCGACCACCGCAAACGAATTTAGAACCATGATTTGGGGATATGCACCTGAAATGTTAGAACACTATATAGACCAGGTACCTCCATCCAATTTGCGGAAGTTCTCGAAGAATACAAGGCTGACATAACCGCTTTACCGGAAATCCGGTGGACGAGATACGGGTGCTCGCGCATGAAGTCGTGCGACATCTACTATGTGTAGGTGGCCTTGTGGACAAGCACGAGTTTGGATGTGGATTTGTGGTTGGCAAGAGTTTGCTAAACCTTGTCTCATTGTTTAACACAGTGTGTAAACGAATAGCCACCATAAGAGTCAAAACAAAGTTTTTCTGCATAACACTTATATGTGCCTATGCTCTGACAGAAGAGAAAAGTGATGCGGACAAAGACGGGTTCTACGAGAATGCTAAAATAGGCAGAGAGACCGCATTTAAGCCTACCATCGCAATATGCAGTCTGCACACCGAAACGTCTAACAATGGCATTAGACTGATTGATTTTTTTGCAGCAAGAAATATGGTACATATATGAAATAGAAATATTCATAAGGCAACATGGTTGTCTCCAGATCAATTGACACGCATCGAGTGTTCTAGGCGTAAGAGTTGTCTGGGCGCAGTTAAGGTACGCCACAAGCATGGCGAAAAACATACGTAAACAGGCACAATGAAAACTGAACATCTGAACATAAACTGCGTACTTGGATACTCAAAACTGTCTCAAGATGATTCCTGCTACAACGACGAATGTAGGAATGCCACGAGAGTGCCACAGATGCTGCATACAGGGCGAAACTGCAGCCAATGGCAACGCGAGCTTTTCCTGAATGGCACAGGGAACAGGTGCCATGAAAAGCATCTCTTTGTCGACTACAAAGCTGTATTCGACTCTCCGATAAGGAGTTAAATATATGATCCTCGGTTAAGATTGGTAAGGATCCTTCCGAACTATTCAACACAGAAAGAGGTCTCAGGCAGGGTGATAATAAAATGGGTTTAGCGGTCATCGAGGACAAAACAAAAAAAATGATTTCGACGAACAAAGAGTCCTCTCGTGAACGTTGTCAATTATTGTTTTGAGGAAGTAGATGATTTACCTACCACGGATCTTCCGTCGAGAAGAAAAGTTATCAGCCAAGAAAACAAACGGAGAATAGTGCATGCCAATATATGTTTTTACAGACTTCGGCAACACTTTTGTAACACCAAAACACGAACTACAAAAAAACAGCTATACCAGGTGCTAATTTTACCTGTTCTTTTGTATGCTACTCAATCTTGGATGTTTTCGACAACGGCCATACACAACCTGGAAATATTCGTGAGTAAAGTTCTCCGAAAAATATATGGACCTATCTGTGTCGATGGCGAGTTTCGCCAGCGGATGAACCATGAGCTGTATGAGCTTTACCACGACATCTACGTAGCTTAAAGAGTCAGAATCCAACGACTGCGATAGTTGTGACATGTTGCTAGGATGGATGTAAATGCTTCAGCGAGACAGGTGTTTGAAGGTGAACCTAAAGGACAGCGCAGAGTTGGGAGACCCAAACTTCATTGGAAAGACCAAGTGGTTGCCACCTGGTGGTTGCTAACTGGAGAACGCACGCAGAAGACCAAAACGTGTGGAATTATTTAATACTTCAGTCTTCTAATTTATGAACCACGTTCGTAAGTTGTAATGGGCCACTTAAGTAAGTAAGACTTCCGGTAGGGAGGCTCGACCACGTTTGAACATACTAAAATGCCGCTGTTAAGGAACGCTTTTTTGTCACAGCTTTGGAATAACACAGTGCAACATTTCTAAGGTAATCGTCTGGTGCCACCTTCGTACCCTGCTATTTTTGAAGTATATACCGAAACTAAAAAAATCCCAGTTGCCTTTAAATCCGAAACCGGTGCCAACATTACCGCGAATGGCGAACCCTACAGGCAAAGGAATCGTGATTTTTTTTAAACTTCATGTCATTGCAAACAATTTGAAGAAGAAATGGCCGAAATATCTCAAGAAATGGACCTGTAGAATGGCCACCTTGTTTGCATGATCTTAAGCCAACTTAATAAAAAGCTTTATTTCGCTTTACATAAAAAATTAAAAAAAAAATGTAGATGACTGGTGACAGGAACCGCATCAAGGATCACCCCCATGGTAGTCGCATAATCTCACCATCATGTCACGGTCGATCCCATTTTAAAGACAACATTAGACGCAATATTAAAGAAATAAGACCGGATATGCCGAAAAAGCTGTGCGCAATTTGGACCGACAGGCTGGCGTTAAAATTTTTTTGATATTTTCGGCAACATTTTCTCTAACACGAAAAATCATTTGGCAAACAGCAACACACAAGCACAGGTTGCTAAAAAAAAATGTGTTGCACCAGTTACCTCGTGTCTATTGAGCATAGCAGCCATGTGTTTCAAAACACGTTTATCATTTCTCGAAAATATAAATAAGTTGCTGAACTAGCAGACTTCTTCCTGCATCCAAAATTATTGATATAAATAAGTTTCCAAGTCCATAGATTCGTTCACGCCCAATATTTGTTAGATTTCTCAAATTCAAAGACTTTATTTAATGTTTCCAGAAATAATAAATAGTATTAGAATTGTTTAGGTGATGTGTCACGCCTTCTATTCATACGACTCACTATTTGATTACCAAAACCACAAAACATAATTTAAAAATCGACAATTTTAATATCCCGAGAGTTAACAATATCATTCATTATTTAATGTATATGGTCCCACAACCATTTTTTTTTCAGTTTTGCAAACTTGATACTAATATTAGACAGACTTTGAAGTAATTAAATTTAGAATATTGAATTTTATTTTTTTTTTAACTTTGAATTCAATGCATTGAAGGATTTGAACTTCAAAATTCCTAAATACAAAATTTGTATGAATTTTTAATAAACTGCACAGAAAAGAAACATTTACATATGGTTTGTATTTCCCTTAGCGGGTATAGATGCGTGTTTAAGTTGCTGTAGGACCCGTCACTGAAACAAATTCTAACTGGAATATAGTATTGATTTGTTTTTTTTTTGTTGGTTTTCTGTTTTTCTAACAAAATGATAAACAATTTGGTAAGTAAATTTTGCGTAAATTTGTATCCTTAGTTTTGGTAACCTGATAGTCGTACGATCAATTTAATTTGATAGCAACTCATAATCATGGAATAGTTAACAAGTATGTGAACTTTTAATATTTTATCATAACCCGACGTGACACTGTTTGTGTTCATAGCTTTTCTCAGTATTTGTAGTGGTTGCTATGAAATAATGCATTAGATTTTCCACCAGAGAGCGTATGTGTGCGTGTATCTGTACTTACCCGTTTGTCCTTTGCCGAGCGTTTTTTCCAGACGATATGGCCCCACATATTGGCAATTCTCTATTGTTGTATTGTTTTCCTTCTGCATTTTGTTATCTTCTCTGGCTTCGGCCCGCGTTCGCACTTCTTAAATCACATGAAAATTCCATGCACTTTGGCCACCAGGGGCTGTTTTAAATGTTTGCCACTTCCGCCTCCCTCTTTCCAACACTGTTCACTGCCTAGTGCACCTCCGGTTTGAATATTGCCGCCTTGCTGTGACTCTCTTCCCTGTCGTTGTAGAGTTTGCTGCAATTTTCGGATTCTTATTGCTGCTTCTGTCGGGGACTTGTTCTTACGGCCGTAGTTATGGCAAATTGGGTTAGAGTTGGCTTCTAATTACTTTGGCGTGTATGAAATGTTTATTGCTTGTTACTTGCCGGGACGATCTGTTGTGTTAGCTTCTGCTTAGTGTTCGTTGTTCCCTGCCAGTTCCATTCGCTAGTGGGTCGTTCTAGCTGAAAATTGATGTTTTATTCATGAGATTTCTTCGGATTCCCGCACAGACGGTTGGGATGGTTGTATTTGTGTGGGTCGATAGCAACTGCTGTGACTGTTGTATGTCGGAGGCGAATGAACGGAAAACATGAATTAGCACCTAAAAATAAAATGAAAAGAAAACGGAAAACTTTATTATTCATGTTGGGTTAATTGAGATCAGTTGCTTCAGTTATTTGTGCCATTTGAGTTGTCTAAGGGAACAGAAATTGTTATATGGCGATTAGCATCGTCATGGTGTGGTTAAGGAATTGGAGTATATATGGCCACTTATAAATACCAAAAAATCTAGAAAACTTAAATTCCATATTAAATAAATAGTTACAATTTTGTTGAGTAGGTGTAGAAATTCTAAACATGAAACATAAAAAAATTATACTAAATCGATTAAATATTTTTACTGAAAATAATTTTGTTTTAAAAGAAGAACAATTTGGCTTTCGAAAACAGCAATACATCAGGTGAAGAGAATCGTTAACATTATCTCTCAAAGTTAACATCGTCGGAGAAGTACCGGAATAGTCTTTCTAGACATAAAAAAGGCGTTTGACTTCATTTGGCATAATGGCCTGATAATTAAACTGCACAAATTTGGTTTTCCCGTGTACCTGCAGAAAATTATTTGAAGCTTTCTGATAGACATTACTTTCGTGGTTAGTGTTAAAGATGGCCAATCTTCACCTAAGAATATACCTGCTGGCGTACCACAGTGATCTATTCTCTCGCCTTTATTATACTCATAGTGGTTAGAACACGCGACTACCATGCGGGCGATCGCAGGTTCAAACCCGGCTCCAGTCATCTTAAAAAAAAAAATTGTTCTTTCATTGTCGGCTCCCCTCGAATGTTGTTGACAGCAACTTCGCAGTATTAAGTGTCGAGTCTAGTAAAAGTTTCTCAAACAGTGACGTTCGCATTCTTCGATAAACAAGTAGGTGCCGTTAGTTGTGAACCTAAAAATAGAAAGCGTGTTAATTCACAACAACGCGAGAAGCAAAGGGAAATTAAGTTTTTTTTATACACGTCGGATTTCAAATTCTTGAAAAATTAATCAACGGCTATATATTCTGACGATACTGCGATAATTACGAACGGCAAGATATCAAATGCAATCGTTAAGAGAATGAAAAGGTCGCTTTTACGCATAGCTACTTATTTTAAGAAGTGGAAAATAAAAATGAATGAAAGTAAGACCCAAGCTATTATCTTCCCTTTCAATAAATCGCCTAAACGAACTCCCAGTGTTTTCCTCAATATTAGTGGTGCTGAAATACCCCTTCAAAAGTCAGTTAAGTACTTGGGTATACTACTGGACTCACATCTTACATTTAAACATCACATTCTCCATGCTTTTGACAAGGCAGTAAAATGTGGTGGAGCCCTATTTCCTCTGCTAAATCGTAACTCACAATTGAACATAAGAAACAAGGTTCTGATTTACATAATGTGCATTCGACCAATAATGACATACGGCTGCCAGATATGGTGTACTAGATGTGCAGAAACTTATTTTATAAAGATGCAAGTCATCCAAAACAAAAATCTCAAAAATCCGAAACTTTTGAAAAGAAGCCTCCTGAAGTATTAGAATACATTTTCTGTGTTCCTAAAATATCTCAAGGTTTTTGTCCTATCTTTTCCTTAAAACTGTAATAGCATAGCCAAAAAGCGTTTTCCAGATTAAATAAACAAAAAATTTGTAAATATTTGCTGCATATTGTAAGATATTTTTAAGTGTAATGATGATAGAAGAAATAAATAAAAAAAAATAATTTTGCCAACGGTGCCTCTTGATTTTGCACCCCTTGAATGAGGAATGAGATATGTAGCTTCTCGTGTTATTGTGAATTAACGAATGCGAACGTCTGCTGTGTGAGAAGGTTTTAATACCTTATTTCTAATTGAAATTCAACGAAAATCAATTGGAATTCAAAGAAAATCTATTGAAATTCAAAAATTTTATTCGATTTTCAAACATTTCATTTGAAATTTAAAATTCGTCTATTGATATTCAAAAATTCGATATAAAATTCAAAAACTATCAATTCAAATTTTCCATTTGAAATTCGAAAAATATTAATTGAAAATCAAAACTCGCCAATTGAAATTGAAAATCAAGGTAAAGACATTTGGTTCACCTTGTATTTCATATCGTACAGGTCATAAAATTAATAATTTTTTTAATTGGTTTTGTATTGTTTCTTATATTAAGTTCACTTTTTGTGATTCTGAGTTATTAATTGTTAAAAGTTTATGGACACAATAGTTACAAAACTACTTTCAGTAGACATAACTTTTCCACAAAAAGTGCACCTTAGAATTTTTTGCAGAATACTGACGATATATTTATGTTTTTTAAATTTGTCAAAGTCGATGAAAAAAATATTCGATTTTAATTTCAAATATTTTTCGGATTACGTATCCGAAAAAAATTGAACTGATATGAACATATGTTATGAATTGAATACACTTAGTTCAATTAAAGCTAAAACTATATTTTTGGCTAAACTGCAAGTAAATATAAAGAGGCACTATATTCACGCTTCAACTCGATGTTCTGCTTACTATTATTATACCATTAGAATAAAACTTTTTTATACAACCTGTAAAAAAATTAAAAAAGTCTTCTTTAAAAAATAAGTCATATCGGTGAAGGTCATCATGCATTTCTTTTTTGCAAATATACCAAAATAATTCAGTTAACAACTTCTAAGCCTACTTGTAAATACAAAGATTTATTTTATTAGAAGTTTTAAACCGCTTTATTTTGGAATATATGCAAAAAATTTTATGATGACCTTCATCGATTAGATTTATTTTTTACAGAAGACTCTAAAATCTTTTCCGGGTTGTATATTAAGTTTTATTCTAATCGGATAATAATTGTGAGCTGGACAACAAATTAAATTGTGAATATAATGACTCTATATATTTTTTTTTGCAGCTTAGCCAAAAATATAGTTTTTTTTTGTTCACTTTAATTGAGGTCAGCTCAGAATTTTTTGGATAAGTTATCCAAAAAAATATTTGAAAGTTACGTCAAAAATTATTTTTTCATCGACTTTGACAAATTTTAAAAAGTAACAGTAAGGAATTCATGATATAAAAACGTACATTCGGTACACAGTTTTGTTTCCAATAATACAAAAAAAAAGTTTTTGAAAATCGGTCAAGAATTGCGGCGAAAAATTTCAAATGTCAAAAAAAACTAGTAAGACGGTTATTTTTGGCTATGACGAAGCTCAGATACCCTTCACCATTTGTAAAAATGTTGGTAAAACTGGTTATTTGCACTACAACTAAATTTTATTAAACTTTGTACCACAAAACAGGGGAGTTGGTGAGAAGTGGACATTACTTTTAGCTTCACACATCCATTTTGTCAGTAATTTTGCATCGATTTTATTCGATTTACCGATAAGTTTATGAGTTGGAGCTTATTTTTATGAATTTTGTAACTTCCCAAAAATGGGAAGTTGTGTAGGATGTGGAGGTAGTTTAAATCCGATCATGCTTATCTTAGAACTAAACTTCTGCTTCTGGACAGAAGCTTACATACCAAATTTCAGCCCGAAAGCTCATAAACTATTGGGACATACAGACGGACACCCCCAAAAAGGGGGAGTTAGTATGGGGGGTGGGGGTTCATACAATATTTCAGCTTGATTGCTCTTAAATTACTACTGTAATCGCGGGGACTGACATACGGACACCCCCAAAAAGAGGGATTTTGTATGGGAGGTCAGAATAGTTTTTACCGATCGGTCTCATCTTACTACTCAACCTCCGCTACAACTACAACTACAACTGTAAACGTAGGGATACCCCAAAAAAAGTGAGTTTGTATGGGAGGTGGGAGTAGTTTTTGACCGGGCTCATCTTAGAACTCAATCTCCATTAAGGGCAGCAAAGCTTTCGTACAATATTTTAGCTTGATTGCTCTTAAATTACTACTGTAATCGCGGGGACTGACATACGGACACTCCCAAAAAGAGGGATTTTGTATGGGAGGTCAGAATAGTTTTTACCGATCGGTCTCATCTTACTACTCAACCTCCGCTTAGTGTAGGGAAGCTCACATACAAAATTTCAGCTTGATTACCCTTAAACTACGGCTGTAATCGCAGGGACAGACCCCAAAAAGGGGGAGTTTGTATGGGAGGTAGTAGTAGTTTTTGACCGATCGGGTTCATCTTAGAACTCAATCTCCATTAAGGGCAGCAAAGCTTGCGTACAATATTTCAGCTTGATTGCTCTCAAATTACTGCTGTAATCGCGGGGACTGACATACTGACACTCCCAAAAAGAGGGATTTTGTATGAGAGGTGGGAGTAGTTTTTACCGATCGGTCTCATCTTACTACTCAACCTCCGCTTAGTGTTGGGAAGCTCACATACAAAATTTCAGCTTGATTACCCTTAAACTACGGCTGTAATCGCAGGGACAGACCCCAAAAAGGGGGAGTTTGTATGTGAGGTGGTAGTAGTTTTTGACCGATCGGGCTCATCTTAGATCTTAACCTCCGCTTTGAGGATAGAAGCTTGCATTCCAAATTTCTCGATATCTCTTAAGCTGCGGCTGTAATCGCGGGGAAAGACAGACGGTCACCTTTAAATCGACTCAGATTTAGATGCTGATCATTTATATATATACTAGTGGGCCCGGCAATGCTTCGCTATTGCATATTAACTTGTAATATATTTCACACTTAGGTCTACAAAGTACTTTGAAAACGGCACTAAAGCTCGACAAAAATATGTTGAGTTTATTTACTTATGTAACTTATTTAAAGTAACTCCTTAACATTAAAGTTTACTACTTAAGTTTTATTGTTGTTAATGCTAATAAAAATGTAGATTAAGTTTTTTCAGTATGTAGGGCGAAAAACCACTTCTTTCACAAATCGGAAACATACATATCTCTAAAGATCAAAATTATTTATCTTGATCCGTAGTAGCGTGAACCATCTGTATACTAACTATCTCTTTGGTCATTGTTTAAACCCAAACCCAACTTAACTTAAATTACTCCTAACCATAACCCTAATTTTATGCTTACCACTGTATTATGCGTACTTCCACTAACTACAAACGGTTTTCACTCAAAATAACATTCTACAAGATGTTGCCTTACCGCTTCCGAGCTTATTTCTTTTACATAGCGAGAGAAAAGAGTTAGTTCGTTAATAACTATCACTCTTTAAACTTCGTTTCCCTTCCCGCGGTTCCTACTTATTTCTTCTAAGTATAAGTTTTTACAAGTAATCAAATAAACTGTGAAATTTTACTATTGAAAACCCCCCGATCTTGTGATTGATTAAAATACATCGGAGCTGCATATATCTAATAAAAGGTGAAGTATCTAGTGCAGTTTATAAACCCCCCCGTGTCTATTTCTACTAATATACTGCGCTTCTCTTCTCCCAAAACCTCTTTGGACGAGTATTTGTCTTGTCTCTGTACTCAACCCCCCGTACCCGCCTATACATTTTTTGGTCCCCACGAGCCGGATAAGACAAATATTCGTAATAAGAGGCATTTCAATTCCAGAAATTTACAATTTTATGTGATTAAAAGCTGCCAAGTTGCTGGAAAAAGTGACTCTTGTGTGTGTGAAATCCGTGATTGCTGAGTACCTATTCCTGGAAAAGTGACGACAATTTCAATCTTAACACATCTCCCAGAAGTGACGTGAAAACGACAATAAAAAGGAAGAAAAAAGGTATTCTGGTCATCAAAAAGGTACGTCCAAAATTTTTATTTGTATCGTATTTTGTATCGTACAAATGAAGGACCCTGTTTCTCACTTAAACGGTAAACCTGTTTTAAAAGTTTGGTTCGAAAAAATTTCCCCCCTCTAATAAGAATAAAATCCACACTTACATTGCACGGTTTTCGTACTGTAAGTTTACGTTCATTAACATTAAACCTACCGATTTTTTTAACACAGAATCATTCTGGTTAACATAGCGGTCTACATAAATATCTTGGTTCAACATCTCTCTCTCTCTCTCATCACTTTAACATTAAATTTAACTCACTGACATCTCGCGTATTATTGAGTTAAAACTTCTGTTGTAATTCTCAGTGGTGATCTTTTTTATCTAAGCTTTATCTCAGCATTCAATGTTTACTCTCTCTACATTTGAGAGCACAAATTAACAGTGCTACGAAGCTGTTAATAGTTAGCGAAAGCTGTTCACTTTACCCTACGTCAGTGACTCATCAACTTAGTGTGTTTACCTCTTGTTATGAATTGCTCTCTGTTTACATGTGGGTAATATTGACTGTATAGCAGTGATTGTGTTTGTTTGACGGGCCGAGAGTTTTGTAGATAATTATTCTCAATTATTGTGTTTGTTGACAGGCCGAGAGTTTTTAAGATAATTATTCTCAACACAATACTAAGCAATAAAAAGCTTAACACGAACCTCGGGTGATAAACGCATCTGTGCCGCTCTTGTGTTCTTGTTATTGCTAAGAGAATATATTGAGTGATTTACTTCATATATGTATGTTACGTTGCCAATAAGTGAGCGAAGAAAAGCAAAACACAACACGATACAATGAGAATATTGCAGATACTCAACATATAAGATACAATATCACAACAATATTGCAGATACAATATCTCATCACCGGGAATCCGTACATCTGTTATTATTTATATCTTTTTTAATAAATATCAAATAAACCCATATATTTATACATTTACATACATATTCAAGTATATATGAACTAAATATGAGGAATTAGATAAAAATCACCGGATTTTTGATAAATTCAACAAAAAAAACCCACGTTTGGAATTTGATAAAAAAAAGAACAAATTTTAAATTGAAAAAAAGTCAAACCCATCACATTATTTAAATTTTAAACAAAAAACAATAAATATTTTGAAATCCCTTCCTACTACAAAATTTTTAATAAAATCTTTTATTTTTAAATCATTTTGAAAGATTTTCAGCGATTTTTAATATTTTCTGTGGTGTAACTAATCTAAACATTTTATACCAACTTTCTTATAAACTTTTTATACAATTTCAACCGCGATCTACCGGGTGTTTTTTAAATAACTTGTTTTTTTGAACAATAGTTTTGTCTTTTACCTCTCAAATTATTTTTTTACCTGCTTGATTTACATCAATTAAATTTTTTAATTTTGTCCGTTAGTACGAAAGTGTACTAAACCGTTTATACAAGAACCTTTTTAAATTTTTTCTGCTACCATGTCCGAGTTAGACAATTTTATAAGGTCTTCTGATCGCGTTGTGGAATTCCACGCATATTTTTCCGCCATAAACGAAGATGAACATACAGTACACACACTGGAAATCCACAAGGATGAAATAGTTCACCTTTGGAGTTCTCTTCGTGAAAAGTATGACAATCTTCTCTCCAAATTAGTGTCCCTTGAGGAAGAAGTCGACTTTGAGAGCATACGATCGAAGTTTTACTCATCGTTTGATGCACACTTAAAATGTTTATCTAAAGCTAATGCACTGCTTGATAAACTAACAAATATCCCAACAAGTGCGCCTACTCCAAACCTTACTCCTCCCGTTTCCAGCCCTAACATCGCACTTCCACCATGTGACACAGAAATTTTCTGTGGCGATTATGCGTCATGGCCAGCCTTCAGAGATATGTTCTCTGCGCTTTATAGGAACAATCCCCGATTAACACCTGTCGAAAAGTTATGCCACCTTTTGAAGAAAACCCAAGGTGAGGCTAGAGCTGTTCTCAAGACTTGTCCACTGACCAATGAAGGCTTTTCAATGGCTTGGACTAATTTAACCGACCGCTATGAGAACAAGCGAATATTGATTAATGCTCAGCTTAAAACGCTTCTTAACCTGACTCCAATTACTAAGGAATCGGGTTCTAATATAAAGTTTCTACAACGCACAATTTCTGATTGCATTAGCAATCTTTCCCTACTCGGGATTAACACGGAATCATGGGATATCATTTTCGTTTATATTTGTTCCACGTGCCTTCCCAACCTCACACTTTATCTCTGGGAACATTCGATTACCGATAGTAAAGAGTTACCGAAGTGGAAACAAATGGACTCATTCCTCACTGCCCGGTTCCATACGTTGGAAGCTGTGGCTGACATCAAGGTCAACTCGGTCAATACGAATGAGAATGTCAAAGTGAACAAAAAAAGTGATGACTTTCGTTCTTCAAAAAAAGTCAACTCTTATCATACAAATGTTCAATCTGACGGCAAGAAATGTTCCCTCTGCAATGGCACTCATCCTCTTCGGCTTTGTCCCGAGTTCCTTCGTATGCCCGTGGAGGAACGTTTTGCGACCGTAAAGAATCTAAAACGGTGTACCAATTGTTTAGCAACCTCTCACGACTATAAACATTGTAAGAGTCAATATGTTTGCTCGCTATGCCGAAAGAAACATCATTCCCTTCTACATCAAGCTAATACAAAATCTGCATCTTCTGATGCAACACAACCCTCAAATTCTGGGGTGAACCTACAAGTAGGTACAACACCCCACTCTTCTGATAATATGCCTTCTCATTCCGCTGCATCCACGCGTTTTCATCAAACTTACTCTACCCAGATACAGTCCGCTCCGTCGAATTCGACTATTCTTGGAACAGCGATGGTAGGTGTATGTGTCGGAGGAATGACCCATTCGATACGCGCTCTTATAGACCCTGCATCAGAGGCGTCTTTTGTATCACAAACCCTACAGAGAAAACTTGCTCTACCTAGCAAAACATCTCAAACTGGGGTAATTGGGTTGAATGGCTGCGTTACTGCGACGTCTACTCGCCTTTGTACAATGACAGTCGTTTCACTCATTGACAAACATTTTAGGACAAACGTCGAAATGTTCGTAGTTCGGAAATTGACTGGTGACCTGTCTTACCAATCTTTTCTGCCTACAATTCGAGCTAATTTTAAAGATTTAAAATTGGCAGATTTTTCCCGGTCTCAACACTCTTGTGTTGATATATTGCTCGGTGGTGATGTTTATCCCCAAATACTTAAAGATGGCGTCCACTGGACACCTGAGCGACAACTTATCGCTCAAAACACAGTATTTGGTTGGATCGTCACTGGTCAAATTACAAGTGACAATCCGCCCCGCAATATAACATCCCTATATAATGAGTTATCCCTTAATGATCAACTCAAACGCTTCTGGGAACTTGAAGAAGTTCCTAGCAAAGTTCACACTTCTAATGAAGATCTCTATTGTGAGAATCTGTATAAAGCAACCACCTACAGAAGTGAAACTGGACGCTACGTCGTATCGCTACCTTTTAAGCCAGACTTTCCCCATAAAATTAGTCTCGGTAGCTCCCGTGGCATAGCTTTGTCCCAATTTCTTCGAAATGAAGCCCGACTTTCTAAAGCCCCCGAAAATAAGGATAAGTATGATAAGGTTATACTTGAATACTTGTCCCTTGGTCATATGACCCAAATCAACCCCGAAACGGCTATTAATGGTATTAATTATTACCTGCCACATCATGCAGTATTGAAACCCGAGAGCACGACTACCAAACTCCGGGTTGTATTCAATGCGTCCAACCCCTCAACGAATGGTCAAAGTCTGAACGATATCCTGTATCCAGGACCCGTCCTTCAGGCCGACTTAATGACACTGATTTTACGCTGGCGACTTTTTCGATATGTTTTCAATGCGGACATAGAGAAAATGTACCGCCAAATTCTAGTCAATCCGCAGCAAACTGCATTCCAACGTATACTGCACAGGTCCGATCCCCATAACACAATTAGCGATTTTGAATTAAAAACCGTTACTTTTGGTGTTAATTGTGCGCCATATTTGGCAATACGGACTCTGCTGGAACTCGCAAAAGACTGTGAGCCCGAGTACCCCATTGTGTCACAAATCCTCCGAAAATATATGTACGTTGATGACGTACTATGTGGGTCAGATAGCCTCGAACAGGCTATATGTACTCGTAAAAATCTAGTCAAAGTTCTAGATTCTGCTGGTTTTTCTCTTCGAAAATGGACAGCGAATAATGAATGTCTTCTTAAAGACATACCCCCGGATCATCTCTTAGATGCTGACTTCCTCAAGTTGTCAGACCAGAGCACCACAAAAACCCTTGGTTTGAGGTGGAATGCTGGTAGAGATGTCTTCTACTTTAAACCCCTCATACAACCTAGTCTACAAAAGACTTCAAAAAGAGCTATTTTATCTGAAATAGCCAAATTATTTGACCCCGCCGGTTGGCTTTCCCCCAAAATAATCGTTGCGAAAATGATCATGCAACAAATTTGGAAGGATAAAATAGACTGGGATGATAATGTTGAGACTGAAACCCTGCAAAAATGGCAACAGTTTCTCGATGATTATACCCATATATCCCAAATCCAAATACCCCGATTCGTTGACTATAGTCCACAGAGTTCAATAGAGCTCCACGGCTTCTGCGATGCTTCGGAGAAAGCATATGCTGCCACACTCTATATACGAGTTGAAACCCCCGATAGTGTTGTTAAAACACATTTATTGGCTGCCAAATCTAAGGTAGCACCCGTCAAATTTTTGACACTTCCCCGAAAAGAACTCTGTGGTGCCGATCTAATGGCTAAGATGGTTAGCTCACTTTTGGCTCAACTAGATCTTGACCACCATAGATTGCACCTATGGACTGACTCAACCATTGTATTAGCATGGTTGCAAAAACCCCCCAGTCAATGGAATACCTTTGTTGCGAACCGTGTTGCTGCTATCATCGACAACGTCGGAAATAGCAACTGGTCTCACGTTCAATCGCAGGACAATCCTGCTGATTTAGCCTCTCGTGGGACAACATCAAAAGAGCTTATCGATAATGAACTATGGTGGCAAGGACCGCCATGGTTAAAGCTCCCTCGCTCAAAATGGCCTTCTTCAGCGTCCATTTTAGACACCCAAGAGGAACTCCGGCCAATCAAAAATAACCTCAATCAGGTATCTGAACTTGACATCCTTGACCGCTTCTCTGAGCTTCCTAGGGCCTTACGTGTATTATGTTACGTATTTCGTTTTTTCCACATAACACACCCCGAACATAAGAGGACCACTCGGTATAGCTCGTTAGAGTTGACCCGGTCTGAAATAGACTTTGTAAAAACACGTCTTACAATACAATGTCAGAAGCGTTATTTTAGCGAATATGATTTGCTCGCTCAAGGACATGAATTACCTAGGAAAAGCGATCTATTGTCTCTAAATCCGTTTATTGATCCGCAAGGATTCCTTCGAGTAAACGGGAGACTTGCTCAATCCCCTTCACTAACGTATGCGGAAAGATACCCTAAAATTTTACCATATTGTGGGAAATTTACACGGCTATACCTGGAATCTATACATAGATTTTCCTTACATGGAGAGAATTCGCTTTTATTGCGACTTATGCGTGCTGAATTCTGGGTACCTAAACTCAAGACGTTAATTCGCACGATTTTATTCAATTGTAAAACGTGCGTTCTCCAAAAACACAAACGTCAACAGCAGATAATGGCCGCTTTACCCCCTGTACGAACTGAAATGACCCGACCTTTCACGAATACCGGTGTCGATTTTGCCGGCCCCTTTGACATTAAGTCCTACGCAGGTCGTGGATGTAAAATGTCCAAAGGATATGTCTTAGTCTTTGTTTGTTTCTCCACTAAGGCTATTCACCTCGAAGTCACAAGTGAGATTTCTACACAAGCCTTCATGGCTGCCTTTGCGCGTTTTTTCTCTCGGCGTGGCTCACCCAAAGCAATTTACTCCGATAATGGAACGGCTTTTGCCGGTGCTGCCAACATTATCGTCAAAAATCAAACCCAGTTCATGTCCCTTGTAAGACAACAACTTTTGTCTGAATATGTCTTTCAATCTGTAGAATGGCATTTCATACCCCCTGGCGCGCCTCACATGGGAGGTCTATGGGAAGCGGGTGTAAAAAGTTTTAAGTCCCATTTAAAGAAAATATCGCACTCTCAGAAATTTACTTTCGAAGAGTTCTCAACAATGCTTTCCCGTATCGAAGCTTGCCTAAATTCTAGGCCACTGAGCTCTATGAGCGAAAATCCCTCTGAGATCTGTGCATTGACACCGGGTCATTTTCTAATTGGATCCCCTCTATTAACACCGGCAGAGCCTGATGTCTCTAATCATTCGCTAAGTTATGCGAATCGATGGCAGAAACTTCAAATTCTTCACCACCAATTTGCGTTACGGTGGAAAGAAGAATACCTAAAAGAATTGCATAAACGTACCAAATGGAAATATCCACAAAGAAATCTCGCCGTAGGTGACCTCGTCGTTATCAGACAGGATAATTTGCCCCCTAACCAATGGCTACTGGGCCGAGTAGAAAAGGTTTTCTTAGGTTCTGATCAAAAAATAAGAGTGGCAGAAGTGCGCACTCGCAATGGCACTTTCACTAGGCCAATTGTCAAACTTATTCTCTTACCGACCGCAGATCAAAACTAATTATTTTTATTTTTACAGTCAATCATGCCAAGCCCCGCAAGACGTCTCCAAAATCATCGCCCAATTGAAGAAGTTGACCGACAGCCTCAAGCTCCTGTAACCAGCCGTCTCACCCTACCCAAGGACTGCCGATACTGTCAAAAGGACCATCCTTTGAGAAAGTGTTTTCGTTTTCGACGACTAACACCGAAAGAACGTCTCAAAATCGTTCACCAATATCGGTATTGTACAAATTGCCTGGCGCACTCTCATACCCTGCGCAATTGCCAGAGTCGCGAACGCTGCAGAATTTGCAAGGCAGAACATCATACGATGCTGCACAGAGACAATACGCGGTCACGGTCGAAGAAGTCCAAGAAACCTAAACGGGCTTACCAACACCAGCCTCAGGCCGTTCAACAACCAAATGCATATTCCCAGACGCAAACACCACAGGGCCCCTCCTCCAGGGCTCCAACTATTATTTTTAACTTTGGCCTTTAATCTCGAATCATGCCATGTAAAAAAAAACCATATGTATTGAAATGAAGGAATATTTATTTTTTTTTAATTATATTAAATGAAACACTGAATTATAAAAATTGTACTTATGTAATTATTTTATACAATGTCTCATACTTTTGATATTGCACTACTGCAAGGGGGGCGGGATGTTTAAACCCAAACCCAACTTAACTTAAATTACTCCTAACCATAACCCTAATTTTATGCTTACCACTGTATTATGCGTACTTCCACTAACTACAAACGGTTTTCACTCAAAATAACATTCTACAAGATGTTGCCTTACCGCTTCCGAGCTTATTTCTTTTACATAGCGAGAGAAAAGAGTTAGTTCGTTAATAACTATCACTCTTTAAACTTCGTTTCCCTTCCCGCGGTTCCTACTTATTTCTTCTAAGTATAAGTTTTTACAAGTAATCAAATAAACTGTGAAATTTTACTATTGAAAACCCCCCGATCTTGTGATTGATTAAAATACATCGGAGCTGCATATATCTAATAAAAGGTGAAGTATCTAGTGCAGTTTATAAACCCCCCCGTGTCTATTTCTACTAATATACTGCGCTTCTCTTCTCCCAAAACCTCTTTGGACGAGTATTTGTCTTGTCTCTGTACTCAACCCCCCGTACCCGCCTATACAGTCATAAAAAAACATTTTTGTTATGCCTTCTCCTACTGACCGCAAATGAAAATTCCGTTTGAAGCTTCATGCCTTTAGCCATAAAAACTTCTTTTGTCATGTCTTCTTCTCACACGGATCAAGAATAATCCGTAATACTGTTTTTGTATTGAACTCGTATTACCATTTTTTGAGATAATTCGGTCACCAACGTTTGGCTTAGCAAAGTGATGGTCTCACGCGCTGTATGGCATGTTACAGCGTCGTGTTAGAACCATTTCTCCTTCAAATAATGTTCAATGACATGATAAATAAAAAAATCAATTGATCGTCCATTGGCTCTACTTCTTCTACCAGTTGGATTTTATATGAATGTAGGCCAAGGTCTTTCCTCAGCATTTGCAGAGACCGAGTTCCAGAGAATGAAGTCGGTTCGATAAATTCGAGTCCCCTGTCATACTAACGTCTACAGCGTCGATGGCTTCTATTAGCTGCTCAGATGCATCATTACATGCACCCTCAACTTCATAAAGGGCTCCATAAGTTTGGCGAACAGAACGTGCATTTTGAAAATAAATTTGCATGATTTGTAAACTTTGTTCTTGTTTAGTTTTTACATGGTGATTTTGCAAAGTATACTAAAAGAAAGTCTATTACACTTCATTAGTATGACAGCTAGATTTACACTTATACCTATCAGAAGTTCTATATGTCAAGAAAATACCCCATGCATAGGTTATTTTCAATTGTTTGCTAATGTTACATCTGATATACTATAAAAATTTAACCATTGTAGTATAACTACAATGAATATTGCTTAATTTTTCTATCTATATGATTTATTACCGATTCGCTCTCCTGAGAAGTAATTGAAAAATACATACCTGTAAAGTAAATTAAAAAAAATCACTATTTTAGTCTGCGCATCCTCAACTGCCTGGTGTACGGACCATTATTTGATACAGGTAAAAAGTTAACTATTGAAGTGCGTGGGCAGCGCCTCGGCACTTTTAACTTATTTTATTCGAAATAGCCTGATCATTAGGGCGAATTAATTAGTTCGCGTCAAAAAAAAAACAACCTGTTAACCGTATATCAGTATTGGAATGTACGAAGAATTCTTAGAAAATTTCACTAAGAAACTATATATCTAAAATCAATTCCTAGTTCGCGCTGAGAAGCATGAAGATTTCAGGTAGAGATTTTTTTTTTAGCAATGAGCAAATATTCTGAAAAATGATTTTTAAAAACTTAATTTCTGTATGCCAACTCTCAGAGGCCATAACTTTTTAACCAATACATAGATTTGCTTCTGTAATACCTCATTTAGTTCGTTGGGAAGTCAGTTTTACGCAGAAGGTCTGTAAAAATATATATCTGAAGTTTTCGGTTTGTGCTCATTTAAAAACAAAAAAAATCTCTATCTGAAATCTTCATGCTTCCCAACGCGAGCTAGGAATTGATTTTAGACACAAAGTTTATTGGTGAAATTTTCTTAAAAATCATCGTAGATTCCGATTTTGGTTACGATTTGTGCGAATAAAAAAATTGGCCCACCTTACTGTTCATATCTCTAGTTGAACAGCAATATACTGTGGAATTTTGACAGTTGTAACCGTTTGTTTTAAAAAGGGTGTGGAACAGCCCATTTCCACCCTTACTGTAATTCATACTGCAAGCCCTTCTAATTTTCAAGTTGAATGGGCGGTGCCACGCCCCTTTATTCAACCACAACCAAATATAGCCTGGGACTATCAACAGGTCAACAGTACCACTTGGTAAGATTTTCGTATCAATCGATCTATTAGAAAAGCCGTTAGAGCGATTTTTGAAAAGAGGGCATGGCACCGCCCACTTCCTCCCTGGATGTAATTTATACTGCTCCATCAACATATATAACAAATCTCATCTTCATACCTCTGATAGTTCATGAAATAAAGCCTTTTTAATTTTCAAGTTGTATGGGCGGTGCCACGCCCCTTTATCCAATTACAACCAAATGAAGTCAGGAACTATCTACAGGTCAACAGTACGTCATGGTAAAATTTTTGTATTAATCGACCTATTATAAAAGCCGTTAGAGCGATTTTTGAAAAGGGGGCGTGGCACCGCCCACTTCCATCCTGGCTGTAATTAATACTGCTCCAACAACATATATACCAAATCTCACCTTCATACCTCTGATAGTTCATGAAATATAGCCTTTTTAATTTTCAAGTTGTATGGGCGGTGCCACGCCCCTTTATCCAATTACAACCAAATGTAGTCAGGAACTATCTACAGGTCAACAGTACCTCATGGTAAAATTTTTGTATCAATCGGTCTATTAGAAAAGCCGTCTGAGCGATATTTGAAAAAGGGGCGTGGCGCCGCCCCTTTAAGATGTAAGCTATCCTATCTTTCAAGTTGGATCAAACCGAACACGGTGTGCAAATTTGATTCAAATCGGTTAAGTAGTTTAGGAGTCCATCGCGGACAAACAACGTGACACGTAATTTATATATATTAAGATATTGACATACCTACCACGCCTCCTTATGGGCGTTACAAATGGAACAACAAAATATACCGTTCACACCGTTCATGCGCATGGTGAAGGTTATAAAAAAAAATTCCCACGTGCTGCGGAAGAGATAAAGTCTGAAAATTAAACCAGAAAGTTAGGGAAAATGGCTATGACACTAGGCTCCTCTTCTGTAAGTATAAATCACCGATATTCAGAGTGTGGTGCAAATATGGAGAGTGCACTTCCAATTATGCCAATTATCGACGTCGGATTAGTTTGCAATCTATCAAGCCAAAACGAGGTTAGAAAACAATATCGCGGCTAAGGACCACAACAAAGCAACCGGTGAAGACGGACTTTCAGCAGACTGATGTCGACGACACATCATCTTTTCGTCGATTATTAAACAGCCTTTAACTTAAGCCGAATATCTTACGGAGCCATTCTCTACCAGACGAGACCTTGGACAATGCGACAACCAACCTTTAGAGATGGTAATGGGGAAACAGCGAAAACAACAATATGCGATATACTTAAAATAAGCCCACATACTACTTGCATACGCTGATTTGATAGACAATAACTTTAGGATTAAACTGCAGCCTTCCTCGGCATTCAGAAAGAATCAGTCAAAATGGGTATACAAAGGGTCCATCGATTTAGTTTAGTTAGTTTAAGCAGACAAAGAATATATATTCTTCAACTATGTAATTTTAAATATGTGTGAATATGTAATTTTAATGCTGCTCAAGAACAAAACTATGCAACAGATTTTAACAGTCGAAAAATTTCAAAACAATTTTAATTTTTTTTGCATAGTCTTTTGTTCTATAATAAGTTTGCCAAACAGGAAATCTGGTATCGCCGTTGGCATTTTACATGTATGTATATTGGTGTGACTTTATTTTCCGATACTTTGCAATTTATAACTCATCAGTATTGCTGTAATTAGGAATAAATTGTACATAACACAATGCCAATAAAGGGATTAACACAAATTCACATACAAATTAGATAGTCTGTTTGCCAATTGTCTCATGTGACGAGAATTTAAATTGAATGAAAATCTTTGTTAAATGTCAATAATATTTATCGACTCAGATATTGTACACTAGTTTGAGTTGGCCCAATTTGCTTATATTCTTATTTAGCGCTTTGTGAAATTTGTGTCCTCTAGCAGGACGTTCACACAATTAAACGACATGTATTCGAGTTCTTATCTCCTTTTTCCTTTTTCGTAGATTATGTAGAAACTACATAGCATATACCAACATAGTATCTATCTGTGTACGTACGAGAAAATAAGTACCATACATGTTATTGTACTGTGTTGAACTTTTGATGTTGTAGTTGCTTGTATTTTGAAATGTTTTTGGAAAGTTGGGGCTTAAACTCATGCAATTTTTGCTTATAAACGCGCACACACAAGTGCCTACTAGTACATTGGTGTTCAACCAGCAAACAAAATATCCGTGCCTGTGCATGTTTGTGTATCTGTTTACACGAGGATGTACATATTTGTAATGGCATGGGAAAATAGGAATGGCCATGTGTATCTTGAATGCCACTACAATTGCTAAATTGCAAGTACGAGTACGAAGCCCAAAACATTGGGGAGATAAAATCAATAAAACGCGGGGTGTAACGGATTTCTAGAGAATTGGGTTTCTATCTCCAACTACCTATTAATCACAAATGAACACTTTACGGGCTAAGGTCAGCATTGTAATTAAAAACAAAAAATACTGACATTACATAAGTTTATCACATCATGATGACTTTCTTGCAGTTGAAAATAAATTTGTCATGAATTGCTAGGGACTATGTTAGCAATTCATAGCAATTCTTTTTCCTTTTCGTAGGAGGCAAAGCATTTTGCACTTGACTTTCTGATTGTCTGCAAATAAAGATATTGTTAATTGGGGACATACCTATATGTTTGTAAACCTCATATATGCTTATATGTATTAAGGAATAGTTTACTTCATGCTGCTTAAAAATATTTTGAAATTGAGGTTGTGGTTCCCTATGGAAAAATAAACCGGTGAAGCACCGGTTCCCTGGGTGCATGAACCGGTCCCAGTTTCAGAAATTTTGTAAGGTACGGTACGTTTTATATAGGTTTGGCTGCTAAATTTTCAATTGACACATGACTGACTCTTTGTGATGGATCTATAACCCGACCTTGAACTAACAATTTCGGTTCTATAGTTCCAGTCATTAAACCAATTTGTAAGTGTTTTTCTCCTAATTTCAGAATAACGTTGTTTGCTTGATTGACGGCGGAGCTGAGGTAGATAACATAAACATCGAAGTCGTTGGGTGGCTCTATAACAGCTATGCCCTACGTCAATGTATGCGATTTGTTCGAGTGTGTTGGGTATAAGTAAAAGCTCTTATTGTTATTTCGGCAAACAGTGTGGTGCAAAAGTGACGCACTTCGTCATAACAGACATTAAATATCTTTGCATTACAAATTACATATTATTTTTGTTAGACTTCCGAAAATTTCGGTAATTATACACATTTTAAGAGGAACGCAGTAATTTGTTCTCTCTTACGGGTAATTGTGTTCCTTTGCAATGGTACTTTTTCTACCCTTATTCCATCATCAAAAGGACTACAGCGTTTTGATAAATTAGCAATTAAAATTTCTCTTTCCCCATCTACAATATCGAAATATTCTTTGTGGCAAGACCTGTAATGCGACATTAAATTTGTGGTTACGCTTAACACTGCGTTGGCATACCAAACATACTGGCTCGTCATCGCTGTTTTGCGTAAACAAAAGATAATTTCCCAAACATCATAAACATTTTAAGCAATACTGTAATTTGCTTTCTGGTTTGTATGTGTATGTGTGAAAGCGCAAAGCTCTCTATGTGTACATGTAAAAGCACAAAAGCTGTTTTCACGAGCTGAAGCGGTGGGCATAGCTGCTCTATAATATAGATGCTAAAAACTTCTTCAAACTTAAAAAATAGTGCAAAAATCCAAAAAGTTTGCGATTTTTCAAGATTTGTTGAAAAATAAGCATTCCTTAAAGTAAACTCAAGTAATGCATAGTTTTAGGCCGGACCATGCCATTGTATTTTAATACAGTGTCGTTCGTGTGAGTTCGTCGATCATATAGAGTACACAGTACAACACATGATTTTGGGACTCAATCCTGAAAACTGCACGTGAAAGGAGCCCCAAAAAGTAGAAGTTCTGTATCATTCGATTTGTCTAGTTACATGCCATAATAATTTAATATCGATTTGAAGTTAGTAAGTATCGTATAGGGAAATTTGTCACGTTTTAGGCTACTTTCACGTGCAGTTCTCAGAATTAAGTCCCAAATCAATGAGCTAAAAAATGTTGTACTACGTTAGTTACCAATTTTCGTAAGTGTATCAAATGACATACCAAATTGGCTAAACGATCAGAAAATGTTTGCGTGTAAACCTTAAAAATTACAAACATTTGCCGCAGATGGCACAACTAGATATATTCTATATCCTAGAGCACTTAAATAAATATAAAACCAGTACAGAAATTTCTGTCAGGTAAACTGACTGATAAATACCATCACCCAATATAAGATATTGTTGAAGTCTTGAGTTATTGAAATTAATACAATTTTAATTAAAATAAAATTACTTATGTATAATTTTTTCCATGCTTGTGGTGCAAAATCGTCCAAAACTTGGCTTTGGAATTATGTGAGAAATATTAATGTTTCATTCCTGACTCAAATTTTCATACGTACAACTTACGCATTTAGTGTGCTTATAAAAAAAGTTATGTATGTAAGACTATGGAGGTGAGTTCGGTCCTTTGTATGGGAGGTACCAGAAGGGGTGTGTCAAATAGTTAGATTTTCTGAGGTTTCGCCTCCTATCACAATATAAATTAACCGACTAATTTTCATTACTCCCCATTTGTCCGTTTGGAAGTTATGGGGGAAATATTATTTTCCAAAAAAGGTCATTTTGTATGGGAGGTACCAGAAGAGATGATCCGATATAGTCCATATTCATTCCTGATTCATATTTTAATAACCGTACAACTTATCCATAATGTAACTGAATTTAGTGTACTTACAAAAAATATATGTTTGTAAGACTATGGGGGTGAGTTCGGTCATTTGTATGGGAGGTACCAGAAGGGGTGTGTCAAATAGTTGGGTTTTCTGGGGTTTTGCCTCCTATAACAACATAAATTAATCGACCAATTTTCATTACCCCCCAAGATTCCGTTTAGAAGTTATGGGAGAAATATTAATTTTTACATATAGTCCATATTCATTCCTGAGTCCCATTTTCATAAGCGAACATCATACTCAAAAGTTGAGTGAATTCAGTTTACTTACAAAAAAGATATGCTTGTAAGACTATGGGGGGGGGGGGTGAGTTCGGTCATTTGTATGGGAGGTTGCAGAAGGGGTGTGTCAAATAGTTAGGTTTTCTGGGGTTTTGTCTACTTTTGGAAGATAAATAAACTGACCAAATTCAAATATCCTACGGTCGTCCGTTTGGAAGTTATGAAAGAAATAACAATTATCCAAAAAAATGTAATTTTGTATGGGAGGTATCAGAAGGGGTGTGGCTATTTTGCCTATTTAAAAGTCCCGAAACGAATTTTGTCTTAAGATACTTGGGGTCTAAATCGTCTCCTTTAATGCGTTACACTTTATTGCGTATCAAATGATATATACCCTCATCCCTAACAAAATTCAGCTTCAATAAAATTACAATAAAGAGTTAGCAATGCGAACCGGGTGCAGCTAGTTCTGTTGTAAAAACAAGGATGAAAAATCAAGACAAAATATAGTAGCCCCAAGAATCCTGTAATACCTGACTAGTTCCTGGTTAATGATCCTGCAATTTAACCTCACATATAAACAATAACTATTTGACTTCCGTACGTTGCTTTTTATAATATGTAATATTTGTGAGAAATTTCGTTGTGAGTCAAAAGTTAATTCTTGACAATTTGTGCGATATCTCAATGATTCTAACAATACTTACTTAACCCATGAATGAGGTATGGGATAGCTTCTCGCGTTGTTGTGAATTAACACGCTTTCTATTTTTAGATTCACAACTAACGGCACCTACTTGTTTATCGACGAATGCGAAAGTCACTTTTTGAGAAGCTTTTACTAGACACTTATACTGCGAAGTAGCTGACGACAATATCGAGGGGACCGGCAATGAAAGAAAAATTTATTTTTTTTATTTTTTAATTGACTGGAGCCAGGAGTTGAACCCGGGATCTCCCGCATGGTAGTCGCGTGTTCTAACCATCATGCCACGGCCGGTCCCTAACAGTACTATTTTGCTAATACCTTACCTAAATTTCGCTTATGAGGACACATTTAGACGATGATCCCTAATAAGTTATTTTGTCCACAGACATTTTAAGAGGCCTTAGATCACAAAAAATTTCTGCAGCTATGTACTTGTTTTTATTTTCAAAGTATGTAATTCGTTACATTTACTCCACATATTTCCAATATAGATTAACTTCAAATAATTTTTGCAATAAACATATTTTAGGTACAAACTCACCCCGAAAGTCTAACGTAAGCAATTAGAGCAACATAAAATAACATTTATATGCCTACTTTCCATCTTGCATTGAAACACGTGGCCTTAACTGTGATACCCGACAGTTTTATAGTCAGTGTTAAATTAAGTAGCCTTTCCCCTAAATCATTCACTTTTGCCCTTAAAGTCAAATCGAGTTTATTGTTTCCGCCGACAGGACTTTCCATCATTTATACACTAGATATCACATTATCTGTTAGTGTCCTTGTGGCATGAACACGTTAATATGCACATATACTTGTATGGATATATGTAGTATGTATTTATGTGTGAATATGTGGGAGTATTTATTTATGTACTTGATGGTAAATTGACACTTAATATTGCCGTTCACTGGACAACCAAGTGATTTGAAAAATATTCCGGTTGCGAAAAAAAGACGATATAACTTTATTATCAATTTATAAAAATGGAACACCTGTCGGATGCAAATAGGCAAAATAAGTGACGGCACAATAAAAGTCAATTACCGCCATCAATCTTTGTGTATGGTGGCGATGGCTATGCGCCTGCAACTTGAGAGCGAGCGTCCATGTACCCCGAATGTTAGGGAGGTATCACCCAACCGCAGCCCACTATGGGCTTGAATGTCTTTCATTCATCTATAAAATGTAAAATGGCTATAACCTTCACTCTCATACACACACGCTCCCCCTCAGATATCAAATCATGTTCGCACTTAGCAAGCGTGTGTACGTGCATGGGCAATGATATCCTTGTGTGTGTTTGATTTGTAGGATCTATACATATCGTAAGAGTAAATATGATATGTGATGACACAAAAGCGCGTGAGATTGAGTTGCGTACAGCACCAAATTTAGATACGGATTTCAATAGAAATGCAAATATTTAAATTGCGGAAATCAAAAGATAGTTTGTAGAACATTAAATCCTGTCACACACACACACTCACAGGTACAATAATGCATTAATTTGCTTTCAAAAATAAATTCAAAGAAATATTTATTTGCCTTAAAGGGTCTTTAGAAAAAGACTAACTTAAAGGATACGCACGAATATGGTATTATAAACGGGCAGTGTTGCGCACATTTTCCTAAATTCGTGTTGTATGTAAACATTTGTATAAGTACACAACTTCATACACGTGCCTATACATACACACATTTACTGGCCTTGCGGCAGTTAAGATGAGTACCGCATATACATATTAAATATTTAATTTTGTTGTTATTACATGGTTTCAGATATGGCAATTTGTTTGCAGATAATCCTTTAGTATCTTCATACCAACGTATTCTAGGAAAAGGTTCATAAGAAGCATCGTTGCTCAAGTGTTGTTTAAACGTCCCGCTATCTATGTAACAAATCAACAAGTAATCAAACAGGGATATGTAAATAAAGTTGGCGGCATAAAAGTGCTTATTAATTTATTCACCGTTGAAAATTGATTAGGGTTCTAATGAATTCATTGTTTATTTTTGCTATGAAACGGCGATACGACGATTTGTTTTCCTTTTTAACAGAGTAGAAGCGAAAACTACAAATTATATGTTAAACCTTTACCGAGTCGTCACCAAAATCGTGGTTGCAAATAATGTAATCACTTAGATTTAAGAACATTTTGTGAAAAGTTAGTGAATTTTATTAAAATTTACCATACGTGCAAATCATATATACATTAAGCGCCCCATACACGAGTACTGCCGCAGTTCATGCCGATGAACCCTTTGTATACGTGTGTGATTGATAGTTTCGATACACTTATCAATCATTGTTTTATTTCGAATTTTTAAACAGTAACACCTTGGCTATTCCTTCAAAATTATGTTTCACAATGCCGAAAGGGACTGGTACAATCCTATAAATTTAAGAACAAATCGTTTTTCCATTTCTTCTTTTTATGTTTTACAACAAACAATTTCCAAATTTCGTTGTTTATACTTTCATAAAACAATTTTGTAGAATCTAACATATTTGAAGTATAAAAAATACACAAAGTTCATCTGATTGATAGGTGTTCATTTTGAAAATCAAAGCTGTTTTGATTTTCATACTGCATTGTCTGTGTGACAAATACATTCTTATGTTCTCTCAAATTCACAAATACACATATATTGCCGTTCTAGCGGCAGTACTCGTCTATAGGGCGCTTTAGGGCTGGTCAATTTGTTTTTTTTCCCAAAAGTAGGAATCTACGATGGTTTCTAAGGAAATTTCACTAAGAAGCTATGTATCTAAAATCAATTCCTAGCTCCCGCTGTAAAAATAGAGTAAAAAATGTATAGTAATTCATCAAATGAGAACGGTTGGGCCGATTTGGCTGAATTTTTTTCAGTTGATCGTAATTGGAGAAGGTTTATGTGAAGGTTGGGAAAATCCTCCGAAAAATTCGGGAAATTGGAAAAATCTAATATTGCTTTTTCGAATGGAATTTTGTGTGGAATTGTTACGAATGGCTTTTCGAATAAAAAATTAGAAAATTTTTGCTGGAAAATTCCGAAAAAATTCGAATAATTTCAATTTGTATTTCGACGAAATTTTGCATTTTTTCTTATGATTTGATAATTTTGGACGTTATAAATGTGAAAAATTTCGGATAGTTATTCCGAAATGACTTTTCGAATGGAATGGAAAAATAGAAAAATTCTCGGTGGAAAACTCGAAAAATTCCGGGAATAAAACTAGAAAGATTTGGATTTTTTCGACGAAATATTCAATTATAACGCTGATTTGATGATTTCCGACGACGTAAAGGCGGAAAATTATTTGTATATAAAAATGGTGTGAAAAATGTATAGTTATTTATCAAGTGAGAACGGCTGGGTCGATTTTGCTCAATTTTGAAAAAATCCTTCAGAAAAGTCGGGAAATTGGAAAAATCGAAAATTGTTTTTTTTTTGTATGGAATTTTGAGCGCAATTGTTACGGAATGACTTTTCGAATGAAAAAATAGAAAATTCTTAGCGAAATACTTGGAAAATTTCGATCGATGATGATTTTGAACGTTTTTAAGGTGTAAAATGTCGGATAAATTTTGGTTGGAGATTGTAACGAGATTATAATAATAATATTTATGCAATATTTATCATTTTCATCATTGATTCAGAAAAGAGTTTACGTATGAAAAATGAGGTTATCAAATTGGTTTGCGGGTATTAATTCCGTAACGACTTTGTAGTCTTTTAGGGAGAGTTTTTTACTCGACTAATGCCTCCCCTATTAGACCAGCGAACCTTAGATGACGTAAACGTCCTGCAATAATTAATTAGACAGTTCAGCCCCGCCAAGGTGTATGCTTCTTCTTTGCTATCCTTCAATTCCCTGCGTACAGTGTGTGCTGTGCGCGCATATCGGGAGGTTTACAAAAATTTAAATTTAATTTTTAGAGTTGATAACAGTAACATTAAATATCTTTAATTTCAACGTTTAAAATGGAATTATTAACAAAATAAAGCATGTTATAACCACCTTTGGCCCTCAATGTCAAACTTAGAGTACCTTAATCATAACGTACTCGTCGTATACACATTACCCGGAAACGTGTATGTGTAAGTCGGCTTGCTCGACTAAAATTTATATAACGCTTTTTATTTTACTTAACTATAACACAAAACCATTTTAAACATGATTAATAATATCGTTGTCGTACCATCAAATAATCAACCGAATATGATTTGCTTGCAAATGCTTTCAACATTTATACTTAAGCTGTGAAAAGAAATACATTTAGCGAGCGAAAACCTCGCCAGAGCACGTTTCAAGTGGATGACTTGACATCACTTGGTTGGCAAACACGTGTGGTTAATCCCATTAAATTTGGAACAAGGACTTGTTGCCCCACCTGCAACATGCTTAACCATCTTGAAATTAAATTGTTGCATAATAACCACATCGAATAACCGTGAATCGATAAAAAAAAAACACATTGTAAAACATTATTGCGTTGTTAACAATTCAGGGTGGAGTATTCGTGGCAGATGAGACAAATGGAAATAAGGCATGAGAGTCTTTAAAGTGGTAAGGCATTTGTATGTTTTTTTCTCTATTGATTTATTTATATAATAGATTTTTAGATGTATATACACTAGACCTGCCCTTATTTTTCAAAATGGCGGCACATAGGAGAGTAGGGTCTAAAAAGTTTCCATTTTATGCCACAATGCTCCATGTGGACTCTCAGTGGACCCAAAATTGAGTTGAATAATAAGACAAGGTTTTACTATAAGAAATTAGGAACTTTATTCGGCATTTTTGGAAAAAAACTCAATTTTGGTAAAAATTTTGTCAATATTTTGTAATTTTTTTATTTTTATGTTATTCTTCACTACATTACCTTTTCACTAAGCTATTACTCAGAAAAATCTGATAAAAAAATAATGAAGTTACAATATCTTAAACATTAACTAAAGATGTTTTTTTGAACGATGGATATAAGCTTCAACAACTTGTAATAAGAATTGCTTTTCGTATTCTTTGTTGGTCAATATCCGATGGAGCATCAATTTGAGCGTATTCAATGGAATCTCGTATGACATTGAAATCCTGGTTTGGAGAATTGATTGGATTTGTACAACCAATCCAAGCAAGAATGTAGATTCGCGCCAAGAAAATGCACACGTCGTGCAATCCACTCCGTTCTCTGGCCGTCAATGTAAAATGGTTGCGGAAAAGGAAAATTTTGAGTGAATAGATGCTTTTTGCCATCCATCGCACGTTGCTGGTAGCGCCAGGAGAACGGAAGATACCACAATGTGTTTCACCCAAGAAAACAGCATCCAGTTAGAGAAACTCTCTATAATCATTACGAGAGTGACGTTCTTTCAACTGCTGATTGCAGTAATTTCTAATGGCAGCTTGTTCATCGGGGGTATTTTTGAACAAACGATTTCGTCCTCGACACCATTCTGGAATGCAGTCTGGTCAAGACTCTTCCAGACTTTCGTGAATCTCTCGAACAATTGAACTTTAGGTCCGCTGCATACGAGATTCCATTGAATACGCTCAATTTGATGCTCCAGTTTCTGCTGCCTTATTGAAGAAGATGAGTAACCATATGTGGTATATATCAGCAGAATTAATGGCTTTGGCTTTCTTTGACTCGAATGTTTCTCTTGAACAGAAAAGAAAAATGGTTGAGCGCCTTGCATACGATGAGCCTATTATTAAAGTGCAACAAAATCGGGCCGTTTCAAAACCGCAAACATTCGCGAACCAAAGCTTGAGCGACTTAATTTCAAATAAGACTAACAATTTCTTTGTGCGGTTCGGTTTGTCGCCGGAGTTTTTGGAATTTGACCCATCAACATGGGAAACCAGCGAGAGTTTTAAAGATGGCCGCTTTTTCTGTAAAAATTAAGCCGTCGTTAATGACACCGCTGAAAAAGGAGTGAAGTTCATGAAGGACTATAATCGGATATTGACCAACAAAGAAGACGAAAAGCAATTCTTATTGCAAGTTGTTGAAGCTTATCGCAAAAAATATCCATCGTTCAAAAAAACATGTTTAGTTAATGTTTAAGATATTGTAACTTTATTATATTTTATCAGATTTTTCTGAGTAATAGCTTGGTGAAAAGGTAATTTAGTGAAGAGTAACATAAAAATAAGAATATTACAAGATATTGACAAAATTATTACCAAAATTGAGTTTTTTCCAAAAATGCCGAATAAAGTTCCTAATTTCTTGTAATAAAACCTGTTCTTATTATTCATCTCAATTTTGGGTCCACTTAGAGTCGTCGGATCGAGCCCAAATTTTACATGGAGCATTGTGGCATAAAATGGAAACATTTTGGACCCTACTCTCCTATGAGCCGCCATTTTGAAAAATCTTCATAGAAATAAGGGCAGGTCTAATATACACAATGTACTTTTGTTATATCTCTGATATTTTTAACCAGATGTGGCAAGACATTATACCGAAATTTGACTAACAAATGCATTTATCATTTCAATGATGCAATGGCTTTAGGCTAACGATAATATGCTTGTCCATTGATATAAATGCTCATACTTTTAAACAAAATGTCTAGATCAGTTCATAAGTTGTGTATTAAAAAATTAAATGTGTACAATAGCGCCATTTTCTAGGTCAATTTGTCTTACTAATAAAAATATTATTTCTGTTAGCACAAACAATTTAAATGCAACAAGAGAAGTAAATGCTCCAAGGGAAATGAAAAAGCTTCCTTTTATTGCTTAACATCGATTGAAAACTTATTGTCACAATATAGAAAAAAAATCTTTAGTTTTAAGCATGACCAATTTATTTTTAGCTTTAATATAAAGTAGCATTGTATTTGCACTGGAAAATTGGTGAATCTAATGCTACTTTAATGCTGCTATTTCAAAAAAATTGTTTTTACCTGATATATCCTCTATGACTATTACCGCATGTTGGCAAAGGATAAGTGGAAGTTTAAAAAGTTTTAAAACTATAAATATTATTTATGTCAAATTATGAAAATTGCACATATCAACTTTTGCCACAAGGCGGAACTCGTTCTCTTTGCCCATAGGTTCACAATACCCACAGTAGATCCTATAAATTTAAACTGGTCTGCAATTGAGCTTGCACAATGTGTCACGAATTATACGCCCAACTAGAAGAAACATATGACCGTAGCCCGGGCCATGATGTTAAAATCGTGCTGGGAGATTCTAATGTCAAAATAGGCGGGAAGAATGTCTTTAGCCCAACAGTCTGAAAATTTAGCCTGCATACCGACACATCGCCAAACGGAATCAGACTGATTGATTTCTCTGCAGTAAGGAATATGGTAATTAGCAACACACGATTTGACCACAAAAACATTCACAAAGCAACGTGGGTATCTCCCGATCAAGTAACGAGAAACCAAATTGATCACGTGGTAATCGATGGAAGGCACGCGTCAAGTTTCTTAGACGTACGAGTGATTAGGGGTGCGAACATCAACTCGGATCACCGCATCACTGCAGTGAAGATGCGTACTAGGCTAAGCAGGGCGAAAACCCTGCGTAACCAGGCACAGAGAAAGCTGGACATCGCTGGACGATAGCCTAGGCTAGTTGGCTTTTAACCAACTCACTCGACTACTTCGTGATGCTCCAACTTACGAAAATACTAACGCGCAATGGTAATATATTACCCACTCGATGGAAAAGATTGCGCGGTCCGTACTGGGGTATGTGAAGCCCTCAAACGATAATGCCTGGTACGATGAGTAATGCAGCAATGGCACCCGGGAACAAGATGCTGCATACAGGTCCAAACTGCAGCCAATGGCAACGCGAGCTGTTCATGAAAAGTACAGGGAGAAGAGGCGGAAGGCGATTCGTCTCTTCAGTCGAAAAAACGGGAGCTGAAGGAGCGGAATAATGTGTGTATTGAAGAATACAGAAACAGAAGTGAAGCCCGAAAATTCTACCATAAGATAAATGGTAGGGTACATGGAACAGGTCTTCCGTCCTGCAAAGACAAAGATGGTCATCTCGTTACTAACTCCTAGAGCGTACTGAGAATATTGAAAGACTACTTCTGCAGCCTATTGATGTCTAAAAACTCGGCTGATTAAGACTGTGTACCAATCCGAGATGATAACATCGAGTGTCCACCTCCGAGCCAAGCTGAGATAACAACTGACGTATCCCGCCTAAAGAACAACAAGGCCGCTGGAGCTGATTGTCTTCCAGCTGAGTTGTTTAAGGTGGGTGGAGATGAGCACGCAACAGCTCATCGAGAATATTTGGCTTCAGGAGAACATGCCAGAGAATTGGAATCTCAGTGTGCTATGTCCAATCTACAGAAAAGGTGACCGTAGTGAGTGTAAAAACTACCGTGGAATTAGCCTCTTACCGATTGCGTATACGTATATAAGGTCCTGTCTAGCATACTGGGTGAACTTCTAAATCCAATTGTGGAAAACCTTATTGGACCATATCAGTGCGGCTTTAGACCAGGTAAATCCACGATGGATCAGATATTTACACTACGGCAGATTCTAGAGAAAACCCATGAAAAGCAAATCGTCACTTACCACCTCTTTGTCGATTACAAAGCTGCCTTCAATAGTCCCATACGAAGTTATGTCTGAGTTCGGTATTCCTACGAAGATAATTCGTCTCTGGCGGTGTACCCTTACGAATACCAAAAAGATCTATCTGCACCATTCGATACGACGAGAGGTGTTAGACAGGGTGATAGTTTGCCATGCATACCGTTCAACATATTGATGGAGAAGGTGGGTTAAGGAAAGCAGCGGTTAACATGTCTGGCACCATATTTAATAACAGCCACATGCTGCTCGCATATGCCGATGATATCGACATTATCGGACGAACGATGCGAGAGGTAACAGCTGGCTTCTTATCTGTTGAAAGGGAGTCAGCGAAAATGGGTTTGGCAGTCAATGAGCACAAGACGAAGTTATTGGTATCATCGAACAAAGTGTCCACCCGGGAACGTTGACAACTATTGCTTTGAGGTAGTGGATGAATTTATCTACCTCGGATCCGCCATGAACAAAAACAACAGTGCCAGCGTTGAAATAAAACGGAGAATAGTGCTCGCCAACTGCTGTTTCTTTGGACAACGCAAGCACTTCATAAACACCACCCTATCTCGAACCACCAAAGTCCAACTGTACCAGGTACTAATTTTAACGGTCCTGTTGTATACCTCCAAATCTTGGGTGATTACACAGGCAGATGCAGCTCATCTGGCGGTTTTTGAGAGAAAGATACTCCGCAAAATATATGGACCCATTTGCGTAAACGGCGAGTTTAGGATTCGGATGAACCATGAGATGTACGAGTTATACCACGACACTGATGTGGTCAAGCGAATCAATGTGCAACGATTACGCTGGCTAGGCCATGTCGTGAGAATGGATGAGAAAACTCCAGCGCGAAAGGTATTTTATCAAGACCTCGAAGAACGGCGCAAAAGAGGGAGACCGCGACTACGTTGGAAGGACCAGGTGGAGGTGGCGCTGCTTGGTAGGACTGACTGGAGACGGTGCGCACAAGATCGAAGGCATTGTGCTAAAAGGGCGAATATAGCACGTAACATGTTATAGAGGCCTACATGTAGCAAATGGGGATTTCTATCTCCATATTCATTATAGTATCTACCAAGTAGAAAGAAACCAAAAATTGCGTCCGTCTTGGTAGCACATTCCATCATATGTTAAAAACAAAGAGGTAGAACTCACTGAATATCTTAATATGTGGCTGTATAATGACAACAATGTGGTCCTACTTTTCTGATTATTCAATAAATTCGAAACTTTACTTCGCTTTACTTCGTTAGCCTATAGGCATCTTATAGCCTCGCGAGGTCGGCAAAAATCTTTTCTTCACACAGACACGATCGGCAATTCACACGTACATACTTAAAGGTTTTGATTGATTCAAACAAGTGGGTATTTGCTTGATACGTTTGTATCAAATTCAACACAAAAACAGACACAAAAACAGACAATGAAACTATGTCCAACGATTGTGGGAGAGCATGGGAGAACACAACATTTCGACAGCGCTAATGCATTTTGTGCGAGTACATATTGCAGTGTGCTTGTATTCGGTTGTGCCTACCACTGGCCTGTTGTATCGCAATGAGCTACACATAACTTAATCTCTCTGAAATATAACAAATGCAATCAGTATTTTTTATTTGTTACAACTAATGTTTCGCAAAGTTTTTTTTCCACAGTATGTACTTTAGGGCGGGTCAATTTTTTTCCGCAATAATCATACCATAATCGGAATCTACGATGAATTCTAAGAAAATTTCAATAAATTATATGTCTAAAATCAATTTAGAGGCATTTTTTAAGTTTTTCAATAAGCGGAAAGCAAAATATATTTTATTGGAACCATCTGCGTAAAGCTTATTTCTCAACAAAAAAAGAGGTAGTGCAGAAACAAATCTATGAGTTGGTTAAAAATGTATGGCCTCCGAAAGTTGGCATACAGAAATCGTCCTCTTAATATAACAATAGTGTATGTGCTCATACACCATTATCAAAATCTACTTCCAAAAAGTGCTTCAAAAGGTCATTGGAAAACATAGTACATAATTTTTTCTTCAAAACTTTCATAGACATCTGATTTCACGAAAACTTTAAACTCAATTTTCTCAAAACAGCAAAAAGAATTATACACTATTGTTTTATTAAGGGGACGAAATGAAGTATTAAAAATTCTTCAATTTTTGCCTTTGATGGAAGTGCAGAACGTCAAAAATATACCACTCACTTCCTTTTGGTCTCCAAACATCGGAAAGGTAGATGAAAATTGGATCCAGCGCCCATGGGATCCACGCTTTTTTCAACCCGAACAAATACCCGCCCTTATTTGCATTTTATAACATGGACAATGGTATAACATATATATACATGATGAATAAATGGGAAAAATAATAATACAGAAAATTGTGATCTCACTTATTTATTTAGTTAATTTAACGTCTTTTATGTACATACCAAATGTACATACCACAAAATAACACCAACAAATAAAAAATTGGCTATCTTCAACAATAAAAGTGTTTCCAAGGTTAAACCTCCCATAGTCATTAATTTCAAACTTCAAATTGTAAAACATAAAGTAAAGAAGACAGTACTTCTTGCACTCCACTTGGTTGTAGATGTTTGCTCTATTTTTGTTGAGACCTATTACCAGAAGATTAAGCCACCCTGCGTGTCAAACCGTTTCGCTTATCTTAATATCCTGTGCAACATTTGCAAGTCAACATTCTGCTTAAACATGTTCTCCCATTATTTGTTAAGGCACAAACGTTCTTCTTTAAGTGCCAACATTTTATCATTGTTAACCTCTTAACCTCCATTTAAAACATTGAAAACATCACGAAAACATTTGAAACTAAAACGAGAAAACTTTTTTGCTGTGAACACAACATTTGTTTGACGCAATAATAAGTTTGCGGGAATTAATAGGTATGTGTTGCAGAAAAGTTGAGTGAAAACTCGGCTTCATATTAGTTTTGTACACGTAATACGTAACTGAAATATAACAAAATATTCTGTTAAGGTGTATAAAAAATTTTCTGCAATGGGTACATAAGTATTAAAAAGTTAACGTCGAGTACAATTTCCAAAGAATTTTACTTTGGGCGAAGTTAATGTATGCCAGAGGTGAACTTTTATGCCAAGAGTTATGTATGCATCGGACGTATAATGTGAATAAAATAGTGTAGTATTGTAATGGTGGGACTGCAATTTGAATCTTCTGACCGTTATATACCTGTGAATAACTTAAAAAATTCTGTGATACTTTATCTGAGATAACTACATTTGAGAGATCACATATTCCCCTAAATGGTTTGCTAACACTGAGTTGTCCTAAGCAACTATGTAACAAAAAGTAATAAAGCTCAACACGGTACAAAGTCTAAATTTAATCACAATTGATAGCTTGAAATCATATTATATACCTAGGTGTTGCCGAATGCATTATGTAAAGGTTTAAGCATAATTTACCTTACCTAAACTACTTCTGACATGGTTAAAATCCATTAAAATCCGTGCCTCACGTATCTGATATATATTCAATTCCATAGAAAGATATTATTTTGAGCTATTTTGCACCAAGTAAAATTGTATACAGGTTGATAGCCTATTATATATATATTTATTCCTCTCACTTCTATGAAGAGGATAGGACCATCGATAGTCTATTATGTATGCCCTTTAAATTTCGACTTTATAATGAGGACCGACTCAAAAATGTCACAAGTTGCTTGCATATGCTAATGGTAAAGACTGACGTCTTTGGTCGAAACTGCAAAATGTTACTGCAGACTTCAATTGGATAGAAGTCATTAGTCAGTCAGTCAGTCAGAGGACAAAACAGAATCCAGTTTAATGAGATCAGGGAATAAATCCCATTTATGGTCTGATCACGCATATTGTTGTTTATTCCACACCCTATTTGAAATCCGGTCCTTTTTCTGTAGAATACGTATACTGACCTTAATTGAATCCACACCAAGACCATTCTCACAATAGTTCTTCAGATATCGCACTATAACAAATTACGTCCAATGGACGGGCCACGCCTACGGAAATAGTACCTCAAATGTCGCACTTTTTCAAATTCATACTTCAAAAACCGCACTTTAACATATTAGTTCCTATAGGCTGAGCCGTGCCTAATAATCTAATCCCGCCAGCTTTTGACCTGATCATATTGTATCTACACCTTATTTAAAGTCTCTTTTTGATATAGTACGCCCTTGTTGTTAATGAGCTGGAATGGGTTGGCCACACCTCAAGAACATAGGTTGAATGCTGTAGAATCCTATAAGCTTTAAACAAACCAAATTAAAAGGAAATTTCAAATTTATTGCGCTTTTCTGCGCCATCCAAAGAGTTGCCACAATACCGGATAATGATTGACGAATGCGATAATGTTTTGTCACTGATCTTTTGTCAAAATCATAAATGGAATATAATCCTCTACAATTAATTGTAATGTAATATCTGTGCATTTGAGAAATTTTTCGAAATCGCCTATTGTTGTTAAGTCCACAGCTTATTTTAAATCCGACTCATTTTCTTTGGAATATGTTTTCTGATCTTAAAATAAACCACACCGAATTTCATTACAATTCGCATAATAATCCTAAAGATAAAGCATTCCCAAAAAATTGGAGTTTATGATCGGGACCACTCCAAGTAATCTAATCCATGGGTGCATGGTTGGGCTACACCTCAAGAAGATCGGTTGAATGATGTGGCTTAATATAAGTTTCAAACAAACACAATTTTATTGTGATATACAGAGTATACATACATATGTATATGTATGTAAATCTATCATGTTTTGTTGTCATTTGAAATTTAAATATTCAAAATGGTAAAATTTCTGAATATTTTTGTATGGGAAAAGTCTAAAATCGACTTCATGAATGGACATGATGAACAAATGCCTATAACCATCCTCGGAAGATTGCCTTTCTAATGAAACCGGTTTTTTACACATCGGTTGGATGCTGTTAAAGTCTATAGCGGTCATAGGTAGGAACAAATATACACTTTTATATACATACATATCGTCGGCTAGCCTGGAAGTAGTGTCATGTGTAATTTTGGAATTTTTTTTTTATTGTACTATTGTGAAGCTCTACTGGTCATACATAAGCCTACCAAGACGTTTTGCGATATCTTAATGGGTTTAGAAGATAGCAAAAAGTGCTATGTGTAACCCATATACGAAATATTCCTCCAATAGGTGTTATGTGTTTTTTTTATATGGTAATTATTATTTTTTTATATAGTAAAGGTTATGCTAATATCGGATGGATGTACCTACCAAAATAAAAAAAGGCACTGTGTAGCGCTTTAGCAAACCTTTCCGTAGCTACTGGACAAGAGTTGGAGCAAATTATATTAGAAAGAGGCCATACAATGATGGAAGTCGACAGTGTCCATTCAACGTTAGAAAATTTGTTTACAGCTCCAATATATTCGCCACAAGATTAGTCGCATGAGACAGGCAACACCAACACATCCATACACAGTAAACTACTTACAGTGTACTTTTTTTAAGGAACACGAACACGTTCCTGGCAACTTTACCTCAATCAGACCTGGTGAACGTGTAGGTGATGCAAAAGTAAACAACATCCGTGGATTGCTTTTTAAAGACAATGAAGTTTATTTCAAGGTGCGCCACACCGATAATTGGGAATTGATGAGCCAAAAAAAGCGAACAAGGGTACTTAAAATAAATGAACCAAAAAACTTATATGAATCTCCATTAAAAATTGATGAATCCAACTACAAGAGCCTCCAGAGATTAAACAATGTATGCACAAAGATTACCACTCCTTTTATGATAATCTTCAACATTAAAAATTTATTTGTTTAAGCTTTCTTTGTTTAATTACCTAAGTTTCTAATTTTTTTTTTTTAATAAAATGTTAATGAATTTCATCTTACATATTGTACCACCAATTTTGCTAGCGTTAGACGTCTTTTAATGGCAAAAATACTTACATATCTTTATATATAAAATTCTACTGTACGTGTGTTGTGACTGAACTCCTCCTAAACGGCTGGACCGATTTGCATAAGTTTTTTTAAGTATCAGAGGTATGAAGATGAGACTTGGTATATATGTTGTTGAAGCAGTATTAATTTCAGCCAAGGTGGAAGTGGGCGGTGCCACGCCCCCTTTTCAGAAATCGCTCTAATGGCTTTTCTAATAGACCGATTGATACGAAAATTTTATCATGTGGTACTGTTTACCTGTTGATAGTCCCTGGCTATAATAGGTTGTGATTGAATAAAGGGGCGTGGCACCGCCCATACAACTTGAAAATCAAAAGGGCTATATCTCATGAACTATCATAGGTATGAAGATGAGATTTGGTATATATGTTGTTGGAGCCGTATTAATTTCAACCAGGGTGGAAGTGGGCGGTGATACGCCCCCTTTTAAAAAATCGCTTTGCAGGCTTTTCCAATAGATAGATTGATAGGAAAATTTTACCAAGTGGTACTGTTGACCTGTAGATAGTCCCTGGCTATATTTGGTTGTGATTGGATAAAGGGGCGTGGCACCGCCCATACAACTTGAAAATAAAATGGGCTATATCTCATCAACTATCAGTGGCATGAAGATGAGATTTGGTATATATGTTGTTGGAGCAGTTTAATTAAAGCCAGGGTGGAAGTGGGCGGTGTCACGCCCCTTTTTCAAAAATCGCTCTAACGGCTTTTCTAAAAGACCGATTGATACGAAAATTTTACCAAGTGGTACTGTTGACCTGTTGATAGACCCTGGCTAAAATTGGTTGTGATTGGATAAAGGAGCGTGGCACCACCCATTCAACTTGAAAATCAAAAGGGCTATATCTCACGAACTATCAGAGGTATGAAGATGAGATTTGGTACATATGTTGTTGGAGCAGTATAAATTAGTGCCAGGTAGGAAGAAGGCGACGCCTCGCCCCTTTTTCAAAAATCTCTCTGATAGCTCTTTTTTTTATGTTAATAAGTGGTACTGATGACCTGTTGTTAGTCTCTGGCTGTACTTAGTTGTGATTGGATAAAGGAGCGTAGCACCGCCCACACAACTTGAAAGTAAAAAAGGCTGTATCTCATGAACTATCAGAGGTATGAAGATGTAATTTGTTACATATGTTATTGTGGCAGAGTGAAGTACAGATGGAAGTGGACTGTGCTACACTCCTTTTAAAATAAGTAGTTACAACTGTCAAAATTCCACAGTATATTGCTGTTCGCCTAGAGATATGAATAGTAAGGTGGGCCAATTTTTTGCAGTATGAATTACAGTAAGGGTGGAAGTAGGCTGTGCTACACCCCTTTAAAAATAAGTAGTTATAACTGTCAAAATTCCACAGTATATTCCTGTTCGCCCAAACATATGAATAGTACTGTGGACCAATTTTTTTATTCGCAAAAATCGTAACCAACATCGGAATCTACGATGAATTGTTAGAAAATTTCACCAATAAAATTTGTGTCTAAAATCAATTCCTAGCCCGCGCTGGGAAGCAGGAAGATTTCAGATAGAGATTTTTTTGTTTTTAAAGAAAATATCACCATCGACGCTGTAGACGTAAGTGTGACAGGGGACTCGAACCAACGCCGTTCTCAGCAACTCGGTCTCTGCAAATGCTGAGGAAAGATCTTGGTCTACATTCATCCAACTGGTAGAAGAACTAGAGCAAGTGGACGATCAATTGATTTTTTTTATTTATCATGTCATTGCACATTATTTGAAGGATAAATGGTTCCAACACGACGGCGTAATATGCCATGCAGCGCATGATACCATCACATTGTTAAGCCAATTGTTGGTGACCGAATTATCTCAAAAAATGGTAATACGAGTTCAATATATACAGAGTATTCGGGTATATTCTTGGTCCGTATGAGAAGAAGACATGGCAAAGGAGGTTTTTATGGCTAAAGGCATAAAAGCTTCAAACGAAATTTTCATTTGCGGTCAATAGGAGGAGAAGGCATAACAAAAGTGATTTTTTACTCCCAAAGACATAGTTAGTATACAGACGGTTCCCGCTACCACAGATAAATATAAAAATTTAATTTTGATCTTTAGAGGAATTTCTGTTTCCGATTCGTGAAAGAAGTGGTTTTTCTCCCTACATACAGACAAAACTTAATCTACATGTCGAAACTATAGATATGACTTGGATGATGAACTTTTTACTATCGTCATAGAGCGTATCATATTTACAATTTAAAACAATAATGTGAAATATATTACAAGTTAATATGCAATAGCGAAGCATTGCCAGGCCCACTAGTAATACAATAAAAAATCTAAACAAAAAGTGTTATGTGTACGAATTCATATGAATATAATTTAGAAAAAGTTCCTACAAAAAGTGTTATGTGTAGTTTTTCTTAAAAAACATATAGCACTCCGTAACAGAGATCAATATCGGATATCTTTTAATGCAGTACTCTGGTATTTGTGGTAGACATTCAGTTAAGCCTATGGTTAAAAAAAATATCTTTAATGGACAAAATAAATCAGTTTTTTGCCTCTCCTGAAAACCTGTTCAAAAACACATAAATCTACTTGCAGGCTAGCCGACGATATGTATATAGAATCTATATTATATTATATAATCTATATTAATCTATATTATAGAATCTATATATTATATATATCTATATTATCTATATTATAGATATCTCGATAAATAAATTAAACAGGAAAGTGTAAAATTTTTTGGGAAAATTAAAAATAACTGATTTTTAGTTTTTCTTTTTGCACAGATTCAATGCAGTGATATTTTAAGTCGAATATTCCATCAATGATAGTAGAAAACATTATCGTAGAAAACAAAACAAAAATTTCGTCTAAACGTATTTTTAAATATTCTATAGCAATGCTGTTTCATTTGTAGCGATGTCACAAAATTCCCTGTGTACAATTTTACCTATTTTTGATCGTTTTTCTTTACTTATTTTTAACAATTTAACAAGCATATGGTCGTTTTTATTTGTAGCTACATTAGTCCTTAGGTTAATGGCTTCATTAGCTTTGCATGCTTAGCGCCAATACAATATAAGTACTTGAGCTCATTTAAATAAATAACTAAGCTGTTACGTACAAATTATTTGAGCCATCAACACAATTGGTCCTTGTGTTATAAGTAACCTTTGTATAGAGCAAATTTGCATTTAGCTGAATGTTAAGCACTGATTAATTTCCATCAAATTAAAACGTATCTTTAAAAATACCAAAGGTTCTCTTGTAATTTAATTCCCATCATAAAATACAACTTATCTAAATGTCAACCTTTGGATAATAACATAATTTTCGTAGAACATCTGTTTCGCATCTGACTAGTATGAGCAGAAAAAAAACTCCTACGTTTTATGCGTACATCTGCCAGTGGACATACAAAAGCTTCTCACTCTCACTGCTGGCATTGCATTGAACCGTATTCTCAACATCTTACGGCACAAGCAGGTACATATTTCCTCAATACTTCTGCTCCCACAACACAATGGGAGCCTAAAAACGTGCGTGTTTTTTTTTTTTTTTTGGTTTAAACTACTGGAATGTTGTTGTCGTCAAGAATGTCTCCGTAAACTTGCGACAATGCCGTCGATTACATCGACTTCTATCGGTTTCAATCTTATGAACCACTGAACTATATCCATGGAACCAAGCAATTATAAATAACTTAAGCGGAAGGCCAGAAACAACAGCGAACTTGGTTGTAATCAAATCATATTTTCTCATTCTCCCGAGCAATGCTTCAAGAACGGACATTTTATACATTCCCATAGTGGGAGAGAGGGGGGTTGTGTATGCGTACGCCGTGTATACACATTATTGTGTAGTAAACGAAGGAACATGAATGGATATCGAAATGTACAACAGCGGCGCACAGGAATGCTCAGTTCCTGTTGTTTTTGAACAATTTGTATTCCTTTGATACCTAAGGCGGGAGTAATTTAAGTTAATTTTTTCCTTTCGTTGCAAAGGACATGTTCTTCGAAACTCACCACATTGAGAGCATACAAATAAACCGTGAACAACAACAGCCACAGGACTTACTTTGGTGAGAGCTCAACATACACGAACAGAGAAGAGGCAAACACACCCAGTGGGCGAAAGGAGATGAAAATTAAACAACAACAAGAATAGCTGAAAAGTGGAGAACAACTTTGACAATCACGGGGGGGTTGATTTTGACATTTGTTTGTTTTAAACCACCCCGGACTTTAGAAACATCGAAGACAACGATAGCAATATAAAAAAAAACATTTTTATTCCAGCTGCTACGGCAGAATAAGGCGGAACTTCTTTCGAAATCAGACACATATGTATGTATAAGGATTTATTTATGTCGATGGTAATTATCCAGCACAATCATGATATCATAATACCGCAGCGCTCGGTATGAACTCCACAATCGCCATATCATAAAGCATAAATAAACCTCATCAATTGATTGGCTATTGTTGACGTTTTCAAGTAAAGTTAATTATTGAATTTAAATGCAACACTATGCGATGACGTTGTGGCAGTATATATAACCAACTTGAGTGCCATTAATATCGGATATTTTTGTTACAGTCTACTTCAATTAAAACTTAAATCAAATGCATGTATTTATTACACATTAGCGGAAAAGTCCCGAGCCTTACAAAAAAACATAGTTTTATTTATTCAACATTAACGCTATTCAACAACTTATAGTCGCAGGTAGCCAAATCTGCATGCGGACGCTATTCTAACTGTAATTAATGTAGTCTTGCATTGCTTTGTTGACTTTTGGCAGTGTGCGATGTCGTGATGGAACGCAAACGCGGCACAACCTCTTTGATAAATCCAACTATCTTTTAACAGCACAGTGCAGACAGAGAACAATATTCAACGATTGTTGGGAGAGACCAATATTTTTGCCGTCTAAAAATCTACAGCGCTGACGCTTATCTTTCGATCCAAATTTGTGATTCGATCCAAACAAATTGATTACCGCCTTATTTGAAAGTCCACTGCGTGCTGCATCATCGTATATCTAGCTATGTAAAGACTGTTGCCAGATCTAGCAATGTTGTCAAATCTGCTAATGTACCGGTAATGTATGTTACAGACATGGACAGTGTTGCCAATATAATTATTTCTCAAATGGTGTATTTGGCAGATACATAAGCTTCTCAAATGTAAAAAGTAAAAGTGTTATCTTACAATAATTTTATAATGGCAACATTTTGCGGTACACACGATTATCGAATGTCTTGCAATATTGCCGTTTACAATGTAATGGCAACGCTATTTCTGCAAACGTTGCCATAAAAAAAAATTGAAGTGGTTAGTAGACATTTTCAAAACATTTTTCAGGCAATATTGTAAGATCTGGCTACCGTCTGTGCGTAGCGACTACGACTACGTTTGAAGTCAGCATATCAACGTTTTTGTTGTTGTTTCTGATGGAGCGGATTCCCTATTAGTCTTTTAAAGCATTTGCCTTGTTTCAACAGTAGTTTTTCCCATAAATTAGAGGGGGCTTCCGATAATTTTGATTTATATGGTCTCGAACCACTATGTTGCCCTCCTAAGAAAGAAAGACACATCTCCATTTTAGTAGTTTTGAGATATTTAGCTTTTATGTTTTTTTATCTTTCGCGTCTTAAAATCGAATGTTTTTGCAAAATTTCAAAAATGATTTCAAAATGTACTATTTTTTTCAATTTTATTATCATAACAAATAGGGCATATTTTAATGATAAAGTAGAGAAAATGGACTTATTACTTTTTTGCCTAGTATAGGCACTTAAAAAACTCTTACAAAAACCAAATTGTACAAATAAGTTCAACATTTTCTTGAATTTTTCCGCAATAATAAGAATGTCTTTACCTATATTAGTTGCTAGTTTTAATTTATATAATAAATTAGGTTCTGTCATGTTTGCAAGAACTTGAGCGTGATAAAAAAAGTCATAAAACTTAAAACTTAATTTTCCTTTACACCCCATGAATTAGGTATGCGATAGCTTCTCGCGTTGTTGCGAATTGACACTTTTTCGATTTTTAGATTCACAACTAACGGCACGTCCTTGTTTGGGAAGCTTTTACTAGAAATGCCGATTGACTCGACACTTATACTGTGAAGTTGCGACGACAACATAGAGGGGGCCAACATAGAGGTTAGGTTATTCCGAATTGATACAACAAGAGTCATTTTAAAAAACATTTTAAATTTTGAAATTATTTCACAATAAAAATAAAAAACTTATTATACCTTCACCCTACGGGTAGGAGGGTACATATATCATTTGATACGACCCAAAATTGTAACATATGAAAGGAGTCACTTTAGACCCTAAGTTTCTTTGAACCAAATTCGATTCATGATTTTTTAAGTCGTTTGAGCCATGTCCGTCTGTCTGTCTGGCTGTCCGGCTGGTACCCACCGTAACTTTCGAAAGACGAAACCAAATGTGTTGAAACTATGCACATGGCCACGCCTCTTCTGGTGCCTCCCATACAAATGTACCACTCCGCCCACTTTACAAATTGCGTAATAATATCAACACACCCAACGCGATCGAGCCCAAATTCCGTATTAAGTAAAACTGTAGCAGTATAAAGAGAAAACCAGTACAGAAATTTCAGTCAGGTAAACTGACTGATAAATACCATCACCCAATATAAGATATTGTTGAAGTCTTAAGTTATTGAAATTAATATATTTTTAATTAAAATAAAATTACCAGTGTATAATTTTTTCCCTGCATGTGGTGCAAAATCGTCCAAAACTTGGCTTATTTGTGTAGGAGGTATAGGTGTCGGTTTGAAATTTATGTGACAAATATTAATTTTTCAAAAAAAGGTAATTTTGATTGGGGGTACGAAAAGGGGTGAATCGATACAGTCCTTATTCATTCCTGACTCAATTTTTCATACGTACAACTTACGAAAAATTTGACTGAATTCAGTGTATTTTCAAAAAACATATGTGTGGAAGACTCTGAGGGTGAGTTAGGTCATTTGTATGGGAGGTACCAGAAAGGGTATGTCGACTAGTTTGGTTTCCTAAGATTTCGCCTCCTATCACAACATAAGTTAACCGACCAATTTTCTTTACTCCCCAAGTATCCGTTTGGAAGTTATTGGAGAAATATAAAATTTCCAAAAATAGGTCATTTTGTATGGGAGGTACCAGAAGACGTGAACCGATATAGTCCATATTCATACCTGAGTCTAATTTTCATAAGCAAACATCACACGCAAAATTTGAGTGATCTCAGTTTACTTGCAAAAAAGATATGTATGTAAAACTATAAGGGTCAATTCGGTCATTTGTATGGGAGGTACCAGAAGGGGTGTCTGCTTTCTAAGGGTTTGTCTACTATTGCAAGATAAATAATCTGACCAAATTTAGATATCTTCCGATGGTCTGTTTGCCAGCTATGGAAGAAATATTAATTATCCAAAAATAGGTAATTTTGTATGGGAGGTACCAGAACGGGTGGGTCTATTCTGCCCATTTACAATCCCATAAGTTCGATTCGAAAAATATTAATACTGGTAAATTTTAATACCGATCCGTTAAGGTTTACTCTAGTTATCCTGCTGACCAGCTATCCAGCCTGCCAGCCAGCCTGCCAGCCAGCCAGCCCGACAGACGGACATAGCTCATTCTTCTTAAAAAGTTCTGAAACGAATTTGGTCTTAAGATACTTGGGGTCTAACTCGTCTCCTTTAATGCGTTACACTTTTTTTCGTATCAAATGATATATACCCTCATCCCTAAGGGTGATGGTATAAAAATTGGATGTCTAGGCACGCCCCTTCTGGCACCTCCCAAACAAATGTAACATTCCGCCCACTTTAGAAACCGAGTAGTAACATCAATACACTCAACAAGATCGTGCCCAAATTCTGCTTTTTGTTAAACTATAACTCGATATAGGTTTGAAGAAAAAATTTGGAGGTCTAGCCACACCCCTTCTGGTACATCCCATATAAATAAATCATTCCGCCCACTTTAGAGATGGAGTAATAAGATCAATACACCCATCCTAATCGTACCCAAATTCTGTATTTAGTAAAGCTATAACATGATAAAGTTACTGTGCCGCCTTTTTATATTAAAAGCTAGCGAATCAGTTGAATGATAAAAATTCATTAAATTTCCATAATATATGGGGCATACAGAGTAACTGTGTGTTGACATCAAATAAGTGTTTAGCGATGTTCAACATCAATCCGAAGGAAAGAATGGATTTACGCCTCCCATCATACAAGATACGATTGTACTGTCTTATCAGTTAACTATGTTACATCAAAGAAGGGTAAGATAGGTCAGTATTGTCGCCATGGCAAAAGTTATTTGGTATACACGCGTTGTCGTTCACTTGAGTACCTTGAAGACAATCATCGATTATCATAATTTTTCAAAATATAATTCATGATAAAAAGTGTATATTTAGATACTTCTCTATATGGGCAAGGCCACGAAAAATGAAACCACATAGATTTTTTTTCTGTCACAAGGTCCAAAATTTTTTTTATATTTAAAATGTCTAATATGTATAGAATATGCCAGCAATGTATGCCAGTGCAAAATTTCTGTCTGCTTTGATATTTTACATCCTTTTCATAAGTGGCACATGCAAGGAGTATTTGGAAAATATACCAATGTCGGCGAAAAAGGTAAATTTTGTTCTTATTTTGTTATACTTTAGACAGATTTTTACTTTCTTTGGATAGAATACAAATCAAACTATTGATTAGCAAGCAAATTTGTGTACAAAGCTTGGGGTTTGGACCAATTAAGGCTTAAAGTAATCAGCCGCAAATAAATGGTGACGTTACTGAAAAATTTTTATAAAATGTTATTTTATGCATTAACTAATTTGCAAAGAGGTTGGATGAGCTGATTTTTTTGAGTACTTTCAAATTCAATGCTTAAATGAAGCCTTATTAGCACATAGCAGGGTATTTTTGCAAAAACAGATTGTGTGACGTTACTGACGTAATATTTTTATTATATTTTTTTACTTTTTTGCTTAACAATTTGGTATTTAATTGCTAGACTCCGATTCCTGGTGCAAAAAGAGACAAGCGTTATGTTAAAAAGAAACCAACAAATACGACAAGTACAAAAGGAAAAAGCTCATCACTGCATAGTAAACAGTGCATGGGAATTCGTTGAGGCGTTCCAATATACACAATCGCAAATATTAGTTGCAGAAGCTGCTGAAGAAGAGTTTAGAAAATAAACACCATTTTGGATACGGCCACAATTTTCGCAAACGCAAAAAACATTCGTGACATTTCGTCTGCGCACTAAATTCGTATCATTGGGGATGAAATAGCAGCCTATGCTACATCTCAGCAGGGATACAATTAACATTTCTTTTCTTTTTTGTCATATTTTATGTTTATTTATGTTAAAAAAAACTTCAAGTGAATTGATGCTTTAATTTTGCAAAAATTAACAAGACTGAATTAATAAAGACTTTTGTTTTTTCCAATAATAATGTGTTTTTATTTTACAGAGTGTCCTGGCTTTAGTTCAAAATACTCACACAAAATTTTTATCACAAAAAAAAAACAAAAACAGAAGTTAATTCGACATTTTTTCGTACTAAATAGCCGCTAAAACTGAAAAGTAGGGAGAAATTACAAATTTTAATTTTAATGATGCAAAACTAATCAAAAACCAATTTCAACCCTCAAGCTATACACATTATTGAAGAGATAATTTTATTAACTAACACTCTATCATACAAAAATCAGGTTTAGTCTTAATATCTCCCCAGGTTGCATCTTCAAACTCCTCTACGATGATTTTTTGGTCGTTTAGGGTCCCTCTATTAACCTAAGAGAAAAAAGACCCGAAAATCCTACCGAAATTCGTACGTGTGACGTTACTGACATTTTTGTGTGACGTTACTGACACTGCTTTTATGGCGATTACGTGATGAAAACATAAAATTTAAGCCCACCTTTTGGATAAAAATCATCTTTCAGCCTTCCTTTTTTAAATACTGGACAATTATAAACATAAACTCTTTTCAATTCGCTAATTTTTACACAAACGTTCAGTAACCTCAAAACGAGATACAGCAAAATTGTCTGAGTATGAAACAACAGTTATGACGAGTTATTTCATAAGCCGCTCTCAAGTTGGAAGAAATAATAGTATTTAGTAAAGATATTCCACAAAATATGTGTACGAACGTGACGTTACTGACGGTGGCCTTGCCCATATGCGTAATGGTTTCGAAGGTAATCTCAAATACAGAAATATAAAGTTAATTGTACAAATGTCAAATTATAGTATGCTTACAGAAGGGGCAATCGTTAATGTATACTGCTTTATCGAAAATTGTTCGTTAGCATCCCACGATAGCCCATTCACAGTAACTAACCAGCCTCATTTTGGAAAAATTACGGCCCGATGATGCCGCCAGCCCATAAACCGCACCAAACAGTCACTCTTTGTGGATACATTGGTTTTTCGACAATCACTCCTGGGTTATCATTCGCCAAAATGCGGCAATTGTGCTTTTTGACGAATCCACTGAGGTGAAATTGATCATCCACTGTTGCCATTTCTTGCCACTATTCTGACCATTGACGACGTTTGGAATGTTCAAGAGGCTTTAATTCTTGAGTCAATTGTACCTTGTAAGCGTGTAAGTGCAAGTCTTTATGCATAATGTTCATCAATGACGAGCGTAAGAGGTGCAATTGTTTGGCACGATGACGCGTTGAGGTGAAAGGCTTTTCAGCCACACTATTGCGTACAACAGCAATATTTTCTGCAGTAAGAGCTGTATGCGCATACACTGGTGTTTATACGCATATTTGGACGATTAAATTGACCGCAAAAATCAAGAAATGCACTATATGCATTTTGATTTGAACGCCCATTTTTATAATAAGCCTGAATAACATTAACTCGCTGCTCGATTTCTACGGTTCAAGTTGAGTTAGTCTGAAATTGAGAAATGTCAAATGAAATGCAGAAAATAACTTGACGTTTAGGTGTGGTCCACATTCAACATCGGCCCTTACAATTTAACCACCCTTTATTATTTTGTGGAGCATTCTTGTGGTTAAGTCGTATTAAGTGAATATTGTATTAGACTCTCGTAATATCTTAGAGATAAAGGGTAAGCATGTTCGGGAAAAAATGTTGGGAGATAGAACAAAAAGTAGGTTCTACATTTCACCCATCTAGGAGGTACCAAGGAGCCGACAGGGCCGTTTCAAAAAAAATTAATAAAATTTTTAAAGATAGATGGTATTTATGTTCCGAGAAACTGTTGGGGTCGCAAACATAATTGGGTTCAGTCATACGTTTGACGCCACTTGGGGCAAATTTAGGTCTTATTGCAGCTTTATTTGGAAATAGTATCCCACCGCTAAACCATATTGGGATTATATATTCCAGGAAAACATTAAGGATCTCCGAAATGTCATGTATCCTAAACATCTTATATGGGTATTTCCAACGGAAGGACGGACGATTTCATAGTATAAAGTTGCTATATTTTTAACTTTTTTTTTTGTAATCATATAATGAATTTCTTGAACTTTAACAAAACAAACTATATATATCGTTCTTTCCAAATCCGCTAAGAAACTTTAAATTCAAATTTTTACCGTAACTCGAAATTTTGGCGGTTTTGGGAAATTTGAATAACCCACCATAAAAATTGTATAATTTTCAAGGTATTGTTTTCTTTGCAACTCTGTATTATCCAAAGAACAAAGCTTGTGTCTGCAACGCACATTAGGATTGAAGTAGCATAAAAGGTAAAAGTATTTTATTTTACAAAAAAGAATATACTGGTCATATAAGAAATTTCCCTTAATATCACAAATTTTCATAGACAATTCAAGTGGCTATGGAAAATTGCGTGTGTCCGTAATGTTGAATACAACATTTTAAGTAAGGTTTCATTAAAGAACATTATAGTACTGTCCAAAATCTACATTTTTAATATGAACATAATCTTCAAAATATTTAAACTTTTTGAGAAGACTGCAAAATAAGGAAAAAACGTGCGTCCGCAACGCCAGGAAATACCCATATACAAAACATTGAACAAATCAAGTACAGATACTTTAGTCAGATGAAATGACTAATAAATACTGTACTGTAACCGCACAAACCATTTGGTTTGTTCATATCGAGGCGTGGTAGGTTTGACAATATAAGTGATCAGCGTCAAATTTTAAGTGGATTTTAAAATGCCCGTCCATGTGCCTGTCAGTCTTCGTGATTAAAGTCGTAGTTTAAGAGCTATCGAGCTTTTATCCTCTAAGCGGAGGGTAGATTTTAACAAAAGCAACACCCACCTCCGTACAAACTTTCCCTTTTGGGGGTTAAAGTCTGTCTGTCACCGCGATTGCGGTGTTATCGACCTCAAATTTACGCAAGCTTCTATCATCTAAGCAAAGGTTAAATACAAAAGCCACCTCCCAAACAATTTTCCCCTTTTTAGGGGTTTAAAAATTCATAGAATTTAAAGAGAACTAGGTTATTTACGATCTTAAGAGTCAGGAGCATTTGTGGTAATTATTTTAAATATTTTTTTCAATTTGGTACGTGTTTTGTTTTTATAAGTATTTGGAATTTACTTCAAATACTAAATTTATCACAAATACTGCAATACTTGACCAAATGCTAATGATCGTGAATGCTTAAAATATTGTATCAACATTTTACAAATGGTAGCTGAGCTTCGGCATAGCCGAAGATAACACAGTGCGACAAAAAGTAAAGTCGATATACCTGGGAAGTGATACTATTTTTTCTGTTAGAAGAATCTGTTTTTGAAATTTCCCAAACACCGCCAAAATTTTGATTTATAGGTTAAAAAAAATTTGTTTATATTGATACTACGGGCGGCCAGGGTACCTTGTGCAGTTTCCTACATGAACTGTGCCACGTTTTGGCTGTGGTTAAATCAAAATGTACGCTTGTAAATTGAAAGTTTAATGTGTAAGAAAATAGGAGTTGGAAAGCCAACAGTTTTGCGTAAGAGTTCAAAACTAAATTATCCTATCCTTTTAATTAATTAATCCTATTTATATTATAAACTAGTGGGCCCGGCAATGCTTCGCTATTGCATATTAACTTGTAATATATTTCACATTTAGGTCTACATAATACTTTGAAAACGGTACTTAAGCTCGACAATAATATGTTGAGTTTATTTACTTATGTAACTTATTTAAAGTAACTCCTTAACATTAAATTTAACCAATTAATATGTATTGTCATAAATGCTAATAAAAAGTTCATCAGCAAAGACATATCTATAGCGCCGACATGTAGATTAAGTTTTTTCTGTATGTAGGGCGAAAAACCACTTATTCCCCAAATCGGAAACAGACACTCCTCTAAAGATCAAAATTATTTATTTTCTGTATACTAACTATCTCTTTGGTCATAAAATAAAACATTTTTGTTATGCCTTCTCCTATTGACCGCAAATGAAAAATTCCGTTTGGAGCTTCATGCCTTTATCCATAAAAACTTCGTGCTGTATGGCATGTTACACCGTCGTGTTGGAAAAAATCATTTGATCGTCCACTGGCTCTAGTTCTTTTACCAGTTGGATTTTATATGAATGTAGGCCAAGATCTTTCCTCAGCATTTGCAGAGAACGAGTTGCTGAGAAAGACGTCGGTTCGATAAATTCGAGTCCCCTGTCACACTAACGTCTACAGCGTCGATGAATCCTATTAGCTGCTCAGATGCACCCTCAACTTCACAAAGGGCTCCATAAGTTTGACGAACAGAACGTGCATTTTGAAAATAAATTTGCAAGATTTGTAAACGTTGTTCTTGTTTAGTTTTTACATGGTGATCTTGCAAAGTATATTAAAAGGAAGTCTATCACACTTCATTAGTATGACAGCTAGATTTACACTTATACCTGTCAGAAGTTCTATATGTCAAGAAAAATACCCCTCTCCTGAAAAGTAATTGAAAAATACATACCTGTAAAGTAAATTTAAAAAAAATCCCTATTTTAGTCTGCGCATCCTCAACCGCCTGGTGTACGGACCATTATTTGATATAGTTAAAAAGTTAACTATTGAAGTGCGTGGGCAGCGCCTAGGCACTTTTAACTTATTTAGTTCGAAATAGCCTGATCATTAGGGCGAATCAATTAGTTCGCGCCACAAAAAAAACGTGTTAATCGTATATCAGTTTTGGAATGTACGAAGAATTCTTAGAAAATTTCACAAAGAAACTTTATGTTTAAAATCAATTCCTAGTTCGCGCTGAGAAGCATGAAGATTTCAGGTAGAGATATTTTTTTTGGGCCCGGCTCTAATTTGTACCTACCATTCCGATGTTTGTAGTTTTCGGTTTGTGCTCATTTAAAAACAAAAAAATCTTTATTTGAAATCTTCATACTTTCCAACGCGAGCTAGGAATTGATTTTAGACACAAAGTTTTTAGTGAAATTTTCTTATAATTCATCGTAGATTCCGATTTTGGTTACGATTTTTGCGACTAAAAAAATTGGCCCACCTTTCTGTTCTCTAGGCGAACAGCAATATACTGTGGAATTTTGACAGTTTTAACCGTTTGTTTTAAAAAGGGTGTGGAACAGCCCATTTCCACCCTTACGTAATTCATACTGCAACAACAACATATGTAACAAATCTCATATTCATACCTCTGATAGTTCATGAGATATAGCCCTTTTAATTTTCAAGTTGCATGGGCGGTGCCACGCCCCTTTATCCAATCACAACCAAATATAGCCTGGGACTATCAACAGGTCTTGGTAAAATTTTCGTATCAATCGATCTATTAGAAAAGCCGTTAGAGCGATTTTTGAAAAGAGGGCATGGCACCGCCCACTTCCTCCCTGGATGTAATTAATGCTGCTCCAACAACATATATACCAAATCTCATCTTCATACCTCTGATAGTTCATAAGATATAGCCCTATCGATTTTCAAGTTGTATGGGCGGTGCCACGCCCCTTTATCCAATCACAACCAAACCGGTCAACAGTACCACTTGGTAAAATTTTCGTATCAATCGATCTATTAGAAAAGCCGTCAGAGCGATTTTTAAAAAGAGGGCGTGGCACCGCCCACTTCCATCCTGGCTGTAATTAATACTGCTCCAACAACATATATACCAAATATCATCTTCGTACCTCTGATAGTTCATGAAATATAGCCTTTTTAATTTTCAAGTTGTATGGGCGGTGCCACGCCCCTTTATCCATTCACAACCAAATATAGCCTGAAACTATATATAGGTCAACAGTACCTCATGGTATGTATCAATCGATCTATTAGAAAAGCCGTTAGAGAGATTTTTGAAAAGGGGGCGTGGCACCGCCCTCTTCCATCCTGGCTGTAATTAATACTGCTCAAACAGCATATATACCAAATCTCTACTTAATACCTCTGATAGTTCATGAAATATAGCCTTTTTATTTCTCAAGTTGTATGGGCGATGCCACGCCCCTTTATCCAATTACAACCAAATGTAGTCAGGAACTATCTACAGGTCAACAGTACCTCATGGTAAAATTTTTGTATCAATCGGTCTATTAGAAAAGCCGTCTGAGCGATATTTGAAGAAAGGGGCGTGGCGCGGCCCACTTTTTGAAAAAATAAAACCTTTTAAATCGTCCGGAAGCTATAGCGAACAAAACAAAAAAAAATTGAAAATCGGTCCAGCCGTTTTTAAGTTTTAACGAGACAACTGCACAGCAATTCATTTTTATACCATCACCCTTAGGGATGAGGGTATATATCATTTGATACGAAAAAAAGTGTAACGCATTAAAGGAGAAGAGTTAGACCCCAAGTATCTTAAGACCAAATTCGTTTCAGAACTTTTTAAGAAGAATGAGCTATGTCCGTCTGTCTGGCTGGCTGGCTGGCTGGCTGGCAGGCTGGCTGGCTGGCTGGATGGCTGGTCAGCAGGATAACTCGAGTAAACCTTAACGGATCGGTATAAAAATTTACCAGTATCAATATTTTTCAAAACGAACTTATGGGATTGTACATGGGCTGAATAGCCCCACCCCTTCTGGTACCTCCCATACAAAATTACCTATTTTTGGAAAATTAATATTTCTTCCATAACTTCCAAACGGACAACCGGAGTATGTTTGAATTGGGTCAGTTTATTTATCTTGCAAAAGTAGACAAACCCTAAGAAAACCGAAACCTGTGCCCCACCCATTCTGGTACCTCCAATACAAATGACCGAATTGACCCTTATAGTTTTACATACATATCTTTTTTGCAAGTAAACTTAGATCACTCAAATTTTGCGTATAATGTTTGCTTATAAATATTAGACTCAGGTATGAATATGGACTATATCGGTTTACGCCTTCTGGTACCTCCCATACAAAATGACCTATTTTTGGAAATTATATATTTCTCCAATAAATTCAAAACAGTCACTTGGGGGGTTATGAACATTGGTCGATAAATTAATGTTGTGATAGGAGGCGAAACCTCAGAGAGCCTAACTATTTGACACACCCCTTCTGGTACCTCCCATACAAATGACCGAATTGACCCTTATAGTTTTACATACATATCTTTTTTGTAAGTAAACTGAGATCACTCAAATTTTGCGTATGATGTTTGCTTATGAAAATTAGACTCAGGTATGAATATGGACTATATCAGTTCACGCCTTCTTGTACCTCCCATACAAAATTACCTATTTTTGGAAAATTAATATTTCTCCTATAACTTCCAAACGGACTCTTGGGGGGTAATGAAAATTGGTCGATTAATTTATGTTATTATAAGAGGCAAAACCCTAGAAAACCTAACTTTTTGACAGACCCCTTCTGGTACCTCCCATACAAATGACCGAACTCACCCCCATAGTATTACAAACATATCTTTTTTCTAAGTACACTGAATTCAGTCAAATTATGAGTAATTTGTACGCTTATGAAAATATGAATCAGGAGTAAATATGGACTATATCGGGTCACCCCTTCTGGTACCTCCCATACAAAATTACCTATTTTTGGAAAATTAATAATTCTCCCATAACTTCCAAACGGACATTTGAGAGGTAATGAAAATTAGTCGGTTAATTTATATTGTGATAGGAGGCGAAACCTCAGAAAACCTAACTATTTGACACACCCCTTCTGGTACCTCCCACACAAAGGACCGAACTCACCCCTATAGTCTTACATACATATCTTTTTTTGTAAGTGCACTGAATTCAGTCAAATTATTCGTAAGTTGTACGTATGAAAATTTAAGTTAGGAATGAATAAGGACTATATCGGTTCACCTCTTGTGGTACCCCCTATCAAAATTAAATTTTTTTGAAAAATTAATATTTCTCACATAAATTCCAAACCGGCACCTATACCCCCTACACAAATAAGTAAAGTTTTGGACGATTTTGCACCACAAGCAGGGAAAAAAAATATACATAAGTAATTTTATTTTAATTAAAAATCTATTCATTTCAATAACTCAAGACTTCAACAATATCTTATATTGGGTGATGGTATTTATCAGTCAGTTTACCTGACTGAAATTTCTGTACTGGTTATATATAAGATGTGAATGTCTGCGTGTTTGTTTGTTTGTAAGTTTGTTGCTCAATCACGCCTAAACGGTTGAACCGATTTCAATAAAGTTTGGAAGACAGTTAGTGTACTATATGGAAATAACCGTAGGCTATAAATTTTTTTAATTTTTGACCCTATGGGCGAGTGGGCGTGGCAAAACTTTTGTTCGAGCTAGGGAGATAAAATTGGATACACAGAAATTACTCGACAACACGAATATGAGTATGCAGACGAAATTTTAATTTTGTTCCCAATGGGCGGAGTAGGCATGGCAAAACTTTTTTTTAGAGCTAAAGAGTTAAATTTTGATACCCAGATAGTACTTGACAACACGAATATGAATATGCAGAGGAAATTTTAGTTTTTGACCCAATGGGCTTAGTGGTCGTGACAAAACTTTTTTGAAGCTAGAGAGATACAATTTGATAACCAAATAGTACTCGACAACACTAATTTGAATATGCAGACCAAATTATAATTTGGACCCATTGGGCTTAGTGGGCGTGGAAAAACATTTTTTTAGAGCTAGAGAGATGAAGTCTGATACCCTGATAGTGCTCAACAACATGAGAGGGCGTGGCAAAACATTTTTTAGAGCTAGAGATATACAATTTAATACCCAGATAGTACTCGACAACACAAATATGAATAGGCAGACGAAATTTAAGTTTTGGACCCTGTAGGCATATTGGTTATGGCAAAACTTTTTTTAGAGCTATGATATGTATATACAATATGATATGATATGATATGACAACTCAAATATGAATATACAATCCAAATTTTAATTTCCGATGAATGGGCGGATTTAACGTAGCCAATTTGTATTTTAGCCATAGAGGGACATTTTGTTACCGAATTTTTATTTTTAATCAGTGGGTGGAGGGCGTGGCAAAACTGTATTTTAGCCCTAAATAGATAACATTTGATACACATATATTATTTGGCACTACAAGTAGAAATTTGCGGTGGAAATTTTATTTTAAACCTCGAGAGATGCAACTAGTGATGGCACGATTAATTGAAAAATTGGTAATAATCGATTATTTTCTTTCAATTAACGATTTAATTGTATCGTGAATTCCCCTTCGATTAATTGCATTAATCGATTCATTGAGTTTTGACGGCTGACGACGAAAGACCTAGTACTGCAACCCTAGTTATTAACAGCATTGGAAACGTCTTCTGCTGGTGATGCTGAATTTGATTTATGTGCGAAGAAGAAAGGACAATGACTCAACAGTTCCTCAAGATGAACTAAGCTTCTTTGTCAATGTTCCAGTACTAGAATTAAAGCGCAATGTAATAGACGCATGGGAAGAAATGAAATCGGTCAACCCTAAGCTGTACTCTCTTGCACAAAAATATTGCTTATTGATTGGTACATCTGTACCATCAGAGCGACTTTTTTCCAAAGCGGTGCAAAAGTAACGGAAAAACGGAACAGATCAACCACGAAACGGCTATCAAAGCTCCTATTTTTAAATTCTGTACTAAACAAAAAAATTCTTTTTTATTAAATTGAATAAACAGAAAATTTTGTAATTAGTTAAAATATTTTTTTTTATTTGTGATAATTTTCAATTTTAGGTGAAAATATATATTTATCGATTAATCGATTTATTGTTTCCAATTAATCGCGATTAATTATTTGTCTTTAAGATTAATCATATGATTAATTAATCGATTATTCTTTTTTAATTGCCATCACTAGATGCAACACAATAAATAGATAATACTATGCGCAACAATTACAAATATTCAATCAGTGGGAGGAGGGGGCATGCTTAAATCGACACAATATAACGTTGTTGATTGAACTAGTTTGGGAGTTACTTGACGTAACGAATTGCTTACCGAGGGCATAAGATCAACGCTTAAAATTGTCCCATTAAGAAAGCTAGCCCAACATATAATTAAAGAGTTAAGGAAACGTTGCCAAAGTATGTTTGAAAATGGCATATGCACAGCTTTTATAGCCTATTTTAATTGATATTTGTGTATTATATTAAGTATATGTTGTAATATTAGTCAATTATGCAAAAGCGAAGCATTGCCGGGTCCACTAGTATTTTATAAATTTTATGTGAAATTGTTAGTACTAATGCCTAAAAATGGAATGACAGTTTTAGAAAAGTTTGTACTGCCCTGTGATTGTTCTTTATTTCTTCAAGCCAGTATAGTTTGAAATATGGGTCTTGGAATATTTTACTCGTACTATCTGATCGAATCAAAATTAAATTTTGTTCTTCCCAGATATTTTTGGTTTAGTTTGTTGAACAAATCGGTTATTCAAAGCTATAAAATAAGAATGCATATTTGTAAAATGTACTAAAATTGATACTTCAACATCCAGTGCTTCTTCTTTTGGTTTACATTTTTTTTACCTTACTTACTTACTTAATTTCCCTTTGCACCCCATGAATGAGGTATGGGATAGCTTCTCGCGTTGTTGTGAATTAACACGCTTTCTATTTTTAGATTCACAACTAACGGCACCTACTTATTTATCGACGAATGCGAACGTCACTGTTTTGAGAAGCTCTTACTAGACACGACGATTGAATCGACGCTTAATACTGCGAAGTTGCTGTCAAATAACATTCGAGGGGAGCCGACAATTAAAGAAAATGTATTTTTTATTTTTTACCTATTTGGTGCAAAATTCGTACTTCAGAATTGGCATCATCTTTCAGACCAAAATGGGACATCTACAACCAAAGGATTAAAGTGTACATTCATTTTAAATGAGTGAGATGAGGTGAGGAGAATCCAAATGTCAGATTTTTGGGAAGCTTTTACATTTACAGAAAAATAAAAAAACAACTAAAGACGTGGTGAAGATGAACATTATACTAAATATAAAAATGTATATGTCCAAGAATGTTTATAGATACTAGCTAATAGAACGTGTGTATAGCATGAATAAAGTTTTACAAATTGTAACCAAAAATGTTTAAAACTAACTACAATTTGGAATACATATGATATTCAAAATAATAACAATCACCCGATATTCACCTACAAAGCTTATATTGATTAAATTCCCAGTCGGAAATTTGAAGAGTTACTTCCGATGGAAAGGCATGTTTTGAATACTTTATTTTCACGTTTACTAAAATCCAAACACAAAGATTGTCAAGTGATAAGATACATTACCTACCCTTTTACTCTTTGTAACAAATGTATAGCAAGTGCAATTTTTGCCAAACCTTCCAATATAAAGCCTCCGACGAGCGGCTATTCTTCCAAGAAAGTAGTGGGAATACGTATGGAAAGATAGAATCACTCCCGGATGGAAAATAAGCATACTATTAAGATTAATGTCATGCTTCTTTTTCCTACTGGGTTTTATATTTCCTTTCTTCTACGATGTATTGTTGCAAATCTTGCTTTTGCGACAAATGAGCTATAAAACGTGTCGATTTACAATCGACTACACTTGAATCCATCGATTAAGTTTGCCTCAAGTCAAGACAAATCAATTTAACATTATATCAAACATTTCAGACACAAATCAGCCATCTCGTCCTTCCCTTGTAGACATACTGATAACAGATCACACACAGACTCACACAACCGTTAAAGGAATTTGCCATTGATTAATAAATAAAAAAATAAACATTGCACATGAAGGTAAAATATTACAACTTTATTATAATTAATATCGCATTCGTATATGTGCTTGAGTGTGTATATGTATTTGCTGTCATTGTGGTAAAGGTGGTCACCCTGTTTTCATCGTTTTATTTTCAAAAGGATATTTCATAATTTATTCAGTTTGTGTCAGATAAAAACAACAATCATTGTTTGGTTATAGTAACGACATAGGGGTTATCATATACTATATGGCATGCATGTAGGTGTGTGTGTGTGTTCATATGTATATAATATAAATACATATACACCGATGCATTTGTATATGTAAATACCCATAAAAGTCTCTCCTCATTTATGTTGTTTTTATATCATTTGTTTTTAAAAACTGCAATATGGTTTGGAAACTAATTCATATCTTATTTGTTTTTTTTTCACGAGTCGGTTAATTCGATTTAATGCAAAAATCATAAATTTTAGAAATTTAACCATATATAGCTGGATGACGATGCTGCTAATGATGCGACGACTGTTCTCTGTGTTGTGACTTTCCTATGGCGGCGCTGATTCTCGTGTTGAGTTCAGTCCATAGTTCTGGTGTCCGTGATAGATTTTTCCCCCAGTGTCGTTTGGTTTGGTTGAAAATCGATATGTTGAAATTTATATGCATGTGTATGTAGGTAGATATGTACAACAGCAGAAATGGTAAAATACACATCACTTTTATAGCACAATGGCAGATCTCTATTCATTATTATTATTTTTGTTGTGTTTTTATTTCTTGTTTTCTTTATTTAACTCTTTTATAAGAAATCATATTTAAACTGAAAAGATTGGCCTTTTTCCGATTCAATATATATCTCATTGCATCACCAAAATGCGGAAAGAAAATTCTGAGAACTTTTTTCTTTTGTATGAGAGAAGACACTTACATTTTAATACACTTCAGTTTACACGCACACACACACATTTTGTCTTTTCACAGACATATTTTCTATGATTTTCACAAGGTATCCTTTGGACTTTTGCACTATTGCGATACTAAATATAAATTTGCACTTGAATTTATCTGATTTCTCATCGAATTATTTATATGGGAACTACTTTTTTTGTTATAAATTGTAACTTTTTCTCTTCTTTTTTTTTTCTTTGTGAAATCGTTAATGCAATTAAAACGTATACGTTACTAGGGAGAGACGAGTGTTTAGTAAGACAAATGAGTTAAAACTGATTTGCTGGTATAACGGTTAAGGGTAACTACGAGTAACATGTCCTAATACACATGAAGCAAAATACATTCACAACGTCAGCTATACCTCGTCCACATGTACGTACACATGAAAGCTCACCGATTGTCATTTTTCTGTGGAGGATTTTATGTCAAACACTAACCTGGGTTGAGTATGCGCACGACTGCCTTGGCCCCAAACAAATATTTGATGGTCGCCCTGTTACAAGTAAGAATTTCAACACGACAGTCAACATGACAATCGCAACATGTAAACAACAGCGATGTAACTTAATAAAATTGCCAACCCCCCAATGGTCAAACTAAAAATGTAGCATATCATTTTTCACTTTACTCTATTTTACTCAACTTCATACGAATTCAACGTCAAGTGGTTGCAACGGATGTCGTGTGTCACAGCCATTGTGTTAGCAACAATGACGTCATGGTCAGGTTGTTTAAACATACGCCCAAAAAAATGCAACATGTCATCATAGTACGGAAATTTAAAACTTGGGGTTGTTTCAACATCGTGGTGAGATTTATTAAGTTTTTCTTAACATATCAAAAAATGTCAACAAACTCATTGTTGCTAATTCTCTTTTAAATTGAAAGAAACAATTAGATTTCGATAGCTCTATACATTATGATAAAAAATTGTTACAGTCTGGCTAAATTCCAGGATCATGTATACGTTGAAGATTAAGTTAGATAACCCTAAATAATAACTGGGAACTAGTAATACAAATCATTTACAAAATATATTGGCATGCTATCATTTGAGGAGTTAACACATGTATAAACTTATAACCTCATCGAGTTTTTTGAAAAGTTACACGGTAAATTTCTAACGTAGCGCTGAAGCTAATGTGACGTGTCAAAGGCTCTATGTATAGTAGTATTATCCTTAATGTTGGCAATGCCCCACTCGCAATTAAAGAAAACAATATTCGTCGTGGTTGATGAGTTCCTCGGTTATTTCGTGTTGCACGAGGCAAATGTTTATTAAGGAGTTTTAAGGTTGCGACCTCAGTTTTTCTTTAATTGTAAAGTAATTCATATACTTGGATACTAAATATTTTTGGCAACTCAGCAATTTTTCAAAATCAATTTTCTCAAAAACGGCTCTACAAGTTGTGGGCTATTTTCTTTGTACTTACTATTTATGACCTAAAGAACTCACCGAGTGTAGGTTTATTTTTTAATTTTTGTTCTATTGGCAGAACACATATTTTTGCAATTTTTTCGGTATTTTCTAAAGCTCGTCCTTTGACTCATAAATCCCTTTTGCGATATATTGATTGGTCGGCTTAATTGGCGTTGAAAATCTGTATTGTAGCCATAGAATGATAAAATTTTCTATACAGATAAGCTTTAGCACTTTAGATTTAAATTTTCAATAGAAATAGTTACTTTCGATCAGTGGACGAAAGGACAGGAGAAACCGTAATTGACAAATGGGTTTTCTAGGCATAAAGCGATACAATTTGGTATACATACGATGTTACAGACAAATTTTTTACTTGGTTTTTTCATCCTAGCAAAAATGTTGTGAATAGCAATGAACATGGCTAAACTGTTAAGGCAGGAGGACTATATTTAGAACAATTTATACGTCTATTAAATTGCTACATATAAAGCTGATATGTCCATGTCTTTATGAGGTTTCAAAACTTTGAAGTGGCTCTCTGTAAAATTATGATATTTGAAAATATTAACTTTTATCATAATGTTCGTTGCTTTGATCACGCTTAGGGGTTACTTGGTGCGATAAATTGTTTACATGGTGCCCACGACCAAAGCTTTAAATTAGCTACATAAGTATGTAAGCTGAAAATATTATTATCTAGCATAGGAAGCTTTATCAATGTATTTATAGAAATACAAATATAATAATTTGCCTTTACTGACTATGAAAACACGAAAAAGAAAAAGTAATAATAGGAACCCCACAAATATTGACGATAACGTAATAAGGACCACGATTTAAGGATATACACGTTTAACGTCCGGACTCTCTATTAAGAAGGTGCCACTATGCGATTGGCGAATGTCCTCAAAAAATACAAGGCTGATATCACCGCCACAAAGGAGATTAGATGGACAGGACAGGGACGCTTGTGTAATTGGCCAGAGATACAGACTTCTTGTCTCGCGGCCCAATCGTGACATTAATCGAATAGCCACATCCTTACCAAGACGAAATACTTTTACATCACGGTGATTTGTGCACATGCCCTGACGGAAGAAAAAAACGATGAGATTAAGGATACATTATACGAGCGCCTGGGTGATTTAAATGCTAAAATCGAAAGGACAGAAGTTCTTGTTCCATCGATTGGTAAATCCAGCCAACGGGTTTAGGCTGGTTGCGTAGTGCGTGTAACCAGATTTCAGCATAAATATAACTTGTTCTCAAGAAAGGTGATCCAAGTGTGTGCTCCAAAAACAGCGGGAAAAGAATGCTGCTTGCGAATAGATGCTATAACGAACTAAGCAAGCGATTTAATGACAGAGCCCTCTCTCCACTAACGAATATCCAGCTATACCAGATACTGGTTCTACCTGTCCTACGGCCCTATTCTAATAATTTGGTTACAAAAATTTTTCACTCTAAATTTGTTACAATTTTGTAACCAATTCTTGTTACGGGTATTCTGGCAATTTAGTAACAAGGAAAAGTTCACCTTGTGTTAAAATGTAAATTAATTTTTGTAAGCTAATTTTTGAATTTTAAAAACAACAAATGAAAACACAATACAGAGAAAAGTAAACATATCTTTAATTTTTAGATATTTATACACATTTGCCTGAGCTTAAGGAGACGACACATACCCAAGTTAAGTGGACAGTCGAAATTGTTGGACAAATACTGTGCCATGGAGAATTGGTCACAGCCGTCCCACAGGTTTCTCGGCGGTTGTTCCCTTTCCACACATTTTGCCACTACATTTCCATAGCAATAAGAGCTAAAAATGTTGTACCCACGACCTCAATAAAATAAAATTTGTTTTTACATCTAAAAATAGTATTCCAAAGAGCTGAAACTACCTTGTTACCTCCTTTTTGGCAGGTAACAATTTTTGTAACAATTGTCACGGTAACAAGGATTCGGAATACCGATTTTTGGATTTTGTAACCAAAGTAGTCTATTGTAACCGTGGTGACAATTGTAACGACGTCAGAATAGACCGGCTAATATATAGTTCAGAAACCTTGGTTATGACTAGGGCGACCAATTTTCAGCATATGCTGAATATTGCTGATGTTGCTTAATTAAACGATTTCAAGCGATCTTGCTTATTTAAAAGGTTTTTGCTTTTTTATGCTGATCTGGTCATTATACCATCGCCCTTAGGGATGAGGGTATATATCATTTGATACGAAAAAAAGTGTAACGCATTAAAGGAGACGAGTTAGACCCCAAGTATCTTAAGACCAAATTCGTTTCAGAACTTTTTAAGAAGAATGAGCTATGTCCGTCTGTCTGTCTGGCTGGCTGGCTGGATGGCTGGTCAGCAGGATAACTCGAGTAAACCGTAATGGATCGGTATGAAAATTTACCAGTATCAATATTTTTCAAAACGAACTTATGGGATTGTAAATGGGCTGAATAGCCCCACCCCTTCTGGTACCTCCCATACAAAATTACCTATTTTTGGAAAATTAATACTTCTTCCATAACTTCCAAACGGACAACCGGAGGATGTTTAAATTTGGTCAGTTTATTTATCTTGCAAAAGTAAATAAACCCAAAGAAAACCGAAACCTCTGCCCCACCCATTCTGGTACCTCCCATACAAATGACCGAATTGACTCTTATAGTTTTACATACATATCTTTTTTGCAAGTAAACTTAGATCTCTCAAATTTTTCGTATGACGTTTGCTTATAAATATTAGACTCAGGTATGAATATGGACTATATCGGTTCACGCCTTCTGTTACCTCCCATACAAAATTAGCTATTTTTGGAAATTATATATTTCTCCAATAACTTCAAAACAGTCACTTGGGGGGTTATGAACATTGGTCGATAAATTAATGTTGTGATAGGAGGCGAAACCTAAGAGAGCCTAACTATTTGACACACCCCTTCTGGTACCTCCCATACAAATGACCGAATTGACCCTTATAGTTTTACATACATATATTTTTTGTAAGTAAACTGAGATCACTCAAATTTTGCGTATGATGTTTGCTTATGAAAATTAGACTCAGGTATGAATATGGACTATATCAGTTCACGCCTTCTGGTACCTCCCATACAAAATTACCTATTTTTGGAAAATTAATATTTCTCCTATAACTTCCAAACGGACTCTTGAGGGGTAATGAAAATTGGTCGATTAATTTATGTTATTATAGGAGGCAAAACCCTAGAAAACCTAACTATTTGACACACCCCTTCTGGTACCTCCCATACAAATGACCGAACTCACCCCCATTGTATTACAAACATATCTTTTTTAAGTACACTGAATTCAGGCAAATTGTGAGTAATTTGTAAGCTTATGAAAATATGAATCAGGAGTGAATATGAACTATATCGGTTCACGCCTTCTGGTACCTCCCATACAAAATGACCTATTTTTGGAAAATTAATAATTCTCCCATAACTTCCAAACGGACATTTGAGGGGTAATGAAAATTAGTCGATTAATTTATGTTATTATAGGAGGCAAAACCCTAGAAAACCTTACTATTTGACACACCCCTTCTGGTACCTCCCACACAAAGGACCGAACTCACCCCTATAGTCTTACATACATATCTTTTTTTTGCAAGTGCACTGAATTCAGTCAAATTATGCGTAAGTTGTACGTATGAAAATTTGAGTTAGGAATGAATAAGGACTGTATCGGTTCACCTCTTGTGGTACCCCCTATCAAAATTAAATTTTTTTGAAAAATTAATATTTCTGACATAAATTCCAAACCGGCACCTATACCCCCTACACAAATAAGTAAAGTTTTGGACGATTTTGCACCACAAGCAGGGGGAAAAATATACATAAGTAATTTTATTTTAATTAAAAATCTATTCATTTCACTAAATCAAGACTGCAACAATATCTTATATTGGGTGATGGTATTTATCAGTCAGTTTACCTGACTGAAATTTCTGTACTGGTTTTAATACATTTTGCTAAAATATGTTTCTATTAATTAAACATTTTTACATATCACAAGCCCTTGCGGTTCATAAAAATATGCCAGGTAGTATTACATTTGAAACTTAAAAACTTACTTTCCCTTTACACCCCATGAATGAGGTATGGGATGCTTACGCGTTGTTGTGAATTAACACGCTTTCTATTTTAGATTCACAATGCGAACGTTCTTTACTAGACATGCCGATTATCTCGACTCTTATACTGCGAAGTTGCTGTAGGCTACATCGAGGGGGCCGGCAATGAAAGAAAAATGCAGATGACTGGAGCCGGGAATCGAACCCGGGATCTCCCGCATGGTAGTCACATGTTCTAACCACTATGCCATGACCGGTTTGAAACTATCCTCTTATTTTAAACACAGCCTTTGTTCAAGATTTTGTAACAGCCCTGTTTTTATCGATAACTTAGATCGTTCGATTCGTTATATTCCTATAGTTGTCCGTTTCACACTCTATCTTTATCTATATCGTTGTACTCAATGTGAATTTAGTAAGGGGTATGCAAAGACGAATTGGTTGTACTTTAGCGAAAAAGGTCTTGCTATTAAATGTGTATACTCAAACTGGTTTAGTGGTTGAGTTTTTTTGACAATGCCTAAAGAAAAAGAAAAATCAAGTGATTTTCTCACAAGAGTCAGTGGGATGTATAGTGGTGTTGTCCGTACGGACGAGAGTATTTTGTTTTATGTTTATTGCAACACAAAGATCAATAGCACTAGGCTTTCCAATGTCAAGCAGGATATGGACTCGGCAAAACACAAAGATTTAATTAAAAGACGGGAAAGCAGGAACGAGAGTGAACAAGCTCTAATAAGAAATTGTCGCGAAAGGAGCATCAATCCTTTTACTTATCGTTTTTTATTACTTCTTTAATAGATGTGAAATTGTTTTTTGTTTGTTTTTGAATAAATAAAAAAATTAATGAATGCTGAATATAAAATTTATCGTGCTTATTTCAAGTGTTTTTCGTGCTTTTTTAAGTACTGAAAACCGTTTTTTCGTGCTGAAAAATGGTCGCCCTAGTTATGACACAAGCGGATGAATCCGTTTTGGCTATATTCGAGAGAAAAATACTCGATAAAATATATATATTGTATATATTGTCTACGTGAAGAATGTAATCACAATATACAATTGCAGTGAATTTTTTTTAAGGTTTTTAGTGTATTATCTGGAAATAATTGTATGCTTATTTTCGATCAGTGGGCAGATAGGATATATCCTTTACAAATTTAAGTAAATACACAACGTCAATATTTCCTCCTTAATTTGTATACAAATAACTTTGAGACTTTAAAACTAGTCTTTTATTATATTGGAGTGCTGGACAAAACTTTTGAAAATCGTATAATGTACCTTTCCCTTGTGGTAAATCCCATTTAACTTATCGAATTACCTTAACCTTCTTACCATTTTTCAGTAATTAGTTTTTTTCTCTAATTTAAAATTCATTACCTCCCAAGAAATTATTTCAGAATTTGTTGCGAATGGCATTTATGCTAGAGCCGTTTCTTTTTTATACCATCGCCCTTTGGGATGAGGGCGTATATCATTTGATACGAAAACCAATAAGAAAGTTTCTTAAGACTTCCATTTTTTTTTCCAAAGCGTTATCCTGTTATAGCTTATCTAAATACAGAAATTGGGTACGATCCCGTTTGGTGTATTGATATAATTACCCGATTTCTAAAGTGGGCGGAACGATATGTTTGTATGAGAGGTACAAGAAGAGGCAGGGCCATGTAGCCCATGTGCAATACCGTAAGTAGTTTTGGGGAAATATTAACTCGTACAAAATTTCAAAACATGTGGTTGCGTCTTTCAGATAGACATACAGACGGAGATGGCTCAAACGATTTAAAAAGTCATGAACCAAATTTGTTTCAGAGATACCTTGGGTCTAAAGTGACTCCTTCTATGTGTTACACTTTTGGGTCGTATCAAATGATATATACCCTCCTACTTGTAGGGTGAGGGTATAAAAAGTGTAACGCATTAAAGGAGACGAGTTAGACCCCGTTTGTCCACACTCGAGCTTAGGTCGTTATGGTTTGGGACCGCAGATATATATAATATGCAGATTAACTTGACTATTATCAAATATTGGAATCGATTGCAATTAGTTTATTTTCATTCAATATTAAAATATAAAAAGATGCAACATTTTGTTTTTCATTTGAAACAGAATAATAAAAATTTGTTGTACGCCATTCAAAAAACCAAATTATTTCCCAACACCCCGACACAACGGTTGCTTTTAAATATTTTATTACCACCCTAAAAGTATGCTAAGAAATGTGGTGAATAAGAAAAAGTGTTGAATTAAAAAATTTGCATTTTCTACTTTCACTATGGGCCGTAAGATGGCGCTTTGCATTCGAAGAAAAATGGAATGCTGCTTTTAAACAGTGATTGAAAAGCAAAAGTCAAAATAGCAAAAGTCGTGAAATTTCAGCTTAACTGCTCTGCAGCAATTTTCAAAAGTCGAAAGCAATCAACTGCTGACAGCTTCTGCTTATGAAATGTTTAGAAGCAGCAACCGAAGCAGAAGCAAAAAACGACAATTGACGACTGCCGAAGCAAAAACAATTAGTCAAGTTCGAAAATTTGTGCTTGCGCTTAACTGCTGCTTGCGAAAAATACGTCAGCAGCAGCCGAAGCAAAAGCAAAAAACGACAATTGACGACTGCCGAAGCAAAAACAATTAGTCAAGTTCGGAAATTTGTGCTTGCGCTTAACTGCTGTTTTCGGCAATTTCGTAGGTGTCAGCAAAAAAGTGGATCACACGTGCGCAGTGCAGCAGTATCAGCAGTTGCGGTCGGTTCGCGTTTCTTGTGTTTTGCAATAGAAAATTTCTATTTTAATTATTGTTTTACAACGGTGGTACATAATGTCGGTATATAAGCAAAATATTTGGAACCACTTCGATAACAATGTCGACGCTGGTGTTGCTATTTGTAAAATATGTAAAAACAAACTTAAAAACAATAGACTTTCAAATTTAAAAACACATTTAAATAAACTACACAACATAAACATTCAGTGCAACAACGAATCGACTGAAAGTTCCTCTATAAGCTCTTCGTCCAAAGTGATTCGTAAAAAAAAAATTAAAATCGAAATAAACAAAAAACAATTGCTTAAGGCATATATAGGGCTTGTGACCGAAGACTCTATTCCTTTCAATGTTTTAAATTCGCCAAACATGAGGAGTATTTTGGATCCCATTTGTGAAGGAATTAAAGGTACCAACGAAAAACAATTATGCTTAAACGCATCAAATTGTAAGAAAACGTTGGAAATAGTGTCAAACAATGTAAGGAACGACATCAAGGCCGAAGTTAAGAACAAATTAATTTCGTTGAAAATTGACAGCGCTACACGTCTTTGCCGCAATATATTTGGGATTAGCGCCCAATTCATCAATGATGGGGAGATAAAATCGCGCATCCTCGGAATGGTCGAATTGAAAGGCGCTGGGTCCAGTACAAGCAAAAACCTGGCAATCGAAATCCTTCAAGTCCTTAAAAAATACGATATTTCTTTAAGGCAGATAGTGTCTGTAACGTCGGATAACGGCGCAAACATGCTCAAGGCAACAAAAATATTGTCTTGTGTGTCCGAGCAAGAAATAGAAGAAAACGAGGGTGATTGTGCAAACGACGAGTACCTTAAAAAAATCGAAACTGTAGAGGAACTGCCAGATATGCTATTGGGAAGCATTGAAGTTTGTCGTTGTGCTGCACACACTGCTCAACTTTGTGCCCTTGACGTCGTCAAATCTTCAGCCATAACAAAATATTTACTGACATGTCGTAATTTGACGAAGTATATAAGGAAAACATCTAACGGCTATCGTGAGATTTTTGAACTGAAGAAATTAACGATGCCTCAACTAGACTGCCCAACAAGATGGGGGTCAACTTACACAATGATTGAAAACTTAAAAGCAGCAAAAGATGTGTTGATAAAAGTCGAGTCCGTCAAAAACAAAAGCCACGACGAAAATTTTGAAATTGATGATTTGTTTTGGGAGTTTGTGGACTGCTACTTACTGATTTTTAACCCATTGCAAAGAACAATAAAAGTATTCCAGGAGGAGCAACTGCACTACGGGAGCTTTTACGCACAATGGCTAAAGTGCAAAATATGCACCGAAAAAATTCTGCAAAACACGAGCCAACCAATTATGAAAACAATTGGTGACATTTTCATACAGTCACTGGAAAAACGAACAGCCACATTGTTACGCAACAACAGTTTGCTTGCCTGTTTATACTTGGACCCACGTTTTCAACGCAAACTAACAGTTAAACAAAAAAACGAAGCAAGTAAATATTTGAAAACGATATGGGACAAAATCAATGAGATAAACCCTGGCGGAATTGGATGCTCAACACCGAACGAAACAATACAGCAGACCAAAAATCAATTTTTCGACGATGAAGATGAGCTACTCAATGCATTTTTGTCGGAAGGAGTTGAGGATAGTTCAACAAGTTCAACTGATGTCTACACAAAAATTGACAACCTGCAGCTCCCATTCCTGCTCAGTGACGCCGACCCTTTAACATTTTGGAAGGAGAAAATGTTTAGTGATCCGGAGCTGTATGCAATAAGCAATGTTTGCTTTGCTATCCCACCCACTCAGGTATATTTCATTTCATTTTTACTTTTTACTGTCATAATATTACGTACTTTCTCTGCCATAGTAAGCTGGAGAAAGTTTTGTAACGATCTTTTGTGATAGCGGTTTCCATACAAATTGACAATTGATCAAACATTTTTGTTATACTAATTCGAAACAAGAGAATTTATACAGTTTATTTTCAACGTTTTTCGTTTTCAGGTAACGATTGAACGTGCATTTTCCACGCTGAGATTGGTACTAACAGATTATCGTAACCGTTTGAGTGCACAAGTACTGGAGAACATTTTATTAGTAAAGCTAAACCCGTGCTTTCTCGATGCTGCCATCGACAATTTACCGCTATTTCAAGATGAAGAGGATGATTAACTGCACGAGCGTTTTTCATTTGCTTTTTTAATCCTTTTCCAATATCTTTCAACACGTAAACATAAACAAACGTATTCTTCATACTTTCTTAAATAAAACATTAAAAACTTGGCTACTCAATTTAAATTTAAACGGCCGTGTTTCCACATTTCTAGAGCTATAAGGGGTCTATCTTTCGTCTATCTTTTACAGGTCGAAATGTTATGTTTTTGAATGTTTTATGTTTTTTTAATAAATGCGAATGAATTGAGGTGACACGTTTTTTTCACAATTTTTTTTTTATCCATAAAATAGGAAAATAATTAGTCAAGTTGATTCAAATTTTAAAATTAACCCAAGAAAATTTTGTACGAATGTTCAAAAACTGTTTTACATTTACCTTCATGCATTTAAATTTACCCCCACGCGTTTGCATTCACTCCTTATTACCCTACGATTTTCAAAAAAACAAAAAACAAAAATTAAACAGTTATGTAACATAACTTATATGTCGTTGACAACAAAACAGACTACAAAACTGAGGAAAAGCGAAACAGCCTTCTGCGGCTGCGCAAGCATGCTTGTGAAATTGCAGAAAGCAACAGTTGAAGAATATTTCGTGCTTCGGCAGTCGTCAATTGTCGTTTTTTGCTTTTGCTTCGGCTGCTGCTGACGTATTTTTCGCAAGCAGCAGTTAAGCGCAAGCACAAATTTTCGAACTTGACTAATTGTTTTTGCTTCGGCAGTCGTCAATTTTCGTTTTTTGCTTCTGCTTCGGCTGCTGCTTCTAAACATTTCATAAGCAGAAGCTGTCAGCAGTTGATTGTTTTCGACTTTTGAACATTGCCTGGACTGCGACTTATGAAAATTTCAGAAGCAGAAGCACAAGCAGAAGCAGAAGCAATGAGAAGTTTCACAACTTTTTAAACGCTGCTTTTAAAGGCAAATAACAGTGTAACACAAAATTAACTTAATGAAACTCACCGGCCCCGTAGCACTTTGAAAACCTCCCTCGAAATTAGGTGACATCCGGCGTTTCTTCACTGTAACACTGGCTAATTAAGGGAATCCCAGCACTTTGTAAAACATTAATTACACCGAAAAATTTCAGGCGGCTTTGTATTAATTACATGTTATGTAATAAACAAAGTAGTACCCTTTTAATAAGTAAAATCGAATAAACATTATATCGTCAGCTGAAATACAAAAGGCCCTTACTAAGAGAAAAATAAAAATCGATGTTTTGATTGATTATGTTGTATTCGAGCTGACGATATAGTTATATTATTTCGCATTCAAATCTTCAAAACGAAAACCGTATGCCGTATATATCAAAAATCACATTTCCCGGTTTAACTGGTTTCTAGTCAGGGTCAATAACTTGGAAATTATCTTCGAAATGTAACTCAAGTTAGAGCGTTCAGCAATTCGAAACGTAAAAAATTATTGCTGCCGGTATATATACGTTTTTTTTTTTTTGACAAATATTAAACTATGCAATCTTCGATTTTTTCATAAGAAATACTATCATTTGGTTGAAAAATGCTGCTAGAGTAGACTGTTTCTTCTAATGGACGTTTTGCTTTTTAAAGAACATAAATATAAATACATATTTTCCCTTTATCTCATATGAGGGATAGGTTTTCACAATTGAGTGTTTAACATGCTTCTATTTTTAAACTTTCACAAAGGGAATTACAGATTGCCAACGAATCCGATTGGCAGCTGTTTGGGTAGGTTTTACTAGACCTGTCAATTGATTCGACTGATCAAAAGTTGCTATAGACAACACCGAGTGGGCCGCCGATCAAAGGAATTTAGATTGCTGTGACCAGGCAGAAATGCAGGTATATTCTGAAAATGTTTAACAAATTAAAAATTCAAATTAATAAAATGTTTACAATTTTAGCAAAATAATATTAAAACAATTTTACAAAAAATACTATTGTTGATTTTATTGACTTACAAATTACTTGCTTTCAAAAGATCACTTTAAAACTAGTACTAGCTAGTGATGAATTAAAAAAAGAGTGAAAATCGGAACATTCACTATTCTTCGAAACCAAATTCCTTCCAGGATGAAGGTTATACGATCAATTCAAAAATACTAATGTTAAAATAAAAAGATGTCAACATCTACTAGTTAGTTTTTAACTTTTTTGAATAAAGCTTCATTAAAAGAATTGCCTAAACCCTACATTTTTTAATACGAACATAAACTTCAAGAGAGAAAACTGCAAAATAATTTCAAAACTATATTTTAGCCTCAGATAGATAAAGCTCGATATAAAGATAGCAATCGGCACATCAATAAGAAATTTTTAAATTTAACCCTAATTTTGTATACAGGTACTACATACTCGGTACTCCGTACTACAAATTATAAAGAAATAAATTTAAATTTCCCGACTTTTTCGGAGGGTTTTGGAATTTTTTTTTTACAAAAACGTTCTCCAGCCATATAACCATTGTTATATATATAGATTTAACTTTGAATTGTAAAAAGGGGAGTTTGTACGATAAGTGGGTGTTACTTTAAGCCACTCAAATCCATTTTTTCAATATGTTTTTACTGTCATGTCGAATACTGAGCTTAAAAAACATTCGAATTCATTCAATCGAAAATAAAAATTTACAAATTTGAATATTTTTTTTAGTGTAGAAATTTGATGCAATTATTCCTGAATGACTTTACGAACGGAAAAATTAAAAATTCTTAGCGGAAAACTCGGAAAAACGAGAAAAGTATAAATATTTTCGACGATGTAAAGGTAAAAAATTCGTTGTAAAGTTTGAAAAAATGTCCGAAACTTGTGACATTCATTGCGATAAAAGACGTTTTGTGTGAATTTTGGGTGGAGAAGTTAACTAGGTAAATAATAGAAAGCGCTGTACTGCGATCAATGCCCTAACCCGATAAATGGCTATAAACGGTAACTTAGGCCGTGAGCAAAATGCCAAGTTTCCTTTTCGCATTGTCATTTCATATTGAGTAAATGTGTTATTATACCATTGCCCTTAGGGATGAGGGTATATATAATTGAAAAGTGTAAGTCACGATAACTTTCGAAAGACGCAACAAAATGTTTTGAAATTTCGCACGAGTTAATATTTCCCCAAAACTACTTACGGTATTGCAAATGGGCTACTTGGCCCCGCCCCTTCTGGTACCTCCCATACAAATACATCATTCCGCCCACATTAGAAATGGAGTAATAATATCAATACACCCAACGGGATCGTACCCAAATTCTGTACTTAGTAGACCCATAACAGGATAAAGTTTTGGAAAAAATTGGAAGTCTAGCCACGCCCCTTCTGGTACCTCCCATACAAATGTACCTTTCCGCCCACTTTAGAGATGGAGTAATAATATCAACAAATCCAACGCGATCGTACCCAAATTTTCTATTTAGTAATGTTATAGCAGGATACAGTTTTTGAGATAAAAAACTGGAAGTCTAGCCACACCCCATCTGGTACCACCTACTTTAGAAATCGATTAATATTATTAAAAGGCTTATCGCGATTGTGCTCAAATTCTGTATTTAGTAAAGTTCAAGCAGGATAAAGTTTTGGAGAAAAAATCTGGAAGTCTAGACACGCCCCTTCTGGTACCTCCCATACAAATGTTTCACCCCGCCCACTTTAGGGTGAGGGTAAGTCGGGTTGCCCGACTGAAACTTTCTTACTGGTTTTTTAGCTGCAATTGATTTAAGTTTTGCGTATTATTATATAGTTTTGCATAGTCGTACTAAATTCGCAAACCAATACAAACAAGCATTACTATCAATTGGATCCAATTATCAATTCGATCAGTTTTTTTTTTTCAGAAAATATATTTGCGTGCGGATGTTTAAATGGATTGAGAGCATTCATTCTGTAAGCTTTTTTGTTTTGAAGAGAAAATTCTTATGAATATCTTTAGTTAAAAACAACTTTGTTGTTTTTAGGGAGAGTTATATGCTTGAGTAATGCCTCCTATCAAAAGATCAAACCTTGGGCGGTGTACACGACGAACAATAACACTGTGCTACATACAAAATATACAGGGGTTATTAATTTTGAAAATAGGTTAAAAAATAGTGAAACGGCGGCTGTTTAAGCAAAAGAAAAGCGAAAAAAAAATTGCGAATTTTCATTTTCCCAACGCTCTAAGTTGATTATGAGGCAGCGCAATGTATATTTTTTATTTTTGTATTATGCCGTATTAAAATAGGTAAGTTTATAAGAATCGGTTGAAAAATTAATGAGTTATGGTCAATTTTGTAATTACATGTTCGCGTCAATTCTTTGATTTTCCTTTGAGTGTGTTTGTCACTTTGTACATATACGTATGACGTATACGTATCACAACAAGTAATTCGTACTACATATTCCAAAGAATGTCGAAAAACATATTACAAAAATTAGCATAACTCATTCATTTTTTAACCGATTCTTATAAACTTACCTATTTTTAGAAAACTTAAATACAGCATAATACAATAATATACATTGCACAACCTCATGATCAACTTAGGGCGTTGAGAAAATGAGAATTCGCAATTTTTTTTCGCTTTTCTTTTGCTTAAACAGCCGCCGTTTCACTATTTTTTAACCCATTTTCAAAATTATTTTTTTTAATAAAAATCGGTTTACAAAGAGAAGACTTATGAATTTTGGAACTTGTAATTTTAGGGATATCGTCATGTCACTTAATTTGCTATAAAAACATTACTTAACAAAGTGACCGAGAAAAACTAAAAGTATCACTGTACTCTATGGACTCCGGTCTAACAGAAATGCTACATTAGAACCCCTGCATACTTTTTTCCTTCACATTTGTATCACTGTGTAATTAGTCAGAATGTCCGTGATAATCAAACGCAAGAGGACCGTGCAGTGGAAATTAATGGAGACGTGTCCATAATGCAAAGGTTCGCGCTTCACAATCTCCACCTCAAATTTGACAAAATATTTTAGAAATCAACCAGTCATAAATGTAGACTTGAAAGGCGCTGCTTTCGAATATGATTTCGCAATTACATACAAAATCTTTGCTGCATTTATTGTATGTCATATGATAGCATTGCAAAGCATTCAACCGGAAACCACCGGATTTTGCTGTTCTGTTCGCAAGGTCAATTTGCCTGTTTTAATTCATCAGCCAAATCCATTGTATTCGTTTCTCTATGGAAATACAATCTAATCATAACATTTCCTGACGAATACACACAAATATTTTTAAATGACGTCATTTGGAGTCGAAGTTGTTGATTAACCCGGCAACAATTCAAGTTATAAGGTATTGGCGTCTCATTATTATCACAATGAACAATTCTTCTTATTCTTTTTCGAAAGTGCTTCCAAACTTTCAGATTCAAGAGCAAATATACCATCAAGCGGGCGGTTTGATTCCACCACTAAATTAAGATCATAAGTTCCTTAAGATCTATTTTGTTGGTGATTTGGCATTTGAACTAGATCAGCATTATGCAATTTTGTAAAATCTTATGCATGAGCATAATGAATTGGTCAGATTGTTCAAAACCGCAATGGATACAATGCATTTTTATGATCACAAAATCACAAAAAAACCGCCTTGAGTCCCTGCAAAACATTGCATTGCATTGCACAAAATTATGAAAATCTTGATTCGAATTTTGAACATGCAATATTAGCAGCGAAGTATAAGGACGTCGATATCTTTTATTTAATTTTTTAAAATCAAATCGCTGGTGAACTCCATTCGTAAAAATCCGTTTTCAACATGACCGACGAGGATGAAGCGACCAACTATCCGACGGAATTTTTCTACTCGATTGATGTGCCAGAAACTCCACCACATAATTTTCAGATGGTCACAAAATCACATTGGGAAATCTTAAGCAACTAAAATTCGTCTCATGAAACTGATAAAAATGTGATTCAACCGACGATCATCAAAGGAATTTTCACAAATTTCGATTGTTCCAACAGAGCATCCATTTTAACTCCTCGTTTGGTTGGCTTTGGCGATGACAATCAATAAACCGAAAGACCAATCGTCGGAAGTCTGTGGAATTAATCTCGAATTTCCCTGTTTTTCGCAACGTTGCTATTTCGCGTTTTGAAAAACCGTCTTCGTCAGTTGTTCTTGCGCCGGAAAACAAATCGGAAAATATTGTTTATAATATCACTCTCTACTGATTATACTACACCCTTAGGGATGAGGGTGTAAAAGTGTAACAAATAGAAGGAGTCACTTTAGACCCTAGGTTTTTTTGAACCAAATTCGATTCATGACTTTTTAAGTCGTTTGAGCCATGTCCGTCTGTCTGGCCGGCTGGTTCGCACGATAACTTTCGAGAGACGCAACCAAATGTTTTGAAATTTTGCACGAGTTAATATTTCCCCAAAACTACTTACGGTATTGCATATGGGCCACATGGCCCCGCCCTTCTGGTACCTCCCATACAAATACATTATTCCGCAACTTTAGAAATCGAGTAATAATATCAATACACCCAAAGGGATCCTACTCAAATTCTGTACTTAGTAAAGTAAAGTTTTGGAAAAAAATTGGAAGTCTAGCCACGCCCCTTTTGGTACCTCCCATACATATGTATCTTTCCACCCACTTTAGAGATGAAATAATAATGTCAATAAATCCAACGCGATCGTACCCAAATTCTTTATTGAGTAAAGCTATAGCAGGATACAGTTTTTGAGAAAAAAAACTGGAAGTCTATCCACGTCCCATCTGGTACCTCCCATACACATTTGGTACCGCCCATTTTAGAAATCGATTACTATTATTAATAGACCTAACGCGATCGTACCTTAATTCTATTAAGTAAATCTATAGCAGGATACAGTTTTGGAAAAAAATCTGGAACTCTAGACACGCCCCTTTTAGTACCTCCCATACAAATGTACCACTTTGTACAATTTTAGAGATGGAGTAATAATATCAATACACCCAACACGATCGTGCCCAAATTCGGTATTTAGTAAAGCTATAACTGGATAAAGTTTTGGATAAATAATCTGGAAGTCTAAACATGCCCCTTCTGGTACCTCTCATACAAATGTACCACTCCGCCCACTTCAGAAATCGAGTAACAATATCAATATAATTGAAAATTATTTGTTTTACTGAGGGTAAGGGTATATGTAAGTCGGGTTGCCCGACTGAAATTTTCTTACTGGTTTCAATTCTATCTAAATCAATCACATTGAAATTTAAACTATCTGTGTTTTATTATCCCTCTTGGTTTATTTGAAGACGTTAAATTGGGGCGAGATGAATATCGCCGATTCCGCTAGTGCTATATAAAAATGTAAACAAGCTTTACAAATTCAAAGATTTCTTTATAATTTTTCAATAAAGGCATACGTATGTCGTGGTCTCTATCCTGGAAATGCCCATATATAAATTTTATTTAAATGGGTAATAAATATTTTGGTGTACTTACTGAACCATCCCATTCTCTTGAAATTTCAATAATTCATTATATTACGATGTTCAGGAGCTATAAAAAACTAACCAGGTACGCATTATACCAATACCCGTATTCTCCAGATATGTATACTTACTGAATGCATTTATTAAAACATATGAAAGACAAAATCACATTCTAATCAACAATTTTGGAAATTTTTATAATGTTTTTGTTTCAGTTAACATTAAGTTTTGGTCATAAATACAATCTTACACAACTAAATTAATAAATAATAATAAATAAATTAATGCAATCTCTATATGCGTACATAGTATCTATGTATTTAGACTAATTTAAAAATCTTTAAATAATAGATAATCACTTTGGTCTACAGCCTGTGCAGCTTTCCAATCACTTTCGGGATAATCATCGAAATTGCTGGTATCTCCATCATATTGAACTTTTGGTATAATTGGGGCCTGCAAGTGAATACAAAAGTTAGGTATATAAGTACATGCGCAAGAATAAAGAAATTAAAAAAAAAAATACTATTGGAAACATAAACAAATACAATATGAGCGTTATTATTAATAATAAATGAAAACAATAATGCTAAAAATAATTTAAATGGTGAAATTAGAAAAAAAAACAAAGCGAATAAAAGTGTTCATATTCCCGACCCACAAAACATGAAAAACAATAAATGTTCATTTTGTTGATGATAATTTTTCGCTAAATAAAATTTAAAATAATTGCCCATTCGAAATTTGAATTACGAAATAAGCAACAAAACGCTTGTTGTATTGATGGCCTTATGTGGGACGAGGAGGGTTGGTTAATGATGTGAGAAATACACACATCCTATATAATTTTCCACTAAATCGAATTTGAAATACCCTATATATGAATAGTATAACAATTTATTTACGCAACCGATCAGTCAATCTTGTGCTGTTTCTGAAATTAAGAGATTGAGTTGCAAAGGTTTTGGGTAGTCATAGAAAGACAAAAATAAATTTTTAATATAAAAATTAATTATAAAAGCACTTTTGTAATTTTTTTTTAACCGTTTGCAAATGTTAATCATACAATCGCAAGTAATCCGTCTGTTCTAAGACTTTCCAATGTCGGCGTTGTTACAATCTAGATATTTTCTTTGATAAAATCCCTAAAAGATCATTTTTTCTGACACTGTGCCCTAAAGTTCATTGCAATGCAGTCTAACTTCTCTATAAACTAGAATTATTTGAAATCAAAAGAACGCTCATCTTTGATGTTTTATGAAGTTATAAATTTTGTAAGTTATAACACGTAAAATTGTTAGTATGTATGTTTCAGTGTGTCGTATCATTAATGTATTACAGGATTCCTGAAGATGATCCTCGAAGAGGATCGAAATATCGAATAAAAATAATATAAAATACGAAAAAACATGACCTCGAGCTTGATTATTTGAAAATATTATCAATTTGTAAAAAAGGTCGAATAAAAAATAATAACAAAATATTATCAAAAGATTATATTTATTACAAAAAGCTATGCATCGAAATACTTTCCCTAATAAACATGGTTTTGAAAAACAACATTCAATTATTTGCAAAATTGTGAAATAGCTTAAACAAAGTTCGATACAACATATCAGTCAAGTGTAAGAATATACAAGACTATAAGCAAAACAACAACAAAATAAGTAGACCATGGCATAGCGACATGTACTATGTTACACTGGCGAAATGTAATATTAAGTCAAGGACGAATTTATATTAGCTTATTATACAACTGCCCCCGTAGAGATAGATCCGTATAATACAGAAATATTATATATGTTTTTTGTTGTCGTGGAATGTACTTTTGATTTCGTTTCTAGAAAACTTGCTTTCCTTTGTTTCATCAATGTTGCCCAATTGGACGCCACTTTAAAAAGATTGACAACCAATTTTTATTTAAAAAAATTGTGGACAGGGCTTTGTATACGTCAATAATAATATTAGTTTAACCCCATAATGTTGAATTATATAAAATCTTTTCAAAAACTTAATATTTTGTAGGATTTACCGAATGACCTACTTGTTTTAATATAAAGATATACTGCTCAGACGTTTAGGATCAATATTAAAATGATGCAAAAACAAATTACCTCTCAAAATGTAAAAGAATAAGTAATAAAATGTTTGGGCACTGACAAAATAATTATTTCTTATAATACTTATGTACATAATATACATAGGCGTCTATTAATAAATATGTACAGATAAACCGCATCATCGCATATAATTTATTTATAATTATATTTTGAGTGGCATATTGGCGTCTTAATATAAATAATAATTAAGACGCCAATATTTATCACAACAGTTTGCTTTGGTAAATAAATAAATAAAGCACTTCAACCGCTACCGGATAATATGGATTCCACAAAACCCTTAGGGACGCTTTCTCATTTGGTGATTATAATTTTTCCTGCCGAAAAACTGTAGATTAAAGAAATTTGGTTTTGTTAATGTCTCATTTGCTTATATTCTGTCAAAAAGCTAACCTGCCCTCATCTGCGGCTTATTTATTTTCCATACAAATAAATTTAGTCAGCTAAATGCTGTTCATAGTTTTTTGTTTTTCTTTTAAAACTGAAAATAAAGTTTTGTCGATATATTAAGGAAACCGATATCGTCAACGGACAGTTTATCAGTGAGTTTTAGTAATAGGCAGTTTGTCGATACATTGAGAAGACGGCCATTAGTATAAATAGACAAATATCGATTTTCAAAAAAAAAAAAAACCAGTACGGAAATTTCAGTCAGGTAAACTGACTGATAAATACCATCACCCAATATAAGATATTGTTTAAGACTTGGGATGTAGCAGAATCGGTTTGTTAAATAGTTAGGTTTACGGAGGGTTTGCCTCATTACAATATAAATTAAATGACCAAATTTCATTATCCCCCCCAGGTGCCCGTTTGGAAGTTATGGGAGAAATATATTTCATTTTGTTTGGGAGTTATCAGAAGGGACAAACTGATAAAGTCCATATTCCTTCCTGATTCAAATTTTCAAAACCGTATGTAAGACTATAAGGGTGAATTCGGTCATTTGTATGGGAGATACCATAAGGGGTGTGTCAAATAGTAAGGTTTTGCCTCATATCACAAGATAAGTTAACCGACCAATTTTCATTACCCTCCAAGTGTCCGTTTGGAAGTTATGGGAGAAATAATAACACTGTTCGACAAGGGTTTTTTTCTTGTGTTTCATTATGTGTTTCTAAGAGTTTTTGACATGGAAAATTCAAATACGTAATCAGAATTTTGCTATCAGGCATAGTTTTTTGGTAACTTGCAAATAAGTTTTGCTTTCCGTTAATAATTTGCATGGTATGTTTAAAAATTTAGTAAAAACAGGTGGCAACATCAGCAACATGCCTTTTCGGCTGCAATTATCACTCTATTCTATTTTATATTCTCTTTTTAATATTCTACATAAAATTGGGATGCAACATATCCTTGATAGTGCATTTTTGCCCTCTTATTTGGATTTCTTTTATGAATGCTGCAGCGACGAGTCCGATGAATATGGTGAAAGGTTCCAGAATGAAAACCGTTACGAAGGAAAATATATGCCTACTATATTCGCTGACTGCTCCTGGGACATTTTAGGAGACTGCAAGGATATTCAGCATAAAATAAAAAAAAACTTTGTTAACTAATAGAAAATACATATTTGTTCTTCTCATTTTTTATGTTTTAAGCTCTACTAGTATCAGTTATTGTATTTAGAAAAGATTCTGTTGGATCAAATAAAGTTTTCTTTACATTTATGCAAAATGCATTTTAATGCAACATAAAGAAAGCTGAAAAATTTAAATCCAAATAACTAAAAAAGTGTGCCCGATGAAAAAAAACTGCAAACATATTTGAAATCATGATATTAATATCCATAGGAATCACAATTCAGATACCCAGAAAAATATTCGCTGACTGCTCCTGAAACATTTAAGGACACTGCAAGGATATTCAGCATAAAATAAATAAAAATCTTTTTTAACTAATAGAAAATACATATTTGTTCTTCTCATTTTTCATGTTTTAAGCTCTACTAGTATAAGATATTGTATTTAGAAAAGATTCGGTTGGATCAAATAAAGTTTTCATTACATTTATGCGAAATGTATTTTAATGCAACATAAAGAAAGCTGAAAAAATTTAAAAAAAAAAAAACTGCAAACATATTTGAAATCATGATATTAAAAACCATAGGAATCCTAATTCAGACACCCAGAAAAATGAAAAATATTTTGTTTTTCTATAACAGTGTAATTAATGTTTTTATTAAATAATTACATTTTTTATTACTTATACATTGAAAATTTAGGCTCTATTAGCATAAAACAACACGAGTATAAAACTGAAGTATTGACCAAAAAACCCATTTTGCAAGTGGTTGGTGGGTTGTATTTATTAAAAAAAAGTAATTGGCCCAGTGATTAAATGTTTTCGGCCTAATGCCATATCGACGATCAATGTATATCATTTCCACAATAAATAAAACTATTTCCAAATGGAATGAAACCTTTTTCAAATTTAACTGAACTTTTCCAATTAAAATATAACCTTTGCAAATTTGAAAGACTGTTTATGAAGTCATCTTTTACTCCACAAGAGAATTGCTGTCAAAAACTATACTTTTATATTATTTCCAAAGAAAAAAGTCAATTAGGGGACATAAGCATGAGCTACGAGATAGCCAGTTAATGTGGCCTCTTTTGGATATCACTTATTGCACACAAATTTTACGAACTTCACCCAATGTGTTGTTGAAGATGTAACATGTTTCCTCTTTTTGCTGACACCACGATCGTTGATTAAAAACACTGAAATTATATAGCACTGGAGCAAAAAAGTTCTGTGGCATGGTAATCGCTCTGTAGTCACTGTAACTTCATGTCCCATTTGATTTTTATGAAAGTATGGACCAATAATAGCTCTTGCTGACACATCTATCCATATAGTAATCTTGGATTAGTGTCACTTTAATATCTGAAGTGTGCCTCGTCTAATTACACTGTGACACAAAATTGAACTTTTCGAATCGGAATGGGATGAAACCAAAAGCAAATGAAAGTTGACATTTTGTATAACAAAACCCTCAAGGGATTTTTCAAGTTTAGTGCGAGATTTTTTTTTCACGCATTTGAAGTTGGTGATTTTTGAACGCTGGCTGACAAGAAAAAAACATTAAAATAATGCTTATTTATTTTTATTATCCCGAAAAGTTGTGGTATCTTACTTTTTTTGGGGTCGTGGAATCCATTTTTGACATTTATTTTTATTTATGAGCGCCGCCAGATGGCGCTTTCGTACATTTTGTTGTATTATATTGCATTTTTTGTCTTTACTCTCGATTACAGCCTTAGATTAAGAGCTATCGATCTGAAATTTGGTAAGCAAGCTTCTATCATCCATGCGGAGTTTAAGTTCTAAGATGGGCATAATCGGACAAAACCTACTCCCACCTCCCATACAAATTGTACTTTTTTGGGGTCTGTCCCTGCGATCACAGTTGTAGATTAAGAGCTACCAAAAAATGTACGAAAGCGCCATCTGGCGGCGCTCCTAAATAAAAATAAATGACAAAAATGGTTTCCTCGACCCCAAAACAGTAAGATGCCACAACTTTCCGGGATAAAAAGCATTATTTTATGAAATTTTTATTGCATTTTCCTTGTTAGCCAGCGTTGCAAAGAAGCCAACTTCAAATGCGTACAAAAAAAAATCTCGCACTAAACTAAGAAAAACCTTTGAGGGTTTTGTTATGTATGACGTAAACTTTAATTTGCTTTTGGTTTCATCCCATTCCGATTTTGGTTGTTGCATAGTGTTATTAAATGTTGACAAAGCTAATGAACCTCTCCTGTGAGCATGATGTTAAGGAAATTTGTAAGCATGTTAATGTAAATTTTTGTGAAGCCACATTTAAGACGCTAGACAGCTGTTAAGTAGAGATTCTATGTTTTCCATACACTGGCACTCCTTTAGGTTCTAGGCTGGCCGGAAGATGATCTACTTTGATCCTTCATGAATAGGAAAAAAAATAATTTATCTTTACATCCCATGAATGAGGTAGCTTCTCGCGTTGTTGCGGATTAACACGATTTCTATTTTTAGATTCACAACTAACGGTATCTACTTGCTTACCGACGAATGCGAACGTCACTATTTGAGAAGTTTTTACTAGATAAGCCGATTGACTTCACACTATCCTGCTGTCGACAACATCGAGGGAGCCGGCAATGAAAAAAACATGTAGATGAATGGAACCATCATGCCTCGGCAAGTTCCATGGACAGAATGATAGTCTTTCAAATTTGTCAAATTGTTTATGTTAATGAAATAAGGTTTCATTCAATTTGGAAAATGTTAAATTTCAATAGGAAAATGTTTGATTTCAATTGGAAGAAGTTTAATTTAATTTGAAGAAATTCATTCCATTTGATCTTAAAGAAGTTTCATTTAATTTGGAAAAAGTTTCTCTTAATCTGGAAATGCTATACATATATACTAACAATTAAGCTAGGAGCAAATTTAGCCTGCCAAAAGATGATTGAGCTCCCTAAAGTTCCATCTGAATCTCTGGCATTACAAATTAATGTTAAGATATAAATTATATTATATATTATATTTCTAATACTATAAAATACAAAAAAAAAGTTCGAAGTGATGAATTATGTTACTCGAGGTCTGATCAGTATAATCTTTATCTATCATAACATCAGCTCAATATGCTTTTATTATACCTAATATTAGAAATTCTATCATAAAAACTTATTCTAGGTAATTGCATAGTTCAATGAATACGAGTAAACTATCTGTTCTCAATAGTTAAACATTGACCCCCTGGTTTGAATCCGACTCGATCATTACTTTGACTGCAACAACATTGGAAGTAACAATTATAAGAGAGCAGGAAAAACCTTCTTGTCTTTAATGAACCTGTTCAGCTTGTAGTCAATTCAGATACCAATATCCATATGGATACCAATAAGTGGTAACCTACCTTCACGGCTTTACAACGTGATTCATCGTAATTACTGTTTCTGTAAATTACATCCAAAATATAAACTTTGCGCAATTCCCGGTCACGTGGTTGCCCCGTAGCTATAAGGGGTCGTTGATTTTGTTGTTTTAAACCATTTATTGCAATGAACTAACAAACGTTTAGTTTAAAACTAATAAATATTGGAATGTAAACAAATATAAAAATACTTTAGAATTATTACAAACAATTCCGATGCATGTGCCATGCTTGTGCTGCATCTTGTGGCTAATGTTTACAATTACATTAATATGGCAACGATGTAATCAGCAGCGAACAATGTATCATCATCTGGGTGATTAATTTTGCAACGGATGGTGATTATTGCATTAGATCATTAAACGGCGATCGGGTATTGAAAGCCGGCAAAAGAGGAGCATGGAGCAAATGCAGTTAACGTCCAAAGCAATTGATCGAATCGTTCGATAATTTATGTGCATAATATTGTATGGAACTTTGTTTACATCATACAAATCAATTTCTATTCAATATTCAATAATTTTAAAATATACGAATAACATTTTTTTTATATCTTTGTAATGTTTCTCATCCCTTATAAACACTCCGCTGGCATTCACTTTCTTGTCGCTCTTAACCCCCCCAAAGATACAAGTTGACGGAACGAAGACGTGGGTAGATGGATTCACGCATGCAAACGTTAAAGAGAGAAATAGATATATGATAAAACATATAACATGGAGAAGACGTTTCAAACAAACAACCAATGTATTATCATGACCAAAAACAAAAAAATATTTTGTATACAAATTGCAATAATTTATAAGCATTTTTTAAATATGCTTAAAACAAATCAATTATCACTATTAACCCCTTAATACTAGAATGAATGACGAAGTCTCAACTGAAAACGAAGTGGTAGAAAAATCTAGTGCATTTTCGCAATAACTATAGTCTTAAATTTTGTTTTTGTTATTTGATTATTTCATATGGATCAGCTGAGCGTTAAAATTGTTTGTTATCACTGCTTATTAGTACATGTTTGGAAATTTACCGTAAGTTTTTTGTTATATACGTCATCCCAGTTCAGTTCCTTAAACCATCGGTGCCTCTTAACGTCATCAGCCCCATTCTGGAATGATAAAACAACAAGTGATGATGAAAAATTAAAAACTCTTATAAGTAAGTAAAAACAATATAATATAAATAAATAGGACTACATATTGGGGCGTGAATGAAAAAACATATTTTAATAGCAATCATCAATAATCGATATCATGGTATTATTCGTCTTTGGCAAAGAGTTTTTGGCCCGATCGGTAAAAAACAATGTTCATCTCAAGTGTCTGTCAGACAAGATTTCCCACATCCAATACCAGTGATTGATTTTTCATTAATGTTTGAATTTTAATTATCAGATTTGGGTCGAATATGATAGGAATGTGGTTGGTCTGTTCAAGACGGCAACAGTACGAGGATCGCACCTGTAAATTCAACTAAACAGATTTTTGAAGCATTCCATTTACTGATATATTTTTGATTGTTACTATTTAAAACATTTTTAAATACAAAGTTGTCATTTTCTATATTTAATAAAACTATAAAAAAATCAATAAATCAATTACAGAGAGCTCTATCTTTTTCCACGTGTCTGCTTATAAACACATTCCAGTACAAATGATTAAAAAAAAATAATACTTTCTCCATTGCAGCTATAATTTGTTTTTTTTTTATTGAAGATTTTTTGTTTGGTCCTTAACAACGTAACAATATTTATAAATTTTATTTAATTTCAGATAATAGTATTTAGCATTTTAGAAAACAGAACAATGGCATTTACCACACATTTAAAGGCATAAAATACTATATTTGGTACATTCTTCTATATTCTTCGATCTTTTAATTAAAATAAAATTACTTATGTATTATTTTTTGCCTGCTTGTGAAGCAAAACCGTAAAAAAATTGACTTAATTGTATAGGAGGTACAATTAGGGCCAGCACAACGTGTCTGAATTTTTTCGTAAATCAACGTCCAATGAACGCTTACCTTTCAAAATGATATGTATGTAAAATGGGCAAAATCGATTATTTATAAGAAAGGTACCAGAAGGGATGTGTCAAATAGTTACGGCTTTTGAGGTTTTACCTCATATTAGAAAATAAATTAACTGTCCAAATTTGATTATCCCGGTTAGGTGCCGGCTTAGAAATTATGGGAGAAATATTATTTTTCCAAACAGGGTAATTTTGTATGGGAGGTACCAGAAGGGATGCGGCTATTCAGCCCATTTACAATCCCATAAGTTCGTTTACAAAAATATTAATACTGGTAAATTTTCATACCGATCCGTTAAGGATTACTCGAGTTATCCTGCTGCCCAGCCAGACGGACGGATATAGCTCAATCGCCTTAAAAAGTCCTGAAACGAATTTTGTCTTAAGATACTTGGGGTCTAACTTGTGTCCTTTAATGCGTTACAATTTTTTTCGTATCAAATGATATATACCCTCATCCCTAAGGGTGATTGTATAATAACAAAGAAAAAATCTTTATATCCCTTTACATTTCATTAACACGCTTCTATTTTGAGACTCACTCAACGTGACGTTCCGTTTATAGGAGGTTCAAAAACTTGGCTTTTTGAGAAGCTTTTACTAGACATGCCTATAAGGGCTGGTATAGGGCACGAGTTTTCGATTGGGCCAAATGGCCGCGTATCGTGGTAAAACGTGGTGGGGAATGGGACAAAAATCCACATTAATCCCTGCAACTGCCCTGGAGTAGCTCCTAGGGGGTAAAATGTATGCCCGACCCAGTTATGTTTCCCTCCTAACGTTTCCCTAAACATACCTATCTCCCATCTTTAATACAAAAATTGTCTAAATTATTCAAAAATACTTGGCGCCCAAAACACCCAAAGGTGTGAAAAGAATTACCTCGCCAGCGAAACAAGTGAATGGGGAATTCACTAAAACTATTTGAGTCATTACGTCATACGAGACACTTTGGATAGTCAACAGACCTTATTTTTACCCAAAAAATATTTCAAAAAATATTTTTACCCAAGAAATATTTAGTAAATTATATGTTGTCAACGACACAGCCGAAAGAAGCGCGAAATTTATGGAGCACTTCTGCAAGGTTCTGTTCCTTAACGAGGAGAAACAGGTTTTCGAACTATAAACGAACTATTTCCACAATAAAAAATATTATTTTGTGGAGAATTTTTTGTTTTTGTCGTTTAAAGTGCATTTTATACCCCTTAGAGGTGAAGGAGGGAAATTCTAGTAGGAGTCGGTTAAACATATTGCATGGGAGTGACAGGAGCTGATTTCAAAAAAAAGATATGAAAATAACAAAAATTGTATGGGAACCACCTTAAGGTTTGATGTTAGAGGGTAGATATGTTCTGAGCAACTGTTGGAGTTAGAGCGGTGGGAGCAAATTGTATAAAAATTTGTTTTTATTTATGGGAGAAAAATGTTAGGAGGGATACATGACTGGGGACGGTCATACATATTACCCTTTTACCTTGCGGGGCTTGTTGTCAATTTTTTCCCTTCCCCACCACAACACATCTCCCAATTTTTGGCTTATGATTTTTTCCCCAATCACACAAAATTGGAGTGCGAGCCACATCCACCCCTAATGCCTGTTGAATGACACAACTGAGAAGTTGATGTCGAGGGGCAAGTGACTAGACCGTATGGTAGTCGCGTGTATTAACCATAATGCGGACTTCGCCTCAAAAACCAGAATCAAGAATAAGAAGAACTACTATATTCTATAGAAAGTGCAGTCTATGTAGAATTTTGCAATGCCAGCACAGCAAAGAAAGGACAGTAACCTATTATTTTGAACATCTAAACAATGGTGTGCAAAAAAATTTCTGAGATAAAAACTCGTGATTTTTTCAAGTAAGTAGGACATTGAATTTATAATGAGCGTTTCACCAACCAATAATAATGTCTGAAAAGTATTGTCGCAAAAACCTGTTACAAATAAGCGTCTTTGGCAGCTTGTTTCAACCATAATGAACTATACTAAATATTCGTACCATAAAAGTCTGATAAAAAAGCCGAGGGTAATTGAACTTAGAGCAAGTTCGAAGCTGCTAAATATGGTCATAAAGGAAACTTTCCAAAAACGGAGACCAGGAAAATGAATACAACAAACTCTCTCACTATTCAACAGCAAAACCTAGACAAAGTTGAGTCATTCTGGTACTTTGATAGTATAATTATAAAGTCGGGTTGTTCCCACGAAGATGTCCTGAGTCGAATAATAAAGGGCAGACAATCATTCGGCTAATTAAAAACGATTTGGTGGTCCAGTTACATCTTAATTCATCCTAAAAACAATATATGTAGTAGCTATGTTACGAATCTTGGAACACAGCTGGCCGAGACTTTCAGGCAATTTACTAAAACTCTTCTGACCAAACACTAAACTAGACCACTAAACGACATAACCCGGAATGCTATCGACTAGAACCCAGAAGAAACCCCGTGGCGTAAACAGCTGGATGCTGAAACAGGGATGTGAAACAAACCTTGGAACGAGCTAAAGTATTAAACAAAATCCAAAATTCTATGAAATATTGTTTTACATCACTAGGGCCATCTACAGTTTCATAAGAGAGTTTATTTATACCCTCACCCTACGGGGCGGATATTGATATTATTACTCCATCTCTATAGTGGGCGGAAAGATACATTTGTATTGCAGGTACCAGAAGGAGTGTGGCTAGACTTCCAATTTTTTTTTCCAAAACTTTATCCTGTTATAGCTTTACTAAATGACCCCGCCCCTACTGGTACCTACCATACAAATTCATCATTCCGCCCACTTAAGAAATCGAGTAATAATATCAATAAACCAAACGGGATAGTACCCAAATTCTTTATTTAGTATAGCTATAACAGGATAAAGTTTGGGAGAAAAAAAGTCTAGCCAAGCCCCATCTGGTACCGCCCACCCGCCCAATATTATGAATCGATTAATATTATTAATAGACCTAACGCGATCGTGCCTAAATTATTTAGTTAGTAAAGCTAAGCTAACTCAAAAAGTTACTTGAGAAATTTTTTGCAAAAGTGTCCACAAAGTCATATTCTATGCTAGGTAACAAAATCTTATTTCTATTTGAAAGTGGACTTGGACAGTTTTTCCTGTATACCGACTATATGTCTAAATGTGAATGTTTGTCCGTTTGTTTGTTTGTGGCTCAATCACTTCAAAAGGCTGAACTGATTTCAAAATTTGATAGACATTTGATAGATAGTACACTATCTATATGGAAATACCGAAGGCTATATATTTTCTTAATTGTTGACCCCATGGGCGGAGTGGGCATGGCCAAATTGTATTTTAGTCTTAGAGAGATAATATTTGATACACAGATAGGTCTCGACAGCACATATATGAATTTGCAGACTAAATTATAATTTTGGATCGGTGGGCGGAGGGGGCATGGCAAAACTGTATTTTAGTACTAGAAAAATAAAATTTATTACACAAATACTACTTGGAACTTCAGATTAAAATTTGCAGACGAAAATATTCTTTATAATCACTGGGAGCAGGGGCCGCGGCGAAACTGTTTTTTAGTACTCGATAGATAAAATTTGGTACACAGATAGTACTCGGCTCAATAATTACAAATTTGCAGACGAAATGTTTATTTGCTATTAGTGGTTGGAGAGGGTATGACCAACTTTATTTTAGTCTTAGAGAGATACAATTTGATACACAGATAAAATTACTAATCTGTATTTTAGCCCTAGAGAGATACAATTTGGAACACAGGTAGAACTCGACACTAAAAGTTCAAATTTTTAAACGAAATTTGTATTTTCGATCAGTGGACAGATAAGGCGTGGCGAAAAATTTGTTTTACCCCGAGAAATAAAATTTGGCCAACTGAAAATACTCGGCGCAAGACATACGAATATGTAGCCGCGATTCAGCGGTCGGATTGGGCTTATTAAGTATTTTGTCAGTATATTTTGACCACAATTAGATTAACATAGATTAACTTAAATCTAGTTCAGAGAAATAATTATATGTGGCTGCAGGCTACTTAATATTATTAACTGATTGTAATGATATCGTTAAAATTTTCTTGAAATGTTTGTTGTAGCATTTTAGTTTCATTTATATCATGGTTCTCACTTTCAGATTCTTTGCTTTTATTATATACTTGTAATTTTTTAAATAACACAGAGCAACACACTTTTTCGGGGGTGAATCAAACAAATATCAAACGATATCATTTGACCTTAGTAAGAAAACCCTAAACTCCATTTTGCTCCACTACGTCACAAATTTTGTTTACAGTTATTTGAAGTTTGAGTTTTTTGGTCAAAAGTCGAATCAAAGAATATGAAAAAATCATCCTTAAAAATATGTTTGGGGTATTTAATGTCTTCGAAGACCTATATTAAAACAATCAGGGGAATATTTTCTCGGAACATTTTAACCCTCTAGCTCCCAACCGAATGGGACATTTTTGGTGCAATTTTCAAAAACTGTTGAAAAGTCAGTCTTAGAATCTTCGATAGAAATGTTCTCTGCAAAATTTCTGTAGGAGACATCGAAGACAAATTGCCCCTATGAGTCAAAGGTTCCAAAATAAAATCAAAATGAAATTTTAAAGAGTCTACTTTTGAGCAAACAGTGCAACACACTTTTTAGGGAGTGAACGATAGCATATGACCTCAGTAACAAAACCCTAAACTCCATTTCTCCACTATGTCACAATTTTTGTTTACAGTGGTTTAAAATTTGTTTTTTTTAGTCAAAAGTCAAACAAAAGAAAATGAAAAATAATGTGTAAAAATAGATTAGGGATAGTTTATGTCGTCGGAGGCCTACATTATTATTCCGGGGAATATGTCCTTGGAACATTTTAAATCTCTATCTGCCACCAATATTGAACATTTTAAGAAATTTTACTTAAGCTGTTTTTCAAAATTTATCCTAAGATGTCCCATACAGGTAGGAGCTAGAGGGTTAAAATGTTCGGATGAAATATTTCCCTGAAAATTTTAATGTATGTCTCCGAAGACATGAAGTATCCCAAATGTATTTTTACACATGATTATTCAAATTCTCTGATTCGACTTTTTAACAAAACAAAAAACAAACTTCAAACTACTGTAAAAACATTTGTGACGTAGTGAAGCAAAATGGAGTTTAGAATTTTTTTACTGAGGTCAAATGTTATCGCTTGATATTGGTTCACCCCCGAGACAATAACCCTCAAATTATGTCAAAGTGTAATCTGGCATTTGCATTTTAAAAAAATTGTTTAGTTTTGTCCAATTCCTCAACACATACGTTTATTGGCAACAGAAAACTTAGACCGTTAAATAATGCATTTATAAAAGTTCCTATTTAAGAGTTATTTGTGATTTTTATTATATCTCTCCGAAGATTTAAATTATTCTGAGCTTGATGATTTAATCATTGAAATCAAAAAATCCAAAATGGTAATTTTTCGAATCTAAGTCCAAAAAAAATTTATGATGAAATTTATGGATTGCTTCTGTATCTCGAATGATATGTTTCGTTCGCCTTCTAACCGAAAGAAAATTAATTTGGGTTTCACTAACATTTTGTGATTTGTGCGAACGCAAATGTCAAAATCACTCACTTTTTTCTTTGTTGTTGACTGGAAAGAAAAACAACAAATTTCAACAATGAATAGGAAATAAAATATAATTAACAATACAAAATAATATACTTAACAATATATTGTTAGTATTTTTCATTGCAAAAATATCCAAAATTTGCCTGAAGACTGCTGAATTTCCATAGATTAACTTAAATCTAGTGGAAGCATGAACATATGTCGGCCACCAGCCCCAAGACACTCCAGCATTACCACACCTCACGAATAATGCTGTATCAAAGATTGAATAAAGTAATGTGATTGGAAATGCTACCTCTAATACAAATAAACCTATTTTTGAAAAATAATATTTCTCTCATTACTTCCAAACAGACAATTGGCGAACATTTAAATTTGATTAGCTATTTATCTTGTAATACAGGACAAAATCCTTAACAACCCAAAACCTTTGCCACACCAATTCTGGTAAATCCCATGCAAATGAGTTCCAAACTTTCAACCGGTCAACCGTTTCATTTATAGGTGAATCCTAAGGAACCTAGAAGCTTGCCGCAAAGTGACCCAAACAAACAATCTAGCGGTATTTAAGTCGAATTTCGATTCTTGAAACTGCTTATTTTTGTTGTTTCCTTTTAATTGACAACACTTGTAAAAGCTTATAAAAACTTTTGCAGAGCATTTAGGTGCATTCCTGATCTGCTGCGAGCCTTCAAAGTGAATAAATTTTTAACACTTGGCCCGCAAGGATTTTGCAGCCTTTTTGGACTTCTCTTGGTTCATTCAAATTTCATTGAGTCAATAATTTTTTTTTCTCATTCGGAGAAGGTATGTAGTAAATAAAAATTATGTGTTTGTGATCCGTCTTCTCATGTGTACCAAAATCAAAGTGGTAGAATTAAGCTGTAGTAGCGTATATGGTTTTAGTGCGTATACTGACATCTTTGGACTATAACTTACGTCATTCAATCGTATTCAAGCTAAATTTAGCATTTATGTAAAGTGTGAGTCCTTGTGGTGTAAAAATATCCAAAATGACAACCAACTACGACCAACTGTTGGAGATATATGGAGAATAGCCCCACCACCTCTGGTACCTTCCATACAAAATGACCAACTTTTTAAAAAATAAAATTTGTTCAATCACTTCCAAACGGGCAATTGGAGGATATTGAAATTTTGTCTGTTTAATTATCTTCCAATAGGAAACAAATACTGAGAAAACCAAAGTATTAGACACACCCCTTCTGTTACTTTCCATACAAATGGCTGAATTCCCCTTATAGTTTTAAATACATTTTTTTGATAGGTACACTGAATTCGATCATAGTTTGTACAAGATATAATACTTATTGAAATTTGACTTTGAAATGATTATGGACTATATTGGCCGATCCCTTCTAGTACTTCTCTTACAAAATAACCAGACGTTTTTTTAGCCAACCAGATTTGGTAGCCCGCATTACAGGAGTTTCCGAATCACTAATATACTATACTGTATATATTTATACCTATTCAAATGATGTTTAAACAAGCCTCGAAGTGAGGAAAAAGAAATTCCGGGATTCACGTCAAAACCATTCCCGTAGAAAAAATAGATGTAACACAATGGAAGATGTCATGAATGCGTTGCTCACTTCATCAGATCCGTATCAGTTGTATGAGAGCTATGATATATAGTTATATAGTATAATATTATATATAGTATAAATTATGATATATAGTATAAATTAAGGGAATAAGTGGTATATGCGTTAAAAAGCTCATGTTTTAATTTTCATTAAAATATCTCTTCATTTACTCGAGTTATTAATTTAATCCCGCTAGTATAGCTGTTTGACCCACTGTGCACCGTTCAGAAACGAAGAATCCTTTTACAGTCGTAACCCCTATGCAAAATTATCTTATGCCCAAAGATATTGAATTAAACTAACGGTTTTTGACGAATTCATTAACACTGTACTCTTTGTACTCTGTGACCATCTGGCTATACGACCGAAAGTCCAACCTTTAATCGTTTACGCTACATAAGCAATGTAAATAATACATAAGTAATTTCATTTAAAAATCGGATAACTTTAAAAACTCGTGAGTTAAACAATATCATTCATAGGATAAGGGTTTTTACAAGTCAGTTCAATTAACTGAAAAATAGTCGTAATTCACAGTGAATGCAAACATTATATTTTATCTCACTATTTACTAATAACCCAGATTTCGCATTGCACGACCATATTTAGCTAAATCTATAGACGATCATATCTTTGTGATATCTAACAACGAATTCCACCATCAAAGAAAAAAATACTAAGTGGGGACGCAGTTGTACCTTTTTTGCTAGTAGAATGTATGATAACAGCTATAGCATACACCCTCGGTTACAATAGAGTACTAAAGTAAGTAACTGCTAAAGAAAATATAGTAAATGGCTTTCAAGTGGAACATTAATGAAGTTAACACTCTAAATAAATAAATGTGTACTGAAATATGGCGGTATATTAGATTCAGTGACTAAATTGTCCCAAATGCGGAACACGTGTGATTTATTCTTAGAAATGAAAATGCCGATTTTCATAACTGATTTGAAGAAGTTCGAAACACAAATTACACAGTACAACATTTTTCAGTTAATTGATTGCCAACTCAATTCTGTGAACTGTATGTGAAATTAGACCCAAAAAGAAGAATTTCTGCATCATTCGTTTTGTCTTCTTACCTGCGATTTGAAGTTAGTATCGATTTGAAGTTAGTACTATCGTATAGGGGAATTTATCACGTTTTAGGCCCTGTTGTTTGACATAGCTCGACAACCACTAGCCCAATTTAGTTGAAATAAATTTTAAAAAATTAAGAATTACAATTCCCTTAATCTGTTCATATATTGTTTTCCTATACAAGTAACACTTTCGAAGTTAAAAATGAATGTATGAAGGGAAAAAATTATTTTTTGCCTACAAATTTAATTTTTTTTTTAAAAATACATAAAAAATCCAAAATGGAAAAAAGTTTCAAGTCTAGTTATTTTTTCGCAATGTCACATAACCTATGAGCAAAATGAGACAAAGATCATAAAAATCGATGCACGCGTTTCGCTTTTATTCGCAATTGAGTAAATGTATGAATTTCAAAAATTTGCTCGAGATATGCACAACATTATTTGGAGAAAACATTGACACCTTTTTCATGATTCTGAGAATTAAAAAAAGGAATTAACAAAAGGTTATTTGATTTTTATGATTGCGGTAATAAATGTACGTGGACAATTAAACGGAAAGTGGACCTTTTTATTATTTGGGTTTTTCCGGTGGCTACCTATATGATTTTTTTACAGAAATTGCACCCACATTTAAGGGTGGTCATTATTTGGAAAGTTTTGCACAGTTTGAAACGTACAAGTGCTGAATCAGGTATATAGCCAGCCGCCCTTAAAATATGCGCCCATTTATAAGTACCTGGCAGTAAAATATTCAAAAATACGTAGTATTTATAGGTGTGCATTGATCGATTTTTGGCATTCAGCCAGTGCCGACGAACGCGAACAGTAAAAGTGATTTTTCTCCAGTTTTTTAAAAGTGAATAACAACAAAACATAAAATATATCAATATGGAAAACAACAAGTGCCCATATTTGGATGAATATTGTTACGTTTGTGGTCATATCGTCCGAAAAATACAGAAAAAAGATCGAAAAAATTTGTTTACTGAGCAATTCAAAACCGCGTATTGTAATTATTTCGATGAAGCAGGTTTAAGTGGTGCAAATTTTACGCCGAACACAGTGTGCAACAGTTGTTATACTACCCTTCTAAAATGGATTCACGGAAAAAGTAGAAAGTTATCTTTTATGAAGCCAGTAATTTGGGTGGAAGACACAACTGGACATGATGAATCCAGGTGGTATGCATGCATAAATTTTCGTCCTGGATTAAACAGACAACAATTGAAAACAAAACTATACACTGCTACATTTACTGCCACACTTCCAGTGCAACGCCCTGCTGATACCGATGCACCTAAACCTCCGAGTGCGGATACTGTGTCCCTGCTAGCCGAAACCGTTTTCACCAATCCGACCGATTTGGATGATTCTGATTGGATACCCGATATTGAAAATAGTGCACCACAACCGCTACCACAAATCGAAATGGATTACATTGTGGCCAAGCTGGGACTATCACAACACGACTCCGAATGGCTGACATCATTTTTGAAGAGAAGAAAACTCACACAGCAAAATGTCAGCGCAACATCATACCGACAACGCCAAGCTGATTTTCAGAAATTTTATTCCGTTGACGAAGCAAATACGTTCACGTACTGCCATGATATCCCAGGTTTAGTGAAAAAATTGGGAATGGATTATATCGCTGGCGACTGGCGTTTATTCATCGATGGTTCAGTTACTAGTTTGAAGGCTGTGCTGCTGCACAAAAAAAATAAAAAACCATGCATTCCATTGGGATTCAGCACAACTATGAAGGAAACGTATGAAGCATTGGGCGAAATTTTGAAGAAAATCAAATACGATGAACACAAGAACTCCCGAGCTCAACAAACAATTAAAATTACGCAATGAACCTATGATAAAGGACCTGGATGATATTTTGTTGCCACCGCTCCACATGAAACTGGGAATAGCTGGGAAATTCGTTGAAGTGGTGGTCAAAAAAGTTAACGGCGCCTTTGACTGTTTGAAATCCATCTTTCCGAAACTCAGTGATGAGAAAATTAAAAACGGTACGTATCGTACTCTGTATTTCAATATTGTCATATCTAAATTTGTTAATTTCTATACATTCGCATTACCAATAATTTTTTCGTTTTTCTTATGTATTTAAAACAGGTATTCTCAATGGACCTGATATTCGGAAATTGATCAAAAGTGATTCTTTCACACATTTGCTTTCAGAGCATCACGACCACCAACATGCATGGAACGCATTGAAAGAAGTAATAGAAGGCGTTCTAGGAAAGAACCGTGTCCAGCGAGAAGAGATACAGCAACGAGTGGACAGGTTGCTGTTTTATTTCGAAAAAATCGGTGCATCCATGACGCTGAAATTGCATTTCTTGCACCACCACCTCGATACTTTTTTGGCACATTCACCTCAGGAATCAGACGAACAAGGAGAGAGGTTCCACCAGGTGACCATGCCATTTGAAAAGCGGTTCAAAAGCAAAAAATTGGATGCATTGCTTGCGGAGGTTTGTTGGTGGAGTTCCACAATTATGCAGTTTGAAGAAAGCACCGAAGATGAACACATTGAAATTGGTGGACACAGTGAAAGAAACACGCCCTTGAATAGTATGTGTATCTCGGATGACGATACAGACTCAGACCATGAATATGAACAACCTACGAAGAAAACAAGATCATCAGAACCACAAGCGTCAACTTCTAAAAGGATGGATATTGCCAATAATTGAAAAAATGTTCTAAATTTTGTTTTTATGCATATTATAATTGCGTATTAATTGCATATTATTTTATTTTCATTAAGTTTTTATAAATAAAATTTTTTTTTGCATGATAATTTTTTAATTTATATTTTTATTTTTATTTTAAGGGTGGTGGCTATAACTGATTTTTGAAATTCATACCTTTACTCAATTGCGAATAAAAGCGAAACGCGTGCATCGATTTTTATGATCTTTGTCTCATTTTGCTCATAGGTTATGTGACTTTGCGAAAAAATAACTAGACTTGAAACTTTTTTCCATTTTGGATTTTTTATGTATTTTTAAAAAAAAAATTTAAATTTTTAGGCAAAAAATAATTTTTTCCCTTCATACATTCATTTTTAACTCCGAAAGTGTTACTTGTATAGGAAAACAATATATGAACAGATTAAGGGAATTGTAATTCTTAATTTTTTAAAATTTATTTCAACTAAATTGGGCTAGTGGTTGTCGAGCTATGTCAAACAACAGGGCCTAAAACGTGATAAATTCCCCTATACGATAGTACTAACTTCAAATCGATACTAACTTCAAATCGCAGGTAAGAAGACAAAACGAAATGCAGAAATTCTTCTTTTTGGGTCTAATCTCACATACAGTTCACAGAATTGAGTTGGCAAATCATGTGTTGTACTGTGTTAGGCTATATATCGACAGTATAAGATAACTTAATTTAATGGACAAACATTTTTGAAATAACCCTCGTAAGTTTTGGTTGTTGCCCGATGTTTTTGAATACCCATTTATAAAATGTATTTAAAAGTGTCCGCACACTTAAGCGCACACGGTCTTTTTTGTTGGCTGCCATACAAATGGGTCTAATGAGTTTGAAAAAAAAACCCAACACACTCACACACTTATAAAATTGGCTAAAGAATACAGTTTTGATATAAGGAAAACATTTGCCATTTATATTTTATTTAATTTTTGATTTTGCATTTTATAGCAATTAAGCATCTGTTTGCGTTCTTTTCCTTCTTCTATTTATTTCTATCAAATAGCTTTAGGCATTTCAAAGATATCCGCAGACTGCTACATCTGTGGCCCCCTGATGATGGTTGTTTTCCTGCGGTTCTACTGGTAGTGCGTCGTCTTGTGTCCATTTGGCGTTATAATTCGTATTTCAAGATTCATATGCACATGTAAACATGGACATGTCTTCGTTTAAGAACAGTTTCTTATAATATTTGCTATGATGTGGACCCGCACTAATCGCATTTCAAATTGTAAATTGGCAATGTTGCACACGTTTTCGTGGCATGTAATTTTGGACGTATGTACGTTTCAATATTTTTGTACATGGTTGCTGTCCCATGACTGTGGAAGGGAGAGCAGGGCATACGAGTTGATAATAATGCAAAAGAAAATTGATAAATTGTTAAATCTATTTTCGATGTTGTAAGATAAACAAAATTATTAATTATAGAAATGATTTGTTAAATTGATATACAAATTATTTGTAACAATTTTAATCTCTACATTAAACAATACATATAAAACATTTATATCGAAATGATTACATCGTAATCATATTATAAGTGTAATATTAGTCATGCAGATCGGCAGACAGTTTGACGCGAATATATGTTAAGATGATAGAATCATTCTCTTTTCATATTTAATATACTCCTTGTGGTGCTACATATACAAATGTATGATTGTTGTAGTTGAGAATTAGGAATCATAAGATATTTGTTATCATCAAATACTACACTAGAAATCCAAATAACTTTTGAAGTCAAGCATAAAAGTTGAATGCTATTGACACTACGGCAAATCCGGGAGAAAACCCTTGACTTGGAAATTGACAGTTACCACCTTTCTGCCGATTACAAAGCAGCTTTCTATAGTCCTATCAGGCAACAACTTTGCCTAAACATGTCATGTTTGGCATTTCTGCGGAGATAATCCATCTGTGCAGGTGTGTCTTAAGAAGACCGAATCCTCTGTGAGATTTGGCAAGAATTTATCTAAGAAATTCGAAACGCTGATATTTAAGGTGATATTTAGTTTGTCTTAAAATAAAAACTCAATTTTCCTTTACACCCCATGAATGAGGTATGGGATAGCTTCTCGCGTTGTTATGAATTAACACGCTTTTTATTTTAGAATCACAAGAAACGGCACCTACATGTTTATCGGCGAATGTGAACGTCACTGTTTGAGAAGCTTTTACTAGACATGCCGATTTAGTCGACACTTATACTGCGAAGTTATTATCGACAACATCGAGGGTGCCGGCAATGAAAGAAAAAATGTAGATGACTAGGAGCGGGAATCGAACCCGGGATCTCACGCATGGTAGTCGCGTGAATTAACCACTATTCCACGGCCTGTCCAATTTAGTTTGTCGTACACACTTTTCAACATGGTAGTGGAGAAGGTGATGAGTAAATCTGCGGTGATCATGTCTGCCACCATATTTAACATGAGCCACTTGATGTTCGCATACACCGATAATATAGGCATTATTAGTTATACGCAGCGAGATGTGACTACAGTCTTCTCATCAGTTGAAAGGGACTCAGCGAAAATGGGCTCAATGATGATAGGGAGTTATCCAAAATGGGATTGTCATTAGACGAGAGCAAGACGAAGTTTATAGCCTCAATGATAGGAACTATTGCTATGAGGTGGTGGATGAATTCATTTACCTCATATCCGCCATGAACAGAAATAAAAATGTCAGCCTGGTAGTAAAGCAAAGAACAGTGCTCGCCAACAGGTCTTACATTAGGTAATGTATTACATTTCCGAAACACCAAAGTCCAACTGTATCATATACTGAAGATCCGAAGAGTATATGGACCCATTGCATTAACGGTAGTTCAGAATACGGTTAAAGCAAGAGCCGTACGAGTTATTCCACGACATTGATGTGGTCAAACGATTCAAATTACAGCGATTACTCTGGCTAGATAATGTCGTGAGGATAGATGAGAAAACTCCTGCGCGAAAGGTATTCGAACAAGACCTTAATGGGCGGACCTTAACCTTTCAACCGAGGAAGGACACACACGAAGAAGGAAGGACAATGACTCAACACTTCCTCAAGATGAACTAAGCTTGTTAGTCAATGCTCCAGTACTAGAATTAAAGCGCAACGTAGTAGACGCATGGAAAGAATGCTGAAAAATGTTGCTTTTTGATTGGTACATCTGTACCATCAGAGCAGATTTTTTCCGAAGCGGGTGCAATAGTAACGGAAATACGGAACAGATTTACCGAAACGGCTATCAAAGCTTCTATTTTTAAACTCTGTACTAAACAATTAAAATTTAAATTTATTAAAAATTGAAAAAAAAAATGTTTCAGCCAGAGCCCCTATATAAATGTGAAAGTATTTTCCAAATTAATGGTTAACAATGCTACTGCAATTCTGCCATTGCAATCGACTATCACGAACGACACATTCAGCAATAGTCACGAGCAGCGAATTTGCGCGACAACACTACTTCAGTCTGGCACACGAAGATACTCTTTGTTTCAGTACCATTATAGAAATAGGCAATATAGAATTTTCTTTACTAACACTCCGTCGGGTACGGTCACGAATTGCTGATATTAACCCGAATCGCCAAAACGATCCTGTGTTGCTAATATTAACCTGAATTGCCGACATTCCTAAATCATAACAACATTCCAAATTGCAAAACCCGAATCATCAATACATTACCGAATTACACACAATCCCGAACCATTAATACGCTGCCGAATTCCTGATACGAACCAGAATTACCGAAATTACCCTAAGCATCATGTTCCAGAGTAACGATATAGTTTAGGAGAAATAATTTAAAGTTACTTATCATCTCAATTGCCACAGATCAAGTCAACACATTCCGTGCGTATATGAAAGTCCCCAATCTACTCAAATCGGCCACGGGACAACTATGTATCACGTTCCAGAGTAACGACACGATTATGACGTCTATAGTCTAGGAGAAATAATTTAAAGTTACAGATCATCTCAATTTGGTATGATGGTAAAGTCTTCGATTATCTTAAATCGTCCGAAACCTGTCATTACTGTCACAGATCACTTCAACACATTCCGTGCGTTTCGAAAGTCACCAATCTACTCAAATCGGCCTGGGTACAACTAACAGAGCAGTTTTCGTATCTAAATACTTTATCACGTAGATATATAGATTAAGGCGAGTATCTGGTGTAATTGGACATCTGTTTGTCGAGAGAGGGTTTTTAAGACCATAAAACCATCAATTAGCAAATTATATTTATCTTCTAACTTCTAGGCTAAGGTTGTTTGTTTTATTGACGTCGGTGCCGAAGTAGATAAAATCAACTACCACTTCGAAGTTGTAAATGTCAATCTTCAAACAGTGTCCCAAACGAGTAGATTTTTTGTTGGTTGAAACTAACAACTTTACGAGTAGATTTTTTGTTGGTTGAAACTAACAACTTTGTTATGCCCTCGTTCATCGTTAGATCCACTTTGGCTGTTTTTGGTTTTTGGATTCCTTTGGAATATCTGTTAGGCTGCCATCAGCGTACACAAGTAGCATGTTGCTTCTGTTAAATATATGTCTGTGTTTACTTAACCTATTCCAATTATCATATGCATAAGTATATTAAAGAGGTTACACGACAGGCTAGGCTTCAAGTAATTTCTGCCGTACCAATCCGTCAGCTTTATAGGTGATAAAAAGAGCTTTACGCAGCAGATGAATCTACAGCGCCTTATCTGGATTGAGTAATTATCGTAAAACCCTCGAGATAGAAATGTCTGTTCATCTCAGGCCATGCGACCGAAAGTCCTATCTCCAAAGTTTATGCTTCACAAGCACTTATGGAGAAAAAACATGGGTGAGGGAATTTATCAGTTAGTATACATGACTAAAATTTCCCTACAGTCAAATTTTGCTTATGAATCTTCCCAGCAACGTACGCCCTCTAATAGATTTCTGTGAAAAAGAATTGTTTTCTTCCTATCTCTCTCAAACCCAAACCGATTGGCTTAGTTGCCGCAAAAGCTTACACTAGCTTTGAGATGTAGTTACTAGACAACCTTCGTTAAGCAAATACATTTATGGCATACATTATTAAATTTTATCATGTTTACTTCATAAATATTAAATTTATATATATTCCATAGATCTCATTGTGTTTATAGAGTTAAAGATCAACTATGAATATTCTTCATAATTTATCTTTTTTAATATGCGAAACATAAATTATAATATTGAAATTTAAAAGTGGAAATAATTACCGATATTTTATGAATCAATATCCATGATGGAATATTCGTATCAGAGAACATTTTTTGTAAACAGATTAGTTGCAAAATTTTAATTTGTTTTAAATATCGGTTGTATCCTACAAAATGGTCTCAAGTCCACCTTTTGTAAAATGAGCTTAATGATGAAAAAGTGTCCCAAAAGTCATTGGATATGTCCTGTAAAAAAATTCCATGTCTATTTAAAGTAAATTTGTAGTTATTGTATTAAAATGCAGGCGGCCCTAAACTTTAAATCGGCACCACGAAATAATCCCAAACAAAGATGTGAAATAATCCCAAAAAAAAATTAGAAAAAACTCATTGGGGATAATTTCATATTTTTTGGGAGTTTTTTCATTTTTAATTTGAGAAGTATTTCATAATGAATAAATCCCCAAAAATAAATTGTTTGGGGATAGCTTCATTGCAGTTTAGGTTTTATTTTTTATTTTATGCTTATTTGAGTTCTGTTTACTTTGGGGGTTATTTCGTTATGAAATAATTCCCTAATCTTTTGGGGTTCTTTCATATCTAATTTGGAATTTTTTCATCTCCTTTGGGCTTTATTTCATTTGATTTTAGGTGTAATTTTATTGGAGATTATTTAATTTCTTTGTTTGGGGATTAATTCATTGGGGGACTTGAAACCATTTTGCAGGATACCGACGATATATGCTGTAGGTTTTTGTTTTCAATCAGGTTTTTAAAATTTTCGACTACAAGTATAGTGTAATTTTGGTAGTCTAAAATTTAAATCGATTACTTAGAGACTTATTTATCGACCATGTCCGAGTCTGTTGTCTTTTATTATTTAATTACATGTGAAATATAATCTATCCACAATAAGGAGCCAATATAAACCATCTAGTAACTTTGCCCATACAAATATTTATTTTTGAAAGGAAATGTGGGATTTCATGGAAATCGGGAAGACATCGGGAAGACATTCAGTATATACATGACACGTGTTGAAGATGTTCGTTCGAGTTTAATACAATTAATTCCCAAACAACTTGACATTTGTAATGGCAAATTATATATTCGACGATATAAAATACGACAAAATGATACGTAAAATATGCGACACTACATGAGTGACTTGTAGAAAGATTAATAGTACCGATGGCAATTATGGTAAGACTGACAAGTATAAAACTACAACGATGGCCGATTAAATATAACTCACAGCGTTCACTCGAATCATTGTAGCTGTATATGAACACTCATCATACTGTTGTACCATTAATAGATTTTATATTTTAAAAAATACTACAGATACATTTGTTTCTAATTGATATAATTTTGTGAGGTGTGAAGAAAATGATGTTTTTACTGACCTTCATGTTACCCAAACGTTTTGTCCGATCATTTGTTAACAATTTCTTAACTAAGTCTTTCGCTATGGGGTCCATATGACGCGGCCACTCAATTCGGCCACTCAAAATCTTTTCGTAGATGCCGAATGGATTCTCATCATAGAAAGGAGGATAGCCAACAATCATTTCATAGATCAAAATACCTTAAAATAACAAACAAATAAAGAAAATAAATAAAAACAGCATGCAACAAGTTGCTACATAATTTTTTTTGTAAATAGAAAACTTACCGAGGGCCCACCAGTCCACCGCTTTGTTGTGACCTTTGGATTGTATTATTTCAGGGGCAAGATATTCAGGAGTACCACAAAGAGTCCAGGTACGATCTCTTAACTTTTTGGCAAAACCAAAATCTGTTATCTTCAAATGGCCATCGCGGTTGATGAGTAAATTTTCTGGCTTTAGATCTCTGTATACAATTTGCAAAGAATGCAAATACTCTAAGGCCAATACAATTTCGGCTGCATAGAAGTTTGCTACAAAAAAAATTTAAGCAAGAATGTATATATGTATTAAAGAAAAAATCGAAAAAAAAATATTTAATTTCAGTGAAAGTGAGAATGGACAACTTACATGTGGACCAACTAAATTTTCCAACATTTCGTAAATATGTGAACAATTCACCACCACAGACGTATTCAAAGATCATGTACAAACAGCACTCATCTTTTGTTGACCATTCTCTGAAAATAAATTGGTGGAATGTTAAAGGAGTATAAAAGATTTTTTAATTTCATTTATAATCTATGTTCATAAAATAGTAAGAGCTGCTGGGAGTAACAGGCGGTCCCGAAGTTTATAGATCCTAGCAGGTCACGAACGAACATACAACAATGTATTTTTATAGAAGTGTTTTATTTTGATTAGATTTTTTTCTCAAGAGATATAACCACATATTCAGGGTTAGATCGATATCACGATTGTACAATTAAGAAAAATACAAAATTTAAAACTAGCATATCCTTTAAAAAATTATATGTCCTTAAAATGGAAACCATAACTGCGGGCGAAAATGGGTCCTAAATGATGAAGCACGCTGCACCTGGTGTTGGGTAGAATATTTCAATTACAAAAAGTACTTTTGTATACTTTTCACATGTAACATGTAAGGTTTGTTCCCAAAAGTAGAAGCCCAAGTTTACCGGTGCAACCAACAAACTAGAAGTTAGTGGCTGCCAAAAGTAAGTCAGTGCGATGTAGTACATTTCTATTCTTAAGTCGGATCAACTCGAAGGAGAGATGACATATAGATAGATTGACGTGTGCAAGCTTAGTCTCATTTTAAAACAATTGGGAAAAATATAAACATTTAAAATCATATAGGAAATTTTGCTGGAAGGTACGAGATGTGGTATGTTATTTATTGGACTTTCTCGAAATTCGTACAGCAACAGACAATTTTGCAATATTTCACAGTTATTTTTATACAAAATAAGTGAGCAATAATAATGTATGTGTGCGAATTTTAATTGAATAAACTCGAAAAAAAGGTTATACGGCGGAGTAAAATATCTATCTGAGTCATTTGTGTGGGTGTGGAAAAACTCTTAGTTTCAAAAATTAGTTTTAACTTCCTAGCGATTCTCGTGTGGACAAAGTTGGGAAAATTTTGTTTTTGGGAAATCTGTAAATTTTTATCGGTGGTACTAAAAGTCGCAAAATTTGATAGTAAGGAAATTTTAGTCATGTGAAGTAACTGATAAATTCCCTTTCTCCATAAATGTTTTTGTGAAGCGTAATTTGACGTGAGCAGACGTGTATTACAACGCACAGTGGGATATTTGAAATTTTTGTTCGACATTTGAAATTTTAGGCCTCAATTCTTGGCAGATTTTCAAAATTCTTTTATTGTATTATTGGAAACAAAATTGTGCACAGAATGTACGTTTTTTTGTCCTGAATTCCTTACCGTTATTTTTTAAAATTTGCCAAAGTCGATGAAAAAATAATTATTTACTTTAATGTCAAATATTTTTTGAATTACGTGTCCTAAAAATTTCGAACGGACATCAAGTAATGTGAACATATGTTGCGAATTAAACTCAGTGAAAAACCAGTAAGAAAGCTTCTGTCGGGCAACCCGACTTACATAGTGGTACTTATGGGATTGTAAACCGGCAAAATAGCCCCACCCCTTCTGGTACCTCCCATACAAAATTACATATTTTTGTCAGTTTTTTTATCTTGCAATATTAGATAAACCCTATGAAACCCGAAACCTTTGCCACACCCCTTTTGGCACCTTCCAAACAAATGACCGAATTGACCCCCATAATTTACATACATATCTTTTTTTGTTGAAAAATTAATATTTCTCACATAAATTCCCAGCCGCCACCTATACCTCCTACACAAATAAGTCAAGTTTTGGACGATTTTGCACCACAAGTTGAAAAATTATACAAAAGTAATTTTATTTTTATTAAAAATCTATTAATTTCAATAACTCAAGACTTCAACAATATATTATATTGGGTGTTGGTATTTATCAGTCAGTTTACCTGACTGAAATTTCTGTACTGTTTTTTTAAAAATTCGTTTAAAAAACGATTGACCGGTTTAACCTGGTTGTTGATGTCGGTTAACCGGTATCTCAGAGAGGGAGTAAATCACTATTTTAAAAGTTTTAATTATTTGGAAAGTAGCTACGAACTGTTATATAAGTATGAACATTCAACAATTCTAAAAGCATAATAGCAGCAGGAACCATTAGCTGCTGTGTGTGAGGATAAAACGGGTTCGCCCAGTAAAAGTATATACACAATTTTCTTTGGCCAAACCTCAAAGGATTCGAACATTTGTTTTAAATATGCTGCTAGACTGTTCTTTCTAAGTGAAGATTTTCTTCCTAAAGAACATATCTTAAAGAAAGTAAGTATTAACCAGTGTTAAGGCATTGACCGAACGTTCTTAGTAGTATGGGCCTTAAAAAATAGGGGACACAGATCAAAACTAAATTTGGAAGTGTTCTGCAATTATCTTTAAAGATTAATTTAAAGGATACAAATTTATAGGTACAAATTTATTATACTAGCCCAGACATCTTAAAGTCATTTATGTGTTTCTTAAAACCTACAGAATATCATAATGCGTGAATTTTCTTATATGAAACGAAAGTATTTGAATACAATGGGTCTCATGCATAAAACGTGAGCTTGAGCTCGGACTCGATTTTTTGAGTAAAAGGTGCTTGTCGTATGCATAATAAAATTTGATGTATTTGCTTTTACTCACTGCTCACGTTTGATCTCGTCTTGCTCAGTTGGAACTATGTTAGATGTGCTTGTGCTCATTTTCATATGCATAAAAACAAGCTTTTGCTTTCTTTAGTGAGCTCTTGCTCAAATTTTGTTGAGCATGCCTTATAGTTGACTCGCGTATACTAAAAAGGAATCATGGCCGAATATTTTGTGCCAAAAGACATACAAAATGTTATCAACAGCGAAAAACAAATTTAGCAAGTGAGGAAAAAAAATTATACAGGTTTGTATTCTTAATTGTTAATTTTTTTACCCTCACCCTACGGGTATGAGGGTATTTATCATTTGATTCGGCCCAAAAGTGTAACACATAGAATGAGTCACTTTAGACCCTAGGTTTCTTTGAACCACATTCGATTTATGACTTTTTAAGTCGTTTGAGCCATGTCCGTCTGTCTGTCCGGCTGGTGCGTACGATAACTTTCGAAAGACGCAACCAAATGTTTTGAAATTTTACACGGGTTCATAATTCCCAAAACTATTTACGGCATTGCAAATGGGCTACTTGGCCCCGCCCCTTCTGTACCTCCCATACAAATACATCATTCCGCCCACTTAAGAAATCGAGTAATAATATTAATAAATCTAACGTGATCGTCCCCAAATTCTGTATCTAGTAAAGCTATAACAGGATAAAGTTATGGAGATAAAATCTGGAAGTTTGAACACGCCCCTTCTGGTACTCCCTAAACAAATGTTCAACTCAGCCCACTTTGGAAATGGAGTAATAATATTAATACATTCGACACGATCGTGCCCAATTCTGTATTTTGTGTAGCTATAACAGGACAAAGTTTTGGAGAAAAAAAACTGAAAGTCTAGCCGCGCCCCTTCTTGTACCTCCCATACAAATGTGCCACTTCGCCTACTTTAGAAATCGAGTAATAATATTAATATAAAAGAAAATTTTTTTATATTTTTCTACTAAAAATTTAGGAATGTCGTCAGTTTCTATTTTATTATTATTATATGATTCTGCTTCTACTTCACTTTCACTTGACGACATGTTTGCACTTCAATAACAATTAGATGTTTCATCTTTCTTTGCTCAAGTAATTGCAATTGGTTTGAACTCATTTTTACGAAATTGAGCAAAAGCTGTTGCTGTTTGATTGAACTCGACTTACGAGCAATTGTTCACCTGACTCAACTCAGCCCTTTTACTCGTTTTTATGCATGAGACCCAATATTTGTTTTAGCAAAACCCTGTAAGCCGCAGATTAGATGTAAGATGCAACAAGTAATATAGTAGTGGAAAGTGGAAGTGGAAGTGGAAAAGGAAATTTTTTTTTCAGTTAGAATCACCTAAGCAAATTTTCGTGTTTGATTTTTTAAAAGGTAAGAAAAAAACATCAAAGATATCAAATATCTTTAATACTAAGAAAGCTTCAAAATGATGTACGGGTTCATCTGTACCCTACGTGCGCCAAAATAGATGCACGGTATCGGTTTTTTTTTTGGCGAGTCACCTCACTTATGAAATAAATATTAGCCACTTTCTTACAAATATGCATAGTCGACTGAAAAAATTGCATCTTCGTCGAGTAACGGTGAGTTTTTTTATCTCTAATCTATGATGTTACCTGAGTCAACACATTTTAACATAATCCAGTTCTAAATTTTTGCACACACATATATTTTGAAATACGTTACTTGATTATAATCAATAAGAGGAATTTCTACTGCGATATAAAATATATAATTTTTCACTCATCTCGCCTCATTAATGCTGTAGTGTAACATCTCATAAGTAGCGTGATCAGATTTTAGGAACAATTAATTTTTCGAAATAACTTGAAATTTATAAAAGCTTATTTTAATTGAAAATACTTACAAACTTATAACAAAGGGATGTCTAATTTCTCTCAATATATTGCGTTCATTTTTCACATGTTCAATTTGTTTCAGGTGTATAACATCGGCCATGGCCAATAGTTTCATGGCGCAATATTTTCCGGATATTCGATCACGGCACAGGCACACACGGCCAAATGTTCCAGTTCCTAAAAAAAGAAATAAATGAAACATTAATGGTAATTATTACACATGTATTCGTTAATGGAAATGCAAGATATTCCAAATGTTATGTATCAGCAATGCAAAATGTGGAATATCATTCTGTTTGTGCCACTAAACTTTCAATAGTACTGTAATGGTATCACGTTGATTTTGGAATGAACTATTTATGAAAGTATAAAGTTAAAAATATCGTATACACTATTTGAGGCATTAAAGTCAAGTTGCCGCATAGGTAAGCGTAATGAAGAACCAGTACAGAAATTTCAGTCCGATAAACTGACTGATAAATACCATCACCCAATATAAGATATTGTTTGAGACTTTAGCTATTGAAATTAATCTAATTTTAATTAAAAAAATTTAAAAAAAAAGTTAAAATTTTAAATAACAAAAAATTCTTAGTTTCATTTCATACGAATGATACTAATACCATCCAAAGAATAATGTACACCCTACTTTTTATGTATCCCACGACTAATCGTATTTATTTTTCAAAATTTTCACTTTTGATCACGTTTTGCATTAAATTCTTCATTATAATTCCTCCCTGAGTCATAATGGAAATAAAAGCGATTTTCTACAGAGTTGTTCGTGAGAGTAATGATCATTTGCATGATCCAACGTACAAATCTTACGTCTGTCTATCTGTTCGTATTGTGTTACTAGCCATTTTTGAATTTTCCCAACCTTGAATCGATCGACCGCAATTGGGCTAATAGCTCTGCGCAGCAGATCGTGATCACTGTTGCTTTTCATGTGTGAATTGTACAATGAACAGTTTAACTGTGAAAATTCACAAACCGGCACATTTCCAGCGTCCACTATTCTGGTTGGATTAATTTTCCATACAAAGTGCTGCATTGCACAGCGGTCGAGTGTAATGGAGATCTGGTTTATGGCCCAAACACGTTTACGAGCGTCTTTTGACATTTATGGCTGAAATTATTTAACAAATAAAAAAATTGGAACATGTTTTTCTTTGGTGATTGGCCATAAAATATAAAATACGTATACGAGTTTGGCTACAATGTGGTAATAAATTATAGTTAATTGGACTGTGCACGTATTACATGCACCACATTTCATTCACATCATCCGATTCTAACTACATATGTTTGTTTGTCTGTGTATATGTATGTTCCTTACATACAGTTCAATGTACGGAAAACGCTTAGATCATTTGCGTAAATAATAATTGTAAATTGCTAATGTTTCGTTTTGTTTTTTCTCAGTTCTCCATCTAAACATTGATGGCCGGTCTATTGATTATAGAGTGTAGTTGTTGTATATCTTTGTTATGATTGTGGCTAATAAAATAGCAGAGAGTTTACGAAATAGTGGATTGGCAAACATGTAGTTTTGATATGTTATCATTTCGTTGAAAAGTAATAAAAATTATGTTATTCTAAATTTATTTGTTTTAAATAGAGGGCAAAAATGATTCATGGTTTAATTTCAGAACAAAATGCCTTCAGTTTATTTTGGTCTGTGTAGATACTTAGAAACTTGTTTATGCTTTGACATAAGAGAGTACATTGAGATTAAAGAGTTAAAAATGTTCGATCCTGCTATTGAAAAGCCGAAACATTTGTCATATGTAAGTATTATATTTCAATTTCAAGTCCTTTCAATTTTGTTTTGTTTCGAAATTCAAATATTAGAGTATATGCACGCAAATACTCCACTAAGATACTTTAATATTAGGGATAGTAAAGAACATCTCAGTCATGATTTTGCGAAGTTTTTCCAAAGTCATAGATACCGTAACCAATGTCTTTCTAATAACATATGCACAGTGTAACAACAGATATGAATATTGTTGCATGAAACTTAGTTAGAATAAAGTTTGCTATGAAATTAATGAATTTTAAAATTTAATATTTATTTTATCTTTGTTGTGAAAATAAATGTAGTCTGTGCAAACGTAAAACTGTTAGTTCTCAAATTACAACTGTATGTTAAAGAAAAACTCTGCACTGGTCGTAAAAATTTTAAAATAAAAATGACTGCAGAAACTAAGCATGGTTTTTAACACATGTGCTGAATTCGAATCTTCCATAAAATTTGGGCTATCACGTCTTGTTAATTTTTTATCACCTGCTGCTTGGTGCATTCATGGTGCAACATTTGAATATTTGTTAGCGGTTTTCCCTAAAATTTCATATGCTAAAATCAAAAAAGGATCAGGAAGCTATTGATGACAATTTTTCACAAAGTCTTTGGGAGAAAGGATATGCAGCCTGAAAATCTTACAAGAGCATCGTGGACATTTTTCTTGGAAACAATAATAGTGAAAACTACAGACAAATCGTTGCTGAATTATAGAAATATTATCACTTATTAGGAGCACGAGTGTCACTTAAAATGCATTTTCTAAATTCGCATTTTGATTTTTTTGCACTAACCCTAGGTGCGGTGAGCGACGAAATGAAAATGGAAAGAAATTATTAACGATTTTGGAACAAAATGGCTCTATGAAAAATGCCCCAAATGCAAAATGCCCCAAAAGAAAAATGAAAAATTACCCAAAAAAATTTCCATACAAAATTGGGGAATTTTTCATATGAAAAATCCCCCATAAATTTTGGGGAACTTTTCATTAATTTTAGGTAAAATTTCGTTTTTAATTTTGGGTCATTTTTCATATGCAAAATGACCCAAATTTGCAGGTATGAATAATACCCCAATTTTTTTCCATATAAAAAAAAATAAAAAAGCATGGTGCAGATGATGAAGAAATGGGGGGGTGCCCCCCACCGCATTCGTCTTTTAATAATGCTAAAGAGAGAGTATAGAAACTGATAACGACGAATGCGGTGGGGGGCACGCCCTTTTAATAATGCTAGATTTGTTTAGAATATTTTTTTTGGGGTATTTTTCATAAATTTTGGGGAAAATTTCGTTCATGAGTTTTGGGTCATTTTTCATTTTTTTTCGCCCAATTTCATTTTGGGTAATTTTTCGTTTTTTTTTTTGGGCATTTTGCATTTGGGGCATTTTTCATAGAGCCCTTTTAAATGCATTGTTTTTATTAGATTGATGTTTTTATTTTTATTTTACCAATAAATAAGTTTATTTTTCTACAAATACATACATTGTAATATATTATCAGCCTTATTCATAAAAAGTTATAAGAGCTTTATAAACCACTAGCTGACCGGGCAGACTTCGTCCTTTCGTAGATCTCGGTCGAATGCACCACGGGTCTCAAATAATTCCCTACCAAACATCAAGACGAATGCACAGTGGTTCCGTCCAAGGCCAAAAATCAAAAAACTAATAACAAAGTATTAAAATAAAATGTCAACAAATTATCTCTTAAATGTCCAATCTTCATAATGGTTAACCGGATTCTTCTGAAAATCTAACGGGACTTTTTAAAAATCGAATTTAATCATGAACATTTGTTCGCGATTTTGTACGTTGGTCGAATAATTTAAAACAAGAGTGCACTTCAAAACGAATTGCTCATTGCATAAGTCTAATAAATTAAATTATTTTTTATGGATTTTAAAATTAAAAGTTTTTATTTAATCTCCACAAATTTATAAAAACTAACTTGTTTTGTAATTCTTGTAAAATTAATGTTTTAGGTAACGTATTTGTTTGATCCTATTTTGTGCGTCTTCATTATGATTATTTAAAGTTTTAGTTGTGTTCCCCCCAGATCCCCCTTTAGGTCTCTTTTCCGTTGTATTTGTCGTAGTCTTAAGGTAATAAAAGTGCTAAAGTTTGTTGCGGAAATTTGCGGATGTGCGTGTAGTTTTTAAAATACTAAACCGCCTTCTTAGTAAATCCTCAAACTTAGGTAAGAGGATAACTAAAATTGCATAAGTGAAAAAGTGTAACGACCCCAATTATCTCGACCCAAATTATCTTAAAACCAAATTTGTTTAAAGATTTTTTAAGACGATTGTCCCATTTCCGTCGGTCCGGCTGGCTGGCCGGTTGGCTTGCTGGTTGGAAGGATAACTGATGGGCATGATAATTTGAGTAAACCTTAACTGATCTTTATGAAAATTTACCAGTTTTAATATTTTTCAAAATGAAGTTACGTTATTGTAAATAAGCAGAATTGCCAAACCCTTTCTGGTACCTCCCATGCAAACTTACCTATTTATGGATATTTCTTCCATTACTTCCAAACGAAACACTACATGATCATGAACTTTGGCGGACTAATAATCTTTTAAAACCAGGTAAAACTATAGAAAATCGGAACATTTTCTGCGCCCCTTATGCCACCTCATTGTATATAAATGACCTAATTCAACGTAATATTCCCACAAGAATATTCTTTTTCAGTCAAATTTTTTCCAAGGAAAATTTAGGGTGGGATGTCTTATACAAAATTACCAACATATTTTTAGGAAAATTAATATTTCCCTCATAACATTTAAACGAAAAACTGGAGTATATTTGAATGTGGTCAGTTGGATTATCTTGTAATCCGACGCAAAACCTCGGAAACCGAAATATTAGCTTCAGACGGTTTTACATACATATCATTTTTGTAAGAGATATTGAATTGAACTTTTTATAACTGTTGTTAGTTTTGCTACAAGTCTGTAAACTTCTGGTCATACGTCCGAGAGTCCTATTCCCGATCGTTTAAGCTACATAAGTAATTTATTTTTCAATTTCATTAACTCGAGAGTAAAACAATGTCGTACATAGGGTGAGGGTATTTATCAGTCATTTCACCTGATTGAAATTCCTGTACTGGCTTAAATATTTTTTAAGAGCCCTGCTGAACATTTCAGCTCTGTACTACCATTAGAAGTATTTTTGGCCGCGCCTCTATACAAGCGGATCCACTGTGGAATGGTGCTATAGTCCTCCAGTTGTTGCGTTTGGAAGACAAAATTGGGCAGGGCCATCCATTTTTGGCCCGATCACGCATTCTGGTGTCTATTCCTCACAATATTACCCGCGCTCTTTCTTTAGAATACGTATACTGATCTTAATTGAATCCACACCAAATTTCATAATCATTCGCAAATGAATGATGAAGGATGTTGCATCGTGTAAGCTTCAAACAAATCCAAATTGTATGTACAAAAATGTATCAAAAGTTAATATTTAAATTTTCACAATTTAATACAATTGGATAATTTTTGTATGGGAAAAATCGAAAATTGACCCAATAAATGGACCAAATTTGTCTAATGCAATTTTTAAATAGCCTATAACCATCCTCGGAAGATTGTCTTTCTAATGTTGCACATCGGTTGGATGGTTTTAAATCTATTTTTCGGATTATCGAGTTTCGTAGTACAGATTTATAGAAGTGTTACCACTTACGACATAATCATTGTATAAAGCCAGATGGTCAGTGGCGAACTCATTTTGGGTTCCATTAGACCTGCTTTCTGTACATATAATTTTGTGCCATTAAAATTGGCCGTATTACTTAAAGCCACTACCATTGTGTTAACAAATATGTCGCAGTTTAGTCATTAGATGTACACAAAAAGTTTAAAAATGAACGAAAATATAATTTTACCGAATACGACCAGCGAACGTATGGTGTAAAATTAAAATTTGTCGCCATTTCCTTGAAAATATGTCATTTAGGTATATCTCAAATGATATATTGAAAACTACATGATTGATGGACGACGGGAGGAGCTAATTTTACGCATATAACCGTACATCTAATGTTATAATTGGAACTCAATTGTCCGATCTCTGAACTTTGTTCAAGAAGGTTGTTTCACGATTGAAAAAAAAACTTGTTATATAAATACAAAGTAACTAACAATTTCAATGGGCTTGTACACAAATTCGGCATTGTTTTGTTTTAATATTTTTTTTTGTGTTGGGAACATCATGCATTAAGCTAATTCATTGATGGTTTGACAGGGCCAACGTGATTCGTACATAAATGAATATGTGTCGAGGTGCCTTTATTCCATTCCCAAGACACTATAATTTGGCATTCATCCATCCATCTATTTCTTCATTGATAAATTGTTTTGTTTGTAAATATTGTTTATTGCCTTCTTTCAAAATAAATATTATTTCAAAAACTTTGTACTATGTATGTATGCGGGTACTATGTCTGCCAGAGTGGACATAAGTGCCTACATATGTATGTTGGTGTGTGTTGGGACAATACTTTCGTGCATACTCAAAAGGGCTTTTCAAAAGAGCGCTCGATTTATTTACACTCAGATATGATATAAGTAATGTCACATCATTTTAAAATTTTAATATTTCTTGACATTGGTCGAACTCGGGTTCGAAAACTAGTGAACTTGTCGAGCATTTAAAGGTATCCAGGAGCAATTGACAAGAATATCATTACACCGCGTGTGGGCATCTTAAACGAAATCGTTGAGAAACTTTGAACGAGTTATAGTCAGCTCTAACTTTTTTCTTTTCGAACTAGTTCTTATTGTAAAACTAATACGCAGTACTCCACTTAACACCAACCAGCAAATGCAAATACCTTAAAAGCACTTTTTAAAAAATTATGAATGGGTTTAGGTTTGATAATGATTTTTCTTTTTATGAAAATGTATACAGTATCAATCTCTATTTTGAGTTTTGAATGTCACACCAAGTTTCCTGACTGTCACTGTTTTCCCGAAATTCGATAGCACATATTGTTTATGTATGGCAGATATTACGTCTATATACCCAAGAAAGACAAAAACTAGTACAGAAATTTCGGTCAGGTAAACTGACTGATAAATACCATCACCCAATATAAGATATTGTTTATGTCTTGAGTTATTGAAATTATAGATTTTTAATTAAAATAAAATTACTTCTGTATTACTTTTTGTCTGCATGTAGAGCAAACACGTAAAAAATTTGACCTATTTGTACAGATGGTTCAATTAGAGGCAGCACAACATGTCTGATGTTTTTCTAGAATCAACGTTCAATGATCGCTTACCTTGGCAAAATTTGTCTGAATTCAATGCACATACAAAAGTTATATGTATGTAAAGGGGGAAATATCGGTTATTTATATGGAAGGTACCAGAAGGAGTGTGCCAAATAGTTAGGCTCTCTGCGGTTTCGCCTCCTATCGCAACATAAATTTATCGACCAATTTCCGTATGTAAGACTATGGGGGTGAGTTCGGTCATTTGTATGGGAGGTACCAGAAGGGTTGTGTCAAATAGTTAGGTTTTCTGAGGTTTCGCCTCCTATCACAATATAAATTAGCCAACCAATTTTCAATACTCCCCAAGTGTCCGTTTGGAAGTTTTGGGAGAAATATGAATTTTCCAAAAATAGGTCATTTTGTATTGGAGGTACCAGAAGGCGTGAACTGATATAGTCCATATTCATTCCTGAGTCCAATTTTTATTTTGAGTGGATTCAGTTTACTTAGAAAAAAGATATGTATGTAAAACTATGAGGGTCAATTCGGTCATTTGTATGGGAGGTACCAGAATGGGGGTGGCAAAGCTTTCGGTTTTCATAGGGTTCGTCTACTTACTTATATTCCCTTTGCACCCCATGAATGAGGTATGGGATAGCTTCTCGCGTTGTTGTGAATTAACACGCTTTCTATTTTTAGATTCACAACTAACGGCACCTACTTGTCTACCGACGAATGCGAACGTCACTGTTTGAGAAGCTCTTACTAGACACGCCGATTGACTCGACACTTAATACTGCGAAGTTGCTGTCAACAACATTCGAGGGGAGCCGACAATGTAAGAAACAATTTTTTTTAAGATGACTGGAGCCAGGTTTGAACCTGCGATCTCCCACATGGTAGTCGCGTGTTCTAACCACTATGCCACGGCCGGTCCCAGGGTTCGTCTACTATTGCAAGATAAATAATCTGACCAAATTTAAATATCCTGCGATAGTCTGTTAGGCAGTTATGAAAGAAATATTAACTATCCAAAAATAGGTAATTTTGTATGGGAGGTACCAGAAGGGGTGGGGCTACTCAGCCTATTTACAATCCCATAAGTTCGTTTTGAATAATATTAGTACTGGTAGATTTTCATACCGATCCGTTAAGGTTTACTCGATTTATCCTGCCCACCAGCCAGACAGACGGACATGGCTCAATCGTCTTAAAAAGTCCTGAAACGGATTTGGTCTTAAGATACTTGGAGTCTAACTCGTCTTCTTTAAGGCGTTACAATTTCGTACTAAATGATATATACCTTCATCCCTAAGAGTGATGGTATAAAAAAGAATAATTCAAATCGGTCGAGCTGTTCTCAAGTTTAGGCGAAATTAATGGGGTGTTCAAATTGTTTGTAAATGTGGCCGTAAGAAAAAACTAGGTAACTCCACTTTTTGCGAAAGTTTAGATAATACAAAAAATTAGAAGTATGTTTCATTTACTAACACTCTGTCAGATCGAAATTATGTTATAGTTTATCATTTAAAAGTTAGTTTAAGAACAAAAAATTACTAATTTGTTTGTAAAAACTTGGTATGTTAGAACATTGCTATGAGCGGTATTTGAATACTCTGAAATCTAACTTGGCTAACGAACACAAGTCATTCTATCTATCGGCGTCTTTTTCGCCTGCAATGCATTTCAATGATGATTCATCGTCTGACTTTATTGAAATTGCTATCCTTTAATTCATATACTATTGAGAGTATATCAATTTCTAAAATTCTGTGCTTTGATATAAATTCTGTTTTTAAGTCTTTTTTGCGGCAGTAACTGAGAAAGCTTGGCTGGGAAGTTTTTATGCATCTACCATATAGCCCGGGCCTTGAAACTTCAGGTTATCGTTTGTTTCGTTCTCTGCAGAACTCTCTTAATGCTGTAAATTGCAGGAGCCTGCAAAACGCAATTGTATCAGTTTTCGCTCAGAAAACGCAGAAGATATTCACTGATGCAATGATGAAGAAGACCCAGAAGAAATTCACTGATGAAATGATGACAAAGGTTAGCGATCAAAGCAGCACATATTTGGTTTGAAAAAGCTCGTATTACATATAAGAAAAAGGTTTTTGGTCAAATTTTGAACCGAACTTATTCGAACACCTATTATATATGGGTACATTGTTTGAATGCTTAATCAAATGCGAGAGGGTGCAATTTAATGATTTTTACGTGGAATAAAGAAGCCTTTGTGTAGTTTTCAATAAATTTTAAAATTATCAAAAAATTGGTTAATAAAAAGAGGAACGGTTTTTATTGGTTCAAACAATAAGTAATACCTAAGTTAATACCCTTTACTAGAGCATTTGTCGAATAACAAGAAAAAACAGCCTCTACGCCTGTCAACTTCAGACACTAATCATAACATCGACAAGTAAACAACGTTTTTCTTTACTTTGGCGCATAAAAATTCGCACTATGTGATTGTGAGTTCGCTGATTTGTTTCGCCGGTCATGAATTTTCTTTTATTATTTTTAGCTTTTCATTTAACAGGTTTAACTTTGCCCGTTTGTAAGTGTGCACTGGTAGAAACAACAAAAACAACTCTAATACAATAATTTTAAACCGTTTTCCATATCGGTTAGTGTCGTTGCTGTTGTTTCTTTTTTGTTGTCGATAAAAGTTGAAGTTTTGCTATTGCAAAAGAGTCAAGTGTCTGGAAAACTGGTTACATGGTTGGTTCATTGGTTCGACGGTTTTCTTTTTTTTCTGTTTGGGTGATAAGCAGAGCTGTGTTTGCAAAAGCTTTTGCATAACTTTCTCAAAACCAGTGATTATTCAAATTAGCAATAATTGTCTTTACCAAAAGATTAAGATATTAGTGATGTCGTAATTAGACAAAAATAATCAGTCTTTACTCCAATACGGCAAATTGTCATAAAAAAAACTTAGATGACATAAGGTGACCGACCAGATAATACATTTTATTTAGTTACATTTTTACTATTTATGATTACAGTGCAAGGTACTACATATCAATGTGTTTTGATTTGGTCATTTACCAATATGCCTCCAAACATGCCTTCAAAGGCAGTTTGTTGACATTCAAATACGCCTTCCTTTTCCAGGCATGTATACAGGCTATAATAAGTCCTTCACTAAGCCTAATAAAAAATTCCATATCCATGCACATTTCGCTTCTCAAATGAGACCTGCAATGAGGCCTTTTACTACTTACTTAATTTCCCTTGCCACCCCATGAATGAGGTATGGGATAGCTTTTCGCGTTGTTGTGAATTAACACGCTTTCTATTTTTAGATTCACAACTAACGGCACCTACTTGTTTATCGACGAATGCGAACGTCACTGTTTGAGAAGCTCTTACTAGACACGACGATTGAATCGACGCTTAATACTGCGAAGTTGCTGTCAACAACATTCGAGGGGAGCCGACAATGAAAGAAAATTTTATTTTATTTTTTTTTCTTTTTAAGATGACTGGAGCCATGTTTGAACCTGCGATCTCCCGCATGGTAGTCGCGTGTTCTAACCACTATGCCTCGGCCGGTCCCGAGGCCTTTTACTAGAATGAGAAAAGATCCCGCAGACATGCCTCTTTTCCTTCTTAAAACTAGCCTGTGAGCAGCCCTACTGTGTACCCAACAAAAATACCATAGATGTGCACAAAGGGCATGCAAACGGTCTTGCCTTAAACAGTCCTATTAGTAGAAGGCAGAATTGACGTTCATAGCCATGCACTTATCACTTCTCCGATGAGGCCTGTTGACAGGCCTCTTAAGGGAAGGTAAGACAGATGCTGTTGTTTATGAGAACCACATGTATGTTATTTATCGTACAACAACTATATCACGTGATACCCGAGTAGGTAGCATTGCCCATCTATGAGTACTGAGGTCGCGAGTTCGATTCCCGCTGCTGGATTTCAAAAAAAAGTTATTACAAATATATTGTATTAAAAATTTATAAAAAGTACGAAATCATTTAATACATATGAAAATATTTCGCATATTATATAAATGCTCTTTTGCAGGCCTGCAAGCTGGTCTGCAGTAGCAATGCCTCATAGAAGGCCCTTGTTATCAGGACTCTAAGCAGGACATACTAGGCATGCACACGGAAACGCCTTCAATGAGAAAGGGAATGTGCCGGCCTTGCCTGCCTATGGCGCCCTATGTTAATTTGAAATGCAGACTGCATTTGAAGGGTAGGGCTTCTGACTGCCTTTGCAGGCCTGCAAGAAGGCATGCAAAGCCCCATTTTTTGCTGCTGGGTAGATTTTCGACTCGGTTATAAGGTGAAAAGTCTTAACAGTTGAGTGTAATTAAGAGAGAAGTATTAATTTAAAACGATAGCTGCCATCATTCTATAGCTACATATTGGAAAAGTCATCTTATTGAAACCTTTGCCAGCTGGCATATCGCAACCTAATGTCGTAAAGGTTGTGAGTCCACTTTTTGCCTAAATGTATTTTTTGATGAAGAACGCAAGATAAATTAAAAACTCATCTTTGCAAATCAATCACGATTTATATTGTTTTAAAGGCAACAGACTAGCCACGTAAACGCCAATTGAATTTCAATCGATAAAATCTTAAATGACAGTTTTCACTTAATTGAAAAATTTTTTGACCGGTCATCTATATGTGTTTTAAAACGTTAGACCTCAAATTTTCAATGACAGGCAAATTAATCTATCCGAGTATTTGGCGCGAAAATTGAGTCACACAACTTGCGAATAATCAAATACTAAACTAAAAAGTTCATTTAGGAAAGCAAACATTAACACTGATTTCCACAATGAATTATAATGATTTTGTTAGAAAAAACAAAACAATTCCGTCTATCGTTTTGTCCGCAAAAGAAAAACAAAAAGAAAAAGAGATTAACAAATTTCTATTTTATTGTCTCACACGAAGTATAAAAAGCTATGAAAACAATAGAGAATAAGAAAAGTTTTTTTCTTTTTTGGATTTTAACCAAAAAAATTATTGTCACACAAATTAAATTGTCAAATTGATCCAAATGATAATATTCCAACACACGCAATCGGCCAGCACACAAAGAGTCTCAAAGCTCGTGATCTGTTTTTTCTTTTTCTTGATTTGCCTCAATTCTGAAGGTGTTGAATGGCAAATCTTATAAGATTCTGGCTGTCTATCAACTAAGAAATAATCAGTTTTGAATTGCATCGAAATAGATTTAGAATAAGTAGAACGAATAATTAAAATGATTGATTTGTTTGTGTTTACTCGTGTTTATTCGCAAAAAACTGTACACAAATTGTGTTACCAAAGTAAATATTTCTTAGTTTCTACAATAATAATAATTGCGTTCAGTAGCAGACAGTAATGTATATAATAAATATAGCTGACGTGTTCATAGAAATGGTGCCATGACTTTTTATTTTAATTGGAATGTTCGGAATTATGTCCCTTAATTGCAACAAACTAGTTTCCAAAAGATTTTGTTCAATTTAATTAAAAATGTATTGCGTTGCTGTGCTACACATTCGATTACTGTCCTTGAGCCGCAATTCGCGGTTAATGTTCTGTTGGCAAATAATCCATACAAATAATCCAGTGGAAAATTTTCTATTATACAAATCGACAAACTTAGCGACAAAAAATTTTAAGGACTTTTCGGTTATTGATAAAAGTTTATTTACAAACAAGAGCGGAACAAACTGGGATGCCACTTTTATGCCAAAAACAATTCTATGCAATTTTGTCCGATGGACAAAGCATAGACAAGAGCTTGTGTAGATTATGTTGACGTGTGGTCTTCGTTGATACCATTTTCGCATCGGTATAATTGGGCTTATCGATGGTTTCTTAAAGCTTATAACACTTAGGGTTGTGATAATGTGTGGAGAAGGCACAGCGAAGGGTGCTGATTATGATAGTTTGGCAACAATCGGAATAGCTATCCGCCCTGCCAGCTGTTAACATAATCCTTTTCACACAACTCTTGTAAAATACATTCTACTAGTGGGCCCGGCAATGCTTCGCTATTGCATTTTAATTTGTAATATATTTCACATTTAGGTCTACAAAGTACTTCGAAAACGGTTCTTAAGCTCGATAATGATATGTTGAGTTTATTAACTTATGTAACTAATTTCAAGCAACTCCTTAACATGAAAGTTAACAAATTAAGTGTTGTTGTTTTAAATTCTAAATATCATAGGCTCTATGACGATAGTAAAAAATTCATCAGCAAAGTCATATCTTTTACAAATCGGAAACAGACACTCCGTTAAAGATCAAAATTCAATGTAGTAGCGGTAACCGTCTGTATACTAACTATCTCTTTGGGCGTAAAAAACACTTTTGACATGCCTTCTCCGCCTATTCACCGAAAATGGAAATTTCGTTTGAAGCTTTATGCCTTTAGCCATAAAAACCTCTTTTGCCACGTCTTCTTCTCACATGGATCAAGAATATTTCCGAATACTATCTTTGTATTGAACTCGTATTACCATTCTATGAGATAATTCGGTCACCAACGTTTGGCTTTACAAAGTGATGATATCACGCGCTGTACGGCATTTTACGCCATCGTGTTGGAACCATTTCTCCTTCAAATAATGTGCAATGACATGATAAATAAAAAAAATCAATTGATCGTCCACTGGTTTTAGTTCTTCTACCAGTTGGTTATATGAATATAGGCCAAGATCTTTCCTCAGCATTTGCACAGACCGAGTTGCTGAGAACGGCGTCGGTTCGATAAATTCGAGTCCCCTGTCACACTTACGTCTACAGCGTTGATGGCTTCTATTAGCTGCTCAGATGGATGAATATATGCACCATAAACTTCACAAAGGGCAAACAGAACGCGCATTTTGAAAATAAATTTGCAAGATTTGTAAACGTTGTTCTTGTGTAGTCTTTACATGGTGATTTTTCAAAGAAAGTCTCAATGAAAGTCTATCACACTTCACACACCTCGCCTGAATGACGAATTGGTTGACCTAAAATGGCAACAAAAACGGTAAATGGGGTTTTGTTGGGTGTCAATTGTACATTAAAAATCCACATGAATCAAAATTCTAGCTGATACTTTTTTAAGATAAAAGAATTTTTCGTTTATTTACTCCGTTTTGCGCATCTTTTGGAAGTGACGTTCGTTGCCCCATGATTATTGAAAGCGTACAGACTTCAGATTTAAGACACTTCTATCAAAATTTAAGTTTTCTGCACTAAATTAAGCTTTCCCAGCGCGAGCTAGGAATTGATATTACACATAAAGTTTATTGGTGACATTTTCTAACAATTCTAACTGTTCATATCTCTAGGCGAACTGCAATATACTGTGGAATTTTGACAGTTATAACTGTTTATTTTAAAAGAGGTGTGGCACAGTCCACTTCTACGCTTACTGTAATTCATACTGTAGCAACAACATATGTAACAAATCACATCTTCATACCTCTGATAGTTCATGAGATATAGCATTTTTTACTTTCAAGTTGTATGGGCGGTGCCAAGCTCCTATATGCAATTACAACCAAGTACAGCCAGAGACTAACAACAGGTCATCAGTATCACTTTCTAAAATTATCGTATATATCGGTCTATTAGAAAAGCCGTCAGAGCGATTTTTTAAAAGGGGGCGTGGCACCGCCCACTTCCGATTTGGATGTAATTAATACTGCTCCAACAACATATATACCGAATCTCATCTTCATAACTCTGATAGTTCATGAGATGTAGCCCTTTTGATTTTCAAGTTGTATGGGCGGTGCCACGCCCCTTTATCAAATCACAACCTATTATAGCCAGGGACTATCAACAGTACCACTTGGTAAAATTTTCGTATCAATCGGTCTTTTAGAAAAGACATTAGAGCGATTTTTTAAAAGGGGGCGTGGCACCGCCCACTTCCACCTTGGCTGCAATTAATACTGCTTCATCAACATATATACCAAATCTCATCTTCATACCTCTGATAGTTCATGAGATACAGCCCTTTTGATTTTCAAGTTGTATGGGCGGTGTCACGCCCCTTTGTCCAATTGGACCGAATTGTAAATCTAAACCATCCGGGGCGCCACCCAAACGCATACCAAAAAATTTATGCAAATCGGTCCAGCCGTTTAGGAAGAGTTCAGTCACAACACACGTACGTTAGAATTTTATATATAAAGATTAGCAATAATAGAAATAGATCTTGAACCGAACGATGGAAAACATTCAGTTTAGGAATATTTAATTAAATGATTTTTCTTAGCACAGTAATATTTAAAATAAAATAATAAAAAATAAAAAAAAATTTAAGTTTACATTTTTTCTATGTTTCTAATTTTAATTCCCGTAATAAAGTGTGATTTTTTTTAGAGGCCATATTACATTTTTTTACAGAATACGCGTGCCTATTGACAAGGTGTCATCTTATGCTAATTCAGTATTGTTTGACAATTAGTCGTGTAAGACTCACACTGCCAGAACAATCTGAATTATTAAGCTGAAAATCACAATAGATCTACGAGTGTAGTGTCCCAAATCTATTCAGCTGAATTATACAAATCGGCGTTATAATAAACATTTATATCATACACTTCCGACAACAATATGTGAGTCTTTGAATATGAATTCTTTGGAGAAAAAGAAAAAAGTCCTTAAGTCGATTTAAGCAACAATTGACATAAGAGCTCTACGCCATAGACGTCCAATTGTGTTTGATCAATTTACTCGTATTGTTTTTCATGGCACTACATTACTTTCAATGCAGTCCGTTTCGATCTCACTAATAGCACCTCATTTATTTTGAATGTCCGTGCTCTACGCTGATCTCTGTATTGAAAAGTACCCTTATGGTAATTTGAATTATTTTCTACGATTTTTTTAAGAAGTAATAGCCCAGGGAATTTTTGCTTATCCCACTTAGGCGTACAATTTCAAACGGAATAATAACTTAAGTTCAAATGCGATTTGCTGAATTTCAAATTATGCTAAGGAAAAAGAACTTAACCCTTATCCTGTACTTAAAAAAATCACGTATACTGTATTTATGGGTCAATTTTGCCCAATACATATTTATTTGAATATTTAATTTTTTTGAAATAGTTCGACCGTTTTTAAAAGAATTTATGGTATAACAATGATTTTTGCACACAAACTTTGCACATTTGGAACATTTTCTGAGTATTTTGTACTTTTTGATCATTTGGTGTATACATAGCAACGATAGCTTGTAGGGTTTGTCTTTTGCAGTTCACTTGTTGCAGCAGGATTTAAACTGCGTACGATTGCTTTAGCTGAATTGCTATAAGAAAAATGATCTCGCCGAGATATGTTGAACAAGAGGCCTGCCTAAGTCTTTCAAAAATAAAAGACGTCAGAAATTACATTTCTTATTTCAGTCTTGATTTATTGAATAATAAGCGTTATATTTTGTCCAACATGTTGTGGAATAGGGTTGATAGCCATCGATTAGATCTGCTCCTGCAAGTGCAATTTCTGGCCAATTAATTTATCAATTCCTGACCGTCTCATGGTATTAGTATGATATAATGTGCTTACTAAAATAACAAACCTATTTTGCTTGTGTTCGAGAACAAATGCGAAAATGGTTGTCTTATTTCCTTTATCGACAAGAATTGAGAACAATTTTTCGGTATATTTTTCATGTCCGATTTTATTAGCAGAAGATTCGTTTTATTTTTTCGGACTTGAGAACCATAGAAAGGCTTCATTTGAGTAGATAATTTCGAAATTCTTAGAATGTAAGCAAATTGTTGCATATAACTTTTCGACATTTCAAATCTGTTACTAAACCAAAACAATGCAAATATCTTGTTCCTGCTTTCAGTTTACAGCTTTATGTGTATGTGTTTGCTTGCAACAACCATGTATAATTTATCTGAACTTCACATAGTGCCCGGATTCTTATCTCATATTTGCGGGGTTTAAATGGTATATATTCCATGAAAGGGCTACGTTCACGGTATGTAGCTAATTGTTCACCTACGGTCGTACTTTCGCCAGAAATAACACATTATTCTAAAATTTCCTTCCCAGCTATCCCAAAAGTCACTTACAAGAGCTAGTTTATCTCGCGCTTGTCTAAATTTCTGTCTGACTTTTTATCCAAAGGAGAAATTGGAGTACATTCTGAAATCGTTGCTTTCGATATTGGCCTGCCCTTCTTATCATCTCACAATCTTACTAGCCACACCACAAGATCGAAATACATACGAGCTAAGAGAAGAATGCCCAAATATGCTTTTGTTGAAATTTCGTCTACCAGAATCCAGTTTTCTTGAAAACTGAATGGATATAATAACTGTTGAAGAAATTCATAGCAAATATATTTGACTTAGATATGCCTAAATCGCTATAATAGTAAAACATAGTTAAAAATTTCGTTGATATTTGTATTGGGCAATATTGACTCATAAATGCAGTATCCGTAACTTTGTTCGTAGGCCACATTCAAAAAGAGCATTTAACTTAATTGAACTTTTAAAACCCAATTTAGGCCAAAAAAAATAATTGTCAAAAAATTTCACGAATCAGTTTTCAAATCAAACAACCTCTTATGTCGACATAAGAAGTTTTTCCATGCAATTCAAATCATACACAACTTTATTGTTTACAGATAAGAATACAGCTTATTTTAAGATATGTTTGCCTGGAAAATGTGTTTAAATTTTCCTTTTGACCGTACCTCCTTGAATTAAATATATTCTAAATTAGAATGTACAACAATTTTTTTCTTAATAAACAATTATTCAATGAATGAGGATAAATATGCATAACGAGGATAATATTACGGTTAAGGCGAAGAGTGTGACTGAAGAGCTGTGACCAATAGTAGGAAACATCTAAGCAATATTACGTAACAATTTTTATTAACAGATCCAACTCGTCTAAGAATTACAGCGCTAGACTTCAATTTAAGTCCATGAGCTTTGAAATGGCTTTAAGAAGATCCGCTGTTTTCGTGCTAATTTATGTTTAGCAACGAGGCACATGCCGTGCTCGAGGGATACGTAAATAAACAAAACTGCCGGAATGGCGCAAATGACCAACCCGAATAAATTCTTGAATTACCCTTACATCTATAAAACTTCGCTGTTGGGTGTGATTTATAGGCTAGAGGAAAAAAGATTCATTATTTTTTTATTTTCTCAGAGTTCCAATCTATTTATAAAAAATCATTTAGTTTAAAAATAAATATTTTTGAGTACAATGAACTCGTCATGGAGTTCGAAACGCGTCATCCTAGTGAGTGACACGGAATTGCCATTTATGTTGACAGTAAATAACTTTTCTGATCGTTAAGAAAAATTAACAAATTTAATAATACAAATAAATATTTTTCTAAAAAAGTAGCAAGCTTATAAAACGTACGTTTTCAGTTCCAAGGCGCCACATTGTTTAGTAATTTTTTGAGAAATTAAAAATAAACGATCTTAGTAAATATGCAATTAACGCAAAAGGACAAGAACAGCGTCGTAAAGATATTCCAATAGAGTATATACCGATGTTCACACCGAAAACACCTCAGTTTTTGCGACATTCCATAACCATGGATGAGACATGGGTTCACCACTTCACACATGAAACAAATAAACTGTGAAAACACTAGACTGGAATGCGAGAATCGTTTCCAAATAAGGCGAACCAGTTCCATCTGCAGACGTGGTTATGACTCTCGTCTGAATTATTGTACCTTTAATTCCTGAAATTAAGGGAAAATACACTGCATTTGGCGGAAAAGAAAGTGGTGTTTCATCAAGACAATGCACCAGTTCACACATTCACTATTACTTACTTACTTACTTAAGTGACCAATTACAATTTACGAAACGTAGTTCATAAATTTGGGGCCTGAAGTAATAAAGAATTCCACACGCTTCGGTCTTCTGCGTGTGTTCTCCAGTTAGTCCTACCAGATGATGGCACATCGCCTACCACTTGGTCCTTCCAACGGAGTTTGGGTCTCCCTGCTGTGCGCCGTTTCTTAGTATTCCGAGAGAAGGTGGTGTTACTAAAGTGCTGCCGAAGTCCGTAGAAACATCTATTGGCTAGCACTATTCTCCGTTTAATTTCTTGGCTGACATTATTTTTCTTGTTGACGGAAGATCCGAGGTAGGTAAATTCGTCGACTACCTCAAAACAATAATTGTCAACGTTCACGGTGCGTCCCCATCGAGAGGACTCTTTGTTCGTCGAAATCATTATTTTTGTTTTGTCCTCGTTGACCGCTAAAGCCATTTTTGCTGACTCCTTTTCTAGTGATGAGAAAACTGCAGTAACATCCCGCAGATTTCGGCCAATGATGTCTATATCTTCGGCATAGGCTAGTGGCATGTGGCTCTTGTGGAATATGGTGCCAGACATGTTGACACCAGCCTTTCTCATCACCTTCTCCATAACTATATTAAATAGTGTACAGGACAGGCTATCGCCCTGCCTGAGACCTCTCTCCGTGTCGAATGGTTCAGACTGATCCTTACCAATCTTAACCGAGGATTTGGTGTTGTCTAAGGTACATTTGCAAAGTCGAATCAGCTTTGCAGGAATACCAAACTCAGACATGGCCTCATAAAGCCTATTCCTTATCGGAGAGTCGAAGGCAGCTTTGTAGTCGACAAAGAGGTGGTAGGTGTCGATCTGCTTTTCATGGGTTTTTTCCAGGATTTGTCGTAAGGTGAATATTTGATCCGTCGTAGATTTGCCAGGTCTAAAGCCGCACTGATATGGTCCAATTAGTTTTTCTACAATTGGCTTTCGACGTTCACACAATATGCTTGAAAGGACCTTGTACGCAATTGGTAATAGGCTTATTCCACGGTAGTTCTTACATTCACTACGATCTCCTTTCTGGTATATGGGACATAACAGACTGAGACTCCAATTTCCGGACATGCTCTCCTCTTGCCAGATGTTCTCCATGAGCTGATGCATGCTCCTAATAGCCAATTAGCCAAAATTAATGAATGTAAGTTTTAATTTTTCACGCATCCCTTCTGGTACTTGCCATACAAAATTACCTATTTCTGTGATAATAATATTTCTCCAATAATTTCCAAACGGATAGCTGAAGCTCATTTAAATTTGGTCAGTTTAACAATCTTATAATAACAGACAAACCTTCAGAAAATCCAAAACCTTTGTCACGCCACTTCTGGTAGCTCCCATACTTATGACCAAATTGACCCTCATAGTTTTACATACATATCTTATTTGTAAGTACACTGAATTTAGTCAAGTTTTGCGTAAGATAAACGCTTGACTGTAGAATGAATATGGACTATATCGGCTGACACCTTCTGTTACCTCCCATAAAAAATAACCTATAATTGGAAAATTATCGTCTCTTCCATAACTTCCATAACTTAAAATTTACTAAATTAATCTATATAAAGGGTATCCCAACAAGAACGCAATTTTTAAATCTGGCAACATTCGAAGTGTCATTGTTTGACATTTGAACAATTGTTATTGTTTGCTAGTAGAAGGTACGAGGTTAGTAAAAATGGAGCGCTACACGAATGAACAACGCATTCTCATTGTGAAATTGTTTTACCAAAATGGTGAAAGTTTTCAACATGAAAATGCTGATTTTGCCGCTAAAACCATATGATGGCTTCGTCAATAGGCAGAATTGTCGCATTTGGGGCGATGGTTTACGCGAATAAGCCGACGACGACTCAAGCCTTAAAAGAGGAAATTGGACGCTGCATTAATGAAATACCGCAGCATTTATGCGAAATGGTCATTGAAAATTTCATTAAAAGATCGCGTGCATGCCATCAAAGCCGCGGAGGCCATCTGCTCGATATATTGTTCCATACATAACCTCATTCTGTATACTTTACGATATAATAAAGTTTCACGATTTTTTTTAAATATCTGTGTTTTGTTAAAAATTTAAAAATTGCGCTCTTGTTGGGACACCCATTATATAAAAGGGAATATTTGTTTCTACCTACGATCGCTATAGACTTTAAAACCACTAAACCGATTTGCAACAAACCAGTTTCAATAGAAAGACAATCTTCCGAGGATGGTTATTGGTTATTTAAACATTGCATTTGACACATTTGGTCCATTTAATAAGTCAATTTTCGATTTTTCCCACACAAAAATTATCCAAATTGTTAAATTGTGAAGATTTAAATATTGAAATATTTAATAGGCTCTGACAAATACTTCATTTATGTATGTTTATACATTTATAGGTACATTATAGGATGCTACCGCATTCAACCGATGTTCTTGAGGTGTGGTCCACCCATTCCACACACATTACCAGAAATGGTAATACAATAAGTGACTTTAAATTAGAAGTGGATGCAATATGATTAGGTAAAAAACTGTCGTGCTTCGATTGGCGTGGCCCCGCCCATGGGAGATACTTTGTTAAAGTGCGGTATCTGAAGTACTAGATCGTTAGGCGCGGCCCTGCACGTTAAACGTAATTTGTTATAATGTGATGTCTGAAGAACTATTTTGCGATTGAACATAAAATTTGGTGTGGATTCAATTAAAATAAGTTTACGTATTTTAAAGGAAAATGGAGGCATTTAAAATAGGATATGCAATAAACACGAATATGCGTGATCAAGCCGAAAATGGGTGGCCCTGCCCAATTCTGTCTTCCAAACAAAATAGGTGGGGGACTATAGTACCATTCGTTTTGATATTTGATATGGAATTATTTGAGACCAGTGGTGCATGTGACCGAGATCTACGACACAAAATTCGAAACCCACGAATTAAAACATTTCCCAAATCTGCATTTATTACAAGTAGAGTAACGAACGCCACTCAACATTGTAATACAATTTATAAGCAATAACGAATGAGTGTGGAGGATTTTATTTCCTTAATGCATCCATCGGTTTTTATATCGTTGAGTTTGGCAATTGTTTGATCGCAAAACTTATCGCGTTGCATCCTCCTGTATTCCGCAACTGTTTTGGACGTTGCAAAACAGCGCAATAAATTGCAAATTTTCTGAGAACCCCGTATGTAATATGAAAATACAAAAATGTTGCAAACATGTTACATCACAGTGAGGGAGAAGTGTACACACAAAAAATTGACTTAACCCCTTGATCGCGCTTTACATAATTTAGGAAGCAATACATGATTGTGTTATTGTTCTTAAATTAGTTTAACCAGAAAAATTAAGGAAATCGATGTATTGCCAATGATACCCACGGATTTGCCGTTTGATTTTAAATGATTACAGTCTCCAGTTCGTTTAGAGTTTGCGATGACAATCAATAAAGCTGAAAGACAGTCTATTCAAGTTTGCAGCTTATATTTGGAAAATCCGTGTTTTTCGCATGAACAGCTTTATGTTGCATGTTCACGTGTGTAACGACCCACTGATTAACATATTTACACTCCTTTGGTTCTCCCATACACGTTGTTTTATCAAAAATAAATTTCTGTAATTAAAAAATATGATCCTTTAATAATCCATAACTCTTTTTGTTAAGTTTCGATGAGAATGTCAAAAGAATCTAACGCACCCAAAGATATATTCCACCCAAAAAAGTTACATTTAAGTCAATACTTCTTTAGGCAGGACAAAGTCTGCCCGGTCAGCTAGTTATAGAATAAAATTTGTTACGCATCAATAAATGCATCAAATCCACTATATTATATACAATTCGAGGACGTTCCATAATGCCATTTTATACATTTCACAAAATCCTTTCTTAGTTCACACGGGTAAATTTTAAACTTCGGGTTGGCTGTATACATAAAGTTCTTTGGAATGGGTTTCTCATTAATTTAATGAATATATAATTATCATAAATTATTTTTTTTGTTTAATTGTATTTCTGACCATAGTTCTACTACCTAATTAATCAAATTAACCTGAAAATTGAACACACGTATTTTGGCCTTGTGGCCTACTTTTTTTATTTATTATCCAATGTCGGCTAATGTCCAAAAATATTATGCATACAAATCCCACTATCTCGTGGCCGTTTTAGAAGTATAATTCAATTCATCTTTCGCACCCTGGTCGTTAGTCAATTATACTCGAGATATGTTTAATTGTGATTATAAATAAACATAGATGTAGTACTAATAAATAATATTTTGCTGTGGCATCAGACATAACAGTCGTCAGATCGTCTGGATTGATATGGTTTCCATATAGCCAATACGTACATCAGTAGACAAATTGAATGGCAGCCAGGAGATCCCAATTTCTGTCCGGGAAACACACAAACGCTGTTTTGTTCACACATTTCGGACATTTCTAGTGTCACAAAAGTCACATGTACGTCCAATATTTCTTTTACGAAAATTTCGCAATTAAAAATTAGTGTAGTTTTTTTTCCTACCTCGGTTTGTGAGGTACAGTGCAGACGGACGACGACGAGTGGTGAGGTTTATGAGTACAATGTTCGAAAATGTCTTGATGTTTTCGTATTTCAGATTTCATTTTTCCCAGAAACCATATGCCAAATATTAAAATGTATTAAATTAAAATTCACAATCAGCGACACCAGCATCGAAAAAAGAGTCGTACGTACGTATTTACCCACGGATCGAAATATTAACTAACTGAAGAAAATTTGGCAAAATGCCCAATGTGTTGGCTCCCACTGCCATTGTCGCTTTTGATGCTGATGCTGAAGCTGATGCTTTTGCAGCTGATGTTTCAAGTGTGGGTGTGGGGATGTTGGTCGTGGTGGTGGTGGTGTAGGTGAGGGCAGTGTATGTGGCCTGTCTAACGGATGTAAATCTACGGAATTACCAAACATTTTGCTACATGGTTCAGAAACACTCTTTCGAATGGAAATTTATTAATACAAAAATGACCTAAAAACGCATTTAAGAGCAACAACATCAATATTAAAACGTAAAAGCAATGCCGAAAAATGAATATAAAACTTTGTCGAATGCCATCATTACCGGCCGCACAAAGCACTACGTTTAATATCTACATTGTTTACTCGAACTGTTTGACAGATTCACGCTATTGGTTTTTATAAATAATAAATTTGACCCATAGTATAAATTATTCACAAGAAAAGTTAGATAAACAATGCGTGTTTTTTTTTTTTTTTTCATTGCTTTCGTTCCGTAAACAACAAATATGTATAAATAAAAATAGAAATGAATTTACAAAAAAACCTTAAGACATTGATTTTTTTTAATTGTATTTATAATTTGTTTAAATCGGTGGTAAAAACTACACGGAAATTATCTGTTTACACTGCCACAGAAGTCTCTCGCAAAACACGTGTGGCACATTAAAAATCTAACATAAATTTTTCAATGGCATCGTATGAAACCCTCTATAAGGGTCCAACAGTTTAGTGAAGTACCGAATGTCAGTTTTGAGTGGCCGATTGCTAGACGATTCGAGGTGCTGCCAATTTGCCGCCGCTCAAAATTAATAATTAAGTACATTACTATACAGGTGTTATTTTTATTTCGAAAAAATATCGCACCTGCTCAACAAAAGGATGACAACACATAATTTCTAAATTGCTGCAATATAAAGACTTATGATATAAATATATACAGTGCACGCTCAATAACTTGAACCAATTAAAACCAAAGGAGTTCACGTTAACAAAAGTGTTCACGTTTCCGACTGCCAAACAAATAACTATGTATGTATATGATGATGCAAATGTTTAAATTCATATTATTTATAAAAATCCGTCATCTTTTTTGTTCCTTCAGTTCTGCAATATCATTTTGATTGACGTCTTCATTGATAACCCACAGTGCAGCTTTGTTGTAAATTTTGTTGTTCACATTACCGAGCATCAGAAATATTTAAGTATGAATTAAATATTTAGTTGTTTATCGATTGCGAACCCAGCTAAAAAAATCCTAAATTAGAATCGAGTGTGGAACTAAGTTTATTTGTAGCGTTGCCTACTCGATTACTTAATCGATTCTTTTTGCAAGCGATGAGACTCGAAGAACAAATTCTCGAATACTCCAAGTGCAAACAGTTATTTTTCCAACTGTTATTTTGAAGATGCAAGTAGTTTCAATGCTACTATATATAATCCAAAAGTAACTAGTTCCATTTCTATGAATTGTTCCGTACAAGGAACTACTTCTTTTATCCATATTGTAAGCAGTTCTCCCACTATTTTTTTTTTAATTTTTAAGAAGTAGTTCTTAAACTATAATAATATTCCAAATAAAGAACACATTCTATTTCGATTTTATTTTTATTGATAATTAAATAATAACTATGTTAACGTAAAACAATAAAAGAAAATACCAAAATACAAAATTCATTTGCTAACACAAAAATTAAATAAAAACCGTTTACAGTTGTACGATGTGTACATAATATTAATATAATTAAAGTAATACACTTAACTCTCGAAATTTCTATTCTCTTTGCCTGCTTTTTTATTTAAGCATACAGATTTAAAATATTTATTTTTTGCAGATTTAAGAGCTCTACGCATTATGGCAATAAACTCCAACTCTGTCGACACTTCAGGGTTGCTGGCCACTGAAAATATATATATATATATATTATTTTATCATTAAATACAGTCTTAATATGCTGAAACTACTTACAAAATATAACATTCATCACATTTTTGAAGTCCAGTACACGTTTTTTTCCTTGGATTAAAATACATTGAACTTCAAATCAAATCAATAAAAATATAAGCCCTCCCTTAAATACGGCGGTCGAACAACATAATGAAAAAAGATGCAGATTAAATTATGCATTTTTGTAATTGTAAATAAGTTAGTATACTTTAAATCAAATTCTGTTAAACAATTTTAAATGTTCGCGAACAACTTATCCTGAATTCAGAATTCCAATGTTTTTAATTAACCATCGTTTTTTCAGTATGATGGGGCAACATGTCACACCTCCAACGACTCATTTAGGCAAGATGTGATATTAAAAACAGGTAACTTTTACTAGCCAACTCGTAGTTCTGATTATTCCCAATAATTTTATTCTTTGGGAATGCTTTAAAATAATTTTTTCAACGGCAATCCAGTGCTACTTAAGGAACCACATAAACATATTTGCGAGGAAGTGCTGAACATTTCACGATACGTTTTCCAAGTCGTTTAAGAGTGCATTCGGTCATTTGTATGGGCGGAACCAAAGGTTTTCGTTTTTTGAGGATTTGTCTACTATTACAAGATAATTAATTTTACCATATTAAAACATCCTCCACTTGTCCGTTTGGAAGTTATGACAGAAATATAAGTTTTCCAAAAATAGATATTTTTGTATTAGAGGTACCAGAAGGGGTGGGGCTATTCTGGGGTGGGGTGGGGCAATCCCATTACTTCATTTTGGAAAATATTTATACTGGAAAATTTTCATACGGATCAGTTAAGGTTTATTTGATTTATCGTGCCCACAAACCATCCAGTAAGCCAGCCAGCCAGACAGACGGACGTATCTCAATCGTCTTAAAATGTCCTGAAATTTGGGGTCCAACTCGTCTCCTTTAATACGTTATACTTTTTCCCGTATAATTTCAAAAAACCCCAACTTCTACAACAAATATCTCTACGTCTATAAGAGATATGGTAAAAGCAAACAGATACTTTTATTTACGGTTTCTGCATACAAAAAAAATACTCATCATAAACTGATTTGAGAACAAATTCGAACTTTAACCTCATTGCGGCACACTCAATGCCTACCTATCGATACGAAATTTCTCACAATATTTTAGTAATTTTGGTTTTTTGAAAATAAACGAGCGAAGTCTAATTTTTTTGAGAAATTTTATTATATCAATTTCATAAGCGGACTATTAGCTACAACTTTGCTTTAGAAGGGAAAGCGCTAGATTAACCAGCACAGAAATTTCAGTCAGGTAAACTGACTGATAAATACCATCACCCAATATAATATAATATTTAAGTCTTGAGTTATTGAAATTACTAGATTTTTAATTATAATAAAATTAATTATATATTATTTTTCGATTATTTCTGGAGCAAAACCGTAAAAATTTTGAATTATTTGTATAGGAAGTACAATTAGAGGCAACACAACGTGTCTTATTTTTTTCTTGAATCAACGTTCAACTAACGCTTTCCTTGGCACAATTTATCTGAATTTAGTGTACATACAAAAATGATATGCATGTAAAAGGGGCAATATCTGCTATTTATATGGGAGGTACCAGAAGGAGTGTGTCAAAGGTGCTGATTGTCCCCAGGTGCCGGTTTGGAAGTTATGGCAGAAATATTAATTTTCCAAAAATAGGTCATTTTGTATAGGAGGTATAAGAAGGGGTGATCCGATATAATCCATATTCATTCCTGATTCAAATTTTCATAACCGTACAACTCACGCAAAATTTGACTGAGTTTAGTGTACTTACAAAAAAGATATGTTTGTAAGACTATGGGGGTGAGTTCGGTCATTTGTATGGGAGGTACCAGAAGGGATGTTTCGAATACTTTGGTTTTCCAAGGTTTCGCCTCCTATCACAATATAAATTACCCGGCCAATTTTTATCACTCCCCATTAGAAGTTATGGGTGTAATAGTCATTTTCCAAAAATATGTCATTTTGTATGGGAGGTACCAGAAGGCGTGAACCAATATAGTCCATATTCATTCCTGAGTCCAATATTGATAAGCGAACATGATACGCAAAATTTGTGTGAATTCAGTTTACTTACAAAAAAGATATGTATGTAAAACTATGAGGGTCAATTCGGTCATTTGTATAGGAGGTACCAGAAGGGTTGTGCCAAAGGTTTCGGTTTTCGTAGGGTTTGTCTACTATTGCAAGATAAATAATCTGACCAAATTTAAATATCCTCCGATAGTCTGTTTGGCAGTTATGAAAGAAATATTAATTATCCAATTTTGTTTCCAATACAGTATTTACCGCTTATATGCACGCCGGTTATAAGCATTTATCGTTTATATGCAGCCGAACTTGAACAATCTTTCTTTTGTATATAAAATACACGCAATATTTTTTAATATATGCATTTCGCCTATATGCATTTCTCGCATTTATGCACCAAAATTATGTAGGATTTTGAGAAATTGCATGTAAAAAATTCTCATATATGCACTGTCTAAATTTTTCACCATCAATAAGGAAAATGTACGAAAAAAAACGGATGTGCCGAGGAATTGGAAAAAATTGAACAGTTTATTTTTTTAAAATGCTGCAGTAATGTACAGACAAAAATAACGAATTTTTTCGAAAAAAAAATTATTTAAGCTAAGAGCATTTACAAAAAAAAATATGAATTGCATTCAAATCTTAAACTTTTAACTTTAAATTATTTATTTTTTTAAATTATTAATTAAAAACCGACTGGATTTAAGGTGAAATATAATTTTAAAGTCAAAGCACTGATCTCAAAAAAATTATAATACATATGTATAATATACAATTATATATTGTATATGTACATATTAATACGTATATAATGAAATTGAATTTACAAAATTCAAATAGTTACATGCATACATATGTAAATATTGATCTCAATAAAAATGTTAAAAGCACAAAACAAACTAGCAATGTGCATCCATATTCTGTTTTTACAATTACATTTTACGTTTCTGAACTTCTGGTGCATGTATTACTAAATACATATGTAACATATTTTTTATATAAGCACCACCGATGCAACTAAGCGAGTTTTTCTATATGCACTGCAAATGCATATAACCGAGTTTTGGTAAATGCATTTCCCGCTTATAAGCACTAAAAGTCGAGCAAATTACGAAGTGCATATAAGCGGTAAATACTGTAATACAAAAAAGAATTTCGAAAATAGATCAAGAATTACGGCCTAAAATTTCAAATGTCCAAAACAATTTTTTTTGTCCCCACTGTGGGTCGTATTAAATTATATATACCCGCATCCCTAAGGGTGATGGTATAAAAAATTGAAAGTAATTGTATCAATATATTATGGGACAATGGAATATTTTTAAGTGTAATAGATGATATAATGTTTTTTAGATGATAGGCGTTATTAATAACTCAGTTGACTAAGAGTTTCAGTTTTTAGCCAGATTTTAAGATAGAAACCTATATTTGCATTATAATTGATATCTTAATCTATTAATATAGAATCCTCAATTCTCTATTTACCAAGACTGTGGTTGTTCTTTGATTATTTTGAAGTTCTTAAAAGGTACTTGTGCGGAAGTGCATTATCATCATAACCAATTAATCTACATGTACTTCTAAAGTCATTCTTTGAGAATAACTTCAATTTTTTTTGCTACGATATTTTATCGATCTGTCTAAAATTTTGGTTAACAACAATTCTTATGTTACTATAAAATTAGCATTTCAAGCATTTTCTGTTGGTCGCAGAGATAAAATTTGTGCATAATTTTTTTATTAAATTTCGTTCATGTCAATCCATTTGGCCGATATTGACAAAAATCACGAATCACTAAAAACATGTGCTTTGTGAAAATTTGTTTGTTTCCATTATATTTGGTACATAGTTGCATACTAAAGGTAAAATCTTGTTTGTATAATGATTTGCTATGTTAAATAAAGCCTTCTCAGCTTAGATTCTAGTATAGTGTAGATTTTATATCTACGGTTACAAGGGATTTGGACAACCCACAATACCAATTGACGTTGGGTTGGGTAGCATATAATGAAATAAGCTAATAATAAATTTTAATTTCCAAACATTAACGGCACAATGTCGTTGTAAATATACACACATTATGTTTTGTCATTTTACAGCAATTTTTAATAGATATTGTGACTAAAGCTCACATATGTTTTAAATTTTGTATCTTGTATATTGCATCTTAATGTTATGTGATGTTATACGAGTACTGCACTGATTTCCCTCGTCTCTACTGATCAACCTGCGGACTGTCTTTATATCATTATATCACTTGCAGGCTAAATAAGTATTAATAGACGACACTTCCAGTATTAGTAACTAGAAAAATCGGAAAAAATACTATTTTACAAAGTGGCACTTAAAATATTTCGTAAAATCTCTTTTTAGCCATTTATTACACTGTCTTAAAATGGTTGCTGTGAAATTAAATTGAAAAAAGTATTATCAAACAAATTTAATATTCATGCAATCTTTCTTAACTTTCATACAAATAAGATTAACAACGTATGCGACATATTGTATTTTTGCTGACATTGTACTGTTTCTCAGCTAAAGCATTATTTTTATGTTCATTTAAATACAAATTGTTATTTAAAAATATTTAACATATATCTAATAAAATTTCTTTAATCTTGAGGATTAATGAACATATTTAAACGTCGGCCATTGTATGATTTACGATTTCTGCAACCATTTACATTTTTAATTATACCATCACCCGTAGGGATGAAGGTATATATCATTTGATACGACCCAAAAGTGTAACACATAGAAGGAGTCACTTTAGACCCTAGGTTTCTTTGAACCAAATTCGATTCATGACTTTTTAAGTCGTTTGAGCCATGTCCGTCTGTCTGTCTGTCTGTCTGTCTGTCTGTCTGTCTGTCTGTCTGTCTGTCGGGTGGCTGTCCGGCTGGTTCGCACGATAACTTTCGAAAGACGCAACCAAATGTTTTGAAATTTTGCACGAGTTATTATTTTCTCAAAACTACTTACGGTATTGCAAATGGGCTACATGGCCCCGCCCCTTCTGGTACCTCCCATACAAATACATCATTCCGCCCACTTTAGAAATCGAGTAATAATATCAATACACCCTAGGGAATCGTCCCCAAATTCTGTATTTAGTAAAGCTATAACAGGATAAAGTTTTGGAAAAAATTTTGAAAGCCTAGCCACGCCCCTTCTGGTACCTCCCATACAAATCTACCTTTCCGCCCACTATAGAGATGGAGAAATAATATCAATAAATTAAACGTGATCGTACCCAAATTCTATTTTGAGTAAAGCTATAACAAGATAAAGTTTTAGAGAAAAAAATTGGAAGACTATTCACGCCCCATCTGGTACCTCCCATACACATCTGGTACCGCCCACTTTAGAAATCGATTAATATTATTAAAAGACCTAACGCGATCGTGCCCAAATTCTGTTAAGTTTAAGCAGGATGAAGTTTTGGAGAGAAAATCTGGAAGTCTAGACACGCCCCTTCTGGTACCTCCCATACAAATGTACCACTCCGCCCACTTTAGAAATAGGGTAATAATATCAATACACTCGACACGATCGTGCCCAAATTCTGTATTTTGTTATATTATAACAGGACAAAGTTTTGGAGAAAAAATTGGAAGTCTAGACACGCCCCTTATGGTACCTCCCATACAAATGTACCTTTCCGCCCACTTTTGGGATGTAGTAATAATATCAGTACACCCAACGCAATCGTGCGCAAATTCTGTATTTAGTAAAGCTATAACAGGATAAAGTTATGGAGAATAAATCTGGAGCCTAAACACACCCCTTCACGTACCTCCCATATAAATGTACCACTCCGCCCAATTTCGAAATCGAGTAATAATATCAATAAAATAGAAAATTATTTGTTTTACTGAGGGTAAGGGTAAATGTAAGTCGGGTTGCCCGACTGAAACTTTCTAACTGGTTTTAATTACAAATCGATTATTTTCAATAACTCAAGACTTAAACAATATATTATATTGGGTGATGGTATTTATCAGTCAGTTTAACTGACTGAAATTTCTGTACTGGTTTTATTTATTATCTAGTTGACGTAATTTGCTGTCACTGAGCTAACATTTTACGTATTTATGTATTCTGAGGTGTTATGTGGGTAATCAAACAATTGCACACAGAATTTGGAGATTTTATTCTGAACATTATTACACTGCAGGTAAAAAAAATATATCGTCGGTATGCTGCAAAAAATTCTCACTTATGGTATGTAAACGGAAATTATCTTTGTTTGACTATAACACAAATCTTATAAAAATGTACAAAGATATACAATTTATCGGTCCTATTAACGTTTGAAAAGGTGAAACTTAATCAATGCAGGATCTATACATCAGTGACTTTATGGACTTCTGCCACCACTACTATCAAATATTGAGCTAAGTCCGTCGTTCAATTTGAGATTGCCAGAAATAGAAATTAAATGCATTTTTGCTTAACAGAAAAGTCTTATATTCCCTTTTCGACGAGCTATTTCTCTTTAAATAAATTTCATGAATAAAAATATTTGCACAAAAGCTGATGGTTTAAATATAATATTAGATATTAAGAACCACCAATAACCGACGTTTAACCGAGTCATGCAACGGCTTTTAGTAATCAAGTTCTAAGCAAACAGCAGCAATGACAACAGCTATGTTTCTTTACGCAAATTATATAAATGTAAATTTTATCATATTATGTGATAGCATACATTGTGCTAAAAATATATGTGTTAGCTGCCATCGGCAGGCGTACCATCTTGTTACCAAGGTCCTTTCCGCCGGACATTGAGAAGAATTTGAAATTGTCAGTTCATTTAAATGGCACACGTCTTTCACAACACCGCAAATATGAATGTGAAGAAATTATTATTGGCATACAATGAATTGTAAATAAAAAGAGGAAAACATCAACTGTTTGTGAATATTTGAAAGGTCTCGATGACTGATGCAAAACGTGCTGAACAATTGTTTGCAAATGAAACGTTTGTACATGGATCGATGTGTGAACATTGGCCCATTTTCCTTTAAAACGAAAGCCGAGACGAAATGAAAAACGTATCGTCGTCAAAATGCTAGAATGTTGAGTTTGTTGAGATAATAAAGGCGGGCGTAATTAAACTATATGCTACATAGGGTGGAAGTAAAATTGTATGATGACAATTTTTTTTTTAGAATTTGAGAGTTAACTATTTTAAAAATATGCTTTATAAAATTAAATGACAAATATATTCCAAAAAGTCTAAATTTTGAAGAAAAATCTGCGTTTACCGGATATGTTTTGGTTACACTATTATAATCATTTGTAATGAATGTTGTTTAAGGGATGAAAGTAATTCAAATGATGAGATTATACCGTTACTCCTTCGGGATTATGATAAAATTAATTTTATTCCATTGAGCATTAAAAAAAATAATGGCACAGAAAACACTAGTTTACAGCCATTTTGGTTTTGGATAACACTATTTTTTTATGATAGATGAAGGGTTTCTGATTAAGAAAAAAAATTTAAAAAAAAATTTTTATGGAGCAGATTTTTTTTAAAAAAATTTTTTCTAAAATTTTTTTCTTTGCCGAAGGTACCTTTGGATTTTGACCTATATATCAAGTTCTAGACGGGCAATCAGGACAAAAGAGGTATCAAATTAATTAGAATCAAATGGTCAACAAGAATTAAGCCACTTAAACTCAACAAATTGCATAATTTTGTCGTACTGGCTGAATACATTTGAAAAATTGTGTTTTTTTCATGAAAAATAGCGTCTCTTTTTTTAGTTTTTAATTCAGGAAAAATCGAATACTCGAGATAAAATTTTCTGCGTAATGCGAACTCCTCAGCAAACAAATAAAGTATTGCAGAAGAGAATCTATGGACTGGTTAAAATGTTATGGCCTCTGAAAGTTGGCAAACATAAATGAAGTTTTTATAAATACTTGAATTTTTGCCTTTGTCGGAACTGCAGAATATGGGACGAGAGGCTAAACAACAACAAAAATATACCATTCACTTCGTCTTGGTCCCATAACATGGAAATGATAGATCAAAATGGAGGCCGAGGCCCATGATGCACTCGGGGGGTCAAGAAAGGGGCTCCTTGGATTCTATGATGATCGCCTATGTGCGGGTACTCAAATGAAAGATATTTTCGAAACGAATACAACGGTAGGACCCGGAGAGTCTTGAAATTGACACCACTGGATTGGTCTCAAAAATACCTTTCATTTGAGTACCCGCACATAGAGGGTACCAAAGCACTGAAGGAGACCCTTTTTTGTGTCCCTAGGGCCCCAAAGAGTCTTAAAAATTACACCATTGTATTCGTCTCGAAAATATCTTTTATTTGAGTACCCACATAAGGCGGTCATCATAGAATCCAAGGAGCCCCTTTCTTGACCCCTCCAAGGGCGTGATGGGCCTTGGCTCCTATTTTGACCTACCATTTCGATGTTATGGGAACAAGACGAAGTGAATGATATATTTTTGTTATTATTTGGGCTCTCAGCCCATAATCTGCAGTTCCCACAAAGGCAAAAATTCAAGGATTTATAAAAACTTCGTTTATGTATGCCAACTTTCAGAGGCTATTACTTTGTAACCAGTCCATAGATTCTCTTCAGCATTTCTACATTAGTTTGCTGAGGCGTTCGCCCTACGCAGAAGGTTTCAAAAAATTTTATCTCGAGTTTTCGATTTTTACCGATTTAAAAACTAAAAAAAGAGACGCTATTTTTCATGAAAAAAACACAATTTTTAAAATGTATTCAGCCAGTACTGCAAAATTATGCAATTTGTTGAGTTTAAGTGGCTTAATTCTTGTTTTCCATTTGATTCTAATTAATTTGATATCTCTTTTGTCCTGATTGCCCGCATAGAACTTAATATATAGGTCAAAATCCAAACGTACCTTCGGCAAAAAAAAAAATTTTACAAAAAAAATTTTTAAAATATTTTTTTCTTAATCAGAAACCCATAGAAGACCAGAGAAAAAATAATTATTTGTAAAGTAGTGAAATCAGAAAAAATCAATAACAGCATAAATCAGTTGTGAGAAACGGGTACCGCCACTCATTGTAATTAGCGAAAAATGAAAATGAGACATCAGACAGAGATATCATTGCGAATTCGGTCGGTTGCACTACATATGCCTTATAAAAAGAGGGACTCTAAATTTTGTTCCAACGGTCAAAAACCCTTTACCACAAACTCTTTATACTCGAAGAGGAGGTGAAAAAGGTAGGTACCAGAGAAAAGCAATGGAAGACCGCTTCTACTGGTACACTGCATTCGAACTTTTTCATACGCATGTGTTTGAAATATCGAATGAAACCAAAATAAGACTCTTTGTTGTGTGTGCTTTTTTCTCGGAGGTGTGCGAAGCGATGTGAGGTGGCGACGATCGGCACCACCATTCATTACATTGATCACCTCGCTGTCGATTTGTACCGTTTTCGCTTTTGCTTATATTTGGAGTTGGAGGTTTGTCTTTCGACGCATTTTAAAACTTTTCAGCATCAACGGCAGTAGACCAAATCTTTGACAATTGACTAGAGTTTTTTTTTTCCCCGGGAAACCGGGAAAAAATTTTCCTTTCCCGGGAATTTTCGCGCAGTAGAAAAACAAGACAAACTATTTTAATTTTATATAATTTTGCAATATGTACATATATATTTATTTGGATGACTCCTTTTCATTTCTTTTTAACGTACGTTTTGCAAATGCCTCAGTAGATGCCTTGACTGTCCTGCAGCTAAGTGTTTTAGAAAAGAGTGAACAAATAGCACATTCCACACCACTCTTTTTAAAAATTTTCCATACGGATGAATATTCCATCTGATAACAAAACATAATTTCTTTATACATATACTTTTTAGAAGGATTTTTTCATATATTAACCTTAAAAGCCGAAAACGTTTAAAAAGCGTCTAGCGATAACAACAAATTGCCTAAATTGTCGCTACAATCTTTAAAATAATCAAGTCTCTGTTTAGGTTTTGTATTTGTAAAGGGTGTCCCACCAAGAGCGCAATTTTTAAATTTTAAATAAAACACAGATATTTTACAAAAAATCGTGAAACTTTATTATATCGTAAAGTAGACAGAATGAGATTATGTATGGAACAATATATCGTGCAGATGGCCGCCGCGGCTTTGCTAGCATGCACGCGATCTTTTAATGAAATTTTCAATGACCGTTTCGCATAAATGCTGCGGTATTTCATTAATGCAGCGTCCAATTTCCTCTTTTAAGGCTTGAGTCGTCGTCGGCTTATTCGCGTAAACCATAGACTTCAAAAAACCTCAAAGAAAAAAATCTAATGGTGTTAAATCGCACGATCTAGGCGGCCAATTCTGATCTCCAAAACGCGAAATAACACGACCGGGAAATGACTGATGCAGCATTTGAATTGTTTCTCTGGCTGTATGACATGTGGCACCGTCTTGTTGGAACCACATGCCCTCCACATTCATTTCTTCAATTCGAGGCAAGAAAAAACTGGTTATCATTTCACGATACCGAACACCATTGATTGTTTGCGCTTGACCTGCCTCATTTTCATAAAAAAGGTCCAATGATTCCTCCAGCCCAAAAACCACACCACACAGTGACACGTTGAGGATGCATTTGCTTCTCGTGAATCACTCGAGAATTTGAATGCGACAATTCTGCCTATTGACGAAGCCATCAAGATGGAAATGGGCCTCGTCACTGAAGATGATTTTAGCGGCAAAATCAGCATTTTCATGTTGCAAAACTTTCACCATTTTGGTAAAACAATTTCACAATGAGAATGCGTTGTTCATTCGTGTAGCGCTCAATTTTTACTAACCTCGTACCTTCTACTAGCAAACAATAACAATTGTTCAAATGTTAAACAATGATACTTCGAATGTTGCCAGATTTAAAAATTGCGTTCTTGTTGGGACACCCTTTATTTGTTTATTGTTTGATGTCCTGTACAACAAGACAAATTTCTTATAATTACACTACAGGAATTGTAAATGTTAAATTTAGTGAAAATAGTTTTTTATGTGACGAATCAACTAATAGGTTTTAATGATAATTAAAATATATGTTAAATAAAGAATTTCCCGCGAATCCCGGACGAATTTCCCGGGAAACCGGGAATTAAAAATTACCAGGAATTCCAGGGCGGGAAATCCCGGGAGAGAAACTCTACAATTGGCCCATCTTCCTTAAATATTTCGGACAAAAAAATCCATACAAAACTTTTTCCCTATCGTCGAGGTGACAACGAGTAAGTACCTCTCAAATTTTTTTTCCAAAATTTGGCATGACATTGTAATGCTCTTTTGTTTCTGTTGGAAATCTGTGGGCCTAATAAACTTGTTCTAACTTTCGTCAAAATATAAGCAACAAAAAAAAAACGTAACAAATCGACAGTGTGACGTAAGTTTGTATCGTCGTATTCTTTTTCGTCATATATATTTGTTTGTTTTTCTTCGTTGTAGTGTCAAACCACCACTATAAAAAAGTCACACACAACAAAGAGTAATTTTTTGTTCTTGTTTTTTTTTTCGATGCGATATCAAACTATCCTAGTAAAAGAAAACAAAATACACAAAAATACCAAGGTAGTTTGCTACCGCACCCGCAAAAACAGCTAGTACACCAGAAGTAGCGAAAACTGCCACCGCCGAAGATCACTGGCAGGTACCCTCTGATAGTGTGTACAGATGCAAATGCACACCATTCTTTATGCGGTAGCACCAACGAAAGAGGAGAACTACTTTTGGAGCACTAGTTGACTACTTCTCTTTCCATGCGGTGTAAGATGTCACTTTTGCATCGGAGGACCTGTATATGGAAATGGAAATTCGTTGGTAAAAACATTTCTATAAACATAAGTAAACTGGATACAAGGTGGACCGGAACATGTTTGCAATAAAGGATGGTGTGTATTTGCAACCGTACACACTATCAGAGGGAGCCTACCTTTTGCACCTCCTCTATAGGCAGCGATAAATAAATCTTAACTCGTAAATATAGTGCCACCCTAATGGACATGATTAATTTGTGGTAAATGTATAATATACATTATATATACATACATGTATGTATATAATGTATAATGTGCGTATGTAGTATTTATGCCACTGGCTCAGTGACGTTTGGATATATGAATGAATAACTAAACAAATTGTAAGAAAACTAAACAAAAAACCAAAGAACATAGAAATGTGTTTATGACTACACTGTATTGATTCTACTATCCACGTTATTGTATTATATACAAAAATTTATTAATATCGATATGCACGCATGCTGATCTGAGTTTAAATTTCTTCACCATCTGTCTACCCATCTGCCCGCAATAGAGCTTCAATGTTCGACATTGTCATGAAGAATTCCCTTCTCTGCACACAGAATAGAAGCGTGTAAACAGTATGTTTATTTTCGCAAAAAGTCGGTGTGAACAGACCAAAAAATAAACGATTTCTGGCGTTTAATGCCAACGGCCATAATAAATTTATGATATTTATTAACTCACCGTACAGAATGATTCATTATTACATTTCACATTTACATTATTGTGATCAAAATATGGGATGGTTATGGTCACTGGCGTTGCCATAAAGTTTCTTAAACGGCTAAACGAGTACTTGACCCGATTATTGTGTTAATTGTTTCGTATACACATATGTAATTAAGAAGTAGTATATTAAGAGTTCAACGAATAAACTTGTGTAATTTTTTTTAAGGTTTCATTCGAAACATTATTATACCAATTCATGGCTAAGAATATTTCCATATGTTGCATATGTGATGTAGATATAATGCAATTTGCTTAGAAATTATTAAGACATCTTATGTATGAGGACGTTCGTACAAATGCGTGTTGAATCAAACAGTAATCTTTAGACTGGCAGGCGTTCCAAATCTAACGAGAGTCAAATGCATGCATTAATTTATTGTTGTAATTAGGGAGATGATATTTATGGACTGATACTTGAGGACAGACACTGAGCAATAGCAATAGCAATACATGGAAATTTAATAAACTGTCAGGAATTGCACTTAGATTTAAATTTTAAAATAATTTAAACGATTGCTAAGCACTGAACAAGAAATTGATCAGGAAGGAAAACTTAAAACTTATTACCATTTGCATTTCAATACTGAAATATGACCGATCTTCAGCATTTGTTAAGATTACATCGCTTCTACTCTAAAACGATGCCCCATGTGTAGTAGAACTTCAACGCTTCAGATGTAAAAATTTCGGACCATATAGTTTTCGAAAAGTTTGTGTATTTATAACAGTGCAAAAACTTTTAAAATAAGTGTACAAACTTTCGAGCTCTTGGATTGTGATTTATCTTTCTTCCAGTGTAAAAATGTAGAGACATAATTGGATCTAATTAGATGTTGTAAGATACAATTAGATCTTATTATCTCTTTCTATAGAACTGATCATAATCATATCTAGTGTCATATCTAATTATATCTGGCTCTAGATCCAGATATGGCGTTAGATCCATATATAATAAGATGAAATTGGATCTATGGTTTAACAGCACAGATCTAAACTTTTTGGATCTGTTGAGATATAATCAATTAGTAGATTTGTTAATATTTTTAGCATCAAAATACTAAAAAACTGTACAGAAATTTCAGTCAGGTAAACTGACTGATAAATACCATCACCCAATATAAGGTATTGTTTTAGTCTTGTGTTATTGAAATTAATGATTTATAATTATAATAAAATTACTTATGTATTATTTTTTGTCTGCTTGTGGAGCAAAACCGTAAAAAATTTGACTTTTTCGTGTCTTATTTTTTCGTAAATCAATGTTCTATTAACGCTTACTTCGCAAAATTTAGTGTACATACAAAAATGTGATAGATGTAACAGGGGTAATATCTGTTATTTATATGGGAAGTACCAGAAGGGGTGTGTAAAATAGTAAGGTTTTCTGAAGTTATGCCTCCTATTACAAGATAAATTAACTGACCAAATCTGATAGTCCCCCAGCTGCCGGTTTGGAAGTTATGGGAGAAATATTACTTTTCCCAAAATAGGTAATTTTGTATAGGAGGTACCAGACGGCGCACAGTGGAAAATTTTAGTGCTTATCGGATCAAAAATCTGTAACTTTTTTGTTCTTAAAGATAGAGTTCTGCACGAATAATCTTAAATGTATGTGCTATTATTCTATAAAATATGAGCCAAATTAAACCAGAACTTTTTTCATAATAAAGGTAAGAAGTTTATTTTTAGCATTAGAGATGACTTGTACATGTATTTGGTACAATTTTTGATACGTAAAAAAGTGCAACACATTATAGGAGACGAGTTAGACCTCAAGTATCTTAAAAACAAATTCGTTTCAGGACTTTTTAAGACGATTGAGCAATGTCCGTCTATCTGGCAGGCTGGCTGGAGTGCTGGTGAGCAGGATAACTCGAGTAAACTAAATTCAGTAATTAAATTCAGTAATAACTTCCAAACGGACACTTGGAGGGTAATGAAAATTGATCGGTTAATTTATCTTGTAATAGGAGGCAAAACCTCAAAAAACCTAACTATTTGACACACCCCTTCTGGGAACTCCTATACAAATTATCAAATTTACCCTTATAGTGTAATATACATATCTTTTTTGTAAGAACACTGAATTGAGTCAAATTTTGTGTTAGTTGTACGGTTATGAAAATTTAAATCGAGAATGAATATGGACTAATTCAGTTAACCACTTTTGGTCCCACCCAAACAAAATGATCTATTTTTGGGAAATTAATACTTCTCCCATAAATTCCAAACGGGAGCCTGGAGGAAAATGAAATTTTGTCAGTTAATTTATATGGTAATGAGGCAAAACCTCAGAAAACATAACTATTTGACACACCCCTTCTGGGAACTCCTATACAAATTATCAAATTTACCCTTATAGTATAATATACATATCTTTTTTGTAAGAACACTGAATTGAGTCAAATTTTGAGTTAGTTGTACGGTTATGAAAATTTAAATCGAGAATGAATATGGACTAATTCAGTTAACCACTTTTGGTCCCACCCAAACAAAATGATCTATTTTTGGGAAATTAATACTTCTCCCATAATTTCCAAACGGGAGCCTGGAGGATGATGAAATTTTGTCAGTTAATTTATATGGTAATGAGGCAAAACCTCAGAAAACCTAACTATTTGTCACACCCATTCTGCTATCTCCCAAGACTTAAACAAAATCGTATATTGGGTGATGGTATTTACCAGTTTGTTTACCTTGTTCATTGTATTGGTTTGTCGGTACAAGTGATAGGTTATTCAATTTTTGACCATCACTAGTCTAGAGTAAAGAATTTATAGTAAAAAACTTTGTTTTTTATAAGTTTTTTTTTATCTAAATAACTGAGTTTTTTAACATTATTGAATGTAACTTCTGTTTATGCACGAATATGCAGCTAAAATTGTTATAATATTTTAATAATATATTAAGCTTTACATTTTTTTACATATGAGCGCAGAGCTATGCGCAGCTCCTAACTAAAAGCCTTACCAAAGTTTTTGCATGCAGCCAAAACAACATTACATCATTCAGGAGCTAAAATATCAAATGTTTTCACTAAAACCTGGTCCGCTCTTTATAAAATTGGAATCTACATCGAATTACCTTTACAATGAGGTATATAACTCCTTAATTGTAATGTGAATAATATTAAAAATATGATCTGAAATATGTTTTATTTTTATAGTAATAAATCGTTGTCGTAAAAAGATGTGAATACGGTCCTTATTTCCGAGTATAACTATTGACCAAACATCAAATATTTTGCTCAAATTATTAAGTTCGACATCTTAGCTTTTCGATAGAAAAAAAATTATGGTGTAATTCGAACCTTTTAGAAATGAATTATGAGCTGGTCTTACTCTACGATTTTCCACTGTGCGGCGTGAACCGATATAGTCGATATTCATCCCTGGGTCCAATTTTTATAACCGTACAACTTACGCAAAATTTGTGTGAATTCAGTTTACTTACAAAAAAGATATGTAAGTAAAACTATGAGGGTCAATTTGGTCATTTGTATGGGAGGTACCAGAAGGGGTGTGGCAAAGGTTTCGGTTTTCATAGGGTTTGTCTACTATTGCAATTAATAATCTGACCAAATTTAAATATCCTCCGATAGTCTGTTTGGCAGTTATGAAAGAAATATTAATTATCCAAAAATAGGTCATTTTGTATGGGAGGTACCAGAAGGAGTGGGGCTATTTAGCCCATTTACAAACCCATAAGTTCGTTTTGAAAAATATTAGTACTAACATATTCATACCGATCCGTTAAGGTTTACTCGAGTTATCCTGCTGACCAGCCATACAGCCAGACAGACGGACATTCGTCTTAAAAAGTCCTGAAACGAATTTGGTCTTAAGATACTTGGGGTCTAACTCGTCTCCTTTAATGCGTTACACTTTTTTTTCGTATCAAATGATATATATGATGGTATAACAATTGTGATGGTACCATATACTGACTGTTAAAAAATTTTTTGTAATAGCCTACTGTAGAATTGTTATTTTTGCAATGTGTGTATAACTGAGAAGTGAAAATATTGCTATTTATATCACATCTTAAGTTAAAGCTTAATGAATTTAACTGCCTGTCCCATGAGTCGAAGGCAGTAAGTTTGTTAAGGCTTGCGTTAACAAATTTTCCCCAAACAAATTTGGACAATAATTAACATTTTTTCCAAGGACTTTATCGAAATAGACCCACTGTAAATTTCTGATCTAAAGAGATATAGTTTGATCAGATCTGATACAATTGAATAGGATTAGATCAAACTATATATCGAACAAATTTCGGATAACATTAGATCTAATTAGACCAGTTCCGATCTAAGCTGATATAAACATCGGATCTGCCGAAGTCTAATTAGATCTGCTGCCAGATATAATTAGATCTTCAATTTTTTTACACGGGTTCATTGCGCTTCATTAGATTTGTACGTTTAGGTCTTTTGTAGGTCTAGCAAATTACAACATTCTTTAAAAAGTTATAATAAAGTCATTCAGTTGTTAAAAGCATTCATATTTACAATTATTTGTTACTTTCTCTTCAACAAAACAACTAGAGATACACAATTCGAAGAAAAGTCTTCGCTTTATCTGGGAAAAGTCAAGTACTTATGTGAAAACAGCAAAGAGAGAAAAAAACAATTTTTCAAACGCTAAACGGACTCTAAATGACTCCATAATATCGCCATTAAATATAATCTTTAATTATAGCCAATTTATGTGACGCACAATTAATTGCTCTTCACATCACAAAGATGATGAAAAATACTTGAAGTTTTTTTTTCTTGAGTATCTTTCAATCTGCAGTAAGATAGTTTTTCAGGGTATGTGTGTGTGAGTACACAAAAAGCAGACCATACTGACACCGCTGTCTGCAACTACTACATCATGTTGCAACTGACGCATAAACAAACAATCAACACATTTGCAGACACGAATAACCGCTACGAATTCCCCTATTGTTGCAGTTGTAAATGCGTAACTTGATTTAATCGTCATAAATGACAACAAAAGACGCAAGCCGTACTTTAAGATGTCTATGGGAATTGCAGAGATTGTACTACTCGAAACAAATAAAAGCACTTTTGCATTTTTGTACATTTTAAAGATATCTTGTACATCTTAAAGATACATATATAGTAAATTTCTAGAATGGATTACCTTAAAACTGGGCTATACTGTGACCACTGGAGAGAATAATTCGTACAATGATTTTAAATCCAACAAGCGCGTTATATTTTAACGTATTTATTTATTTTTAATTCCGCTGTACATGTTTACTGTTCTTTTTTTCTTTCATGTTAAAATGCATTCTCATATAAAATGGTTTTTCCCTTAAAATCCTACATTAATGTTTCTGTTGCCTTCGTTGCAATTACACCACTTTAATGGATTTCATTTCGGTCTACAAATACTGAAGGTCATGAGCCAATTAAAGAAAGCTGTCCAAAAGATTATTACCTTTTCAAGATCTAATATATGCCCATATAAATTATGTATATCATTCTCAAGCATAAACCAATTGATCAGTATAATGGGAATTAACGTCTTATATCATACAAATGGTAACAAAAACCCAAAATCAGTAGATACAGAGGCTCAAAGTAAAAACAAGTTGAGGATATTTATGCACATAGAAATATCGTGTGATTTTGCATTACCAAGCGGTGAATGCAGCGGTATTCATTTCTTCGTATGTAGATTAAAATCCAACTAAATACGGGGGGAAACCAAAAGCCACAAATCGAATTTTTCTTAATTGAAAATAAAACTATCATCACTGGCGCAATAAACATTGGTTGTCCATGCACAAATACTAAACACCAGATACTGCTGCCATACACCGCAGCTGGTAGTATTTCAAAAGATTTGTGGTGAACTATGTATGTATGTATGAATGAATATACAAAATAATGGATCTACATATGTACGATATCCAAAACATATGTAGACACGTACAACACACAGGTATCTGAATGTTTATGTTACCTCTGGGAAAGATCGTTTCAGCAATAATTTCGAATTTCTTATGGCAAATGTTTTATTTGTAATCATCGATACTTTCAAGAAATTAAAACTTCATGGGCAATATTTCCGTAATGTCATGACTTTTATATGAACCAAGTGTTCAGTAAATGTGAGTAATTGTTAAAGTATCGGGAAATGCCTTGAATCCATTGTGTGCTTAATAAGAATGTTTCAAGGCAGTGCACATTGGGTTGGTATATATCATAATTGGCTCTTATATCAGGGAAATGTGCGATGCAAATTTTATTTACACTAGTTCGACTAATAACACAGTGCAGCAGTGAAAAAAAAACACCCGAAAGTGACTATATAGACACTAGCTCTGTTTGGCTAGATTGGATATCAAAATTTTTTTTTTACAGATTTTGACTTAAAAAGTTAAAATGTTTGTTAACAGAAGTTGTTCACTGTTGCAATAAGTACGTTTTTGGTAAAGATAGCAAGTAAAAACTTTGCATACTGCCCCAAAACACATAAAAAACCAAATTTTTTTAAATCAAATAGCGAAGCTATTTACTGTTATATTAACTACAATTTTACTGAATAGAGTATGCAGAAAGAAAAGTTTAAAAAAATTTGAATATTTTTCGAAGTTTTTGAAAAAAAAACGAGAGGAAGTATAATTTTTTTGGAAAATAAAAATAATAGAAATGTCCTTCAGCAATGTGTTATCTACAACTGTTTTTAAGGATAGAAAGCCTTATATCTAAAACTGTATGAACTGTTGGCCAAAAACTGATGTCACATTTTTTTAGGGACCTAAGGGTTTTTATAAAGTTTGGAGGCCCAAAAAAAAAATTTGGTAGCCAATCCAGCCAAATTAAGCTAGAGTTTTACTCAGCTCCGGTAGTATTATTTAACCTATATAGTCACGTTCGGGTGTTTTTTAAAAACTTAGATTTTGTATCACAGTGGAATGATTTTTATACCATCACCCTTAGGGGTGAGGCTATATATCATTTAATACGGGAAAAAGGGTAACGCATTGAAGGAGACGAGTTAGACCCCAAGTATCTTAAGACCAAATTCGTCTCAAGACGATTGAACTATGTCCGTCTGTCTGGTTAGATGGATGACTGGTGAGCACGAAAACTCGAGTAAAACTTAACTAATTTACAAGTATTAATATTTCCCAAAACCAGTAAGAATGTTTCAGTCGGGCAATCCGACTTACATATACCCTCAGTAAAACATAAAATTTTCTATTGCATTGATATTAGTACTCCATATCTAAAGTGGGCGAAGAGGTATATTTGTATGGGAGGTACCAGAAGGAGCGCGGCTAGACTCCCTGTTTTTCTCTACAAAAGGTTGTCCTGTTATAGCTTAACGAAATACAGAATTTTGGCACGATCGTGGCGAGTGTATTGATATCATTACTCCATCTCTAAAGTGGGCGGAGTGGTACAATTGTATGGGAGATAGCAAAAGGGGCGTGTCTAGACTTCCAGTAGTACCTTGCTAAAAGACCAACTACGGATTAGTCGCGTACAACTTTTGAATAAAATTATCTTAATAACGGTGAATGTCAGTCTATAGGGGGTGGCACCAAAAATCTGGTTTTGATAATGTATGTTAATTTTTATGTGTTAAATTGATATACATACGTTTAGTATTATGTACTAATATTTATTTAAATTTGTTATTCATATTTAAAAAAAATAATTATAGTTGTTGCCGCATTCGAGTTTCTACTTGCTTCACGGAGCATCGTTCATAATGACGCTCTAACGTGTGAGCGTATTCGTATTCAACGATATTACCATTTGAGAATATTTTAGTAGGCTGAACACATTTTAATGCTTCTGAATATGACGTTATATGAAATATCTTCCTGCATTTCTATATCGGATATTTTTTCATTATAATTTGAAAAAATTTTGTGAGAGAGACTTCGCGAGGGATTCAAATATTGGAATAAATTAGGTTTGGGAGACGTTTAAAAGACAAATTTGTGTAATATAAAGATTTATTTTGTCACGGTTTACAGTCATACTGCGCTTCATAGGTTTCGCCATATGTTTGTTTTGATTGTCGCAATTCAAACATTGGAGGCGTATAATAAATTTTCACATGATAATCCTAATTATGATGTACAGCATACTCCAGACCATGTGGGAGCAATACCAGGTGATTTTGTGTTGAATAGCCGTCAAACACACGGAAAACATTAAGATGTTGACACAATTCACCTTGGTCATCAACATTCAGTTGTTGTTTATCTCTTGAACGATTCCAAACAAATTAATGGGATCATCTGGCTCATTATGATCATTTTGTAAAATCGATTCATCATCCAGGAACAATGTTTGTTAAAGTTGTTTGTACTAGGAAATGTTTTAATTTACATATTTGTACCTACTTTTCAAACGCATATAATTTCTGCAGGTATTTCCCCTTGTTGCAAAATCTCAATGGTATTTAGAAGATAACACACAACAAGATAATAAAGCCTTAAACTAAATATTGACATCGTAGAATGAAGCAAAAATATAAACATTCATGTTTAAAAATCCAATGATTATTTCAATGCGGGAAATTTTACAGATGGCGTAAATATTTCTAGCCATTTCGGGAGAATTGTTTTGGTGTAACTTAATTAAAATTTTTCGAGGCCTCCCCAGCAATCTCGTTTACCTTGTCCTAGTTACAGATGTATCCATTCATGCCAACTAGATCAGCTGGATATGTTTACAACTCTTCTGCACGATAGCTGTTCACACCTCACGACTAAAAGTCTAGAGATGATCATGCAATTTGTGGAGAGACGATGCCACATTATCACAAAGCCCACATGACTCATTGGTGAGGGAACTCACACCGAAAACAAATTACGAAAACAACCAAATAATATCAAAACATGTTTATGTTTTTTTTCTCCTATTGTGTTATTCAGTTTCATTTAAATATTTGCATACGATTTCGCGGAAAATCTTTCAGAATTTGGAGAGGCTAGAAACAAATGGTAATTAAAAATAAGATTCGTAAAATACCTTTGTTAAATTCTGATAAGCAGTTTATCATAGTTTAACTATTAACTGTGTCGATTGATTTGTAAATCTCGAAAGTAGGTTAGTTGCAACTTTTGCTCTTTGCTGGTGATGCAATTTTAAAAAGGACTGTTCACTCCAGCGAAATACGACAATTTGTATGAGGTGTTTGGACCGGTCGTGGCATGATGGTTAGAACACCCGACTACCATGCAGGAGATCCCAGGTTCAACTACTGGCTCCAGTCATCTAAAAATAAAATGTTTCATTCATTGCCGGTCCCCCTCGATGTTGTCGACAGCAACATCGCAGTATAAGTGTCGAGATAATCGGCATGTTTAGTAAAAGCTTCTCAAACAGTGACGTTCGCATTCGTCGATAAACAAGTATGTGCCGTTTGTTGTGAATCTAAAATAGAAAGCTTGTGTATTCACAACAACGCGAGAAGCATCCCAGCCTAATTCATGGGTTGTAAAGGGAAATTAAGTTTTTAAGTTAAGTTCGAAATTATTAAGACTCATAGATTGCACGACTCTCAAAAACAAATATGTCTATAGTACGTTGTGTAATTTAGTAATGCGCTGCCATTTTTCCAGCTCTCATCCACTGGTACCAATTACTTTAAATTTATGTATTGTTATTCGTAACGTTTTCCCCAGTCACAAAAACTTACTACAAATAACCACTCCTATCCTGCAAACTCTGCCAGTTTGGCAACAGTAAGTAAACTCCGGCTTATTGTTGTAGCTACCGATAATGCAGTTTAGTTATAGCGTCTGTTGTTCTCAGTGTTTGCGTTTGAAGTATAGAATCTAATATAACTAGTTTTAATTTTAAGTGACTGTGCCGACCTAATATCTTAACTTAAGCAGATTACAAAATTATCATCAATTAGAGACCAAGTCGGTAAATAAGGTTTCTCAATTCATCGATATTAACCATTAATTCATTTCCACACCCATAATTTCCACGTTCACAACTTATTTTGAAAGTTTCTTGTTTCAATGTTTTATTTTAAAACGAACGAATATTAAGCACATTCAGTAATTAGCCAACATTGGAAAGGTGGTAATACATATTGCATGATTCATGGCCAATGTTATGTTTCAGCAAAAACAAAACAACAAATAACAATTGTTTATTTTACACTTACCCACGGTTTTAATTATTTGGTAATCGTCTAAACTGTATTTGCGAACACCTTTGGCTGTCTCCACACTGCTGTTATCCTCCGTACCATCGACGTCTTCGTCATCTTCATCATCACTGCTATCATCGTCGTCATCATCATCGCTATCCGCCTCGTCGTCATCAATGTCTTCATAATTGTTTTCACCGTGTTCTTTGCCATGGCTGGTGTCTTCTTCCTCATCGGCCTCCTCACTGTAGTCAGATTCAACGGGATCTGATGATTCACTGGAGCCCCCTACACTGTTGCTCGCGGTTGTAGTACGACCGCCATATCCATTGGCCACTCCACACTGGCGATTGCGGCCTGTACCCACCTTGATGGTCGCAGATGTTTCGGTGGCCGAATTCACTTTGGAATTTGTGCTAGGACCCATTTTGGAAGATACGCGGGAACAAGTAGCTGCTGACATTTGTGTGTGACGCTCTTACCTTTTGCAAGGCACTCAGAATGTTACAAATATTCTTTCTGAAAAGGAAAACAAAAACGAGTATAGCATGAGTCTTCGAGTATCATATTCATAAATGCAACATAACGATGTCATATACATATAATATATTGATTTTCCCCTTTGACTCTGTCATTTCCATTGTCATACCACGTTCACTTGTTCTAGTTTCGCATTTGCTGCTGACACATGTCGCATCCATTGCAGTGGGCCACATGCCCACACCCTGGCAATAAAGTTTTAATTAAACCATTGGACTTTTGAAGTGTTCATGCCATCAAGTGGCATGTGCGGGTCGAATGATGCATTGTAATGCAGCCAAGCGTTAATATTAATTAACCCATCTGTGGTCGCTTGCTTTTTCGTTTAGTGTTGCATAATATGTACTTGAGCACAGCCCGAAATGGGTTAATTGCATAAGATTCTTGTTAAGATAATGTCATTATACTTGTTGGTGTATTGTTTATCGCCATAGGTTTCAGCGACAAGGGTATTTCTGTCAGTGTGAATCACATATGTATTGGGTCCATTGGATTAGGTTAAGTACTTTTTCGTTTTGATTAGGTCTGTTGTAGAGCTCATTGCAATGTACTCTCGAGTGCTGTTCAATTACAAGAACTTTCATCAAAACACACATCATACAATCACAGCTCTTATTCAATATCGTATACAAATCCATATCGCTTTTAAGTCAATTAAGAGGGCAAAGCTTTTGTTTAAAGTATGCAAATACAAATCACATATGTACATGATGTTAAATTAGTTAATACGATTTTTACGTCTGTGTGTAATTCGCATCGGTTGGGCTTGTGGCATGTAAAGTTGTACTTGGATATGATTCTACAATAGTAGATTAGGGTTAAACTAATTTAGTGTTTATCGCGAGAAGTATTTGTATAATCATTGCTATGTATTGTCGATGTCGATCTCTCTAACATTAACGAGTTTGATGCTAAATAAACACTGTTTTATAGTGGCTAATAAATAGAATATAATGGTAACTGTAGTATGATAAAACCTTTATGCATGTGGAAATACAGGCAATGTACCTTTTTTAAATAGAATTACAATAATAATTCCACCAATGGCCAATTTTCTGAAACCTTAGTTTAAGCTGTGATAACTTAAAGTTGCAAAAATTCCTTAGACCCAATTAACGGAATTTAAAGGAGTTTTCAACAAGAGTTTATTGTTGTTGTTGGAGTTGTAGCAGTGCATAGTATTCAGGTGGCGGCCCTCGTTCGTTAATTATTCCTCACTTAATATCAAGAAATGTAATCATCGGTTATTCCTTGTCAGCCAATGATGTATCAACGTTGCCTACAAAAAAGTAGTGATGTTGCCGTAGATTATTTTTTTGCAATATCAGTATGCTGCGAGGAAGATATTCGTATTGAATCGATACTTGAACGCACGTGTCCATCTGTAAGCATTTCCAAAGTATATTTGACAATTTACTACACCTTATCCTCTTCTTGCACGGTACGTATGGAACGTATGATCCAGAAAATACCGTGTAAAAAAGACACACTAGTGGAAATATATTAGACTAGCTGACCGGACAGACTTTGTTTTGCGCAAAGATGTATTGACTTATATATAACTTTTGTGGGTGGAATAAATCTTGGGATGCGTTAATTTCTTTAAATATTCTCATCGAAACTTAACAAAATTTAAAATTCTGATTAAAGGATCATATTTTTTTAATGACAGAAATTTATTGCAATGCTTTTGATAATACAGCGTGTATGGGAGGAGGAGTGTACATATGTTAATCAGTTGGTCTTCCTACACGTGAACATCAACATAAAGGTGTTCATATGAAAAACATTGATTTTCCAAATTCAAGCCGAAAATTTTAATAGACTGTCTTTCAGCTTTTTTGATTGTTATCGCAAATTCTATCCGAATTGGAAACTGTAATCATTAGAAATAAAACGGCAATCACGGTAATCATTGGAATACATACATTGTACTACACACATCGGTGCCTTTAGACTTTCTGACTCAATCATGTATTGCTTCTTAGATCCTGTAATGCGCCATCAAGTTGTTCCAAAAATGTTTTGTGTGCCATAGTACACTCGACCCTTAATATGATCTTGATATTACATGTGGGGTCTCAGAAAATTGCAATTTATTGCAAGGAAATAAAATTGCTTATTTTACAGTGTTGTATACCTTCTTTACTCATCCTGTAATAGAATTTCAAATTCGTCGTTTTCCGTCGTAGATCTCGGTAAAATAGTTTCATACCAAATATCCAGGCGAATGGTGCTATAGTACTCCAGCTATTGCGTTTGGAGGACAGAATTGGGCAGGATCACCCATTTTTGGCTTGATCACGCATATTGGTGTTTATTCCACACCAAATTTCAATCCCGCCCATGTTCCTTAAAATCTTAATTGAAACCATACCTAATTTCATAACCATTCGCACAATAGTTCTAGGTCTTCTATGCCTACTAATTTATTGCTTCAGATATCCTTATAATCTAATCCCGCCAGTTTTTGATCTGGTCATCATATTGCACCCACACCTAATTTAAAGTCACTTTTGTAGGAGTAGGTCAGATTGTATTTTTGGTAAGGAAATGTGTAGGTGGATTGGGTGGACCACAAGAACATTGTTTGAATGATGTAGCATCATATAAGCTTAAAATTTTACATATGTACATACATACATAATTGTATCATATGTCGGAGACATTTAATTTGTCAATATTTAAATTTTCAAAATTTAAAAATCATGACTCGACACTACACTGAAGGCCGAAAAATTATACGCTTTACATTATTTCGGTGCAGATGTACTTAAGGGGTCATAATCCAAAAACCGATTCTCTGAAAACTGAATTTTGGAGCTGGCCTTTCCAAGCTGTCGTATTAACTCCGAAGAGTTAGAACTCCGACGAGACATACTGAAAATTAATTTATTGCCCTTCTTGAAGCTAAACCAAGAGATATAAGTAACACTTTTCTGCATGTGATACGTCTACTCGCTCCAGTAGACAGAAAACAAAACGTTGGGTTCGGTCAAAAAACGTTGAAGTCTTAAAAGGGCCAGCATGTTTCCATGGCAAAAATCCTATTGAAAATGTATGGGGCATACTTGTTCATAAAGTGTACTTCAACAATTGGCAATACAATAGCGTTGCAGAGCTAAAATCGGCAGTAATAACGGCTTGGTCCAACCACCAAAAACCCTGATAAATAGTATGACCGAAAAGCATTTTTAACTTATTGGAAATAGGGGAGGTCAAACGCATTATTAAAAAGTATTTTTTATTTTAAATTTAATTTTTGTTTTATTTCGTAATTATAATCCAATGCGATTTATTTTATGACGTTAACGTTAAACTTTTTTCCAAATAAGGACGAAAAGAATACCTAAGTAGTCGTGATAGAAAGTTTAAATGATTCACAAAAGAAACCCACGTTAAATTTCATAGCAGGCAGCTGATATCAAAACTGCACTAAAACAATAAGAAATAGAGTTGAGTTGTAATTTCAGTTGAAATTTTACAATGTAGATTGTACAATGGTATTGGTATTATCGATTACAACTTAACCTGTGCAGTAAATCTTAAAATTATAGCTGAACCAAACAACTCAACCAAAAAATTCCAACTCATCAATGGCAGTTGTGTTTAATTACAATTTAAATTACCACTTAAGCTGAGTGGTAACAAAATATTAGTGATCTGGGAAATCATCCCGGGAATCCCGTGAAATAGAATTTTCCCGGTATAACCGGGAATCCCGGGATTCCCGGGAAATAAAAAATTGATTTTTTCTTCGGTTTATTAAGCAAAGATGCACAGAATGCCTTAACATTTTGCACAGATCATAGAAAGAGACTTCGTTGTATTCTCCAAAAAAAATTATGTCATTTGATGGAACGCTGTTCAAACGCCGGTCCGGGAAAGAAGAAATTTCTATTTTTATCATACATTTGTATGAAATAATTCAATTTTCCGGTCTATCGCGGACCGGCGTTTCTTAACTACTTACTTAAATAGATCGCGAGTCGTATTGAAGAACGACATTAGTACAACATTTCCACGGATTTTTGTGGCGTTTGCATAACAACTGCGGAAATGCCAGTCCGGGATAGACAAAAAACAGAAATTTCTATTATTTTCATACATTTGTATGAAATTTGTCTGTTTTCCCATCTATCCCGGACCGTCGTTTCTAAAATACTTACTCAAATGGGTCGCGAGTTGGCAATATTGAAGAACATTATCACGAATTTTTTGTGATATTTAATGAAAATCTGCAGAAATGCCGGTCCGGGATTGAAAAAGTTTCTATTATTTTTTTCAGTTTTCAGTCTATCCCGGACCGGCGTTTCTAAAATACTTACTCAAATGGGTCGCGAGTTGGCAAAATTGAAGAACATCATTAGTAGAACATTATCACGAATTTTTGTGATATTTAATGAAAATCTACAGAAATGCCGATCCGGGATTGAAGAAGTTTCTATTATTTTTTTCAGTTTTACGTCTATCCCGGACCGGCGTTTCTAAAACACTTACTCAAATGGGTCGCTTGTTGGCAATATTGAACATCATTAGTAGAACATTATCACGAATTTATGTGATATTTAATGAAAATCAGCAGAAATGCCGGTCCGGGATTGAAGAAGTTTCTATTATTTTTTTCAGTTTTCCGTCTATCCCGGACCGGCGTTTCTAAAATACTTACTCAAATGGGTCGCGAGTTGGCAATATTGAAGAACATCATTAGTAGAACATTATCACGAATTTTTGTGATATTTGATGAAAAACTGCGGAAATGCCGGTCCGGGATAGACGGAAAACTGGAAAAGTAATAGAAACTTCTTCAATCCCGGATCGGCATTTCTGTAGATTTTCATTAAATATCACAAAAATTCGTGATAATGTTCTACTAATGATGTTCTTCAATATTGCCAACTCGCGACCCATTTGAGTAAGTATTTTAGAAACGCCGGTCCGGGATAGACGGAAAACTGAAAAAAATAATAGAAACTTCTTCAATCCCGGACCGGCATTTCTGCAGTTTTTCATCAAATATCACAGAAATTCGTGGATATGCTCTACTAATGCAGCTCTTCAATTTTGCCAACTCGCGACCCATTTGAAAAAAGTATTTAAGAAACGCCGGTCCGGGATAAACGGAAAACTGAAAAAAAATAATAGAAACTTCTTCGCTCCCGGACCGGCATTTCTGCAGATTTTCATTAAATATCAAAAAAATTCGTGATAATGTTCTACTAATGATGTTCTTCAATATTGCCAACTCGCGATCCATTTGAGTAAGTATTTTAGAAACGCCGGTCCGGGATAGACGGGAAAACGGAAAAATTTCATACAAATGTATGAAAATAATAGAAATTTCTTCGTTCCCGGACAGGCGTTTGAACAGCGTTTCATCGAATTGCATATTTTTTTGGCAAAATATAACGAAGTCTCTGTTAATGATATCTGTAAAATTTCAAGCCATTCTGTGCATCTTTGTTTAACAAACCGAAGCTCCATACATATACATTTAGAAAAAAATTACTGTTTTTTGTCTATCCCGGACCGGCGATTCCGCAGTTGTTAAGCAAACGTCACAAAAATCCGTAGAAATGTTGTACTAATGTCGATCTTCAATACTGCCGACTCGCGACCTATTTGAAAAAGTACTTTAGAAACGCCGGTCCGGGATAGACCGGAAAATCGAAAAATGTCATACAAATGTATGAAAATAATAGAAAATTTTTCGTTCCCGGACCGGCGTTTGGACAGCGTTCCATGAAATGGCATAATTTTTTGGGAAAATATAACCAAGTCTCCGTTTATGATTTCTGAAAAATATCCAGCCATTCTGTGCATAATTGCTTATCAAACCAATGAAAAAACCATTTTCTCGGGATTCCCGGGAAATATAACAATCCCGGTTTCCCGGGAAAGGACCGGGAATCCTGGGAAAACCGGGAATACCGTTTCCCGGGAAATGGGGAGCACTACAAAATATATGCCACATTTTTTTATTTTTGAATCGAGCTTTTCCTTGATCGATAACCTTTTGAGTAGTGTAGAAATTTTGGGGTTTTTGAGCGAAAAACTGATGCAATTGCGTTTTGCAGCCCTCTACGCAATTTAAATTTACTACGGAATTAAAGCTATAGTGTTGCCAGATACTACAAATTAATACTACTAGATATACTACATTTTAGATTCATCTACCGACAATTTGTAAGCTAACTTATTAGAACACCAATGGTAATATCAGAGAACCAGTTATACCAAAAGTCTTACGTCATTTCATAAATGTCGTCAGAATGATTAATACGGAACATATAATACATAAGAGGGTATTAGAAAATACATTGTTATAGTATTAGAAGAATATTGATTCGACTTGCAAAACTGCCAGAAAGAGGTTATTATTGGGAATGTTAGCATGTAAAAATTTCTCTGTCAAAAGTTCACTTTAAAATACGGTTCAACGTAGTACATATACATATAAACAGATGACCAAATCCAACTCTGACAACAGATTGTTTTGCAAAATTATGTATATAGCATAAAAATTTATATTATTTTGCAAAATATATTATACAGTCGAATTTCTCTATAACGAACTTCTTTATAGCGAATTTCTCTATATACCTAGCAATTTATTTTCAAAAACAAAATTTTTCTGTTGTTTTTCAAAAATTTTTACCTCTCTATAACGAATTGTCTCTCTATAAGAAGACGCAAAATTCCAATGCATTTCTGCATACACAAATAACATTTATAAAATCAAGAAATAATGTCCCTCATGAAATTTGTTCCTTCCTAAGAAGATGTGAAGATTTTGTCGATAAAATAAGTTTCAATGTTTATATAAAATTGTATCTATCGAATTAGAATCTAAATTAAATAAAAAGCTAGTGTATATATATATCCACTAGGATGTTCCTTATATAAGATTTTTGGGAATTTCGTTGAAAAAAAGATATTAGTAGCGAAGTGAGACATCGAGCTCCACCTTTCGTTTGTTGTTTACAAAATTACGAGTATATTGTGCGAAATTTAGAGTGTACCGCAAAGAGGTCACAGTTCAAGTTAGTGGTCAATTCAATTTATCGTCGCTGAATTTTTGTTGTTGTTGTAGATACACGAACTAGTAATATGGCGTTGAATAGGTGAAGTGACGACCTACAAAAGTAAATGTTTGGACTTACTATATCTCTTATAGCTATCGAGATATTTGAGGCAAAAAAAATTGTATAGCGATTTATATTACCACCATATATTCCAACAATTAAGCATATATCAGGTCAATATCTACAAAAAAGTATATGAGCATGTCTTTAATCCGTTACCGAGATATCAGGCGTTAAAAGCCATTTTTTACATTAAATATAACAAAGACTAATGCCTCTAGATTTTGATCCCTATTTCCATTCGAATACACATTATGCCTTCTTCCTAATGACACCAAGATCATAAATATCCAATGCTTCTTTCAGGAGATATTCTACATTTTACACACCAACCTCGTTAAATATTGTTTTTATTTTGTATTTTGAATGAGATTTTGATGTCAACAGTGGTTTGTTCGTTTGCATTATTATGTAAATATCTCAACTCATGTAATCCATAAGTTTCCTGTGACGACCTTAGTTGTATTGAAGATATTAAACCCCATGTTTAAAAAAACCGGTTTTCGGACCAGGGTATTGGAAACCCGGTTCAAATATTATGATTTATATATTTGGAAGTACGTAGTATGTCTGGGGATATAAATACTACATATGAAAACTAAATTTCTTACATATCTCGGGAACGAATAGAGATATTGAAAATATGCTTATATACTTTTTTGTAGATATTGACCAGAAATATGCTAATTTGTTGAAATATATGGTGGTCTGCAATAATATACATCGCAATACAAATTTTTTTTGTAAATTTTTTTTTCAAAAATACCCCCACTTCTGCATCAAATATCTCGATATCTATAAGAGATGTGGTAAGTCCAAATATTTACTTTTGTAGGTCGTCACTTCACCTATTCAACGCCATATTGCTAGTTCGTGTATCTTTAACAACAACAACAAAAATTCAGCGACGATAAACTGAATTGACCACTAACTCGAACTTTGACCTCTTTGCGGCACACTCTAAAGTCTAACTATCGATGCAAAATTTCACATAATATATTCATAATTTTGTAAACAACAAACGAAAGGTGGAGCTCGATGTCTAACTTCGCTGATAATACCTTTTATTCAACAAAATTCCCAAAAAACCAATAGAAGGAACACCCTAATAACCACATAATCAGTAGTTTCTCTATAACAAATTTTCTCTATAAAGTAGAAATCGGCGATCCCCAAAGACTACTTTATAGAGAAGTTCGACTGCATGTACGTTTAAATTCACTTATAAACGCATCGCAAATGCAAATAAAAGCAACGCAAACACATACAAACAAAGTCTTTTTTTAAGAAATTTTGAATATGTCGATAAGAACTTCTTTTTTGTCCCTCTTTTTCTCTAGTGTGTTTAAGTATTAAAACCAATAGTTTCAATGCGCATTTAAGATTCATGCGACTTAGCAAATGATTCGGAATATTAAAGGTTTTCGATTACTTGTTATAAGCTTTTTAAGTAGCTAAGACTTCTACTTTCACTGATTACATAACAAAATCTTTAATTTCCTTTTTACTTAAACGGTAAGTATTAATATTGAAGTACGAAAATTATACTCTCTTAGGACTTTATTGAAGAATTAACCTTTTCTATTACAAATAATTGTTTCATTCAACTTTTCTATACCACGAAATTTCCCACACTTTTACAGAACTTCCCTATCAAACACATTGCCCACAAGTTCTGCAAACACCTGATCAAAGCAGAAGAACCAACACGCGTTCGATTTTCCATTTGGAAGAAATGATATATTAATAGACAATAACGTCAGAATTTCCAAATGTTTTCTCTATCGGGAGGTAACGATATTTTTTGTTTTGTGTTTTTTTTTTTTGATTTTTTCGTTGTTTGTCTTTTTCATTACTCACTCATTTATAACAACAAACTTACAAAATACGAGTAGTCGGACTCAATAAATTTGAAAAATATTGGCTGTATTTTTGCTAGATGATTCAACAGATATATTTTTTGGAATCAAAAAATGAACATGGTGATATTTTAAAAGAAAATGTGATGAGTCCAGACAATTTAAAAAAGAATAGTGGTGAACAGTTGATAAAGTCTCGGTTGACTTACCTGCGAGATTAAAATGTTTTCCGCTTACGTATTTAGTTGATTATATTACACTGAGAAAAATATACCACACAGTCGGTCGGTTGCGGTTTTTGGAAATATAAATTGTTTACGAACGATTTTCCGGTTGCGAAAGTTTTCAAAAATTACTTGATGCTAAAATATTGTTGTTCTCTTGTTATTATTGGTTCAGTTTTCTCTTTTGTGATTCAATTTCAATTTGTTGTGGCGGGTGGTAATGAAATGTTTAGTCATATACGCTTAATGAATCTGTACGGTAAAATTACAATAACATTACAACAAACAAAGAATTCATTTATAAACTCTTGCAAAAAAATTCGACGTCAAGCTGACTGCAACAGGTAAAATTTGATTTAGCATCCATCGAAATTGAATAATATTGGCAGCGAAAGAACAATAAACAGATCGAACGCGATATGGTTGCTGATGGAAAACAAACAAACAAACTTACTAATCAGATAGTGGAACGAGCCCCGAGCAACCCGACAATTGCAAAAGCAAAACAAACAAAAAACGAAATGGAAATGGAGAACAATGGAACGATATGAAAACTATTAAGTGAATGCAGATCGGCTTGAGAATAAGAAAATAACAAAAACAAATAAACATTGTGTTGAACTTCGATAGGGGTTTATCATAAAGGCGATTTCATTTGTAGCGCACATTCTCTGACCGTTACAAACACGTTTAGATTGAAAGTAGATCATATCGAACATGGTTTGAATGTGTGATCGGGGACTTATCTATAAGTTCGTTGCATCCGGGTTACAAATATAAAACTTTTTTTTAAGTTAAACAAAACACAGTACAACATTTTTCAGCTCATTGATGTGGGTCTCAAACAAAACAAACAAAAGAGCATAAAACGTGACAAATTCCGCTATACGATACGAAATCGATATTAAATTATTATGGCATGTAACTTGAAAAAACGAATGATGCAGAAATTCATCTTTTTGGGGCTACTTTTACGTGCAGTTTAAAGAAAGAGTCCCAAAATCTTGCGTTGTACTGTAAAATCTATGATATCCCGGCCGTGGCATGATGGTCAGAACACGTGATTATCATGCGGAAGATCCCAGGTTCGACTCCTGGCTCCAGTCATCTACATTTTTCATTCATTGTCGGTCCCCTCGTTTTTGTCGACAGCAACTTCGCAGTGTAGTATCGAGTCAATCGGCATGTCTTGTGAAAGCTTCTGAAACAGTGACTTTGGCATTCGCCGTTAGTTGTAAATTTAAAAAATAGAAAAAGCGTGTTAATTCCTAACAACGCGAAAAGCTATACCATACCTCATTTATGGGGTTGTAAAGGGAAATTAGGTAGGTATGATATCCCAAATATTAAAGCGCGTAAAGTCATTGCGGGAAAGTAATTAATAGTAAAACACTTATTTTACTGGAAAAGTTATATGAAAAACCATACACCACTATATCATAATGTGAACATGTATTTTTCAAATTTTTGTTCTTTCTATTGTTCCGGAAGATTTAATTGCTATGTGCCAATTTATTGGACACAAATTTTGAAGTTTAAAATTTAAATAAAGTTGTTAAATCACAAATATATTTAAGCTACAGTTATTTTCAATTTATATGCCTTTTTGAAAAATCTAAAAAGTTTTGTAAATTAACTTTATTTTTAGAATGTTTTTTTTCTATTTTATATTTCTTGGGAGATACCAAAACACAAATCTATAATATTTCAAAATTTCATTGCATTATATTTGAACAAATTGTATCGACACTATGTTGTTATTTTTTGTGTCAATACTTCAGACAAGTTCGACTTGAAAAAGACCAAATATAACCTAAAATTACGAAAAATAAAATTTAAAATCAATCAAACCAGTAAAAAGAGAAAAAAAAACACAAAATCGTCCTAAATCTGTACATTACGAAAACTCACAGAATTCATAATAGATGTAAGTATATTAAACTCTTCTTATATTTCCTAATTTGTATTTTCCTATGCGTTCAAGTTCATAATAAATTGGTTTCAAACAATTACTTATATATCACTTTATTTAACTATCATAAAATTGGCTTATATGATCCATGCTTCAAACTATTTTTGTAAATTATTGCGCTTTTATTGAAAAACACTTTATTTGTTAGGACCGTTTATATACATGGCTTATTATGATTGTTCTGTTTGGGAGCCTGTTACCAACGGTATCGAACATCGACCAAATAATCTCGAATTTCCGGTTTGTTGCAAAACATTCACTTAACAAGAATCAAATGTGGATAGACCAAAACAAACAAACAGCAAAAACAATACAAACAAAACCAAAAGCCACACAAAAGTCTGGCTTAAAGTCTACCGACCACGTTTCGGTGCATCCATCTGAACGTCCGTCTATCCAGTACTACTGTCTGATATGGCCGGTTTCATTTGTATCTTTCAAATGGCTGTTAATTAAACTTTTATTGAAAATCACAATTTTCTTTACATTTTTCCAACTCTGTTATAAATTTCAAATCACTTTCTTCACCTTAAACACCCGAAATTCTCGTTTCTTTATGATGCAGTTATTGTGTTTTTCTTAATCAGTATTTTTTTTTTAGCCCACACAAGTTTTAAATATACAAATTATTGTCTTAACGACTTGTGGAAATTTCAAAATTAAATAAGAAATATAAATTTTCTATTGTTTTAGGGAAAGATTTTCCTCGAGTTTTCCGTTTTGTATGAACCGCACGATTCCACGTTCTAAATGAAACTGAAACGCAAAAATATGAAAAAGTGCGGCCACAACGAATGCCGCCTTTTGCCGTTGCCGCTGACGTTGTTGACTCTTTGGGCCAAATAAATATGTGCGAGTACAAATGTCTGTCTTATAGTATGGATGGATGTGGATGTGCGGCCGTTCAGTTGGATGCTGTCTGTTGCTGTTTTTGTTCGTATAGCAATGAATGGCTTGCCGCTGTTGTTGTTGGTGTTGTTGCTACTTTTGCCGTTTGCTGTTTTATTACTCTTGGCTAAGTGGCAGCCGCTGCTGTTGTTGTTGCTGTTAGTCCCCCACATTGTCTATGAAAAACTCTTTGAGAGACGAGTGAGTACAAATGCCAGACATGAACTCTTTGGAGGCGATATGTGGTGGCTAAAAACATTTGGAAGAAAGAAAGGTAGACAGAAGAAAGACAACAAAAAACCACAACAAGACGATAGTCGCACTCGAAGATGAGTACTTGCTTCGATCTGTACTTGCAACAGTGATGATACATTTGTTGCAAATGTACCATTTAAATGTAAATGTATTTTAGAACTGAGGAAAATGGTGAAAGATCACCTCCGGCATTATGGTATAAGTATTTCATTTGTTAAGACAAAACATGTAACCCCCAGAAGAAAGCGTTTAACGTACCAAGTATCTAGGGACAACATTTGTTATGACATTCTAAGTCGATCAAGCTATATGCTCGTCGGTTCGGCTGCCTGGTGCCTTAAAACATTGTCGGAATCAATGGGTTTACAAAGCTGGGCTATAAATTAGTGAGAGAAGTTAAATATGTTTAGCAAAGACGCAACCCACAAATATGTAAGTAATCAAAGCGATTTTTAAGCAAAAAATTTATGTTTTATACATGTGGTATAAATGATATTCACCCATGTTCATGGGTGTTAGTATGTTTTATAAGTCCGGAAGTGAGGAGCTGAAACGAGCATGCACCAGCATATAGCACGGTTTGGCTTAACAAGTGCATTAAGCCGGGTAGGTCTATATGGTGAAAAAAATATATGTATGAATGTAACCGCCTTATATGAACAGTAATAACAAGAGCTTTCTTAGAAACATAGAGACTTAAAACTATGACGTCAAAGTCTAGTGGTTCTCAATATTATGTTTTTGAAAACCCCCCTAAGCACAAAATTTTTTGAGCAGATTTGAAGTCTTTTAAAAACTATTAAATATTTGCGAAATAAGTGTCACATTTTCTCTATTAAAAAAAACAAGTTATACAATGTTACAAGTTAATATTTTTGTGATCAAATATTTCGGGAAAGCTACCGTATAATTATTGAATATAACAGTGTATACCATACAAAATAAAATAGTGTATCAGATACATCATACGAATTTTTTAAGAAATAAAACAGCCTATATGGCGTACTTGAGTTTTGAATGACATAATTATGGTCTTAAAGGATGCTTAAAATAATAACCACCATAAAAACTTATATTAACCGCTATTTTGAGGTTTTAATAGACATCCGATTTCACGAAAACTTTAAACTCGATTTTCTCAAAATACCAAAAAAATATACACTATTGTTTTATTAAAGGGACGATTTGTTCTTCAATTGTACACGTTTTATAATAAACTAATGTAATAAAAATAAACAAATGTATATTTCGAACTATCACAAAAGCAAAAAATATAATTTTGAGCGCCTTGAAAGTGATTTTTTTGATATGTCGAATTGGAACTTTTTTTCCTCATGCCAAAAGCAATCGAAAAATCAATGGGACAATATCGACAAATTTTTGTCAATCCAAATCGATCCAGAATAATGTGCATACCTGTGCTGACTTTTCAAAACAATATAACTTTTTTGTTTCAAATCATTAATAGTTTGTCAAGGCCTTCAAATCTACATCAGAAAATGGTATGCTTTGGGTAGTTTTTAAAATACAAAGTTGAGAAGCAAGCGATTTAATGACAGAGCCCTATCTCGACGAACCAGCTATACCAGATACTGGTTCCACCTGTCTTGATGTATGGTTCAGAGTCCGGGGTTATGACACAAGCGGATGAATCGGTTCTGGCAGTATTCTAGAGAAAAATACTCCATATATTTTGGACCCATCATCGTTAACGGAGAATATCGAACTCGAAATTATAGTTGTGTACGTTCACACAGTGTCCCAATCGAGTAGATTCTTTGTTCGTTGACACTAATAACTTCGTTTTGTCCTTGTTCACCATTAGACCCATTTTCACTGTTTCCTTCTTTATACTTGAGAAAGCTGTAGTCACATCCCGCAGTTTTCGACCGATGATGTCTACGTCATCAGCGTACACTAGTAGCTGTTGCTTTTGTTGAATATCGTGCCACTCTTGTTTACTGCAGCTTTTCTCATTATTATCTTTATTACTATGTTGAAGAGGTCACACTATATATAGTCGCTCTGTAAGGTCCTTGCCAATCTTCACTGAAGACTTCGTGTCAGCCAGCGTCAGTCCGCAAAGAGTTTCGATGGAATACCAAACTCAGCCATGGCTTCGGTCTTTTCCAGGACTTGCCGAAGTGTGAATATCTGGTGATTTGTTTATTTACCAGGTTTAAAGCCGGCTTTAGTCTTTCATATGGCAGACTCGACAGGACCTTATATGCGATGGGTAAATGGCTGATCCCGCGGTAGTTGGAGCACACACTTGGATCACCTTTTTTCGGCACAGGACATAATACGCTTGGACTCCAATCGTCGGGCATGCACCCTTAAGCCGAACAGTGAGTAGGAGCTGATGCATGCATATTATTAGCTCCTCGCCACCGGACTTGAAGAGCTCTGCTGGAAGTCCGTTGGCACCGGCTGCTTTATTATTTTTCAGCCGCGATATTGCTCTTCATACCTCGGCTTGACTTAGTGGTGGGCAATTGGCGTGATACCTTTACATGCGCTGGCTTCTAGTACCAGCAGTTGCTGAAAGTGTTCTCTAATTAATTCGCACAAAAAATTCAAAAGAAATCTTTAACTTAATTTCCCTTTACATCCCATAAATGAGGTATGGGATAACTTCTCGCGTTATTGTAAATTAACACGCTTTCTATTTTTAGATTCACAACTAACGGCAACTTGTTTATCGGCGAATGCGAACGTATCTGTTTGAGAAGCTCTTACTAGACATGCCGATTGACTCGACACTTATACTGCGAAGTTGCTGTCAACAACATTCGAGAGGAGCCGACAATAAAAGAATGTTTTTTTGTAAGATGACTGGAGCCAAGAGTTGAACCTATGATCACCCGCATGGAAGTCGCGTGTTCTAACCACTACGCCACGGCCGGCCCGCTCAAAAGAAATCATAATTTGAAAAATAAAAAATATTAAAAGTAAAATATTCTAAACGGGGTATAGAAGATTCCAACAGGGGCACAACGTATCCGATTTTAATTCGAAAATCATGGTCCAATTTTTTATTGCAAGATTATTTAACTGACAACATTTAAATATCCTTTTCTTAGAGAAAAGATAGGTATGTAAAACTATGAATGCGAATTCGGTCATTTGTATGGGAGGTATCAGAAGGGGCGTGGCAGAGATGTCGGGTTTTTTTTGAGGATTTAGGTTTGTCCAACTTAAAATATCCTCCACTTGTCCATTTGGCAGTTATGGAAGAAATGTTAGTTTTTCAAAAATAGGTAATTTTGTATGGGAGGTACCAGAAGGGGTTATTCTCTATATACCATATTTATTTGAAAGTCAAATTTTCTTTAGCATACATTAATCGCAAATATGTATGGGAGGTACCAGAAGGGGCGTGTTAAAGGTTTCGGCTTCTTTGAGGGTTTATCTACTACTACAAGGTAATGAAACTGACCAAATTCTGCTATCCTCCAGCTGTCCATTTGGAAGTTATGGAAGAAATATAAATTATTCAAAAATAGGTAATTTTGTATGGGAGGTACCAGAAGGTGTGGGGCTATTCTGCCCGTTTATAATCCAATTGCTTAATTTTGCGCACATAGAAAAGCATCTAAATAGACACTTTTCATTGATGAATTCCATTTTGAAAAATATATCTCCATAATATATCTCAATAATTTGTAAATAATTAAATAATATTCGTGATGTATAAACAATCAAACCAAGGAAACAATGTAATCGGTACCCGATGACTCAGGCCGATAAATCCTAAAATAGCAAACAAAAGCACTTTAAGCAGTATTTATACATTTTTCTTTTTTTAGAAAGTACCTAAGTAACCTCTTTGCCCAACACCGCCGTAATTACTGATTGAATTGTAAACGGATTTTTGATCCACCCAGTTTAACGCATTAATGAAGATAAGGTATCTTAAGACGGAATTCCTTTTAGATATGTCCGGCTCGCTGGCTTGCACTTTTTCTGATGAATTTTATTTTTGTATTCCTGCTACATAGGATAATGGTATTTATGAGTCAGTTCACCTGACTGAAATGCCTACACATGTTTGTTCAAAAATTCTAATAGATTTAAGTTAACTTATCAGTGGATAATTTCTATATGTATATTTCAATTGCAATTAAGTACTTCCAAATAATATCATAACTATTCTCATAACATTTTTCTCCACAATTCTTATTTGGACTTTTCGGTTAAAAAAAAATATTTTTCTCGAGTAATAATGAAGAAAACAGAAATTTCACGGATTGTTTGATCTGTTATTCGACAATGATGCCATTCTGGATAACGAGTTCAGTGCTTTATGCCACTAGCTCACCTTTTTATTAAAGTATATATCCTTTTTATTAAAGTATATATCTTCAATATTCATAATGTGTTTTAATTAAAATTGACGATGACGTATTTTCACTTATCTATAAATTTAAATAAATAATTTTTTACGGCAATGTTATAGCGTTGGTCGTGCACTGAATATACATACATAGTACATACAGAGCACGTGTATGTTCAGGTATATATATCTACATGCGGGTCAATGTCCCACAACAATAAAGGTGTACATATATAGTATGACCACAAAAATTTAATTCATTTACTTCCTCATAATTGACGTTTATTATTTTGTAATTTACTGCCATTTTTACGGATATACTGGCGCAATTTAAGCAATCATCAGATATGAATACCGACGCACTGTGGCTGAAATTTTGATTTCATTGGCCAAAAGTAAAATTTTTTTTTGTCACCGATTTTTAAAATTGTAGCTAATATATCCAGATTAAGGTAGCCAAAAAATTAGGTTAAACAATTGATAATTGTGGGCGTGGCATGCTGTCAAACTCAACTGTTTTTTTAATTTAAAAAAAATGTGTTTTTTTCCTCAAAAATAAATGGCTACTTCTCTTAAGCTATCATCGATAATTGCCTGCGGTCTTTTTTATAATGTTGGTAGGATAATAGTCTTTAGTTGTTTTAAGTGGTCACAGCTCTAGCGTTTAATATTAGGGGCGTTATGAAATTTTTATGAAACTACTATATTTTTCTCAAATTTAAACTTTAGTGGAATAGAACTTCTAGGGAACAAAAGGGAACAAGAAACGTATACCACCCAGAGAAAGGTGAAAGTGTCCTCTTTAACTCTATATATACTTTTGTACCCGCCACGGGCCGCCGGTAGAACACTTTTTTTCATTTTAATGAAATTACTCTAAAAAAATCAAATTACGCCCTATAAGTAGCCCAATAAGTACTCTAGACCGGGTCGCGAAAAAAAATATCCAAAGTCGAGGGCTAATATTAAAGATCACGTCGAGACAACTTAAAAAAAAAAATTTTTTCCTCCCCCACCCCCCGGAAAAACAGCCAAAATCGTTTTTTTATCACTGTTTTTTTGTTTGTGGCTCAATCGTTAAATCAAAGACATCGGTGTATAGGTTTCGACGAGTACTACATTTGTCCTATAGATGTCGCTGACATACGACATCATCTTGTAATGATGGTCTCATTTAGAGCAATTTCTACCCCTAAAATTTGAAAATATTTTTGCTGTAAATACATCTTATCATTCGTAACTTTTTTGTTTTTGAATAAAACTGTATACTTCCAAAGCAAAATGTTCTTGGTTTTTAAAGGGCTTTAATCCTAGGAAAAAATATTTTTAAATTTTAGGGGTAGAAATTGCTCTAAATGAGACCATCATTACAAGATGATGTCGTATGTCAGCGACATCTATAGGACAAATGTAGTATTCGTCGAAACCTATATACCGATGCCTTCGATTTAACGATTGAGCCACAAACAAAAAAGCAGTGATAAAATAACGATTTTGGCTGTTTTTCCGAGGGTGGGGGAGGAAAAAAAAATTTTTTTTTGAAGTTGTCTCGAGGTGATCTTTAATATTTGCCCTCGACTTTGGAGGAAAAAAAATTTTGTATGGGGACCGACCCGGTCTAAAGTACTCGTATACACAATTCGAGTAAACCTTAACGGATCGGTATGAAAGTTTACCAGTATAAATATATTTCAAAATGAACTTATGGGGTTGTAAATGAGCAGAATAGCCCCACCCCTTCTGGTACCTCCCATACAAAATAACCTATTTTTGTATAATTAATATTTCTTTTATAACTGCCAAACAAACGATCGGAGGATATTTGATTTTGGTCAGTTTATTTATATTGCAAAATTTGACAAGCCCTAAGAAACTCGAAACCTTTGCCACACCCCTTCTGTACCTCCCATACAAATGACCGGATTGAGCCTCATAGTTCTGCATACATATCTTTTTGGTTAGCAAAGTGAATTCACTCAAATTTTGCGTATGATGTACGCTAACGATTATCGACCTCAGGAATGAGTATGGACAATATCGGTTGACGCTTTCTGGTACCTCCCATACAAAATGACCTATTTTTGGACAATTAATATTTCTCCCATAACTTCCAAACGGACACTTGGGGGGTAATGAAAATTGGTCGGTTCATTTATATTGTGAGAGAAGGCCAAACCTCATATGACCTAATTATTTTACACACCCCTTCAGGTACCTCCATACAAATGGCCGAACTCACCCCTATAGTCTTACATACATATAATTTTTGTAAGTACACAGAATCCAGTCAAATTTTGCGTAAGTTATACGGTTATGAAAATTTGGGAAATAATAAATCATCCTTTCTGTGCCTCCCATACAAAATCATCCTCTCTGAAAAATTTATATTTCTCCCATAACTTCCAAACCGGCACCTGGGGGATAATTTTAATTTGATCAGTTAATTTATCTTGTAATAGGCTGCAAAAACTCAGAAACCCTAACTATTTGACACATCCCTTCTGGTATCTCCCATATAGATAACCGATATTTTCCCTTTTACATACATAGCATTTTCGTATGTACACTAGACCTGCCCTTATTTTTCAAAATGGCGGCGCATAGGAGAGTAGGGTCCAAAAAGTTTCCATTTTATGCCACAATGCTCCATGTAAAATTTGGGCTCGATCCGACGACTCTAAGTGGACCCAAAATTGATTTGAATAATAAGTCAAGGTTCTATTATAAGTAATTAGGGACTTTATTCGGCATTTTTGTAAAAAACTCAATTTTGGTAACAATTTTGTCAATATTTTGTAATTTTCTTATTTTTATGTTATTCTTCACTAAATTACCTCTTCACTAAGCTATTACTCAGAAAAATCTGATAAAAAATAATAAAATTACAATATCTTAAACATTAGCTAAAGATGTTTTTTTGAAAGATGGATATTTTTTGCGATAAGCTTCAACAACTTGCAATATGAATTGCTTTTCGTCTTCTTTGTTGGTCAGTATCCGATTATAGTCCTTCATGAACTTCACTCCTCTTTCAACGGTGTCATTAACGACGGCTAAATTTTTGCAGAAAACGCGGCCTTCTTTAAAACTCTCGTTGGTTTCCCATGTTGATGGGTCAGATTCCAAAAACTCCGGCGACAAACCGAACCTCACAAAGAAATTGTTAGTCTTGTTGGAAATGAAGTCGCTCAAGCTATGGTTCGCGAATGTTTGCGGTTTTGAAACGGCCCGATTTTGATCCACTTTAATAATAGGCTCATCGTATGCAAGGTGCTCAACCATTTTTCTTTTCTGTTCAAGAGAAACATTCGAGTCAAAGAAAGCCAAAGCCATTGATTCTGCTGATAAATACCACATGTGGTTACTCATCTTCTTCAATATGGCTGCAGAAACTGGAGCATCAATTTGAGCGTATTCAATGGAATCTCGTATGAAATTGAAATCCTGGTTTGGAGCATTGATTGGATTTGTACAACCAATCCATGCACGAATGTAGATTCGCGACAAGAAAATGCACACGTCGCGCAATCCACTCAGTTCTCTGGCCGTCAATGTGAAATGGTTGCGGAAAAGGAAAATTTTGAGTGAATAAATGCCTTTTGCCATCCACCGCGCGTTGCTGGTAGCACCAGGAGAACGGAAGCTACCACAATGCGTTTCACCCAAGAAAACAGCAACCAGTTGGAGAAACTCTCTATAATCATTACGAGGGTGACGTTCTTTCAACTGCTGATTGCAGTAATTTCTGATGGCAGCTTGTTCATCGGGGGGAATTTTTGAACCAACGATTTCGTCCTCGACACCATTCTGGAATGCAGTCTGGTCAAGACTCTTCCAGACTTTCGCGAATCTCTCAAACAATTGACCGCTGCTTGTCGACAATTTCAATTCAAATCCTGGCGCAGAACGATTTCGTAAATATGATGGCGACAGGCCAAGTGCAGCAGTTTTCGACGGCAATACTGTGGTTTCTGCAAGATAATGCAAGCGCCATTGAGAGCTCCAGTGTTCCAACGAACCAACAGATTGTAAACAGCGTCAGCTGTATCTTTTCCGCTTGAAGATTTTATTTGAGGTGCTCCAAGGAACTTCGAAGTCCCATCATAGCTGACCATAACCGCAACTCTCTCAACTTTTGTGCTGCCTACAAGGTCAGCCAATATTTTGCCGTCCCAATGTACGACAAGCGGCTTATTAATACTTAGCTGATTAGGGGAAGAGACGAATGACATAACTATTTAGATCGCTAACTATAAATTAAGGGTATGGCTTAAATTAAGAAAGAATACTAAATTACGTTTTCTACGAATTCGGTCTGGATAACTTCTGCTTCCTTTCGGCGGTTTTCTCGACGATATCGATTAATCGTTGTTCGGTTTATAGCCAGCTCGTCTATGAAATAATTCAATGCTTCGGCGCAGGCTATCAACACATGAGCTGCCATTGGATCGGTTAGCTTGGCGTGGTCAAGCGCAGAAGCAAGTCGTGGCGTTAGAAAATTTCTACGACCTCTCTTCTGTACACCTTTGTGCGGTTCAACGATGTCACCAGTTTCGGCATCGGCAGTGCTCTCCTCAATCGCTTCACCCACGTCCTCAGCTTTTTCATCAATTCCTTCCATAACCTCAACCTCACCTTCATCACTCGATTCTATATATTGGCCGGCAGCAAAAAGTTTAAAATGTGTTATGTATTACATAAATAAATAAGAAAGAAAATGACATAAAGCCAAATACGAACCACTATCTTTCGGCTTGGACATTTCTTCAAATTTCCGCTTTCTCTGCTTCTCGTTCTCCTTTCGTTCCGATGTTCTTTTTTCTCGCAGAAATAAAACCTTATCGCAGCCAATCATGCATCCCGGGCGCCCTGGTTGTCGTTGTCGAAGAAGAAACTTCTTATCTTCTTCAATTCGAATGGTTTTTAGGGCATCTGCAGTCGCAATATCAAACAAATTGTCCAGATCGTTGGTAAATGCAAGCTCCTTTTGTTTCCAAGCCACAGATCTCTTGCTAATGGGCACTTTTTTTATATCTTTCCACGTATTGTACAATTTCAACAATTTCTCCGCGCATCTTGTTCCGTATCGTGTTGGAATTCGGGCTTGTTGCCAGAAAATATACACTGCATCGAGCGTTAATTTTGCACTTTCCTTTGCGTCGAGTTTCACAAAACGCATGTTATGAAAGAAGACCTGTAGGACTTGCCTATTGGATGGCAGTTTGACACCGGTTATCTGATGCGTTGTTCTGCCCAGTAAGTCTATGTTGTACAGCGATTGAACGGTTTGACGCGTTTGTACCGAGGAAATGGCTGATGCAGATGCCGATGCAATTTTTGATGTTGATGGTTCTGACATTATAATTGTATCAACCTATAAACAAAACTGTTACCAAAATTGAGTTTTTCGGATACTGACCAACAAAGAAGACGAAAAGCAATTCTTATTGGAAGTTGTTGAAGCTTATCGCAAAAAATATTAATCTTTCAAAAAACATCTTTAGTTAATGTTTAAGATATTGTAATTTTATTATTTTTTATCAGATTTTTCTGAGTAATAGCTAAGTGAAAAGGTAATTTAGTGAAGATTAACATAAAAATAAGAAATTTACAAAATATTGACAAAATTGTTACCAAAATTGAGTTTTTTCCAAAAATGCCGAATAAAGTCCTTAATTTCTTATAATAGAACCTTGACTTATTATTCAACTCAATTTTGGGTCCACTTAGAGTCGTCCAAATTTTACATGGAGCATTGTGGCATAAAATGGAAACTTTTTGGACCCTACTCTCCTATGCGCCGCCATTTTGAAAAATCTTCATAGAATTCAGACAAATTTTGCCAAGGTAAACGTAAATTTAACGTTGCTGCCCCTAATTGTATTTCCTGTACAAATAGGTTAATTTTTTACGTTTTTGCTTCACAAGCAGACAAAAAATAATAAATGTGCAATTTTATTTTAATTAAAAATCTATTAATTTCAATATTTCAAGACTTAAACAATATCTTATACTGAGTGATGGTATTTCCCAGGAAAATTTTTCAGAACTTGTTGCGAATGGTATTGATACTAGAATAGTTTCTTTTTTAATCGACTTTCCTATTCTGTTTCTGGTTCTATATAACCGATTATGTACAACATGTTGCACACAGATTCCGTAGAACAGAAAATGTGTATTCGCATTCGAAATAAGTATTTTTTAGAAGGTATTTATTAAGAAAACTCAAAAATCTGAGTAAAAATATATTTCGAACTAGCACCCATTGAAAATCAATGAAATTTCAAAAAAACAGCATATGTAATTCAGTTTTGTAGCAATTCATTTCATAACAGGTTCATGAGAACATGTTGGTTTTGGGACAATTTCAAACAAAAATAATATATTGTGCAACCGAAAGTGGAACTTGTTACTTATCAGTAAAAGCTGTTCTGTAATTGTTTCTTTGCAACAAATATTTTGCTGGGTTATTAGTCAGTTTACCTGACTGAAATATATTTAAGTACGAAAAACATAGTATTAATAAAAAGGAATAATAAACACAAACTACCACGGTTTCAAATCTTATAAAAATCTGTTGCAGTGTTTATTTTTAAAATATTTGTTTTTTAAATTATCAAATTTGACAGCAAAAATAATACATTTTTCTGTATTAATAGCAAGATTTTTAGATAATATAATTAACGTTTTGTTTTTTAATGTAAATATTCTTTGAGTGTAAGCAAATTTGTAAATTTGAGAGCAAAAAATTTTTAATTTTTCTGTAATAATAGCAAAATCTCCAGTTGTTTTTTCCATTTTTTTTTGAGTGTATAAATTTGTTGAGTGTAACATTAAAAAAATTCCAATATTACAAAAAGTTTTTATAACTATTATTAAGTTCCAAATATAAAATTTGTTTATGAATAAAAAAATAATATACTGATATTTCACTCTAAAAGTTAAAAAAAAATCAAAAGCTCATCTTTGACCCAGAATTCCTTAAAAAGTCCGGAATCAATTTAAATGTAATTAAAACGGAGTCAAGCTTCTTCAATACTTCAATATTTTGATCAGTTCAAAAGTTACAGAATTTTGGCCAATGAAAAACGATTTCAAGCCACTGTGCGACATTGAGGTAGGAGAACTGTGGATGAACTGTCATCGCATCGCTCATCTTAATATGTTTTCTTACGAAGAATCGCTTGAGTTGAGTTTAAAATATTTATTCCAGGGGACTTACTTACTTATTTAAGTGGCCCATTACAACTTACGAACATGGTTCATAAGTTTGAGGCCTGAAGTACTAAAAAATTCCACACGCTTCGGTCTTGTGCGTGTGTTCTCCAGTTAGTCCTACCAGATTGTGGCACGTCGCCTACCACTTGGTCCTTCCAACGGAGTTTGGGTCTCCCTGTTCTGCGCCGTCCTTCAGGCTCGCCTTCAAACACCTTTCTCGCTGGAGCATTTACATCCATCCTGGCAACATGACCCAGCCATCGTAGTCGTTGCATTCTGACTCTTTTAGCTACGTCGATGTCGTGGTAAAGCTCATACAGCTTATGGTTCATCCGATGGCGAAACTCGCCGTCGACACAGATAGATCCATAAATTTTTCGGAGTACTTTTCTCTCGAATACTCCCAGGTTTTGTATGTCCGTTGTCGTAAGCACCCATGATTCGGCAGCATACAAAAGAACGGGTAAGATTAGCACCTGGTAAAGCTGTTTCTTAGTATTCCAAGATAAGGTGGTATTACTAAAGTGCTGCCGAAGTCCGTAAAAACATCTATTGGCTAGCACTATTCTCCGCTTAATTTCTTGGCTGACATTATTTTTCTTATTGACGGAAGATCCGAGGTAGGTAAACTCATCTACTACCTCAAAACAATAATTTTCAACGTTGACGCTGCGTTCCCAACGAGAGGACTCTTTGTTCGTCGAAATCATTATTTTTGTTTTGTCCTCGTTGACCGCTAAACCCATTTTTGCCGACTCCTTTTCTGGTGATGAGAAAACTGCAGTAACATCCCGCAGATTTCGACCAATGATGTCTATATCATCGGCATAGGCTAGTGGCATGTGGCTCTTGTAGAATATGGTGCCAGACATGTTGACACCAGCCTTTCTCATCACCTTCTCCATAACTATATTAAATAGTGTGAGACCTCTTTCCGTGTTAAATGGTTCAGACTGATCCTTACCAATCTTAACAGGGGATTTGATGTTGTCTAAGGTACATTTGCAAAGTCGAATCAGCTTTGCAGGAATACCTAACTCAGACATGGTCTCATAAAGCCTATTCCTTATCGGAGAGTCGAAGGCAGCTTTGTAGTCGACAAAGAGGTGGTAGGTGTCGATCTGCTTTTCATGGGCTTTTCCAGGATCTGTCGTAAGGTGAATATTTGATCCGTCGTATTTTTGCCAGGTCTAAAGCCGCACTGATATGGTCCAATTAGTTTTTCTACAATTGGCTTTAGACGTTCACACAATATGCTTGAAAGGACCTTGTACGCAATTGGTAATAGGCTTATTCCACGATAGTTCTTACATTCACTACGATCTCCTTTCTTGTATATGGGACATAACAGACTGAGACTCCAATCCCCGAGCATGCTCTCCTCTTGCCAGATGTTCTCCATGAGCTGATGCATGCTCCTAATTAGCTCCTCCCCGCCAGCCTTAAACAATTCAGCAGGGAGACCATCGGCTCCAGCAGCTTTGTTGTTTTTAAGGCGGGAGATGGCCATACGTATCTCGCTCTGGCTCGGAGGTGGACAGTTAATACCATCGTCATGGATTGGAGCGAGGTCTTCTGGAGTGGTGTCAGTATCCAGTAAATTTCTAAAGTGGTCTCTCCATATCTTTAGAACGCTATCCGGGTCCGTCACTAGCTGACCATCGCTGTCCTTGCAGGAGGGCTACCCTGTTCCACGCATTCTCGCTTTAACTCTCTTGTAGAATTTTCGGGCTTCCCCTCTACTTCGGAGCAACTCAGTGCACTCATCCTGCCTCTTCTTCAGCTCGTTCTTTTTTCTTCTAAAAAGACGAGTTGCCTGTCGTCTCTTCTCCCTGTGCCGTTCACGAACAGCTCGCGTTGCCATTGGCTGCAGTTTTGCCCTGTATGCAGCATCCGTCTCTCTCGTGGCATTGCGACATTCATCATCGTACCAGGCATCTTCTTGAGACGGCTTTGAGTACCCAAGTACGCTTCTCGTAGTCCGTTCTATGGAGTCGGCTAGATATTGCCACTGCGAGGTTATATTATCAGGGGTTGAAGCATTCCGCAACAGTTGAGTTAGGTGGTTGGAGTAGGCATCCGCTACCTCTGTGGTCCGCAGTTTACCGATGTCCAGCTTTCGTTGTGCCTGGTTACGTACGTTTTTCGCCATGCTTAGCCTAGTGCGTACCTTAACTGCGGTAAGGAAGTGATCAGAGTCAATGTTCGCACCCCTGATCACTCGTACGTCCAGAACACTCGATGCGTGCCTTCCATCGACTACCACGTGATCTATCTGATTCCTCGTCAATTGATCTGGAGATAACCATGTTGCCTTATGAATATTTTTATGGTCAAATCTAGTGCTGCTAACTACCATATTTCCTGCCGCAGAGAAATCAAGAAATCAAAATCAAATTAATCAGAGAAATTCCAAGGGACAGTCAAATATATTTGTAATACCTCAGACTAACATAACATTTTCACTATTTATCATACCTGATTTCAAAATTTTACATGGCATGTACGCTTATGCCATTAAAGACATTCACAGGCTGATATAGGATCTGTAATACAAAAGAAGCGATAATGAATTATTGGTCATTTATTTCCTAAAATATTTTTACAAACGAATGAAGTTCAAATGTCAATACTTTTTAAATAATTAAAAGGAATAGTTGATAGTCACTGCTGATTTCAACAGCAACTATAAACAAATCAAATAAAAACGTTGTTAACATAATAAATTCAATATAAAAACATTATTAAACACAGCGTTTTCAACAATCATGATACAAAATCAGTATTTGAACATACAAAAGCCGTTGTTGGCTCAATTTCAAATAAAAAAGTTATTATTCGTACTTACGAAATTTCTTTTTACTGTGCAAGGGCGGTTTTATATGTGAGGGAGTTTTTGAAACACAAAATTATGTTTTTCGCCTCAAAAAAAACCTTTGACCGTTGTCTACTATTACCAGAATTTTTTTTGTTTAAAATCTTTGCAAACTGTTTTTTTATACCCAATTTCGATGTTGACTTTTTTTTGGAAATTAAATTTGTTTAAGCAGTATTTTGATTCCTGGGGTTAGTTTAGCCCCTTATCGGCCAAGTTTTCCCAGTAAGTACTGTTGCCGGGCCGAATTTTAGTTTTATAGAAACCTCGCGGGCCGCTTTTGATTTTGCATCTGTGTTTATATTTTATCTACCTACTTCGCATTATCCTGAAGCTACCACGTGGTGGGGAAAATTTTGGTGTCCTTCTTTTTGGTTTTAAATATCTTTATACCCTTCACCACGCCCATAAGGAGGCGTGATAGGTATGACAATATACATATATAAATGATCAGTATATAATATAATGATACATATATAAATCTGAGTCGATTTAAAGGTCACCCTCTGTCTGTCCCCGCGATTACAGCCGCAGTTTAAGAGATATCGAGCTGAAATTTAGAATGTAAGCTTCTATCCTCAAAACGGAGGCTAAGTTCTAAGATGAGCCCGATCGGTCAAAATCTACTCCCACCTGCCAAACAAACTCTCCCTTTTTAGGGTCTGTGCCAGCGATTGCAGCCGTTTTTTAAGAGGTATAAAGCTGACAATTTTTACGCAAGATTTTACCGTCTAAGCGGAGGCTACTTTCTAAGATGAGCAAGGTCGGTCAAAAACTACTTCCACCTCCAATACAAACTTCTCATTTTTTGGGGTGTCCGCCTAACTGCCCCGCGATTTGATATGCAAGCTTTTATCCAATATCCTATAAGAGCTTACGTTGCAAGATGAGCAAGATCGGACGAATACTTCTCCCACCTTCCCTACAAACTCCCCCTTTTTGGGGGTGTCGGCCTGTATGTCCTTGTAGTTTATGGTGAATTAATGTCAGCAACGCAATTTTATTACAATAATATTTGAAAGATAAAACATTTTGCTATATGATTTTCAACCGATTTTTATGAAACTGTACAAATTTCATTATTTCATAAAAAATGTGATTGTACCAAATTTTATTTATCCTTAACAACTCCTACTATTTTTGGCCATCTAATGTATAAAGACGTAACACTGTACACAGAATATTTTGAAATCATCTCCCTTCATATCCGACACAAATTATTGTTATATTTATACCCTACTCCACGTGCACTCACGGACCAAGGGGTATACTCAGTTTTTTTCTTCCATTTCTAACACCGAGAAGGGACGTCGATTTTGAATTGATTAAAACATGCTATCGATTTGAAAAAAATATTGACAAATAATGGATGTGTGAAGCTAAAAGTAACGTCCACCTCTCACCAACTACCCTATTTTGTGGTACAAAATTTAATAAAATATAGTTGTAGTGCAAACAACAAGTTGTATCACCATTTTTATAAATGGTGAAGGGTATCATAGCTTACAGACAACTCCAATCTCACAACTTCCACCAATTGAATATATATGTTTTCCCAAACATCGCACAATAATTTATCTTTTCCTTGCATTTTAAGGTTGAGTTCATTTAATATAAAAACAGATCAACTATAAAAGCCATCAAAGATACCTTTTCCGCGCCAGACAGAGACTCGAGATACTCTGCAGCAACTTTTGTATACCTATTTTAAAGAAATTCACGTATTTCGGGAACCAAGGCAAAACATATCTTACCCAGTAAACATTGTTGTAAGCTAGCAAATCTGGATAGTTAGTATTACACTCTTAAAGAAACGAGCGAAGAAAGCAATGTTGCAAAGACGAATGGGAACGTTAATGATTCACAATGTTTATAACTGCGACCATAGTATTTTTTAATTCTCCTGCAAGCTTTGCGCACAGTACTGACTGATGAATGATGCAATGAAAACCCAACATTTTTCGATTTTTATTTTTTGCCAGGGCCACAAATCCATTAATTATTTCAGTCATTGCGAGCGTACCATCAGATGTCAAGAAAGATTTTTTGGCAAAAAAAGGTTATTTGCAGTCAAAAAATCTTGAAAACTGTTGAAAAGCACATCACCAGTAGTTCGATCTTTAAGTGAAAATAGCTAGAAGCTCTTCAGTCAACTTGTTGTCGGATAAAAATTGGACAAATTAAATTCTGTTTCTTACATATCGGCAAAAAGAGTGTCATGAATTGATTACGAGCATGTTTCAACGCTATGAGTAGCAGAGTTATTGGAGAATGGCTTCTTTTCGAAACTTTTAATTACACAGTGGTACAAAAGTGAAGAAAAAAATATGCAGGGATTCTCATGTAGCAATTCTGTTAGACTAGAGTCCATACCGCAAATTAAGTAAAATATCAATACACTAGAGCCCCGACTTTCGTCATCCCGATTTGCGTCGTTAAAATTTGCGTCGTTGCAATTTCAAGTTGCGTCGGTCGAAGTTGCGTTTTTGTTGAAAAACAGTAAGACTATCTAATCAAAAGGATAGAAGAGTTGTTGATTTAGATTTTTTATCTGAAGAGAGCTTAATGTTAGCTAAATAAATTACAAGTTTTTAATGCATCTACTTTTTATGGATATACATATGTAAAATTTACATTGTAAATGAATTTAATTTTTGTTATGTTTTTTCTTAATTTATTGTTTTGTTTATAATAGTTATAAACATTTGTTGAAGTAAATGAAATAAAAAATGTATTCATACTACTTGTTTTTTATCAAAAATAAAAAATTTTTTGCTTTGTTTTAAATATTTTCCCCAATAAATTAAATTTCAGTGCATTTATATAGAAAAAGGTGATTCGATTTGCGTTCTTAAGAGTTGCGTCGCGTTTCTCCGGTCGCATTAACGATGCAAGTTGGGGCTCTAGTGTATTCCTAAAATAACAAGTTAAAAAAAAATCATTAGTTCTTTTTGTAAACTGAATTTCCCAACTATTGTATCGTGTTTAAGAATTAAGCTCCTTTTTGTGATTAAATGCTAATTTCAGTAGACAACGGCAATTTCATATGAATGCCGATGGCTTCATATCCATTTCAAGATGAGTGTTACTTAACAGCTATTATAAACAAATTTTCGTAATGTTCCAGGAAAGCATATTCTGAGATTTACCCAAAGAATATCGTATAAGCATAAACATTCTACTTTATAGTTATTTTACACCCATTTTTAAAAACCGGTTAATCTTATAAATGTAATGCAAAAAACAACTTAATTTAATTTTCAACTATCTGTGATGAATTTTTATTAAAAATGAAATGTACTACTTTCAACAATGAGTATTGTACGTGTTTCTGCAATTTGACAAAACTGTTAAAATGTGAAAAAATTTCCAAAGTATCCGCGAGCCGCTAATTGGGTAGCCGGGCCATACACAATTGGCCTATGAAATCTATGTGGGTATTTCCAGCGGAAGGACGGACGATTTCATAGTAAAAAATTGCTATATTTTTAACTTTTTGTTTTTGTAATCACATATTAAATTTGTTTAACTTTAACAAAACAAACTATATATATTGCAGGAAAAACTCTTCTTTCCAAATCCGCTGAGAAACTTAAAATCGGTTCATATTTATCCGCGCTACTGGCTTATAAGTGCGTAAATCTTCGAAAAAACCGGTTTTTTACCCGTAACTCAAGATGTTAGAGGTTTTGGGAAATTTAAAAAAAAAAAAAACAGATTCTTGTTGTGCTCAGCAGCACCTACCCGCAAAAAAGTATAATTTCCCAGGTTTTGATTTTTTTTGTCGCTCTGTGTTATCCATAGAAAAATGCGTGTGTCCGCAACGCACATTTAGATTGAAGTAGCATAAAAGGTAAAAGTATTTTAAATGTGAAGTAAGTTGTTTATATAACCGCAATATGTCTTCTTTATTTTACAAAAAAGAATATACTAGCCGCATTAGAAATTTCGCTAAATTTCACAAATTTTCGTAGACTCTTCAGGTTGATGTGGAAATTTGTGTGTATCCGTAACGCACTTTGTATTAGTCATAATTTTGAATACAAAATTTTAAGTAAAGTTTCATTAAAGGAGCATTATTGTACTGTCAAAAATATAATTTTTTTTAATATGCACATAATCTTCAAAATATTTCAACTTTTCGAGAAAACTACAAAATAAGAAAAAAACATGCGACCGCAACGCCAGGAAATACCCATATGTTAAAAAATTAATTGCTGTGTAAAGATGTAAGTTTATATGAGGCTTCCATTCATATGTTCTTGAATTACCCTAAGATATACTCCATTTAAGTCCTTAGAGCTTTGCACATCTCATAGTCCTGTATTAAAAAATTTCTTAACATAGGGAACATAAACTACTTCTACTAAGCTTTATACTCTGATACATTGGGAGATCGAAAATATTTACATAATATTAACTATAGTTCAGTTACAGCTAGGGTGTTCAAAACCGAAACCGAAAAACCGTAAACCGGTTTTTTTATTTAAACCCGTATGCCGGTTTTTGCAAAAATTCCATTTTCGAATAACCGATTTAACCGAGTTTTTCCCTTCGGGTACTCGGTTTTTTTAATTGCTTTGTTATAAAATGCTCCCAGTGTCCTAAAATTTGATTTTCATCAGCAAAAAGTACACAAAATCGAGATTGAAAAAGGAAAGTGGATGCATTTGGATCTCGCCGACGATGATGAATGCGGTGAGATAGTGAAAGTCGAAAAATCATACGAGCTCATTAAAAACGTGTCTCAAATTATCGCAAAATCGCGGAAGCATATTAATTCATTTAACTAGGCGACCGAAAAGCAAAGAAAATTGCAGAGCTATGTTTTCAAGGAGCACAATAAAAAACTCAGGATCAATGTCATGTGTCATGTGTCAACCATACGCTTATGGATTTAGGGGAACCCCATTCAGCTCAAAAGAAAAAAAAATTGAGAGATTTAACCTTAGCGCTTCAACCTTTATCAAATGATTCAGAGACTCTAACCGACGCACAGAGGGGTAAATTCAAGATGTGGGCGGCCAAAATTCGATTTCTTAAAAACCAATGTTTTTAATAATTTCCTATTGTAGGGTATAGAGAACAGAATGTTGCTAATTGTGCATTTTCTATTTTGGTGCGTAAAGGGAAAGCAACAATTTTAGCAGGCTATGGGAAGGCGTGTGTTTAGTTTAAGCATTTAAGTAAAATGGAAAATTATAAAGCAGGTTAATATTATTTAATAAACTTAGCTAAATAAAATTATAATTCAAATTCCTACTAGTAAAGAAGCATTGAAAAATATGGTATTTTTGTTAATTTCAATGGGTACCAAAATCGAACTATGGACAAAAAGTTATGCATCACCACTTTTCACCCCTTCAATCTTTGATTTAATATAATCTTTAACATCGTATTTTTCAGATGGGAAAAAAATTTTTGCGGTTTTTTGCGGTTTTGTGTTATAGAGCCATCTACCTACTGCGAAAGAATAGACCATAATTTCTGCGGTTTTACTGAACCAGTTTAGTAAACATACTGGATGTCCTATATTTCTATGCATTTATAGTTAGAAGGTATCCAGACGATTAACAAATTATAGGGAGGTAGGGCTCCAAAATGCAACCTTGTGGAGATATATGGAAAATACTTGGAATCTTAAATTTTTTATAAAAACCATTTTTTGTACCCCCCGAATGTTAACATATTATTAGTATTTACGCCTCATCGAGTAATTTTTTAACATTCTGCTTCAAAATATGCTTCAAATAATTTTGGCCGCCCAGATCGTGAATTTACCCCACTGTGCGACGGTGAAGGAGTATATACGTTTATATTGAAACTGCTCAAAAATATGGACTCCGCATATGCTCAGAAACTGCGAGACTAAATTATAACAAGATTTAAGGAAAGTAGAATACAAACATTGAATATCCTTATTATATATATATCTTAGCTCCGGAAAATATACTTCAAGCTCATCCTGTGTAAAGTATTCTAAAAAGGCGAAAACGATGGAGTATGCGAACGAACATTTTAAAAGATTTTATCCTGCAATTTCCCCAACAACGGCAGAGTATAGTAACAGTTCAGATTGTGAGATGGAGGAATCCGCTAATGGTAGTCTTTCCACCGATTTAAACAGGATTTCCACCGATTTAAACGATTTAAACAGGACAATAAATAACATCCAAAACCCATCAGTGAAAACAAATTGCAATGACACAAGCCTATATGACGATTTCAACTATTTCGATAGATTTAATAAAAGGACAGAAAAGCTCAACATCCTTCTAAACGCGCTTTTGTCAATAAATCCTACTTCCACAATCAGTGAGCGCGTGTTTTCAGTATTAAGCTTTATAAAAACAAAACAGAAGAATATACAAAATTGAACACTTAAATTGCATACTATTTCTTAATTACTACTTAAATATTACTTTTAAAAACAAAATTAAAAATATTCCAAAAATGTATTCCTTTCTATAAATACTACAATAATATATAAAACCAGTACAGAAATTTCAGTCAGTTGAACTGACTGATAAATACCATCACCAAATATAAGATATTGTTTGTCGTGAGTTATTGAAATTAACCGACTTGTAATTAAAACCAGTTAGAAAGTTTCAGTCGGGCAACCCGACTTACATTTACCCTTACCCTCAGTAAAACAAATAATTTTCTATTATATTGATATTATTACTCGATTTCGAAAGTGGGCGGAGTGGTACATTTGTATGGGAGGTACGAAAAGGGGTGTGTCTACGCTTCCAGATTTATTCTCCATAACTTTATCCTGTTATAGCTTTACTAAATACAGAATTTGGGCACGATTGCGTTGGGTGTACTGATATTATTAGTACATCCCTAAAGTGGGCGGAAAGGTACATTTGTATGGGAGGTACCATAAGGGGCGTCGCTAGACTTCCAATTTTTTCTCCAAAACTTTGTCCTGTTATAATATAACAAAATACAGAATTTGGGCACGATCGTGTTGAGTGTATTGATATTATTACCCTATTCCTAAAGTGGTCGGAGTGGTACATTTGTATGGGAGGTACCAGAAGGGGCGTGTCTAGAGTTCCAGAATTTTTCTCCAAAACTTTATCCAGCTTAAACTTTACCAAATACACAATTTGGGCACCATCGCGTTAGGTCTTTTAATAATTTTAATCGATTTCTAAAGTGGGCGGTACCAGATGTGTATGGGAGGTACCAGATGGGGCGTGAATAGACTTCCAATTTTTTTCTCCAAAACTTTATCCTGTTATAGCTTTACTAAAAATAGAATTTGGGTACGATCACGTTTAATTTATTGATATTATTTCTCCATCTCTATAGTAGGCGGAAAGGTAGATGTGTATGGGAGGTACCAGATGGGGCGTGAATAGACTTCCAATTTTTTTCTCCAAAACTTTATCCTGTTATAGCTTTACTAAATACAGAATTTGGGGACGATCCCGTAGGGTGTATTGATATTATTACTCGATTTCTAAAGTGGGCGGAATGATGTATTTGTATGGGAGGTACCAGAAGGGGAGGGGCCATGTAGCCCATTTGCAATACCGTAAGTAGTTTTGAGAAAATAATAACTCGTGCAAAAGTTCAAAACATTTGGTTGCGTCTTTCGAAAGTTATCGTGCGAACCAGCCGGACAGCCACCAGACAGACAGACAGACGGACATGGCTCAAACGACTTAAAAAGTCATGAATCGAAATTGGTTCAAAGAAACCTAGGGTCTAAAGTCACTCCTTCTATGTGTTATACTTTTGGGTCGTATCAAATGATATATACCCTCATCCCTAAGGGTGATGGTATAATGAAAAAGATTCCAAAAATTTATTAAAAAGTAAAAACGCAAAATAAAATAACACCTTTCTTAATTTTTGTAAATAAATTAATTTTTTAAACCAAACTATTTTTTTTATTTTATTTTTAACTTTTTGGGAAAAAACCGGCTAAACCGGTTTTCTTTCAAATGGTGTATTCGAAATCCGATTTTTCCAAAAAATTAATTTTTCGAATAACTCGGAAACCGGGTTTTTCAAAAAAGGAGGTATTTGAACACTCTAGTTACAGCCCAGTTACTGTTGGCAATTAATGCCAATAGATTTGGTATTTACAGATGGCAGTGCGGATAGCTATTTCGATAGTTGCCAAATCATCATCATCAGCACCCTTTGCTGTGACTCCTCCACTTTCATCACAAACCTTAAGTGTTAATAGCTCTACGAAAAAATCGAAAAGCTAAAAACAGCGGTGCGAAGAAAGCATCAACGAGGACCACACGTCAACAGAATACACACAAGTTGTTGTCTATGCATTTGTCCAAAATTGCATAGAATTAATATTCTAAACAGTAGAACGATTAGATGTCTTTTTGTGGAAACTCTATAGCCTGTGTTATGTATTCTTTTTATACCATCACCCTTAGGGATGAGGGTATATATCATTTGATACGAGCCAAAAGTGTAACACATAGAAGGAGTCACTTCAGACCCTAGGTTTCTTTGAACCAAATTCGATTCATGATTTTTTAAGTCGTTTGAGCCATGTCCGTCTGTCTGTCTGTCTGTCTGTCTGGTGGCTGTCCGGCTGGTTCGCACGATAACTCTCGAAAGACGCAACCAAATGTTTTGAAATTTTGCACGAGTTATTATTTTCTCAAAACTACTTACGGTATTGCAAATGGGCTACGTGGCCCCGCCCCTTCTGGTACCTCCCATACAAATACATCATTCCGCCCACTTTAGAAATCTAGTAATAATATCAATACACCCTACGGGATCGTCCGCAAATTCTGTATTTAGTAAAGCTATAACAGGATAAAGTTTTGGAAAAAAATTTGAAAGCCTAGCCACGCCCCTTCTGGTACCTCCCATACAAACCTACCTTTCCGCCCACTATGGAGATGGAGATATAATATCAATATATCAAACGTGATCGTACCCAAATTTTATTTTTAGTAAAGCAATAACGGGATAAAGTTTTGGAGAAAAAATCTGGAAGTCTAGACACGCCCCTTCTGGTACCTCCCATACAAATGTACCACTCCGCCCACTTTAGAAATAGGGTAATAATATCAATACACTAAACACGATCGTGCCCAAATTCTGTATTTTGTTATATTATAACAGGTCAAAGTTTTGGAGAAAAAAATGGAAGTCTAGACACGCCCCTTATGGTACCTCCAATACAAATGTACCTTTCCGCCCACTTTTGGGATGTAGTAATAATATCAGTACACCCAACGCAATCGTGCGCAAATTCTGTATTTAGTAAAGCTATAACAGGATAAAGTTATGGAGAATAAATCTGGAGCCTAAACACACCCCTTCACGTACCTCCCATACAAATGTACCACTCCGCCCACTTTCGAAATCGAGTAATAATATCAATAAAACAGAATATTATTTGTTTTACTGAGGGTAAGGGTAAATGTAACTGGGGTACCCGACTGAAACTTTCTAACTGGTTTTAATTACAAATGGATTATTTTCAATAACTCAAGACTTAAACAATATCTTATATTGGGTGATGGTATTTATCAGTCAGTTTAACTGACTGAAATTTCTGTACTGGTTTTTACATACATATGTATATTTCTCAATTAATTGGAGGCAGGACAAAGTTTATAACATATATATAGTGTTGTCCACGCTCACTAACGGTAACTATCAGTATAAAATTTAAGTTTAAATTTTTGCGTTTAATAAAAATTGGGCAGCAAACAAATATAAACATTGCATTTTGACTATATATTTGGTCAGCGACATCATTGTGCAAACGCCCGAGATGTTTTGTAGTCGTGAACTTTTTGCTATTTATACATTTGTTGCAAAACATTTCTAAATATTATTGCTTCTTTTGTTGATACACTATGTTGTTGGTAGTTCAGCAAATTCATTGTCATGTCACTCAAGATTGTTACTACAAAATGTGCCTCGAGACACACCAACCCCTTGTCAAATGTGAATTGTACACTCAAACGAGCACTAGTGCATTTATACTCGTCGCATACCATAAACACCCCCACTCACACAGTTTTTGCCATTATCACCTTTATGGTGGGAAATTAACAAGAAGAATACATCATACTATGAAACGTACCTTTTTCCTATCTCAATCCTGCTGGCACTGTTTTCTTTAAAAATAAGCAATTAAGATGCAGCATTTATCTACACAAAAAACCAACACAGGAATTTCAGTCAGTTAAACTGACTGATAAATACCATCACCCAATATAAGATATTGTTTAAGTCTTGTGTTATTGAAATTAACCGATTTGTAATTAAAACCAGTTAGAAAGTTTCAGTCGGGCAACCCGACTTACATTTACTCTTACACTCAGTAAAATAAATAATTTTCTATTATATTGATATTATTACTCGATTTCTAAAGTGGGCGGAGTGGTACATTTGTATGGGAGATACGAGAAGGGGTGCGGTTAGGCTTTCAGATTTATTCTCTATTACTTTATCCTGTTATAGCTTTACTAATTACTGAATTTGAGCACGATTGCGTTGGGTGTACTGATATTATTACTACATCCCTAAAGTGGGCGGAAAGGTACATTTGTATGGGAGGTACTATAAGGGGCGTCGCTAGACTTCCAATTTTTTCTCCAAAACTTTGTCCTGTTATAACATAACAAAATACAGAATTTGGGCACGATCGTGTCGAGTGTATTGATATTATTACCCTATTTCTAAAGTGAGCGGAGTGGTACATTTGTATGGGAGGTACCAGAAGGGGCGTGTCTAGACTTCCAGATTTTCTCTCCAAAACTTTATCCTGTTATAGCTTTACTAAATACAGAATTTGGGTACGATCCCGTAGGGTGTATTGATATTATTACTCGATTTCAAAAGTGGGCGGAATGATGTATTTGTATGGGAGGTACCAGAAGGGGCGGGGCCATGCAGCCGATTTGCAATACCGTAAGTAGTTTTGCGAAAATAATAACTCGTGCAAAATTTCAAAACATTTGGTTGCGTCCTTCGAAAGTTATCGTGCGAACCAGCCGGACAGCCACCAGACAGACAGACAGACAGACAGACAGACGGACATGGCTCAAACGACTTAAAAAGTCATGAATCGAATTTGGTTCAAAGAAACCTAGGGTCTAAAGTGACTCCTTCTATGTGTTACACTTTTGGGTCGTATCAAATGATATATACCCTCATCCCTAAGGGTGATGGTATAAATATACATACGTATGTGCATACTGCATATGGTGACACCAGAAAGTCAGTACGAGCCATTCATCTTGTATTTACCACTGCACGGATGTATTGTATATTTTATATATGGTTTTTGTGCGCTATTGCCCATTATGGTTTACCATTGTTTTTTTTTTTAATTCAGTATAAACTCGATTGTCCGTACACCGCTATTCAGATAATCCGAACTGCGTTTCCCTACATATTGCGTATTCTATTTTCGGATTGACTGCAACTTAATTATCCGGATTGAATAAAACTTTTTTCAAAACATACTGCTCTATATAAAATGTACAATACAAATATTTTTTTCACACATATCTCAACCCTCATCCACATAAGGATGTTGGATATCAAATATACAAAATTAAGACATCCAGATCCAGACCCCGTTAGTTAGTTAAGACAATTCTAGTCCAATAGGTTAACTTAGAAGACCCCAGATAAGCATCCAATAATCACAGTAAATAACATATTAACGCTTTTATTAATAAAAAATTGCTAAAGTGGAAATGAAGCGTTCTTTAGCTATAGTATTATTTAATAAGAAATTTTATTCATAAAAGTTTGTTATCAGTCCTTTAGCTTTATCTGTTCCGTTGGCAACGACGACGGTTTGGTCATTAATGATGTATAAAAAGATGCTTTATAATCGAATACAGAATCTTTATAATGGGAGGATATAACATTATTATAGCACGATTATTCATAGACTGAGATTAACATGACGGCAAGGAAAAGTTTCTTCTTCTTCTTCTTTACTGGCAGCAACAACAGAAATTCATCTATCAGTAGCCGCACGTAGAAAAGCATTCCAAGCGTTTTGGTCTTTTGCGCTCCGTAGATAGTTCGTCATACCAAGCTTACTTAACAGTTCCGTCACCTGATCCATCCATCGGAGTTTTGGTCGCCCCCTCCTACGCCGCCCATCGAGATTATTGCCGAAGACTTTTCGAGCCGGAGCGTTTTCGTACAACGTGTCCAAGCCAACGCATTCGGTCTATTTGAACGCGCTTGACCACGTCGATGTCGTGGTACAGCTCATGATTCATTCGACGACGGTACTCGCCGTTCACGATTCTGCGCTGTAGAGCAAGACAGGTAGGATCAGAGTCTAGTAGAGCTGGATCTTTGTTCTTCGAGAGAGCGCTTTGTCGTTAAATCGCTTGCTTAGCGCATAGTAGCAGCGGTTTGCGATCAATACTCGTCTTTTGATTTTGAGGCTGACATTATTATTTTTGTTTATGGCGGAGCCAAGGTAGACAAAATCATCTACCACTTCAAAGTCATAGTTGTCAACGTTCACGCAGCCTCCCAGACGAGTGGACTCTTTGTTCGTTGAAACAAATAACTTGGTTTTGTCCTCGTTTATCACCAGACCCACTTCAGCCGACTGCTTTTCAATGCTCGAAAAAGCCGCAGTAACATCTCGCAATCCACGTCCAATAATATCTATATCATCAGCATACGCGAGCAACATGTGGCTTTTGTTAAATATGGTGCCATTCCTGTTTACTGCTGCTTTCCGCATGATCATCTCCATTACGATGTTAAAGAGATCGCAGGACAGACTATTGCCTTGTCTAAAGCCTCGCTTGGTAGAAAATGGCTCTGACAGATTTTTGCCCATTTGCACTGAAGACTTCGTGTCAGTCAGTTTCATCCCACAGAGTCGAATTAGCGTTGCGGGGATACCAAACTCAGCCATAGTATCCAACAACTTCTGTCGTATCGGACTGTCAAATGCAGTTTTTTAATCGATGAACAGATGGTAGGTATCGATCTGCATTTCATGGGTCTTCTCCAGGATTTGTCGTAGCGTGAATATCTGGTCGGTGGTGGATTTACCAGGTCTAAAGCCACACTGATAAGGTCCAGTCAGATTCGCCCGAATGGGCTTTAATCTTTCACATAACACACTAGACAGGACCTTGTATGCGATGGGTAAAAGGCTAATCCCGCGATAGTTGGTACACACTAGGATTGCCTTTTTTATGCACGGGACATAGGACACTCAGATTCCAATCATTGGGCATGCACTCCCTGAGCCAAATCGTGTTTATGAGCTGGTGCATGCATGTTACCAGGTCATCGCCGCCGGCTTTAAAAAGCTCTGCCGGCAGTCCATCGGCTCCCGCAGCTATATTATTTTTAAAGCAAAAAATTACATAAAAAATTCGCTTTTCTTTTCTCATGTTGAAATAGTAATCAGATACCGATTACATTATTTCCTTGTTTTGATTGAAATAACCACGCCCCCTCAAGTACCCCCCCATACAAAATTAACCGTTTCCCTTAAAGCACTATTCTGTCACTTCATGTTGGAGGGCTCTACCAAGCTAAAATTTGGCTGGTATTATGCAGTATAGTATATACTGCAATAATGGGTCCGCTTGCCCCGCCCCTTCTGGTACCTCCAATACAAATTTTCATAACCTTTTATACATTATTGTAGCCAAAAATCATATTTTTGCTGTGATGTTAACAAAACTTTACACATCTAAGTTTTTTTAGACTATTATAATGTGGTAACTAAACAAAGCATATCGGTGCAGATTTAGATATAGCCCCCATATATATATGTGTGTTTCACGATATGTACTTTTTTACGGAGGCAGTGAAGTTTGATTACAAACATAAAGAATAAATAACCTCTTGACATACAAGTATTGCATATCGTTGGAAAGGGAATAACATAATGTTTAATAATTTACAAAAATTAATTAAAAGCACATTTTATTTTGAGCATGATTCTGAGTAAAATGTAAAATTTTGTCAAAATGTATTTTTTAGAGAAATAATGTATTATATGAAAAATTGCGTAAAATTCAAACGGACTGGAATATCTTAACGAAATTTTAGAAAAATTTACATAAAATAATCAAAAAATAATATTTTTTTTTCAAATATGGGGTATTTTTGACTTCCCATGCCGGGGAACCATTTTGCTGAACTGAACACTTCTATAAGAAATAATAAAGAAATTGCCACCTCCCGGAAGAATATTTTTTACAAACAAAACTTTAGAAATAGGCCCTTTTTGGAAGTTTTTACTTGCGATTCTTATAACATTTGATTGGAACAAAATATTTGCATCGTTCTTTCAGCAATTTCATTGAGAATTTTATAACCAAACTAACAACATAAATATCATTACAATCAAGGTAAAACAGAGCTTACAACCTTAAACATACTAAAAAACCTAAAACCTCGTCCAAAAATGACACAATTTTTTTTATATTCTCAAATATCTCTTGACCTAAATGAGATAACATGTACATTTAAGCATGTTTTTGAAGGTTTTTCGAAGCACTATCTAAATGCAAAAATATTCGAGGTGACCAATTTTTTATTTTCAAATCATCTTGAAAATATATCAGCTTTAACCATTTTAAATTTCATCGAGATACCATTATCTGTTCAAAAGTTACAGAATTAATTCCAAAAACAATCCCAAAAGGAAGTACCGTGCACTGTCATGAATACTTAATGCTATATATGGGTATTTCCAAAGTAACGGTCGTTACCGATTTTTACATTATGAAGTAAAGACCGTCACTTTTTGAATGGTCACAAAAATTAAATTTTTTATGAATTTTTTCGGTTGCTACCGATGCTTGAACTTTCGTAAGTCCAAAATTAAGCAATCCTCGTGCCATATTTGCTTAGGTTGGAATTTTATTTAAAATCCGTGAATACCGCTTCTTTGAAAATACCAATATGTCAGCATAATTATTGGGACATAAAGCAGATTAGATTTTGAAAACACAAAATGGCGGATACAATATGGAAGACATATTGTTCAGTAGAATTCCAGTTTTTTTTTTTGAAAATAATGTCCCAAATTCTGTATCCGCCATTTTGTTTTTTTCAAGTCTGATTCCGGATTTGAAATCAGCGGCCCCAAAATACCCTTAAATGCTATGTTTCATGCATTTCAGAAGTCTCCTTAATTTTCGGACTAAATTTTTCAAAATATTTATCGAAGGTAAGGTAAATTCAAAAAGGGTAGCATTTTATCCTGGGTCATTTCGATAGAGGAAACATCAAAGTTTAACGTAGTGATAAGGGTTTGCTGATGTTAAGTGATTTAACATAAGTTTAAGTCCAAGAAACTTCAGAAATTTTCAAATTATGTAAATTTTTGGAGCTTCTTAACAAACTCCCTATTTTATTGTAACAAAAGCAAAAAAACAGTCTTTGAATTATATGCAATTAAAGTATAATATTTGACCACTTTAATTCACGAAAAATATATATTTTATAGTTTAAAATAAAAAAAGTACGAATTGGATAATTTTAGTTTTTGAATTTCGGCTAAAAAATTCCGATTTCCAACCAATGTTCACTGATTTCAAATGTATTCTCATTTTTATACCATCACCCTTAGGGATGAGGGTAAATATCATTTGATACGAAAAAAAGTGTAACGCATTAAAGGAGACGAGTTAGACCCCAAGTATCTTAAGACCAAATTCGTTTCAGGACTTTTTAAGACGATTGAGCCGTCTGTCTGGCTGGCTGGCTGGTCAGCAGGATAACTCGAGTAAGCCTTAACGGATCGGCTTGAAAATTTACCAGTACTTATATTTTTCAAAACGAACTTATGGGATTGCAAATGGGCTGCATAGTTAATATTTCTTTCATAACTGCCAAACAGACTATCGGCGAATATATAAATTTGGTCAGATTATTTATCTTGCAATAGTAGACAACCCCTTAGAAAACCGAAACCTTAGCCACACCCCTTCTGGTACTTCCCAGACCCCACCCGGGGTCTATGGGTGTCAAAAAAGGGGTTCTATGAAGATCCTCTATGTGCGAGTACTCAAATGAAACAGCAGTATTTCAAGAACCTACAGGTCCCAATCAAGGAACGGTTGAGTTCCTTATTTAATGCATTTATTCTGTTCTCCGTTCCTAATAGCCCTATTACAAGGGCTGCCAACAATATTTCAAGAAAAAACTTCAAAATCGTCATAATCGGCACTTGCATTTTAAAAATCGGTAAAAAAAACGGCAATGTAAACAACATCAAAATAAAACATATTTTTTGATTAAAAACAAAACAAAAGTATTTATTTTATATACAAAATCAGAAAATAAATATAACTATTTAAATAAAAAAACAGTTAATTTTTCTATTAAAAAAAATATATATACTTTTCTAAAGTAATATTATTACTTCATGTACATAGTACATCAAATTTTTGTTAAAAAATAAAATATGTTTAATTAATGAGATCTTTAAGATTAACGTATAATTGTTTTACAATTAGTACATGCTTCTATGGCACATTCTGAGTAAGTCATTGTCAATTTTCTATAAAAAAAATTTGAGTTATGAAATTTTAGGTAATCTTTTGTTAAAATAATTCCTTCCAATGAGTCATTCTCAAGCGGGCTTCTAATTTTAGTTTTGTTAGGGTTTACCTGACTAAATATTCGTTCCACATTTGCCGTGGAGTGTGGAAGAACCATGATTGTTTGTACGACAAAACTGGAAATGCCAAAGTGGAATTCTCACGTTTTATTTTCGAAGTTTTTTTCAAAAAATTATCACATTTATTTCAATATTTTCAAAAATTTCTTCAAAATTTAGAAAATTTAACTCCCTAAACTCTGAATCGAAAGATTGAATTTCCTTTTCTGAAATAAAGTGGGAAATTCCATTAAAGAATTATTTCTTTTCATCATTACTCTTTCATTATGAAGAAAATTTAACGATTTTAAAGAATTTAAATTAAAATCAAAGGGTTTACATATTTAAAATTTATTTTTTTATCTTCCTAAAAAACTATTACATTTTTCGAAGAATTAACTATAAGAAAATGAGTTGTCAAAATTGTTAAGCTTTGGTAATCATCTGCATCCATGAAATATTTTCACATCAAAATGAAAAGGGTACCCTCTCACTCACATACATAAGTGTTAAATAGAGAATGAAAAGAAGAGTTGACATGTAAATAAACATTTCGTTTTATTGACCATCTTTAAATTGAGGTGATAGCCATCCTCTCCACTACAGAACATCAACGGGTACTGAAGTGCAGTTTTCACCATCCCGACGCTTTAGAACAATATCGCGTGATTCCACTTTCTTTCCAACAATCACCAGTGCGACGTCATTGATAGTGGGAGCATTGAATTATCTTGCATGGCCTCCAGAGGTTCTTTCGTCTTATCTGATAATGTTTTGTGGTCGTCAAAATACATTGCGGTATTGAACAATGTGACCAACGCGCCAAGCTCATGCAGAAGATTTTGCAATTGCTCGAGCATTTCGCTTTTAATCGCAGTAAAAATTGTATAACGTTGATATATTTCAATTGCCAAATCACCAACGAAATAGATCTGAAGGAACTTATGATCTTCGTTTGCTGGTGGTAACAAAGCTCCCGCTCGATGGTTTATTTGCCCTTGAATCTGAATATTGGATGCAAGTGTACAAAACAATTTGAAGAATGGTTCATTTTAATAAAAACATTAAATTCAGACATTTTCGAAAACATCCGAACATTGAGTAAACCCTACCTTAGTTAAACCTTTGCTAAAGATATTCCTAGAATAGTTAATTTAAAAAAATATTATACCTTCCTTTTTTTTTTAAAAAGCAACGAAAAGAAATAAAATGTTTTGGCCTATTTTAAAAAAAGAACTGAGCTAATAATACTATCAGACACGAATAACTACGTTTGTGTGTTTTTTCTCTGTTCCACTGTGATATGTGACGCCATTACCTTTTAACTCGGATTGTAGCCGAGTCAATCAACAACTTCGGCTTAAAATGACGTCATTTGATGGCATATTTTATATTTTTGGGTCACGCAAAACGTCTTTTAACATAATAAATTTTACAATAATCGGAAATTTTCCAAGCATCACAACGAATTTTATACTTTTTCGTCAACTGTAATTATTTAATCAAGTTTTTTTTCGAGTTTTTCCGGAATTTTCCACCAAGAATTTTTCTATTTTTCCATTCGAAAAGTCATTTAGGAATAATTATCCGGAATTTTTATACCATCACCCTTAGGGATGAGGGTATATATCATTTGATACGACCAAAAGTGTAACACATAGAAGGAGTGACTTTAGACCCTATGTTTCTTTGAACCAAATTCGATTCATGGCTTTTTAAGTCGTTTGAGCCATGTCCGTCTGTCTGTCTGTCTGTCTGGTGGCTGTCCGGCTGGTTCGCACGATAACTTTCGAAAGACGCAACCAAACGTTTTGAAATTTTGCACGAGTTATTATTTTCTCATAACTACTTACGGTATTGCAAATGAGCTACATGGCCCCGCCCCTTCTGGTACCTCCCACATAAATACATTTTTCCGCTCACTTTAGAATTCGAGTAATAATATCAATACACCCTACGGGATCGTCCCCAAATTCTTTATTTAGTAAAGCTATAACAGGATAAAGTTTTGGAAAAAATTTTGAAAGCCTAGCCACGCCCCTTCTGGTACCTCCCATACCTTTCCGCCCACTATAGAGATGGAGAAATAATATCAATAAATTAAAAGTGATCGTACCCAAATTCTATTTTTAGTAAAGCTATAACAGGATAAAGTTTTGGAGAAAAAAATTGGAAGTCTATTCACGCCCCATCTGGTACCTCCCATACACATCTGGTACCGCCCACTTTAGAAATCGATTAATTTTATTAAAAGACCTAACGCAATCGTGCCCAAATTCTCTCCCATACAAATGTACCTTTCCGCCCACTTTAGGGATGTACTAATAATATCAGTACACCCAAGGCAATCGTGCCCGAATTCTGTAATTAGTAAAGCTATAACAGGATAAAGTAATGGAGAATAAATCTGAAAGCCTAACCACACCCCTTCTCGTACCTCCCATACAAATGTGCCACTCCGCCCACTTTAGAAATCGAGTAATAATATCAATATAATACAAAATTATTTGTTTTACTGAGGGTAAGGGTAAATGTAAGTCGGGTTGCCCGACTGAAACTTTCTAACTGGTTTTAATTACAAATCGATTATTTTCAATAACTCAAGACTGAAACAATATATTATATTGGGTGATGGTATTTATCAGTCAGTTCAACTGACTGAAATTTCTGTACTGGTTCACATTAACATTGTCCAAAATTATCAAATCATACGTTAAATGCTAAATTCCGTCGAAAAAGACTATTCATTTTTTTTTTTACTTTTCCGTAATATTTCAACAAAAATGTTTCCATTCGAAAAGCTACTATGGAACAATTGTAAAAACAATTTTATACAAAAATAAAATTTGCGATTTTCATCAAATCAAGTAGAACAATGCGAAATTTCGTCGAAAAAATCCAAGTTTTCGAGTGTTTCCGGAATTTTCCGAGTTTTTATTAAGAATTTTTTGTTTCTATTCTATTTATTAAATCATAAGATAAAATGCAAAATTTCGTCTAAAAAAATATTATTTTTTTTTAAATTTTCCGGAGTTTTCCCTATTTTTCAACAAAAATTTTTTATCTTTCTATTCGAAAATCCATTCCGTAACAATTGCATACAAAATTCTATACAAAATTTTTAGATTTTTCCAATTTTCCGACTTTTCCGGCGAAAATTTTCTTTCACATAAACCTTCTCCTGGCAACAACGAACAACCGAAAAAAAGTTTTAGCAAAATCGGCCCAGCCGTTCTCAATTGATGAATTACTATACATTTTTGCCACCATTTTTATATATAGATGAATGCAAGTGTTAACTATTTTGTTTAACTCATTTTTGGGAAGTTTTGTTTCGGATATAATTTCTTTTGCATATAAACCTAAATATACTTTATCACATTCCAATATGATTTTAAGCCGTCAATTTCTTATGTTCGTAAGTTGAAGCTGTATTAAATCTTTATGTTTATATTACTTTAGAAAAATGTGTGTCAATTGATAAAATATCGTCATTTCTGAAGCAAAAAACTGCAAATCGGCATTTTTCATTTTTTTGACTGAAAAATCGTCAAAATGCCGATAAATCGTCAAAATTGGCAGCCCTGCCTATTACACCTAGAGAAAAATGTTGTATGAAATTCTAAGTGCCGCAGACAATAAAATCACCGCTATTATATCTGAATGAAATTGATTATTAATTAATAAATTTTTTATATACATAGCTCGAATTTCGACAGATATATATATTTTTTTTGCTTAAGTAATGTGTTTTACCCTACCAAAACAGTCGTTAGGACCTAAACTAGATTCAGCAAAAAATTCTAAACCGATTATTTGAATATGAAACAGGAAAAACCCCGGTTTCATACATCGACAAATTTTTAAAATATCCCATGTCATTTCCACTAGAAACTACATAATAAGTAAAATTATATGTCGTCTAAAAAAATGGTTGTGTTGACCGCACTTATAGCAAAAACATCTGTTTGAAAGACAGAACATAGACTAAATACTAGGGTGATCAATTATTCGGGTTTTTGCAAAAACCGGTTTTCGAATTATTCGAAAAATGGCATTTAAAAAAACCGGTTGCTTTTTTTGAAATTCAAAAAAACCGGATAATCCGGTTTTCAAAATTATGCCAAATAACAAATTAAAACACAATTTTTGACAAAAAATTGTATTAAAAAATAACAGAAAACAAATCAATTATACCTATAAAAAGTAAACTTTTAGTTTAATTATAATTACAATGCAAAACATTAGTGAGATCAGTTTGTTACTTTAACAAAGACAAACGAAACAAAACAATTCATTTGTAAATAATTGATTATATATAAATATATTTAATTTAATCTTTAGTTTTACCTAAAGTAACATTTAAGAAATAAAATACAATTTAAGTGCTTGGGTAGATACCTATTTTTTTCTTTGGTTTTTATAAAACTTGACATTGAAAATGCTCTTTCACTCAGTGTACTATTTGGACTTATAGTGTACAAGGCGTTTAATATTGGATATTTAGAAATGCGTCACTAATTGGGAGGTTACTCGTACTTAAATACAAAATGAGAGTATTCAGGGTTTGAACACGTCGTTCTGATATACGTCCTAACTCCAATAAAGTATGATTCACATATTTGTGCAATTTTAAAAATTGAGAAACCATATTGGTTATGGAATTCCAGTGGTGCTTAACATCATGGATAAGTTGAAGCTCCTTATTAAATTGGTCTTTTACAAAGATTTGTAATTTCTTTCGCTTTTCAGCCGACTTATTACACATTGAAGATTTATAAAACTAACAATTAGGTTGTTCTTCCGAAACACTGGAAAAAAACAAGTACGAGAACACATTTAACACAATTATGAATAAATTTAAATAAAAAATATCGAACGCCAAAAAACCGAGATTCGACAAAAAATAACCGGATTATTCGATATTCGAAAAATAGGGATTTAAAAAAAACCGACGGTTTTTATGAGTGAAAAAAACCGAGTAGCCGGTTTTTGAAAACCGAACTGATCACCCTACTAAATACATTGAAATCACAAACAAACCATCGCCAATTATGTTGAAGTAGTAGCAAACATGATAATAAAAGAAAAAAACCCATCAAGTTAACCAAAATATTAGCATTTTGTATTATTTTGTTCATAAATTTTCAGAAAAAAAATTATTTCTGTCGGCTTGCTAAACATTTTTGAGAAAACAAATTATTTGTTGCAAATATTCGTTCAAGTATGACCGCAGCGCAAATATGTTTTCCCTAATGTCTATCTGACACAATATGATACGTGTTTAATTTGCTTTACTCATATCAGAACCGTTGTGTTTGTTTAGATTTTAAAAGAAAAGATATTCTTTCGGACCTTTTTATAAAAAATAATCAATTATTGTCAATTCGAACTAGTAAGGCGGTTATCTTCGGCTATGCCGAAGCTCAGATACCCTTCACTATTTGTATAAATGGTGGTAAAACTGGTTATTTGCACTACAACTATATTTTATTAAACTTTGTACCACAAAACAGGGGAGTTGGTGAGAAGTGGATGTTACTTTTAGCTTCACACATCCATTTTGTCAGTAATGTTGTATCAATTGTATTCGATTTACCGATAAGTTTATGAGTTGGTGAGTTGGAGCTTATTTTTATGAATTTTGTAACTCCCCAAAAATGGGAAGTTGTGTGGGATGTGGGAGTAGTTTAAATCCGATCATGCTTATCTTAGAACTTAACATCTGCTTCTGGACAGAAGCTTACATACCAAATTTCAGCCCGAAAGCTCATAAATTGTAGGGACATACAGACGGACACCCACAAAAAGGGGAAGTTTGTATGGAAGGTGGGAGAAGTATTCGTCCGATATTTCTCATCTTACAACGTAAGCTCCTATTATAGGATTAAAGCTTGCAAATAAAATTTCAGCCCAATATTTCCTAACCGACGGCTATAAACGCGGGGGCAGTTACGCGGACACCCCAAAAAGGTAGTTTGATGGAAGGTGGGAGTAGTTTTTGACCAACATTGCTTATCTTAGAAAGTAGCCTCTGCTTAGATATTGAATCTTGCGTACAAAATGTCAGCTACATACCTCTTTAAATACAGCTGCAATCGCAGGGACAAATCCACAAAAGGGGGAGTTTGTATGGCAGGTGAGAGTAGTTTTTGACATACAAAATTTCAGCTTGATTGCCCTTAAACTACAACTGTAATCGTAGGGATACCCCAAAAAGGGGGAATTTGTATGGAAGGTGGGAGTAGTTTTTGACCGATCGAGCTCATCTTAGAACTCAACCTTGATTGAGAGCAGCAAAGCTTGCGAACAATATTTCAGCTTGATTGCTCTTAAATTACTGCTGTAATCGCGGGGACTGACATACGGATACCCCCAAAAAGAGGGATTTTGTATGGGAGGTGGGAGTAGTTTTTGACCGATCAGGCTCGTCTTACTACTCAACCTCCGCTTAGTGTAGGGATGCTCACATACAAAATTTCAGCTTGATTGCCCTTAAACTACAGCTGTAACCGCAGGGATAGACCCAAAAAAGGGGAGTTTGTATGGGAGGTGGGAGCAGTTTTTGACCGATCGGGCTCATCTTAGAACTCAACCTCCGCCTAGTGTTGGGAAGCTTGTATACAAAATTTCAGCTTAATTGCCCATAAACTACAGCTGCAATCGTAGGGAGAGACCCCAAAAAGGGGGAGTTTGTATGCGAGGTGGGAGCAGTTTTTGACCGATCGGGCTCATCTTAGAAATCAACCTCCGCCTAGTATTGGGAAGCTTTCGTACAAAATTTCAGCTTGATTGCCCTTAAACTACGGCTGTAACCGCAAGGAGAGACCCCAAAAAGGGGGAGTTTGTATGGGAGGTGGGATCAGTTTTTGACCGATCGGGCTCATCTTAGAACTCAACCTCCGCCTAGTGTTGGGAAGCTTGCATACAAAATTTCAGCTTGATTCCCCTTAAACTACGGCTGTAACCGCAGGGATAGACCCCAAAAAGGGGGAGTTTGTATGGGAGGTGGGAGTAGTTTTTGACCGATCGGGCTCATCTTAGAACTTAACCTCCGCTTTGATGATAGAAGCTTGCATTCCAAATTTCAGCTCGATATAACATAAACTGTGGCTGTAATCGCGGGGACAGACAGACGGACAGACGGTCACCCTTAAATCGACTCAGATTTCGATGCTGATCATTTATATATACATATTGTTATACCTACCACGCCTCCTTATGGGCGTTACAAATGGAAGAACAAAATGAATATACCCTTCACTCCGTTCATGCGCATGGTGAAGGGTATAAAAATATTTAAGTGACATTGTATTCTCAGGCATCTTCACTAGCAATTGCAACACGTACATATGTCATAACGGAAACTTCTTCAAATCGTACATTTTAAACGTGTGCTGAACTAAAAGCTTTTTATAAGCTCCTTGCAACTTTCGACAAATACACCACATGTTTAATATCATACCACAGCGGTGAAAATGAACAGCTGTTTCACGATGCCAAACAACACAATCCAATCGCCAGTCAGACATTACCAGTCCCCATGAAACGAAAGTAAAAATAGTGCTGCGAAAACTAATCAACAACAATTAATACAAAAACTGAGGTAGTATCAGAAAATTCGCCGGAATGCACGTCTCATATATGAAAATTGCAATTTATGTGTTAACATTCGTAACGTACGCTTATTCCGGCTATGGTTCCAGTACAATTGCACACTTACGGGACGCCATCATAGCGGCGGAGGCTATATTTGGTGATGTTTTCTCTAATCTCATCACAATAGTTAAAAAGTTCCGCACCGTTCATGAGGTATTTGATGCCGCCGTAGAGGAAACGTGTATCTTCAAATGCCCCACAGAGGGTGGAGGGCCCGGTAAGTACCCATGACGACGATTGAAATGGTCCAATTACGTAAATGATGCAAACACATGAAATATTTAAAAATTCTGAATGAGCTGTCACAAGTATGGGGTACAAAATTCTGATGTGATTTTTATCTATGTTTGTTTATTTTAAGCATCATTCACTTCAGAGATACGTCATTTGTTTATGTCCACGTTGTTGCTGTTTTTGGGGATGATTTTGTGCCGAACATGATTAATGTGTAAAGCTTTAGTTTTCGCTTTGCAATCAGCTGTTTGGAGAAACAGTGCGCACTGGAGAAAAAGCTTTTAAATGCGTTATGAAAATTTGGAAATTTAAAAATTAGTACAACGTTTTATTTTGGCTTTTGAAAACGTAAGAAATCATACAAGTGCACTATTTGTTGCTTACGTGTACCAATAATTCTTCAACAACTTATAAGCACTGTATAATACATTTTGGGTACTTTTGAACCCATATGCCGCTGGATTGTATTGAGGACAGTTTAATATTCTATTTCATGTAAATCATTGATTGCATTCATTGCATTTGAATTCAATTGAATCGTCTACCGACGTATAAAACATTTTAAGGTACTTAATGTCAAAGATTGGCAGCGAGTCTTCAACGCACAGTTCAATACAGGAATTTAACAGAATCCGCTCTGATAACATGAAGCCTGTCCGGAGCGAGTTTAAGTGCGTTAAGGGTGAAAAGTACCGTTTGATGAAACACGAAGAATAATATGAATTTCGTCCTGATAGAACTCCAAATGACAGCACAGCACAACAAATGAATTATTTTCGGTGTAGGGCAGCTATGCCCACCGCTTGAGCTCGCGAGCGAAAACAGTTTTTTATGCTTTTTCATGTACACATAAAGAGCTTTGTTCTTTCGCACATACACATACAAATCAGAAAGCGAATTACAGTATTGCTTAAAATGTTTAAAAAAAAATGATTTTGAAAATGAAAATGATTTTTTGTTTACGCAAAACAGCGTTGGCGAGCCAGTATGTTTGGTATGCCAACGCAAATTTAATGTCGAAAGGCATTACAATTCTTCCCATAAAGAAAATTTCGATATTGTAGATGAGAAAAAGGAAATTTAAATTGCTTATTCACAAAAACAAAGTTGTTGAAGGAGATGCAGGAAACAACCAACACACTCGAACAAATCACACACATTGACTTTGGGCATAGATGTTGTAGGGTGACCAACATTTTTTTTTCCCTCCATAACTTTTGTGTTTGTGAATATAAGTAAATACTTCTAAAGCAAAAGTTTCATGGTTTGGAGAGACCTTCATGGACGTTACAAAAAATGGGCATAATATGCATATAGAAAACGAAGTACAGGAAGTCAAAGTCAAAATTGACTTCGGGGTCAAAAGTGACTAAAGGAAAAAACAGCCTTCTATATACTAAGAACAACGGTATGAGTTTTGTTTCGATATGACATCAAGTAACAAGTCTGTTCAATAAAACATATTTGGGCCGTATGTAGGGTGCACGGATCAAAACAAAATTTGGTGTTCTGAGATTGTCTTTGGGTAATTTTTAATCGTAGTGGGTGTCAGCCTTTGTTTAATTTTTTTGTATGGGGTAATGACAGAACTAATAGGTAATCGTATATGCCTCCGTAAAAGCGAATTGTGGCTTCGCTTGGGAGTCCAAGAAACAGAAAGTAGTTACCTTTAGCAGTACAGAGGTAGTATATATTGCTTTATCTTTTTTTAACTTGTAGACGTTTTAAATTAAATTATATCCTTCAACCCCCTGTTCTTGCGGGTGGTGAAGAAGGGTATATAGGTTACCGCCTGTCTCATGAGCGTACGGGTTTGTCAGTTAATTGAGCTTTCCAACCAGAGCTGTCAGTTTTTTTTAAGGCCAAATCCCCACATTGAAATTTTTAATCCCCGAAAATTCCCAAAAAAAACCAAAATCCCCTAAAAACCCCTTACTTTAAAAGGAAATTCGAGCAACTTTTATACTGATATCTTTTTTTTACTGATATCTTCAGTATAAAAAATAACACTAAATAATATATTAAATTATTTTAGAATTAATTATTTATTAAAAAAACAACAAAAAAAAATCACTTAGTTTAATACAAATTATATTTGTATATCTTCAGTATAACAAAATCACACTTAAATAATATATTAAACTAGCTGACGTTGTTCTGCCATACAACTTCTGACTCGGCGAACTTCGTCTCGCTCCAAGTTAACGCCTTCATATAAGCTCCAGAGTAATATTAAAATACATATAGTTCAAATTTTAATGTGACATTTGAATTTAATCGAAATCAGTGAAGAGCGGTCTGATAAACAATGTTTTTCGATTTCCGGCGCTAAAACAAAAAATGAAGACAGTTTGATAACACGCGAAAACTGAGAAATTCGAGGTTGATCCCACAAACTTCCAATGATTGGCCTTGTGATTTATTGATTGTCATCGCAAAAACCAATCGAATGGGGAATTGAATTCGCTAGAATTGGTAGGGAAAATCGGTTGGAGTAATATAAATTCGAGGGATAAGGACTTCCTCTCCTTTGAAAAAATTTTACAGGAACGTCATCAATCCAGTTGAAACGTCAAAAGGAATTTGGCCATTACAAAACGCCAGTATATATTTTGAAAATTCAGTAGCCGATGGGAAGTTTTGCAACGTGACTCCTATGCTCGTAGTTAATTTCAGCTCCTTGTCATTCCGCCACAAAGACATTAATTTCATCAGAAGCAGTAGATTTTGGGATGGCGGGAAGCGTTTGACCAAAATCTTCCGACAGAAATATCATAGCCCCACCAAATCGTTTCGAATCACCTCGCAAATCCTTCATCTTTCGGTCAACTGCTTCCAAAGCTCGTTGATGCGCTATCGTGCAATCATCCCAAATGATAATTTTGCATTCTTGCAACAATTTCGCTGTCGCCGAACTTTGAGATATTGTGCCCAATGGCCTGTCAACTGTGAAAAAAATCATCGGCAACTTCAAAGCGGAGTGTGCAGTTCGACAGTTTTCAACAAAGTGGCAGCATATAGTGCAACAGCTAACGCACATTCCCCCGGCAGCCGGTTCTATGTACCGGAATGACCCGAAATTTTCGGACAAGGGCTGTCAACCCCAGCAACAACTATTCAAGTATTACAATTTTTACCCATGGAGCAACATATACCGGCTCTGCTGCTCCGTATCCTTTTGGTCCGTGCCGGAATTGAAACTAATCCCGGACCATGGTTCTGCACAGTTTGCCAGAATCGGTTGCACCATATGTCCATCCAATTAAGGTGCAACGCTTGTTTAGGCTGGTGTCACCTCAGGAACTGCTCTGGGCTCAACCATCATAGGGAGTGGACGGAGACTTTTGTCGCCCCCTGCTGCCAATCGCAAAGACGAAACTCAACGGCATCGTCGACTTCATCATCATCGTCTTCATATGCCACACCTCCACCCTCCCCACCGCAATCACAACAACGGCAGCAAACACAACATCAACAGCAGCTACAACAACCATCGCCGCTAACACCATCGATTGCTTCCCAGAGTCCTGGGGTGATATCCATATTGCAGTTTAACTGCAATGGCCTCCAGAACAAACTACCTGAGATAACCAGATTCATGCAGCAAAACAACGTCGTGGTCGCTGCGGTCCAGGAGACAAAATTAACTAGCAATTCCAGTCTGCGCAGTTGTAATGGATACAACGTTCTCCGAAAAGACCGCACCAGAAGCAACGGCGGGGGTATCGCATTCATCATCCACAACACCGTGCAGTATAGAGTTCTCTCCCTTGATCTCAACGCCAGAGACCAATACCTTGAAATTCAAGGTATTGCAGTCAGATCGGGGGGAACTGACCTAGAGCTCTATAATGTCTACATTCCGCCAGTAGCCAGTTGTCCACCAGGCTACCGTCCCGATATCAGGACCCTTCTAGACGGTGATATGCGTCTGGTCCTTGGGGACTTTAACGCGCACCATCAGCTCTGGCACTCGTGTCTAGGAGATGACCAGAGAGGCGCGTCACTGGCGGAACAAATTGACGAGTCCACCTTCTGCACCCTGAATGAGGATGCCCCCACACGGATTATGGGTAACTGCATCAGCTCCCCGGATATAACTATTGCGAGCCCTGGTCTGATAAACTACGCAACTTGGAGAGCCGTAGTTTCACTGGCATCAGACCACTTACCCATAATCATCTGTCTGGATAGACCCAACGACTTCATCGTCTCTGAACGCCGAACCTACATCAACCAGAAAAAAGCAGACTGGAACGGCTTCAGAGAGTTCACCGATCGCATTTTCAGTGATCTCCCAGCTCCCACCAACGTTCACCAAGCTGAGAGCAAATTCCGCCATACCGTCATCGCAGCAGCAGCCCGCTTTATTCCTGCTGGAAGATTACCCTTAGTGCGGCCGCACTTCCCAGCAGAGGCAGCGATGCTAGCAGATGAGCGCGATGAAATCCGAATTACCAACCCAGACGACCCACATATCGTCGAGCTGAACTGTGATATCAGCAGGTTGGTAAATGAGGACAAGCGGAGAAAATGGATTGATCACCTGAAAAACTGCAACCTGAGCTCAGGAGTGGGTAAGTTGTGGTCCACGGTTCGATCTCTCTCCAACCCAACGAAGAAGGATGACAGGGTCGCGATTAAGTTTGCAGATACCACCATTTCCGACCCTGTAAAATGCTCGAATGCATTTTGTATGCAATTTATTGAGCACCCAGAGAGAGACAAGGCGAAACGAAGTGTTGTTCGCAAACTTCACAACCTTCCAGTCTCGGACACACCACAACCCTACACCCCTTCTGAAGTCTCAGAGGCCATCAAAGCAGCCAAACCATCTAAGGCGATTGGACCCGACGGAATATCCATGCTGATGCTAAAACATCTTGGCGAGCGGGGAGTTGAATATCTGACAATGGTTTTCAACTTGTCAAGGAGTAGCCTATTAATACCCGATGCCTGGAAAAAGGGTAGAGTCATCCCGGTACTCAAGCCAGGGAAGGACGCGAAAGAGGGACAATCCTACAGGCCAATTTCCCTCCTGTCACCTGTCGCGAAGACTCTAGAGGCACTCCTCCTCCCCCAGCTGTCCTGCCACCTAACAGCAGCTCACCACCAGCATGGATTGCGTAAAATGCATAGCACTACTACTGCATTAACCGCCATAACCACTAAGATCTCACAGGGCTTAAATCAGCAGAGGCCCTGTGAAAGGACACTCCTAGTGGCACTAGACCTGTCGAAGGCCTTCGACACGGTCAGCCACACCACACTCTTCCAGGACATCCTGCAGTCCACCCTACCCAACAACTTGAAGAGATGGAGTGCTAACTATCTTAGTGGTCGTCGGTCGTTCGTAGAGTTTAGAGACAAGTGCTCAAAGCCCCGTAGAGTTAAACAAGGAGTACCACAGGGCGGTGTTCTATCCCCCCTTCTGTTTAACTTCTACCTCTCTAAACTCCCTACACCACCACAAGGTGTTGATGTGATATCGTACGCGGACGACTGTACTATAATGGCGACGGGTCATAACATTGATGAGCTTTGTGATCGAGTGAATGGTTATCTCGGAGTACTACATAATTTCTTCACTGGACGTAACTTGAAGCTCTCACCAGCGAAGTCATCGGCAACATTATTCACCACCACCCTGAATCTAGACGTCATAGTCGATGGCGTCCAAATTCCGACTGTGAACCACCCAAAAATTTTGGGGGTCACCTTTGACAGTCTGTTTACCTCCTCAGCTCATGCCACTGCAATTACGCACAAATTGCGAAGTAGAAACAAGGTCCTCAAAGCGCTAGCCGGCAGCACTTGGGGTAAAGACAAAGAAACCTTGTTAGCTACCTATAAAACTATTGGCCGGTCAGTGGTCAACTATGCTGCTCCAGTGTGGTCTCCTTCGCTGAGTGATACCCAGTGGAGAAATATTCAAAGCTGCCAAAATGCCGCCCTGAGGACTGTAACGGGCTGTATGCAAATAACCTCTGAGCACCATCTACATGAGGAAACGAAGGTCCTCCCAGTCAAAGAACACAATGTCATGCTGACAAAACAGTTCCTCCTGGGATGTCATCGGAGGAGTCATCCCAACTTTAACATCACACAGATGGATGCTCCCCCGAGGCATGTCAGGAAGGACCTTCGAGTATATGAGGATAATATACGCAACTATGTACATGATCCCTTGGATCACTCCTCATATACGGCAGCTTTGAATGACATTCACAGAGATGCCACCTACTCCGCGGTTTCAAGTTACCGTATGAATGTCGTTCTTGGAGGTCGCCCACCCCCTGTAGACGAAACGGAAACAAGCCTGCCACGCAGAACACGAGTGGCCCTGGCACAACTTAGATCGGGATGGAGTAACAGGCTCAATGCCTACTGGTCACGCATAGACCGTGCCATCCCTAATATTTGCCCAGCGTGTGGTCAGGGTCCCCACGATACCTGCCACATCTTCAATTGCCCAGCCCACCCTACTCCACTTAGCGCTTTGGATCTATGGACCAATCCAGTGGAAGTAGCCCAATTTCTAGGACTGGACATTGAAGAAGAACCCCCGGAATAATGAGTACTATTTTAATACTTGAATAACCATGCTGTTACAACAACAACAACAACAGCTAACGCAATTTGCTAACGATACGCATAAAAGTTATTTTAGCTAACCTTTTTATTCGTTTTTTTCCTGATGACTTGTAAACAAACCTGTCGTTGTATTGACCATCTTTAAATTGTGGCCATATTCACCCTCTCCACGGCAGAACACCAACGGGTATTGAAGTGTATCATATGACCGATGAGTCTCCCAACGCTTGAGAACAATATCGTGTGATTCCACATTCTCACCCTGCAATAGCTGTGAAGCTAATAAAAATGTTCGATCGCAAAATGGATACAGTTGGGATCTCATCTTAAAATAGATTGAGATCTCACCTCGAAATGAGTAGCACGCCGTCGATATTCATATGGAATGGTAAAAACGTGGTTAACATGTATGTGATCAAATCGATACCTTAATACTAAACCTAGGTATGTGTAAAATGAAAAGATTGCACTTATATGTTAAGTTAAAATATCCTAAATCTACTAAATCATGTATTCGAAAACCGAATTATTGCAAAATGCATTTTTCGAATAAACCGGAAACTTGTTTTCTGAAAAATTCAAGTATTTGAACACAATACAGAAAATTGTGTAATTGTTCGATTTTGTAATTGTTTATCGAAGTGAAAATTGCACAACGTTAATCTAGTTCTATTGACGAATCACCAACGAATTAGATCTTAATGAACTTATGATCTTCGTTTGGTGGTGGTAACAAAGCGGCAGCTGGATGATGTATTTGTCCTTGAATCTGAATGTGTGGAAGCAATTTCGAGCAAAATGGGAGGAATTGTTTTCAATAATAACACTGACACAAAATCAAACTTTTTCGGAAACACTCGAACCTTAGTTTACACTTTGCTTAAGATATTCCTAGAATATTTAATTTCATTAAATATTATGTTTTCGTTTTTTTTTTTAAGCAACGAAAAGAAATAAAATGTTTTTGCGACCTATTTTAAAAAAAGGGAAAAAAATATCAAGCGATGTAATTCAAAATTTTGCAGAAAAATATTAAAATTTTTCGTGTTTTTCTGAATTTTCCGAGTTTTGCACCAAAAATTTGTCTATTTTTCCATTCGGAAAGTCATGTCGGAATAATTATCTAAATTTTACAGTTACATCGTCCAAAACTACCAAATCATACGACAAAAATCTAAATTTCTTTGACAAAAAAAAAATTAAAAAGTTTCAAATTTTTTCGGAATTTTCCAACAAACTTTTTCTATTTTTCCATTCGAAAAGTCATTCGCAATAATTGCACACAAAATTCCATACAAAAAAGCGATTTTCGGTTATGCCAATTTCCCGGCTTTTCCGGAGGATTTTCCCAAAATTTTCTTTTACATAAACCTTCTCCTGGCAATTACGAACAACTGAAAAAAATTTCAGCAAAATCGGTCCAGCCGTTCTCAATTGATGAATTACTATACATTTTTGCCACCATTTTTATATATAGATTATTTTAGAAATAATTATTTATTTAAAAAAACAGCAAAAAATTCACTTAGTTGAATACAAATTATATTTGTATACCTTCAGTATAAAAAAAAAATCTCACATAAATAACACAGTAGCACATTTTCCAACTTCAAACTCTTGAACCAATTGAGACCTCCAAATTCTGAGTAAGATAGTAAAAGAAAACCCCTAACTGGATTTTGAATTATTAGCTAAGGTTTTCTTTTAATTCAGTTTTGAAGTTTTCGACTGGGAGTACACTTTTCAAAGAACATGTATTGCTTCTTAATTGTATATCTCGTGAACTATTCCAGATATGTCTTTTCTCTATTCAGCAAATTTTTAGCTCTTAATCAGATCTTCAAATTTTACCTTGAGATAAAATCAAAAAAACAACAACATCTCACCCAAATCAGTAAAAATTTCGTCATATTTTTCTATGACCAGACTATTCAAAACCCACCTAGAGGTTTTCTTCTACCATCATAAGCTTTCAGATTTTGGCGGTCTCAATTGGTTCAAGATTTTAGTGCTGCACTGTGGGATATATTAAATTATTTTAGTAATATTAAATTATTTTTGTAATAATTATTTATTTAAAAAACAAAAAATACAAATTATATTTGTATTCCAAAACATCTATAAAAAAATTCATATTATATATATTACACAGTGCAACCCATAAATTGGTGCCACATTCGTACCCAGCTATTTTTGAAGTATATACCGAAACTAAAAAAATCCCCAATGGATTTGGCCCCAATGCATCGAAACATTTTTTTTTTGGATACTCCAATATTTTCACCCAATACGATTTTTTGACCATTTTTACGGAGTCCATATTTCATAAACTGTTCGGAATTTTTTCTTTTCGTCTTCGACAAAGTTGTAGACCTAAACCAGAGCAAAAAAAGTCTCAAATAGACCGACCCAAAAATTGCATCTAGAGCATAAAAATTGTAAAAATATGGGAAAAAAGGCTATTTTTTCATAATATTTTCACCATAAAATTATGATTACACCCTGCTACAATTTTCAATTTTTTTCTTCACTCTGGATGATGACCATATATACGTGAACTAGAGACCTTATGTAGTAAAACTGCGTTCTCAGTTTATTGCCAGAACGTCAGGATTTTTTTTAAAAGGACTTCAAAAAATTAAATCAAATATTTCCTACCATATGATAACGATATGGGTATCAAATGAATCAAGATGGTTGCATAGAAAATGAATCTCTTTTGAAATTTTTAGTCCAGATCCATTAAAATCTGTTATTTGTTTGCATTGCTGAGATTCTTAACTTTCATTTGATCCCCATATCGTTATCATATGGTTCGTGGAAATATTTGATTTAATTTTTTGAAAGTGGTGTATCCTTTGAAACTTTGAAGTCCTTTTAAAAAAAATCCTGACGTTCTGGCGATAAATTGAGAACGCAGTTTCTCTACATATGGTCCCTAGTTTCACGTATATATGGTCTTCATCTAGTGTGAAAAACACCGTTGCACTGTGTTATAATAAGTAACATTCCACATAAATCATACGCCACGTAGTACAACGAAATAAATTTTATGTAGAAAACATCATGGAAAAATATCCATTTTTCCCATATTTTTGCAATTTTCATGCACTGGATGCAATTTTTTTGGGTCGGTCTATTTGACACATTTTTGCTCTGGTTTAGATCTACAACTTTGCCGAAGACAAAAAGCAAAATTTTCGAACGGGTAATGAAATATGGACTACGTAAAAATTATAAAAAAAATTGTGTTGGGGTGAAAATATTGGAGTATCCATAAAAAAATGTTTCGATGTAATGGGGCCAAATGCTTTGGGGATTTTTTTAGTTTCGGGATATACTTTAAAAATAGCTTGGTACGAAGGTGCACCAGACGATGACCTTAGAAATGTTGCACTGTGTTATTATACATTATCCAGTCAATCAAATTCAGTCCTCTTACATAACTACGTATTTTTTGTACTCCATTTTCAGTCAATGTTTTTAATATTAAAAACTTCAGAGTCTAAACATTCGATTTCGTCGCCTTTTGCTAAATTTTTGTACATATTGTGAGAGTTAAACCGCTTAAGCATTTCCGGTGACGGATTGTACTTATCACAACATATTGGTGTTCATAACTGAGAATACTCTCTTAGATTTAGTTTGGTAAGGGTGTCATCGCCGAAAATATTTTTCCAATAATTGTTTTATGGCATTTTCTTCCACTGAAATTCGTATAAATCGATGGGAACTCCTTCTCTAAGGACAGGCTATAAAATTGGTAAAATAGAACCAAAACTTGGTTGGCCTACAGGATTACAGCATATATTTATGGATAATTGTTTGAATGTTTTATAAAACAGTAAGTTTGGTGGAAACCTTTGTAACATTTGCTGTAAAAGAGATTTAAGATAAGAGAAACATGTTTTTTTTTTAAATTCTGTGTTTCAAATTCTGGCAGATTTAAATTCTTCTTTAAATTCTAATCCGAAATCAATAACTTCTAGTGGCAAAAATCCTTAATCCATATACATTAATTTGTTTACCTTCTCTATGTCATCTTCATTCTGCAAATGAGCAACAACTGCCGGTTTAAGCATTCTTGCAGCCAATGAAAGAAGCGTGATATCAAGTTTCTCGTACATGGTTCCATCGTCCACTTTGCCACTTTGGATATCAAGGTTTAATCTATTCATATCATTAAAAATAGGTGATATAAACAATAAATAAAGTTTGTTTTCCTCTTTGCACATTATATGGTATATTAATTCAGCTGTTTTTTCTGCTTCTGCTGTTGATATAATTGAGAAATGATATTTGAGTTCCATCTATTGTTCAAGGATCCGCTTCACAGCAAAACCATACGACAACCATCTGGTAGAAGAAATTTGAATCAGTTGCATAAACTTGTTGGAATCAGTACCGGTATTGATTACATCAAAAGCGAGCTTGTATTTTATTGTACGTAAAGGGCTATTGCTGGAGTATTTGAATGTTTCCCTTACCATTGTTAGTTTGTTGGAAATTGTTTTGACGCTTCTGAACAACACAGGTGTATAGAGTGACAGGTACCTTTTTTTTAGCATCAAATATATATATTTTTGGCTTAGGCCTGTATTTTTTAGATAGGTCATTAAGCCTTCGTGTAGTTTATTAGCAGTTGCTTCGTCCACTAAGAATATCCCCAAAAAATCTGTCGTTATTTGGGACTTAATTTCGTTGAAATACCGAATACAAATGCTCATTCATTTGTTCTTCGATATGTCGGTTGAATCGTCAACTAGAAGTGAGTATTTATTATCCCCAACACTCTTAACCAATTCCGATAGAATGACTGGAGCCACTACATATTAGTTATAGCACTGCATTTGGTACGGTGCAATGGTAGATTTTCAAACGGATTGTCTTTAATTGAAAACGATTTTATCAAATTTGTTAAGTGATCCACTGATGTTATCGAGGAATGCTTAGCAACAAAAAGCGCAAGCCTTATGTCCAACATTTTTGTTTCATATTTTTCTAATGTGTTTGATGGATTAAGTAATTTAATTTTACTGCTATGCTTAGCAGACTCTGCTTGTCTTCTTAGATCCTTTTTTTGGGACTGAAGCGCAACCGTACAAACAGAACACCAAGAAGAATTGCTGCAACTTTTGCCCTGAAATTCTCTTGGAGCATGTGGAGCATTACATTTAAGCCAGACTGCAAGAAAATTGATTTGTTTGATGTAACGCTATAAATAATGTCGAAATACTTTTTGCCCAATCCTCGTTTTTCCTCGCAATTCTGTGTTTTTTTACTATTTTCACTCTTGAGTGACATTGTTAATTTAAAACAAACAATTTCTTTTTGTGACTTTTGTCATTACCATTCTTTTTCCTATTAACATATATGACACTCATGATAAACTAAAGGTTTGTGAGTCGTGTTCCCACACTTTGGTTTTTTTGTGATAACTATGCATGATTGCCAACCACTTTAACAAAATAGATAAGTGCTACATTTGTGACTCTTTTTAGTAGATATCTAAACAAACAAGACCATTTTTTTGATAATCCGCTAAAAAACACACATGTATGAGAAAATTTAAAATATGATGAAAAATCCCCTTTAATTCGCCAAACTAACAAAGACATCCCCATAAAAATCCCATATCCCTTAGTCAAAAATTTCATACCCTTTTTCAAATAAAAATTCCCAACAAGGGGAAAAATCCCCTAAACTGGCAACGCTGTTTCCAACTAATATGGGAGCTTTCTGAAAGTTGATATGATGTTTTTCAATGATAAAAGATGGCGCTGTACACCAGGTGTGACGTTAATTATGTAGTTAATGGTCATAATAGATTTTAGTCAAGCAGCAAAGCTGCTAACTAAATAACCGAATATACTTTACATATACTGTAGAAGTGCAATATTTTCCCCAGCTATTCAAGAAATTTAAGGTCGGTAGGGACTCGTTATGATTTCGTTATGATTTTTCGAAAATCTATACAATATTTTTAAATCTTTGTTAAATTATGACGCAGATGTAATCGCTTCTTTTTGCCTCATTACTGCTTAATAATAATTTACAATTTCAATAGGACAGTAGTTTTTCTATTTAACTTTTTTACTACTAAAGTCTTTTCGATTTTAAGTTAAAAAGAGAACTTTTGCGATTATGTTGAAATGTGGCTCTATTTACACAAATTTTTCAATGCACGTTAGAGGCAGTACTTTGTTGTAATCTGGTTTTTTTTCAATCGTTTGTGCTGCTCATCATTTTTGTCACTATTTGCTTCTACTTTCGCAATAAGCTCGAATCTTAAACACTGCTCTGTGCTGATGTTTTTGCATGCCAAAGCTTGTAACACTCCCATTCCAACTTGTTGTTAGAAGTTTTTCTCCAGAGCGTATAAACGCATGTACTTTTGGGAATGATTAAATTGTGTCCAGGTTAGAATGGAAAGAATTTAGACCTTAGCCAATCTACTTGGAGAAAAAATACACAAAATTTTGAGTAGGTTAAAATTACGAATTTGTGGAAATAGCAGGAGAAAATTACCGTCAAAGCAATTAACTAAAAATGCAAGAGTGCAACGATGGTCGTACTAGACATCAAGTTTTAAAAGCCTTTAAGTTAATTTCCACAAGGACCGGTCGTGGCATAGTGGTTAGAACACGCGACTACCATGCGGGAGATCGCAGGTTCAAACCTGGCTCCAGTCATCTTAAAAAGAAAAAAAAATAAATAAAATTTTCTTTCACTGTCGGCTCCCCTCGAATGTTGTTTGACAGCAACTTCGCAGTATTAAGCGTCGATTCAATCGTGGTGTCTAGTAAGAGCTTCTCAAAACAGTGACGTTCGCATTCGTCGATAAATAAGTAGTAAGCATTTAATATAACTTGAAACTTCACAATAAGTTGGACTTATCTTTTTGATGGTTAAAACGGAAAGGAAGAAACCTTTTTAATCTAATTTGCCACGAGGCCTTGTACGCACATGCCAAATTATACTTGATCACTAGTACTAAACATATGTTACATTGCAATCAAATAAACTGGTCTAATTGTATTACAACCTTCACGTATACCATTAATGTCGCTAGCTGTTACAATAATTCGTGGATTCCGTTAATTATATTTGAATTTATTTATTTAATTTATTAATTTAATTTATTTATTGAATTTATTTTTCATAAATCAAATTATGCACAGGGATTGTCCATTACACAGGACAGCTCCATAGAGACCAGTGCGCCAAAGGTCACTTTGAAATGTTGGTTAAACAAGAAAAAACTGTTACTTTTCATAAAGTATGCGTTATTTTGGATAAAAAGAATGCATTTTTTAATGCTTTGCACTAAGTAAGTGATGCAATCAAAGTTGACAACTTCCTTGTTAATTGGAAATGTGTAAAAAAATTTGCTCCAACTAATTTGTCAATATCTTTTTTATTTATTGTGTGATTAAAAATATAAAATATGTCCGGGGAAGGTAAATATGTGTACATTTTATTTGTTAACTTTAAAAATGAAAAAACAACAGTTATAATTAATTAAGCGGTTAAAAAAACTAACGGTTTTTTTTACTTTGTTTTATTTTTGTTCAGTTTATACCATCACCCTTAGGGATGAGGGTATATATCATTTAACACGAGAAAAAGTGTAACGCATTAAAGGAGACGAGTTGACTCACGTCTATCTGGCTGGTGAACAGCATAACTCGAATAAATCTTATCGGTATGAAAATGTACCTATATTAATACTTTTGAAAACGAACTAATGGGATTGTAAATGGGCAGGTTAGCCCCAACCCTTACCTGTGTTTGGATAATTATTATTTCTTTCATAACTTTCAAACAGACGACCGGAGGATATTTGAATTTGTTCAGTTTATTAATCTTGCAAAAGTAGACAAACACTAAGAAAACCAAAACCTTTGCCACACCCCTTCTGGGACCTGCCATACAAATGACCGAATTGACCTTGATAACCCTACATACATATCTTTTTTGTAAGTGCGCTGAATTCGCTCAAATTTGAGATGTTCGCTTATAAAAATTGGACGGAGGAATGGATATGGACTATATCGGTTCACGCCTTCTGGTACCTCCCATACAAAATTACCTATTTTTGGAAAATAAATATTTCTCCCATAACTTCCAAAAAAACATTTGGGAGTCGGTTAATGTATCTTGTGATAGGAGCCAAAACCTCAGAAAACCTAACTATTTGTAATGCCCCTTCTGGTACCTCCCATACAAATGACCGAATTCAACCTCTCAGTCTTACATACACATCTTTTTTGTAAGTACACTGAATTCAGTCAAATTTTGAGTAAGTTGTACAGTTATGAATCAGGAATGAATATGGACTATATTAGTTCACCCCTTTTGGTATGTCCCATACAAAATAAAGGTATTTTGGAAAACTTATATTTCTCCCATAACTCATTGAACAAATAAGTCAAATTTTTTTACGAGTTTGCTCCACAAGCAAGAAAATAATAATAATAAGTAATTTTTTTTATTAAAATGTTATTAATTGCAATAACTCAAGATTAAACAAAATCTTATATCGGGTACTAGTATCCATCAGTCAGTTTACCTGACTGATTTTTTCATTGTATTAAGGTCAGTATCAATAACTGTTCACGTTTTTAATTATTTTTGAGGTTCTGAAGCAGAAAATCATAAGTGTTTACAAAAGCAACTAGTTAAAGTATTTTTCGCCAGTGAAAAGAAGACTTTTGATGCCATATTGTTGGATGTTGAGAAATTCCTTCAACGTAACACGTTCTGCAGCGAAATTTATTTACGAAAACTGCGCCAACAATTGAAAAATTTTAAACTTCAGCTAAAAACCAAATGGGAACGATCAAATCGTATTAAAATCATATTCTGGACGTCCATCGCGATTTTTGAAACAGTCAGCAAATCAACAAAACGCAAACGAACTGCGTAATTAAGAAACACGGTTCCTTCAAATGAGCTCGTTTATTCTGCCCAGATGAGTTTACGGGCTTCGGGTCAAAAGCAAGCAGTGAAATATTTTTTATGAAGTTAATATTTTTAATTTTAGTCAATTATGCAATAGCGAAGCATTGCCGGGCCCACTAGTTCATTATAAATTTTTTATAAATATATTTAAAATCATTTCTAAATATGTGTATTTGAGTAAATGAACTTAGTAATAATATTTTTATTTCTGTTAATTTTCAGATATTCGTCCAGTACAAAATAAATTGTACACACCCACATCCGATGGTTGCGGTTCTTTGGGTCTGCGAATTAGTACCGAGTACCTGCCCGCTGTAGAAATGGAAACATGCTGCAATGCCCATGATATATGCTACGACACCTGCAATAGCGACAAAGAGCTGTGTGATCTCGACTTTAAGAGATGCCTGTTCAAGCACTGTGAAACTTATGACAAGTCCATAGCGGGAGACCTCATGATTAAGAGCTGCAAAGCTGCAGCGAAAATGCTTTTCACAGGCACTCTAACATTGGGATGCAAATCATATCTGGACTCACAACAACGTACTTGTTATTGCCAGCCACCGAAACAGCAGCGGGAAGAGAAGAATTACAAGAATCACAAGAATGGAAATGGTCATAACTACTATAAGCCAAAGAAACAACAGTATGGATGGAAGGATCCGAATGACATGTAGTGAACACTTGAAGAGAAATAGTATCCAAAGACACATTTGTTAATAATAGTATTTGTTTATGTTGCGGCATCTATCGTGTTATATACATATGTATGGACATGTATTTGTAATCACTCATTTGAAATAACTTAAAACAATTCGACAAGAAGTTTAGTAGTTCAGTAAGCCCTTAGGTATATTTTGTACATGCAAATGTATTTATTTTTTAATAAACGCTAATTTTATAACATGGTTAAAGTTACAATTTGTATTAATATATAAAACTGTTGAAATTATACCAAGATTCAAATTCAAAAGTTTGTCAGGCTGGAAAATATTGAACCGAGATTTATATATTCTGCTCCTCAGTATGAAATACAATAACATAACCATTAAATGGAAATGAAGAATTTTTCAAACATTGTCTGTGGTAACATATCCGCGTCTCCATATAAATACTATCTCATAAACGCTAACTTGGATACATTTAATGCTAAGCTAATCGGGAATACATTGTACATAAAGGTAGTAGGATAGTAGCGCTAGATAATAATAAAAAGTAATAAAAATGTCCACATATATAAATTCATTATTAACACCCATGTTCTGGAAAATAAAACGAAAATGAAAACAGGAGAACCCCACCGTTTTCCAAGCATGGTGTTCTGCAATCAGTACGTTTTGTTTTTTTTTTCGATATTGCTTTCGTAATCACTTTAGTCTGCAAACAGTCAGCTGTTTGTCTGCAAACAAAAGGAAAAAGAAGAAGAAACGAATAAAAAAAAACGTCAGTTGTGTAAAAGTAAAGCAGTCAAACATTAAAAATTTAAACTTAAAATGCCTGCAGGATTTTTATTAAGCTTAGTTCTTTTAAACCATCGCAAAATTATAGAGCAACGTATAAAAATAAATGTTTTAAGAGACCTTTCGGATCCAATAGATGTTTCCGACTCGAGGTAACAAAATAAAGATGCTGCTAAATACTTATGGTTGAATGAAAGCTCTATAACTTTAATGTTGTATCGCCTTAATAAGGAAGCATTTATGTCCGTTTTATCAAACATTGAACCACATATACCTCGAAGCTCCATACCTACAAAAAATACAATTGGCAGTTACTCTGAGATTTCTGGGAGGAGGATCTTTCCAGGGAGTAATATCTAATGGCTTTAACATATGCCTTGGCCCAGCACTTTCTGCAAGGTATTATGGAAGGTTATTAATGCTTTGGAAGATTATATATGCCCTAAATGAATCAAACTGAACATGTCTGAAGAAGAAATCGCTTTTTTAGAAAAAATGGATTGCCTAGAGTTATTGGGTGTATTGATGGAACTTTTTTCAAAATTATAAAGCCCGCTTTAGATGAATCACTTTATTTCAACAGAAAGGGATATTTCGCCCTAAACGTAATGATTGTAAGTTTTTGATGATTTCTTAACTACAATAGTTACTTAATTATTTTTGAATAGATTTGTGACAATAAAATAAGAATACGTGCTGTAGATGCCTGTCGTCTTGGATCGTGCCACGATGCTTTTGTATGGAGCCTAAGTTGTAAAAGTTGTTAATGTATGTACAGAATTGCACAATGTATGCAAACATTTGTACATTGACATTAATACGAAGGGTCCTTTTGCGAATGATAAACATGATGATGAAACATCTGAAACAACAGAAAACGACAATGCAATAGGTTTCAGAGATAGAATTGCTAATTCCCTACTTAAAACAAAATATGTAAAGAGTTTGTTTAAAACAATGAATACATTTATTTAACAATTAATATTATATGTACGTATTCTTAAAGGATTTTTGAGCTAAATAAATTAAACATGAAAGTAGTATGTTTAACAGTTTTTTTTTATTTCAATTTCATTTTGGGCTTTGTAGACCCAGCTTAATTTTGTGTAGCTCAAGCAGCTGCAGCTTTATTTAAAATTTCTGGGCAAATTTTTTTCATTCTGACGGTTATGTCTCTTGGGCTCGTCCAGCATCTCCTTTAAAACTTTTTCAATACTTTCCTTCGACCTTGTTAGTTTGGCAATATTTCCTTAAATTTTTTCCAAATTCCGGTTAATGCTTTTCGACTTCCTGTACTTTTTTTTCGACCAGTTCTGTAACTTTGTCTATTCTTTGTGCCAACATTTTAAAGTTTTTATTTTCCTCATCCATTATCCCTCTTACGTCGTTTAAAACCCTTCTTCGTTTTGGAGTTGGACCTGGAGGAGAATTGTTAATATCACGTTTTCCCAAGGGTGTTATATCTTCGAGAACATACTCCAATATATCGATAGGTGGATTATTCTCCTTCTCTGCCATCGGTGATTTTGACGTGCTCGGAACATTATCCAAATCACTGGCGAATGTAGAATGCATCAAGCTTTCCCTACGAACTCTAAAAGTTTTGGCGCCAATAATCCAGGTATATTGGCAATCTCTTCCTCACTCCGAGTCAGAACATATTTATTAAACGGACCACCTCCCGTCTGCCTCACTTTGATTTTGTTGTGGGCCAATTTTCGTTTAATATTGGCTTTCCAGTCACCCCAATTGTAGGATTATATTCCTCACTCCGTCTCAGAACAAATTTATAAAACGGGCCACCTCCCGTCTGCCTCACTTCTATTTTGTTGTGGGCCAATTTTCGTTTTATATTGGCTCTCAGTCACCCCAATTCTAGGATTATATAGTTATTTAATTTGAATGTTTGGATTATATTGGAAGTACTTACCTTTTTCCAAGTAGCAACGACTTTTATCGGAGGCCGAGAAGCATTCAATCCTCCTGCCAACTTCGACCACAACTCCTCCTGCAGCACACTGTCGCCCTTCATAAACCCTCTTGCTAAGTCGTGATGCTCACTCATAAAATTAAGGAAAATAGCTTCCTGCAAATTATTCTTATGCTTCCCCCTGAAACAAATATAATTTTTATTGAAAATATTAAATTTTTTCAAAAATACTTACATTTTTGCCGTTTCTCATGCTGACAGTTGTATTTTTATTTTTTGTTTGTCTACATTTGAAAATATGTTTTCTGCACAACATGGGTTACCATATTTTTCTACATCCACAATTATTTTAAAAACATTAGAAATATTGGTAAATATATTAAATACAATAGAATAAAATATTATGATACATGTTTGTAAATGTGTTCTTGTATTATTTATAACAGTTTAACGCCGTTGCTATCATACTTGGGCATAGTGCACTAAATTTTTTAGTGCACTATAAATTAGCTTTTAGTGGTAGTGAAAATCGGAATTGCACTACCACTAACCCTATAGTGATAGTGAAATTCGGAATTGCACTACCACTAAACTTTAGTGGTAGTGCAATTAAAATTTCACTATCACTAATTAGTGGTAGTGCAATTAAAATCCCACTACCACTAAACTTATTGGAACAATTTTGCCCTACCACTAATTTAGTGGTATTAAAAATGTTAGTGCGCAACATTTTTTATTGCACTAAATTAGTGCGCTAACATTTTTTATTCAACTAAATTAGTACGTTAACATTTTTAATACCACTAAATTAGTGCGCTAACATTTCTAATACCACTAAATTAGTGCGCTAACAATAGAAATGGAATAGCACTTCCACTATCGGCCAATTCTTTCCACCCGCTTCCTAAAGTTGTTAATCATGTCACCTTTGCTTTTCAATTCAATTATTTTTTTCACCGGTGTCACGTCACCATCAAATTGTAGGCATTGCAAATTTTTGTGAGTTGCAGTGCTTAAAAAAACAGTAGTGCGATTAGCTTGAAAGCTTTTAATAATAAAATTAAATAATAAAATCGATTACACTAAAAATGGGTGAAGACAACATTTTTGATAGTGATGATAGCATAAATGATCCGACATTTACTCCGGAAAATAATGGTAGTGATGGCTCGGAGTTTCCCAATTTTGGTCCAGAAAAAAATGGTGTTGATGCAAGTGATTCTTTAGTAATTGATCTAACCCCGGAAAGTAATGATGCTTCTGCAACGGGCTCTTTAGAGCTTGACCTGGAAGGAGTCAATAAACTTCTTTTTAGTAAGGAATTTTTTAAAATCTTTACAAAGGTAAGACTAAATTTTTTCACGAATTAATATGTGTGGTTAAAAAAAAAATTGTTATTTTAGAGAAACGTAACTTAGTATGCAAAAATATAGCTGGACGGAAATCAGAGTTTTCTGAGAACATTTTTAATTTTTTGTGTGATACATGTTCTTCGTTCAATTTAATTGAAAACAAAAGTTTTTTAAAATTATTTCCTGGGAAGAAAATGCCCAGCAGATGCTCCATCACCCGATTACTGGCTGACAGCAATTAAAAACAAATACTTAAATTGTCAATGGCCTTGGAAAACGTCCAGTACGTTTGCACTACGGCTGATCTTTGGTCTGGTGGATAAAGATCCTTTTTAGGATATACTTGCCACTGGTTGGATCATGACTCATTACAAAGAAAGTCTGTTGCGCTGGCTTGTAGAAGATTCAAAGGAACTCATTCTTTTGTCCGTAATTTGCCGGTTGGTAAAATAGTTTACACTATAACTGACAACGGATCGAACTTCGTAAAAGCGCTTAAAGAATTTGGAGTTAATTTACGTAAGTCACATTTATACAAAAGTACTAAAATGTACTAAAATGCGAGGATGATTCTGACGAAGACTTAGCCGAAAACGAATACAGTTTTGCAGAGAGTCTAGGATCAACATTTTATAATGTGGAGCCAAAGTTATCAAAGCATTTTCGCTGTGCTACCCATACACTGAATCTTCTGGCTACAGCGGACTTTTCAAAAATTATTAAATCGTCGGACGAAACAATTCAAAAAATACACAAAGCTTCGTTTGATCGGTAAATATCGACGTTTAAGATTAATTAACATCTTCACATTTGAATGGTTTTTTAAGATGCACTCAGATATGGCACAAATGCCACTGACCAAAATCTGCTGAAATTATCGGAGCAATTTTATCGACACAGGGGAGCTCTGTTATCGGCTTGGAGTTTTAAATTTTCTTGCTTCTGAAATTCAACATTAGTCTCAATAAGAGTAAAAATGCGTCGTTTGGAAAGTGAACAATTTTTACATCTTGCTACAATAAATATAGAAATGCAACTTGCTCAACTTAAACGATTTCAAAATTTTTTTTACCTTAAAGAGGAGTCTTTAGAGGCGGTTATTGCAGCGATTGTAATTCCGGACGTCAAGATCAAATTTTTAAATATCCTCTTAGAGACGGCTAAAACATTTACGGTAGACGATATAAAATCACATTTAATTCGATATGGATTGGAGTTTAACAACAATTCTAAACAGACGCCTAAATCACCTTCCACTCCTTGTACATCTTCATTTCTCGACTTTGGTGATGAATCCACTGGCAAGTCATGTATATTTTAGTAACAAATAAGGGTATTTCATTTGTGAAACACCTAATTTGGGGTATATTTGGAGTGAAACTGGTGCGTATCTCTCCGATAGCGAAATTAGTTTGGAAATGCTAAATCGGTATCCAATTATAAGAAAAATTTTTTTTAAGTATAACACCGCACTTCCATCTTCTGCCCCAGTCGAACGATTATTTTTTATTATGCACTTTTATTATGTTGTTTATGTCCGCTTTAAAAAATAGTAAATATATTTCACTATGCACTAACTTAGTGGTATTTAAAATGTTACCGCAGTAATTTAGTGCAATAAAAAATGTAAGCGCACTAATTTTTAATTCCACTAAATTAGTGGTAGGGCAAAATTGTTGCAATAACTTTAGTGGTAGTGGAAATTTAATTGCACTACCTCTAATTACTGATAGTGAAATTTTAATTGCACTACCACTAAACGAATAGTGATAAAGAAATTCTTAGTGCAATAAAAATTTTGTGCACTGTGCCCAAGACTGGTTGCTATAGAGATATACTTAACCAAATTTTACGATTTGAGTATTTGAAACATATTGGCAACTCATTTTTTTCGAATATGGAAAACGTTATCAAAAATGAATAGAAACGTGAAGAAGGCGAACGTCGGCCATCACAAAAAAAATAGAAATGGTGAAGTATGTTTTTACAAGCAATTTTTGTGAATATAATCGAATAAATTTGTTTGTTTGTGTTTTTTAGTATTCCATGCACGAGTCCTATATCAAGATACCAACAAAACACCATTATTATTTTAAGCAATTTTTATTAAACCGTTTGAATTTGTTGCAACGTCAAAATGCTTTCAAAGCTAATTTCTTGAACTTGACGCACATTTTCAATTACATGTTTTATTTGGTGAATAAAGTTATTGATTGAAACCAATATAGAGATTTCGGTGAACTTAATTACACTCACTCGAAGTCCATTCACTGGAATTAGGGAGTACATTAGTTCGCAGTACTAAAATTTAATGATAGAATTTGCAACAATTATTAAATTTTAGAAAAATTTTGAGTGACGAGATTTTGCAACAATTATTTAGTTCATGCTTAAGTAATGAAATTATATTTATTACTAACTGATCCGGCAAATGTTGTTCTGCCATGGCAGAATACAATTTTTTCTAGTAAATATTTTGGTTGTTAAATAAAACATAACGACCGCGTAGTATGTGGGGATTGGATCTCTGACAAAAATTGTAATGTAAAGCTGTAGACAATTACAGCCTATAAAAACAAATAAAAATGTTCTCATCATCAAACAAACCAACATTCTAAATTCATTCAGCTGACATACCGATTGTACTGCTACTGGCAGTGCTGTCGAACACACCGACACGACTTTCTGTAAAACCGGACCCATGATCATTCATATAATTGTCATGTTTTCTAAGTATCATATCACCGTGAATCTTATGTCAACACATGTGATTGATAATGGTCTATTCCAGATAAATATACATTAAAATTACACTAATTTAAAATGGCGGGCAATTATATAACTGTGCCTTTTGAGTTGTTTCTTTTTGGTTTTGTACTATCCATAAATAAATGGCATGCAATTAAACCATTTCAATGTAAATTTAAATGCATAGGTTGTAAACTATCTCTTAAAATAATCGATTTTATTCGAACAATAACAATAACATTTTCGAACCAATGAAGGAGATCAGACTAAATATGGCTGCATGGAAATTATCCAAAAAATCCGCCACTGGATGCAGATGCAGTGGCAGTTGAGTATCCAAAACCACTGCTGGCGGAGGCTGTACCTATAAAAAATAACATGTCCAAAACACTATTTAAATATATATGAAAAACACAGAAATGTAATCTGAACATTTGTTGACTGAAGAAACCTACTCATACTGTTTCCATAAAAAGGATAGCCACCGCCAAACATAGGATATCGGCCGCCAAATCCAAATCCATATCCACTACCGAAGCCTCCACCGCAGAAAATTCCTCCCATGCAGGGGTAACCACCCCCATATGCGGGATAAGGTCGCATTGGATAGCAAGGCATTGGATAACCGCAACCTCTGCCTCCACCACCGCCGTACATGCCGTACGGATTGTAGCCCATACCGCCGTATTGGGCTTGTGCATGACGGCAGGATATGATCATTGTACAAAGTGTATAGAAAAATATCCTTAGTAGCGACATAATAAATTATTAAACTATTATAAATACAATGCAAATTGACTTTTTTTCAGATGTGACTGAATTTCAAAACATCATATTGATCTCTTTTATACTGAAAATCAATCAAAACTACATTTGCCACGGTCAAGTTCATTGATCGGCACTCAATGCTAAATACTAAATAATCGCCTACAGTTTTTCAAATACTAATTTACTGTCCCGATGAGTGGATAGATAGATATGGTATACCATGTCAACTGTAACATAAAATTAACAGTCTGGGACAAAATTGTTGGCAAAAAATAAGAAAATTGACCTGATAAATAAATAATAAAAAATTTAAAAAAATTAAATGTTAGCAAAAATTAATATTAAGCCGTGATACAGAGATTTGTAATAAAGTCCGTATCTAAACTGTAATAAAGTCCGTATCTCATTCCGGATTAGGCAGGATCCCATAAGGCTATCACTAATAGGATTAGCAACGCCTACTCATCCCTTCGTATACTGGCATTCAATTATATTTTTGAGTGTTTCAGGCTGTATACTAGACCGGAGTGAAAACTTAAAAATCGTAATAGTGCGCAGATGTTGCTATTCTTTCGGACTATATTTTCCGTTCGTGCATTGCTTTCAAAGTTTACTATTTTAAAAAGAAGCATTTCATGTAGATAGAGTGACCTTATGGTACACTGTAAACACCTGCCAATCGTATAACTCAGTGTTTAGTGTTGATAACCCTATTGGAAGTTACACAAATGTTAACCATACGTCTATAAGACGTATCATAGTTTACAGCGTTTTTGTAACTATTTTGTAACTTTTTTATTTTAATGAATTCTTCATATAATTTTCAATTATTTAAAAATATTTTCTTAAAAAAATTTTTTTTATTAAAAACACAAAATCAAATAATTCAGTATTCTTATTAAATGAACAAAAATATCGTAGTGTTCTTTAAAACGTGCTGCCGTTTTCTTAAAAACTAAAATTAACACTTTTACTTTGCTTTTCTTTCTTATTTAAATATAAAACTATAAAAAATATATAATGTTTTCAAAGTATTGCAAAATCAAGTACAAGTTTTGCACATGTCCTTATATGTTCCCCGGATGTAGGCGTACGCAGGCTTATTACATTTAACGCATTCTATTTTTGACATACGCCTAATTTTTCTTTGGTTATGGTTCTTCTTGGCTCCCATTGTTGTCTTTTTCTAGCTCTTGAGGAGGTAATTCCTATAATTCGCTTCAAGCAAAAATTCACGCAAATGTTAACCATACGTTTCTAGAACTATACAATAGCCAAAACTCAAAAAGTAACAAACTTACCAAGACAAAACAACAACCACTGGGAAGCTGCTGTAGACGGCTGAGATAAATGAGAATATCAACGTGTTGCGAAAACCCCTGCGAGAGAAAGAACGAAAAACGTAAAAACCGTACGTCTCCAGACGTAGGTTAACAATGCAGGGTTAAATGTGTTCTTTCTTTTGTAAAGTTTGGTATCGTTTCCATCCTTTTTAAATTAATACTAACATGACGTCCATCCTGCCATCGAAGTACATGTACATCGGACCGTTTATATGACCCATTACCTTCCCCGATGCAGTAAGTTTAAATCTAAATTTATCTTTCTCTCTTCTATTTTTGCTCTTATCTATGACAAGAGATTTGTCACTATCAGTAATAGAACCGGAGATGGTCTGTCGTAAACTGTGACGTATGTGACTTACATTTGCGACGTATGTTCCCTTTCATGAATGTGAAAACAATTTGAATTTTTCATTATTTAATTAACCGATTCCAATAAATATTTGACAATTTGAATAATCCATTAACTTCAAATTCTTGTCAGAATAATTTTATGAAAACAGTGATCAATTCGATCAATATCCATAAAAACTTGGACAATTTTGAAATAATTTGTGTGCTACTATACTTACTGATAGTTGCTTAAAGCACTTACTTTATTACAATCCGTAGTCAAATTTGGAAAAGGAAGGTACATTTTTAGCTCGTTATCCCACTCCTTTACTCAAAGTTAACAATACTGGGATTAACATTTGTATGAAAGTGAATCAATTTCTCCCATATGAAAACAAATTCATGTCTCTAATGACAATTTTTAAATTCTAACTAAATTCCACTAGACTAGACTAGACCAGATAAATAAGAACTTGAGGTTTAGGGTTACAACTTAACACCTTTGTGACAATCGTAACCCTAAAAAATATGGTGCGGACAATCTCTGAATTGTACCTAAATCTTTAAGTACGCTAGAAGTAAATGCAGCAGTTGCTTTGTCGGACACACCACAGCGAACACTTGACAAAGTAGTTGCTGGAAGTGATAGTCGCATCTTTGAAGTTTTTGAACAACGAGTTTTTTTTCATTGTCCGTTTAAAGATCATATCTTCATCTCATTTCATTTGCTTTTCTCGCTTATAGAGTTTTGTTTTACAAGAGTTGTGTGAAATGGATTATGTTGATAGCTGGCAGGACGGATAGCTATTTCGATAGTTGCCAAACTATCATCATCAGCACCGTTTGGTGTGCTTCTGAACTCATTATCACAACCTTAAATGTTAAAAGCTTCAAGAAACCACAGAGAAGCCCAAACACACCGGTGCGAAAATTGCATCAACGAAGACCACAATCCAGTCTACCTGAACTGCCTGATTGAAAAGACAAAGGACGTGGAGACTGAAAGTCGGAATCATCCTATCATTGTTAACTTCGAAAGACGTCTCTATTTCAAAGTCAATGCTACTACAAGATCGCACAGTGGTTCCTTTTTGGTTTATTTGGAAATAATTCTGTAACTTTCAAACTTTTTTTAACCGTTAGGTGGCTCTGGTGTAGATTATTAACAAAAATTTGAATGGATGGACCAAATTTAGAATATATATTTCGTTATATGAAATCAAAAAAGGCGTAACTTACATTTCAAAAATTTTACAGGAGAAACAAAAAACTTCCTAAGATTGTTTGTCGTATGACTGTAAAACTAAGCAGGTACATGTATTTTGATGCGGTGCATAGTATTCTATCAAAAAGTCGATTTCAAATTTTTGGTAACTTACGTCTTTTTTGATTTCATATGACGATTTGTGTGTTCATGAGATAAAAATTCATGTATAAATGGACCCGATAGATGGCGCCGGGTGGATTTTTCGAAAAATTGACCGAATGAACCAATTTAAGTGAAATTAATAATGTAGATTTGTTTTTATATGAGAACTATTTTTTACAAAATCTGGACCGGTATGTGGTGCTGGAGTGGACTTAGACAAGAATAAAGCAAAGCATATACATATAAGACGTATTTTTTTATGTCCAGAGAAATAAAATCCGATTTTAATAAAATATTTGTTATGCAGGTATGCAAATTTATATGTTTAGTAATATGGCAAGTGCATATGAGGCTTCCATTCTTATTTTATTGGACTACTTTCCCTTAAGACATATTCCATTTGTGTTTTTAGAGCTTGGTACATTTCATAGTTATGTATTTAAAAATATTAGTATATGGTACATAAACAACATCTACTAAGCTTTATACATTGGGAGATCGAAAATATTAACTTTTATATTCTAAACATAAGAACGAATAGAAAGCATATATGTTATGTATTTGTTTTTTTTTATTACAAATTTGTATGTATCAATAACTTTGCAGGTAGGGCATAGCTTGAATAATTTCCCAATTACACTAGAGCCCCGACCTGCGTCGTTAATAGAAACCGGAGAAACGCGACGAAAATCGAAACGACGCAAATAGAATCACCTTTTTCTATATAAATGCACAGAAATTTAATTTATTGGGGAAAATATTCAAAACTAAGCAACAAATTTTGTATTTTTGTTGAAAAACAAGTACGAACACATTTTTATTTATTTCATTTACTTCCACAAAAGTTTGTAATTTTTATAAAGAAGTAACAAAACAATAAATTAAGAAAAAACATAACAAAAATTAAATTCATTTAGTACATATGTATATTCATAAAAAGTAGATGCATTAAAAAATTATAATTTATATAGCTAACATTTAGCTCTCTTCAGATGATAAATCTAAATCAACAATAGTCATATCCATTTTCTTCGTTAGTCTTACGGTTTTTTCTAGCAAAAATGTCTAAAGTTTGTTGAATTTTTAAAGATTTTTTTTGTTGATATATTTCTTTGTAACAACTAATGGCTAAAATTGCACTACAAATGCTAAAAAAGGTAATTCACAATGCTGCAGTAAACAATTTAACCGGTTTTAGCGACGCAAACCGAAATCAAAACGACACCAATAGGAAAAAATGCCGTAAATCGAACATAAAACGATGCAAATCGAACCAACGCAAATCGGGGACAAAACGATGCATCTTGAAATTGCACCGACGCAAATCGAATTTTTCCAGTTTTTAAAAAGCGACGCAAGTCGGTACTTATATTATACATATTTATCACTGTTTTACTTTACATTTAGAGATCAAACAAAAAATATATGTGCGTTATTTTAATGAAATACATTAAATTGAAAAAATCCATGTCGTGTCCATGTCCCTTGAACATGATTTAGGAGTGCTTGTATTGCTCGTGCAGCTGGTTGATCTTATCTTATTAACTTGCTTGGGAAACAGCTGGAATTAAAGCCTTGTTTGCCAAGGCTGTAAAGCTTAATTTTTTAACAGAATTAGCAACAACTACTTTCATATTGTAACTCACATTGGCGTGGCTCGACAATAAAACTGTAGCAAAACCCGTTGGCCAGTACTTATCTTTGAGGGCACCCCACAAATAATAGTCCAACGGTGTCAAATCGCAGCTTCGAGGTAGCCAAACGACATCAGCTCTGCGGCTGATAATGCGATCTTTCAAAACATCGAGTGTAGCTTCGGCTGTGTGGCACGTAGCGCCGTCCTGTTGAAACCAAATGTTGCCTTCAATTTTTGTGAACAAAAATTCGTTCAACATGGCCCGATAACGATCGCCATTGACTGTAACGGCCACTCCTTGCTCATTTTCGCAGAAAAATGGTGACTCGTTTTGGGTGCATCGGCTTTTCAATGTATGCGTGCGGGTTTTCTGTGCCCCAAATGCGACAATTTTGCTTGTTCACATACCCGCCAAGATCAAAATGAGCTTCATCTGAAAAGATGATTTTTCATTCTGCAACATTACCATGATTTTCAAAGTAATCTCGCAATATTTCCCAGCGTTGTTCAAGCGTATACACAACCATATTCGTTCAGCGGAAGGATAAAACTAATTATCTGTCAAATCAGACATGAGCTAAGAGCTAACTATTCACGAAATAAGCACTAGTTGAAAAAAAACGTTAGATGGCGGACTTGTTATATATAAAAAAAAAACTTAATTTCCCTTTGCACCCCATCAATGAGGTATGGGATAGCTTCTCGCGTTGTTGTGAATTAACACGCTTTCTATTTTTAGATTCACAACTAACGGCACCTAATTGTTTATCGACGAATGCGAACGTCACTGTTTGAGAAGCTCTTACTAGACACGCCGATTGACTCGACACTAATACTGCGAAGTTGCTGTCGACAACATTCGAGGGGAGCCGACAATGAAAGAACATTTTTTTTTTAAGATGACTGGAGCCAGGTTTGAACCAGCGATCTCCCGCATGGTAGTCGCGTGTTCTAACCACTATGCCACGGCCGGTCCCCCCCGTTATATATAGTTTAACTAATAGTATTATTATTTGAAAGCTTTACTTGCCAAATCGATAAACATCATTTAACAAAGAGCTGGTATTGTTTTTTTAAACATCTGTTAAATTATAAGGTTAAAATATTTTTATGATGTACAAATTTTAATAAATGTTAGAAAATACAGATCGGATTTGGTTAAACATGTAACGTGTAGGTCCCATTGAACGGTTGTTAAACTATTTTCCTACCACAGTGTTTGTTAATTATATCATTAGGGATATTTTAAACCCCAACAATTCAAGTTCATGGATACTCATAGTTTTTTGATCCAAATAGAATGATTGTGATGTCATTGCCTTTGTCGATTTTTCGACACAACCATAAAGTAGATATTTCGAATAAAATCCAAACCATCCATTAAGCGTTTACTGCTAAAGTTCAATATAAAGTGAACAAAACTGGAGTAAAAGATGCCAAGGCTGCGATAAAAGTTAAATAATCATTAAATATGAAAGTTTAGCAAATACAATAATTGCGTTAGATGACCTTTATGGGAAATATCGATATTAAAGTTTAAACAAATATACAATATTTGTAAACAAGTTAAACTAATACACTAAAATGTATGTTTATTCTGTGCTATATGAACCAAAACACGAAAGTTCATTGAAACATAAAAGAGAAGTTAAAATTTTATTTAATTTGTTAACAAAAAATTAGTAAATAAAAGTATCTTTTATGTTAGTTTTTTTACAAACTCATTTAAGTTTTGCATCGCATTTATGTTAACACGCTTCAATTTTTAGACTTATACAATGAAACCAAATGTTTACCGACGATTACGAACGTCAGCTTTTGTGAGAAGCTTTTACTAGATATGTCGATTGACTCGACTATAGCGAAGTATTGTTTTTCTATTCCTACAAATAATAGTTCAAAGGCACAGGTTGATTTCTTGAGACAATTGCGTCACCAAAATAGATTGCGTAATTTTGTTGACACCATTTCTTCTCCAAATGATTTACAATTATATGGCGAAAAAAAAGACACGAACCAATTGCCTGTGGCGTTCGCCATTCACGGTTAAGTTTGCACCGGTTTCGGTTTTAAAGACAAACTGTGATTTTTTCGGGATGTAATGGAGTCTCATGGGTCTCATGAGGATTGTGCTCTCGCCAAAAATTACAATTCTGATTGTTTACATACCCGTTAATCCAGAAATGAGAATCATCACTGTAAGTGATTTGACGATAAAAGTGTTCTATTAGTTTGGAGAACAAAACCTAAATTTTGGATATAATTTTCAACGGTTTGTAAATGTTGTTATTGTCTAAGTTTTTGCATGATGATTTGACAAAGTATACTGAAAAAATTCAAACACTCGTTATGACATCAAGTTTTACAGATATACCTATCGGAAGTTTCATACTTTTAAGTTGTATACTTTTTAAAAAAATACCCTTTAATACTACGCAGAATAATAAACGGTATTAAAAGCATTTGTGGACCACACAGTTGTTTTAAATGAATACCTTTTTAAGTTTAATCTGATATTTCTATATCGAAATACACCCACAAAATTGTTTGTAAAACGAGTGTAATTGATTCCACTATTCGAGGGGACGCCCAGCTATGAAATGTAAGCTCCTCATAATAGTCGCGACTTTCAAGAATATGCCAGGATTGGTCCCGATGTTCTAAACAGTAGTTTACAACATGCCTACAGAATACGTCCCACAATAGTTTTAGTGTTCTAGTTTCATGTCTCCTATGACTTTTAAAACAACTTGGCAAAGAATGATAAATCTGAAATAAATACTCTATTAAGTGACCAATATGTCCTTGTGTATTAGTAAGGTTTCAAAATGTAAACGGCTCTCTGTAAAATTATGATATCATAACATAGCTTTTGCCAAACTCATGTAATATTTATTCCGAAATTTTCATTGGGAAAGCTTTAACCGCTCCTTCATGCATATACTTGATATTGGATAATAAAAAGATGTTGGTGGAAAAGCAGAGATGAGCGGGGAAATTGCAATGGATTCGGAATTTTAGCACTCGAAAACCAACTTGTTTAAACAAAACTTTATAAAAATATTTTCAGAAATTGCTGCAGTCTAATGCAGTCTATATCGCCATAATGCAAGGCATACACGTTACAACCGTTGGTACAACTCGGTGAGTAGTCAAGTTGTGTGCTTCGGTCACAAACAATACAACATTGTGTACAACCTCTTTGTACAACTTTATTTTGCAAGCAGTTTATTTTGAGTTAAGATGACATCGGAAATAATTGCGAGCGATATAATTGACAAATCATTTTTTATTTATTTTTTATTTATTTATTTAATTTTTTTTATTTTATATTTTATTTTTTATTAATTTTTTTTTATCATTTTTAATTTTTTTATATTCACTCAACATTTTATTATAGCTTTTATTGCGGGTGTTTTTATTTTAATAATTTTAATTTTTGCAATTCCATAGTTCCGGCATACTTTTAGTATATTCAAAAAAATAACGCATTTGAGTGGTGTCTTCAGTTTCCGTGTTGTTTAAATGCGCGCACAATGATTTTTCTATTGTTGTCTCTACGAAAATAAACACAAAATGAATAATGTATGCGACATGCCCACAAACGTTGCAACCGACTGGTACAACATGCCAAAAATCAAAGATTTTTGATTTTTCGTACAACCGAGACACAACTTCGTACAACCAGCCCACAAACGTTGCAATCTTGAATACAACCTCTCCAAGTTGTACCAACAGTTGTAACGTGTATGCCTTGCATAAAGATTAACATGAATTGTTGTTAATTTCATAATTTAACCTATGGTATTTATCAGCGCGCTATAGATGGTTTACCTCAAAAGTTTCTCCCGACCACCATTCATAGTCAGAGAGGAAAATTTTGACAAGTACGTGTCGCCCTACTGAGCGCTTTTGCAGTTATGTACCATAAAATATTTGTACGTGTGTTAACGAAAATAGTAAACAAATGGTTTCACTCAAGCGGCCATTACAAAATTTGTGAATGAATTGCAAAGTGAGAGAGAAAAAATGAATGAATTGAGGTTTTAACTCTCTTTTACAATTGAGTGAAATCAAGTTGCACGTATACTTGATATAACAACAGGCAAACGTAACTAATACGCCCCACACAGCAATGAATCATGAATCACGTACAACATGCGCTGTTGATTTGACTTGCCTGACACACTCGTACCTATGTATACTGTGTACATAAATAAATGGATATATATGTGCACGAATACAAGCTACAAATCATGTAGATGCCTGTTATTGCAAATCAGTTATGACATAGGGGGTGTTCAAAGTACAATAGTACATTTTTGTATAGTATTGTGTTGTTGTACTTTGTAATTCAATCATTTTTGTTTCTCAAATCGTTTCAGATATCCCGCTAATATCTTCGTTGACATTTATATATATTGAGAGAACCATAGCATAATGGTTAAAACACGCGACACACAGAAGCGTCATTTGAGTATTGTCGTTGCAAAAATCATAACTTTAGCACCAAATGAGATAATCAAAAAATTTTAAAGGGTTAGCAAATTTTAAATTTATTAAATAATCAATTTTATCGGTTGTAAAAAAAATATTTTTTAAAATTTTTGATTTTGTATGTTTCCTTTTAGAACCTTTTACGATTCAAAGATATTTCAGAAAATATTTAAAAAAAAAAAAATTTTTTCTTAACATTTTTGAAACCATGTCTTTTTTTTCAAAATTTAACCTCTAGCAAAAAATGGGGCAAGGACGGACAGCAGTAATTTTTTGCATTAGGTAAAGGAATAATAAAATAACTTTTTTTTGAAAGTTATATTTTTTTTTATTTCCAATCAAAGTGGAGAAATATTGAAAAGTTGGTAAATATCGATTTAACTGGAGAAACACAAAGTAAACAGTACAACTTTTTTTTTATTATTTTCGTAATAAATAGATCTATCAATAAAATAAAAATATCCGAGTTATCGAGTTACTGTATTTTGGGACTAGCCATAATAATGGTTAGAAGACGCGACTACCATACGGGAGGTCCGTGGTTCGATTCCCGGCTCCAGTCGTCTACATTGCCGGCCCCATCGGCATGTCTAGTAAAAGCTTCTCTAATAGTGACGTTTAGTGTCGTTTGTTGTGAATATAATATAGAAAGTGTGTAACTTCACAACAACGCGAAAAGATATCCCATACCTAAAAAAAATGATTTGTTATTATGAACACTGAAAATCAGTCAACTTTAAGGGCTGCATCTTCTGGTTGTTATAAGAGTAGCATATTTGAAATCGTTGAACAATTTCCTGTAAAATAGGTTTATTCAACATTTTTTAAGGGCAAATGAAATTTTGATTTTTACAACCTCACTTGTACTACAAAATACTGGAAAATTTTCATATAGATCCGTTAAGGTTTACTCGAGTTATCCTGCTCACCAGCCAGCCAGTCTGACAGACGGACATAGCTCAATCGTCTTAAAAAGACCTGAAACGAATTTGGTCTTAAGATACTTGGGAGCTAACTCGTCTTCTTTAATGCGTTACACTTTTTCTCGTATCAAATGATGAGCTGAGTCTGGTATGCCTGCGAAGCTTATACGACTTTGCGGGATGACACTGACTGCCGCGAAGTTTTCAGTGAAAAAAGGCAAAAATCTGACAGAGCCATTTTCTATCAAGTTAGGCTTTAGACGTGGCGATAGTCTGTCTTACGCTGTCTTTAACATCATAATGGAGATGATCATGGGAAAGGCTGCAGTTTGCTGATGATATAGATATCATTGGCTGTGAACCGCGGGTTGTTATTGCGGCCTTTTCGTGCATTGAGAAACAGTCGGCAGACGTGGGTTTGGTGATAAATGAAGACCACTCCAAGTTATTTGATCCAACGAACAAAGTGACAGAACAAAAAATATAAATGTAATCAACAATATCAAAAGATGGTTATTGATCGCAAACCGCTCCTACTAAGCCCTAAGCAAGCGATTTAATGACAAAGCCATCCCTCGACAAAAAAAATTCCAATTCTACCAGACACTGATCTTACCCGACTTGCTCTGCAGCGCAAGAATCGATTCTGGGAGTCGTTGAGATAAAACAACTCGCAAAATATTTCAAGCCATCATCGTAAATTGTGGGTACCGTCGTCGAATTCGACCTTGATCTTTATGAACTCGATTAGCGCGACCAAAACTTCGTTGTATGAACCAGGTGAAAGAGTTGTTATCTAAGCCTGGTGTGAGAAACTATCTACAAAGTGCAAAAGACCTAAGCGCTTGGAATTCTATTCCACGAGCGGCTATTAATGGATGCATATCTGGTGCTGCTACCAGATAAGAAGAAGTAGTTATAATGTTCAAATCCTCACTGAAATTCAGTAGTCGATTTTTTTTGGTTTAGATTCTATGAAAACATATTATTTTAAAGACTTCATAAAAATTAGTTCTTTTTTTTGGTGTCAAAAGATATTGCGAGAAACGGGACTTAATCTCATGCCTTTTTGAACGAAATAAGGCAAAAAATTAAAGTTGAATTAGGCTATTATTGTAGTTCGGAATAAAAGATTAACTCAAATTAGAAAATTTAATATTTTCTTTATTTTGCGGAATAAACACTTTGATTTAGGCAATAATGAACAGATATATTTTCTTTTTGTTGTAGTCTTAAACTGAGTTAGGCGGCTATACCAAACTAAAAGAGAAGAATATAAAGCCATTTAACTTAAGCCACGTAACTAATGTTAGACTGTTATGCCAAAGCAGTCATTTTGAAAAATAATATAAGCTATTATGGTTTTAAGGGTTAAACCATATATATTATGCCACGATAACTCAATTTTGTCCTAACTCTGGTTTGGCCGTTTGTGGTTTGTGACCACAGATTTATGATATCGATTGTCCTTATTTACTTCAAGTCCTTTATTATACTGTCCACCAAAATTTAATGTACTTTTAACTCTGAAAAATGTACACGGCGGTTAAAAGTATCAACTCTAATTTTCATATAAACATTGAAGTCCAGAGAAAGAGAGAATTTAACGCTGTAAAGAGCGCCCAACGTGACACATGGTACGATGCTTTTTAGGCGGCTAAAGCCCTTGCAAATCGTGATGACGCTTCTTGGCACATGCAAGCGCGATACGAAACAAAAATCAATTAAATTGCACTCAAGTGCAGTACCATAGAACAAAAAAAATAACCAGACGAAAGGGGAACAAAAGATTAAAAACGTTTACGCTCTTTTTCTCTCATTTTTAAGCCTCCCATGAAATTTGCGCATTTTCGCCAATATTGAGGCTGCATTCGACAATAAGTTTTATGGCCTTTTAGCCAAAAACATGTCATGATATCGCAACGACTACACCGGGTAAGGGGCGGACGTGATTTTCATGCGAAATCTAATGAGAAGTACTCGTTGCCGAAATTTTGCCAGTAAGTTATTGGACAAAATAAAAAGGAACACTCACACAAATGTAGTTAACAACGCTTACTTAGCATCAGTTCATTGTGCAATTTCGCCGAGTACAGTCCTTTAGGAAGTCTTCCTCCAGTCCTGTTGCTCGCCGTTACTCTGCGGCAACTAAGTTTGACCAACCAACCACAATCCCCCCCGTATACACCTTAATCCGACTAGTAAAACTTTAATAAAGGTTTCTGTGCGTATTTACGCATTAATCAACAGCCATTCAATCGAATAACCGCATCATCATTGCCGAGTGTAAATTGCATCCGACGTGTAGAACAATCAAAACCACAGAGAGTTTCTACGTGTGTCAGTGCGAGTGTGAGAGTGACCGAGTGTTTGTTTACCTTAGGACGTAACCGAAACAATTAACAGTTAATAGTGATTCATTCGGGGACTTTTGGCCTATTCAAACTTAACAACAACAAAGTATTTAAAACTACAAATGCAGTTGACTAATAAGTAGCCAACAGGGTTGCCAGGTTCTGTGTATATTGTAAAATTTAATGAAAGCTACACAATGCACATAAGTACGTCATGATCATGATAGTCAAATTATGATTTACGTTGCAAGCGAATGTCTGTTTGTATTAAAATTAATTTCTGACCCGACACAATTCAATTTTTGGCTATTGATAAAGATCGCAAAACCGCATGTATTTTATTAGTTGCAACATAAGCCGGCTCGTAAACAAAACAAATACAATACGTGGGCCGGCGTATCGTAAACGTATACTGTTTTGAGTAAAACATCCGCGTGTTAAATAATTTCGAAATAACCTTAAAAATAAAAAACTGTTAACCTTGATAATGTTTAAAATAAAAACTTCTATGCAAAAAGTGGCAATTTATCACTTGGTAATTTTTAGATTAAAAATTTATCTGAAATGCTATCAGAAAGCATTCTGCCATATTGCATTAATAGTACTTTGTATTATTGTTTGATAGAATATCTTCCTCTTATTATTAATTGGCAACATATAGAATTTAGTAAATTTAATTTAAGCTTTTTGATGTATAGCTTTTTTTAATTGGAATTTATGAACATTTACTTATTTTTCGGAAACAAAAAACTGTTATCTTAAAAGTTATTATTTAATTATATTAAGCAATTAATCAGTTAATATCATATTTTTTATTCTCTACCATTGAAATCCTTTGCGAATTGTATCCAACAAATCACTGTAGTTTGTAGCACAAATAACTATTTTTATGGATCTGAAAAACTACTAGGAAATATAGTTGGTATACTACATAAACTGGCCAACTCCATTTAAAGACAAATTTTATTTAACATAAAATTGATCTAATTAGGATTTAATTTTTCTTAATTTTTGTTTTGAATTCATTAGATACAAGAGTTAAAAAAGATATAGTTGAAATATACTTCTAGTAATTACTTTAATTTAAAGGGAAAAGAGAATTCTTTAAAACGGAAATTGGCCAACTCAAGTTGGTCAGTTTATGTAGTATACCGACAATATATAGATTACTGAAAAATTTTCGACCTTGAAGAAAAAGGAACCGTACTTCTACATACTTACTTACTTATATGGCCTTATATTGCGCGTGTGCCATTATATTGCGTGCCTTCTCCAGTTGGAAACTTCAGGTTTCTCTAACGTCTCCTCCACATAGCCCTCCCACCGGAGATTGGGTCTCTCCTTTTACGTAAGCCTATTGGCGCAGCATCGAGTATCTTTTTTGCTGAAACTGTTTCACGTTTATCTCGTGGTTCATACAATGTTGATACTCGCCATTAACAACAATAGGTACATATATTTTGCGTAAAATCATTGCTTCAAAAACTCTTAAAACTGATTCGTCTGACCGCGCAATAGTCCAGAATTTTGTGCAGTACATTAGGACAGGTAGAATTAATGTCTTATAAGGGTGTCCCAACAAGAACGCAATTTTTAAATCTGGCAACACTCGAAGTGTCATTGTTTGACATTTGAACAATTGTTATTGTTTGCTAGTAGAAGGTACGAGTAAAAATGGAGCGCTACACGAATGAACAACTCATTCTCATTGTGAAATTGTTTTACCAAAATGGTGAAAGTTTTGCGGCTACAGTTCGCAAATTGCGATCAATTTGGGGTCACAATAATGCTCCAAAAGAGTCAACTTTAAAGAGATTAATGGATAAATTTGTCGAAACTGGGTCTGTTAGTGATGTAAAGACAACAACGCGCCATCGATCAAGTCGAACGACCGAAAATATTGCAGCTGTACGTGATGATGTCACTCAAACTCCATCCACCTCAATTCGACAACGAGCTCAGCAAATTGGTGTTTCCAAATCCACTATGCAGTTTTTTCTTGCCTCGAATTGAAGAAATGAATGAGGAGGGCATGTGGTTCCAACAAGACGGTGCCACATGTCATACAGCCAGAGAAACAATTCAATTGCTGCATCAGTCATTTTCCGGTCGTTTTATCTCGCGTTTTGGAGATCAGAATTGGCCGCCTAGATCGTGCGATTTAACACCATTAGATTTTTTTTCTTTGGGGTTTTTTGAAGTCGATGGTTTACGCGAATAAGCCGACGACAACTCAAGCCTTAAAAGAGGAAATTGGACGCTGCATTAATGAAATACCGCAGCATTTATGCGAAACGGTCGTTGAAAAATTCATTAAAAGATCGCGTGCATGCCAGCAAAGCCGCGGCGGCCATCTGCACGATATATTGTTAAATACATAACCTCATTCTGTCTACTTTACGATATAATAAAGTTTCACGATTTTTTTTGAAATATCTGTGTTTTATTTAAAATTTAAAAATTGCGCTCTTGTTGGGACACCCTTTACATCAGAAGCTTTGTGGTTTTGAGTGTGGGTCTTGTCCCGAAAGCAAGCATAGTTATGATTTCAATTTCTAGGCTGAAACTGTTGTTTTTGATAACGACCGAAGTTTCGAAGCTGTCACCATTAACAGATTGTCCCAAACATGCGTTGAGCAAATTATCAAATTAACGTTGAACAAGCTTGTGACTTTAATTGAAGATTGTCCCAGTTGTGTTTATTACAGCATTTCGTTCACACAGATTACTTGATAGCATCATCAGCATCATAGAAGGCTGATGTACCACTATAGTTGAAACAGATACTGGGCTCGCACTTTTTATACTCTGGACACACTACACTGATACTCTAAACTTTTGGCATGTCCTTTTTCTGCAGTATCGAGCACATACTGAGCTGAGCTAGCAGTCTAGCAGCGCCCGCATCTTTATTAAGCCGGGATATTGCTTTTCTAGTTTCCATAATATAGGGTTTTGGGCAGTCGATTTAATGATTTTCAATAGAGATGTTATCGTTGTCATCTGGGTCCTCCGTTTCAAGAAGTTTTGAAAAGTGGTCCTCTCAAATCTCACGAACGGTCTGTGTGTCTGTTACAAGATTCCCGATCTCATTTTTGAGGGACATAAGGTCAGTATCAAACCCATGAACTCAATGACTCACTTTCTGGTAGAATTTTCGGCTGTCACTACCTGTTCGGAGTTCCTGAATATCTGGAGTTCTTCAAGTTCTGTCTTTGCCTGACAACTCGCGTTGCAATGGTTGCAAAGTCGCCATATATGTAGCATCGTTTTCCATCGTTGCATAGCGTTATTCCCCATTATACCAAGGCTTGTACTTTGACTGTTTACTATAGCCTAGTATGTATTTTCCCCAGCATGACGCATGGAATGTGGAGTGTCAGGAATAATGTACATTACATTTGTTCATCCGCCGACACACGTGCCCCCTCTATGGCAACTTTTGCACGGCTGTGCTGTCAGACTTTCGCCAGTCATAAAGAGCCAGCCGTATATTGGGAAAAGTAACAATCTAGTGCGGAGAAAAATATATTTATATTTATACCATCACCCTTAGGGATGAGGGTATACATCATTTGATACGACCCTAAAGTGTAACACATAGAAGGAGCCACTTTAGACCCTAGGTTTCATTGAACCAAATTCGATTCATGACTTTTTAAGTCGTGTGAGCCATGTCCGTCTGTCTGTGTGTCTGTCGGTCTGGCTGGTGCGCACGAAATTTTGCACGGGTTAATATTTCCCCAAAACTACTTACGGTATTGCAAATGGGTACCTCCCATACAAATACATCATTCCGCCCACTAGATGAATATTATTAATAGACCTAACGCGATTGTGCCCAAATTCCGTATTTAGAAAAGTTCAAGCAGGATAAAGTTTTTGAAAAAAAATTTGTAAGTCTAGACACGCCCCTTCTGGTACCTCCCACACAATTGGACCTTTACGCCCACTTTAGAAATGGAGTAATAATAAAAATAAATCCAACGCGATCGTGACCGATCGGATAAAGTTTTTGAAAAAAAATCTGGAAGCTTAGCCACGCCCCATCTGGTACCTCCCATACCCGTCTGGTACCGCCCACTTTAGAAATATTATGAATAGTTCTAACGCGATCGTGCCCAATTTCTGTATTTAGTAAAGTTCAAGCAGGATAAAGTTTTGGAGAAAAAATCTGGAAGTCTAGACACGCCCCTTCTTGTACCTCCCATACAAATGTACCACTCCGCCCACTAGAGAAATCGAGTTTTAATATCAATATATTAGAAAATTTTTTGCTTTATTGAGGGTGAGGGTATATGTAAGTCGAGGTGCTCGACTGAAACTTTCTTACAGTAAAACATAAGGTGTGTTTATTTTATAAAGTGGACACTTGTTTGCATGCGTAACTCAAAAACGGTTGATATTAGGAGGCCATGAAAAACATTTTAAACAGTTGAGAATATAGTTTAATATTATAACTGTACTCGAGAAGTCGCGCCTTGAACTTGAGAAACGAAAACTGTAGTCCGTTTCTGTAAAAAAATCGGCAAGTTACCGATTTGCGTTACGTCACGCAGTTAGGGTCTTTAGTTACCGATCTCGAGAGAACTGCTGTTTCTGTACGTTGAAATCGTTTAAAATTCGGTATAATATTCTTTTTGTGTAAAAAATAAAAACAAAGAAACAAATACAATGAAGGAATCGGTATTCGATTATAATTTTATCTTGATGAAAAGGAAATACAATTTTAAAATTTATTATTAATTGTTTCCTTGCGTAATGGCTAGATTTATCTACGAAAAATTCATCTACCTCTTTTTTTAATAACTGCACCATTTCTAATTGAAATTAAAAAGTTATATTTGATTTTTAAACATTCCATTTGAAATTCAAACCCTTTCAATTGATATTCAAAAATTCCATTTAAAAATCGTAAAATAACAATTTAATTCAAAATTCGTGAATTGAAACTCAAAACTCATTTACAATTGATGAGTTAAACTCATTCAGTTGATTAGTGCTAAAATTCAATAAACGAGTTTTGATTTTAATTGACAAATTTTGAATTTCAAATATCGAGTTTTGAATTTTAATTGACGAATTTTGAATTTAAATTTTAATTGATGTGTTTTCAATTGCAAATGCAATTTTTGAATTTTTATTGATTTTGGTTAGTTTTTTTTTTGTTTTTATTGGTGTAGACCATTCCCAATTGAATTTTAAAGAAAATCAATTGCAATTCAAATATTTCATTTGAAGTTAAAAACTCGTCAATTGGTATTAGTTTATTTTCGAACACAAATTGTTAGTTATTTCATGACACTGAGAGATATAAATCGTTTTTCCGTTATAACAGTGATAATAATCATTTATGAATCCACGTATAAAAGGTTTTAAAAGCTTAAGCCAAACTATCTCGTCAGCACCCTTTGTTGTGACTTCTCCACTATCATCGAAAACCTTAAGTGTTAAAAGCTCCATTAACGAAGACCACATGTCAGCTCTTGTTCGATGGACAAAGCATTAGACAAAAGCTTGTGTGGATTATGCTGACTTGTGGTCTTCGTTGATGCTATCTTTGCACCGGTATGTTGTTGCTTCTCAATTCGTTGATGGAGCTTTTAACACTTAAGGTTTGTGATGATAGTGGAGAAGCCACAACTGTCGAAATAGCTATCCGCCCTACCAGCTGTCACATAATCCATTTCACACAACTCTTGTAAAACAAAATCTATCAGCAATTATAGTAAAGATCTTGAACGGAACGATGAAAACAAATTCAACAATACAAAACAAATGAATTTAAAAAAAAATCAGGTGAGAAAGTTTCAGTCAGGTAAACTGACATACATATACCCTCACCCTCAGTCAAAATATAAAATTGGCTTAACAAACTACATAGTTTGGGCACTATCGCCTTGGGTGTATTGATATTATTACTCGATTTCAAAAGTGAGCGGAATGGTACATTTATATGGGTGGTACCAGAAGAGGCGTGTGTAGACTTACAGTTTTTTCTCCTAAAATGTATTCTAAATAAACACTTAATACAGAATTTGAACAAGATCGCGTTGGGCGTGTTGATATTATTACTCAATTTTAAAAGTGGGAGGAATGGTTCATTTGTATGGGAGATACCAGAAGAGGTGTGGTTGAACTTCAAAATTTTTCTACACAAGTTTATCCCGTTGTAGCTTAACAAAATACGGATTTTGGACACGATCGTTTCGCGTGTATTTATATAACTTCTCTTTTTCCACCATCGCGTTGGTTCTATTGATATTAATATTTGATTTTGTATGGGAGGTTCAGACATACATGGCTCAAACGACTTAGAATGTTATGAATCGAATTTGGTTTAAAGAAACGTAGGATCTATTGTGACTCCTACTATGTGTTACACATTTGGGTCGTTTCAAATGATATATACCCATCTACCAGTAGGGTGAGCGTATAATTAATTTCAGTGTGCCAACTTTCAGAGACTTTTTAACCATTCCATAGATTCTCTTCTGCAATACCTCAAGTATTCGATTTTTCCTGATTTTAATTCAGCGGGAGCTTGGAATTAATTTTAGACACATAGTTTCTTGGTTAAATTTTCTTAGAATTTATCGTAGTTTCCGACACTGCTGTACGATTAGCAAGTTTTTTTTCAACCCGAACAAATTAAAAAAAATTTCCAGCACTTTGAATACTCTAATGCTTTCTAGGCATATTTGCTACTATACTTTAAGTTTAAATGTCATAGGCTGTATCCTTTTGTTTTGTTTCCTATTATGCGACATATCTTTATTTTTTATTTGTCTCCATAGTGATATAAATTTCGTGAAAAATTCTTCTTCCTCTTATTTGTCAGGGACAATAGATATTGAACTATAATAAATCCTTGCGCACTTCACACTTCGTCATAGTGTGAATATTAGGTTGGTTCATCGTCAGATTCATTTAATTGGTCGAGTCGTTCTTGCGTAATATTTATGTTTTAGTTGATGATCTGAACGTCTTAAACGCCGATAAAACACTCAGATTCCAATCATTGGACTAGTATTCTTTAAGTCCGACCATTTTAAAGAGCTAGTGCATGCATGTTACTAGCTCCTTGCCGCTGACTTTAAAGAATCTCCCTGCAGTCCATTTTTCCGTTATTGCCATGCTGACCCTGTTTTGGCTCAAATGTTTGGCGTGATTTCGTCACTTGCGCTGCCTTCGGGAAAGAGAAAAGTTAAACAATGTTCCCTTTTTAATTTCAGCGCACTCTGCGTGTCCGTTAGCAGATTTTCACCTCAGATTTTACGAAAAAATAGTTGTCAATGTTACCGCCTTATATGAACAGTTAAGTCAAAACATTTTTAGGGGAGTTTTTCTGTGGGCGCGGCAAAAACTCCGGATTCGGGGTTTTTACCATAACATCGTTATTTGTATACCTATTGTCAATATCTATGCATCGTTGAAAGGGTATTAACAACAGCTTTGTTAGTGAGTTAGAGACTTTAAACTGCGGCGTCATCTTCCAGCGGTTCTCGGCATTGTATTTTTAAAAACCCAATAAGCATACAATTTTCTGATGTAGATTTGAAGGCATTTAAAAACTATTAATAACGCCGTTAATTTTTATTCATAAACAAAAAAGTTATATTGATTTAAAAAGTCAATATGCAACACTATGTACGCTGTGACAATTCGAAATATACATTTGATTATTTCTATTACATTCGTTTGTTATAAATGAAGAATAAATAAAGTTCAAATAAATTATAATCAATAATCGAAGATACCAAATAATCGGAATATTATCTAACTGAAGAACTTCAAAAGATTTTTTTAGCCACCAATGTGAACTAAGTTTGATGATGCTTAAAGCCATATCGGAGCATGAGGAAATCTTTGGTTGAGCAAATAAAATGTTGTATAAAGGTCTAGTTCGAACTATCATATGTACCAAAATATTAAATCATTATAACTTTTTTGTTTATGAAGAAAATGTGACATTAATTTCGCAAATATTTTATAGTTTATACAAGGCTTTAAATCTGCATCAGAAAAATTAAAGATTACGAGGTTTTTAAAGACACAATGTTGGGAACCACTGGAATATGACGTCATATGACGAGTGTGTTGATATTATTACTCCATCTCTAAAGTGATCGGAGTGGTACATTTGTATAGGAGGTACCAGGAGTGGCATGTCTAGACCAGATTTTTTTTCCAAAACTTTATCCTGTTATATCTTTACCAAATACAAAATTGGGCACGATAGCGTTGGGTGTATTGATACTATTTCTCCATTTCTAAAGTGGGCGGAAAGGTACATTTGTATGGATGGTACCATAAGGGGCGGGGCCATGTACCCTATTTGCAATACATTTGGTTGTGTCTTACGAAAGATATCTTGCTCACCAGCCGGACAGACAGACATGGCTCAAACTACTTAAAAAGTCATGAATCGAATTTGGTTCAAATAAACCTAGGGTCTAAAGTCACTCATTCTATGTGTTACACTTTTGAGGCGTATCAAATGATATATACCCTCATCCCTAAGGGTGATGGTATACAAATAGTAAGATTATCTTCGACTGAATCTCAGATTCCCTTTTTACAATGGTGTCCAAAATATTACAAATTGTGATAAAAATATTAGGAGCGTTCACGACAAGTGTTGCAGTATTTTTGATAAGTTTAGTGTCTTAGCTAAATTTCAAATACTTACAAAGACAAAACATATACCAAAATGCAAACAAAAAAATATTTAAAATGTTTCCTACACACACTTCACACATTTAAGATCAATAATAACCAAATATTTTTGTTTTGTTTTATGAAGTTTTTAAACCCCAAAAAGGGGAGATTATATGGAAGTAGCTCTTTAACTACGGCTGTAATCGCGATGACAGACGAACCGAAATCTTTAAATCGACTCGCGGTTCTACGCTGACCATTTATATATAAATTTTGTTATAATTACCACGCCTCCGTATGGGTATAACAATTGGAAGAACAAACTGAATATACCCTTCGGACAATGCGTTGGCAATGCGCATTGTGGAGGGTTTTAAATGATTCTGTATAAGCCGACATAGGTTATTTACTTCAAATAAAATATGAACGTCTTTCAGACAGTATATATCCAATGATGTATCACTCTAGCCTGACTCAAATATATTTAAGGGTATCACATGTATTTAATGGTATCTCAAAAATTTATATCAATAATCTGATCGAGACATCAGTATATATTGATGCATTACGCTTACTTAATATGTAGCTCTCTTAGAAATTTACCCTTGGTGTAATTAAAACTAGTAAGAAAGCTTTAGTCGGGAATACCGACTTACACATACCCTCATTAAAACATAAAATTTTCTAGTATATTAATATTTTGACGCCCTATGCTCCAATGGGAGTTAGAGGAACACACATATATATATATATATACTGAAATTATAACTCGATTTCTAAAGTGGGTGGGGTGGTACATTCGTATGGGAGGTACCAGAAGGCGCGTGGCTAGACTTACAGATTTTCCCCCAAAATTTTATCCTCATTTAGCTGTACTTAATAAAAAATTTGAACACGATCACGTTGGGTGTACTGATATTACTACTCCATTTCTATACATTTGTATAGGAAGTACCAGAAGGGGCGTGGCAAGACCTAAAATTTTTTTCTCCAAAACTTTATCCAGCTTTACTAAATACAGAATTGGGACACAATCACGTTGGATGTATTGATTATTACATTTGTATAGGAGGTAACAGATGGGGCGTGGCCAGACTTCCAATTTGTTCTCCAAAACTTTATCTTGTTATAGTTTTACTAAATACAGAATTTAATTAATTCCTCGATTTCTAAAGTGGGCAGCACCTGATGGGTATGGAAAGTACCAGAAGGGGCGTGCCTAGACTTCCTGTTTATTCTCCAAAACTTTTTTCTGCTACACATTTACTAAATACTGAATTTGGGTACGATCGTATTGGAATTGTTGATATTATTACTCGATATCTAAAGTCAGCGGAATGGTACATTTGTATGGGAGGTACCAAAAGGGGCGTGGCTAGACTTTCAGTATTTTTCTGCAAAACTTTATCCTGTTATAGTTTCACTAAATATAGAATTTAGGATCGAACGAGTTGGATGAATTGATATTATTCGATTTCTAAGGTGGGCGGAATTGTACATTTATAAGGGAAGTACCAAAACATTTGGTTGCGTCTTTCGAAAGTTATCTTGCACACCAGCCGGACAGACAGACGGACATGGCTCATTCGACTTAAAAAGTCATGGATCGAATTTGATTCAATGAAACTTAGGGTCTAAGGTGACTCCTTCTATGTGTTACACTTTTGGGTCGTATCTAATGATATATACCCTCCTACCCGTAGGGTGAGGGTATAAAAAAATTAATTTACCTTTACAACTTATTAATGAGGTAAGGTATAACTTCTCGCGTCATTGCGAACTATTTATTTTTAGACTAGTGGGCCCGGCAATGCTTCGCTATTGCATATTAACTTGTAATATATTGCACATTTCTTACTATCCTAAATGCTATATAAACGCTAATTTATATTTTTGTAGGTCTATAAAGTACTTTGAAGACGGTACTTAAGCTCGACAACAATATGTTGAGTTTATTACCTTATGTAACTAATTTCAAGTAACTCCTTAACATGGAAGTTTTATTGTTTTAAATTCTAAATATCATAGCCTCTATGACGATAGTCATATCTGTAGTGCAGACATGAATATTAACTTTTTTCTGTATGTGGGGCGAAAACCCACTTTTTTACAAATAGGAAACTGACATTCCGCTAAAAATCAAAGTTAAATTAAATTTTTATTTGTATCTGTAGTAGCGGGAACCGTCTGTATACTAACTATCTCTTAAGGCATAAAATCACTTTTGTCATGCCTTCTCCGCCTATTGACCGCAAGTGAACATTTCGTTTGAAGATTCATGCCTTTAGCCATTAAACTATCTTTTGCCATGTCTTCTTCTCCCACTTCTTCTAATACTATCTTTGTATTAAACTCGTATTACCATTTTTTTGAGATAATTCCGTCAATAAACGTTTGGCTTAACAAAGTGATGGTCTCACGCGCTGTATGGCTTGTTAAGCCGTCGTGTTGGAAACATTTCTTCTCCCAATGATTTGCAATGACATGAGAAATAACAAAATCAATTGATGATCCACTGGTTCTTCCACCTGTTGGATCTTATATAGATGTAGGTCAAGATCTTTCCTCAGCATTTGCAGAGACCTAGTTGCTGAAAACGGCGTCGGTTCGATAAATTCGAGTCCCTTTCACACTAACTTCTACAGCGTCGATGGCTTCCATTTGCCGCTCAGATGGATGATTATGTGCACCGTAAACTTGACAAAGGGCTCCATAAGTATGACAAACAGAACGCGCATTTTGAAAATAAATAAATTTAGAATCCCGTCCAAAATTCTTCGCCATAACTTTTTAACCAATAGATATATTTGCTTCTGTAATACCAAATTTAGTTTCTTGGGTATATATATCTGAAGTTTTCGAGTTGTGCTCATGTAAAACCAAAAAAAAACTTAATCATGCTTCCCAGCGCAAGTTAAGAAGTTATTTTAGACACAAAAATTATTGGTGAAATTTTCTAACAGTTCATCGAAAATTTCCGACATTGGTATACGATTTTTGCGGAAAAAAAAATGAATTTTAAGGACGATCAAACTATTACTATGGCAGTTATAATATATAGTTATAGTTAGGTATAGCTTACTGTAATTCATACTGCAACAACAACATATGTAACAAATCTCATCTTGAATGGGCGGTGCCACGACCCTTTATCCAATCACAATCCAGTATAACCACGGACTATCAAAAGGTCATCAGTACCACTTGGTAAATTTTTCGTATCAATCGATGTATTAGAAAAGCCGTTACAGACATTTTTGAAAAGAGGGCGTGGCACCGCCCACTTCCATCCTGGCTGTAATTAATACTGCTCAAACAACATATATACCAAATATTATTTTCATACCTCTGATAGTTCATGAAATATAGCCTTTTTAATTTTCAAGTTGTATGGGCGGTGCCACGCCCTTTATCCAATTACAACCAAATATAGCCTGGGACTATCAACAGGTCAACAGTACCACTTGGTACATTTTTCGTATCAATCGATCTATTAGAAAAGCCGTTAGAGCGATTTTTGAAAAGAGGGTGTGGCACCGCCCACTTCCTCCCTGGATGTAATTAATACTGCTCGAACAACATATATACCAAATCTCATCTTGATACCTCTGATAGTTCATAAGATATAGCCCTATCGATTTTCAAGTTGTATGGGCGGTGCCACACCCCTTTATCCAATCACAACCAAATATAGCCTGAGATTATCTACAGGTCAACAGTACCTCATGGTAAAATTTTTGTATCAATCGATCCATTAAAAAAGCCGTTAGAGCGATTTTTGAAAAAGGGGCGTGGCACCGCCCACTTCCATCCTGTCTGTAATTCTAACTGTACAAACAACATATAAACCAAATATCATCTTCATACCTCTGATAGTTCATGAAATATAGCCTTTTTAATTTTCAAGTTGTATGGGCGGTGCCACGCCCCTTTATCCAATTACAACCAAATGTAGTCAGGAACTATCTACAGGTCAACAGTACCTCATGGTAAAATTTTTGTATCAATCGGTCTATTAGAAAACACGTCTGAGCGATATTTGAAAAAAGGGGCGTGGCGCCGCCCACTTTTTGGAGAAAAAAAACCTTTTAAACCATCCGGAAGCTATAGCAAACAAAACAAAAAAAAAATTTTGAAAATCGGTCCAGCCGTTTTTGAGTTTTAGCGAGACAACTGCACAGCAATTCATTTTTATATATAAGAGAAGATGCATAACAAATGGTACCAACTTGTTTATAGACGAATGCAAACGTCAGCTGTTTGAGAAGCTTTTACTAGAAATACATTATTGACTCGACTGCACACTGTGAAGTTGCAGTCGACAAAATCGAGGGGTCCGGCGATGAATGAAAATGTTAATGACTGAGACGGTAATTTAACCGTGGACCTCCTACATGATAGTCACGTGGCCTAACTACAATGCACAGGCCGGCCAGCAGTTTCTTTAAATTTACAATTATTATTGTGGTACACTTCACTTGTCGAAATGTTTATATTTATACAATACGAGTACCACTTCCCTATGAACTATTAATCTATAAAGTTATTAGCGTAGATACGCCAGCCAAATGTGTGTAATCAATTTAATTTATAACTTTATTGTTCAGTCTAAGCTAAAAGAAATATGTTTATAAAATCTGCGGCAACACTGTACTTTAACAACGTCACGTACATTGTATTTACGCAAATCTGTGTAAGATTAATGTGCAAATGATTGTGCCGACATGTACATATATGTGAATGTGAATATCCTTGCGTGCATGTGTTTTGTTCAAATCATACACCATCACAGAGGCATACGTACTATGTGTGAGTGACGATAATGCGTAGTGCTTAACCTTTTAGTGAAATTAATGATTTACTGCAAATAAGTGCAAAATTTATTTGGAATAAACAATTTGAATTGTGGTCGCATCCAAACAAACTGTGGTCTCAAATATTCGAAACACGAGTATGGTAGGGTAAAGTCATCCTGCAACATCTGATACAATTTACGCATGAACCTGACAATCCCCGAGAGTATGCAAATGTATTATTCTAATACAAATGTATATACAAAGTTGTACATTCGGATACATAGTATACGTATACGCCGTGGACACACTTGCATACATAAAAATGTATGTGTGTCTCACGTGTACATTTGTATGCATAAACTATGTACATAGTATGGAGACATGAATAGAGCTTTCGTCTAAAGGTCCTTTTGTTTTATTGTTTACGTGTATAAATAGAACTTTGCAGAATTTTGTTTTCAAAATTGGAAAAAAAAGATTGCCGTAAAACTAACAAATGCCATAAAAATTGTCTTTTATTGCGCTACAAGTGATGAGACAAGTGAACGTTTCTTTTTCGTGACACGTACGAATGACTCTGTGAACTTGCACATCAATATTTTATATCCTGCAAACATATCTTCGACATTTGCGAAACACATCGCATTGTAAAGGTAAGTAGTATTAAAACTAGAAAATATGTCAAGACTTTGATGATCTTTGAGAGCAACATGAGGGTCGTAAATTATATTGCCAACATTTTAACTGATTCCTTCACAGACTAGTAATTGTCAAGGTTTTATGATAAAATATATATACATATGATAATGGTTAATATAAGCATTAAGATTTATATTTCTAAATAAATACAATAAACTATATGCGAGTGAAAACGAAAAAATATTGTCGTGCGGATATATGGAAGTGATTCGTTGAAATTGTTAGCAAACATGGTTGTTGTTCGATTAAGTTTGTAAAATAAATTATTTGTAAGTCATTAGCAATTTCTAAAACACCCCAAACAAATGTTCTTGAGCTATGGAAGTACCATCAACAACTAATGATTTATAAAGCCACGTGTAGTATAACCTAGGGGGATATATCCTCCCGGAATCGGAATTTACACCCCCCAGACTATGTCCCACATATTGCTGTACAGTCTTATTTAAAGTAAATTTATTAAGAAAATGTTAATACATGTCTCCGAAGACCTGAACTTTCCCGTATGTATTTTTAACACAAGATTTTTCATATTTTTTGATTCTACTATTGACCAAAAATTTTAAAAAATTAAGTTTCTTCCTTTATTATTTCCGCTAGGGATTCTACAAGATTATTAAAACTTATTCTATCATGACGTAGATTTTTTATATTATCAAGAGTTAGCTGTTTTTGTCTCAGTTCTTTCATTATGGTTCGGCGCCAAGTGTTTTAAGAGCGGCCTGGCCGTCGGCTACCTTGGGGATTCCATTCTATTGCTGCTTTGGAGATGCTGTCTTCTGGTTTCCGTAATGCATGATCTATCCATTTCCATTTTTGTCTTCCTTTTTGATATATAATGGGTTCTTCGTTCGTCAAGCTCCATAAATCGGTGTTAGTAATTGTGTTGGGCCAAAATATTCGGTGTATTATGCGTAAACAATTGTTAATGAACGTTTGCAATTTCTGCGATATTGCAGTTGTCATTTGCCATGTTTCACTGCCACATAAAACATTGACGCATGAGTTAAATATACGCATTTTTTAATTCAGTGTGATTTGAGATGGCCTCCACACTTTGTTTAAACGACCAAAAGACGATCTGGCTTTATTGAGTGTATTATTAACATCTTCTACCACTCCTCCACCTGCTGCCATCACACAATCAAGGTACCAAAAAGAATCCACATAGTGAATGCGCTGCCCATGGAGTATAATGGGCGTCTCTATCGAATTGTTTACACGCATAGCTTTAGACTTTTCCAATTGTGTGAAAAAGGGTAATTAACCGATTTTAGTGACGAAACAATGTCTTCAAAAATCAGAAATAGCTGACTTAAATACTTGTAACTAAGCGACACTTGAATAATCGAAGATACTCTTGGCTATTAAAGAACGTTTTAGCCCAAACGACGTATAGATGTAATGTCCAAAAGCAATCTCTTTATTTTCAAAACACTAAATATTTTACTTTTTTACTTTCTGTACAACTTACACTTTTGGCAATGACACTAGGATACAGTTAAAGAGGAGTGGTGATAACACACATCCTTGGCGAACTCCGGTTTTTATTTTGATGTTCTTGCTTAGTTGTTTCTCATGCAATACGCGGCATGTTGCATTGCTGTACAGTATCTTTATTGCGTTTATTATTTTAGTCGGGACACCCTTGCATGCCAGTGCGCTCCATATGGCCGTGTGACTGAGAGTGTCAAAAGGCTTTTCTAAGTCAGCAAATACGAGATAGAGAGGCGATCTCCACTCAACGGACTGCTCCACAATAATTCTAAGACTATTGAAATGATCGACGCAAGATTTGTTGGAGCGGAAGCCAGCTTGTTCCCTTCTGAGAGCAATTGCTTCTGACAGCCTTCGCAATAACTTTGTAGACCATACTCAACAAAGTTATACCTCTCAAATTCTTTCTGGCGGTTAAATCACCTTTTTTGGGAAGATTTATAATTGCGCCGGAGGTGATTTCGTCGGGTATGGATTCTTCATTCCAGAATGCTCTTATGATGGGTTCCAATAAGCGAGCGCTAGTAACTCGGTCGATTGTAAGGAGTTCTGGGGAAATATTATCCAGGCCAGGGGATTTGTTGTTTTTAACTGAACTAATTGCTTCGCTGATTTCAATGATGCCTGGACACACAGAAGATATGGATGGATGCAATACGTGGGTAGTGCAAGTGCAGATTGAATCTTGTAAAGCGGACGTTTTATTCAGCATATTCTCGTAAAAATTTTCCCATAACCTGAGTTGCTGCGTTTATGATGTTACAAGTTCTCCTGCGTCATTCTTCAGGGGTCTGCCAGACGAAAATGTTCTATTAGTTAAATTGTTCACAGCGAGGTATAGGTCTCTCGTGCGATGGGTTGCTGCTGCTGCTTGTAGTTCGTTTGCTATATTGTTGACCCATTTCCGCTTATCACATCTCGCATTACGTTTAACATCTCGGTTAATTCAGTTATGCGTTTCCTGATGTTTAATTTTATTCGAGCGAGTTTTGCTCGAGTTAAGGGCAACTTTGGCCTCCTTTCTGTCCTGAATTAATTTCCATGTGATATCGCTAATCCATTCCTTTCGGGTGTTGTTTTTGAAACCAAGGTGATGTTCTGCAGCTTTGATAAATATATCTTTGATTTCTGGCCACGTACGTTCAGAGCTGTTATTTATTATATAAGTTTTTAATTCGCCACGTTAAATTTCCTTTGTGTCACGAGAGAATTATTTTTGATGGCAGAGATTTTGACGCGTATATGAGCGATTAGAAGATGGTGATCACTGCCCATATCAGCACCATGTTTGTTTCGCACATCTAGCAGCGAACATCTCCATTTCTTGCTGATAATGATGTGGTCTATCTGGTTTTCGGTCACCCTATCAGGAGATATCCAGGTAACTTTATGAATCCTCGGATGTGGAAATAGAGTGCCGCCAATAACAAGGTTATTTGTTCGGCATGCGTCTAGAAGCATCTTACCGTTCTCCGTCAGACGCCCTTATCCATGTCTTCCCATGGTGCTCTCTGCTGTTGAGTTATCGGGTCCCAATTGTGCATTGAAATCGCCCATCATTATTTTAATATCACCCTTGGGTACGGTTGCGAAATACGCTGTCGAGTTGATTATAAAACGCTTCTTTCACCGACTTTTCAGATGTATCCGTAGGGTCGTAGCACTGTATCAGCGTGATATTTCGAGCATGGCCACGCACTCAGGCAGTGATAATTCTCTCCGAGTGTGGCTTCCAGTCCATAAGCGCATGTTTGGCCTGCTTAGAAAGAACAATTCCAACTCCACTGGATCGAGGAAGCTCATTCGATGGTTTACCAGAGAAGAGAATGGTGAGGCCATTTGATGTTGTGAATTCCCCTGACTCACACCATCTGATTGCACAGAGCCCTAGCAAGGTAAGTTTGTAAGTTACAAACTCTTTGCATAGCTGTGCAAGCCGTGATGGCTCCAATAGGGTACGTATGTTCCATGTTCCAATTCTAGTCCTTGTTTTCATGCCAAATTCCGTCATCTTTATATCGGGTTCATTAATTTTCTTTCTTGTGTTGGTTTCGGTAATAAGAGTTATTTAAGACGTACAGCTTATTAGGCTATAGCGTCCGATCCTGGTGTTGGGGCTGCCAACATCGCCACCAGGCGTGCAAAGTAAGTGCCGGGATTAGCCGTGCAAGTATTAAGGTTATACCGCACATGGTCGGTCGTCAGAGCCCCACTGCAAACTTGGACATAAACAAAAAATATACTACAGACTCCAGATATACTACATTATAGTAGCACAATATTAGATTGAAGGGACCAGCTTAGACCACAAACTATTAATAAAACAATAAAAATAAATATCCACTGTCGTTTACCTTTTAGGGAATTCTTGATATTGTTTGAATTCTTCGCTTCTTAACCCATGGCCTAACCATGGTCTTAGTGGCGTTCATGAAGATTACAAAACTTTGCTTTACTCTGCCCTAATCATCCACTGTAAGAATCTGACACTTCAGCGACAAATGTTTACATACTTACTTACTTAAATGGCCCATTACAACTTGCGAACGTGGTTCATAAATTAGAGGCCTGAAACATTAAAGAATTCCAAACGCTTCGGTCTTCTGGGTGCCTTCTCTAGTTAGTCCTACTTTAGGATTAGTATCACTTTAACATCAGCGATTTACATACTTCTAAATAACTTCTAATATTACCAGTGGCATATTAAAAAGACATAGCATGATAATAATCTTCATACTTTTGCCAGTAGTAATAAAATATTGCTATACAAATTGTCATGTTATTGAATGATTACAATTTTTATAAACCAACTTTCGGACAAAGCAATTTTAATTGCAAAAATTATTAATAAAATTTCTATTGAAAATATTTGTTATTTTTTTCAGTTGCAATATGCTATTTATATCATATATTTGCATTTAGATTATGTGGAATCAACGATATACAAAAACAAATAGCATCGGGAATATATTGTTTAATTTTTGTAAACATATAACACAAAAAAAATCGAATAATTTTAAATACTTTAATGTATTTAAATGTTAATATGTTGAAAAGGTGATAATAATTATTAGAAGTTTTTTTTTCACATTAAATGATGTACACAATAGTGGAAGTTTCATATGAATTATTGCTTTATTGTTCTTAACTCATTTTTTTAATTATTAAATTTTGTTTTTGCACTGGATAAATATTGAAAGGGTCGAAACAATTAAGATAAATTTAAATTAGACGGCAATATTAAAAAAAAAAAAAAATTATAATATTTATTTTCCACAACATAGTAGATTATTTCTGCATGTAGATAAAAGCGATGGATTAGGGAAGAAAGTTGGTATGAAACCAATTAATATGTTCTTTACATTTTTAAATGTTTGAAAAGAACACAGTAGGTTTAAATCCTTTAATTCATTTTCTTGGTAAGGTAATTTATTGATTTATACTGAAATAGTGTTTACGCAAAATAAAAACCAGTAAGAAAGTTTCAGTCGGGCAACCGGACTTACATATACCATCACTATCAGTAAAACAAAAAAATTTCTGTTATATTGATATTATTACTCGATTTCTAAATTTTTCGATTTTCGTAGTGGTACATTTGTATGGGAGGTACCAGAAGGGGCGTGTCCACACTTCAAGATTTTTTCTTCAAAACTTTATCCTGTTATAGCTTTACTAAATACAGAATTTGGGCACGATTGCGAGGGGAGTATTGATATTATTACTCCATCTCGATTTTTTCTAAAATATATTATTTACAAAAAACGTAGCAAAAACAATCTGGATTAAGCACATAATATCTTCTTGACAAATCCTTATATGAAACAACAAGAAAATATCTTTAAGTGTCCAATAAATATATACCCTCATCCCTAAGGGTGATGGTATAAAAACCAAAAATCTAAGTAACTCAACAACAAAAGCTGTTGGAGAATAACTAATATTATATGTACCTACACAATTCCTAGACATCTATACTGCCCTCCTAAGAAAGAAAGTAATAAGCGCCAAAATTCGAAAATTGGGATAAGGGCAAATTCGGAAGCGTGAATGAGTTTATGATTTTTGCATTAAACTTAAATGACCTATAATCAGTTGTAAATGCTACTACTTTCAGCGTGTTTCCTAGTCAAAAAAGTCGTATCTGCCATTTACAATGATAAAAAGTCGGCTTTTAAGACTTGTTTCCTTAGTATTTATGAATTTTTTTTGAGTATGACTAGTATGACTTTCTTTGTCACGCTCAAGTTCTTGCAAATATGACAGAATCTAATTTTATTATATAAATTAAAAATAGCAACTAACATAGGTAAAGACACTCTTTTTATTGCGAAAAAATGCAAGAAAATTTTGAACTTATTTGTACAGTTTGGTTTTTGTAAGAGATTTTTGGGTACCTATACTAGGCAAACAAGCCATAAGTCCATTTTCTCTACTTTATCATCAAAATATGCCCTATTTGTTACGATAATAAAATGGAAAAAAAATAATACATTTTAAAATCTTTTGAAATTTTTCAAAAACATTTAATTTAAAGACGAGAAATATTAAAAACCTGAAAGCTTAATATCTCAAAACTACTACAATGGAGATGTGACTTTCTTTTTTAGGAGGGCAGTATAACCAAATGAATTGTATGCAAATGGGCAATTCCACAGAAAGGCCTACCTTGGCAGATAAATAAAAAGTTGTTAAACATTTTTTTTTAATTGTTTTAATACAGACAAATACTTTAATTTTATTACATTTAAATGTCCAAAGCTTATCTGACTGCGGACTGCAAAATTGAATTAATGATCTGGTCACCTCTTTGAATTTTAAATGACATTTTTAGTGATGATGCAAGTGCACTCTTATTATAAAATATTATTTACAACAGTAAATAATTCCAATAATAACTCCAAAATTTTAATTATATTTTTTGATGTTGTAGTGCAACATTCGTGATCAACAATTTGGGGCATATGAGTCATTCTATGCCAAACGGTACGATTTTGGGAAAAAATTAACTCAATGATTCCGATTTTTACGCAAAGTTTTAAATGTTGTCCTCTACAAATTCTATTTCATCCCCCATGAGAAACAAAAACATAACAATTGTTTTTCAAAAGTTATGACCAATTGAACATAGGTGAAATGGCGGTTTTTTCATAGAGGTGTGTTCATTCAGTCGCATGTAACTCCTCAAATACTGAACCGATTTTATTGTGCTATACCTTGTTTTGAAGGTAGGTCAACTACTTCTAAAATACTAAAACAGTTTGGTATAATCCCATAGAATTTTTTTCAGTTTGTATCATTTTAATCCTTTTAGTTCGATTTTCAAACTGATTACATTTTTTTTTATTTTTTTTTTTTAATTTTGTAGGTGTGTTCTTATAGGTCTTTTTTTACCGACTGTGTGAATTTTGAAGTGGTGAAATAATGCGCACTATTTTTTTACGAATTTTTTCCGAAACATATTTTTTACAAGCAACAAAAATTTCTGTGAATATAGAAAAAAATAACTATTTTTCAATTGTTTATTATCACAAGAAATACAAACAACAACAAAACAAAGAAAACGTAGTTGAAAATGTAGTAGACTTCAGTCATATGTAATATTAACAGTAAAAAAGGAAATAAAAAATAGAGTAAAGAAAAAAATGTTATGCGTTGTATACCGTCTTAATACGAGTATAGTATTGTTCAGAAGATGATGTTGTCTGAACTTTAATTTTTTTATCGGTTGTGGAATGAATGCGTGGTAGCCAAGAGTTCCAGAAATTATTCTCGCTTTGTCAAAGCGCTCCTTCAGGTGTTTCGCCTTATCTTCATATTGATAGTTATTAAAGAATTCTGTATGAATATTCTTCACATTTTTATTCACCCAATCATAAAATTTGACGGTACGATTAAGGGGATGGACAAGCTTGCACGTGCTGCTGATCTTTTGACTGTTCCTCCCTGACCATCGCAGGACCATTCCAAAATCATCTACATGGAAAATCTGATTTAGTTTTTGTTGGTTTCTATTCAGCACTGTTTGATAAAGTGTCAGTTATCATTTCCATTTAATGAAATTGTTCGCTAATTAGTGTGTACAGTAATTGTTTTTGTTATTCTTATTGTTGTATTAATAAGCCAAAGAAAAATATTTTCATTCTGTTAACTATTTTAAGTAAATTCACAGAAATTTTTGTTGCTTGTAAATAAGATGTTTCGGAAAAAATTCGTAAAAAAAATGTAATCAGTTTGGAAATCGAAATAATAGGACTAAAATTATACAAACTTAAAAAAATTCTATGGGTTTATACCAAACCGTTTTAGTATTTTAGAAGTAGTTGAAATTACCTTCAGAACAAGATATACCACATTAAAATCAGTTAAGAATTTCAGAAGTTACATGCGACTGAATGAACACACCTCTTTAAAAAAATTGCCATTTCACCAAAGTTCAATTGGGCCAACACAAATATGCACGGAAAAACTAAAAATATGCGCATTAGATAAGCACGAAAAACACTAAAAAAATGCCTTTAAAACTGATAAAAAATGCACAATAAATTTTTTTATTCAATGAATAAATATCATTTAAATTAAATTTCATAAAAAATAGTTGAAAATTAAATCGTTAATTACACTTATAAAATTCAAACTATTGTTTAATTACTGTACTGTAAAAAAAATACATGAGATTTTTTAACTAACAACTCTAAAATGTTCAGTCGTACTGAATTCAGTGTTGTACTTAATCTTTTAATGTATAATAAATATTATGTATAGAGTATAGAGTATTTTTTGAGATTTTAAGAAGGATAAGGATAAACATGGCTACGTGCTTTATATGTGAGAAAGTTTTATTTGGAAACTTAGGTTTCTAAGGTCCAACTTTGTGTTGACTTAAAAAGTGCCACCGCCCATTGTCTTAACGTGAAGTTTTTCTTCGCAATGCTATCTTTTTTAAAATGCCGCTTGTCATATTTGAAAAGTTAAGCGCTAATTGACTGTTTCTCCTTGGAAGTACGCATTGCTTCAGCCTCCTAACTGTTACAGTTTTCCACAACTTTCCTAACGTCCTTAAAATAGTATCCTGATGGTTTCAGCAAACTACCCCATGACTGATGGATGAAACAGAGCTCACTGAAATTCATGACGACGGAATGGATCCTTGGTATAAACACAAAAATAACATTCCGATAAGTTAAAACCGGAAACATATACTTAAAAATATACAGCCTTTGTAGAATTATATAATAAATTAATATTGCTTCTTTAAAAAAAAATAAACAAGTGTTGCCTATAGTGCGAAAAATATGTATGAAAAATAAAAAAAATAATAAACTAAACCTAAAAACCTCAAAATATGCTTTTATATGCATAAACCCCCAAAAAATTCCTGTAAGTCCGTAATATGCATTTGCATATGCAAGTATGCATTGCATACTTTTGTTGGCCCTGGTCATAACATTTGAAAAAAATATTTATTTTTTTTCTTGCAACACGTATAAAATATTTTTAAGAGAACAATGGCATAAACAAACAGGCGAAGCAATCCAAGCTTGTGATATAAAAAATACGTACCTTTTGACATGGAATGACTCATATAAACTTTATAAATTTCCTAATTTCGCAAATTAAAAATATCACGGAATTTCTAGAAAAAAAAACTGGTGTCCATATTACAACATGACAACTACCAATAGAAAGCCGCATCCCTCTATTGTAGTTTAGAAAATTGTGGTTAAAAATAAGTGTTCCTAAACGCTGAATTTAGCAGTTTTCTTCATGCATTTAAAAATTTCTTATATTTTTTGTTGCGTTCGCTATCGCATGTCTTTTTCCTTATTAAGAAAGCTGAATTTTGCACTAAGCGGAGTGCCACTAAAATGCTATCGGAAAATGTAAACAAGTTTAACGAATTCAAAGATTTCGTTATTAATTTTTCACTTTAAAGGCGTACGAACGTAGCATTCGCCATCCTGTAAATGTCTATATTTAAAAAATTATAAAATGTTCAAATATCAATTTATGTTAGTATATCAAATGATACATCAAATTTCACTAAATCAGAAAAGTGTTTTATTTACATTATATTGTACTTATATTAATATAAGAATAATATTATAAAAAAGATAGCAAACTGGCGGCTAAGGCCATCGGCTTTGATATTGTTTGATATCCCAACGATTCCCTTTTTTCCTTAAAGCTCAAGCTTTTTTTACAAGGAGATTTGTTGGTAAACTTTTTTTTTGATAAAAACTAATTCGTTGATAAACTTCACCATATTACCACTCCCTATGCAGAGATATTGCTGCATCAAAGTTGAAAATACATAGTTTTAGCTTTATGATCTTAAAAATGTTAATTCACATGTGTAAGGAGTAGCGAAAGGGAAGGTATTTCCAGCGGAAGGACGGACGATTTCATAGTAAAAAATTGCTATATTTTTTACATTTTGTTTTTGTAATCATATCATGAATTTGTTGAACTTTAACAAAACAAACTATATATATCGTTGAAAAGTCTCTTCTTTCCAAATCCGCTGAGAAACTTAAAATCAGTTCATATTTATCCGAGCTACTGGCTTATAAGTGCGTAAAAGTTCGAAAACCCGGTTTTTTACCCGTAACTCAAGATGTTGGGGGTTTTGGGAAATTTGAAAAAATGATTCTTGTAGTGATCAACAGCACCTACCAGCAAAATAGTATAATTTCCCAGGTATTGGGTTTTTTTTTGACGCTCTGTGTTGCGTGTGTCCGCATGCTCATTTAGATTGAAGTAAACATAAAAGTATTTTAAATGTGAAGTAAGTTGTTTATATAACCCCAATATGTCTTCTATATTTCATAAAAAGAATATACTAGCCACATAAGAAATTTCGCTTAATTTCACAAATTTTCGTAGACACTTCAAGTTGCTGTGGAAATTTGTGTGTATCCATAACGCACTTTGTATTAGTCATAATTTTGAATTCAACATTCAAGTAAAGTTTCATTAAAAGAACATTATAGTGCTGTCCAAAATCTATATTTTTTAATATGAACATAATCTTCAAAATATTTAAACTTTTCGAGAAAACTACAAAATAAGAAAAAAAACGTGAGGAATATTTTTAGAGAAGTTAAAAATTAGTTATGTTTATTTTTTAACATTTACTGTCATACTGTAAAGTAAAAAATAATTTAAAGTCAATTCAAAACAATTGTCGAATCAAAGTTTTGCTTTGATAGATGTCTGTATTTTTGAAAAAAGTTTATTTTTTGTAAATAAATTTTATTATAACAATCATAATGTCATAATGTCACAAGCTGGCTCTTTACGACTAAAAAAAGTAAATAAAATGGGAAACTCGTTTGTATGCACAAATTAGAAAACGACGCTAACCAAATGCATTAAGGACACAAGTCGAAGCCACACTTTTATTTTTCGGAATTCGGGGCTTCTCAAATTTGTTATTTGCAATAACAATGATATTTTAAGAATGACGAAAAATTTTCTTGTGATTCAACCAAATATTTTTCATTTCCACTTTCGAGTAAGAGTAAGTAACAAGGTATTCAAGTATAAAAAAGCAGTTTGTTGAAATGTCAATGTAGTAATGCTCTTGAATAACTTCCACGTAAAAGTCTTTAAAAGTTCGTTACAAAGAATGCCCTGCCCATACAATTATACACACGAGTGCATACGAAAAAATTGTGTTGTTGGTTCTATGCGTTAATAAGTAGCAACGCCAGTGCAGCGGTGTCGTGTGGAACGCACACATACATTAGGGTGGCAGTAGAATATTGTGTATGAAATATAAACTCGAATTCGCTAAATTGAAATCGTTAACATACAGTAAATTTGATTCAATATATCGAAGTTTTCAATTATGTAGAGATTTGGTACATATGTTGTTCGTACAAAAAAAAATACGTTGTGGAAAGAGGTTGGTGCCACACACCTTTTTTTAAAAATAGTTATATTGTCCAAATAAATGAACCGAGTGCAATTAAATTTTCTTTGTGAGATACTGTTAATAGGGCCTCTATCATAGGCTACATGGAAACATTATTAGACATTATCCTTCCTTGGAAATACCCATATATTTAAAATCGCTTGACTAACTAATTGATGTGAATGAAATTTGAACTGGTGGTTCCCTTTTCTTGAAAACGTCAGCTAATAAAGGATTTTGGGAAATTCGTAATTTCAGGTGTAAAAATTACCAATAAGGGATAAAACTTGTCCATCACCACGACCAATCGGCTAAAGTTATAATCGCGAAAAAGTATTTAGTATTGCTCCCTATAGAATAAGAGAGCCACCAGATGGGGTTTTTAGAAATTTGAACATCTGGGGGTAAAAACAAAAGACCAAACGCCAATCGCTCTAATCGTTTATGTTCTTGCTCCCTATAGAATTGGAGAGGGTACAAGTCCATTTTAGTTGTGCGAAATGAATATATCTTTTGAAATTCGAACTTTTAGGGACAAAAAGGAATTAAAGCGGTACAATCACTCAGACCAAAGGGGTAAAGCCACAATCACCTTAATGTGGTGTCCGTTCGTCTTATGAAGCGTTTGCATTTTATCTTTATTAATTAAATTCTTAAGAAGATTCATTTAAAGTACTGGTAAAGTAACACGAGACCGGAAAGCTAGTATTAACATAAAGGGGTATAAATCAATTCATTGCTCTACCAAAATTCAAATAAAAACCAAACACGATAGAATGTTTTTAAAAAATTGAATTTTATTATAAATAACATGTAAAGAAATTAAATAAAGTTTGAAAAACTGAATGTAGGATTTTATTGTTTTGTCAGGAATGTCAAAGTTGTCATAAAAATTTTTTTTTTAAAATATTTTATTTATTTTTATATTTTTAACATTAATTTAACATAACAGCCAACTATCGGGTCCAAATTACATGTTTCGGAATGTGAGTATATGTTAGACTCAGCAGCTCTTATCGTTAAGATCTGATAGTCGAGCAAACATATGCACAAACGGTTTTATATTTTAACCCTACGGTCAATAGCCAAAAAAATATACGTTAGTCAATTACCGGGTACCCAAGCGTACTTGCTTGGTGGCTTTATGTGAAATATTACACATTTACGTCAATTACGTGCAAAACTCATGTTATAAAATACCACACTGTAAATTTATTTAATTCCCATCAACAATCTGATGGTCGGGCAAACATATGCACAAACGATTTTATATTTTAAGATAGATTTGAGAGTTTCTCTTAACGAATGATTAATATTTATATTGCCTATATTAATCATATTACTCATACGTAGCGCAATTTGGGTTTTTTCGTAGCAATAATCATAACTTTTGAACCAAATGAAAAATGCAAGGCCTGATTTTGTTACTTATTTTTCAACCATTCGTACTTCAAATAGCGAATTATGACGATTAACATTTTTGTTTTTTTTTACTCTTTATTTTGAGTGTAACAAAAAAGAGCATTTATTGATGGACATTTTTGGTTCGACAAACTCAAACACGGGCAAAACAAAACGTCATATTGGACAATCAAAAAATAGCAATCACTAAGGTGTAACATTGCGAAGAAAATGAGATATTGTTATTAAAAATGAATATTTTTACAAAAGAATGTTCTTTCTTGCAGCTTAGAAAATTTTAAATATTGCAACTTGAAAATGGTGGATTTTGAAAAACGACCTCTGGTTAGTTTGGGATGTTTAGTGGAATCGATCTATGTTACTGTTTTCCGTATTATTATATTGTTATTTAAATCATTATGGATGTTCATTAACACAACTATTAATAAATGCGATTTTACACCTTTGAGTTGTTGTTTGTTTGTTTTGTTTGTGTGGCCGCAGTCAGCTGTATTCATTAAAGACAGGTTGCTACCATCTTGCAAAAACTTGGTATTTTCTAATAGCAAAAGCTATTAAAAAGACCAGAACAACACATCGGCAACAATGTTCTTTGAAAGTAGGACAATGAGTGAAATGAGCTATTACTCCCGGGTGAAATGAAAAAGAAACCACAAATAAAAATTCGATCGTCTGGGTAGCAATCGCATGTCTGCCTACACGAAAAAGTTCGCTGAATAGGCTATTAAAAGGCGCTATGAATATAGGCCTTAAGATGTTGGACCCCAAATTAAAAATTGAAAATAAGCTCCATTTTTTAAATTAAAATGAGCCCCAAAAATTAACTTAGGGCCCCAAAGTAATAATAAAGCAAAGCTCAAATTTTTTTGGGGTTCAAATTCGTAAACATTATTTGGGGCTTATTTTCATAATAAGTCTGCAATACGATACCATAAAAGAAAGTGCGCCCAAAGTGTTGAATAGGGCCCCAATATGAATATTAAACATCATATTTATAAATCTGCTGTTCAAACAAATATTTTAGCTTGTGGTGAGATAATGTTATTTGTACCGAAAATTAGGTGGGCCCATCTTCATCCAAGAGAATCATATTTTTTAAATTTTACTTTTCATTTATGTACTTGCTAAATAATACTTAAATTATAAATAAATTGTTATGAAAAACGTGACTTTGTAACATATCGTACATATTGTTTTTAATTTTGAGAAAAAAAAGGTTCCCTAATTTTAATTGGAGAGAATTATACCGTAATACTTCATTGACTTAACATAAATGAAGCATTTTTTTTTATAAAGTAGATTTTAAAAATATGAAATATATATTAATTTGAAATGGAAAATTTCGTAACTGATTACGAGCAAGCTTTGAGGAAAGCAATAACATCATCGTTATGCAATGTCAAATTAATTAGTTGTTGGAAACTGTTGACATTTGCATTATGTTAAAATTTAGTTAAATAGTTATTAAAATTTTTTAATCGAGCTTTTCTGCGTTTCGATAACGCCCCCGCATTCCGCTACGCACGGATCGTAAATTGGTATTCCAGCAAAAAACTGAATCGAAAGAAAATGAGGAAGCAAGTGTGTATTCACAATAAGCTGTTTTGTCAGTGGAACGGAAAATAATGAAACAAAACATATAAGCAATTGTGTAAAAATTGTTAAGTAAACTGCAAACAAAGCAAAAACCAAGGGGAGTAATGCGCTGCAAACGACATTCGCCTCCTCCGGTGCTCATTCTCTCCTGCCTGTTGTGGGAGAGCTTCCGCTTGATATAGCATTTCCAGTCCGTCCAAACCTAAATAAAAAAGTATTTTATGAAATACAAACTAAAATGTCATACCTTCTTCCATGCATTCACATCTTTACTTGGTGGCCCTATTGCATTTAGCTCACATCGCACTTCTTCCCAAAATGCCTGTAAAGCCTCCTTTGGTCTGGAGTGGAAGCCTCCAGCAATATCGGTATTTTTGGCCATGAGAGCCAGCAGCTTCTCGTATTGCGCGGGCGTTGTTGTTTTTGACCTGTAATAAATGAAATAAACATCAGAAATCAGCTAAATTACAACTTACAAAAACGTAACTACGTTCGTAATGTAGAATAGCTACAATCGAAAGAAAAGCGGAACGGAACGGAACGCAGAATACCAGAGTTGTCAAAACGGAGAAAATCCGTGCGTAATCGAAACGCAGAATAGGGCTGAATGTTTTAAAATTAAAACACTGTCTCTAGGCGCTGTCTCATAATACATTTCACAACTCTTGAACAAAAACCTATTGGTAATAATCAATAACTACCAATAGAAATGATCTTCAACCGAACTATGAAATAATATCATTATAGCTAACATATTGCCGATAAAACAAGTTTAAATCAAAAAATTGCGCGATTTTTTTAAAAATATTTTTTTTTATTTTGCTTAGTTTTGGTTTTTATACCACATAATTTATAAACTTGTTTCAAAACGAAAATGAAGTAAACTTAAAGAACAAAAATATTTTATATATAAAAATGATTTGGGAAGGAAGTAGAAGCGACGCAGGAAAAAATTTATTTTTAAAAAAGTCAAATATATTTTATAAGAATATGTGATGAAAGTAAAAGCGCGGCAGGCAAAAATTTAAAATCGAGCGTTTTTTTATAATTATAAATTTTTTTTGGTGTTGCTTAATTCTTGTTTGTTTACAAAATAAAAAATAGCGGGATTTTTACTTAAAAGTATTTTAAGTAGTAAGTAAACTTAAATATTTTATAAGATTGGTATGTTGAAAATGAAAATAAACCCCAATATATGATGTCAAGCCCCCAAAACTAAAAGAAATTCGGCCAAAAATTTGTTTGGGGCCTTCTCTCATTTCCCTATTCGGGGCAAAATTTCGTAATTAAAATGCACCCCATCCAAAAAAAATTAAACAAAGCCGCAAAAAGCGAAAATAGGCCCCAAAATTTCGTGTTGTTGTTTTCTATACATTTTTTGGGACAAATTTTAATTTTTTTTTTTTGGGGCCCATATTCACTACGCCATCAAAAACATGCGAAAAATCGGATAACTGTTAGGAGTAAAGCATTACAAAAAATTACCAATTTCGACATCAAGACAAATCGTGTGACGTTTGGTATAAATTCTTCATGTTAAAATAGATTTTACAATTGAACAATTTTTTTGTTGTAAAAGTATAAAATGGAAAATTTCAATACAAAATACACTACAAAGTGTATAACACAGTACTTTAAGGATCCTAGTTCAGGCGACATGCCTAAAACATTACATTACTGGCTGCCATAGCTCCGACAATATTAGATATTTAGGCTTTTTTATTCATATGTAGACTTCAAGGCAGGGCCGTAGCCAGGATTTAATTTCGGAGGGGGCCAAAATTTTTCATATATTTATCAAATATGTATAATATTTTTTTACACTAGAAACTTAAAACAAAACGAAAAAATCAACAAAATATGTATCAAAAAAATTATTCAATATAACACGAGTAATGAAACTTAACAAACAAAAAATGATATATCGTCGGCTAGCCTGCAAGTAGTGTCATGTGTAATTTTGGATTTTTTTTTTATTGTACCACTGTGAAGCTCTACTGGTCATACATAAGCCTACCAAGACGTTTTGCGATATCTTAATGGGTTTAAAAGATAGCAAAAAGAGCTATGTGTAACCCATATACGAAATATTCCTGCAATAGGTGTTATGTGTTTTTTATATGGTAATTATTATTTTTTTATATAGTAAAGGTTATGCTAAAATCGGATGGATGTACCTACCAAAATAAAAATAAGGTACTGTGTAGCGCTTTAGCAAACCTTTCTGTAGCTACTGGACAAGAGTTGGAGCAAATTATATTAGATAGAGACCATACAATGATGGAAGTCGACAGTGTCCATTCAGCGTTAGAAAATTTGTTTATAGCTCCAATATATTCGCCACTAGATTAGTCGCATGAGACAGGTAAGACCAACACATCCATACACAGTAAACTATTTTGAGTATTCTTTTTTTAAGGATTACGAACACGTTCCTGGCAACTTTACCTCAATCAGACCTGGTGAACGTGCAGGTGATGCAAAAGTGAACAATATCCGTGGATTGCTTTTTAAAGACAATGAAGTATATTTCAAGCTGCGCCACACCGACAATTGGGAATTGATGAGCCAAAAAAAGCGAACAAGAGTACTTAAAATAAATGAACCAAGAAACTTATATGAATCTCCATTAAAAATTTATGACTCCAAATACAAGAGCCTCCAGTGATTAAAGCAATATATGCACAAAGATTACCACTCCTTTTATGATAATCTTCAACATTAAAAATGTATTTGTTTAAGTTTTCTTTGTTTACTTATCTAAGTTTCTAAATTTTTTTTTAATAAAATGTTAATGAATTTCATCTTACCTATTGTACCACCAATTTTGCTAGCGTTAGGCGTCTTTTAATGGCAAAAATACTTAAATATAATAAAATAAAAAATCTAAACAAAAAGTGTTATGTGTACGAATTCATATGAATATATTTAAAAAAAAAGTTCCTACAAAAAGTGTTATGTGTAGTTTTTCTTAAAAAACCTATAGCACTCCTTAACATAGATCAATATCGGTTATCTTTTAATGCAGTGCTCTGGTATTTGTGGTAGACATTCAGTTAATCCTAAGGTTAAAAAAAATATCTTTAATGGACAAAATAAATCAGTTTTTTGCCTCTCCTGAAAACCTGTTCAAAAACACATAACACTACTTGCAGGCTAACCGACGATATATACTTTAACGTTATATAGTTCTGTTTTTATAAGATTTTAGTACAGTATTTTTTAAAGCATATAACATGACATTAAATACATAACATACAAATTTAATTTCAGGTAATAATAAAACATAACCACCGGTTTGTAGCATTAATGGTGGTCACTTATTGTCAAAATATATCATTCGTATATAAAGATTTATTTTTGTCTTCTTGGTTAAAAAAATGTCATCTATATCATTAAAAATAACTTGGTTTCTATGAGCCGACATAACTGCTAAGGACGATAACCTTTAATATGTTATGTTAGGATATAAAAGTTCACTGCAGAGAAGTAAAGAATCTAGTGAATCTTGTGAATAGTCAGATTAAATAACACTTAATGAGGTATGGGATAGCTTCTCGCGTTGTTGTGAATTAACACGGTTTCTATTCACAACAAACGCCACCTACTTGTTTATCGACCAATGCGAACGTCACTGTTTTGAGAAGCTTTTACTGGACATGCCGATTGACTCGACACTTATACTGCGAAGTTGCTGTCGACAACATCGAGGGGGCCGGCAATGATAGAAAAATTATTGGGACATTATTTAAAATTGGTAGGGACAAGAGAGTACAACAAGAATCTGTTGTTGAAATTTCGCTAACACCCCCAAAACCCGGTTTTTTGTACCTTAATGCACTTAAAAGCCAGTAACATGGTTGAATATTAACAGAGTTTAAGTTTCTCAGCGGATATGGAAAGAAGAGACTGCGGCCTTCCCAACGATATATATAACTATATAGTAAACTTTTGGCATCTGAATATTAAGGTGACCTTATAAAATAGTGGCTACAATCTTCATCAAACTTAAAAAATGGTAAAAAGAATCCAAAAAAGTTGCGGTTTCGAGGCAAAAGCAGACAGATGTCAAAAATAAGTTATATATCATAAATTCGGTTGATATTCAACCATGTTACTGGCTTATAAGTGCGTAAAGGCACGAAAACAGATACTTGTTGTACTCAACAGCGCCTACCAGAAAAATAGTATCACGTCCCAGGTATATTGACTTCATTTTATTTTGTCTCACTGTGTAATTAATGCACAGACTTTTTTCACTCATAATGGCTCTTGAACTTCCAATGTGATTATTTGTATAAAACATAAAAATTGTTTCCAAATCTTCACTTTGTTAAAAATCTTTGTTAAAATCTTGTTAGCTGAATTTTCTTGCATCTTTGTAAGCTTTGATTTTATGCTCAGACACCATGACAATGTGGATAAGGAAAGCTTGATGGAAAGCGACCACATAAATTTTGAGTCTTTTCTCTGAATTTGTGAAATTTTGCAAACATGAACCTTAAAGAAAATAAATATCAATGTTTTTAAAAAAATTCAGAATTGACCTCGTGAAGATTTTGGTACCTTTTTTTCAAAAATCTAACTCTGATCTGGATTGAGGATATCCAAAAAATGTTTGTAATTGCTTGCTTAAAGATATAGAATAATCAGAATAATTTAGTTCAACGTTGTATTTATTTTAATTAAAAAAAAAAACCAAGCTTTTTTGATGAAAAAATCCAGCAATATTTTTTTTTTTAATTTTTTCCCGTCAAAGATTATATTATTTTCTTTAGAAAAAGACTGATACCATAATTTTAGTTGTTGTTGATAAACTATTCAACAAGATCATAAAACAGTGTTATTTTATAAATTTAATTGAAAATGAAGTGCGAAGTGCGACCGATAAATCGGTCTTTGGTCTTACTGTGACAAAAAATGGATATGTATACAAGACTTTAGATCCGACTTTACGGTCTGTTTTACATAATTGAAAAAGTTGTAATTTTTTGTATTCTGTATTATATTTTGAATAACTCCCTATTGGCTCTACGTTATGTAAAAAAGACGTCATATTTAAAAAACTACAATCCAAGATATTAACAAAACACATGCCTACGTTATGTTACACGAAATAAAAGTAAGTTTTATTTTAGTTGTTAAAATCTCGAAAGTCTGCGTGTTGTTTAAGATTTCCCAGTAGGAAGTATCGTCATACACGACTTTGTCGTCAACGCTGTCCTCAAGACAAAATGTGAAAAATGTATGGAATTGTCGTCAAAACACTCGTTTGACGACAAGCTGACCGACAAAATACTAATGTTGTCGTGCAAACAACAAAAAAGTTCAATGTCCCGGAACAATAACAACATAAAATTGAAGAGAGGAAAATAGAAGTAAAAAATTTTCAGTTTGTTGGAAATAGCAGTGCGTGACGGTTCATGTATCGCACGTTTTCAATAAAACTACTTCAATTTGTTATTTTAAATTTTTAAGCACTGGTAACGACAATTTAACCGACATTGTCATTCATTATGTCGTGCATGATAGTGTGGGCGACATGTCGCTTATTTAGGCGGACACTTGTATGAAAATTTCGTCGACGTTTTGTATGGACGGTCCCCTACGTGTCATCAACGATTTACTATGGTCGTGCACCTATCCTTGAGGATGTCTTGCAGACACTTTCTACTGGGTTAGTATATATATATAGTGTTCAATAGACCTAGCGTTTAAAAGTCTTTTTTGGAATCTTGAGTGTGGGTAGCGATTAAAATATGAGAAATGATGCCAAAATTGATATAGCGAATTTTCAGGCTGATCGGATGGTGCCAACCCGTGCCCCAATGAGGTCAAAGGTCAACATTTTTTAAAAACCACCAAAAAACTCTTTTAATTGCTTTTTGTTAGTTTTTTATAAATAAAATTACTATATATATAATGTTTTTTCCTTAATTTTCATTAAAAGGGTTTATAAGTTTTATTTTGAATCAGTAAAGATTTTGTATAGACTGGAGGAGGTCCTTACGTTAACCCTCTACAATGTGCAGCAAGTACTGTTTATCGTCTTCGTTGTGTGTTAAGCATTTGTAAGAGTCAGTTATTAGTCTGACTATTTTTTCTATATGGGACCGGCCGTGGCATAGTGGTTAGAACACGCGACTACCATGCGAGATATCGCAGGTTCAAACCTGGCTCTAGTCATCTTAAAAGAAAAAAAATAAATAAAATTTTCTTTCATTGTCGGCTCCCCTCGAATGTTGTTGACAGCAACTTCGCAGTATTAAGCGTCGATTCAATCGTCGTGTCTAGTAAGAGCTTCTCAAACAGTGACGTTCGCATTCGTCGATAAGCAAGTAGGTGCCGTTAGTTGTGAATCTAAAAATAGAAAGCGTGTTAATTCATAACAACGCGAGAAGCTATCCCATACCTCATTCATGGGGTGCAAAGGGAAATTAATTTTTGTTTATTTTATTTTTACGACGGCATTCACAACAGTAATGCTTTTGACGATCAGCTTTCCTTTAAAAAATGCTTGGCCTTAGAAATTTGATGGATTAAAGCGTAAGAAATCCATAGAAATCTCCAAACGAGTAAAAAAATATTTTGTGTTCGTAGTCAGAAAAGAGCTCAAATACTGGGATGTGAATAATTTGAAATTATTAACATCATCACCGATATAATGGTCTTTATCAGATTTAGACCTTACTTAAAAAACTGAATTTTCCTTTACACCTCATGAATGTATAGGACAGCTTTCCGCGTTGCTGGAAATTAAAACGCTTTCTATTTTTAGAAAGATAAATATAGGCGGGAATTGAACCTGAGATCTCCCGCATGGTAGTCGCATTTTCTAACCATCATGCCACGAAACGCATTTGCTGGAATAGCTAAAGTTGTTCGTTTGGCTACTGGGTTGACGTGATAGAACTATGAAAAATTTATAGCTATCCCCAGCATTGAAGATTAAACTGGTTCTACAGTAGCTCAATCAGTCTACGCCTATTTGCTACAAATTGATATTCTGAATTCATTAGAAATTATATGTTTTGACACAACTGCTGCAAAAAACGGCCCTTTTGTCTTAAATATTAAGTGAAAGTACATATTCGGCATGATTATAGAGAACTTATACAACTTGCATTTATATTTATTGGTGGTAGCATTCCCAGTTTCACATTTCGTGCACATGCAAGTTTCATGTACAGGGACATCTATTGTTAAAAAATTTATATTTTTCACGCACACTTTAAAATTCCTGCGTATCAGTTGAATGGAACTCGTAATATGTGAATTTTTTTAGTGAGTCTCTATAGTCCAAATAGTAATATGCAACTAATAAAGAGGATTATTGGCTGTTTTGATACTTTAAATATATACAGCGCTATTGGAAGAGGATTAATGGCTGTTTTGATACTTAAAATATATACAGCAAAAGAGTTTTTTGGTGGTTTTTAAAAAATGTTGACCTTTGACCTCATTGGGGCACGGGTTGGCACCATCCGATCAGCCTGAAAATTCGCTATATCAATTTTGGCATCATTTCTCATATTTTAATCGCTACCCACACTCAAGATTCCAAAAAAAACTTTTTAACGCCAGGTCTAGTGTTCAAATACTTGAATTTTTCAGAAAACCGGTTTCCGGTTTATTCGAAAAATGCATTTTTTCAACAATTCTACATGATTTACTAAAAAACCGGGTTAACCGGTTTCGTTCGGTTTTTCGGTAATTGTAAAATAGAACCAAATTTGCAATTAAATATGAAAAGATTTATTTATTTATTTATTTATTTATTTATTTATTTATTTATTTATTTATTTATTTATTTATTTATTTATTTATTTATTTATTTATTTATTTATTTATTTATTTATTTATTTATTTATTTATTTATTTATTTATTTATTTATTTATTTATTTATTTATTTATTTATTTATTTATTTATTTATTTATTTATTTATTTATTTATTTATTTATTTATTTATTTATTTATTTATTTATTTATTTATTTATTTATTTATTTATTTATTTATTTATTTATTTATTTATTTATTTATTTATTTATTTATTTATTTATTTATTTATTTATTTATTTATTTATTTATTTATTTATTTATTTATTTATTTATTTATTTATTTATTTATTTATTTATTTATTTATTTATTTATTTATTTATTTATTTATTTATTTATTTATTTATTTATTTATTTATTTATTTATTTATTTATTTATTTATTTATTTATTTATTTATTTATTTATTTATTTATTTATTTATTTATTTATTTATTTATTTATTTATTTATTTATTTATTTATTTATTTATTTATTTATTTATTTATTTATTTATTTATTTATTTATTTATTTATTTATTTATTTATTTATTTATTTATTTATTTATTTATTTATTTATTTATTTATTTATTTATTTATTTATTTATTTATTTATTTATTTATTTATTTATTTATTTATTTATTTATTTATTTATTTATTTATTTATTTATTTATTTATTTATTTATTTATTTATTTATTTATTTATTTATTTATTTATTTATTTATTTATTTATTTATTTATTTATTTATTTATTTATTTATTTATTTATTTATTTATTTATTTATTTATTTATTTATTTATTTATTTATTTATTTATTTATTTATTTATTTATTTATTTATTTATTTATTTATTTATTTATTTATTTATTTATTTATTTATTTATTTATTTATTTATTTATTTATTTATTTATTTATTTATTTATTTATTTATTTATTTATTTATTTATTTATTTATTTATTTATTTATTTATTTATTTATTTATTTATTTATTTATTTATTTATTTATTTATTTATTTATTTATTTATTTATTTATTTATTTATTTATTTATTTATTTATTTATTTATTTATTTATTTGATTCGCCTACACAAAAGACTGTGTCTTATATTAAGTATAGGGTATATTGTGTTACATACATGTAGAAGTGTTCCCTTTATATTACAAATTATAAAGTAACTTGTATCATACTTTTTAATACAACTAAGTTTTGTTAGAGAACAACAAATATGAAAATCATCTCTTCAAATCGTCCTACATGATTGGTAAAAATTTATTCGTTAAGCGGTAAAGGAATAGGAAAAGACAAACGATAAGAGCAGCCAAGTTTTAATAATTAAAAAGAAAAAACGCTAAAAGTAACCTTTGTTAATTTAAATTCTATTATTATTACTCTAATCATTTGGCAAATAAAATGAAATAAATTGAATTCCTACAAATAAGAAAAAAATAAAAGCACATTTTTTCTACATGGTGTCAGAAGTGGGATGCCAAAAGAAAAAGAGACAAATAAGAGAATTGAATAATCAAATGGTCAAGGCTTTTGGTGGTTTTTATGAGTCAAGACGATCTCTACTCTTTAACTGCAAAAGCACTGCAGGAGAAATTATAGCAGCGTGGATTACCACATTGGCGAGCAAAGAAGCAAGATCTGGTCAAGCGATTGCAGCGGGACAACGAAAAGAAAAGTGAAGAAAGACCGTTGGACAGCAGCGAGAGGCAGAGAGGGTTAAGTCAAAGCGACAATATTAACATAAGCAAGGCAAACAGCAGCGACGGTAGCGATTTTTTTGGTTTTAGTGAAGCTTCGCAGACAGACAGCGAGGGACTTGAGAGCGAAGCAATGCCGCAAGGTCAAGATCAAGGTGACGCAAAGCAAGCCAACGAACAAGGTATGGTGCAAAATAATATTCCCCTTAAAGACGTTCAAGAGTCGTTAGAAAAATTTGATGGAGAAAGCGGGAAAAACGTAAGAGAGTGGCTTAAAGATATGGAGAATATTGTCTCTGTATGTGGATGGAACGATGTGCAAAAGTATTTGTACACAAGACAGTTGTTGGTGGGTGCGGCGAAATTGGCAGTTGAAGCTGAGGTTAACATTTGCAGCTGGCAAGGCTTAAAATCTATTTTGCTAAGCGAATTTGGCACTCGAGAGAGCGAAAACTTACACAAAGTTTTGGAAAGCACGAAAAAAAGAGAGACAGAAACATTACTGGAATACATGTACAAAATGAAAGGAATAGCAGCAAGAGGAAGCATTGAAACAAACCATCTGATCACTTACATTATCGGCGGTATACCTGATGAAACAACAAACAAAACAATTTTGTATCAGTCGTGTACTTTATCGGAACTTAAAACAAATTTTATCGCTTATGAAAAGTTCAAAGCAGATCAGTGCAAAGAAAAGAGTTTTTCTGAAAAGAATAAAGATAGACGAAACAACGAAAGCTCTGGCAAAGGGGGAAAAAGCGTTGCGGTCGGTAGAGTTGGCAGTGGCAGTGGCGTTGGCGTTGTTACGGGCAGCGGGTACAATAAAAGGTGTAATAATTGCGGTGCTAAATCACATTGGACTCGAGACTGTCCCAATAAAGAAAAGGGTGCACGATGCTTTAAATGCAGTGAATTTGGTCACATCGCGCCAAATTGCCCTACAAAGCAAGAAAATGACACAAAAGCTCGTGTAAACAGAATAAAATTTCCGGACATAACTGTTGATGTCAAAATTCGAGGAAAAACGTTTAGAGCAATGTTGGATACGGGAAGCGATATTAGCATCATGAGGCAGTGGTTAATGGATGATTTTCAAATCCGGAATTTCGATGGAGCTGGGACGGGAGTGATCGCGTTTGGTGACAGCAGCAAGGCTACACTGGGTTTTATCAATTTGAGCATTGAAATAGAAGCCGAATCATACCAACTTGACTTCGATATTGTCCCTAGCAGCTGGATTAGCGAGGATATTATACTCGGTAAGAATATTTTACAATACGCTTCAATCCTTATAGAGCGGGGCAAGCTAACGACATATAAAGAAAAGAAAGATGATGACAAGCTCATGCTAGCCCAGGTGAATCTACTTAAGTATGATCAAGAAGTATTCGAATTGAAAAGTGTAAGCGTTAAAATGTACGTTCATCTTGTGGATGAAAAGCCAATTTACCAAAAACCGAGAAGGCTTGCACCTAGAGAAAGGGAAATTGTAAACAAACAGGTTCAAGAGTGGCTAGAAAGTGGTATTATCCGACATAGTTCGTCTGAATATTCTAGTCCTGTTGTTTTGGCAATGAAAAAAGATGGCACGCATAGGTTATGTGTAGATTATCGAAAGATAAATTCAAAGATTATACGTGATAGATACCCCCTCCCGAATATTGAAGAAATACTAGAAGGCCTTTATCAATCTCGCATTTTTACAACTTTGGACTTAAGGAATGGTTTCTTTCACGTTGACATAGACGAATCTAGTAGAAAATATACATCCTTTGTGACTCCAGACGGCCAGTATGAATTTACAAAAGCACCTTTCGGGCTTTGTAACTCACCTGCATCTTTTCAACGCTACATAAACACAATTTTTAGGGAGCTGATAAAAAGTGGCCTTGTACTGGTGTATATGGACGACCTCATAATTCCAGCAAATGATGAAACAGATGGTGTTGCGAAGTTAAAGCGAGTTTTATATGTTTGCGAAGAAAATGGGTTAATGATCAAGTGGGAAAAATGTGCCTTTTTAGAAAAGTCTGTAGAATTTTTGGGCCATGTAGTCGAAGATGGATCGATACGTCCCTCAGATGTAAAAACTAAGGCAGTAAAGTTTCCGACGCCAAAAGACACACATGACGTAATGAGCTTTTTAGGCTTAACGGGCTTTTTCCGTAAATTCGTGCAAGATTATGCACAACTAGCAAAGCCTCTTACTGATCTTACTAAACGAGACGTGGCGTTTAGATGGGGTGAATCTGAAAATGAATCGTTTCTATTATTAAAAGAGAAACTTTGTAATGAACCAGTCTTGAAATTGTTCAACCCCGATCTGCCAACTCAACTTCACACAGACGCTAGTAAAAAGGGTTATGGTGCGGTATTGCTGCAAAAGCATGATGAATATCACCCTGTGTTCTATTTGAGCTACAAAACAAAGTCCGCTGAACAAAACTATTCAAGTTATGACTTGGAGGTTTTAGCCATTATAAAGGCGTTGAAAAGACTCCGAATATATCTTCTCGGCATAAAGTTTGAGATTTTTACGGATTGCAAGGCATTTCAGTTAACAATGGCTAAGAAAGCACTAAATAGTAGAGTAGCTCATTGGGCGATGCAAATTGAAGAATTTGATTGTAAAGTGAATCATAGATCCGGTGTCAGCATGCGTCATGTAGACGCCTTAAGTCGAAATCCAGTTGTAATGATGGTAGAAGATGCGATTCTACACGCAATTAAAAAAGCTCAGGCTGCAGACGAGACATGTCAAGCTATCAGAAAGTTGCTTGAAAAGGGAGAACATGAAGATTTTCAACTACGAAATGGGGTGCTATGTAAGTTTGTCGGAGGGATTTACCTTCTAGTTGTACCGAAGTCCATGCGAAGTGAACTTATCACCAAACTACACGAGAGAGGGCACCTAAGCTCAAGTAAAGTCGAAGCAATGGTCAAGCAGGAATATTTTTTACCAGGAGCACGAAAACATATTGAGAAAATTATCGCGAATTGTATAACCTGCATATTAGTTAAACGAAAAGCCGGTAAGCAAGAAGGATTTTTAAATCCTATTGAAAAGGTTGACGTTCCTTTACACACTTTCCACTTGGATCACGTTGGACCGTTACCATCAACGGCAAAATCATACAAGCATTTACTTGTAATTGTAGACGCGTTCACAAAGTTTACTTGGATATACCCAGTGAAGTCTACAACTACTGCAGAGGTACTTGGTAAGCTGGAGAAGTTAAGCGATACATTTGGAAATCCACACCGAGTAATAACGGATAAGGGGACTGCATTCACATCCAATGATTTTAAAGAATATTGCAGCACTAAAAATATTAGTTACCATACAACTACGACAGGTGTGCCAAGAGGAAATGGACAAGTCGAGCGGATGAACAAAATTATTATAGAAATGCTAGCGAAATTGTCTCTAGAAGATCCGTTAAAATGGTTCCAACATGTAAGTCGTTTACAGAAAATAATAAACTCAACTATTTCCAGAAGCACAAACAGAACTCCCTTTGAGCTGATGTTCGGCACAAAAATGCTTAGCACCGAAGACGTGGAGCTGAAGAAACAATTCGAAGAGGCTATAATCAAAAATTTTGAGCAGGAACGGCAAGAAATGCGCGACAGAGCCAAGCTACAAATCCTGAAAGTGCAGGAGGAAAACAGAAAACAATTTGACAAAAAACGTAAGGTGGCGAATACCTATCGAGTTGGAGATCTGGTAGCTATCCAACGAACTCAATTCGGTGTTGGTCTCAAGTTGTTGCCAAAGTATCTGGGACCATATGAGGTTACAAAAATCAGAAGGAATGATCGATACGAAGTACGGAAAGTTGGTTGTCAAGAAGGTCCAAAAGTCACATCAACCGCAGCTGATTATATGAAAAATTGGAGAATGTACGAAAATGAGAGTGACAGCGAGTCGTCCGAGACGTCCGACATTCAGGATGGCCGAATGTAGAAGTGTTCCCTTTATATTACAAATTATAAAGTAACTTGTATCATACTTTTTAATACAACTAAGTTTTGTTAGAGAACAACAAATATGAAAATCATCTCTTCAAATCGTCCTACATGATTGGTAAAAATTTATTCGTTAAGCGGCAAAGGAATAGGAAAAGACAAACGATAAGAGCAGCCAAGTTTTAATAATTAAAAAGAAAAAACGCTAAAAGTAACCTTTGTTAATTTAAATTCTATTATTATTACTCTAATCATTTGGCAAATAAAATGAAATAAATTGAATTCCTACAAATAAGAAAAAAATAAAAACACATTTTTTCTACATACATATATTTAACAGATAATAAACATTAATATTTTTGGCAAATTCAAAACGATTAACAGTATAAAAGTTTCTAACAATGTTGATTCAATGAATTATTAGGACATATTTAAAAATTAATTTTTAAAACATAAAACAATTAGTGTATAAGAAAAAGAAAACAAAAATAAGAAAAAGAAAACAAAAATAGAGAGAAAGACAGAGAAGACAGAAATATAGAAAATATCATGCTCTGAAAAACTGGTACAATGCTAATTTAAATTGCCTGTCGTTGGAAAGTAATTGTACATGGAAGGGTAGATTATTCCAAAGACGAATTGTATGAATGAAGAAAAAGTTATTTGATGTGCTTCGAGTATGTCGTAACTGAATTAATTGTTTACCTCTCGATGATCTTGCAAATCGAAGACATTCATACAAATACTGGGGACATCGTGTATAAATTATTTTGTGCAAACTAATGATTATCGATACATTAATCCATTCAATTTATATCCTGTTCATCCAAACAGAAGTTATAAGAAAATTTTAACTTAGTATATCAGCCATGTTCTGGAAAACAATTGGTCTAGAAACTGAGAAAAATCGATAAAAGCTAATATTTTTTAATACAATTCTACCGATTATGCTCTGTTTTCAAACCGAATTGCTTTCCAGAACATGGCTGTATAAGTTAAATTTATATTACTCACAAACTTTGAATACCCTTCCTTACATTTAACAATTAGCATGGTTTAGAATTGAGGGTTTTGCAGCAACAACGAGTTAACTCCAATTTTTATAATTTCGTGGAAAATAAAAAAAACATAGAAAATTGGTTTATTTAGTGTAACAATATGTGGAGCTATCAGGGGATAACATAAAGGGAAAGTCGGTTACTGCAGTACGCATTAAACGGCTATAAAAGCAAATTTTAAACTAGCAGAGGGATCAATCGTTTGGATGTCGGCCAAGTAACAACGCCACTGTAATCTCCATGCTGTTTAATGCCAATCATTTGGGGAAACAAAGAGTCAGCTCCTGGAGTTAACTCCATGTGCATGAGCGGGTAACTTGAGAACTATCAATGGGATATAAATCATTGTTGAACCAATCGAAAGAATGATCTTTTCAATCCCTGGATTTCCCAACTATTGTATGGTAATCATAACATAAGCTCCTTTTTGCGATCGGACACTTAGTTAAAGAGATTACTACATTTAAACTTGTTAATCTGTATATGGGCGGCTTCCTAGCCATTACAAGGTGAGTTCCAACTATATCTTAGTGGTATAGTCCTTTTTCGCGATTAGATGCTTAGTTTAGGAGATAGCGACAATTGAAAGTTTTTCATATGAATGCGGAAGTCATCCCACCTATTTAAAGATGAGAGGAAACAGTCATCTAACGCATTTTCCAAACAAATTTTCGTATTGCATATGGAAATTTTAATTCAAGCATCCTTTGAGATTTGTCTGAAGAATATCGGTTAAGCATAACAAAACTTCTTTGCCGATTAACCTATAATTGACCTAGCAATGTTCTGTGAAATACTGCTTTTGGAAAACCGGTTAACCGACATCAAAATACCGGTTAATCCGGGTATTCGAAATTGGCATTTTTTAAGAAACCAGCACACGGTTTCAGAGAAAAAACCCGGTTATACGGTTTTCGGTTTCGGTTTTGAACACCCTATATATATACTTATTTATTTCATAAAATATACCAAATTTGCAAATTTGTTCCTCTGGTTTTTAACCACTAGGTAGTAAAGGCCTACGTTATGTTACGAATTTAGGGAATATTATAAAGTTTATAAAGTTTGTTGACCACTTGATGCTAACTGATAATTTTTCACTATTATTTGTTGTAACTAAAATTTTATGATGGATTTTTATGGATGATGCAATCATTAGTTAATATGATACATAAATTTAAAAATGGTAACCAGAATAAATATGCAATTTTGCGGTCCGTTAAATCAACACGAAAGCTTTGGACATTTTAATTTAATAAATTTAAGTATTTGTCTTTACTAATATGTACAAGAAAAAAATAAAATTTTTAATTTGTCGATCCCAGAACTTTAAAGTTATATATCTCAAAACTGCTAAAATGGAGATGTGACTATCTTTCTTATGAGAACAGAATAACAAATGGAAATATTTTTTGGGTCCTCTCCATAAACGTGATTACAAGCGTAATCATTTCTATACCATCACCCTTAGGGATGAGGGTATATATCATTTGATACGAAAAAAAGTGTTACGCATTAAAGGAGACGAGTTAGACACCAAGTATCTTAAGACCAAATTCGTTTCAGGAATTTTTAAGACGATTTCCGTCTGTCTGGCTGGCTGGAGGGCTGGTCGGCAGGATAACTCGAGTAAACCTTAACGGATCGGTATAAAAATTTACATGTATTAATATTTTTCAAAACAAACTTATGGGATTGTAAATGGGCTAAATTGGAGTGGAGCTGGCAGAATGGTCCCACCCTTTCTTGAACCTACCACACAAAAATAACTTTTTTTGGATAATTAATATTTCTTTCATAACTGCCAAACAGACTATCGGAGGATATTTAAATTTGGTTAGTTTATTTATCTTGCAATAGTAGACGAACTCTATGAAAACCGAAACCTTTGACACACCCATTCTGGTACCTCCCATACAAGTGACCGAATTGACCCTCATAGTTTTACAAACATATCTTTTTTGTAAGTAAACTGAATTCACTCAAATTTTGCGTATGATGTTCGCTTATCAAAATTGGACTCAGGAATGAATATGGACTATATCGGTTTACGCCTTCTGGTACCTCCCATACAAAATTACCTATTTTTGAAAAATATAAATTTCACCAATAACTTCCAAACGGACACTTGGGGGATAATGAAAATTGGTCGATAAATTTATATTCTGATAGGAGTCAAAACCCTAGAAAACTTTACTATTTGACACACCCCTTCTGGTACCTCCCATACAAATGACCGAATTCACCTCCATAGTCTTACATACATATCTTATTTGTGAGTACACTGAATTCAGTCAAATTTTGGGTAAGTTGTACGGTTAGAAAAATTGGACTATTGGACTTATTGGAATGACTATGGACTATTTCTGATCACGCCTTCTGGTACCTCCCATACAAAATTACCTATTTTTGGACACTGAATTCAGTCAGAATTTACGTACGTTTTACGTTCATGAAAATTAGACTCTTTGATGAATATGGATTTTATCTGTTGACCCTTCCGGTACCTCCCATACAAAGTGACCTATTTTTGGAAATTGAACGTTAATTTACAAAAAAAAACTTCGGACACTTTGAGCTGCCCCTAACGGTACCTCGTAAACAAATAAGTCAAACTTTTACGGTTTTGCTACATGTCTTTAGACCATTGGTATTATGACCGAAACTCTTAGCTACAACCGTTTATGCTCCAAAGCAAGCATATACCTAATAATACATAAGTAATTCTAATTATAAATCGGATAATTTCAATAACTCAAGACTTAAACAATATCTTATAGTGGGTGATGGTATTTATGGTACTGGTTTTATTTTAAGTTGACAAAGAAGAGTGTTCTTGTTCCGTATAGCAAACGGCAACTTCGAGCTAGATATGAAAATGAAAATTTAACTGCAACTCTTATTTCACTTAAGATGTCAGAGAGTTAATAAACGGGCATTTCTAGGGCAGGGGCAAATATTTCGAAAACAAATTAAAAAAAAACTAATATGTTATAATCTTGGGCTATGCCAAAGCTCTGATACCCTTCACCATTTGCACCATTTGGTGATAAGAATGGGTCATTTGCACTACAACTATATTTTATTAAACTTTGTATTGCACAAAAGGGAAGTTTGTATGATAGGTGTACCTTAAATTATTTATGTGAGCTAAGAATATTGTGTTGCATTTTTTAATTCCTAAAATGGGGGGTTTGTATGGCTAGTAGTACGATCTGCATCATCTTTAAACTTAACATCCGCATAGAGGATGGACGCTTATATATAAAATTTAAGCTTGAGAGCTCCTTAAATACGGCTGTATTAGGGGGACAGATAGACAGATTTTTTTTAATTTCATCTCGATTTCTCTTAAACTATGGCCTTAATCGCGGGGATAGATGGGAACGCAGACGGACATCTTTGAATCGGCTCAGATTTCGACGCTGATTATCTCTATATCGTCGGTATACTTTTTAAACAAACTAATTCCACTTTTTTGTGAAATGAACTTAATGATGGAAAAGTGTTCCGAAAGTCATAGTCTCTAAACAAATCCCATGTCTATTTAAAATAGTTTTAGTTATATCATAAAAACGTTAGCGGCTATAAATTTTAAATCATCAACTCAAAGATACAAAAAGTGTACTTGAGGACTTTTTTGCAAAAAAGTCCCAAAAGTCATATTCTATGCCCTGTAAAGAAATCACATTTATAATTATATTGTCATACCTACCACGCCTCCTTATGGGCGTTACCAATGGAAGAACAAAACACACCATTTGGCGCGTGGTGAAGGGTATAAATATACTGGAGCAGATTTCTATGCAATTCTGTTTTTTAACATAACCGTCACAAAAACATAGCTTCAGTTTGCTACAGCGATAAAAACGTAAGTCACAAAAATCCTACTTATATAAACAAAAAAAAATTTCACCAGAAAAATTTAGTGTTTGTCGCTTAAGTTTTTCTTGGCGGATAAAGTATTGAAATTCATAACTTATCAATTTTTTTTTCAAAACCAGTAAGAAAGTTTCAGTCGGGCAACCCGACTTACATATAACCTCACCCTCAGTAAAACATACAATTTTCTATTACATTGATATTTTTACTCGATTTTTGAAGTGGGCGAAGTGGTACTTCCAGATTTTTTCTCCAAAACTTTATCTTGTTATAGCTTTACCAAATACAGAATTTGGGCATGACCGCGTTGGTTGTATTGATATTATTACTCCATTTCTAAAGTGGGCGGAAAGGTACATTTGTATGGGAGGTACCATAAGGCGCGTGGCTATACTTCCAATTTTTTCTCCAAAACCTTATCTTGTTATAGTTTAACAAAATACAGGAATTTGGACACGATGGTGTCGAGTGTATTGATATTATTTCTCCATCTCTAAAGTGGGAGGTACCAGAAGGGGTGTGCCTAGACTTCCAAATTTTTTCTCCAAAACTTTTTCCTGCTTTATTTTTACTACTACTACGATTTCTAAAGTGGGCGGTACCAAATGGGTATGGAGGTACCAGTTGGTCTAGTCTTCCAGTATTGTTCTCCAAAACTCTATCATGCTATAGCTTTTTTTTCTAAAACTGGGAAGATATTAACTCGTGCAATATTTCAAAACATTTGGTTGCGTCATTCGAAAATGATCGTGCCCACCAGCCGGACAGCCAGACATACAGACGGACATGGCTCAAACGACTTCAAAAGTCATGAATCGAATTTGGTTCAAAGAAACCTAGAGTCTAAAGTGACTCCTTCTCTGTGTTACACTTTGGGTCGTATTAAATGATATATACAGGCGTCAAAAATTTTTGAAAAAACCCGCAATTAAAGAAAACTTCCATAAAACGAGACATCGACTTATGGAACTATGTGGCCCAAAGGGTCCATAAAACCGGTAAACCTAGGTCTACTTTTTTAATGCTATAAGAATGATAACCCTATGTAACAATCTTTTAGAATTTGTATACCAAAATTTCCTAACACCCTCAAAATCTTAACTTATGGTTAAAAAATTGTTTTCTTGACCTTTGCTCTCTTATGAGCTGATAACTTAGTCGATTCTTAACCGAGTTAAGAAAGAAGAGCCTTAGACCTTTCAATCGATATACATTTATATAGATTACTTGTCACATCTGTCTGTTTTTGCCTAGAAATCGCAAACTTTTGTTTTTTTTGCCATTTCTTTAGTTTGAAGGAATTTTTAACCACAATTTTATTAAGAAACCTTAATTTTTTATTTTATTCTGAAAGCGCATTCCGGTTTGTGTAAAACACATATTTGTTTGTGTGAAACTGTGAAATTCAAGTTTTTCGAGGAACTCAATTTTCATATCCCATAGAAAAAAGTAGAAGAAAATAGTATTTTGTTGTGATATTGTTGTTTATTTTCTTTCAACTGCTTGACTTTAGTATGGGATATGAAAATTGCGTTCCTCGGAAAACATGAATAACTTAACCACTAGTTCACAGATTTTTACAAACAAATATGCGTTTTACACACAACTGCATTCACTTTCAGATTAAAATAAAAAAATTTGGGTATCATAAAAAGATAGTGGCTAAAATTCCTTCATACTTAAAAAAAATTGAAAAAAAACCAGTGCAGAAATTTCCGACCGATAAATACCATCACCCAATATAAGTTATTGTTTGAGTGTTAAGTTATTAAAATTAACCGATTTTTAATTAAAATTACTTATGTATTACACAGTACAACACATGATTTGCCAACTCAATTCTGTGAACTGTATGTGAAATTGGACCCAAAAAGAAGAATTTCTGCATCATTCGTTTTGTCTTCTTACCTGCGATTTGAAGTTAGTATCGATTTGAAGTTAGTACTATCGTATAGGGGAATTTATCACGTTTTAGGCCCTGTTGTTTGACATAGCTCGACAACCACTAGCCCAATTTAGTTGAAATAAATTTAAAAAAATTAAGAATTACAATTCCCTTAATCTGTTCATATATTGTTTTCCTATAGAAGTAACACTTTCGAAGTTAAAAATGAATGTATGAAGGGAAAAAATTATTTTTTGCCTAAAAATTAAAATTTTTTTTTTTAAAAACACATAAAAAATCCAAAATGGAAAAAAGTTTCACGCGTTTCGCTTTTATTCGCAATTGAGTAAAGATATGAATTTCAAAAATCAGTTATAGCCACCACCCTTAAAATAAAAATATTAATTAAAAAATTATCATGCAAAAAAAAATTTTATTTATAAAAACTTAATGAAAATAAAATAATATGCAATTAATACGCAATTATAATATGCATAAAAACAAAATTTAGAACATTTTTTCAATTATTGGCAATATCCATCCTTGTAGAAGTTGACGCTTGTGGTTCTGATGATTTTGTTTTCTTCGTAGGTTGTTCATATTCATGGTCTGAGTCTGTATCGTCATCCGAGATACACATACTATTCAAGGGCGTGTTTCTTTCACTGTGTCCACCAATTTCAATGTCTTCATCTTCGGTGCTTTCTTCAAACTGCATAATTGTGGAACTCCACCAACAAACCTCCGCAAGCAATGCATCCAATTTTTTGCTTTTGAACCGCTTTTCAAATGGCATGGTCACCTGGTGGAACCTCTCTCCTTGTTCGTCTGATTCCTGAGGTGATTGTGCCAAAAAAGTATCGAGGTGGTGGTGCAAGAAATGCAATTTCAGCGTCATGGATGCACCGATTTTTTCGAAATAAAACAGCAACCTGTCCACTCGTTGCTGTATCTCTTCTCGCTGGACACGGTTCTTTCCTAGAACGCCTTCTATTACTTCTTTCAATACGTTCCATGCATGTTGGTGGTCGTGATGCTCTGAAAGCAAATGTGTGAAAGAATCACTTTTGATCAATTTCCGAATATCAGGTCCATTGAGAATACCTGTTTTAAATACATAAGAAAAACGAAAAAATTATTGGTAATGCGAATGTATAGAAATTAACAAATTTAGATATGACAATATTGAAATACAGAGTACGATACGTACCGTTTTTAATTTTCTCATCACTGAGTTTCGGAAAGATGGATTTCAAACAGTCAAAGGCGCCGTTAACTTTTTTGACCACCACTTCAACGAATTTCCCAGCTATTCCCAGTTTCATGTGGAGCGGTGGCGACAAAATATCATCCAGGTCCTTTATCATAGGTTCATTGCGTAATTTTAATTGTTTGTTGAGCTCGGGAGTTCTTCCTTTCCAATCTTTACATTGATATTGATTTCCTTTGTATCGTGAATCCCAATTACAAAGGAAGCAGAAGTATTTTGGATATCCGCCCTTTTCTATAATCCCTTGTAGTATGTTGACCACATTCAGATCGCAACAAATGTTCCATTTGTGTTCATCGTATTTGATTTTCTTCAAAATTTCGCCCAATGCTTCATACGTTTCCTTCATAGTTGTGCTGAATCCCAATGGAATGCATGGTTTTTTATTTTTTTTTGTGCAGCAGCACAGCCTTCAAACTAGTAACTGAACCATCGATGAATAAACGCCAGTCGCCAGCGATATAATCCATTCCCAATTTTTTCACTAAACCTGGGATATCATGGCAGTACGTGAACGTATTTGCTTCGTCAACGGAATAAAATTTCTGAAAATCAGCTTGGCGTTGTCGGTATGATGTTGCGCTGACATTTTGCTGTGTGAGTTTTCTTCTCTTCAAAAATGATGTCAGCCATTCGGAGTCGTGTTGTGATAGTCCCAGCTTGGCCACAATGTAATCCATTTCGATTTGTGGTAGCGGTTGTGGTGCACTATTTTCAATATCGGGTATCCAATCAGCATCATCCAAATCGGTCGGATTGGTAAAAACGGTTTCGGCTAGCAGGGACACAGTATCCGCACTCGGAGGTTTAGGTGCATCGGTATCAGCAGGGCGTTGCACTGGAAGTGTGGCAGTAAATGCAGCAGTGTATAGTTTTGTTTTCAATTGTTGTCTGTTTAATCCAGGACGAAAATTTATGCATGCATAGCACCTGGATTCATCATGTCCAGTTGTGTCTTCCACCCAAATTACTGGCTTTATAAAAGATAACTTTCTACTTTTTCCGTGAATCCATTTTAGAAGGGTAGTATAACAACTGTTGCACACTGTGTTCGGCGTAAAATTTGCACCACTTAAATCTGCTTCATCGAAATAATTACAATACGCGGTTTTGAATTGCTCAGTAAACAAATTTTTTCGATCTTTTTTCTGTATTTTTCGGACGATATGACCACAAGTGTAACAATATTCATCCAAATATGGGCACTTGTTGTTTTCCATATTGATATATTTTATGTTTTGTTGTTATTCACTTTTAAAAAACTGGAGAAAAATCACTTTTACTGTTCGCGTTCGTCGGCACTGGCTGAATGCCAAAAATCGATCAATGCACACCTATAAATACTACGTATTTTTGAATATTTTACTGCCAGGTACTTATAAATGGGCGCATATTTTAAGGGCGGCTGGCTATATACCTGATTCAGCACTTGTACGTTTCAAACTGTGCAAAACTTTCCAAATAATGACCACCCTTAAATGTGGGTGCAATTTCTGTAAAAAAATCATATAGGTAGCCACCGGAAAAACCCAAATAATAAAAAGGTCCACTTTCCGTTTAATTGTCCACGTACATTTATTACCGCAATCATAAAAATCAAATAACCTTTTGTTTATTCCTTTTTTTTTTAATTCTCAGAATCATGAAAATGGTGTCAATGTTTTCTCTAAATAATGTTGTGCATATCTCGAGCAAATTTTTGAAATTCATACATTTACTCAATTGCGAATAAAAGCGAAACGCGTGCATCGATTTTTATGATCTTTGTCTCATTTTGCTCATAGGTTATGTGACTTTGCGAAAAAATAACTAGACTTGAAACTTTTTTCCATTTTGGATTTTTTATGTATTTTTTAAAAAAAAAATTAAATTTTTAGGTAAAAAATAATTTTTTCCCTTTATACATTCATTTTTAACTTCGAAAGTGTTACTTGTATAGGAAAACAATATATGAACAGATTAAGGGAATTGTAATTCTTAATTTTTTAAAATTTATTTCAACTAAATTGGGCTAGTGGCTGTCGAGCTATGTCAAACAACAGGGCCTAAAACGTGATAAATTCCCCTATACGATAGTACTAACTTCAAATCGATACTAACTTCAAATCGCAGGTAAGAAGACAAAACGAATGATGCAGAAATTCTTCTTTTTGGGTCCAATTTCACATACAGTTCACAGAATTGAGTTGGCAATCAATTAACTGAAAAATGTTGTACTGTGTTATTAGTTGCCTGATTGAGGTGCGTAAACCGTTGTAGATAGGACTTTCGGTCATAATACCAGCGGTCTAGAAACATGAAGCACAACCGTAAAAGTTTGAACTATTTGTTAAGCAGGTACCATTAGCGGCAGCACAAAGTGTGTGAAGTTGTTTTTTGTAAATTAACTTCAGTAAACGCTTAACTTGGCAAAATTTGGCTCAATTTAGTGGAAATACAAAAATATATGCATGGAATAGGGTTCTTTATATGAGAGGTACCAGAAGGGGTGTGTTAAATATATAGATTTTCTGACGTTTCGCCCTTCCATAAGACAAATCAATTGCCCAAATTTCATTATCCCGCAGGTGCCCATTTGGAAGTTATGGGAGAAATATTAAATTTCAATTGTCATTTTGTATAGGAGGTACCAGAAGGGGTCAACCGATATAGTCCTTATTCATCCAACACACTCCAACACACTCCAAGAGTCAAATTATCATAAGCTTAATCTTACGCAAAATTTGACTGAATACTGTATAATTACAAACTAATGTACTTATGTAAAACTATGGGGGTGAATTCGATCATTTGTATGGGAGGTACAAGAAGGGGTGTGTCAAATAACTAGATTTTCTGATTTTTTGCCTCCTATCTCAAGGTATATTAATTGACCAAATTTCATTACCTCCAGATGCCGTTTGGAAGTAAGAAAGAAATATTAATTTTCCGAAAATTGGTCATTTTGTATGGAAGGTACCAGAAGGGGTCAAACATATTCATTTAAGAGTCAATTTTTTTTAAAAATTTTTATTTCAGAAATAATGTCAAATTATGTTTAAAATTGCGGCGATTTTTAACATTATTTGAATGGACTTCTCACAGAAATGAGAGATTTTGTGTTTGGGGATTTTGATTTTGGGTATAACGGGGTACACACTCATTAGAGTACCCGCACATAGGGGGTTTTCATAAAACCGTATTTAGACCCTGTATATCACATAGGTTGGTCCGAAGGCAAATTTTTCGAATTCTTGTTTTTTTTTTTATTTTTTCTCCAATTTTGTGTAATTCAGCCTAAAATTAATATAAGCGTCTCTAAACATCTGTGGGTAATGCAGATTTAATGGCACCTTAAACACGCTCGCGAGTACCCCTAGTCTAATCTAGTTCCTTTGATATGTCGTTTATGTTCCTGAATGAAAGTATTCGATTTGGTTTAATATCACGCAATTTGACTTCTTCGGGCATGATATTTGGACTTTGGGTTTCCCCTATGTTTGCGCTTATTCTAAGTTCTCATAATATTTTAACATGCCGCATTTACCCTTTGCAGATATGTGTAATGAATAAGCTAACAGGTCTAAGTAAAGGTAACCCATTATGCATTCATTTGGTTTGGAAGCTATCAACCTACATAATGACTTGCTGTTTGCTTTTATTGTTGTTATTGCAAACACTGTGATGATATGAGTAGTTGAAGTTGGTGTCTGAAACAATGGCGAGAAGGAGGGAATAGAAACCCTCAGGACAACCAACCGACATTGTTGGCAACTTTCCATGACATTCTTACAGTGCAATAGACCCTTCAAAACAACTCAGGTGCGTACCAGTGTCTGATTTGCCCCATAATCCGAACTAAGATACAGTTGATGCAACGAAAATTACGCTTCTGGTCAGGGCCGTAGCCAGGATTTAATTTCGGAGGGGGCCAAAACCAATTGCAACAAACAATAATTTAATTTTACACATATAATTATCAAATATTTATATTTGGGTGTTCCTTACGAGGTATTTTCGGCAATTTCGTTAAAAAGGAAGTGGTAGCTGTGTTGGATATCGAGCTCCACGTCTCGTTTGTAATTTAAAAAAATTCGAATATAGTGTGCAAAGAGGTCAAAGTTCGATTTTCTTCAACTTCCTGAGAAAACAATAAAATAAATGACTGCCATTTTTTTATGTGTTCGCTTTCCATGCAATTTCTCAATTATATCAAGTTTAAATACATTTATTTACACAGTTTTATCTTCCAATTTCCAGCTGGAACCTCTAAAATTTTATAATTTCTGTAAATAATTCAAAAAATTTATATATAAGTAGAATTTCAACTCAAATTGAGTTGTTTTTTTGCTTCTTTTTTCTTTAGAAAAAGACTGATACAAGAATGTCAGATGTTTTTGGTAAACTATTCAACTAATGTAATGTTATACATTTAATTTAAAATAAAGTGTGACTTATAATTAATTCTATATGTAGAAATAAATCTATACTAATATTATAAAGAGAAGCTGTTTGTGAGTTTGTTTGTTGGTTTGTAGGAAGCAATCTTCTAAACTAATTTCCGAATTTAAAAATTCTATTTCCAGTGGATACCTACGTTATCCCTAAGTGCTAAAGGCTATTTGATTTGTACTTTTAGGGATAAATTGCCCGAAAAGGGGATAAAACTGTTACCACAGCCCAGACGAAACGGCTGAAGGTAGTAACGGGAAAATTGGGGTGAATTTTTATTTTATAGAGTCGTTGTGCGATACAAAGGGACTTTTTAAAATTCATACTTTAAAAAAGGCGGAAAAGGGGATAAAACTGGTACCGTCACCTAGACCAAACGGCTAATGGTAGAAACACGAAAATTGGAGTGGGTATTTATTCTATAAGATCAAAAAGATTTTTCAAAATTCCTACCTTTAGGGCTAAAAAGGGCCAAAAAGAGATAAAATTGGTACCATCACCCAGATCAAACGGGTTAAGGTAGAATTGCGAAAATCTATATGTAGGGATTTTTGGAAATTTGTACTTTTAAGACCAAAAATATTCCAAAAAGGGATAACACTGGTATCATAACAAAAATCAATGGGGTAACGAAAACTTATATAAAAATATTGAGCTGCATTAAGGTATTTTTTACAATTCGTACTTGTAAGGCTAAAAATTGCCAAAAAGGGATAAAACTGGTACCGTCACTCAGACCAAACGGCATTTACAATCGCGAACATCGGTTTAGGCTTGCTTAGTATTAATTTAGAAAGCTAGATAAAGGGATTTTCCAAAATTCGTACTTTTAGAATCAAAAAAGATTCTAAAAGGGATAAAACTGGTACCATCAACCGGACGAAATTCCAAATTCGAACCTTTAGGGCGAAAAAAAAACCAGAAAACAAAATAACTGGTATCATCACTCAGACCAAACTGCACAAGGTAAAATCGCGAAAATGTTAGTGAATATCTATTTCAGCGTTGAGCGCTATTAGGAAATTTTTTAAATTTCGAAATTTAAGGAAATAATGGGCCAGAAATGGGATAAAACTGGTACCATCACTAAGACCAAACTGTACAGCTTTGAATCACGAAAATAAGTAATTAATATTCTATTGGGTTGTTGTGCAATTTGAAGGGATTATTCGAAATTCGTACTATTAGAGGCACAAGGCCAAGAAAGGGATAAAATTGGTGCCATAATACACACCAAATGGCTAAAGATAGAAACGCTAAAATGGCGTGAATGTTTATTTTGTAAGTAGTGCGATTTGGAAACTCTAATTTGGGGCAGTAGACATGGTTGTGTCACTAAATCAGACAAATTGTGACTTTGAACAAACGCGTCATCCAAAAATCAAATTTTTTGTGAATATTTATCTAAAAGCGGTGGCCCCCCTGGCCAACCCCTGGCTACGGCCTTGCTTCTGGTGAACACGTAACAAACGAGACTGTTTTAAATTATGCATCGCTACTTTCCACACGATTATATGAATACCATAGATTCTTTCATTTATTTCATTGTGGTATATTCATGGATACGATAACACTATATATCTTTATATTACATTATTCAATACAATAAGTGGTTAAGTTTTACCAAATAATAACATTAACAACTTTTAAACTACACAGGGGCTGTTGATTTAAAAGTTGTTAATGGACGGACAAAGTTCAACCAATTATTAAGACCTAAAATTTTCAGCAAAATTTTAAAATTGTTATATAAGCACGCTTCTAAAATTATTTGATTTGAACTTGTTTGTTTATTTCATTATCTTCTATTCTAGAAAATGAAAAAAAAAATATTATAAAAAAAATCTAATTAAAAATTCTTCAATAAATAATTCTTCCTCAGTTTCTAGTTTTTGTTAATCTATTTTACATTTCGGTTTCCTTACAAACTCTATTTCTAAAAAATAATCCTGTAGATTTTAATGTAAATAAACAACCATTTTTTCGAATTTGTTAATACAAATATTCCAAAGTCGAAACTTAAAAGACTTTTAAGTTTTTATAACAAAAAAAGCCGCTACTTAAAATGTTGTAACGGAAAAATATGTCTGTCAGTTAAAATTAAAAACATAAAATCAATTGAAATTGCTAACAACTTAAAGTGGTTAGTTTAGCACTTTGATCGACAAATCATAGCCGTTTCATATGTGTTCCTGCGAATTGCACAATCAACTTTATAAAATATAACAAAATGAAAAAGAAAACATTGTATAAAGCAAATTACAACAATAAAAACTTCCTTTTACATTGTAATTGAATCCAAAAAAAAATAATTCATGCCAAAATAAGATAGATATATTCACTAAACTGGAAATAATATCAAAGTTTATTCATAAATTTTTTTTTTGAAAATGCATTACTTTTTTCATTACAGACTTCAAGGTCAAGGTAAAAAATCATGAAATTTTGCCTTATGCGATTTTGTATAACTTTTTTTTTTATAAACTTTGATTAAACAAGCTATATTTTAAGAATATTTTAGATGGCACCGAAACTATGTAGCGGTCAGATCATAAAGCCATTCAAGGTTTTCCTACAATGATTACGTCATCCCATCAGCTGTTTTTGACGTTTTGCTTTGTTGTTTTCTTTCTTCACAAATCTGTCAAAGTGATTTCAATTACTGAGTTGCCAACTCGCAGCAATACATACATTTTGTCATGTATTAACTATATTAACTAATAGCAGCCTGATATAGAGGTGGCAGCCCAGTTCTTTTTGACGTTTGTCACGAACGACATCATCTAACCTTGGTTTTCTGATCATACTTTGAAAAAAAATAATTTCGCCATACTACAAGTCATTGTCCGGCTTTACAAAAGCAAATAAATGTTTTCTCAGACATTGGGTTAAAAAATCATCAAATATTCAGGAAGTTCAGCGGAGCAACACCTGAGCAGAACGTGCAATTAAAATTATGCAAGACATTTTGCCATTTTGTTAATCATCACATACTTTAAACTTAAAATTTATTTCACATAACAATTGAAAATATTAAAAACAAAAATCTGACTTTTTTTAGAAATCGCGTTTGGTGCGGAACTTTTTTGAACTCAAATCACATAAAAGGGTTATATTCATTACTTGTACAATATTTGCCACCACGTATTGGTATGCCAAATTTCTGCAAAATTAGTAATATGCATAGTGTACACATGTCCAAAATATATGCGCATTGGCTATAAAAATCTAAAATTTAAGGTAAATTTCCGAAAAAGTTAGTTGAGAAAAAAAGTTTTCTTTACTTATTTCTAACTTTTTCTATTCGAAAGCGGTATTCCTAGCCACCAAAACATATAAAAATAATTGTAGAATCTACACCAGTTCTAGAAAACTCTGTCCAAACGTTGCAAAAAGTAATTCCATAAAATCCGCCCATTACTGACTTCAAAGTGACAAAAGTAAATAAATTTCGAAAATTTGCGTAGTTATACCCTCACCCTAATGGTAGGAGGGTACGTCCCAAAAGTGTAACACATTGAAGGAGTCAATTTAAGCCCTAGGATTCTTTGAAACAAATTCGATTCATGAGTTTTTATGTCGTTTGAGCCATGTCCGTCTGTCTTTCTATCCGGCTGTTATGTACGATAACTTTAAAAAGACGCAGCTAAATGTTTTGAAACTTTGAATGGTTTTATATTTTCCCAAAGCTCCTTACGGTATTGTAAATGGGCCACGCCCTTTTGGTACCTCCCATACTAATATATCATTCCGCCCACTTAAGAAATCGATTAATAATATTAATACACCCAAAGCGATCATGCTCAACTATTTAGTAAATATATCAGGATAAAGCTTTGGAGAAAAAAACTGATAGTCTACTCACGCCCCTTCTAGTACCTCCCATACAAATGTACCATTCCGCCCACTTTACAAAACGAGTAAAAATATCAATACACTCGACACGATCGCGCCCTAGTTCTGCATCTTGTTAAACTACAACAGGATAAAGTTTTGGAGAAAAAATTGGAAGTCTAGCCACGCTCCTTCTGGTAACTCCCATACAAATGTATTATTCCGCCAATTTTATAGATGGAGTAATAATATTCATACACCCAACGCGATCGTGCCTAAATTATGTATTTAGTAAATTTAAATCAGGGTAAAATTTTGGAGAAAAAAACTGGAACTCTAGCCACGCCCCTCTTAGATGTCCCATACAAATGTACCACTCTGCCCACTTTTGAAATCGAGTAATAACATGAATATTCTAGAAAATTTGATGTTCGACTAAGGGTGAGGGTATATGTAAATCGGTTTTACCGACTGAAACTCTCTTACTGGTTTTTGTTTTTATAACATCACCCTTAGGGATGAGGGTATATATCATTTGATACGAAAAAAAGTGTAACGCATTAAAGGAGACGAGTTAGACCCCAAGTATCTTAAGACCAAATTCGTTTCAGAACTTTTTAAGAAGAATGAGCTATGTCCGTCTGTCTGGCTGGCTGGATGGCTGGTCAGCAGGATAACTCGAGTAAACCTTAACGGATCGATATAAAAATTTACCAGTATCAATATTTTTCAAAACGAACTTATGGTATTGTAAATGGGCTGAATAGCCCCACCCCTTCTGGTACCTCCCATACAAAATTACCTATTTTTGGAAAATTAATATTTCTTCCAAACGGACAACCGGAGGATGTTTGAATTTAGTCAGTTTATTTATCTTGCAAAAGTAGACAAACCCTAAGAAAACCGAAACCTGTGCCCAACCCATTCTGGTACCTCCCATACAAATGACCGAATTGACCCTTATAGTTTTACATACATATCTTTTTTGCAAGTAAACTTAGATCACTCAAATTTTGCGTATGATGTTTGCTTATAAATATTAGACTCAGGTATGAATATGGACTATATCGGTTCACGCCTTCTGGTACCTCCCATACAAAATTACCTATTTTTGGAAAATTAATATTTCTCCTATAACTTCCAAACGGACTTTTGGGGGGTAATGCAAATTGGTCGATTAATTTATGTTATTATAAGAGGCAAAGCCCTAGAAAACCTAACTATTTGACACACCCCTTCTGGTACCTCCCATACAAATGACCGAATTGACCCTTATAGTTTTACATACATATCTTTTTTGTAAGTAAACTTAGATCACTCAAATTTTGCGTATGATGTTTGCTTATAAATATTAGACTCAGGTATGAATATGGACTATATCGGTTCACGCCTTCTGGTACCTCCCATACAAAATTACCTATTTTTGGAAAATTAATATTTCTCCTATAACTTCCAAACGGACTCTTGGGGGGTAATGCAAATTGGTCGATTAATTTATGTTATTAGAAGAGGCAAAGCCCTAGAAAACCTAACTATTTGACACACCCCTTCTGGTACCTCCCATACAAATGACCGAACTCCCCCCATAGTATTACAAACATATCTTTTATCTAAGTACACTGAATTCAGTCAAATTATGAGTAATTTGTACGCTAATGAAAATATGAATCAGGAGGGAATATGGTCTACATCGGGTTACCCCTTCTAGTACCTCCCATACAAAATTACCTATTTTTGGAAAATTAATTATTTTTCCATAACTTCCAAATGGACATTTGAGGGGTAATAATTTAGTAGATAGGGTCGAAAAAAAAAGTTGCACTTGTCAGTCCCTAAATTTGAAGATTAGGCAACAACGATTCTGGGACACAAGAAAAAAATTTTTTACGCGCACCCTAAAAACGGCCCATTTAGTTTTTTCTGTGCTGTGACGTCATTTGAAGTCCGATCGAGAAAAAAGGTACACTGTTGTTTTTGGTTTTATAAAGGCTACATTTCCTCCATATGTCATTTTTGACTCCGACGTCAAATTTGACAAGTGACTGATTCTATCTCGATTTCTACCCCTTTTTTCCGGAGATTTTTCATAACGCACGTAAAGATCTTAAAAAATTGTGAATATATTGCTTTTGAATTACCCACTTTTATTCATAAACAAAAAAGATACAAACGTTTTTAAAATGTACAAATGTGCTCAGAAGTCATATTAAATAAATTAATTCATCATATTAATTTGTTTATATAACTAAAGTTTATTATAAACGGAGTGAAAATAAATAATTTTATCATAAAAATTCCACAATTAATTATATTAAGATGTTTAAGGATATTAAAAGGACACGTTAATTTCATCCGCCAATACATAATAGGGTGGCTCGAATTCCATCAAGTTATTCAGATCAAATTTAAGTAGTGCGGAAAACTTACTATGGATAATACAAGTATTTTGGTAAAAAAATTTAAATCGAACGATATCTTTAGATCGCGCATCGTGGTCAAATTGGTGGGGAAGGAGAAAAAAAACCACATCAAGCCAAGAAACTGCTGCGGAGTCGCCCCTAGAGGAGTAAAATGGATGACCGACCCCCAGTAATTTTTTTCTCCTAACATTTTCCTCATACATTCCTACCCCCATCTTCAGACACTACTCCCACCGCAAAAACGCGCCTAGAGGTGTTAAATGTATGACAGACTACCAATATTTTTGCAACTCCAACAGTTTTTTAGAACATATCTACCTTATATCTGCAACCCTTACGGTGGTCCCCACACACTTTTTTGTCTTTTATGAGATTAGCCTCCTAGAAGGGTACCATTATGACCGACCCCCACTAATTTGTCCAGCTCCATATATTTCACCCCTCTAGGAGGCAGGACAGGAGATGACGTCATTAAAAAATAATATGCAAGGAATAAATAAAAATTTTATGTGGCCACCTTAATAATTGAAGATAGAAGGTAGATATTTTCTAAAAAACTGTTGGAGTTGCAAAAATATTGGATGTCGGTCATACATTTAACACCTCTAGGCGAATTAAAGCGGTGGGTGTAGTGTGTGAAGATGAGGGATTAGGAATGTATGAGGAAAATGTTAGGATAAAAAAATTACTGGGGGGCGACTCCGCGGAAGTTTCTTGGCTTGATGTGGTTTTTTTCTCCTCCCCCACAAATTTGACCACGATGCGCGATCTAAAGATATTGTCCGATTTAAATTTTTTTTACCAAAATACTTATATTATCCATAGTAAGTTTTCCGCACTACTAAAATTTGATCTGAATAAATTGATGGAATTCGAGCCACCCTATTATGTATTGGCGGACGAAATTAACGTGTCTTTCTAATATCCTTAATCATCTTAATATAATTAATTGTGGAATTTTTATGATAAAATTATTTATTTTCACTCCGTTTATAATAAACTTTAGTTATATAAACAATTTAATATGATGAATTAATTTATTTAATATGACTTCTGAGCACATTTGTACATTTTAAAAACGTTTGTAAGTTTTTTGTTTATGAATAAAAGTGGGTAATTCAAAAGCAATATATTCACAATATTTTAAGATCTTTACGTGCGTTATGAAAAATCTCCGGAAAAAAGGGGTAGAAATCGAGATAGAATCAGTCACTTGTCAAATTTGACGTCGGAGTCAAAAATGACATATGGAGGAAATGTAGCCATTGTAAAACCAAAAACAACAGTGTACCTATTTTCTTCATCGGACTTCAAATGACGTCACAGCACAGAAAAAACTAAATGGGCCGTTTTTAGGGTGCGCGTAAAAAATTTTTTTCTTGTGTCCCAGAATCGTTGTTGCCTAATCTTCAAATTTAGGGACTGACAAGTGCAACTTTTTTTTTTAATACTGGGACCGACCCACTCTAATAATTTAGTCGGTTTATTTATATTGTGATAGGAGGCGAAACCTCAGAAAACCTAACTATTTGACACACCCCTTCTGGTACCTCCCATACAAAAGTCCGAACTCACCCCCATAGTCTTACATACATTTTTTTTTTGTAAGTGCACTGAATTCAGTCAAATTATTCGTAAGTTGTACGTATGATAATTTGAGTCAGGAATGAATAAGGACTGTATCGGTTCACCGCTTTTGGTACCCCCTATCAAAATTACCTTTTTTTTGAAAAATTAATATTTCTCACATATATTCCAAACCGGCACCTATACCTCCTACGAAAATAAGTAAAGTTTTGGACGATTTTGCACCACAAGCAGGGGAAAAATTATACATAAGTAATTTTATTTTAATTAAACATCTATTAATTTCAATAACTCAAGACTTCTACAATATCTTATATTGGGTGATGGTATTTATCAGTCAGTTTACCTGACTGAAATTTCTGTACTGGTTTTGTTAATAATAATCTGATATTTGCAGCTCTTTGTCGCCTTATATTTTAGCGGTGGCTGCAACTGACCAACCTCTCGTGTAGCACGAGTTTTACGGTTTACAGTCCTTATTATGAACTTGTGCACAAGTTTTCGATATTGGAGTCTAAGACGTCTGTCGCACGCCATTGGTCCACATTTTTTATTCGAAGCTGGGTAAATTTCTTTGACAACCCGTATTTTAGGAAAACTGGAAAATGTCATACAAATGTATGAAAATAATTGAAATTTCTTAGTTCCCGGACCGACATTTGAACAGCATTCCATCAAATGTCATAATTTTTTGGGACAATATAAAGAAGTGTCTGTTTATGATCTCTGCAAAATTGATAGCCATTCTGTGAATCTATGCTTAACAAACCAAAGCAAAAATCGTTCTTCAATTTCCCGGAAATCACGGGAAAATTCTATTTTCCGGTTTCCCGGGATACCGGTACAAGGCTAGAGCACTAAAAATATAAATTTTTGCCAAATTTATTTATTTATATAGGATATATCAAATAAAATATACCCTGATCTCTAAGAGTATACCCACACTCTTAGGGATGAGTCAAACGTTTTGAAATTCAAAAACTTCATAATTGGTTCAAAATATTACCAATATTAAATTTAATTAAATATTAAATTATTATTATTTTTTTAACTATAAAAAACATAACATAAGTACAAACTTGATTTTTTGCTTACCCATTCAACCACGTATGTTCCTTTCTATGGTTCCGGATACCCTAATAAATTTTATGTCGCCTGCGCTACTCTGTACTTTTCATTACTGTCGTCCTTTTTGCAATTCATATTCATACATTTTAATATCCTGTACCTGTGAATATTTCGTATAAAGTTGTTTGTTTGGTTGACTGGACCAGTTAGTGAATGAATCCTTCTTGAATTAGTTGGTTGGATGTCACCGGTAGACATTGTCATTCGCGTTTCCATTATCACCATGGTCCTTCTCGTCTGCCAAGAACAACATTACCCGGGACAATAGTTGTCTGTTGGCGTAGCTCAAACAAGTCTGTTGAAATAAACAAAAAAATTAAAAAAATGTGTTTTTACAGTTTCATCTGTGTAAAAAAGAATAGACCAATAGCAAACAAACAAACCAACAACACGCAAAATGCCCATGAGTCTTTCTAGCCAACTAATTGAAAACTTTTACCCTTTCAGTTGACAGAAGTATTCGTAACAAGCTTCATTTCACTTGCATCCACCCACACGCCGCTAAATAAAGTGAATAATTTTTGGGTTCATTCGTGTTTGCAGTTGTTTCTCGAGAGTCTACTTTTGTATAAATTACTATAAGTTTTCATTTGCTTTTCAGCCGTTCTACCATGATGTTAAGGTCATCGAAAATTACTTTAATTAAAATTTGGATGAGTTGTCTTTGTTTTGCGAATACTACACGCATTTCGAAGAAAACAAGTAATTGTATTCTTATGTTTATTCATGGTTAAGTACGAAGTGTCTGCATTCAATTAGGGAATGCATCGGTTTAAAAGAGGTTTCGTAAAAGTTTTGTAGTATTTAAACTTATGCTTGTCCAATGCTGAGGACAGGGAAAAAAACGTTTTGCAAAACGAAATAAGATAAACTGAGCGCATTTTAAATTCACATGATGCAATTATTTTGTCATGTGTAGCAATGACTATAATTACTATTATCTAAGTTAATTTTTATTTATGCAGATTTGTTAGTAACATTTTAGCATGTACAACTAGGTAAACAAATTGTTTGGCCAGTAATTCTAACTAAGGTTGTCAGTATAACTTTCAATGATCTAAGACCGGAAAATTCTAGTCTTGAATTCTTAGGACTCACAAAGCATAAAGAAACGATTTTTCAGCGTAGAATTCTTAACTATAGATAACATTAAGCCTAGTTTGGCTTGATTTTTATTAAATAATATGCGGTGTTCGTGATATATTTTTTACCATGAATAGCGGCTGATAGTGACCGACGAACCCTGATGGTTGGGCTAGCCACCCGCCCTTAGATCCTTTACTGGCTATAAAAACACGAGAAAGAAAAAGTAACAAACTGGCCACGACATTAAAATTGTTCTGGGAGACTTTAATGCAAAAATAGGGAGGGAAGATGTTCTTGGTCCGTCGATCGGTAAATTCAGCCTGCATACCGACACGTCAGACAACGGGTTTGGGATAGTTAGCTTCGCAGCGCGAAGGAACATGGTAGTGAGTGGAACCAGATTCCAGCACAAAGATATCCACAAGGCAACTTGGCTATCCCCCGATCAAAACACCAAAAAACAAATTTAACATGTGGTAATTGATGGCAGGCATGCATCTACTGTCTGGACGTGCGTGTAATCCGTGGTGCTAATATTGACTCGGATCATTACCTGGTTGCAGCCAAGGTTCGCACAAGATTTAGCAGAGCGAAAAACGCACGTAACCAAACACAAAGAAAGCTGTACATCGCGAAGCTGCAAACCCCAGAGATAGCCACTGCCTACTCCAACCAGCTCTGCCAACTTTTACGACACAACGCGAATCCTGGTATGATGAAGAATGTCGCATAGCATCTGAGGAACAGGCTGCTGCTTATAGGGCAACGATACAGCCAATTGGATATTAGATATTTAGGCGAAAAAAACGTCAGATGAAAGAACGAGAGAACGACGATGTAGAGCTTTAGTCTTTTACATGTTTATTATTTCACGGTTTATTCGAAAAATAAAATTTTCCAACAATCCGGTTTTCGAATTCCTAATTCAGTAAAAATCCGGGTTAACCGGTTTCGTTTGGTTTTTCGGAAATTGTAAAATAAAACCACCCAGTAGGAAGCGTCTGCAAGACATCCTCAAGGATAGGTGCACGACCATAGTAAATCGTTGATGACACGTAGAGGACCGTCCATACAAATCGTAGACGAAATTTTCATACAAGTGTCCGCTTTGTCATGCACGACCTGGTGACAATGTCGGTCAAATTTTCGTTGATGCCTAAATAAGCAACATGTCGTCCACACAATCATGCACGACATAATGATCGACAATGTAGGCCAAATTGTCGTTACCAGTGCTTAATAATTTAAATTTTAAAATAACAAATTGAAGTAGTTTAATTGAAAACGTGCGATACATGAACCGTCACGCGCTGCTGTTTCCAACAAACTGAAAATTTTTACTTATACTTTCCTCTCTTTAATTTTATGTCGTTATTGTTCCGTGACATTGAACTTTTTTCTTTGGTGCACGACAACATTAGTATTTTGTCGGTCAGCTTGTCGTCAACCGAGTGTTTTGACGACAAGTACATACATTTTTCATATTTTGTCTTGAGGACAGCGTTGACGACACAGTGGTGTATGACGATACTTCCTACTGGGCAAATATGAAATTTAACAGGAATTAAATATGAAAATATATAAATATCTCTACGAAAATTCTAAAGTATGCTAAGTCAACTTATAATTTTTTTCAATTAATTATTGCTTTTGAACAATGTTTGATTCAATATATGTCCTATTTAAATTTCAGGATGATTAATCTGTCTAAATAGAAGTTATAAGTAAATTTGAACATAAAGATTCCTCCAAAACTTACATTTTACACCTAGTATGTTATGGTTTAGAATTAAGGTATCGATTTCTTTACAAATTAATCTGCATTTTACAAATGGACGCTTAGTATAGGAGAAAAAGGAACTTAAATTTGTTCATATAAATATTGTTGGCTTTCCACCCACTTTAAGGTGAGTAACCAATCTATTACAAAATGAGATCCCGACTATATGTTGGTGATTCCCTAACTATTGTATGGTGAGTATAAGTTAAGCACCTTCTTGCAATCGGACAATTAATTTAAGAGATAAATGCAGTTAAAGTTTTTCATGTGGATATCAACGGCTTCGCAGCTATTGCAAGGTAAGATCTCAACTATACCTTAGTGATTTCACAACTAATGTATGTTGATTACAAATCACAAATCTTTTTTCTGATTGGATACTTAGATTAGGAATTAAAGATCATTGAAAATTTTTTTGTATGAGTACTTCCTACCATTTCAATATTAGAGGAAACAGTCATCAAGTCATAAAGCAGCATTTTTTAAACAAATTTTCGTATTGCATTAGGAAATTTCAAAGAAAGTAACCTTTGTGATTTGCCCAAAGAATATTATATAAACATAAACAACCTTCTATGCTAATTTGCCTAGAACAAACTTGGCAATGTTCTGTAAAAATGCTCCTTTTGAAAAACCGGTTAACCGACATAAAAAAAACTGGTAAAACCGGGTATTCGAAATTGGCAATTTTGAAGAAACCGGCATACGGTTTCAAAGAAAGAAACCGGTTACACGGTTTTCGGTTTTGAACATTCTACCCATGAATGAGGTATGGGATAGCTTCTCGCGTTGTTGTGAATTAACACGCTTTCTATTTTTAGATTCACAACTAACGGCACCTACTTATTTATCGACGAATGCGACCGTCACTGTTTGAGAAGCTTTTTACAAGACATACCGATTGACTCGACACTTATACTGCGAAGTTGCTGTCGACCTTATATGCGATGGGTAAAAGGCTGATCCCGCGGTAGTTGGAGCACACACTTGGATCACCTTTTTCAGCACAGGACATAATACGCTTAGATTATAACTTTTCGGCTTGACTTGGTGGTGGGCAATCTAAGCCGTCGTCGACAATGCTAAGAAAAAATTTTCAAATTAAAAAAAAAAATTTCACCTAAAATTTTTTGATTTCTCTTGTTTTGTATATGTAAATGATGAGTTTGGTTTCATTGTTCGGTTCAAGATCTTTTCTATTATTGCTAATAGAATTTGTTTTACAAAAGTTGTGTGCAATGGATTATGTTTACAGCTGGCAGGGCAGATAGCTATTTCGATGGTTGCCAAACCATCATCATCAGTGCCTTTTGCTGTGCCTTCCCCACTCATTATCACAACCTTAAGTGTTAGAAGCTTCAAGCAATCAATATGAAGCTCACACACACCGGTGCGAATTTTTTGTTTCATTTGATTCCTTCTTGTTATATTATTCTAGAAAAATTGTTATTCTGATGAAAAATGTATTATTTTTTATGTTATTAATTTCGTTACGCTAGATCAGGCAAATGGACCACTGTGCATTGGGGGCAAATTTAAAAAATTGTAAGGGTGCACCTTTAAGGGGTCAAGATATGGGGTAGGTATATTTGGAAAAATTTTAGGAGCGAAAAATTAGTGGGAGTCTATCATACATTTTATTCCTCTAGGGGCTACTTCGGGGCAGTTGCGGGCCTTGTTGTGGATTTTTCACCTTTCACACCAACTTAGACCACGATGCGCATTCATTTGCCCCCACCTCACCACCACCATTTTTTGGCTCATTCAATTTTTTCCCCAACCTCATAAAATTAGGGGTCTAAGTTGGTGAGGATGGTGAAAAATCCACAACAAGACTTATTATTACTATTATTTTCTACTAACCGAGGCTTTAAACAAGGCAATAGTCTGTCATGTGATCGCTTTAACATCATAATCAGCTATGAGCACCACTACATTGAAAGCCTTGCATGTGTTTGTGCTTTAATGTTTTATTTGTAACTTCTTCGTATCGAGAGCTCGAAAAATCTTCGCCAATAAACTCGATGGGCGGCGCAGGAAGGGTCGATTAAAACTTCGTTATACGTTATCAAAACATGGTGCGTCGAACTACCTACGGAACGCAAAAGATCGGAGCGCTTTGAATTTTTTGTTCTATGTGCGGCTACTTATAAATGAATTGCTATTGCTACTACCAATTAAGAAGAAGAATAAGGTGAAACCTAAGAAACTGGGAGGGTTACGCCACCATTTGGAAATGAGGATATCTTTTGATAATTTAGACAGGGACTTATTTCCTTTTTATAGGGGTATCCACTAGGAAATTACAAATGCCCAGAGATATTGAAACTGACTTTGTACATTTGTTGACAGTAAACTTTTCTATAGATTTACTATATGTCTGGTTTGGCCATAGGTCCCAAAGTCCTACTGTTGCTGCTGCCAAATACTAATACATAAGTAATTTTCTTAACCGGTAAATTTTACAAACTCGAGGTTTAGATATTTTCACACATAGAGTGAGGAGATTTGAGATAATTAATAAAGATAAACTTTTTCCCTTTTAATTACACTGTGATAGTTTTTGACAACAAATTTCAAAGACAACGCCGGTTTTACCATAATTCGGACACTAGTAATCGAACTGCATCATTAGTTTAATGAGTTACAATGACGGTTTCGTACAAAATTTGAAATGTTTTTACTTTGATTAGTGTTTTAAGGGGTTAATTAGATCTTCCACAAGCTATAGTTGGGTTTTCGGATAAGTTTGACTTATTTAAAACAACTTTGTCAAAGGACGGCATATTCAAAAGCCCAACTATAATCTTCGAAAATCGATTTAAGCTATAGACTATAGTTGGATTTTCGGATAAGCCGTCTTCGGTAATGTTGTTTTAAATAAGTTAAACAGTCAATCTGATATTTTGCTATAAAAAATTGCATTCTACTTAGCTGACACTTCTTTGCAATCGTATGGGATTATATGCCGCAGAATTTTTGTCCATGCGTACAACATGACCTTCCACCACCGTATATATCCAGTATACCGTGGAGTTTTTGTAGACCCATCTTTACCGTGGTTTTATTTATATTACATTTTCAATTCAGTTTCTTATTCAAAATGACACCCAAGTATTTAACCTCAGACGGTGAGTTTCAGAGTTCCAATCTGAAGCAGAGATGCCAACGTCAAATAAACTGACTGATAAATAACATCACCCAGATATTGTTTAAGTCTTGAATTATTGAAAATAACCGATTTTTAATTGAAATTGCTAATGTATTATTAGGTATATGCTTGCAGGTGGAGTGTAAACGGTTGTAGCTAGGACTTTCGGTCATAATACGAATGGTCTAGAGACATGTAGCAAAACCGTAAAAGTTTGACTTATTTATTTAGGAGGTACCAATAGAAGCAGCACAAAGTGTCCGAAGTTTTAACGTTCAATAAACAACAATTTGGCTCAATTCAGTGAATATACAAAAATATATACGCGTGGAAAAGGGGCAATTCGGTTCTTAAAATGGAACTACATGAAGGGGTGTGTCCAATAGTTAAGTTTTCGGAGTTTTCGCTCATATACAAGACAAATCAACTGACCAAATTTCATTACCCGGCAGGTGCCCGTTTAGAAGTTATGGGAGAAATATTAATTTTCCAAAAAATAGGTAATTTTGTATGATAGGTACCAGAAGGGGTCAATCGATATAGTCCATATTCATTGCGAAAAAAGATATGTATGTAAGACTATGAGGGTGAATTCGGTCATTTGTATGGGAGGTAACAGAAGGGGTGTGTCAAATAGTTAGGTTTTCTGGGGTTATCATAATATAAATTAACCGACAAATTTTCAAATCCCCCCCAAGTGTCCGTATGGAAGTTATGGGAGAAATATTAATTTTCCAAAAATAGGTCACTCTGTAAGGGAGGTACCAGAAGGCGTAAACCGATATAGTCCATATTCATCCGTGAGTCCAATTTTCATAAGCGAAAATCATACGCAAAATTTAAGTGAATTCAGTTTACTTGCAAAAAAGATATGTATGTAAAACTATAAGGTTCAATTCGGTCATTTGTAATGAATGTACCGGAAGGGGTGTGGCAAAGGTTTCGTTTTCTTAGGG